>CM074121.1:7236283-8500033 GCA_037177725.1 Cyamopsis tetragonoloba | reverse complement strand
CTCAACATAAATGTGTTAGTAAATGTTTGAGTTAATCAATATCTTTTTTTCTCTCTCTAATTTCACTCTCTTTCTCACTCCATCATTAGTTGAATCTTTGAAAATTGTAGAAGGATAAAAAGAGAAAATATCTATTAATGAGTTAGTTAGTGACTTATACTAAAGACCAAAGCCTTCTCTAGAATGTGACCTATATATAGGACCAGAGGGAGTATTTGGGTTAAATATGTTTTTGGCGCCTGAATTTTCGCAATATATTTTTAGTCCTTGAATTTTAAAATATCGATTTTTAGTTCTTGAACTTTTAAAAAGATCACTTTTAGGGCTTGTTTGGTGGACATGATATGATAAGATAGGATATGATAAGAGCGTTGGATAACAACTTGATATGATAAGAGTTGGATAAACCTTGATAAACTCTTATCATATCTAGTGTTTGGTGTGTCTATGAGATATCAGAATAGATATTATTATTATTATTATTATTTCTTTTTAATATTAATACTATTATTATTAATTATTTTTATTACTATTATAATTATTTATTTTTAATACTGTTATTATTATTATTATCATTATTATTTATTTTATTACTATTATTATTATTATTTAATTTTATTATTATTTTATTTATTTTTATTACTATTTTTATTTTAATTATTTATATTGATATTCATTATTATAATTTATTTTTATTATAATTACTATTATTATGATTTATTATGATTACTTATTATTTTTATTACTATTTATTATTATTATCAATATTTACAATTATTATTTTTCTTTTTATTATTTATTTTAATTTTCTATTATAAAAATAAATTTTAATTTAAGAATATGTATTATAAACTAAGGTAGGGTAGAAAATAAAAATCCTTATCATATCCCGCTGGCATCTAACCCAACTCCCTCCTTAGGATAACTTTTTGTACTAGAGAGTATGATAGGATAAGCTAATAGGATAAACTTATCATATCTTGTTGGCTCGCCAAGCTACTGATAGTAACAAGATATGATAAGTTATCATATCCTGAACTCGTTATCCGGGTCACCAAATGGACCCTTAGTCCCTATTTACAATCTTTAGAGACAAGGCAAATTGATCATTTTAAGTCATTTTTCAAAATAAGAAAATTAACTTTTCTGTTTAAGAGTTTTGGGGCCATATGGTGTATAGGATATGATAAGGATGAATATAATAAGAGTGTTGGATAAAAGTAGGATATGATATGAGTTTGATAAGCTTTTACCATATCTTGTGTTTGATGTGCCTATAAGATATTAGAATGAATAGTAGCCGTAGTTATTATTGGTTTTATTATTCTTCTTCTTCTTCTTCTTCTTCTTATTATTATTATTATTATTATTATTATTATTTGTTAATTTTAAAAAATATATTGTAAGTGAAGGTAAAACAATAAATAACTATTTTCACTAAGAGAGTAAGATCGGATAAGCTAACAAAATAAGCTATCATATCATGTTAGCTAACGAAATTATAAATAGTAATAATATATAATAAGTTATCATATCCTGAACTCCTTATTATGGTCACCAAATATACCCTTTGTTTTAAAAACATTAATACCTCTTCATTACATTCTCTCTTCATTTATAAGTTTTATTATTATTATTATTATTATTATTATTATTATTATTATTATTATTAAAAACATTAATACCTCTTGAGTTGTCTTGATATTAGTGCTCTTATGACATTTTTTAAGGAGCCAAATATGGTAAAAAATTTTGAAAATTTATTTTTTTATATTTTTGAAATATGAAATAATGTGTACTTAATTATAATTATTTCTCTAATTATAGTAATTTTAACAAGTGCTCTAAAAACATTGTTTAAAATTTCTACACATTCAAAAATCATTAATTATATAGTTTTTATTATGCTTTCGACTAAAACACCCTTACCTGTCTTTTAAAAATATTATTTATTACTCCTTTCGATCTATTTTATAAGAAACATTTGACATGTTTTACACATACCATTAAAACATAACAAGTGATGTTTTTTTCAATTAATGATGTAAAAAAATTATTAAAATATCAATGTAGTTAATGCATCTATTTGTATATAAAATTGTGGGTGTTCATAATAAATTGAGGATAACAAAGTATTTTTGCCCTTTCTTAGCGATTAATATGCCTAGAAAACTCACAAAATGTCTTATAAAAAGAATAAAAAAAATTCTCTTTTTGTCTCTTATAAAAAGGACCAGAAAAAGTATTTTTTATCGCTCATCGTCATTACCTACATTAAATGAGAGTATGGATAGAAAAAAGGGATTAAATGAGTCTAGAAAATAAAAAACAACAATATTTGTGGCATAAAATTTTGAGGCTAAAATAACAAAATAAAAGTATCGGAAGGAGTATTAAAATTTACTCCCTACATTTTTATTTATAAGAACTTAAAACAAAAATCACACATATTAAAGAAAATGTTATTAACTGATAAAATGCATTAATTTCTAAAAAATAATGATCTCTTTACAATTTTACCCTTACTTAAGTTAAACTTTAATATCTATATCATTTAAAACTAAACTCAACTACTCTAATTAATTAAAAATAAAATTGAATAAATACAATGAATACTTATAGTTTTTAAATATGTGCTTGTGAAAAGGAACACTAATTTATTTTAGGTACCTATAAAAGGAACACCAACCTTTAATTTTATTTAAATACTTATAAATAAATATGAAAGGAGTATATAATATGTATATATTATTAATTACTCTCTCTGTTTGTGTTTATCTGTCTAGAGAGAGAAAAATTCTTTGTTCCTAATTATCTATCAATTTATATTTTCAATGTAACATTAATTATAATTTTACCAATTCAATCCTTATTTTTAATTGGATGTTAATCAATGTTAACTATCTCACCAATCAAACCATGAGAGTAACAGGCATTATAAAGAGTTTAAATTTTATTTTGAGGAAAAATATAATAATTAATATATTTCTTAATATGTGTGATTTTTTCTTTCCGCCATTTAAATAGGAAGGGAGAGAGTATAATTATTTTGAATGTTACCTACTCTTTGGTTTGTTAACGAGACTGTCAATTTATGCATATATATTTCATGCTTTAGTAATGAATTTATTTATTTAATGCTCCGTACGTTTAAATAATATAAGCAAGCATATTTTACATAGTTTAAAAAAGTTGGTTACCTTAAAGTTTTGATTTTAGGAGTATTAATTATATTATTAAATTTTTTTTATTAATTTCAAATTTCATTATCTCTTTTTGGTGGTATCATTCTGAAAATATTAAATAAATGCGGACATAATTGAAAAAAATAACAAATTTTTTTTCTATTAAAGGATTTATATTATAAAACACTCAATTTCGATGGTAGGACTTATTTTATAAAACAATGGGAGTAATTATCTTATGATTGTTGACAATTGTTTGGTGTGTTTATGAGATATTAGAACAGATAGTAGCAGTAATTGTTATTTGTTTTTTATTTTTATTATTATTATTATTATTGTTGTTGTTGTTTTTTATTTTTTTTATTATTATTATTAATTGTTAATTTTAAAAAACGTATTGTAAGTAAAGGTAAAATAAGAAATAACTATTTGCACTAAGAGAGTAAGATAAGATAAGCTAACAAGATAAGCTATCATATCATGTTAGCTCACAAAATTATAGATAGTAATAGTATATGATAAGTTATCCTATCTTGAGCTTCTTATCATGGTCACCAAATAGGCCTTTAGTTTTAAAAACATTAATACATCTTCATTACATTGTCTCCCTTCATTTATAAGTTTTAGTATTATTATATGTTATTATTATTATTAGAGTTTTTCTAACCTGTGCAATATTGCACAGATTAAGAAACTAAAGATGGAAATAATACACATCATTAATTATATGTTCAACATAATCTTATGAATATTTTATTTTTTCCAAGAAATATTTTCTATCTTTGGTTTCTTAACCTATGCAATATATTGCACAAGTTAGAAAAATCTTTCTTCTTCTTCTTCTTATTATTATTATTATTATTATTAAAAACATCAATACCTCTTGAGTTGTCTTGATACTAGTGCTCTTATGACACTTTTTAAGGACCTAAATATAGTAAAAAGTTTCAAAAATTTAATTTTTTATATTTTCGAAATATAAAATAACGTGTACTTATAATTATTTTTCTAATTCTAGTAATTTTAACAAGTGCCCTAAAGACATTATTTAAGATTTCTACACATTCAGAAAACATTAATTATATACTACCTCTAGTCCTTTTTATAGAACACTCTAACCAATTCACATGGATTAAGAAAACTACTAACAACCTTATTTAATGTCTTCTTTTTTCAAAAAAATAGTTACAATATACCAAATTTACCTTTATTTAATGTCAAATTTTCAACAAATGCATTAACTATACCAACTATCCCTTTATTTATTTCAAGGGTAGACAAGGAAAAAACTAATAATTGCCTCTTGAACTTTGTAAGGGGTCTTATATATAGGACCAACAAATTTTTTATAAAGAGTCTTATATTTAGGACCGGAGGTAGTAGCTTTTATGATGCTTTTGACTAAAATTAAATACCCTTACCTAAGTCTTTTAACAATTTTATTTATTACTCCCTTCTGTCATTTTTATAAAAAATATTGAACATGTTTTATACATACCAATAAAATATAATAAGTGATGTTCTTTTCAATTAATGATGTGAAAAAATTATTAAAATATCCATGTAGTTAATACATCCATTTGTATGTAAAATTATGAGTGTTCATAATAAATTGAAAGTAACAAAGTATTTTTATCCTTTCTTAATAATTAATACGCTTAGAAAACTCACAATGTCTCTTATAAAATGGACCAAAATGAGTATTTTTTATTAGTCATCATCATTACCTACATTAAATGAGAGTATGGGTAGAAAAAAGGGATTAAATGAGTTTAAAAAATACAAAACAACAGTATTTGTGGGATAAAATTGAGGCTAAAACAACAAAATAAACAGATCGGAAGGAGTATTAAAATTTATAATCCCTTTGTTTTTATTTATAAGCACTTAAAACAAAAATCACACATATTAAAAGAAAATGTTAACCAATAAAATGCATTAATTTTTAAAAAAATAATGATCTCTTTACAATTTTATCCTTGCTTAAGTCAAATTTCACTACCTATATAATTTAAAACTAAACTCAACTACCATAATTAATTAAAGGTAATTTTAAATAAATGCAATGAATACTTATCGTTTTTAAATAGGTGTTTATAAAAAGAAACACTAATTTATTTTAATTACTTATAAAAAGGAACACCAATATTTTATTTAAATACTTATAAATAAATATGAAAGGAGTGTATAATATGTATATATTATTAATTATAATTATTTTGAAAGTCACCTACTCTTAGTTTTGTTAACGAGACTATCAATTTATGTATATATCTTTCATGCTTTAGCAATGAATTTATTTATTTAATACTCCGTACGTTTCAATAACATATTTTACATATTTTGAAAAAGTTGTTTACGTTAAAGTTTTGATTTTAGGAGTATTAATTATATTATTAAATGTTTTTTTTTATTAGTTTCAAATTTCATTATCTCTTTTTGGTGGTATCATTCTGAAAATATTAAATAAATGGGGACATAATTGAAAAAATATAACAATTTTTTTTCTGTTAAAGGATTTATATTATAAAACACTCAATTTCAATGGTAGGTACTTATTTTATGAAAATGAGGGAATAATTATCTTATGATTGTTGACAATTGTTGTAAAATGCTGGATTAGAATGGCTTGAAAGTCATTAGTAAGACAATATAATCGATAATTTCAAAAGAAGAGTTTTATTTGTATTATTATAATATGGCCATAGTTGGCAAGGTACAAACAACCCTTTGGGAAAGACATTTTGCATCACAAAAAACATTTCATTACATTCATAAATCCCTTTGTATTGTCATGTCTTCCTTCTTTATAGACTCCAAAGCATGGTTGCCCACATCAAAATCCTCGGTTATACATCAAATTGTATAGTTCTTCAACCAGAGCCTGAGTCTCAACTGAAACAACAATGAATGAGTTTTCCATTAGTTGCATATAAAAATTGAAAACTCTGAAATATATTTAAAATGGTTTTATTAATTTATTTCCACATAAATAAAGAATATATGAATTATTAAACTTGTAATTGTCTAAAACATTTTGATTACCATCCTTTTCAGCCATCATCCTATTAACAACATCCAAAGAAACTTTCACC
This sequence comes from Cyamopsis tetragonoloba, assembly GCA_037177725.1. Lineage (NCBI taxonomy): Eukaryota > Viridiplantae > Streptophyta > Magnoliopsida > Fabales > Fabaceae > Cyamopsis > Cyamopsis tetragonoloba. Next base: position 8,493,753 of record CM074121.1, on the reverse strand, counting down.
CTCACATTCTCTTCAACCAGTTTGGCATTGAGGGATTGAGACGAAGCAATTTGTGATTTGAATGATGAAACATTTGCCTATCAAATAAATAAAGCTCGCATAGGTTAGAAATATATTTATATCAAGCCAAATATATAATTTTTTTACATACTAGGACAAGAAATATTGTAAAGAGGAAATGTTGGGCTTAGGTCAACTTTTTAATGGGAAAATCACCCTAATCTCCTATAAGATTTGTGCTTATTATATTTAGACCTCGTTTATTTGTGAAATTACAAATTATCTCTCTTGAAAGGGGAGGTCACTCTAACATACCAATAAACTTAGGAAGTTGGTGTATTTTCTTGAGAGGTTGTTGTGAATTACTAACAAACTTTAAGGGAAGTAGATATATTGTTGTAAACAAGCAAGGTGCGAGTGTAATAGACACAAATCACATGGGAGGTTGTGTAATTTTCTCTTTCTGATAAACCAAATATAATAATAAGCCTTGAAAGTATATTGTCGTCTCGAACTATATAAGATGTGTGGTTTTAAGGTTGATACCCTAGAAACTTGCAAAGAGGTCCTTATACTTTGCATGTTGTGTATGTAACTACAATTTGTTAAAACTTTGATGGAAAATAGCACGTGAATTGTATTACTCCCATCTTTTTTCTTTTTACGATTTTAATAGATTTACAGTGAAATGCACAAAACACAAAGTACTAGGACTATTTTCTGTTTTAAAAGTATCACTATCAAATTGCATAATTATATAATTCTGAGGATAAATTGTTTCTAACTCTAAAACTAAATATACCCAGGGTAAGGATCTACGCACTTCCAGGTGTTCGGCCTTCATGATGAGTTCATGCAACTTGGCTTGCTTTCGTTGCCGATATCTTGCAGAATAAACCCTATTGGCTTGTAAGCTACAAAACAAGTTTATATATCATGAAATCAAACCCAGCAAAAAGTGTTAGTCAATGACATTTCTTTTTTGCAGTGTTATACAATTTACCGTTTCATCTTTGCCTCCAAATTGGAGTCTTTAGCAGCATCAGTGGGATTATCAACTTGCGTTGCAGAGTTCAGAGGTGTTGGAATAAAGTTATTCCCAGGAAGTGACATAGATCGATTCTCATCTATCTTCAGCACATTTTTTGCTTGAAGTAAAACTCCGTATCCTTCAGTGATGCCGTGTCCATTGGTATTACTGCTTGGAACCTTAGGTGGCAGTTGAAGAGCAGCAAATTGCTTATCGTTGATTGGTGAGTTTGTGAAGACTTGGTTGGCCATGGCCTTGGAAGAGATGCCCTGTTTGCATCATAGAAAATGAAATTTAAGATAAGTATCAAACTCAATCAAATAATATGCAGAAAACCACTAGAATATTTGCAAATTAAAAGAATAAAATAAGAATTGACAAACAAATCTCTACTGAAGTTTGCCCAGATGTAATGCTAACAATATATGTTGCGAATGAGTTTCACACCTATCTGAGGAATAGATTGTTGGGTGTGGAAATCATAAGGCTTGAGTGTCCTTTTATAATACGAGTTTGTGACAATTTCAGGCTAGTTACCATACTAGTGCTCTACTGATAAAGAAAGAATTTTAAATACGGTTTAATAATATTTTATGATTAGGGCATCTACAGCCCAGTTTCTGATGATTGTTTGGCCGAATTCCTAATAGGATACACTCGAGGGTACACCACCATTAACTGCGCATTTAACAAATACATGTTTTTGCTAATTTAAATATTGATTGTCAATATACAATGTATATGGACTACTTTTCTAAAGTACCTTTAAACTTTCAATAATTCCTGACACAATTAGTAGATTGTTAAATCCCTTAAATATGTTAATTACGGATGGAATCCTTGCCACGTGTATGAAAAATACTTTGTTGGAAGAGACTCTAACCTTTGAGGTACTCTCTTCGCTTCACAATACTTGTTGTTTAAGGTTTTGGCATAACAACTAAAAAAAAACATTTAACACTATTGATTTTACCAATATGGTGTTGGACAAGCGGTAAGCAACTTGGTCCCCCGTAAGGATGAGAACACAAGTTCAAATCCCATGAAACGCACTTGTTGGGAGGGAGAGTAACCATAATGCTCAATCTCCCGGAATTGCGAGAGCAATGTCTCCCACAATAATTAAAATTCCAAAAAATACATGAAAATTTAAGAAAAAAAATCACTAAAATATTAAAAAGTGCATGAAAAATCACTAAAATTCCAAATACAAGTTTAGTGAGCTCAACTCAACCCAACTCGAATCAACTTGCAATTCTTACGACTTAAACAAGTCGATCTAATTTTGAATCAAATTTTTTCGAGTAAGTAGTTTTGCAACCCAATCCATCTCCGAGTCGAGTCAAGTCGAGTTGGCTCGTGAGCCATAACCCATTTTGATGGCTCTATTTTGAGGGTATAATTGGAAAAAATAATTAATTACATCATTAGAATTGTAAAGTGACAAGTAATTTGAAAAATAAAATAAAATTGCTAAAGCGGCAGATATTGTGAAATGGAGGGAGTAATTTAATTCAAATTAGTTGTGAGAAAATTTAATTCAAATTAATTGTGAGGTAATTTAGTTCAAATTAAGAGCCGATACACCCTTATTTTCTAAATTTTTTCACCCACCAACTTTAGAAGAGCAAAGTATCGTCTTTATAGCCACTAGGCTAGACCACATCACATGATTTAGCTATGATGCTATATCAAAATTCAGGATTTGGGCCTAAATCAATTTTAAAAGAACATTTGTCACACATTTTATATTTTAAAGTCATATTCCTAGTTGATGTGAGACTTTTATTATCATCATCATCCTAACACCCCCTTACAACTATTATGTTGGACTTTCGTCGTCGTAATCTTAACACACCTCCTTTTTGAGTGTGGTTCCCATCATGGCGCATAAGCCATAAGTTGTAGGCAATTACATGTGCAAGTCTAGCCCAAATTATGACTAAATGATCTGTGATACCATATTAAATTCACTACAAATAAATTGTCATTTACTTATATTTTTTTTATTAGCTTCCGTTAGATTATCTACCGTTAGTATAGACTCCGTCTAACAAATTTATCTGTTGGTATAGCCCTTAAAGACCTTTACTAACCATTTATAAATCGATAGTATATATAAAAACTTATACTAACATATTTATCTTTTAATAATTATATATTTATCTGTTAGTATAAATATTATGTGTCTATACTAACGGATTAATTCTGTTAGAGAAATTCTATATCAACGATAGCTATTCTAATGGAAGCCAACAAAAAGACGTTAGTAAATGATATTTTTTTTTGTAGTGATTCGAGATTTGAGCCTAACTCAATCTTAAAATTAACTCATAAAAAGGAGTTTTATCGTACCTCTTACATGCACTTGTTTAGCCATATTTCTAGTTAATGTGAGACTTTCATCATCATCTTAAAATGCAACAACCTTATCAAATATGTTAGCTATTATTAATTTTCAAAGCTATTTTATGATAAGTGTATAATTTATTTATTTTTAATAATTGAAAGACTAAATTAACCATTAAGTAAGTTCAAGGGTGTTTTATAAGGTATTTAAAGATTTGAAATATAATAAACAAAACAAAAGTTGAATAGATATAAATAAATTTGACAATTACAAAGTGAATGTGTATGCAATATTTAAAAAATAGAAAAGTTTAAGTATTGTTTTATGGACAATCAATTTTCCTATTAAGTTGCATTTAAGACAAGTAGCAAAACGTAAATCACTACAAGAATGTCCTAAAATAGTGACAGCCAAAACCGTCATTAAGGGAAAAAACGTCATTGAAAAGGCGTTAGCGACTAAGGTCGTGTCGTCGCTATTTTTTCGTTACTAAAAGTTAGCGATACGTTTCATTGTCGCTACAACACACACTGAAATGTTTTTTTTGTTTGTGCACCAATTTAGCGACGGTCACTATTTTTTTTGCGACAGCAAAAATTGTCGCTATTTCTTTAAAAATTTGTGATGGCAAAAGCCGTCGCTAGTATTTTTATTATTATGTTAGAAACTTTGGCGCCAGTGGTTTCATGCTGGGTTAGAGGTTGGCAGAGAAGAAGATTTTGAAGGCTGTAGATAGAGGTTGCCGGAAATAGAGATTGTTAAATATGAATGGATAAAGAATAAGTTATGGTGGTTGCTGGATATGGAGCTTCGCTGGAGGTTTTGGAGGTCCTCAGAGATGGAGCTTTGGCACTGGTGATGTTGGAGAGTGAATGGATTAAGAAGTGAATTAAAAAAGAATAAGATGTGAATGGAAGAAGAAGTGAATAAATAGGAAGAAGAGGAAAAAGAACGGACCACATTAGAGGAAGGGAACGGTTGAGATCTCTCGAATGTTGATATGTGTCTCATGCCACCTTCCATTAGTAATCTGACATGTGGCAACTCCCTCAATTAGCAATGGTTTAGCCATCGCAAGCTATATATTTGTAGAATAAGTGTATTTGAAAATTTCTACCCTTCATTAGTGATGGTTAGGATTGTCATAAATGGGAAAACATAATAAAAAAAATTATTTTCTGTCTTCCATAGCAACGGCCTAAACTATTGCAAACACACCCAATACCAATTTTTTTTTTACAAAAAGAACTATTTCTTGTGTTAGCGACGGCTAGGACCGTTGCAAAAGGTCACAATCCTTTTAAAAAAATTAAAACTATTCCTTGTGTTATTAATGGCCTAGACCGTCACAAAATTAGCGACAACTAGAACCATCACAAAAGGTCACGATTCTAAAAAAATTAAAAAGATTCTTTGTGTTAGTGACGGCCTAGACCGTCACAAAATTAGCGACGGCTAGAATCGTTGCAAAAGGTCACGATTCTTAAAAAAAATTTATAACTGGATCTTGGTGAATATTAGCAACGGCTAGGACCATCAAAAACAGTTAAAATATTAAAAAATTGTTAAAAAAGCATTTAACCGTCGCTAATCATTAAAGTACAGTCGCAACATAGTGATAATAGCGAGTTGTCGCTATTTTTGTGTGGCTATATTGCCACATTCTTATAGTGAATAATTTTACAAGATAATTTCTTTTTTAAAAAAAAAATTGTCTAGCAACATATCTCCATAAAAAACAATCATGTTTGAGTTAGAAAAAACAAAGTCCATATGAAACTAGTTTGTCACTAAGTATGTTTCCTTACATAATACTCAAATCTAATACCTTTCAAAGTAGAATCAAACATGCACCTCTTCAATCATTCTCTTGATGGTTAATTATATGATATTATTCATTATTCATATACTTTTGACAACTTGTAACTATTTTTATATAAAAAAGAAAAAACTTGAAGGAAGTTTACGTTGAATAAACATATTAAGAATATGGTTAGGCAAGTTCGTTTAAAGAGAAAATTAGTAGCAATCCTAAATAGCTTTATGAAAAAAAAAATTATCGTGACATAAAAGCATGAGGTTATCATGAAAATATTTTATTAGTATTTGGTTTTTTGTTTTCCGTTATTAATTACTACCTCTGTTTTTAAATATAAGTCCCTACAAAAAGTTGGTGTTTTTTTATAAGCCCCAAACATAAAAAATTGGAGTATTTATTATAATTTTTCTTTTTTACCCCTAATTAATAAAGATAAAGAAGGTTAATTTTAAGGTTAGATCTATATTGTTATGTGTTAGAACTTAAGCACATGAGGATAGTTCAACCCAAAAGACTAGTCCATTAGGTGGGAGAGCTTCAAGACTTAAGTACCACATTGAGTTTTCTATTCTACTCAATATGAGACTCTTAACATTGCCGCCCCTTTAAGAGCCAACGTCCACTGCGACTTCACTCTATCGACACTGACCTAGTGGTAGCCTTTTCCCTTTTGGCGGTTCACTTATCTATCAGTATTTGATTTTACCCTTAATCTAGCCCATTGATAGCCCTTTCCGTAGCCCAACCTCTCAATAAAAACACCAATTGATAGAGCCTCAAAGAAGAAAAAGAAATTGAAAGCATTCAATTCAATAAGAAGGACCTTGTCCACTTTTTAAGGGCTTTTTCCATTTAATACTAATATTATGATGTCCCTTTCTAATAGGGGTGTTCACGGTCCGGTTTTGGGGGGTCACCATCCGAACCGATCAAATTACTCTTATTCAGTTTGGTTTGGTTCGGTTGGCTTCCATGAGGCAATCCAAACCAAACCAATCCGATTAAAAATTCGGTTTGGATTGGTTCGGTTTCGGTTTTAATATTTTTTTTACAAATTATAATTACAAGTAAATAACTAATGCCATCATTAATAATTAACATAGGCAAATAGCTAAATCATGCAAACAAAGTGTTAAAATTAAAATAGCAACATCTAATTGATTAATTCTTTGACAATCATTTCTCTAAATCCCAAACAAACAAAAAAATAGGATTCTTTCACTTACGGTTAAGGATTATTAAGTAATTTCAATATTAATATTATATAAATATAATAATATATTCGGTTTGGTTTGGTTCGGTTCTGTTTTTTAAGAAGAACCGAAAACCGAACCAATCAAAAAATTCGATTTTTTTATTTTTTCGGTTATTTCGGTTTTCGGTTTTTGGTCCGGTTTGATCGGTTTGGGACAATTTGGTTTGGTTTGATTTTCAACACCCCTACTTTTTAATTACAAAAGAGCTTTATTTATATGAGCTGGAATTGTTGTTGGGCTTAGGCTTGGATAATTAATACCATTCCGGGTCGGGTAGCGGGTCGGTCATGTAACATTATGTCTTTTAGAAAATATTACGTGTTAATATAATCTCTTAAAATTTGAAAAAAAAAAAAAAACACTAAACAAATTATTAAAATTACACATTACAAAAAAATGAAGAACTTAAGATCACTCAAAAATCGGATGACTGAGCTGAATATTGACCGAAGATTAATTGCACGAACATATTAAAATATATATTGTTGGTAAGGAAATTATACATATTTTTCTTGTACCTCTCTCTTACAATTTAGGTTTGAGTCTAACTCAATCCCAAAAGTTAGTTCGTAGGATGAGATTTGCCACACCCTTATAAACTCAACAATGGTCATATCACTAGCCGATGTGGGACTTCTAACACGCCCCCTCATGCCCAGCATTACACAGCTGGAGCATGACAAACACGGGTGGACAAACAAACGGTTGACCCAACAATACAGGACTAACAAACACCCATTAACACACTAAACAACATGGAGGCCAACAAACGGATCTAGGATAGGCTCTGATACCATCTTACAATTTGGGTTTGGGCCTAACTCAATCCCAAAAGCTAGCTCGTAGGATGAAGTTTGTCATACTCTTATAAACTCAACAATGGTCATATCACTAGTCGATGTGAGACTTCTAACACTCTCTAATATTTTTGTTTTATTGTAAAGAATATTATGCGTACTATTAGTATATATATGAAATAAGAAAAATATGTGTAATGTTTTTAAAAATAATAAATATCAGCATGTAAGAATAATATTTTTAAATATATTTGTCAATAAAAAATGGTAAAATTAATCTTAATTTCTATCTTGGTAATTACGAGCTAAAAATTCTTACAATAACTATTTTGTTAGGATTGACTATAGGCCTCTCAACATTTACATAATTGTACGTTTAAGACTTAGATATAAAATTATTGATAATCTGTTTATATCATGCGCATAAAAAATATTTTATTGAGAATGATTGAACTTATTTCGGTGATTTCTTCTTCTCAAAGACATTAATCTTTGACGGCCAACTAGATAATATCCTAACTAGATAATATCCTAAGAAAGAATAATCCATTTGTCTAGACCAATGTACTTGATTTTATTCATTAATTATAAGAATAGTTAGACTTACCTTGTTACACTTAAATTGTGTTTAGAAGCACTAGGTTATAGTTTATGATTTATAATTTTGTGTAGATGTATTTAGTAAAATTAATCAATGAATTAGTTTATATTTGTTGAATAACTTAATAAAATATGCAATAATTATATGTAATAAATAATTTTATAAAATGAACATATAGTAAATAACTTAAGGGTAAAATATGAATGAGTTATTGAAAGATAATTTTTATAAGCTAGAAGATACAAATAGCTTATAAAATCTATAACCTTCTAAATAAGCTATAAGTTTAGTAGTTTTTAAAATCATATTTACCCTCTCTATGGAATAAGTGTAATGAAATTTCAAATTTGTGGAATATATGTAATTAGGGGTGTTTGCGGTTTGGTTTAGTGTGGTTTTGAGGGGAGTGACCATCTCCGATGCCATTAACTTAATCTTCTTTGGTTTGGTTGGTTTTACAAAAAAAAACCTGATCGAATCTTTTTCGGTTTGGATTTGATCGGTCTCCAGTTTTTAACGTTTTATTAATTATAAACAAAGTCTCTATAAAACTACACATAGAAAAAAATGTAAAAAAAAACAATATATATATATATATATATTATAGAATAAATGCCACTCAAAAATATATCTATTGAATAAAAAGAAATGAATTCAATTTTAAATTAATCGAAAAGTAATAAAATTATAAACATATAATATTGATATCATATTTATATTATAAAACTACGTGAAAAATAAACTAAGGTATTAATTTTATTTAATTGTTTATAAGTATAAGCATGAGTAATATTATAATTTTATAAAAAAATTGTATGAGTATATAAAATTCAATTTGGGTTGGTTTGACTACATGAATCCAAAATCCGAATCAACTCAATAAAAAAAATTTCAGTTTTTTTTTTATTTTCGATTTTTATTGTTTTCGGTTTTTTGGTTTAGATTGGTTTGGTTCAGTTTTGAATACTCCTATATGTAATGTCTATAAGATAGATAAATATAATGAAGTTTCAAACCTCAAGAAAATTTGGATGTTTTAAGATGCAAAATTATTTATGAATGTTTTATAATCAATCAAATTTAAATAGATAATATGACTAATTCATTTATATACCTTGTAAAATATATAGTTAATATTAAACATCATTTAATAATTTAATTTCTGTAAATTTTTTTTTAGGATTATCATTGTTTTAATTATTAAATTATGCATTTAGAAAATAATCTAATATTTTTATATAGTTTAATGTTCTAATAAAATATTAATTTTACTTGTTGAATACTTCTTTCAATGAAGTATTATTATGTTGATAAAAATTATTTAAACATACTATAATATATTATATTAATAAATTATTTTTTAATAATTAACACTTAATAATAATATTAAGTAAAAAAATATTTTTTTGGGGCTTTATTAATCAGGAGGCTCAAGACGGTTGCTTTTCTCGCCTAAAGCAAAATTCAGCTCTGCTAATTTTATAGTTACCAAATAACTCTATAAACTCTAAAAAGCTATAATCGAAAGAAAAAAAAAACCTATAATCTTGTGACATACTATCTTCGGAGGTGTTTGGTGTAAGAGTAGATTTTAGGTATTTTTCTCGGTAAGTATTTTTTCATAAGGAAAAAATTACCACATAGGTCCCCAACTTTACAACGAAAGTTCACCTAGGCTCCTGACTTTCATGAGAGTTCACTTAGGTCACTGACTTTGTCCAACTTTGTTCACCTAGGTCCCTAACATTAACCACCATTAACCGAAATAACTTAGGGATTGATTTGAACTTTTAATAATAAATATAGGGACTTATTTAAACTTTTTATACATAACATAGAGACTGATTTGAACTTTTATTAATAAACATATGGACTAATTTGAACTTTTAATTCAAACAAGGGACTTATTAGGACTTCTGTTAAGAGTGTTAAAACGGTGGTTAACGTTAGGGACTAATTGAATAATGTTGGACAAAGTTAGAGACCTAAGTGAATTCCTGCGAAAGTCAGGGACCTATGTGAACTTTTTTAGTAAAGTTGAGGATCTGGTGCTTTTTTTAATCGGCCAAACATACACCCCCACACTGTACTACTCCTAAATCTAACTCCTAAATCTCCTCACCAAGGATTGAACCCTCCCCTCAAGCTCTAAAAGCTTCTCCTTGTGCCATTTGAGCTACAAGCTCTTGGCGATCTGTATGGTGCTTTATTCTTTGAGTAAGTGATATCCATCCTTTAAAATAGAAATAATTTTTTTTTTTCAAAAAATCACTGAACATTCAATCAAACCTAAGGGGCGTTTGTTTCACGTATTACAACAACATTTCCGGGAATGTTGGGTTGGGAATGAACATTCCTAAGTAAATTTTGTTCCTAGGAATCTATATTCCCATGATTTTATGGATTTTCATTCCCACCTAGAAAGGTGGGTATCTACATTCTCATGACTTGGGTAACAAATTTTTTTAACTAAGGGAGCGTTTGTTTCACGGATTACAACAACATTCCCGGGAATGTTGGGTTGGGAATGAACATTCCCACATTTGGTTGTAAATAATAAAAAGATATTCTCAGGTAAATTTTGTTCCCAGGAATCTATATTTCCATAATTTTATGGATTTTCATTCCGCCTAGAAAGATGGGTATCTACATTCCCATGACTTGGGTGACAATTTTTTTTGACTAAGTCTCAAAATTACCCTTGCAATTACCTGCCTAAAATTTTTATGCTCCCTCCAATTTGCTCTACCCTCCTAATTACTTGTCAAAAGTTTTTATGTTCCCTCTAATTCGCTCTACTACTAATATGTTAATTGCTTAATTTACATATGCTCTTCAAATTATTAGTATGAGGTTGGACATGCATTTTTTGACTTTACGGGTTAAGAAATATTTTATATCTTTTTACCGTTTTAGATATATTACTATATATATTTTGTAAAACATTGATTTATTTTCTCATTTTAATTAAAACTATTTAGTAACATATAAAAAATTTAAGTGATAAAAATCATTTTGATTTAATATGAAAAAGTCGAACTAAATTTTTTAATAAATAGTTGATGTTATTTATTTTTTAAAACTAATTATATTACTGCAAATAATTTTTATAAGACGTGAGACAACAAGGGTATTTGATAATTACAACTTATATTCTCAGTAATATGTGTTATACACTAAACATACATTTTAAACATTTCCAAGTCTGAGAGTAAGATACTCGGGACTGTATTTTTAAATCTGGAAACAAACACCCTATAAATAAAAAATAACAAATGATATTTAGTGTCTTAATGATATTATTTAAAAATTTAAATATAATAAAAATATATTAAAATGTGTAATTTTTTTAATTTTTGCGAGACATCGACTCATAAAAAATTATCCCGATAACAATCATCCTATTAATGAACAGATATCAGCATTGGAGTATTTGGAGTTTTGGTAACATAACTTCGCATTTCTGTCTACGTGACTACGTGTCTGGCTCGTTCTCGAAGTAGCTAAAATAGAAAACAACACCACAGGAAAAAAATAATGGCAAATTCACATATTTAGATAACGAGCAGCAAAAATACAGAGAGAGGAGAGAGAAAGGAAGAATAGAAGAAGAGAGAGAGAGCGTGGCCGTTTCAACGGCCACCTCCATCTCCACCTCAACACAACCTGGTTGGCCACTCCTCCATCGTTCTCATTCACTCCCACACCCACATCTCCTATTTTCTGCTTTCCTTTTTTCCTCCATTTTCTCGGGAAAACCGAAAAAGAAAAACAAAAATAAAGCCCCAAAACAGAGGTAACAAAAAAAAAAAAAGAGGGGGGAAAAGAAAATCTAGGTTAGCCTAAACAAAACCCCTCAATAGAAAATCAACCAAATTGTTCCGATTCAATTCCTCTAATTCAAGCCTGCATCACCGTCTAGTTCCAATTCCCCCCAAAATCTAGAACCTAACGGTGCTTGCAGTGCCAATCCACAAAAAAAAAAGAAAAAAAAAACGAAACGAAACTCATTCTTCTCTATTCGTCTTCGGAATGTCTCCACCGTAGAAACACCGATTTCGTTATAATAATAATAATTATTTTTTGTTGCAAGTAAAGAAGAAGAAGATGCAACACAACATTTTCGCCACAATGCGTAGCTTGAAGATCATGGACGGTTGCAAGGGAACTCAGGTCTACGCCTACAACCCTTCCAGCGGCGGTGCCACTGGCGGAGGAGGTGGAAGCATCGGCGAGAAGCTTCTCCAGCAGCTCCACGACCACATCAAGAGCCAAACGTTTCGAACGAAATCTATTATGAACTTCCATCCTCCGAATTCGACATTGACACATTCCGAGGTTGCTGTCGCCGATGGATCTCTCCTTCCTTATGGTCTTCCCATGACGGAGCTTCTAGAACCGAAAATTGAACCTTGTATGAAGCCTGTTGATTTCGTGGAAACCCTTGCCGGCCTCCATCGCAGTATCGAGGAGTGCCCGCAATTTGACAGGTTTGAGATTTTCCTGGAACAGTGCTCTGTCTTCCGCGGGCTTTTGGACCCGAAGCTGTTCCGGCGGAGCCTCCGGTCCGCCAGGCAGCATGCTGTGGATGTGCACTCGAAGGTCGTGCTCGCCACGTGGCTGCGCTATGAGAGGAGGGAAGACGAGCTTATTGGCTCCTCCTCGATGGATTGTACTGGAAGGAACCTTGAGTGCCCACAGGCTACCTTGGTTCCCGGCTACAATCCGGAATCGGTTTATGATCCTTGTCCGTGTTCTCGCGGTGATTCCGATGACAATGATTTGATGATGGGGGATGATGAGCAATGTTCTACTTCTGTGGAGGATGATGGTGACATGTCTTTTTGCATTGGTGACGATGAGATTAGGTGTAATAGATTCAATATGGCCTCCCTTTCAAGGCCTTTTAAGACAATGTTGTATGGTGGATTCATGGAATCGAGGAGGGAGAAGATAAATTTTTCGAAGATTGGGATTTCCATTGAGGCAATGAGGGCTGCTGAGGTGTTTAGTAGGACTAAAAGTTTGAGCCATTTTGAGCCCACTATTGTTCTTGAGTTGTTGTCTTTGGCGAACCGGTTTTGTTGTGAGGAGATGAAATATGCTTGTGATGCACATTTGGCATCCCTGATTTGTGACATGGAGGATGCCTTATTGTTCATTGAGTATGGATTGGATGAGACTGCATACCTGCTTGTTGCAGCTTGCTTGCAGGTGTTTCTGAGGGAGCTCCCTGGTTCAATGCAGTGTTCTAGTGTTGTCAAGATGTTTTGTAGTCCAGAGGGTAGGGATAGGCTTGCATTGGCAGGGCATGCGTCGTTTGTGTTGTATTATTTTTTAAGTCAGATTGCAATGGAGGAAGAAATGAGGTCTAACACCACAGTGATGCTGTTGGAGAGACTAGTGGAGTGTGCGGCAGATGGTTGGCAGAAGCAACTTGCGTTTCACCAATTAGGTGTTGTTATGCTTGAGAGAAAAGAATACAAAGATGCACAGCATTGGTTTGAGGCAGCAGTGGAGGCTGGGCATGTTTATTCTTTGGTGGGAGTTGCAAGGACCAAATATAAGCGTGGTCACACATATTCAGCTTATAAATTGATGAATACCCTTATTTCTGATTATAAATCAGCTGGCTGGATGTATCAGGAAAGGTCTTTGTATTGTATTGGGAAGGAGAAAATGGCGGACTTGATCTCTGCAACAGAGTTAGATCCAACTCTTTCCTATCCTTACAAATACCGGGCAGTTTCTCTGCTAGAGGAGAACAAGATTGGACCTGCCATTTCAGAAATCAATAAAATAATTGGTTTCAAAGTTTCTCCAGACTGCCTTGAATTGAGAGCTTGGTTCTTGATTGCAATGGAGGATTATGAAGGAGCCCTTAGAGATGTCCGAGCAATTTTGACATTGGATCCTAATTATATGATGTTCTACGGGAATATGCAGGGTGATCATCTGGTAGAACTTCTCAGTCCTGTTGTTCAGCAGTTGAGTCAGGCTGATTGCTGGATGCAATTGTATGACCGGTGGTCCTCTGTTGATGATATTGGTTCCTTGGCTGTCGTACATCAGATGTTAGCAAATGATCCTGGGAAAAGTCTTTTACGCTTTCGACAATCTCTTCTTCTCTTACGGTGAGTGTAATCCCTACATTAATTTGGTTGTACCTTTTTTTCACATTAGTTAATACTAATATAGATTCTAGTTTGACTTAATAAATGGGTTTTGCTAACCATTGCCCTAAGGGCAATGGATAAGCTACCCATAAATAGAAATTTTTTCTTAAAAAGTATAGCATTTAATGCTACAAGTACATCTTCATTAATTGTGACTTTTGTTAAAAATTTCTATTTATGGGTAGGATTAGCAAAACCCTTAATAAATTTATCCCATGCAAGAATTCTCATTCAATGGTGGAGTTATCTTCTGTGGGTTGTTTTTTACTTTCTCTGCTATCAGTGAGGAGAGTGATATCCAAATCGGACTGGACAATGTAGGTTGTATTTTCTTCTAAATTGATTAGTTTATATTTTATAGTCACATTTTACCATGTTAATATTAGAGAAACTTGTTGCATGTCCCATCCATCAAAACAGACTGACTAAATAAGGGAACTATAGAATGATTTTATGGTGTATTAGCCCGTATCAACATCGAAGAAGTTATATGCGGTATCCCAAAATCTACCTATATTTGTTGTCAGTGTCACGTCACTAATTTTTTGTGTAGGGTTTGTACTTTTAGCTGTTATTGACTTAGTGTGTCTTCACTCTTCACTGAATCACTGCATGGGAAATGAACGGAAGTTGACATCCACTTTGAATGACTTGTTGGGTGTGTGTTAATTGGAAAGCACAAATTCTATCTTATTGTTTAGGAGTTTCTGTATCTACTTGTCTCTAGTTTTTCTCGTTTTCCTTTTATCTACTAAGTGTTGATTGTTATTAGGTTAGGCAGCTAATTATTAGTCTTAGAGCCAGTTTGTTTGACCTTTTCAAGAAATACTCGTAGAAGTCATATTTATCATGCAGCATTGATATAATAAGTTGTTTGTACACAAATTTGAAAGGTCAGGTTCTCAAATAAGCTTGCTTATCTTAACTTCTCTAGGAGTTATCTCAAGTAGCTTTTTGGTAAGTTGAGGAGGTAGAAAAGTTTCTTTGAGAATCTAATCTTCGAAATTATGTAAAACCAATTTATTACATTAGTATTTATATCACAAATTCTACTCCTATAAGCACTTCTTGAGAAGCTCATCCAAACTGGCTCTTAGTTCTGGTTCTTTTTATTAGTGGAATCTGATTATCGTAAATTGTTGATTTTCCTGAATCTTGCAGGTTAAATTGTCAAAAGGCAGCCATGCGTAGTTTGCAGTTGGCTAGAAATTATTCTACTTCTGACCATGAAAGACTTGTCTATGAAGGGTGGATATTGTATGATACTGGTCATCGTGAAGATGCATTAGCAAAGGCTGAGGAGTCCATATCTATTCAAAGATCATTTGAAGCTTACTTTCTCAAAGCTTATGCATTAGCAGACTCAAATCTTGATCCAGAATCGTCAAAGTACGTGATCCATCTCTTGGAGGAAGCTCTTAGATGTCCTTCAGATGGTCTCCGGAAAGGACAGGTGTGTTGTGTATTTTTTTAGACAAACTTGATTTCAGTGGTGAAGTGATTTTATTTGTCGTTCCTTTAAATTGTAGGCACTGAACAATCTAGGGAGTGTCTACGTGGACTGTGATAAGCTGGACCTTGCTGCTGACTGCTACATGAATGCACTCAACATCAAGCATACACGTGCACATCAAGGGTTGGCACGTGTATATCATCTTAAAAATCTCCGCAAAGCTGCATATGATGAGATGACCAAGCTAATAGAAAAAGCCTGGAATAACGCATCAGCTTATGAGAAACGTTCAGAATATTGTGATCGGGACATGGCAAAGAGTGATCTTAATATGGCATCGCAGTTGGATCCTCTAAGGACTTATCCTTACAGATATAGAGCAGCAGGTGAGTCATGTACAAGTGGTTCTATCATTCTCTGTTTTCTCCTTATTTTTCTGGGGCCGTGGAATGGTAAGGGATGATATTGTGGCTGTGATTGTATGTCATTTTTATGTTTCAAATATTTGTTGTGGCATTGTTGACGGCTATGAAGGTTTTGTTACTGTTTTAGTTTCAGATGTACAATCGTAAGCTTTGATGATTTGTAACCAGAAAATTTCCTTTATACTGGGTTGTCAGATTAACTTCAAAGATAGATATTTCCGATTTTCTTGTAAGGAATAGTTTAGTTGATAGCTTTGTATAATTTGCTTTGTATGTTTAATATTTAACTGGATGAAAAACAGCTGTTTCTATCCATTCTTCATTTGATTGGTTATGTACCCCAACTCCATTGTTTCTTTTGGCAGCATGAATAATGATTTTAAGTTTCCTTTAAGCACACGCATCAACATCAACTACCATCTATGCTCCTTATCTGAACTTCTTGTAATATTGTAGTCTCCTAGAAACATACAGCATAAGTATCGTGGGAAATAAGACGTGGATGTTGCACTCTCAAGTCTTAACAATAGAAAATGAGCATCAGACATAGCTTTAATTGTTAAAGGAATATCATGGCAGATCAGATAGGTTCTCTGTTCATAGCATGCTTATCATCAGAACACACACTATTGTGGAGTACATGTTCCTTTGGGCTTATCTTATCAGGAGTGATCAGTCATTAAGGGAAAGATTTTGAGTTTGCACTTATCCTTGTTTAATAGCTTAATTATTAGAGGTGTCTATACTCTGTTGTAGCTTTGTATGTTTTGAGCAATATGATCATGATATAGTTTAGTAACTTCTGATATCTGCCCATGCAATGTGTGTCTCTGCTCTGCTAACACAAAAGTTTATCAAGTTCTGACTTAGAAATTTTGTATACCAGTTTTAATGGATGATCATAAGGAAGCTGAAGCAATAGCAGAACTCTCAAGAGCCATTGACTTTAAGCCAGATCTACAACTATTACATCTTCGAGCAGCTTTTTATGATTCAATGGGTGATTATGCTTCTACTGTTCGAGACTGTGAAGCAGCCCTTTGTCTTGATCCTAGCCATACGGAGACGCTTGAGCTTTGTAATAAAGCACGGGATCGTATTAAAGAACAGAAGTGAGAGAATCTGAGATCTTAAAAAAACTCTATTCTGAGTGTTCACTAAGGGGAAAGGCCATTCTTGCCAAGCTGTACTTTTTTTATAACTCATGAAGGTCCAGTAATCACCAGTGCTATTTATCGGTTAGATTTTGTCTCTGGAAAAAGGTATAGTCCATTACTTTCAACTGGCCTTCTGGAAGTGGAAATACAGAAGGGAAAAGAAAATGTAGAGAGATGAGTTGGATTGAAACAGGAGAGGAAGTAGAGGAGCAGAGGATAGCTTTTGTAAATATATGTGATATATGATGTAATGACTTATGTTTTTGTCAGAGTATGGTCAAGTAGTGCAGACAGTTGCTGCTGCTATACTCCTACCATGCCCACACCAGCAAGAATGGTGTTGAGTTCCCAGTTAGAGACAAAACATGTACATGAAAAATCAATTTGTTATGTAAGTCCAAGATTTAGATACTTACCATTGTATTTTTGGCTGAGAATTGCCAAGTAACATTTTTCACTTTTCTCTGTTGTATAAATACAATTTTTCCTGGCAACCCTTTTGACATACATGCGTGGTGACTGGTGAGTCCTCTTTGGAGGAGCCATATTTAAGCTTTCAACATTTCATCTTCTTAATTTATCTATATTTCTTTACCCTTGATTCTTTTTATTTTTATTTCTTAGTATACTATTTTAGGAATATTTTATACTTGTTTCAGAACTTCACATTAAGTTGTAAAATGTTATTAGAACTGTAGAACGCAACAGTCAATTGTGAGAATAAGGCATACCTGTCATCTTTAAACATTACTCTTTTGGTTCTTTTTCCTTTTATTCTGCATCTGCAATCTTCCTCTTTTTTACCTGTTTTATTTGCATTCTCTCTCTATGTGGATTTTTGTTGACCGCATTTCGTGTAAAACCTTGTTAAATAGTAATGAGATTAAAGTTAAGGTGGAAAACACACACACGAAACTTTACAAGTGCTTGCAGTTTCATATTCTAGTAACCAGTAGCTTAATTTATCTTGCAAATTCTGTCTTCTTACCACGTGGAAGGACTTTTCAACAAACTTGTGACCACTTTAAACCAAGACCTAAGTTTTAATGCTTTTCACGAGACACCCATATTTCCAACTGCTGTTATTTATTCCCCCAACTAACTAAATGTAAAGCCATTTCTCACGAACCTTTTCTGATAAAATTATCTCAGATACTCAAATCTAGTCCTTGAAGCTAGTTATATGGAAGACAAAGAACCAGAAGAAGAATAAGGAGCAGAAGATTTTGAAGACCATGGATTTGAAACGTCCTAGAAAGTTGAACTTAAATGCACCCCTTTTGTCAACAAGGCGTCTTGGTTCTTCTGTAATTGCAGACACATCTTGCTCATCAAATTCATTAACTGCAGTTCAAAACACAAGTGAAAGAGTTCCATTTTCATGGGAGACAGCACCGGGAAAGCCAAAAGATACGGAGAGAAGCGATAGCATCCATGGCGGAGACACACCTCGGCCACGGCCACCTCCTTACCATCATCGGCCTCCGCCGAAAGAAGAACCCGAAGCCGATGCAAATAGCAATGATGTGGCATTTCAGGGTCAAGATGTTGGTGGTGATCATAGTGATGACTTTTACTCAGATGCTATGGATGTTCTTTCTCTATCAGAGGCATTAGATATTGTTCAAAGGAAATCAGAGAATGCTCAAAGTGAAAAAAATGATGGCTTGAGACTAAAGCTTGCAGAATCTAACGGCTACCAATCTCCTACTTACATGATCAACCGTTTTCTTCCTGATGCAACTGCTTTGGCTGCATCATCTGCTTCACATTTTCATAGTGATTTGGAGGATCAGAAAGTTTGTGATATTTGTAGTTATTCTGAGTGTTATTATATGTCAGGTTCAGCAAGAAATTCTTATGCTTCTTCTTCTCCAAAAGGTTGTGGTTTGGAACTTCTGTTTCCTTGGCGTATGAAGCATAAGCTTTGTGCTATGGAGAGTCCTGTTTTGCCATGCACTACTAATCTGCAGAAGCATCAACGAAGATCAAATTCAAAACAGAAGAAACATCATCGTTCATCAACTACTTACATTCCTTGTACAAATGTGAAAAATCAGATATTTGACAAGTGAAGCTAGTTCTTTGATTTGATCATTTTTCCTTCATACAAATTCGTCCTCTTTTTTATGTATATAGATAAGATATAAATATTAACATATATGTATGTTGTTTAAACAATGTGCACTTTTGTTGTATGCCAATTGCTAAATTGCCCATTCTTAATCAGTTCAGTGGAGTTGTGTTTCTGGAAACCTAGTAATGTGTTTAGATTTGGATTGAACTCATTTCTTGATCATTTAGGATTACTGTAAGGTTTAGAATTAAATTAAATGTTAAACGGACGTTGATGTTTCTGTGCATAACAAATCAATTGATCATTCTTTGTCAATGAGTACTCATAAATGACAATTTAAAACAACAGCAGCTGATAAACTTTGGTCATTTATAATTCGCCTAGCAAATATCTCGTGCATTTTGTGCTAATGAAGAATTGAACAAAGGAAAAATCTAAGTCCTAGATAACTTATGTCCATGGCATTCATGAGTAAAACATAGGAGACACTAAGAAGGTGCATCTAGGGATGACAAAGGGGAGTGGTGGGGACAGGTTACGCCATCTCTGTTGGCTTTGTCCCCGAGCAAGGTTGGGGATAAATAAGATGGGGACAAAAAATCCGAACCAAACAAAATCTGAAGTTATTATATTTACATTATTTTTTTAAAAAAATGAATTGTTAATATACTTTTTCACAAATTAAATACTCAAAAATATTTTTTAAATAATAAATTTATCACTTTAATTTACGTTATATATGAAAATTATTAAAAATAGAATAAAATCTAACTTTATTATTATTAATATTATTAATAATAATAGTATTATGTGTATATAAGTATGTATATAAGTATAAATATATAGAGTTATAGCTGCTCGTAAAAAGTGGGGTGAAAAAATCTCGAACCCCTAAAAAATTCAGTTAAAGCGGGGATTCCTTATCAAAGTCGAGACAAGATCAATCAGTTACGCAAGTTCGATTTTTATTGTCATTCCTAATTGCATCTTGAAGACAT
Organism: Cyamopsis tetragonoloba; assembly: GCA_037177725.1. NCBI lineage: Eukaryota > Viridiplantae > Streptophyta > Magnoliopsida > Fabales > Fabaceae > Cyamopsis > Cyamopsis tetragonoloba. Next base: position 8,473,614 of record CM074121.1, on the reverse strand, counting down.
AAACCCTCGATATTTATATACTCCCTCTGGTCCTACATATAAGTCACGTGAAGAAATTTGTGGTCCTTTTTATAAGTCATAAACTAACACTAGCTTATAGCTTATTTAAGAGTTTATAGTTTATAGCTTGTAGCTTGTTGTCAAGTGGAGATGTTTGGTGACAACAAGCTTATAGTTTTTATAAGCTATAAGCTAGCTTTCATAAGCTAGCTTATAAAAAGCTTCTTCAAGTAGCTTATAGCTTATGAAAAGTAGCTTTCAATCATTCTTTCCTATTTTATCCTCTAGTCATTTATTATATGTTTACTCTATCAAATAATTTATTACATGTAACTATTACTTGTCCTTTTAAGTCATTTAACAAATATAAGCTACCTAATAAATTAATTTTACTAAACACCTCTACCCAATTATAAGTCACAAGTCATAAGCTATAAGTTACAAGCTATAAGCTACAAGCTATAAGTCATAAGCTATAAGCTAGTTTTATCAAATACAGTCTAACTCATTAATTGATTTTTTTAACTTTTACCCCTTCTACAATTTTCAATAACTCAATTATTAAATGAGAGAGAGTAAAATAAGAGAGATGTTCTAACACTTTAAACATTTATATTAGAGACATAGTTAAAAAACTATTATATTTTTAAACAAATATAACGATTTAATTTTTATTTCTTGATTTTGAAATTTCGAATAAAAATAACTTATAAATAGGACTGAAGGGAGTGCCTCATAAGTTGGCCATTCAATCTAATTGCATAAGACGATACATGTGAGTTATAACTTATCAAAATATCTAAATTAATGAGTTAAATAACAAAAAAGAGAATCACCATGGGAATAATATCAATATGAGATTCAACGAGATTATATTTCAAAAGGCAATCTTCAAGTAGATTCAACGAATTGAAATCTAACTTTCCTACATCCCTAATGGCAATCACAGCCCTGTTACTGTTCCATCAACAATCGGACAGAAAAGAAAGTGAGGGACTCAGTTTGCTTTTCTTTTATTTTTATTTTTATTTTTTGAAAAAAAGACTAATTGTGGACAATTTAAAATCAATCTTGATTTTTGGCCAACTCAATTTAACTAATTTTTTATCAACCCTAATATAATATTAGTTTATGTCTCTTTTCTAATTTTTATTTTTTTAATTTAAAAACAAAATATTGTTATTTTAATCAAATTGGCCAAAAGTTAGTTATTTTTAGTTGTCTACAAAACTTTACCGATTTAAAATAGAGTCTAATTAAAATCACATCTACTCTAAGCCTTTGTTCGGTAAAAAAGAAATAGAAAGAAGAGAAAAAGGAAGAGAATGACGAAAAAAAATTAGTGTGTTTATTTAAGAGGAAGAGGTTGTCCAAAAAAAAAAATAGGAGGAAGAGAGAAAAAAAGAAAAAGAGGCTTTTAATTTTATATTATTTGTTTGAGTAGAGTGACAATTAATACATGCAATAAAATAATAGGACAATGCATATGCTACATTTTTGTCGCATCTTCCATATTGTCGGCAGATTTATCAAGAAAGTTTCAACACATGGGATCCATGTTTTTTTTTTTTTTTCTATCTTCTCATTTTCATGCAATGACCCAAACAAGGGAAAATGAACTTTTCTCCTCACTTTCTTTGCTCCCTTTTCTTTGATCTTTGTTTTTCACCCAAACAAAAGGTAAAGTACATATATAAGAAAAGAAAGTACAATCAAAACTTTTATTTATATCAAATTTTGATTTGAATTTGAAAAACAATTGAATTCGACTTGAATTGTATATAAAAGTTAAACTTTTAAATTTGTCTCTAAACTTTTTAATAACCGTCATAATAAGTCTTGAACGTAAAAAAATCAATGCATGGTATCTCAAAATCACATATTATCAGTTACATTTGTCTTTTACTTAAAGTTTACTATGTTTTCTTTAACATAATTATCATGTGTAATGTTATGTAACATGTGGCATGTCTACATGCAATCCACGTAAAAGATGATGTGACATACACTGAATCCGTCGCTTTAATCTCTCAATAAAATCGATAATTTTGGTTTTCAAATAAAAATTTGAAATCCATCACTTCAGTTCGTCAATAAAAGTTAGACTCGTCTCTTTGGTCCCATTAAAAAAGACAAAATTATGCATCATTTTGTTCCCTCAAAAATTAAATATGCTTATAGGAAACTATGCACTAATCATTTCGAGGGAGAGAGATACATAAAAAAAATGAAATGATGTAGCCTAGTAGGACCTTGATAACAACTCAAGGGAGCTTTCCATTCTATCCATGCAATTTTCATTTAGTTATTGTAACTTCTTGTCATTACTTAAGAGGAAATGTTGGAATGACCAGCTCTTATTTCGTTTTATTTCATGCATGATATATCATCATATTTTTCACAGTGAAATTTTGTTCAAGCTAAAAATATTTGTATTATGATGGGATTAATTTTTTAAGTATTTTTTATTATTTATTTATAAGGATTCAATTCTGAGATTAGATCACTTAAGAGAATAAGTATGTACCACTTGAATTAACCATTTATTGATGTTAGGGGTCTTATTATTATTAGATTTAAATGCACTTTTAGTTGTCTATTTTGTATTTTATATGTATTTGGTCACCTGACTTTCAAATGAACCGTTTTAGTTACCAAAGTTTGCAAAATAGAGTTTTATTTCTTTTGTCGTTAATTTGGATGAGAACCGTCGCTAGTTTAAATAAAAATCGTGACTAATTTAAATGAAACTCGTCGCTAATTTTTAAAAGCTAACATATAAACTAAAATTGTTGATTTTATAAACTTAGAGACTAAAATCACACGTATAAAAGTCATGAAACCATACCTACTTAAAATATAAAATAAAGACTAAAAGTAAAAGGTCAAATTGATAATTTGATCTTGCAACTTATTTTTCTATTTTGGTTTAATTCTGTAACTATTAAATGTTCCAACTTAGTCCTGTAACTTATTTTTCTATTTCAATTTGGTCATGTAACTATTAAACGTTTCTATTTGGTTTTGTAACTTATTTTTCTGTTTCGATTTGGTCTTGTAGTTTTTTGTTTTTGTTTGAATTTGATCTCGATAGAAAGAACGAATTTGTTGGATGAAAAGTAAATTACAAGATCAAATCGAAATAGGAAACTATATTATAGGACCAAGTTGAAATGTTTAATAGTTATAGGATCAAATTGAAATAGAAAAACAAATTGCAGGACCAAATTGAAACATTTAATAGTTACATGACCAAATCAAAATAAAAAAAAAGTTACTGGAACAAACTATTAATTTGACCAAAATAAAATTAATACTTTTATTATTACCACGAATACACGCTTTCTCAACCTTGCACGCACGGTGTTTATTCACTTGAAACTTGATGATTTTTAACGTTGGTACGTAAAATTCACCCATTCTTTATACATGAAGCAAACGTAATTGTAAAAGACATGAATTCTATTAACCAATTGATTCCTTCATTATAATATACAAATATTATATTTATATTTATTGGTAAAAAAGGACATCCCATAGAGGCTGCCAACAGAGTTTAAGAATATTATTGCTCGCAACCTAATTGGAATTGGAATAAAACCTTAAAAAACTTGTACGTTGAAAGTGATTGGTTGTTTTTCTTTCATGAAAAGATAACGATGACCGATATTTCATTTTCTATACAAGCTACAACAATAGAGACGTTAATTGGCATAATATAGTGTATTATTTTATATAGGCTTAATTGTATGTAGTTTTAATCTCTTTTATTTATATTTTGAGTAATTTTCATCTTTTTAAAGAAGAATTTTGGTCCTTTTTATTTTTAAAACGGACGATATTTAGTCATTTTGTGAGTTTTTCTTTCAAATTAGTAACAGTTTTCAGTCAATTTAGTGACAGTTTTTCTCCAAATTAATAACGGAAGAACCAAAATCATTTATAGATAAAAAATTTTGCAAAAAATATTAATTTAGTGACAACTTTCAAAGCATTTACTAAAACTAATTACGAGAAAAATTGTAGGTAATTAATAATTTTTGAGAATATATTCTATCCGTAAGTAATTTTAGTCCAATTGTGCACTAAATTGACTAAAAATTATGGCTAATTTAAAAGAAAAACTAACGAATGAATCAAAATAAACGTTTTTAAACAAAAAGTCCAAAATTACTCATTTGAAACTTATAGAACCAAAATCACTCAAAATAAAAACAAGAAGAACCAAAACTACGATTAAACCTTATATTTATATATATATATATATATATATATATATATATATATATATATATATATATATATGCTTAATTGCAGTTTTGATTTATTTTATTTTAGTTTTCTTTCCTTTTATACCAAAAATAAAATAATAAATTTTAATATATTAAAATCTTATTACTTTCATTTTGGTACAAAAGAAATGGTAAAGTTTGGGTTTATAATTAAGCATATACAAATTAGTTAATTTCTTATCATTAGTTTGATCTAATGAATGAATTATATATTATTTAATCTTGTATATATAAAAGCCAAGGAAGAAAAATTTGAAGGAAAAACATTCCTTCCATTTGAAGGTTAATTTTGACATTTCATTGGTTCTATTATTATATTAAATTCAACTATCAACTATCAACGGTCAACTATTAATATAAAAACGTCTTTTTAATGACATCCGATAAAATTGGAACGAAACAAAACTATTATTATAAAAGCAATAAAATTTTAATAAGAAGATGGCAAAAGAATAATAAAATTAATATGATCACAACTAATTATTAATAATATGTATTTGGATTCTCTCTAACTCTTTTGATTACTAATATCTACTATTAAATTATTTTAATGACAAAGATCAATTTTAAAAAGTAATACACTCATTAAATAAATGTACTAGACTATTCTACCAACTTATCCCACATTCTAATTTCTTTTCCTTATATATATCAAATGAGAGCACGTGTTATGTGAGAGATGAGAGGGGTAAATTTCGACCATTAGATTATTTCATGAATTGTTGAGATTAAAACACCAGAATTTTTAAAAAAGTCATGTAAGTTTTTTAAAAAAACATATGACTTTTTAATATTTAATCTCAATTCATGATAAAATTCAATGGTCAATATTCACTCCTCTCACTTCTCAAAAAAAATAATGTGTGCTCTCATTTGATTTGATATATATGGGAGCTACCAACTGAGGAAAGCTTGAATTATATAGAAAAGTTATCGTGTTATTGAAACATTATGAATAATATTATTAATTATTATTAAACTTATTTTTTGATGTACCAAAAAAATTAATGTTAAACTATGTTTTATGTTTTTTTTTTCTCGATAAGCTACTTTATGTTATTGTTTAGTTACTTAAATCAATAATATTTATATAAAAAATTATAGAAAAATATAAATTTAATTCAACAGTACACATGTTAATATCACATAGAAAAGTTTACAAGAAATTTTTTTAATATGTAAAGCATGAATAAAAATTTAAAGCACACATGATTGAACTTTTATATAGAAAATTTCTTGCTTGTCCTCAAGCAAGATAGTCAATCAACACTTATTTAAAAATCCTAGCTACGTACCTGAGTTCGATTCAAGAAAAATCTAATCATTTATCAATCATTAGAGCATCAAAAGAGATCAATCGATCAGTATATATGATGGCCCTAAAACCCCAATTGAAAACAAGATTGCTAAGCACTCAAAGTACAACAAAATGGGAGGAACAACAATCAATTAGCCAAGGGAATAGACTCTCAATTCTCACAAGATATGTGTTTCGCTCAACTCCTCACTAAGTCTCCCCAACTTAGATTTTGCAATTCATTTCACAATCAAACCATGTACACATGCAAAACAAAAATCAAGAGGTCTTTCTATTAAGGTTATAACGTGGCTTGGCTACAAGAAAATTTGATTTTTCTAGTCAACAAAATAAGATAGAGCATTAATGCAAGCATACTAACACTCTCACTCATATACCATAAGCACGACCAAATTGGAGCTACACCACAACTTTAGAATTTCCTCACTCTTCATGACACTTTTATTCATTTTTTTCTTGTGCATCCTTGCACAACTTTCTTTCATTTTCTTTCCAACTCTTTTCATTAACATTTTTTTTTTTATACATGAGAACATCTTTATTTTTCAAAAGGCATGCCTAAATTTTTCTTTCTTTCAAGTAAGGAAACCCATGAGCTTTTCTTTTAATTCTAACCACAATTAAACCAATGTACCTCACTTAGTATGCATACACTAATGATCCATCTTAGTAAAGGTAGGAAATAATAATGTCATGATGGTTCAAGGTATAAATTTTGAAAGATACATTAACTTTAATGCTCAAAGTGGGTACCAAAAAGAGGATATTCAATCAAAACAAAAGGGTAGGCTTTTTGGCTCTAGCTCAATATCAACAATCAAAACTATGCCTCTATCATTTTTAAGTTTTAACATGCTTAATGGCAATTTTAGAAATTCATGCAAAATTAGAGGAGATAAACCAAGTGAAGACTCTCAAAACATATAATGCATTTAGGATCACACACACTCACAAGGCTTTTAGGCATATAATTCCCTTAACCAAGTCAATTAATTGCCCCCTCATTCAATCATACAAATCATACTAGAAATCAAGAATTCAATCAAGCATTTGAAACACATCATATAACTCATTTCAAAATCTTTTTCAAACTCATATACAATCAAATTTCTTAAAAACCAACCTCAGGTAATTTTATTTCCTAAATCTTAAGTCATAATTACCAATCCTAATTAAAAAGAAAAATAAAATGAGCTAAGAGTAAAGAAAAGAGCAATACAACTTGATGGTAAACAATTCCCTCTAACCTTGCTCCCACTACACTATTAGTTCCAATTGATCTTGCCTCCCCCTAAAAATTAGGCCTGACCCTAGGCCATCATTGATGACGGGGTGTCCTGCAAAAATAACTCAAAAAATAATAGGAGGTAAAATCTCAAGTAAGAGCAATAGTTAGTAAATGCATAACACATCAATGTTACAAGACTCAATTATAAACTCCTAAGACTCAATCCTAATTAAAAATAAAAACAATAAATATTGGGTTGCCTCCCAACAAGCGCTTGTTTAACGTAATAAGCTCGACGCCTATAACTTTAAAGTTCAAGGTGGCTTAAGGCATGCAAGAGAAGAATATCTCCTCCCTTCCAATTTGAGTCCACCTCCAAAGTGCTTCTCCAATAAAATTCTTCCATGAGGCCAAGGTGGCTTAGGATGATAAACATACAGAGTAGAATCCTCGTTCGTCGCCACATCACGCATCTTCACCTTAGGCTTTCCATCATCAAATGGTGTTGGAAATACATTAAGATGCACTTTTTCATTCTTCTTTACCTCTTGACTCTTCACATCAGTATGAAGAGTAGGCATTGGTGCGGGAACCAACTTCCCACACACTTCTTCACAATGTTCGTGCTCATTATTCTTTATAAGGATCGGAGGGTGAATTGGATCATCACCTTTAAAAACTTCAACTCTCACCCTCAAGTCCGCATTCTCTCTCACAATATCTTTCTTTTCAATTTCCCGATTTTCTATATTTACAAAACTCTCTGAATTTTCAACTCCTACCTCTTTTTCTTCCTCACTCTCTTCACTCTCTTTTTTCTCTTCCTCCTTTTCATCTCTCAAATTCTTCCTCCTCTATTATCAAATTATCACCAATCTCATCATCAATTGTATCGCCACTCCATGTGGAAATAGCTTTGCATTGCTCCTCGGAGATTCTTTGATTATTGCCTGAGAAGGGACTAGCGCTCAATTTTGATATTTGTTTAGCCATTTGCTCAATGTGAGTTTCAATATTACGGAAAGAAGATTCAATATTCTTCTGAGAAGTTTCCATTGATGTCTCATGATCCAAAGATGATTGTAGAAACTTTTCCATGGTAGCCTCAAGTTTTGTAGTTGATTCAGGCCATGTAGTGATTTGAGGCTTTAAAGCATATTGATCTTGGTAATTCGATGATGCTTGCAAGAACTTTGCCAAAGTTTCATCAAGTTTAGAAGTATGCCTATACGAAGGAGAGAATGAAGGACTCCACGCACCTTGCCAATGTTGAGTATTCCAATACGGCACTACCTGCTCGTGAGGCACGGTATTGAAATACATGGTGTCTTGCTTAGATCATTAGAATATGGATTAGTGTAGAGAGTAAAAAGAAATAAAAATAACAAAAAATAGGTAAGGGTTAATAAAACAGAAAAAGAAAAAAAAAGAAGATATCGGATTAAATTAAAACTAAAATTATATGTACAAACAAAAAAATAAAAACTATTCACAACCCAAATATCCAACTGAGACTAAATTGATCACCGTGCTCCCCGGCAACGGCGCCAGAAATTTGTTAAGTATTTTATATCTAAAATACTAACTCGTTTCAGTATAGTGGAAAAACACATTATCGTCCTCACGACGCAACTACAGAACAATTTAGTGTCAATATAAGACTTTGGACAAAGTTTTCGAAAGGTTTTGAATTGAATTAAATTATAAAACGAATGCTCGTAATGTAAAGGAGTTTAAAACAATTTTAATAAATACTTGGATTTGAACTTGCTGCGCACTGTAACGATCTCTTCCTCTCTGTTAATTTCTATATTATTCGAAAGACCGTAAGGTAAAATTTCACTTAAGATTTCTCATTCTGTAAGATTCTGTGATAATGAAAATACATATTCCAATCTCTTGAAAATATGTGAATTCAATCACGCAATAAGCAAAACCTCTAAATAAATGGTTCATAAATCAATACCTATCTCTAGCTCTATGAAAATCCTTTATCAGAACCTCCTTTTAAATCAAATTATCATTCAATTGAAAAGGTTAGAAGAAAGAGAAGAAAGAGTTTGAGTGATTACAGTGCTAGCCACGTCCAAATCCAAGAATAGGAATCTAAGCTACCATCTTGAATTGAAAAACAATTGAATTCATAGATGAAAGTAGATCTCTCTTTGCACTATTTCTATCTCTAGAATTCTCAACTTCTCTACTCAGACTGTTGTAGCTCCTAGTGAATGAGGCAGAGATCCCAAGTGGTTATCTTTGCTCAAAATAAGATAAAATAATATCAGATAAGGTTGCTTTAGATCTTTTTTCCTTTTTCTTCACCCTTATCTTTGTTTTTATCTATTTACCTGCAATACAATAATTTTAGGGATTAAATCTTATCTAAATTAGTCCAAGATAAGGATAAAACTCAAATAATCAACCAACTCTCTCTAAGATAAGTATTGAATTTACTAAATTTTGGGGAATTTAATTAAAAAATAAACATAATATCATTTAAAATATATTCAAATTAACTATAAAATAATTTAATAATTATTCGTCATCAGAGCATAAGTTTAGGCATGTGTAATTTTACTAATCTTCTTGAGAAAAACTTCCTCACGTGAGGGGATAAAATTTCGAGAATAAATAGTGATATTTAATCAACACCATGATTATTTACACATGTGAATTGATTTATAATTTTTTTTAATTCAATTTTTTTATTATGTAATTTTTAAATTTACTTTACCTTATAAATGATAAAATATCAACATTCAATCTATTTATAAAATACAATTTATTGCTTATCATTTCACAATAATTCTAATTTCAATTTATACATATTTTGATTTTACACCTACTTTTATATGAAAAGTATATGAGCATTGGTTTGGATGTATGTAATTTTACTAACGTATTGCACGGGTACAAGATCTAGTTTATTATTAATTAAAATATGTTTATGCATTATACCCAATGCTACTTATGAATTTAAAATTAGATCTATTTATACTAATTTAATTAGTGAGAGCAGGACAACAGAACAAGTGATTGGTAAACCATTAAGTTTGACTGATTAATTTTTTAAAACGTCATTCGGAATTATTGTATGTTCGCTTCCCATTGGAATATTGTTCATGGTATTTTCTTGTTACAACTATTCGTTTTTCCTCCTCCTCCTTATTTTTTTTTATCAGTAAATAGTAATTATCTTGATTTTATGTGTAAATCACATGTATTTTGCTCGTAAGGTAATCATGTTCAAATGAAATCTACAATATGAATGACTTAAAGCGTGTTTGAATTAACGGTTAAAAATAAATTATTTTAATAATTAATTATGTGTATTTTATTATAACATAATTAATTTTGTTTAGGTAAATTGTTAAAATATGATTTTAAAAATAATATTTTGTTTGAATGATATAAAATTTATTTTTCATACTAAAAATTTGAATTGAAAAAAAAGAAAGCAAATTAAAGTAAAAAAAAATTAATGAAAAAGCTCTAAATTATATTAAATCAACTAAAAGTTTGTTTTTGATTTTTTTAGTGTTGCCAAACACACTCTTATTTTGTAATGTGAGTCTTCACTAACAAAACAAAAAAGAAATTTTAACTTACTTTTTTTTTTATCTCTTTCCTATACATATTTTGTAAAATATTATCATTCTAAATACTTATCTTTCTAACTATTGAAGTTTATTTTAAGACAAGAAAGTTCATAATTTAAAATATGGCTCTACCATTAGGACAACATTCTTCTTAATTAATTACATAAGTCATGACATCATTCTCAATGATTAAGTGCCAACAATTTTTGTCCTATAAATATTCAAGCATGACCTCCAAGCCAACCAACACTATTTCAAAAACAAGCCCACTGTCCTCTGATCCATTGAGTCCCCATGGTCATTCTACTAAGTCAAGAGCTCAAATTTTAATCAATTTGAGCACTATGGCTTCCTAAAGGATGCTCATGTGGCTTCCTAATCAATTTTATTCAACTTTTGAAGTTTCCTCTTTCCCTTCTTTTTATCTTCCCCCATGATCAATAATAATTTCCACTACCAAATTGAGGAAGACACTCTACAACTCCCAACTTTGATAGATAATTTGTCTAAGGAATTTGATGATTCTGATCAAATCTTGAAGACTTGTCCATTTGTAGGTATTCAAGGATATAATAATAACAAAAGTCTTATCCCATTTGAAAAAAACAATTATATGAACTCAGTCGAAGATCATATTTTCAAAAATCTGGGTATTCGAAGAAACCCAATAAAAAGTGAGGGAGAAGATATATGGAGCCCTCCTACTCAATCTATGAACATTAGTAAATTCTCCTCAATTCAAAAACCACTAACCTTGCCTCAAGAAGGAATTGAAATTGACAAAAAAGTGAGTCTTCCACACATGATGTTGGCATGTGGAGAAGCCTTACACCAAGGGCAAAATGGTCTACTAGAAGTAATTTTGAGATGTTTGAAAAAAATAGTACCTAGCCCAATTGGTGACACTCTTGAGCGTCTTGCATTTTACTTCTCTCAAGCCATGACAAAAAATTATTATCTCACACAAGAGGCTTCTAAGAACTTTGAACAAGTGTTTAGGGCTTTCTACCAAGGAGTCCCTCATGGAAAAGTTGCTCACTTTGCAGCTAATTCTTCAATTTTTGAGGCTATACCACATGATTGTGAGGTTATACACATAGTGGATTTTGATATGGGAGAAGGGGTTCAATGGCCCCCTATGATTGAGGCTATTGCAAAATTAAATAAAGCTTTGAATTTGACTTCAATCAAATGGGGTGAGGAAAATTTTGATTATGTTTCCGCTACTTGGAAGTTTGAGGAAACAAGAAAGAAACTTTATGAGTGTGCTAGATCATGTGGGTTGAAATTGAAGTTAGAGGAAAAGGGTATAGAGGAATTGGTTTTTGAAATTAAGAAAATGAACAAAAGAAGTGGAAAGAGAGAATTTTTGGCCTTCAATTGCATGGTGGGTCTTCCACATATGGGAAGAGAAAAAAATGAAAGATATGTTGTGAACTTTCTAAATTTGATCAATAGTGTTGAAAACAGAGGAATTGTCACTTTTGGGGATGGGAGAGGTTGTAAGAAATTGAAAAATTGTTTGGAATTTAGATCATTCTTTGAGGGTCATTTTGGGCATTACAAGGCCTTGTTAGAATCAATTGAATCACATTTTCCAACCCCTTTCTTAGAAGCTAGAATTTCCATGGAGTGCTTATTTATTGCACCTAATATATCTTCTCTTGCTTGGTTACAAAACTGGGAGGAGATTAAAGAGGATTTCAATCTTAAGCCAGAGATTGGTTTGGAAAGCTGTAAATTGAGCAAAGAAATTTTAATGGAAGTTAAAGAGATGTTGAGTGGATGTGATGATTCATATCAAGCAAGGATTGAAGGAAAGAATCAAAGTGAATTGATTTTGGAATGGAAAGGAAACCAGCTAGTAAAGTTTTCAACTTGGCGAAATTAGAAACTTCGTAACTTTGCTTCATATCATTCACACTCTAGAGAAGACACTAATTAAAAGACAAGTCTGATTATGCTGGAGAGATTAGTCTTCTATTTTAATAATAAGATATGAGATATGATACCTGGAAAACCAAAACTTTTCTTTGTTTATATTTGCACATAGAATGGTTGTAATTTGATTTGCAGTTTTGTAAATGATCATATGTGAATATAAAAACTAACGAAGATAGATTTGTGTTCAATGTTTTGTTCATGATATACAAATTCTCTGTTAAACAGAAAATTCAATGCAGCATAATTTGTTGTCCAATTAGTTCTCTCCCTTGTCCACTTGCAGCTTAATTTAGAAAATGAATGAAAATAAGAATGAAATCAAAATGTCTTTCAAAGGATTTTATTTTATTTTATTTTTCATTAGAAAGTATGTTCAAATAGTAGCATTTAAAAGTCAAAATCATTATTCTTTATTTCAAGAAAAAAGTGATGCAAAATGGTTCACTTTCACTATACATTTTTAATTTTAAATACTCTACCTTATTTTACATAGTGGTACCATTTGAGCTACAAATTTTGAGCAAAAAAATAAGTATAAATTAAATTAGAAAAAAAATATTACATAACATATACGCATCATTCGTCATATACAAGATTAACGCGTAAAGTGAAAAAGATGAAGTCACTTTTTCTAACTTATATCAATATCAACATGTAAATGTCTACAATAACGGTTCATCAAAAGTCTATTTTTCATCAATTATTTGAACTAGCCAATGAGATTTTTATACTGCAATTTATGAGTTGGTGAAAATAGAATATAGCGTAGCTGATAAACCAATCAGCTGTTTTAGTTACCATTCGTGTCAAAATCTTTGGTGCTTTTTATTGGCAAATTTATCAAAAAATAAAATAAAATATTTATCAAATCGGATTTCTAATTTTTTTATTAAATTGATTTTATTCACTATTTATTTTTTTTTTCTTTTTTTTTTAAAAAAAATAGTCTAGGTCTTGTGGCTGCCACATGATGGCACCTGGATTTTGTATTAAAAACAAAATAAAATATTAAAAATGATACAAAACTATTTTAAAAACTGAAAAATATTTTACAATATTTAAAAAATATTTAGAAATCCAAAAAATAATAAAAAGTATTTATAACATATAAAAAAATATCAAATATATCCTAAAATCATGCCATGCAATAAAAAAATGTTCAAATTCAAATTTAAAGTCTAACTATTCGAACTAAATATAAAAATATGTTAAAGCAAGCCTAAAAACACTTAAAAAATAGAAAACTCCTACAAAAACAGCTTTTTTTTTGGAACTCTAACAGGGCAAATCCCCTTTGGATATTTGCAATGCGCGTAGATAGTATCGAGGCTATCCCAAATCTCGATATATAATAAGTTCAAATCTAACGGCAAAAGTTATGATACTTTGAAGTTTCAAACTAAACTAACACAAATTTTAACACAACTTTCACATGGTTGGGTTTTCAATTTTGATTAGAAATTTTTTTTATTGCATGACATGATTTTAGGATATATCTAATTTTAAAATATTTTTTAATATTTTTAATAATTTAAAATACTTTTTAATATTTTTAATAATTTAAAAATATTTTTTTCGTATTGTAAAATATTTTTTAGTTTTAAAAATAGTTTTTTAAATATGGAATATTATTTTTATATTATTTTTAATATTTTATATTGTTTTTAAATATTTTTTATTATTTTCTCATACAAAAATCCAGGTGATTTTTGCCTTTTTTGTTAAGAAAAAATTGAAAGTAAATAGTAAATTGACTCAATTTAGTTAATATTTGCGCAGATATCTTGACCAATGATCTAATTAACCTTGTAAAAGACACTCTTGTTCTTGAAGAATGTCCTTTTATAATTACTGTTGCTCTTCTAACTGATAAATCGGAACTACGTTTCCAAAAAGATCTTAGTTTATTTTTTTTCTTTATTTTTTGTTTTTCTGTTTCCTTTTTTACCAAAAAAATATTTAGTAAATATTTTTTAAAAAAAAAAACTCAATCTGATAAATATTTTTAAATTTATTTTGTAAATTTGCCGCTTTTGATCATGTACCTTTTAAAAGTAGATAACTAAATAAAATAAAAATATAAAACAAATAGGCCCAATGTTTGCATCATTCTGGTGGTTTTAACCACCACGGTAAAAAATACTTCCTTTGCAATAATTCTCTATTTGTGATGGATAAGTTGATTCAGTATCTTCGTAAATCTGAAAAGTGTGATCAAAGTCTTATGTTTGTGTAATAATTCTTATTAAAAAAGATCTTGCGTATTTCCAATCTCATTTAGATGTTGCAAAGTGGCATTAGCCTCCTTTATACGAACCACATAATTTCCAATAGAATTTTGATTCCAATCCTTCAACCGATTCATCAGGGCCTTCAACTTCTCCTTAAGAATATAACCTCCACAACAAATAGCTAAAAGAAGGAGATTGTAACTCTAGTTTTTCCATCGTTGTGTGAAAATGCGTTGTCCATTTCACACTATTCACAGGGTTCTGGTTGATGGTGTTCAGTTGGATGGTGTTTTCATAGTAAAGTATGCTTTTCAGAACTATTTTCAATCAATCTTTGCTAAGAGAGTTGTGTTAGAGGTGGATACACGTGACTTGAATTTCCATCATCTTTCTATCGATGTGTGTGCTTTACTAGATACTGCTTTTGTTGAGTCAGATATTAAAAACGCGGTGTAATTAATTGTATTGCTATCTAATTCTTTGCGGTGGTAGGTGTTATGCACCGGCATCTCAGCATCTAAGCTATGTTTGGATGGTCCATGTGACTCTATTTCAGTCTTAGGAGACTCATATGCACGCTACATATTAATTGAACCAAAAGCCTAAGTTCACTAGCCTTTCATGGCTTAAAGTGTGTACAATAAAACTAGAGATTTCTTTATAAATAGATAGCGTGTTCTTCATATAAAGTATGTAAGTTTTCATTAATTACACAAGCCCTAATTGAATATTGGAGTCTTTGCAGGCTCTCCACACTAGAGCATCGTCGTTCAAGGAGAACATAAGAACATTTTTCACCTTGAAACACACAATTTTATGATTGTAATATAACTCTCTCGTGTTAGTAGACTTATTCCTCTTGTACTAAACTAACTTTTTATTTTTGTTTTTTTAGCACTTCAAGTCCTCATATTTTAATATAATTTGTTCGCTTATTAAAAACATAATTATAATTTTAAAACATTGCTGCCTTTATAAAATTGAGAATTCTCAGATATGAATACACGATCTCTCCGTCGAGCATAATTATGAAAAATGCATCTGACATAAACATACATTTATCCATTCAAGTTTAATAATGGAAAACGTACACATTACACTAATTTGGTTATTTATTTGCATAATTTTTGAATTTTAGTAGGAATGTATTTCAATGTCCCTGATTTATCATCATAATATAATGTAATAAGATATTTTACATAGTCAAGTTTGTCTCTTGGGGGAAGTTGAATTGATCATGTACTTACTCTTATTTAGTTTTTTTTCTTTTTTTTTCTTTCAAGATTTTCACACATTCCACAATTAATTAATTATATAAAAATTTTGAATTTATTTATTTCTGACTAGAGTTCATTTCAAACGATAGTTGCAGGCTGCTGGAACAGCAACTCCTCTGTAAGCCTTGCAAACATAGTATGTAAAATTTTCATAGTCCTGAAAATTAACACAAACAATACTCTTCATTAGTATCACTCTCAATAATGCAAATCAAAGTTTTAAATTTCAATCCGTGTCTCGAAGTAGAGGTGTCAAAACGATTTAGGTTGGCTTACCGCAAGTTTAGCAAATATCAAGGTAGCTCAACCTAACTCGTCTAAAAGGTGAGTCATGAAAAACATAACTCAGTTCAACCCACTTGAGTTAATGTGTTAAATGGGTTAGCTCAACTAATTAATAAAAAATTTAAATTTAAAAATATATAAAAAAAAAGGTTTTTTATGTGTTATATGTTAAAGATGTTTTTTCTTTTGGGTTTTAGTGCCTTAGTGCAAGATAGCACATAGCAACTAGCCACCTCATGTCCCTTTTTTTGTGTGTGTTATATGTTAAGAATTTTTTGAGTTATATGTGGGTCTTAAGGATTTTTTTTTCCCTTTGGGTCTTAGTGTGTAGTATTAGATAGCAAAACAACAACTAGTCACCTCGTGTCTCCTTTGTTCTTTTAAAGTGGTAGATTAACCCAGTTCAACATGTATCTGGCGGTGGGTTAAGTAAACTGAGTTAAATTTATCCGTATTTTTAATGAGTTAAATATTTTCAATTCAATCCACCGATAAGTTGGATTAGACCAAATTGAATCGCGTGTCATAGTTCATTTTGACACCTCTACCTCGAAATCAACCAGAATATCATAGTTTTGTTAGTTATCAAATTATACGAGGTTGTGATTACATCCGCAATAGTTGTATTTGATCAGTTTAAACATATCTAAGGTAACATAATTACATTCTTAATTTAAAACCTTAAAAGTAACGATGATGGGTGTTTAATTTGTGTGTATGTGAGAATGAGAATAAGAAAAAGACAAGAAAGAGAAAGGACTAACTTCTCCAATAGGTTGATTGTTGACCACCACCCATGGCAAAAATGAAGGAGGTGGGCAAAGTTGTGCAGTCTCATGAATATATTTTCTTCCAAGCTGCATGAACATTTAAATTTAATAATTTTTAGACTTAAGGCGGCAATAGAAACAAAAATTAAATTAAATTAAAGACTTAATTAGTGTCTAACATGTTCCATTAAAATATTAAACCATAATCAGGTGAATAATATAAGTCATTGAATTTATATTTTTTTGATATTGACATATTGTCCTCAAGAATTATTAACTAACGACATACCAGAGTTGCCGACAAAGACTCACCAAAAAGGTTATTGCATAGGTCTAAGCTGAAAACTGTTCTGCCTAATTACATCTATTCAACTGGGGATGATCTGAATTGTATTTTTCACCTCTCATAATTTTCACATATTTGCTTTATGATTTTAAAAGAAAAAGCATGGAAAGAAACTCAAACAAATTGAATTTTCCTTATCTAATTTACCTCAAATATATATTATTTTAGTGAATCTAAAAAGTGAAAGAAATGTGAAATAACCTCTGTTCCATTTCCACAGTTTAAGCAATTGAGAATAGGCTTCACAGGCAAACCCAATTGGTTGAGACAATCTTTCCAATTCTTATTGTTTCCATCCAATGCCATAAGCTCAAGGCAGGAAATCACAGCATAATATTTGTTCTGCATCATAATAATAATACTTTATTATATATATAATATTTATATCTAATATCAAATTAATAAAATTGTCAATTGTACAAAGCATGATCTATTAGCAGGTTTCAAAACCAAACTTACTCACCACATTATTAGACCAATGATTGAGTGCACAGGCTTCCACAGAATTTAGCTCACATTCATCTGCTCCTTTCTGCCATTTTGTTCATAAGTATGGATCAAAATTAAAAAATAAAATAAAAAATGTCTATAATATATAGGTTTACAAATTACAATTTTTGCGTAATGAAATTATAATTGTGTCACTTTAAATGTAACTAAATATAGTCAAATACGATCATTATTGACCATAATCGACCATAATTTGATATGATAATATAATAATCATGAAAACCACCATGACATTGCATAGTAATATTCAAGATCACCGATCTTAATTTTGAAATCATTATGTTTCTAACTGCAATTGCTATTGTGATCGCAGTTGCATCATCATATTATTGTCTTATACGGCGGAACTTCCCTTAATTTGAATTTGAAGCTTTGGAAAATGGAAATTATTATAAAATTTGAAATTGATGAATACAATAAAAAGCAGAATAGTTAAAATTTGGATATTATAAATAAATATTCTCTACGGTTACTGTAAGAGGTGTGGAAATTTTTCTGTGTCCCAGAATTCAGCAATAAAGTTCACTGGCCACATATAATTTAGTAAACAGAAATTAAAATATATGCCACTTTTCCCTAATTCAAGTGAAAACTTCATAAGAAAAGCCACATATTAATCAAATGAACCGTTCACAAAAAATAAAATAAAAAAAAATGAAACGTTAAACCACTGAATAATAGAAAAAACCATAAACTCCCTAGTTTTTGTATTTTGCAGGAATACTAGACTTTACTGCATATTCTCAGAAATCCATTAATGTAACCTTTTTTCATCACCAAAACTTCAAACTTGAAAGCATTTCTGAAAGCATTAATTAAAAATGAGTCAAAAAAAAATTTTTCTTCACAAGTATTCACACTTATTAATAGGTAGAAGAGTAATAATAATTCATTGGGTATAGTCAAATTTGACCAATTAGTTTTCTCTCTAAAATTGAGTCATACTATATTTCTATTCTTTATCACTATACTAGCACTTTTGTTAATAAAATAATAATATTATTTATGTTTCAAAAGTAATAAAACATAATAAAATAATCTTATTTCAAAGGCAAAATTTACTACTGACAAGTTTCTTTTCAACCAGAGTTATGATTTTTGAACTCTGAAATCCCATGGGAAGTATGATCAAACACAGAAACAAACAACACAAAAATAAAATAAAATTAAACATCATGCAAATGTGTAACAATACATAGGCTAAAGCATCCAAAAAGGATGAACTCAATTTTGCAATTGACAGAATATTCAGTCATGTTAATTTCTCAATATTTTGATCACTTGCGAAATTTAATTCACTCTAACATGTCAAAGAAAACGGCGAAAATATTCTGGGAAGAGATAAAAAAAAACGAAAACAGAGATAAGAAAATAAAAGAACCTGACACGAAATGGAATTGTTGTTGGTACTATTGATATAAGCATTAGCCCAAGGTAGAAGCTGGAGATTGACAATGTTGATGAGATCATTGTTGAAGATTCCCTCAAGATCCTTAATTATGAATGTTGCACATGATTCACTTAGGCTTTCATAGTACACTGATAAATTCACTTTCTTATGAGAAAATGATGGAATTTTATCATCATCAATTTGTGAACTAGAAGAGTTATAAGATGCACATTCAGATTCATAGATGAAAATGAAAAGGACTAATGCCATTGCAATGGTCATTGCTAGTTTTGAGAAAACCATTTCTTTGAAAACAGAGAAAAAAACTAACTGTTGTTTCTCTGGTGTAAGGATGTGAATTGTGAACGTTATTTGGAACTTTGTGTTTAATATATTTCTTACAAAGAAATAATAAAAAGTAAAAATAAATTAAGGATATTCTCTTGTTAACCGTCAAAGTTCAAAGACTAATACCTTTAAAGTATATATTGTTGAAGTGGATTTTGACTCTCTCGTCAGAACATTTTCTATACATAGCTAGAATTTGAATTTCTATCTCAATCGATATAGTTAAAGGATCTAATCATTTACTGAATGTGTCAGACAAAGAAAAAGGAAAAAAGAAAAGAAAAATGAAAGAGGGAGAGAAAATTGGTTGTAGTACCTGCTGTATTATTGCATTTCTGTTTGTATATTCTAATTGTTGGTAAATCAATTTAATTTCCTAATTTTCCTATTGGCTTGGAAAATTTAGCTAGAAGCCTCTCTCTTTTTTGTTTTTGTTTTTATGTAAAAATTAGGGGCATGAAGCCCAGAGATATACAATAAGACAATTATAGGGATAGAAGCTAAAACCTTATAAACCAAGATCATAATTCATAATCTATTATTCACTCTTATAGCCTTAATTTTTGTATTTTTGTGTTGAACTTGCAATATAGCTTCACATCAGAAAAAAAATAAAAAATAAAAAATTCCAAACTCCTCTTCCATATATTTCATCTCATTCTACAAACCACAAAGTGTTGATATTCCTTTGTCCTTTACCAGTTTCCAGTTTTTAAAGTATATAATAAGATTTTATTCTTTAAGTTCTGTCTCTTTATGAATCTCCCTATCCTGTTGAGTAGTGATGGTGAAATTAATGGTAATGGTTGGATGATGATATGATTATCTTATATATTTTTCTTCTAAGTATATAGGTTTATTTAGAGAATAAATGCATTTGCCAATAAAATTTGAAAAGGACTGTTTTTCCATATTAAATTTTAGATTTTAGACTTGGCCAACCCAACATGCTTAATTGCTTATATTTTGTTTTTGCTCCCACAATTAGGATTTAAAAAATCTAGCTCCTTCTATTTATATGCATAGAGAGAGAAGAAGAGGGGGAATTAAAATGGAGGAATAAATTAATTCACATATATATTGTATTAAAATAATTTACACTTCAACATTATTCCTAGGCAAGTCATGCACATCTGAACCTGTTGATTAGCCAGCAGCTGGAGCCTTGCTGCCAAAGTCAATGATTTTTACATTGTCAAATGAATCACATCAATATCTATTTGGCTTATATTTTTATTTTTTGTTTTAATAAATAATTAAAAACCGTCGTATTGTTTTTATTTTATTTCTTTTTTTTTAAAAGGGAGAGATTATTGTCACTCCTTTTAATTTATCGTCACTTTTAATTTATTTTTTTAATAACATTTATGTATTAATACTTGAGTTTTATTCGTTATAAAAATATATTTTAAATTAAAAAATATTAAAACAGGAAAGAAGAATGACAATAAACTGATCTTTCTTGAGCTTTGTATAAGAAACATTCTTTTTTCAATTGTTTTAAATATTTCTTATGCAAATAAAAATAGAAAATAAAAACAGAAAATAAAAACACATACGGACATTAAATGTTGTATCTTCATTTTCAAGGAGATTTACTCCTTAATCTAGTGACCATTGGTAGGGTCTGATTTCTTCCTTTATCTACATAGCAAACTGGTTTAAAGGAACTGATTTTCTCATTTGAGTCATAAGTTCTTGTTGAAAGTGATCTACAAGCATCTGGTTTCAAATTGCCCTTGTAAGCCCTACAAATATAGGTCACAAAATTTTGGTAGTCCTGCAACCACAAGAAAAAAAGGCAAAATAGGTTAAGAGACCAAGTTTGGCCATAAATTTGTGCTTTAGAGTCTTTAAAAATCAATTTTAAATTACAATTCACAAACCTCTTGGAGTGCTTGGTTGTTGATAACCACCCATGGAACAAATCTATGTGGAGGATTAAGTTGAGCAGTTTCCTTAGCATACTTTTGTTCAATCTATAAATTACACATAAAACATTAGCCTAAAAAATCAGAACTTCAAACACTGGTTAAGGTTTCAAATTGTGATTGATTCCTTGTTACTATTACAATCGTGTTATAATCGTGTTATGTTAAATTCAGTTATTGCTGATTATACCATATTGTGATACGATTTTATGGCATGTTTGTTTTATGTTGAAAAAGTGCAAAAGTACTTTCGGATTGTAACAAGAAGTTAGAAATTCTTACTTTCTCCCAAAGTATTTTAGTTGTAATAAAAGTATAACCAAACAAACCACTAGTAGAGATAAAACTTAAATGTGCCGAGCCAACCGATCTTAGTTATTGAAGTGTTAGCATATGTTTCAGAGATGCGACTCCTATTTTAATTGGAGAATAACACTAACAACGTTTATAGAACTGCGTTTAAGTTTTGTCCTTTCAGTAGCTACTGAAACCTAGTATTGTAGTATGATGCCATACAGTGAACCGCAATTTAAAACTTTGGCGATGATAAATGCCATTGGTGTGTAGCAATAGCATTTCATATTAAGCAATGAAACTTAGAAAATCACAAAATAAAAGTGTAGTTAGTTACTAACAAGTTTCCCATTGCCAGTTGTGTAGCAATCAATAGGTGATTTTCCCAAACCAGACATTTGAAAACAGTTAACCCATTCACTATGCCGCCTCTCTAAGGTGAGACGTTCCAAGCAGTGTATAAATCTGTAATGCTGAACCTGCATCACAACTAATTAGTGTGCTGTTAAAGAAAAAAAAAAAAAAAAAAGAAACCAAAAGAATTGAAATTGAATTGTAGAAATTATACCACATCAGGGTAGATTGTAATGGCGCAGGCCTGGATCGTGTTCAGAAAGCATTCATCATCTCCATGCTGCAATTTTCCAAAAAAAGAATAAAAAAATGACGATGGTAAAAACTAAAAATAAAACCAAGTGGTTATCTCTTGGTGTGCTTGTTTTTAAGTTGACGAACCATGTTTGGTCCAACAATAACATTTTTTCACTTTTGCACAAACCGTGAATTTTATCACACACGAACTTATTTTCTTGATAAATCCAAGGGTTAAAAATGCACAATACTATATATATTTTTTTAATATTAAATCAATGGCTATAAAATAATTTTAGTATATGGACCAAGTTTTTACTATGCAATATAGATATAGATGTCTTGTTTGTTTTTTGGACAAGTGAGTAGTTTATTCAATTTCAAAAGCAAAGATTTTTTTTTTGATACATCATAAATAAATTTCAAACGGAAATATCAGTACACAAACTCTAGTTCCCAATATGCAAAAGGAATACACATCAGTGATTTTTTAAAATTAAAGATAAACACATTTAGGGGTCACAAAGGGAGCTAGCCCAACTCATTTGGTCCGCAGCCCGGCCCGTCAACCTTTCACAAACTCACTTTCCCAGCCTGGTCCACTCCTAGCCTGGTCCACTGCTTTTAAAATTAGGTAGATACTAATTAAAAAAAATCTAGACATATATTTATTTTGAGTTTTACGTTTTGCACCATGCAAATGACATTAACTTTTTTTTTCAACAAAATACAAAAGATATTAGTTTTATTTAAGAAAATCCGGTTGTTTTTTGCTTTTTATTTTTTTTATATTTGATAAACTCTAATTTTTTATTATTTTTAATTATGAGGCTTAAGTTTTTTTTTATGTATTTTAGTTTTTTGTTTGGTTTGGACTTTTTTTGTCCGGTTTTATTAGAATTTTTTTAAAGAGAACAAACTTCAATTATTAACTTACAACAAAAAACCACTAGCCCAGCGAGCCACTCACCCTGTCACCTTTGTAGCTCGACGTGCTAGCGAGTTAGGCGGGACAGGCCGCATGAGTAGACGGGTCAAAATTTCTAGCCCAACTTGCTTATTTTTGACGAGCCGATAGGTCGGCCCGGCAGACCCAACCCGTTTTAGCATTTCTAAATACCATGTAAACACATATAAACAACGTCAACTAAATACGATGTAACAAAAAGCAAACTCTCCCTAAACAAATGAAACATAGCGACCAAAAAAGAAATGGAACCGGCATAACTCGACCTCAGCCCATGTTTTCATCATTACCAACAAAAGGTGCAGAAAGTTCAGATTTTTGGCAAATAGAAGGAGAAGGCTGAATTTGGTGAGCCATTTATCACAAATATGCTTTCTGAGAGTTTGAATTCAATTTGTGAGCCCATGGAAGCCACCTTCTACCTCCAGCTTACAGATCTGTCGCAGATTACAATCAAGAAGTTTTTTCCAATTGAAGTTTGACCACTAAGGCAGAGATGAAAAGCCACAACTGCTATTACAATCAAGAGGATTGTCCTTGGTTTCAATAATCAATGATATTTTTTTTTTCTAAATGCATCTTTTAATCCGGTATCTATTATGCGCATTTCATTTCGGTCCTATATCTTTTTTGGGTTACATTTTGGTCCCGTATCTCTTATAAAGGTTTCATTTTAGTCACATCTGTCAATTCCATCACCCAGTTACAAGGTAATTTGACTCCGTTCTTATTAGGGTTCACGTGTATGTTATAGTTTTTCTGGGTTTGAAGATAAATAGCGTAATTTGACTATGTTCTTTTTAGGTCAACTCTGTTAACGGGTGTGAAGCGATTGATGGATTGGACCAAAATGAAACGTTTATAAAATATACAGGACCAAAATATAACCCAAAAAAGATATGGGACCGAAATGAAATGCACATAAAAGATACAGGACCAAAAGATGCATTTAGCCTTTCTTTTTTTTTAACTCAAAACAATCACTGATAAAATAACACTTTCTTCTTCTTTTTTCTTGGGCCAATGATAAAATAAGTTTTTAAAATTAGTGTTTGTTTGATATTTATTTTTAAAAATAAAAAACTAAAAAATTGTTTAACTGTCTAGCTTTCGAAAATAGTTTTAATGAGTAGTATGTGTTTTTTAATTTTTAAAAAAGAAAATTCTAAAACATCTAAAACTTATTTCAATTTTAAGATTTTGAATTTGTATATTGCATTTAAAAGTCATTTCTTTGAAAACAATTCTTAAAAATCGTTTTATGAAACAATTATGAGAAACTAGAAAACAAAACTGAATCAATAGTGGGTGCACTTAAAAAAGTTTTTTTGCTGAATAAAAATAGAAAAGTTTATTTGGTTTCTTTTTGGAGCAATAGAAAAGTTTCTTTGGTCTTGGCCCATCACTTTTTGCACCACACACACTTCTCACAGCACTATACAACTGGACGTGAAAATCCATTTTACAAGCTCAAATTATCAGAATCTAAGTGAACTTGTGGTGATCTGAGATAATTTTGTGATGCCAAAAAAAGTAGATGGTGCAAAAAGCAACACAAAAACAGTGAAGTCTTATTATAGTGACACAATTACTCAAATCTGGCCCAGATTAACTAGGGAGATCGGCCCAAAAAAACAACGGGGGAGAAAAAAATTAAATTTGAAAAGACATCCTCATTTTTTTCTTAAGTATCAAAAAGTTTAACAAAAAGATCATTTCATATTCATTAGTCTGGTTTACCAAAAACAAAAATTCATTAGTCTGGAAAAAAGATGATGGGCTTCATAGTTTATGTGGTACGAACTCTAACACTACACGTACCAAAACAAGAGAAAAAAAATCATATTTTTGGCCAAAAAGATGTGACATATCTGAAGCTTTTTATCTTAACCTTAAATATTGATCAATTTGGGGGGTTGTTGGAGAATTAAATTAGGGTAATGAATCAACTGGACAGTGACAGGGACAAGAATTTATTAGTATGACAGTACCTTTCTTTTATTTTTTACTTCTTTTTCTCTTTCAAAAATATTCACCGACAACTTACGAAGATTCTATTTAGTAAAACTAGCTTATAGTTAATGACTTATAGCTTACAATTTATAGTTTATAGCTTATGACTTGTGACTTCTAATTGAATAGAGGTGTTTAGTAAAATTAGTTTATTAGGTAGCTTATATTTGTTAAATGACTTAAAAGGACAAATAATAATTACATGTAATAAATTATTTGATAGAGTAAACATGTAATAAATGACTAGAGGATAAAATAAAAAAGAATTATTGAAAGCTACTTTTCATAAGCTATAAACTACTTGAAGTATTTTCATAAGCTAGCTTTCGTAAGCTATAAGCTTGTTGTCACCAAACGCATCTACTTGACAATAAGCTATAAGCTCCTAAATAAGCTATAAGCTAGTATTAGCAAACACACTCTAATTCTTTTTCCCTAATTAAGCTAGCACAATTGTTAGTAACCACTAAATGTCGCACCATTCTCACCAACAAAAAAACCAATCGTCACACATGTAATTAATGAACTAGATAAGTTAATACCACGCCATATCTCCTAATTATCATAATACCTTTAATTTGATGTGTTATGTTTCTGATAGCAGAAAATGACCCAAACTGTTTCTACAAGTTTACTATTAGTATATCATAAATTTCTGAGTTCTGGTTCCAGCTTTGTACTGGAACTTGTTTACCAACTCAAAGTTATATATTGGTTCAGAGAAAGATACAAAATAGAAAATACTCCAATTAAATTAATCAATTTATGTATGAGAGTTTTGTGTGTTTGTTTTACCGACTCAACATAAAAGTACTGATTTTTTCTTAATGCAATTAAATTGACTTTAATCTTCGTATAACAATGTGTTATGTTGTTACTAGAGGAAGGTGACTTAAAGGAAAATAGGTTAAAACTGGCAAGAAAACAATTGTTCTGTCACTTTGAGCAAAAGCCAGTTGTATACAAAGTCAAATTTTGTAAACTAAAATTCAACGTCACATAAAATTATAAATGCATTTAACAAAGTTGGTGATTGAAGAGTATAGTTTTGAGAAATAATTTTTTAATTTAAATTTACATAAGTACATTTCGCTTATAAAAAAAATAATTCTAACATACATAATTAAAATTTGTGTTCAAACATGGGACATGCAACATATCGTTTTCTCCCATCATATCATATTAGTTACTCACATGAAAAGATTCACATCCTAAAAATTTCTGATGAAAGAGCAGTAAATAGTGAAAAAAAAAACTACAGTATAAAAAAATTTGTAAAAATCTACACATATTTTTTTATATATATAGATAAAAAATACAAACCTTCATTAGTAACACTGAACTAATGAGATTCAAGAAGGAATTACAAAGCAAACATTATTATGAAAAAAATTAATGGAAAAAATGGAAGAGAAATCACTAACCTGACAAAGAACAGAGCCATCAGGAGCAATCCAAGCATTACCCCAAGGAACCATTTTGAGGTTAACAATGTTGATGAGACCATTTTGGAAGATCCTCACAAGATGGTTCACTATGAAATCAGCACAATAAGGACACAAACTTTCATAATACAGTGATAGATTTACCTTATTCTCATTTTTATTAGAAACAACACCTGAAGAGGAAGAAGAAGAAGGTGGTGCCAATAGCAATAGTAACAGAAAAAGTGGAAGAAGGAGGAAGCAGAGGAAGAAGAATGAACGAGGAGGAAAAGAATTAAGAAAAGTAGGCATTTTCATCTTTGTGCTTTGATGGAAGTGTAAGAGAATTGAAGAATCACTGTTTTGGTTACTACTTTCTGTGATTCATGACTAGAAGGAAGGTATCTGCCTCTCATTGTCACTTTTTTTAGTAGAAATCATTAAATGCTAAAACAAATGAAGCCCAAGTAATCAATTCTATTAAAATACATTGTATAATATTAGAGATTATTTTAATTTTGCCTAAAATAAAATACTAAATTTCATAGTTATAAAACTCGGCTCTGGCTATTGACTCGGCCGAGATACTTGGTCATTGGATCACTGATTCAACTGGTGGGTCACTGGATCACATGCAGAACCAGATAATATATATATATATATATATATATATATATATATATATAATATAAGAAATTACTAAAGAATATAAAATTTATAAGGGTTAAATATGTTTTTGTCTATAAACTTTTGAGAAAATCTACTTTTAGTTTTCCAACTTTTAAATGTCAATTTTTAGTTCTTGAAATTTGAAAAAGTTCGCTTTTAGTCCATCTGTACATTTTTTAGTAACATGGTAATCTAATCTGCTGACACATGGACTTGATGAAGAGTCTTCAGTTTGGCACGTAACCAAAATTATATAGAGGGACTAAAAGTGAACTTTTTAAAAGTTCAAAGACTAAAAACTGACATTTTAAAATTTGGAAACTAAAAACAGACTCTTGCTAAAATTTAGAGATAAAAAATCTATTTAACCTAATTTATAAATTAATTAAAAGAATTCATATATATACAATAAATTAGATATATAAATTTTAAAATCAAACCAAAATTAAATTAAAATATATATTTATAAATTTATTTTTATGTGGCGTAATTTTATTTAACTATATTTCTATATTTTTATAACTTATGGTATCTTTTATAACATATTTTATAAAATAAATTGGTTAGTGTTTAAACCGCATTATTATAAGTAATATATGTTAAGTGTCGCATTATATTGACAAGGAATATAACATGGTTTGGAGGTTGTATAGCTTGTCCTCAGTTTGAGGGTACAGTTGGGTATGTGGACCACCTTTCTTTATATAAGTCTTAACGGATCATTTGTCTAAGCCCACATTTTAAATAGACTTGAAAATGAGGCCCGCGTCTGTCCCAAAGTCCACGAACATCCGCAGGCATTCACATAATATTTTTTGTATATAAAAAAAAAGGTCTTTTTACAGATATCTTTTTACCATTTTTTTGGCCGTAAAGATTTTTTTCTTCTCTTTTTTTTTGACAAAAGGGATGATTTTATTTTATTTTTTGCCAAGAAAATAGATGATTTTACTCTTTTAGAACACTTTTATTTTTTTTAGCCTTTTTTTTTCAAAATTCTAAGACCCAAGTTTCAATCTTTCTGGTTTCATTATAACAAAAAAAATATAGATATTCGTGGAGCCCGCGAATTTTGTCCATTCAAGCTGTGGGTAAATGGTTAAGTCCGCCTTAGCCCGCGTTGTAAATGGTCCTCATTTTTTCAGGCCCAAATCCACCCAACCCATTTGTCCGCGGACTAGTCCATGCATGGTTGTTTCTAGAATTTTTTTTGAATAAAAGTGCTTTCAGAATCTCAAACTGGTTTGACTAGTTCACACTAGATTTGACCGGTTCATATGCGAGACCGATCTAAATCAAGGACCGGACCGATCATAAGTTCGATTCTCGATCGAACCAACCAATCCTCGGTCCGAGTTTAATAACTATGCTAAATATACTACCTTTCAGGTCAAATTACTACTACTTTAGCTATTTTAGCTTATAGCTTATAGCTTGTAGCTTGTAGCTTATGGCTTATGACTTGTGACTTATAATTGAGTAGAGATGTTTGGTAAAATTAGCTTATTAAATAGCTTATATTTGTTAAATGACTTAAAAAGACAAGTAATAATTATATGTATTAAATTATTTGATAGAGTAAACATGTAATAATTGACTAGAGGGTAAAATAGAAAAGAATTATTGAAAGCTACTTTTCATAATCTATAAGCTACTTGGAATAGCTTGTCATAAGCTAACTTATGAAAGCTAGCTTATAGTTTATATAAGCTAGTTGTTACCAAACACCTCTACTTACTCATAAGCTATAAGCTCCTAAATAAGTTACAAGCTAGTTGTGCCAAACACCCACTTAATTAAATTGTGTAATTTAACTACGTATTCTTCAAGTTATTCACGATGTTAACATGGAAGTAACAGCCTGATCTAAAAATGCAAGTCAAATGTTCAAATTGAAAAAAAAAAAAAAACCATTAAATGACTAAAATAAAAATTTGCTTAAATATAAAGGACTAAAATTTTATTTTAGCTTTTCATTTTCTTTGTTGAGTCACACTGACAGTGAGTGAACCTATCCTTGAACCTCAGTCCTTCCTTCTTCCCCGTCAATGGCTTCTATAAACTTCAACCCTTTTGGAGGAAACTGGTTCACGAAGCCCCCAAACCCTCTCCCTCCGCCGCTCCACATTTTCTCCGACCATGCTTCTCCCGAACCTTCCCCGAACTTCGCCGCCATCAGCCTCCGCAACCTCATCCGACGAAAACCGAAGAAAGCCAACGACAACGACGAACCTGGTCCATTCACGCGCATGGCACACCAATTCTTTTGGGAATGCGAGAATCTCCCCGATTACCGCCACACACCGGAAGTGGAAAAAATCCTCAATGACCATCCTGTTTTCGAGAAGAAGGAAAATCCAACCGAAGAAGAGATAAAAGAGAATGAGGAGTGGATGGAGAAGCTTCGGAATAGCCCTGTGGTGCAATTTTTGCTTAGGGCAGAGGAAATTGCGGATAAGATGAACGAGATGGAGTTGAAGGAGAACGAGAAGCCCTACCATAAGGAGGATTGGGAATTGTGGAAGCAGTTGCCGCATGTGATTGGGCCTGATGGAAGGCCTATGCCTAGGAAGGCCTTGAAGACGAAGCAGGAGGCTGATGATAAGTTCTGGGATTTCGCAAGGCAGTTTTTCTTCGGGCTTTGGGGGTTCCGGCAGAGGCCTTACCCTCCTTGTAAGCCCAATGATGCTGCTCAGTCGATTGGGTATAAGAACCTTGAGAAGCGCTATTATGATTGTAAGTTCAAAGTAACATGTTTCTGACTTTTGTGCTTTCTGAGTTTGGTTGTATAATTGAGCTTGAATATGTATGTCTTCAAATGTTTATATGCATTTTTACTTTTGGTTAAGGTTTCAAATTAAGGTTGCAATTGACTTCCGGCTGTAGGCTGTAGTCGTTGCAACTAAACGTGGTCAGATGATGTGGTCATTGTGACTGGCCGACCACACTCACATTTGATGCTGTTTGGGTGACGGTTGAAACCATGATATTGCAATATAATGTGGCGGAGCGGACCTTTATTTGAAACCTTGCCCTTCATCTTTGACTGCCATTCAATATAGGCATATTTGCTACTTACAAGAATAATCTATTCAGCTGGGGTGGTGGTGGATAGGTAAAGTTATTCCCTGTAGTGATGATTTCAAAATTGGAATCCTGTCATTGTAGGTAAAGTTTGCTGGGTGAAAGGGTTATGATATAATCTTGCTTACCACTGTGACCTTTCACTGATGAGTGTTTGCTGTTTAGGCGTATGGTTAGTTTTGAATGTTGATTTATCATTGTTATTATTAATTTAGGGCAAGTATTATGTGTAAGATTTGATTATAAGCTGATTTGAATACAGAATACACTGGTCTAGATAATTTGCTAATTCCGGATGAGGGTTGGGTGAATGATAGGATGCTAGGGTTGAATATCATTGCCGAAAAAGATGTTGGGTTGTTTTTGGCCTTGGGTTTGAGTTGGGTTGTAAACATGAGCTTGAATATGTACTTGTTGTAATGTTTAAGTGTGCTTTCTTTTTGGTCTTTGACTGGTATTCACTTAGCCATAGCTGTAGGAGTAACCCATCCAGCCAAGGGTGGGGGACAGGCAAAGTCATTCCGAAAGTGGCAACTTCAAGATATGAACTCTGACCTTGTAGGTAAAGTTTACCTGGGTGACAGGGTCACAATCTAGTTTCTATGACCGCTGCAACTATTACCCATGGACATTAGGTATATGTTCAAATTTTCAATTTTTTTATTTTTTTTGCAAAAAAAAATTCTATTAAATATGATTATAAGCTGATTTGAATATAAAATATGCTGATCTTAATAGCTTGCGGATGGGGGTTGGCTTGATTAGCAGGAAGCTAGGATTGAAAACCATTGCCAAAAAAGATGTTGGGTTCTGTGAGGTCTTGGGGTTTGACTCTAGTTGGTGAAATATTTGTTTGAATTTATATGTTTTCAAATATTTAAGCTACTTTGCCAATTGGGGTTGGGTTAATTAATTGATAGGAATGAATAGCCTTGACACAGAGTCTTGCTTAGGTTTGATTGAAGTTAGTGATCTCTCATTCGTAGGCATTCACTAATTGTGGTGCATTCTGCCTTGGTTGTGGAACAAGCTATCCTCTATGGATGGTTGTGAACAGTGTGTGGTTATATAGTGTTAATTAATACAACATGAAAATTGAATGTGAGGTATCCAGTCAATGTTATGTTTCTCTATTGAATGTCTTCTGATGAAATACTAAGGTCTGGATGTTATTATTCAATTAGTTAATGTGTCATTTCGTTGCTTTTGTGTTGGTTGGTTGTTATATGATGGTTTCATTCTGTATTTGATTTAGTTATCATGAGGAGTGGTGGATGGTATTATAAGGATCGTATGGGTCGGACACGAGGACCTTTGGAGTTGATTACACTAAAAACTGCTTGGGGTGCTGGGATTATTGATAAGAACACCTTCATTTGGGGTGAGGATATGGATGAATGGGCACCCATCCACATGATTTATGGAATGGAGCGTGCAATCGCCACTTGGGAAGGTTGGTTGAATTCCATCCTTTTCTTTTCTTTCTGTAACATGTATTCTTTTTATTGTTTAGATCTGCAAATAATCTTTTTGTTGAAAATATGCTGATTGTATTTGCCGTTTTGGGGTATGCTAAGGAAATGGAATAATTCTTTATGTTAGTTGATATTGGAGTTTTTAAGTGTAATATTGAATCTGTTTGAAGGAGCTTTTTAAGAAATGCTTATGGGACTATAACTTGTCATAGAAACACTAATGTCCTAAGTCGCTTATACTGTTTTACATAAATTTCAAAGATATGCTCCTGAAGCTGAAATAAGATTTTTATCTCAATTTTTCAAAAAGCCAATTGAGATGGCGTCTCTATAAAGGCTTAAAGTTTGATTAGTTCTTTTTTATCAATCATAACCCAACATGATATCAACATAATTTTGTTGAAGTAGAGAAGATTCCATAAGTTTATCCAAACAAGTTTATAATTTCCTGCAGAATAAAGCGTTTTAACCTTTGCTTTTGTATATGTGAAGATTAGACATGCACACATGAGTGGTGGTTTTTCTCTCTGAATTTCATGCCTGCTAAAACATCATGAAATGTGAGGAACTATTCTTCACAGTTTTTCTAATTTTATGACCTTATCTTGTTTCAATTATTGATCAGTCCAAGGGAAAATATAAGCCTCTACTCAGAACTGTTTTGGAAGCATGTTTTACTGCAACATTCTTGAGTTTAGACATAAACTAGAGTTAAAACCAGTTTTTGATTAAAAAATATCAAATACTGTTTATTTAATGCTTCACAGGAAGAAAAGAAAAAGTAAACTGTCACAAATCTGTTCCAAACACATCTTATTGCAGGGGAGATTCTTTCTATTCTACTTATTTCATAAAAAACAATGTATTGAAGTCAATTCTTGTTAGCAGTTTCTAGCTATTCTTAGATAAATCACACTAAATCTTTTCAGTTTTAAAAAATACAAAATTCAAAATAAAGCTCTCTAGCCCTTAAGCTCTGGTATTTAAAAACTTTTTCTCTGTTGGGCAATTTTTTAGTTAGACTTGCAGCTGCAGCAACAGCCTTCCTTCACAAACTACAAAAAGGTATACCACCATGGGTTCCTCTTAAGGGATTTGAAAAGAAGACATATAAGCAGCTTCAAGAAGAGGCTATAGAAAGCAAGAGACGAGATTTAGCAGTGTTGGAAGCTAACGATGGTGTTTGGCCTGGAGTTAGAATTCCAAGCCATGCCCTATTTCTTTGGGCTAGTGGCTCTGAACTTACCACCATGTTAGAACAGGATCACATGCCCAACAAATACATTCCCAAATATCTTAGGTATGCATATGCCAGGACTTTGTGATACAAATATAATTTTTCTTTGGTTATACTAGCATTTTCACATACAAAATGATGAAAATTTACAAGGTTTTCTGTCAATTGTTGCTGGAAATAGTAATGAATTGTGTTTGCTATATTCACCAAATTGTTATGGTTAAGTCTTTCCCCATCTTATTTGTTTACTTATTTATTTTCTTTGGGTTGGGGTGGATGTTTGCTTGAGGCAGACAGAAGTTGGCTAAGCTTATTCCAGGATTGAGACCATGGGAAGTTCTGAGCATAGAACAAGCGATGGATCGAATAACATTTAACGGTGAATGGTACCGTGAACCACTTGGCTCATACACAACTGGTCCTCCATACCTAAGGCACTGGAATGACGACGTTCTGGTATGCCTATTGAAGCTTTTGGATAAAACTATTATCTGTATATATTATTTTCTCTTTTCGTTTATATATGTACAGTTATGACCTGCCATAGCAATTACAACTTTTCTGTTTTAAATCTTTCCTCTGTAAAGAGCAAATTTGTGTGTGTTTGTAGACAAATAAATATTCCCTCCCCTCCCATCCTTCACCTTTATCTCCTTACCTGCAGCGGCAGCATTTGTCTCTTTCTCCACAATCGACTATCCAAGCAACTGGAATTAAGTTGTTAACTTTAACATCCCTTTCTCTAGAAACCCTTCCTTCCACAACAAGATCTCATCATGTACTAGGAGATCTGTGTATCGTGCATCATATTTGCCAAATACCCGAAACACATTGCTATGAATTAGAGTACTTTTACTACTTCAATCTATCTTTTGCCATAACTTGTTTTTGTCAGAAATGACATTTATTTGCTTTGATTACTTGCAGAGATTGTATAAGTTATTTGAAGATCTTAACACTGAGCTGTATGAAAAAATGGAGAAGACACTTCCTGGCTTTGATAAAATTGTGGAAAAGGTACAACGGGACTTATATACGAGACTTGAGAAACTAACGGAGAAGAAAGAGGCAGAGAAAAGAGAAGCCCGCAAAAAAGCTGGGTTGCCGGAGTACGAATGGCCTAAAACATCTTAGTGCATTTTCTTGATTTCTGTTGCTCATTTGGTATCACAGTTGTCTGAGTAGTTAAAATTTTTTCTATTTAATTACTTTGAACTGACCAATTTAGCCATCTTTGTCAAAAGCAAGTTATTTACTCACTCACTGACTAAGATGATGAAAATGTGATTATGGGGAGGAAGGTGGAAATTTCCAACAGTAATCTGAAGTTTGACGGGCAATGTGAAATTCCCAACAAACTGAATTTTGATATATAAACAGGCTAGTTTCGTAAAATGACATACAGTTGGCTTAGTTAAGAACGTTGCCTTTCATAAGTTATGTAAATCTTCTTTTTTTATAAAAAAAAATGTATTTTTATATTTTTGAACTTTTTTGTTGGACAGTATATTGTCAGTAGAAAAAATGAATCTCGAGTCTCTGTCAAGATGGGCTTTCAACTATATTAGATAAAATTTTGGGTTAAACAACTTTTAATATATGTACATTTAGGTGTAATTACTTTTAAATTATGTATTTTAGTTTTTTTTGTACTTTTTAAGTTGTTCACTTGATTATAAAGTTACATTTAGTAACGGTTTTAACGGTTAATTCTGATAAAAATCATCATTAAATATAAATTTTTGTATTTAAGTGTACACTTCAAAAAGTTCAAAGAACCAAATGTACATTTTTAAAAGTAATTAAACTTATGTGCATATATATAGTTAAGTTTAGGAAACTTTTTTGCTTTTAACCTTAAAATTTTTTAGGTTAAAATATAACTTTGGTTCTTTATGTTTTAGTGAATTTTTATTATGGTCTTTTATTTTTTTATTTTTATTTTTGTCAATTTGATCCCTTATCTTTATTGTTCACATCATATTAGTCTTTTTGTAGTAGCACTATTGAGTAATTTTTTTTACATCTTTCTCATCGTCGTGGTGACATTTTTACTAAAGCTCTTTATTGTGTTAGTTCAAAAGGACCAATATCATGTGAAAAACAAAAATAACGGACCAAATTGACAAAAAAAAAAGATAAAAGACTAAAGTAAAAATTTACTGTAACATAAAGAACCAAAATTATATTTTAGTCAATTTTTTTTTAAAAAAGATGCAAATGCGAAAAGTTCGAGAGTACCCTGGCTAAAAGCATTTGGCCTAGAATTCAATATAACTTGTGACCATCAAATGATAATTGAATTAGCGGTACATACTTAATTCTTTTAAGAAAGTATCAAGTTTGAGTTTTATGGATGGAGAGAACTTCATTGGGAGAACTTGTCTGCCCATGATGTAAATTATCCCAACCCATAACATAAATGGGCACTCAAGCCTTAAGCATTGACATCTAATTTTCTCTTCTCTTACATACTCCTCTTTTTTTATTATGAGCAAGTTTTTGGAGAATGTTATACTTCTAAATATGAATAATTTCAACTACATTCAATAAAAAGATGTCTAAAATATTTTAAATTTAATGCGGTTATAATTTTTGGAGACTTATTTATTGCAATTGTAATTTTTTTTATATGAAAGTACAACAATAGGGGGGTTAAACTTAGTACCCACGTATATTTTTGTGTGCTTACCAATTTAGCTACGTGACTGGGACTTGCAATTGCAATCTAAAAATTGGCATACTTTTAAGTTGAAATTCAAAAAAAAAAAATGAGATCAATTAAGGTTGTGTTTAGCAACACTAATTTATAGAAAAGTTATTTAAAGTAGTTTATAGTTCGTGAAAAACTTTGAATAATTCTTTTTTATTTTGTGCTTCAGTTATTTATTACTCTCTTCATTCTTATTTTTAAGCCCTTAAACAAAAAAAAAACACAGAAATATATTAAGAAAAATATAAATACCAAGCAAATGAATTAACTTTTTTTAAAAAATATGCTCTATTTTCACTGTTACCCTTATTAAAACAAATCAACACTCCTCGGTCACCATCTTAAATACAACTACCCAAATTAATCAAGGGTAAAAATAAAAAAAAAATATGATAAATACTCTTCGTTTATCTAGTATAAGCTTATAAAAAGTAAATAGGAATGAATGTTACTCCCTTCGTCCCAAATTGTTTGGCCTTTTAGGTCTTTGCACATAGATTAAGGAATATAATCATTATTTTAAATTTTAGTAAATTTTAGATTGAATTTCCTATTTTGCCCATTAACTAATTTTATTGGAGTACTACTTTTTCAACCAGTAGTTAATACTAGTAATAGTCTCTTGAGTGTCAATTACTATAATTAATGCATTGGAAATGAAAAAATTTACTTGAGAGAGTAAAGTCTAAAGGTTAGTGATTGGTGATAAAGTAGGAATATGTTTAATTAGTTAAGGGTAAAATTGTAAAGAAAAAATTAATACTGCATTGGTATCTTAAAGGGACAACCAAATTGGGACAAGATTTTTTTCCTAAAAGGCCAAACAATTTGGGACGGAGGGAGTACTTAATAAAACATTTATTATATATAATTATTGCATGTCCTTTTAAATCATTTAGTAACAAACATAAGTCAATTCATCACCTCTATCCAAGTAAGTCATAAGTTATGAGCTATAAATTAGTGTTGTTAAACGCAACCTTTCTTTGTTAATGCGAATTGAGTTATATTCAAATTTATTATCACGTACATTCACCAAATAGTGAATAATTAATGGTTTTAAAGTTCCAACAAGTGTATACTTCCTCCTTTTCAAAACTATAGTCATTTTAAGTTTTTTTACACATATTAAGAAATTATTGATATTGATATAAGCTTTTAATATGAGTGGACTAAGGTGTCTAATTAGAAGTTAAAAGGGTTGACAAAATAATTAAATAGAAATGATGATTGGTGGATAAAGGTGGTGATGAGAAAGAAATATTAAAATATAATTTTGGAACGAGATTTTTAGTCCAAAGTTACTATAATTTTGGAATTGAGAGAGTAAAAGAGAATGAGTCTTATTAAACAATGCTCTAAGGGTATTTATTAAAGTTACTAGATTAAGAGAATTAATCATAAGTGCACAACAACAACAAAAACATTAATAAATTTTTTTAATATGTGTGATTTATCCTTAAAAGACACGTAAAAAGGAACAAAGGAAGTACTACACAAAAGTAATTGAGAGATATAGATATATTTTGGTAAAAATTAAATTAATAATGTACAAATGTTTTACAAGAGTCTTATAATAAGAAACAAGAATTTTTTTGAAAGGGTATATACAAGGACAAAAGTTGTACTCTCTCGATTTTATATTATAAGGTTCTATTAGGATAATTGCGTATATTAAGAAAACTTGTGTTAATTTTTTGAGTTTTGAAAATTATTAGTATTTTCTATTTTTCCTTATTTAAAGTAGAATTCCCTTACTATTGTATTTTAAGAAATGCTATATTCTCTTATAAATTTTTTTACCCATTTAATTTTTGCAATTGTTTATTATCATTTTAAAAAGTAAATGTTTAGTAAAAGATAGATAACAATTGTCAAAATTAAATGAATAGGAAGATTTATAAAAAATTTAATAAAAAAATTTAATATTTTTCTTATTTATAACCTCTTAGTGTGTGTTTGGTTTAGTGTTGGTAGAATTGATTTTGGATCAACGTGATTTTATAGAATTGAATTCGTGTAAAATTGATTTTAAAGTAACATGATTTATGTTTGGGAATTTTTTTTCTCAAAATCAAGTTTAGAGTAAAAGTACAGTATAAATTTTTCAACCCAACGTGAAAGTAAGTCTAACCTTGCTTCAGCCAAAATCAATTTTAGCAACCCAAAATCAATTTTAACTTTTTCTCAACGCAAAAACAAACAGCCGATTTATCAATCAAAATCGATTTTGGCTCTGCAAAATCAATTCTGCTCCAACCCAACAGTTTTCCAAACATGCACTTAATCATTAGATCATTATAAAGGAGAAACATAAAAAAAAAAGAAATAAATGCTTTTAAAATTTTAAAGAGGATTTTATAATATAAAATACTAATATTTTTGAAAAGGGTATGGAAAGATACAGAAGCCTTATGAATTCTTATCCAAACCTCTTTATTGTCTCTCACAGGTTATAAATTCTTTCTGTACATAGAATTTATACTCAATTCTTAAATATATTAAAAATTTAATTTTTACGTTTTTTTTCCTTTTCTAATTAATTGATAGAGCCCCAATATGGTAACCATTCTAAAACCATAGCAAAACCATAGTGTGAAAACATTAAAGCATGATAATTTCATACCAAATCAAAAATATCTTCAAAAAATTAATCATTACATTTTTAATTACTTTTTTTTACTTAATTGACATAAGTACCATCCTAAGAATGTATCCAACCCATATTATAAAAAGGCACTCAAGCCTTACAAATTCTACCTATCTCTCTCTCTTGTCTCACACACAAGTATGAAACACTTTCTCAGTCAATTTATTTTTTATCAATATTTGTCTGTGATTTGTTAATTGATTTTGTTGGCAATTGTGCTAAATTGAGTTTTTTTTTATTTATTTATTTATGATCCAAACAGCACAATGAACTCCAAGTTGAAGGCGAAGATGAAACGGTAAATTTTTTTATTTTTTATTTTTTTAAAAAAAGCATTAGAAAAAAATTTCATAATTCACTGTATTTTTCTTCATTAATATATCCTTGCTAATTTTCTTATAAGCTTATTTTTTAGGTTGCGAGCTAATAGGGTTTATGTTGCGAGATCTCGGCTTCGAAAGCAAGCTAAGATTCAACGATTGATCAAGAAGCTTGAGTACCTCCAAGTGCGTAAATTCCATAAACCTTTGATTTATTTATTTTTATATAATTTTTTTTTAAAAAATAATCAACCATATATTTCTTTACTTTTAAAATATTTCTTGTTCACGCCTGAAAATTATAATTTGGGTTAAAAATAAATTAACCCTTTAAATTGTTCGCGATGTGCAGTTTGATGTTTTTTTTTATTTGTTTGTGAATTTGTGGTTTGACGTTATACTATGAAAGCAGACAAAACAGTATGATAGTATTACTAAAAAAAGTTTATTTAACGACTAAGAAAATTAGTCGTTAAATTTGAGTTAGCGAGCGACAAGATATTAATTACAAATAAATTTGATTTTTTCGTTCACTAAATTATTTTTTTTAGTAGTGTATATACGATTGTACACTTTATCATAATTCTATGAAAATTATTGAAAAAATTGATTGAACTATGCATTTGATCCACCATTTTCTACTAATGCGTGCATTCCATTTTTCTATTCATTTTTGGTAGGGGTGAAATTGAGTTGAGTTATGTTAAGTTTGAGGAAAAATAAAACCTAATTTGAACGTAAATAGTTACATCGGGTCGGGTTTCATAATTTTCCCTTTTGGTATTAAAAACAAGGTTTCATTATTTTCTTTTGCTAACCTAAACCGACCAAACCTAATTATCATTGATCGGGTGAGGTTGGGTCCTGTTTTACCCGAAAAGATAAAATACAAAAAAAATTTTTTTTTAAATATTTTAAGAAAAATAAATAAATCTTAAAGACCAAATAAGTCATGTAACATCAATTTTATAAAATCTTCAAATTGAATTAGTAAAATAGAAAAATAAAACTAAAAAAACAAGTTTGGATTGAGTCTCGAAAGAGAGAACCCGATACTCGATCTGATATAAATTGAGTCATATAACTTTTAACCCGAGTTAGTTCGCATTTTCAATAGCATATCGGATGTGTGCATGAATTGAGTCGAATCCATTTCACCCCTATGTATAGATATGTACATTTTTAACATATATATGTTTGCATTATTTAATTAACAAGGTGGAACTTTTGTTTATCCAATCTCAACTTTCCAACTTTGAGTCTGCTATCATCAAACTGATTGAGGAGAATGCTTTGATGAAACTTGGGTGCGACATTACTAATCATCTCATTGCTGTTCAGGAAGGTAATTAATTAAATTGTAGTAGAATTTCATATTTATAAATAAAATCAATAATGCAATGTTCTTTCTTTTATTAATTACTACGTACTATATTATTTAACAAAATGAAACAAACAAATTATTGTATAAATAAATAAATAAATAAATAAATAAAGAGAACCATAAACACTGAACTATTTGTTCAAACAATTTTATTATATTTTTTTAAAATGAAGATTCTCACTTTAAATTTGATATTGCTATTGGTATTCACATGTTCTCTCTCAAATTTAGTGTAGCAATATTCATTTTCTATATTTTTTTTAGTTTTAGTTAATATTTTTTAGGAAAGTGAAAGAGAATAATTATTATATTGGTTGTGGTTTTAGGTCAGAATTGGTCTTTGATTCAAGAGATACAGAGGCTGAGGGACAACCATGGCTAGCTATTGATATGGGGAACCATATATGAAGAAGGAGGATATATAAGGAATTTAAATATGCAATGAAATGCTTTTGTTATGCAAAGTCTTCTTTGACTTGTACCGGATCATTTATGACAATATTATTAATATAAATAAATCCTTCTTTATGAATTATTTATTCGTTTCGGTTTATTTATCAGGACCTAGAAAAATAATTGCAGGACGGTATTAGTCCAAAATTTTTGGGACTAAATATAAAAGATTAAATCAAAATTTTAGGAGAGATCAATTACTTAAAATGATAGTAATTTTCTTTTATATTTGAAAAAAAAAATATATACATATTAACAGGGGTAAAGGGTCCTTAAGTCATTTGGTTTGCAAATAAGATAATTTTTTTATTATTTTATATATAATACTATCATATGCCCCCTAAAAAATATAATCTGGCCCCCTCCAATTTTTGCACAAAAGAATAAACGGAGGCAAGCAAACAAGTATATTTTTTTCATTTGTCTGTTGTGTTATTTTCCAGATCTTGTATTTTTCTTCGTTGAATATCTTATTTTCTATTTATGATATGGTTTAAATCTTGCTAAGAATTTTATTGAGAAATGAATAGATTTTAGCGCTTTTATTTACCGTTCATCTTTTCTGTAAAAAAAAAAATCAAATTTATTTTTACGGTTTTAACACTTATAATTGATCCCCATGAAAAAAGGGCTAACTTTACTCTTGTATGTTAGTAATTTTTTTTTGTAATAGAGAGCAAAGACCCTCCCATTAAATAAGGTAGCTCTGTCTCTGCATCCTTATAACAAAAAAAAAAAAAAACCTTATACCACACCTCAAAAATCATGCTAAACTCAGTAATTTATTTTCTATATTGTACCTATGCAATTTATGCATGACAAAAATAAGTTCGGAATAAGTGAAAAAAAGACCATGTAAATTTGACACCAATTGATGCATGAAAAAATTAACTTCAACTACTAAGCACATAAAACTCACTTCAAAAGACTGATCTCAAGGATAAATAATAATTGTATACTATTATGTGATTAGAGATACGAGTACCGTGGGAGAAATGAAGTTTAATTAGAGAATAGGGCCATTGAAAGACCGACTCACTTTTTGAACCTAATTTTTCAACCTTGTACTTTTCTCTTTTACATATATGAATTTTGTTTCTAAATAAATTCTACGTTATCCAATTTTTTTTTCAAAATACAAGTTTTACTAAGTGTCAAAATTAGTAGACACACTGTGTGCAGTTTAGTGGATGGTAGAGGGTTCGATCTCTGCTTATCTCTTTCCACTCCTTCATTTTCATATTCAGTTGGTTCCGCTCGCTTTCTAGGACAAAAAAAAAGTGTTGAGTTAGTAAGTACTCCATGAGTTTTCTTTATAGGAGGAGTACCTCTACATAATTTATTTTAAATGGAAAAAAAAGGATAAATCATTGCTAATTGCTATATGGGGGACATGTGTGTGATAGTAGGGGTGGCAATATGAGCTAGTCCGCTTTGCAGTTGGCCTGCAAAAAACGAGGCGGGACAGGCTAGCTCGCTGAGAAAAACGAGCCTATTTCTTTAATCCAGCCAAGAGCTGTCAAAACGAGCTACCCGACCCTATTCGAATAATGGGTTTTTACAATCCTGGCCAAAAATGTGGTGGATGGAATTAGCATCATCCCTATTGGGAGTGGCACCATCCTTTTTATATGTAAGAATCATAAATTTATATACTAAAAAGGATGGTGCTAATCCCATCCTCCCAAAAATGCTCGGCTCTATTCGGGCCTTCAAATTAAAAGCCCAACTCGGCCTTATGCGGGTAACGGGCTTTTTCAGACTGCCCATATTTTTTTCCCATTTCTATTTTTTTTTAAAAAAAATTGTACAAAAAGACCAATTGTATACAAATTATTGTTTTCTTCTCAAATGATGATAAAATGAATTGTGCATGTAAATCAAATTTAGAAATACCTCCAAATCTCAATATGTAAAGGTGTAGTGGATATTAAATACTTAGTTACTTACTTAAAATCTCTCTTCTTATTCATTGAGGTTATGAGACCCAACGTAATGCTAGCCTTGAAGTTCCTATTTTTTTTCACATTTCAAAATTGGTTGTTGCGCCTATTTTATTGTTTATTTTTAATTTTTATGTCGATATTTGTTGAATCGAAACATAAAATGTAAATAAATAAAAAAAATGGGCGGGTAGTCCAAATTCGATGAGCTTTATGAGCCCGAGCCCATTTTTCTACCGATTTTTGCAAGCCGGGCTAAAAAGGCATGGATTAATTCGGACTTGTACTTTACTACTCAAACCCGCCCATTTTGTCGGTTATTCGAGCCGACCCTAACGGGTTGGCCCATTTTGCCGGCTCTAGTCCAGCCTGTTTTTATGAAGGGGCCTACTTTTATGAAGGATTATGCATGTTGTGGACTAGCTTGCATAGTCCACCAATAAACTAAAAAAAAAAATCCTTAAAATTCATAAATCTCATCATCTCAATAAAAAAATCAAAATTTTTTTTCTAATAAACCAAAACAAAAATTCAAAAAATCATATTAATTTTAACACTATATAAAAAATTAATATTAATACTAAACAAAACAAAAAATTTCACAATATATTATTGGGCCTCTTTTGATTTTTGAAAATCTTATTTAATGAAATGTTATTGGGCCTTTTTGTGCGTGTGTTTTTTTTAATGGAACCAGTAACACCGACTAGGCCTGAAGATCTATGTTAAAAAAATATATGTCAGCCTGCGGACCAGCCTATCCTGCCCCATTGTTGGCCCATCGAGAATTACAGGTTATGCGGGCCGGGTTATCTGAGCTGGTGGGCTCCTTCTATATAGTTCATCTCGCGTATAAATTGCGGGTTATGCAAACCGGCTCGCTAGGCCATACCTGTTTTGTCACCCTATTTGAGTATGTGGATTCAACCTTCAATTATTATATTTTCTCATAAAAAAATAATTCTAAAATAAGCACCAAACACATAAATCAATTGATATGAATTATTCTAATTTAACCAATTGTCTCAAATTTAAGATATAAATATATAATTTCATTAAATACTCAAAAAAAAAAAATTATTACTTATAATAATTCTACCATGCTCAAACGTGATTGCCTTCAATAAAAAATATATATGATCTACACTCAAAAAACTATACTAAAATAGTGTACAATTGTTGCCGTTCACAAAACACATTTGTAGGCTCTAGTCTTTCAAAGATTTTTAAAAAAAGTGGTGATGACTATTTGATGTCAATAATGAATAAGTTTTTTTCTTTTTTTCTGTTTGAACATTTTCGTATAGTGTGGCAAAAAAATAAAAATAAATCTAACCAAATGTGAGCAGTTGATAACCATCACTAAAAAATAGTTCCGAGTCACATGCACTGCACTCTATCTTTTTTTTTTTTTTTTTTTCAATTGCG
The DNA here is from genome assembly GCA_037177725.1 of Cyamopsis tetragonoloba. NCBI lineage: Eukaryota > Viridiplantae > Streptophyta > Magnoliopsida > Fabales > Fabaceae > Cyamopsis > Cyamopsis tetragonoloba. The sequence goes on along the minus strand of CM074121.1, from coordinate 8,429,500 downwards.
TTGACCTAATTTTAGCATAAAATAGAAAGTGATTGCAACATAATCCAAAGTATCTGTTCAACATTAGTAATTGACCATCCAATTGAATTGTGCCAAGTAAGCACCTTATGTAATTTTCAACATAACCATTGTAAATGATAATTTTCTTTACATTGCATAACATAATTAAAATTAATCTTTAATATATTGCATTGCCAAAAAGACTACAGAGGAAGAAGCACATACACTTACACAAAGACACTTGAGATAAATCAACAAACTGTTTGACCTGGGACCCACCCCCATCAAATTGGGAATATTTGGTAAAATTGTTAATATATAACTTACATTATTTTAATTTCATATGCCATAAAAAAAACTAATCACTACCTAATGGTTGGTTTTATATATATAAGTATAAATCAAGTAAAGCCACAATTCACTCTTCAAAATTGCAGAGGTGAAAATTTTTAGATTAATTTTTGACTTTATTAAATAATATTTTTTTATTTAATTTAATGTTGTTATATACTGGGAAGATCTAAAATAAACACTAATATCTGATTTATAAAATGCTCTCTCTATTTTATATTATAAAGTCCTATTCAAACAATTACACATATTAAAGTTTTTAAAGTATCAATAAATAAAATATCTATCCTTATAATCTCAAAAATTAATTTATAAATTTAGGGAATTTAAAACTTGTTTTTACATTCAATTCTAGTTAATAAAGTTTGGATGTACTATACTTCTTACAATAAATAATTAAATTTTATAATATCTTATTTTATTTATTTTATTATTATTATAAAAATATTAATTTAATTGGTAAAAATATAAATGGAATATAGTACTCCCTAATTTTAAGGAAGTATCCTATCCCGAACTAAACTTAAAAGGCTAAAAAACAGGAAGTAGAAGAAGGTCTTAGTTTTTTTCTTTGTTGTTTTCTGCTATTGCAGGATTCACTTTTAGTTTCCTTTAGTATTTTTTTTAAGGGCATGATGTGCATATAAATTATAAATTATAAAACATATGGAGGCTCCAAGGTAGAGATTAGAGAAGAAGTTGGTATCTGCTTTGGAAAATGGAGAAGTGGAAGAACTGCTGCTACTTCAAACGCTTCTTGATCCATCCAACCAAGACCATCCTTACCAAATTCAATTCATACTTTAGATTCAAACCAGAAGGTAATGTTATAGGTTGCTTCAAATTGTTGTTAATTAAATTGTGAAATACCTTCTTAGGTTACAACTTCATGTTAAGGTTTTAAATTTGAGTTTGAAAAGCGATAATGTGCCAAAATATGAAGGTTTTGGAGGTCACTAAAATTACATTCAACTATGATTGTAGTCCACAATGACCTCATCCGATCCGATCTTATTTAACCACATTCAATACAATGTGATTATAACCGCAACCATAATTTAACACTTTGCTCAATGCTATTGTTACAACTACTACATATAAAGAGTTAAACTCAAAATATTAGTCTACTATATGAGAGAGCCCCATAACTTAATTGCCACATTTGAAAGAATTTTTCTACTCTTAGAAAAACTCTGCTTATTAACCTTTTAAGTATATAGAGAAGTATCTCAGGTATCTTTTGAAGAATTAAAACTTGGAATGTTAAGGTAAGAATCAATTTTTAAAATTTATTTTAAAGTAAATTTTATCCTTAGTATTTTTATAACAGATTTTGCTCATGTAATACATTTTAAAAGAATATAACTCATCTAAACACATGGTTGGAGCTACCTTGATCAACCTCGTTGCACAAAAAATTACTAATATAAGTAATTTAAGTAAAATATGAATAAAAATTACAAATAATTTAAGTAACTCTGTCTCCAAAATTTTGATCTATTTAATTTCTTATATTTGGCCCCTTAAAAATTGTGGTCTAGGTCTGCTGCTATCTAAGCACATACTTTTAGTATGCTTAGCTTATTTTCTATTTAATAGATTTTAATATGTGTAAGTGAGAAAAGTGACTTATCATGTATTAAAAGTTATTGATAGTCGATCTACATTCTTATATTGTTTATTAATAAATCTATTAGTCAAATAACTCGATCCATGAATCATATGAATCCTTACTTACCTTACGTTAGACCATCCCTTCGAAGACATCCGATAAAATTAGAATATTACACTAAACTATTTTTTCCCTTGTCTTTGTTTCTTTTGTGGTGTTGACTGCAGGGCACAGAAATGGGCTTGAGAATCTTTACAAGGACATGGAATCATGTGGTGAATATGAAGATTTACAAGTTTTGTGGAAAATGATTCAAATTCAACCCTCTACTCCTCAATATCCCTCCACCATGGAAACAAGCAATTAGTCTTCATGTTAGATACTATGTTTTAGGCCAACTTGAATGCTTTTTAGGAAATCACAGAAGTGGTTCTTAGTTTCAAGATTTACAAGTATTGGTTTAGAATTGTGTCTTGTAAGAATGGTTTTGGAATAAGTAAAAAGAAGCAATTAGAATTAGGGATGTATTATAACTTCAATGATGTATGTTTGTTGGAGTAGAACTTTTATAAAATGTGTTCATTGGACATAACCAATAAAATTCGAGTATTTATATTTAAATAATACTAACATATTTTTAAAATTTGATGTTATTATTATTTTAATGCCATTTTAATTTTTGATTGGTTGTGTCCATAGATACATGTATCCACGCAAATATTGCACTGTATATAGACTCACTAATCGAAACATTGTCAATTTCCAATTTTCCCTTCTGTCTCATACTTCTGTTATCATACAAGAGTGAATGGTAAAAGTCTAATTTCAGTTTCAAACAGAAGCAAGTGCATGTTTTTATTGTTTAAAGAGCATTTTAGTGATTGGATTCATAAATGTAGAAGACTTCTCTATATACTATTTAAGTAAATTTTGCAAAATGTTGTCAAAAAGAAATTATTTAGTTCATTTTAATAAACTTCGAAACAAAATTTCACTGTAAACACTAATAATACCAATACCGGAAGCACTAATAATATCAACATAAGTAATGATTATAATAATAACGACACACTACAACTCTGATAGAAGACATTAAAAACACCAATTAAGATGACAAAAGTCTGATTATGCCCAAAAGATTATTTTCTACCACTTATATAATAAATACTTAATGAACAAATTTCATGTAATAAACTCTTAACAAATGAGTTAGTTTCCTGATAAAATCTTTGGTTTATATCTTGAGTTTGAACTTTTTAGTTATTATTTAAATAAAAGAAAAACTTGTGCATGAATATTTTCATATTTTGCATATGAGACCACATGTAAGAAGTGGAGAAAACCCATTGGATTTGATCCTGTTACTTCAGAAGAAGAGAATTCCTAGATGAACCTAGCACAAAGCTACATAAACTATGCACATTTGATTGGAAATGCAAGTTGCATAAAATTCATGAAGTTGATGCTCTTCTGGAAACTTGAGTTTTGCAGGGTTTTTTTTCTCGTATTTGATGAATATGAATAAAAACAGTTAGTGAAATGTTATCATTTGCAATAAACTTCTTTTTTAATTAACATTTCTATTTCTTTATGGTGTTCTTCAGTCAATTGATATCATATTATGAAAATTATTAACAAATCATCAAAGTGTCAAACTCTAGTCTTAGATGGCATCATTTTTATTTCTAATAAAATAATTGCAAGCTACAAACGTGATTACACATAACACTAGCAACTATATAACAACACACACAGATCCCAGATCCTAGTTCCTAAATCTCATCACCTAGGAGAAACACTTATTTAATATTTAACTATTTTACAAATATAAAACAACACAACTTTTCATAAGGGACCAAATGTTTCAGAAAGCTTGCTTTTTGAAACATCATACATGATCATCATCATGAAGAAGTCTCTGATCAAAGTGCCACACACCTGCAACCAAACAACAGAACAGTTATTCCATTAGAACACTAGAGAGTATCAAAGTAATGCACATATTTTAATTAAAAAAAATAAAAAAAGTAGTGCATATTGGATAGGTACATGTTAATATGTTAATGTTAGTGACAAAATTAGTACTTGCTATAAATATGTTACAAGATGAATAGGAATAGGAATATATTAAATTTGCATACCATGACCCTTTCCAACTAATCTCAGTTGAGTCACGTAATCTGCTATCTTCTTAATTGATTTAACCTGTAAAATGGAAAACAAAATGTTACAATTTGTGCAATGATGTAAATGTAATCCTCCAAAATTTTAGCATGTTTATTAGGGTTTTTTTTCAGTTTCTTGAGGGGATGTTTCCAAATAATAATAGGGTTTCTAGATTTAGCAAAAAATATCACTTGTTTTACTAGTTTAGTTTTCATAGGAATATACAAAAAAGAAAATAAATTGAAAAATTCAGAAAAACTATACAGTCTCATTTCAAGTTGCAATTAAAATTAGAATTATACCTGCTCATACAAAAACTCGCTCTCAATGAAATCTGACAGTTGAGGATCATTGTTACGATCTGCCACCTATTATTATTCATGAGAAAAAAAACAGAGAAGATTATCTAAACAGAACAATGTCTAAGATTGATAGCCATTTAGCCTTAAAACATTTTTGTGATTTCATGAGAATCCTATTCAACCAAAAGCTAGAGGGAAAGAGGCATTACACTGCAAACATTCAGAAGCTTCTCATTTGTCAATTTTTCCAGAGACAAAGCTAATTCCATGGCTGATTCAAACACAAAGGAAATTGCAAAAATAAGTCAGCATGAAATAGATCATTGCTTGATTTATCACATTCACATGTTCCACTTTTATTTTCTTTTGACCCAAAAGATTAGCATGTGAATATGATGAATTGAAATGCATGGAACAACTTTACAGCACAACCTTGTCAAGAAACAAAACAAAACAGAACAAGGTAATAAGAAATATGGAAGATTGGGTAATGAAAACATAAAAACTCACCATACAATGCGTCGCCTTTTTCCGGGTGCTCGAATTCTGAGGGAGGACTTGTGATGGGGTGCAGCACCACTCGTCCACCACGAATGTTCTGAACAAACAAGAATCACACATGTCATTACACACATCATAAAAATCTTGATCGGTTTTATGACACATGTTAATGACAACTCTCCCAAAAAAATAAGCTATCAGGTTGTGAATTATGTTTAGTTTTAAGAATTTCCTTGTAGGAATCCAAACACAAGTTTCGCCTGCATGGATCCTCTCCGTCCAACAGCTGTGAAAATCAATCTATACCACCCATCACGCTTACATTTCTCTTTTATTATTTTTCGGGAAGTGCAATGTGAGATCCACAGACGAGACGTGTGTTGGACCTCTTCGGCACTAGAGAGGATCCAAATCCATCTCAAGCTGAGCTAAAATAAACTTCCATTTCAACCCAACTTGGAGTAGCTTTCAAATTTTGTATCCATATTTAACTTATCCCAATGTAAAATCAAAGACACTCGAATACTAGCTTTCATATTTTGAATCCACTTTTAGCGTCCACTAGCTTGAAACTAAACACACATCAAGTGATCATAAAAGTGTTATAGCTTGTTAAGAGGGGCCAAAAGAGAAAATACAAAGTTAAACAACAACCTGATATTCGATAAGCTTTTCAGCATGCTCTCTTTCTTCTTCACTTGATTCCTTAAAGAACCTGTTATCCACAAACAAACACAAGAAATTGAAAACCAAATTGGGAAATGAATCAATCAACAAGAGGAAAGGTAGGAAGCATAAAAAAAGGGTTTGGTGTTAGTTACTTGGCAAGTCCCTTGAGAGCTATGTTGTCTCTGTCGAAGTATGCAAACATGGAGTGGTACACATAGGAAACGTTGTATTCCACGCTGTATTCAGATTTTAGACAAAACAAAGGTTTTCGCATAAAAAATTAAAGTAAGAAAACAAAATAAAGTAAGGGATGAATCATGAATATCATTAACATAACTGAATATAATAAGATAAGAAAACAATGTAAAGTTCAGAGTGTACAAATAAATTAATGGTTTTGATTTTACTAACTATACCTTCAACCCGGGAGAAGATCCAAATCCATTTTCCAGCTTATTTGAATAAAATAAGGGATTTGAATCTCTTTAGCGTTAGAAGGTTAGCTGACTTTAGTAACATCAAAATCGTTAATTTATTTGTACACTCTGAACTTGAAAATGAAAGTTCAGATCCATCCATGGAACTATTGGAGAGTATCCAAACACCTGAAAAATTAATAAGGACCTAAAAAAAATATATTATCTTGATAGTTAGGGGGTCAGAAAATGCATCTTTAGTTTCCCTTTCATAATAAACAAATAAAAAATTTAAAATGAGAATTGATCTGTTCTATTCATCAGTTCATGTCTCAAATGGACTCCACTTATTACTGACAATTTTAGCAGTTACAGAGAACGATTGAAGACCATAATGACCACATCTGATGCAATTGTAACCGCAACTCAAACTCTAACCACATCAAACCCTAATTACGAAGTTCAAAGACCATATCTCATATGTATTCAAGCAGAACTTCATTCCCAAGACATCAGACCAACTAACTAGCTAAAACTTAGATATTAACTAAAAGGAGAAAAGACGAGAAAAACTTACTTAATCTGCTCGTTGATTGCAGCTTCAGATTCATCTGTATAGTTCTGACGAGCCAAGGAGACATTATGTGCAATTGGAACAGCAAGTTCATCCTTCTTCACCTCCTGAAACGGTTCAAATATCACTCCGGTGAGTGGAGCCGGTGCATTCGAAGCAGAAACCCTAAAGTTCCTGCTTCCCCCTGCCTTCAAACCCCTCAGAGAAACTGAAGAAGAAAGAACAAAGCTTAGAGAAGAAGAAGAAACAAGCTTCTTCGGAACTTCACCCGCAACAGGTGAGAGAGAAAGGGTTGAAACTTTGGAAGAAGAAAGGGCCATTTGAGAAGAATATCGAAATGGGAATGAGAAAAATGAAGGAAGAAGAGAAGAATGGCGGCTCCGAGACTGAGGGGTGAAGAACAGGGGAGGGACAAAGGAGATATAAGTAGTGGTGACGAAGGGCATTTTGGGGATATGAGATTGTTTAGGACCGTTGGATGAAGTTACACGTGGAGGGTAGAGATATATACATGGGTACTGGCGTGTGGCGAGCTCGTGGCCTATCCAATGTGAAGGTGGAATCTCTGGAAATATCCGGCCACGTCATAATCGATATTTGGTTCAGACTTTTCTTAATCGCGCGAGTGCGTCTACGTTACGCAACTCGCCCTCACAGCCTTACAGTCCAATTCTTACAATTTTTGTAACATAATAGCCTTTTAGAATTATATCCTAAAAATAATCTTTGAAATATATTTTATAATTTAGTTTAGTCCTTCGCAAAATAAGTTATTTTAATTCCTCATTTTTATTATTATTGATTATTTTAGTCTCTGACTTTCACTAAATCAGTCATTTTAGTCCCTGAAAATCAGGGACTAAAATAAATGTTCATATAATTCAGGGACTAAAGTGACTTATCCGCACAAAGTGAGGGACTAAAGTGAATTATTTTCACAAAGTTGGGGACTGAAATGGTACATCACTCTAGGCTTTTATTATTATCAAAATTGTTGGGGACTAATTCGAGCCAAAAAATGTGAATATGATAAGTTTCGTCCTAAATGTAGAGAAACCCGTAATTATAAAAAAAAATTATCATTACTTTTGAGATATAATATAATTAATTTTAAAACAAAAAAATTAGTGTATGATAATCTTAAATCAAAATTGATTTTAAATACAAAGTTTAGATTTTGTGAAAATTAATTTTTTTTGTTATTTTTATTTTACTATTATCAATTATGTATTATATTTACACTATAAAATCCATGTTTTAACAACAATATTCAATTATTATTCTATCTCACTCAATTTTTTAATTCTGGTTTTACAAGCGTAAATTAATTATTATCAAAATTAATTTTATCATTACTAATCCAAACACGTTGGTTTGACGGTTTTGTTAACTTTTCAATTTTGTCCTGTATTTTTAATTGAGTGATTTTGATCTTTTAAAATTTATTTTTATTTATAATATTAAAATTGAGTTTTAAGGTTCAATTTTTTTTTCTATTTAAACCATTTGTTATTGTATGTTAATTGTGTTATTGATAATAAATAAAAAGTTAATTACAATTCTTATAATAAAGTCAATAACAACTCGTTTAATTTTATATAGACTACAATTAAAGTTTAGTTTTTATTTCGTTTAAATAATCTCTTATTGTCTATTAGTGATATAATTAATAATAAAATCAATAATAGATAGTTTAATATAAATAAAAATTGAAGTTTAAGATTTAATTTTTATATTTTAAATTTTATTAATATTAAAATTATTAGTTAACACTATGATAAGTAAAATTACATAATTAATAAATTATAAGTATAAAAAATTAAGCTAAAAGAAAATCATGTTCAATGTATAGATGATTTTCTTGTTAATTGACTAAATAATTGATAAAGAAACAAACGTATACTTATATAATAGTATTAGAATGACTTATTGCAACTATTTTCTTTTTCTTTTCTTAAGATATCTCCCCTCACATTAGGTGGCATCAAACAAGTATGGTATGAGATAAAGATATTATAAAGAGATCTAAATCCAATTGACCTAGCCATTCCTGGATTGACACGAAATGACATGAGTATAACCTTTCTCAAAATAAACTTAAACCAAAAATTGAGTAGTAATTATTTTGTTGCATAGCATCAATTTTTAGTTTTAACTTTAACTAAGTCTATCTGGCATCTATTGTGTATAGCTTTGATTGGCTTTAATCTCTTTTTTTTTTTTCATAAATTTGCTTTTATTCTCTCAAGGGTGTGTTTGATTTAGTGTTGTGTTAATAGAATTGTTTTTAGATCAACGTGATTTTTTAAAATTTATTTTGTATAAAATTGATTTTAAAGTAAGGTGATTTATATTCTATGGTCAACAAACACGGTATATATTTTGCTATGCTCCATTCTGTTCTACTCTGTTCATCAACTAAACGCTACCTAAAGGTTTGTTTTTAATTTTTAAAACTGTATTATGAAACAGTTTTCACAAACATTTTTTTTAAAAAAAAAGAGAAATGAATATTCAAACTGCTTTTTAATACAATTTCAAAAAACTAAAAAATAAAACTATATCAAATAAGTCTTAAATGTTTTCAAAATTTAGTTTGCTAAATAAAAAACTATTCCGAAAACTTTTTTAAAATACTAGTTTGCTAAATAAAATTTTTAATTTAAAAACTATTTGCAAAAAAAATTATCAAACAAACCCTAATTTATTTAAACTATTATGAAACATTTTTTTTCTAATGACGCTTATTTGGATTGGAAAAATGAAAATAAGAAAAAAAATGACAAAATAGTTTTTGTTTGGCTTTAAAAAATGAAAGGAAAAGAAAATTTGACTTCTAAAGATAAAAAAAGAAAAAAAAACTAAATCTCTTTTTTCTCATTTTTTATTTTCTTATTTTGGATTAAAAGAAAGAAAAAATATCAACAACAAATATTTTATTTGGTTTTAAAAAAAAATATAAAAAAATGCAATTTTTTTCTCATTACCTTTCTGAATTCTTCGTTCCTTTTAATTTCTCTGCTAAAAAGCAAGCTTGGGCTAAGAAAATTTGAAGTTTTGAACTCCACACAAAATCAAGAAATGCAAAAACAATAAGGAAACGGGAGGGGACTGACAGAGGGAAGCGCGTGGGAGACGGGAAAGAAGGAAAACGCCAAAATGTAGACAGAGAAGTGCTTTTGTCTGTAGCGTTGTGACATGTGACACCTCAGACATTTTCTGCCTAAAGCTTTACAAATTTCTCACACCCTCTTCCACTCCCTCCCAATTTGATCGATCAATTAGTGTGTTTGAATTTTTGTAGTTAAAATTTAATTTAATTGAAAGTAAGTTTAAAATAAGTTTGACAAGTTAAATATTACTTAGATACAAAGATAAAAAATATTTTTATAATTTTTTTTTTCTTTTACATAAAGTACCTTTTATAAATTAAAACAGAGTTGAAAGTACTTTTAACAAACAAAAAAGATATGTTTAGTTTGATGTTAGTAACAAGCTTCTAAAGTTTTAAAACGAAAAATTACTAATTTTTATGGAATGAACGTGAAAGTAAAAAAAAAAACGTGGATGTCTATGCATTCAATCAAACCCACTTTTAGTTTTCCAAACTAAATACTAAACATAATTTGTAAAATCACGTAAACTCAAAATTAACTTTTTCACGGCAAAATCAAACCCACGCTTAATTGTGTCAATATGTAAAAGACCACTCTCTTCTTCGTATCTCAATTCTAGATGAATGAATGAATTCTTTAATTTGTGGGATGTACTCTACCCTTTCTATGAACATATTGAGCGTGTGTTTGTATTGTTGTTGGCTGAAATGAAACGGAGAGGAACTTGGGTTCTCCTTCCACGTTCCCTCACGTTTTTAGCCTCGGAACCCACATAACCAAAACGAAACGGGTTCTAACAAGAAACCAAAAAAGCACTGAGTCATGAGAGCTCCATTACAGAGCTCTAGTTTCGATCCTCTTTTTGATCTTTTTTCTTGCTCTAGTTGATTCTTACTTTTGTGATAATAACCAATGGCGAATCAGACTTCAGAACTATCTTATTTGCACAATCAATGGCTCAAACCGTTACTTTCTTCGTCCAAGTGAGAATCCTTATGTGATCTTAGCTTCTACACCTCTGGATGGAAAGAATCATCACAGTCAGGCTCGAGCAAAGAGGATTCCATTGCAATCCAAGAACAAGCTTAATTGCATACATTAAAGGTTGACTCCATCAGATTTGGATCCTCTTTACGAGGGAACAATGCAATACTGCAATCCTATGGTTCTGCCATGGATTCAGCACTCCACATCATAATCAATTCTGAAGTCCATAGATACTTTGGATTGAAAAAGCCTCGGGTGCATGGAAGGACTTGCAAAATAGATTCTCACAAGGGGATATTCTCAAGATCTCAGAACTCAGATAAGATCCCAGTGAAGGTTCTCTTTGTTTCAGGTTACTTTGCTGAGATAAAAACAAATTGGGATGAACATGAGAACTTCAGGTCAGCACCTTCAGTTCCTAGTTCTCATGGTGCTATTGAGTTTGTAAGGATCTTCAAGGATCAAGGTTTTGTAATTAGTTTCCTCAAGGGTTTGAATGAACAGTATATGCACACAAGGTTATAAAAATTGCAACAGTTTGAAATAACCAATTTGTACTGTAGACAAATTTATTTTTGATCTATTGATTTAATTTGTAATTTAATGCTGGAAGCAAGTACTCCGAGATCAGTATCCATGCCATCTCCAAAATATATCCATTTTTACATTTTACAACCAGCAAAGATCTAGTGCTCCAAAAGGGACACACATTCCATCCAGTAATAAAATTAATCTAATCCATCCGATTCATTAACCATTTTATTTTTGGTATTTGGATGGATTTGTGTCTGCATGGATCCGATGGATGGATCATGGACCAACGGACTATTTTGACAGGCCTATTCAACAAGTACCAAAGTGAAGTTTCACTTTTTTCAAAATGTAACATTGAATCCAAGGGCAGTTTTTGAAGTAAGCATTTTAACACTACTTGCATTAACCAACCATATAAAAGGAGACCAAAATGATCCACAAGAACAGACCAAGGGTTTTACATATTGCCAAACTATTAACTAGTAAAAACAGAATGAGAAGGTTTCAGAACTTATCTACGCATACACCATCTCTGGAAACCTCATATGCTTCCCTACTCCTGGTTTTCTTCATGCCAGCTGTCACATGGAGCTTCGATCCCTCCGACGTAATGCATGTCACTTTCACCCAGATCAACACTTTTGTCTTCATTCCATCTATGTCTGCTAGCTTTCCTTTCTCCAGATATCCGGTCACCGTGGTGAAGAAACGTGAGACCGATGAATCCTTGTAGCCTACTTCACATACTTGAGGAATGTACACAACGAGCTTTCCTGTTTCTTCATTAAATTCGTAGTTTGTTGCATCACGAGGAAAGATTCCTATTGGTAGATCATACTCCTTTAGCAGCTCCGGTAATGGCTTTTGCATCTTTCCTGTATGTGAAGTAATTTTTGTAAGAGTTCAAAAGTAATATCAATAAAAATACAAAGGAAACTGAGGGATAATTAAGATTTAATTTGCTAATCCCAAGAACGCGAAAAATAAATAAATAAATAAATAAATAAAATGAGAAAGCAATAGGTGGAAAAGGGTGTTTTAATAATCTTTTAAAGGAATTAGCATGTTTTCAATACGTCAATAAAGTAAGTATATGTTGTAATGCACTAATAGTACTCAAAACGACCAAAGCCTTTTTACAATGGTTGGGGATCAATGACACCTATGACTTTTTGTCAAAAACCCGTTCTAACAGTCAGTTGCGGGCACTCTACAAATAAATTAGATTACAAGAGCTATAATTACTGATTGATATTTTCGAGTGCCCTTCAACGTAGAAAGCCCTTATGTTCTACAAATACTATTAGTTGTACGTCAAATAGCACAACGTAATTTCAAATAAAGTCATGAAGATGCATTTAACTCATTTCAATAATAATAAAAGCTGTATCAAGCAGGATCTCAATATTTTGCACACACATTGCTTGAAGAAAACTATCTGGACAATAGACATTTCAGGATGTAGAGAAATAAAGCAGAAGCATTGGTGACTTTAGATACTTTTTCTTTTATCAGAATTATAGATTATGGAAGAACAGATAACAAAACATATACACAAAGTATTTTTTGAAACCAATTTTAATTGTAAAACAAAATTAGAAATGCATAAAAAAATTGCATTTCATATTTCATGCATTTTAAATTCCTTTTCAGCGTTAATTTGTTCAAACAATTTTAAAAGCAGCTTGGTGAAAATTAAGACCAAATAAACATTTGAGCTCTTTGTTTTCCATTGTAAATCCATCACACAGATACCAGTATCAGTATCCAAAGAAGAATAATATATTACACTCAGCATAACTTAGTGCAATTGTATCCAGTATCTATCAATTTCGGTATTTGGGATTACTAAGCTAAAAAATGAAATCCTTAATATTTCACAGGTTTCACAGTCTGGACTTGTAGGACAAATATTTGAGCAGCAGATAAACATAGGAAAATGCAAACCTTTTATTTTGTTCACAATCCATTTGGTTCCCCCTTCGATGCTGCTTGACAATGACTAATCATCAAAAGAAATGGTGTCAATGAAGAAATTACTAAAGCAATGAGAATTCATCTTCAACATTAATTGTAGTCTAGCAGAATCATTTACATTCAAAATTGAACATATGAGAGGGTGCATTATCTCTAACAGCAAGATATGGTATGCAACAATGCCAATACTAGATTATCTAACTGCTTGCAGTTTATCGGAAAGCAATCAAACTTAAAATCTTAATGGTTACACCTTTTCCCACAATTCACATGAAAGACATCATCTATACCTAAAGCCTGAACAATGAGATGCTGTGACAACAATAATGACATTAGCAAGCCAATGCATTTGACTTATTAATTTAAAAATTTTCGAACACCTCGCAGTTAAAACTCATTATAAGCATGTACTCAGATAATTCATATTAATCTGCCACTACTTATAACTTAATTAATCAAGTAACAACATTGTTTCATAGGAAGGAGCATCTCTCTACATCTCAAATAAACTCTAACGATATGACCTTGCACAAAATTGCATCGCCTTATACAACTAAGTTTCAGAGCTTCTCCACCTTCCATTGCTTATTCCCAACTTTAAATTTCCACACCAAGCATAGAAACTATATCTTCCTCCTAAAACATTTTTTTGCCATGACATACTTCTCGTTCAACTTCACTCCTCCCTCACCATATCAGAATCGTCTCATCAATTTTCAGATGCTCAGAATTAAACCATAATCCCTGGCAATACGCGCATATCTCATTCACATCAATAACCATAACAACATCTTGTTTCCAATTTCGAAAGGGAACACCTATCTAAACAATTAATAATTTCTGCAATATTCGTCAGATCCTGTGAGGATCTCAAACCGTATCCCTGTGTTTCATTCGCATAAAAATCAACAATAACAGTTCTTATGAATTATGATACTTCAATTCGAAAAATCCTTAATCCCTAAGATCAAAAACTGAGAAAAATGGAAGGAAGAAGAAAAATTAGTGAAAAGGGAGGGTTTGGGTACGCACATTGATATCATCACCGACGGAATTGAGCTCCTTGGTGGCCTTCTGATTGAACCAATAGGATCCGACCTTGTTCAATATCTGATCCATCTCGTTCGATCTACACGATCCACAGCGAAAATTGTTTGATTCAAAAGTGTATCTGTGTCTCCCTCTCCTCTCTCTCTCTCCTTCGCTGAGAGAAAGGTGATACGGGAAACTAACTCAAGAACAGCGGTGCCTGCTTCTTCGCTCGGACTTTTTCGTCAGAATTGATTATAATTATTTAATTATTTATTTAATATTTTTAGCTCCTTTTCGGTTTTATTATTACACGGATGATATTTGTTTGTATTTATATGTATAAAATATGTTTAATGTAATATAAAATATAGAATAAATAATTGAGTGACGTACTATTTCGGTCTTTAACTTTGTGAGGATAAGTCACTTTAGTTCCTGACTTTGCATTTTGCAGGTCATTTTAGTTCCTCAACTATAAGAACATTCATTTTAGCCTCTAACTTTCCGGGACTAAAATACCCAATAATAGTGAAAGTGAGAGACTATTTTAATATATAATTCTATAAATGACCAATGTGGTCTGTGACCGTGTGATCATTATTTAAAATGGTTTATGATTTATGGGATCAAGCAAAATGATCTCTGACTTTATTCTTCATCATTCAAAATGATCTCAAACTTTATCTTCCGTCATTTAAAATAATCTTCAACTTATAAAAATAAACAAAATAGTTCCTGATAATTACTTTCTATCACTTAAAATTGCCCCTAGTTTTATCCTCTGTTAATCATATTGGCCCCTGGAATTTCATTAATTGAACAAAAATAATGAGTTTTGTTCTATCAGTGACCTATCCAATATTCTCACAGCAACTTAACAGGCAAATCTAGGTGAAACATTATTCAAAATGTATAATTTTTTTTGCTAGAGTTATTATTTTCTTTTTTCAGATATATATAAATATATAAATAATTATAAAATCAAGGATAAAATATGTTTTTAGTTCCTATAAAATAGAATATTTTTGTTTGTAGTCCTTATAAAATAATTTTTTGCATTTTGGTCCCTATAAAATGAAAAATTATTGTTTTTAGTCCCTAAAATCAATTTGATGTTATTTTTAAATATATTGATTCGACAAAAAATGATTTTTAAAATAATTGATTTTGTTTGGATTGTGTTAAAAATATTTTTACATAATGCATTAATAAATTGAATATAGTTGCAGTTAGGTAATTGAGTTGATGAGCATATAAAGACATGCGTGTGTAAATATCTGAATTTATCTCCAATTATTATACTTTTTTAAGAAAAAAAAGAATACAATTATTTATTATATTAAAAATATTTAATATCACTTAAAAAATACATATAAAATAATATGGAAAAGGCAAAAATTAAAATTTTAATATAATAAAAAAACTAATATAAAAGTTGAAAATAAACGAGACAAAAGCCACCAAAAAGAACTTAAGCAATTACCAAACAAAAGCATACAAAAGAAAAGAGTGGAGCATCACATGTATCATTGAGTTTGCAAGAGTAATTTATATAGATTTATAAGTTTACAAGAGTAATTCACATAGATTTTTGAGTTTGTAAGAATAGTTTAATTATATTCCTAATATTACTAATATTTATTCACTTAGATCCATGAATTTACAAGAATAATTTACTTAAGTTATTCGTATTATCAAACTTGGTAGACCTAAATGAATAAATGTTTAGCAATCTTCTCTTAAATTTAAATGAATTTTCGTGCAACTTAAAAATTTATATGAACTATTCTTAACAACTCAAAAATTTAAATAAACATTTATACAATTTAATGATCAATATAAACAATCTTTACAAACTCAAAAGACTAATAAAAATGGAACACTATAAAATTCAATCTTAACCAAGGTAGTCACCAAAATTTTATAAATGTACTTTGCACCCAAGTGCAGCTTATAATTATCTGACTTCATCCTTCGCCAAATGAGTCGGTGACAAGGGAATTTGGTATAGCTCCACTAGAGTTTTCATGTGAATCAAGCTAAGGAATAAGGGGACATCATAAATTTCTTATATATCTCTCTTTTTTAATTTATCACATCATCTTTTATAATTTTTGTTTTATCTATTTTTTATTTTCTTTCTATTTCTCTCTTCTTAAATCACCTTACACATCAAAAATAGAATGTACACTAATATATTTCTTTAGTTAAACTAGCTCAAGAGAAGACAGAAATTCAAAGAAGAAAAAAAAGGAACAAAGCCAAAGAGTAACACATATGTGACTCACTACATGAAAAAATAAATCAAGTACTAAATAGTTTATTGACAAAAAAAAAGAAAAAGAAAAAAGAATGGAGTACTTTTGTATTTGGTGAGAAGTTCTGAGATATTTCATAGATCTAAATGATTTTTCAATTTTAAATTTGGCTCACAATCAACGCAAATTTGTCTGTTTGACACTGTTCGCTGAATGCTTCTCATGAAATACTTCTTTTCTTTGTAAGTTTATAATACGAAGATTGCATACTTTATAATATTTTGAGTCAGATAATAGTGTTTAATTTTTTTTACAAAAAATATTAAATTGTCTTATTAAATTTTTTTATAAGACTTTTTACCTACTTAATTTTAACAGGTATTTTTTATTTTTTATTAAATATTTACTTTTTAAAAATTAAATATAATTATCAAAATTAAGTAAGTAAAAAAATTTATAGTTCGGACGTAGAGACTTAATGGATGGACTGCCCACCCAACAGCTCAACCCTCATTATGGAACAATTAATACTTAATAGCACCCCAAATTAGGAAACAAAAATAAAAACCCAAGAGAAATCACCACATGATGAGTTTCAAACGAATCTACCACAAAAACATTTTCAAACACCTATTATCTAATATCAAGTGTTAGTATAGATTTTTAATCGAATTTTTTTGTCACAAAATTTATACCAATTCCTTAACTTATGAGTATTTTTGTCTATGACTTACGAATATTTTTATCTTTCTAGATTTGCTAACATAATAACAAGATTATATTTCCAGTGACATTAGTCATTATTATGTAATATATTTTTTTGTTTTTGTTTTTTAAAATTAATGTCGGGTGGGGGTCAATACCGAGGAGGAGGGGCAGGGACCCCATGGAAATGGAATCAGTCTTCATCAATTTAAATGGGCCAATGTATAAGCTGTCACGTTTATTCTGTTGGCATGGTCAAGTGGAAGCTACAGCGAAATAAAAAGATAAAAAGAATATTAAGAACTTTCTTTAATTTATTAATTAATTTAATTAGAAAAAGAGAGAACCAACTATATATATAACAATAAAAATGTTCCTTTCAAATCTGCAAGTGGCCATATAACTCATAAAATCAGCAGTCCTATGATCTTGTAATTTTATTATCGTCACTTTTTCAAACCTCTTAATTTAGATATCAAGCCTCATAGGCTACTTCAGCCTAGCTAAAATTATAGGTAGGAAAATAATTATGCTGTCTTCAAGACAGTACAAAAAGATATCTAAATTACAAATTAATGAATAGAATCGATTAATTATACACATAGATTTTCAGGAAAAATATATATGAGTGAAACATCACATGAGTCATTAAGTTTTTAAGGATAGTCACTATATTATAATTTATTATTAGCAATATTTGAAAAAATCACTAAAAAATGTTACCTTTGCATATTTGTTTCATTTTTATCAAATGTTGTATAAAGATAAGCATGACAATCACCACTCGAATTTGGGGATCCTGCGAGGACTGTCCTATTTGGGGCCCTATGGTTAGGGAATTTTTTTTCGTGAGGACAGGGACAGGGATAAAAGTTCCCCCGCATTAGACTTGAGTATGGGGACAGGGACCATGCTCCCCGCCCCGTAGGGTCTCCGCATCCCCGAATATATATATAAAATTACATAAATACTCTCATTTAATATAATTAATAAAATAAATATACATATAATTAAAAAGGTTAATGTATTCATTTACATAAAAAATAATATGATTAACTTTTATTTATTCTTATCATTTCTGTTCTTGTCCCTACTTACATCAATTGTTGTGTTATTCATTCGTTCCACATTATTGTTATACAATCATTCATGCTCTTGCGTCAATTGTTATGAGTTATGACTCTTACATTGGTTCTTTCTTTTATTACTTTTGTTTCAGGTTTTCATATTTTTTAGATTTTTTTATTATCTGTGGGGATCCCCACGGTCCCCGTGGGGAGGTGGGGAATAGGGATGGGGACAGGGAGAAAACTCAGGAGCGGGGAGCGGGGGAATACTCCCCGCCTCCGTCCTGCCCCATTGCCATGCCTATATAAAGGTCATGTTACTAAAAATTTTTAGTAATATTTAAAAAAATATTGTCA
Organism: Cyamopsis tetragonoloba; assembly: GCA_037177725.1. Lineage (NCBI taxonomy): Eukaryota > Viridiplantae > Streptophyta > Magnoliopsida > Fabales > Fabaceae > Cyamopsis > Cyamopsis tetragonoloba. Next base: position 8,410,876 of record CM074121.1, on the reverse strand, counting down.
AATCATTAAAAAAATATTGTTTTTTAATATTTGTAACAATTTTTACTAATGTTGTATAAAGTCAATGTTACTAAATATCAAGTGAGTTCGTATACATATATCTCGAAGTCCGCAAGAATAGTTCATTTAGGTCTCTGAGTTTTTAAGAGTAATTCACTTAGAATTAGTGTGTGTTTGGATTGGCGTCGGATCACGTCAAATCACGTTAAAATAGATAAATCAATAGTTGAGATAAATTTGGCACATAAGCCGAGGCGGATCCAATGAACGCAACAAAAAGTAGCATTGAAGTGGATCTACGTTAACATGAATTCACTTCTATCCAAACAGACACTAATAATGCTAGAATTCTTACGAGAGATCTTAACGATATTTAATAATATATGAGTAGGTCATGAGTGTACAATCACCTTTTCTATTTAAACATCTCAATCACTCCAATACAATATCTTCATAAAAACTACTTTTATGGGTCTTGCATAAACCTCACAAATTAACTACTTCATATATATAATTATTAACTATTCCCTCCATCCCATAATATAAGCCCCAACTACCAAAATGTCTTATTCCATAATATAAGCATCTAAACATAAAATAAGAAATATTTATTGTGATTTTTTTAACTTTCAAAGTCATTCAACCAATAGAAAAAAAATGTGTTTAAATTTAATTGGTGTAACATCTCAATAACCTACTTAATACTTCTAATTCCAATAATTTAACCACTTTTCTTAAACTGTGTGAAATGTTAGTTGGGGCTTATATTATGGGACGGATGGAGTACTTGATTTTGAGCCCACTTTTAATGCTGAGAACCAATTTTTGTATAAACACTTCTGGTAAGACTTCCGTGTCAAGTCAGCACACTCCAATAGGACTTGAGTTCTTACAAGAGGTTCTTAAACATAAGCATTCCTAGCAAGAAACCCCATTAGACTGCTCTAAATGTTATTGAGATTACTATTCACTTAGGTCTTTGAGTTTGCAAGAACAATTCACTTAGGTCTCTAATATTATCAAACTTCAAGAACTTAAGTGAGTAAATGTTTTGCAATATCAATGATCTAAATGAACTTCCGTACATGGACATACGTGAACTAATCTTAAAAACTCTAGGACCTAAGTGAATTTCCATACAACTAAAAAATTTATGTAATTACCCTTACAAACTCAAGAATTAAACCGGTAATTATTTTTAAAAAATATTGTTATAACTCTTATATTTGTTCATTTAAATAGGACAACTTGCATTGTTATTTTGAATGACGTAAATGCCCCATGAATACGAGTGGGTAATGAGGATATATTTACGAACCCGAACAACTCAACCCAAACCAAACTAGTTCTTGATCGGGTGATTAGATCGGGTCGGGTATTTTCTAGTGGGCCCAACCCATTTTGGGTTTGTTATTGGATTTACATTTTAGAAACCCAATGAACTCAACTTAACCCGAATTATCCAATCCAAATTACTAAAGCAACGTCGTTTTACTCCTCCCTTGTCATCCGTCTCCGTTGCGTTCTTTTTCAAATGAAGATTTGAGAGAAAACAAAACAAACACAATCGAATCCTAATGACTTGGTAGAATTAGCTAGACTTGTTTTATATCTTTGTCTTGCTACTCTTAAAACTTCAATGTGAGCAAGTAGCCTCTTTGAATCTATTTTTTATATTATGATTATACGACTAATAGACTACTTTATTTATATTATGAGTTATAACTATATTATATTGTTATGATTATATTATTAATGTTATGTTTTATTTTAGTGAATAAAATCACTAAACATAGATAAAATTAATATTAGTCACTACAAATTCTATATTTTTTTAACAAAATAAAACTTCTGTTTTTAATTTAATTAGTTAAACTCGAGCACCCAAACCAATTTAATCCAACTCAATTCAGATTGAGTTGGTTTGGGTCGAAGAATAAAAATTACAAAAGTTAAATCAACTAATCCTTAATCATTTAGTTTGTGTTGAGTTTCAAAACAGTTAAAACTCAACTCAATCCAAACTCATCCCTACTTATGAATGTCAAAATTATTAAATCAACCAATCATAGAAAAGATATCTACCCTTAAATTCTTGGTCCCAGATGAGGGTCAGAGTTGGGCAAGTTTTGTGGTACATCACACACCAACTTGTCATATAAGAGTGGCATGGACAAAAGGGAACACATGTTGGTATTAATTTCATGTCATGTGAACAAAAATGGTACAAAATCTCAATTTGGCCTCTGCCTGCTATTTTTTTTATGCATTTTGCTAATTTATATTTAGTCTAATAAAAGAATAAGGTATATATATAGATATAGATAGATTATATATAAAATTAAACAAGCTTCTTATTTAGAACCCAAAAATACACTTCTAATTAAACAAATTAAAACAGAATTTCGAAACTAAAACTAATTAATATCTGGAAACAAGACAAAGTGAATATTGAATCTCTGGATTTTGATCAAATTGTATGAGGTGTGCTGTTTTGTGATCCAACGATTAATTATATCGGTTGAAGTATGATGTTATAGTATATCATTCTATATAATCAAAAGAATTTAAGACCGACACCTTTGCTGTTTTTTTTTTTTTAATAATAGAAATAGATAATGTTGATCGTAAATAAAAAGGAAAAGTATCAAAAGATGAGGCCTCATCACGTTAAAGCACCAAAAAGATTAAAGTGATTTGCAAATTGGGATGAAGTGTATGTTATATATTATATGTACAGTTAGATTATATGAATTGAAGTATATGCGGCTCCTATGGCTGCATTTTGTGACTTTATTTGTGCTTTAATTTCTAAAAGAATATGTATATAAGTTGTGATAGTTTATTTCGTCTTTTAATTATATATATATATATATATGAGGGGTTTGGTTCTTAACAGATAAAAATAAAATAATATTTTGTAGATACTCGACAACCATTTCATATAAACTCACCTACGAAAATAAAATTAAACACAAGTTTCAATGATAAATACCTTAACATGAGAAGAAAAACAAATTAGAATCTTATTTAATTTGGACGGGTCTCAAGATTGGTAGCATCAATTTTAATACTTCTTTTAAAATAATAGTTATTTTAAGAAAATATATAGTAATATTGTTACTCGTTAAAAAGACATCTCTTATCAAAAATGACTTTAACAAAAATATACTATATAATTGTAAATATACTATATAAGTTATGTCATGTATTAGAAGAAGACAAAACTAAGTTATCCTTGTGTCTTCCAAGTAGTTTAACTAAAGATAGAATTACTAAGTTACATAAAATAGTCAAAGAGTAGCAGATATAAAAAACTTGAAAATTCTTCGACCAATGAAAAAATAGTTGTGGGTATAAAGATAATTTTATAATAGTAGAAGAAGATAAGAAGAAGATGAGGGACATTGTGGCAAGAAGAAGAGGAAGAAAACGAGGGACCAAAGAAAAGGAAGAAGATGAATGATGACCAAGAAGAAGAATGACACGCGAACTAGAGCGAGAATAAAAAATTGAGAAATGATTAGGGTAGAAATTTTATAGGTAAAAAGGTAATTTTATAATTATTCAATAAAATAAAAATTTGATTCCATCTCATTCCTCTTAAATTGGGAGGGAACAAAAATGGGAGAAGTAATAGAATAAAAAGGAATGAGCTTCATCCAATGTTATCCCACTCCATCATCATTTTAAGTGCTCAATTAATAGAAATAAAAAAGATTTCGCTCCGCTCCGCCTCATTCTATCAATCCAAACAAAGCTCAAAAATGCAAAAAAAATAAAATAAACCCTCAACTAAATTTTTAAGATTGTAAAATTCGGTAATTTTAGTCCATTAAAATTTTTTAAATCTCAAATTAATTATTGACTCTACAAAATAACAGAAATTTATTTAATTTTATTAATTAAATATTAAATAATATTAAAAATAAAATAAATAACTAAAATAATTATTATTTTACAAAGTCAGTAACGTGGATTGATAATTTAGGGGTTTACTCATTATTACAAGTTAATTTTAGTTTAAAATTATTGTTATTATTTTTAATCAAATTAATATATAAATTTAAAAGTGTGAACCATATATTAGCAAAACACCCATTTCATCACAGCATATAGGTATTTATTCATCAGTTTTGCTAAAAAAAATTTCTATAAGCAAGAAAAGAAAAAAACGACTTAATTAATTTTTTGTTCTTATAAAATTAATGTTTTCTTTTCAGTTCCTATAAAATATTTGTTTTTATTTTGGTCCAACTTAATTTAAAATTTTTATTTTTATTTTTAGTTCTACAAACTTTTTTCACAATAAGTAAATGTTTTTAGTCCTTATTGTTATCGGAATTTGTTTTCAGTCATAGTAACTTTTTTCTTTTTATCGATTCACTAGAGTTTCATTCTTTTTAATTTTGGTCCCTTTAAAAATGTGATAAAAAATCTTAACATTTTGGACTAAAACAAAATTTTAAATTAAGTTGAATCAAAATAAAATAAAATATTTTGTAAGGATTAAAACAAAAAGTTCTAATTTTGTATAGACTAAAAGCAAAAATTTTAAATTAAGTTGAACGGAATTAAAAAAATATTTTAAAAATACTAAATAAAAAAGAACAAATTTTGTAGGGAATAAAAAAAATTATAAAAATATTTTTTTAAAAATATTGACGGTTAAAAGTACCATCAATGTGTCTCAATCATGTAGCTCAGTTGATGAGTGCATGGAGGCTTGCGTATGTGAATACGAGATTCGATCTCCAATTGTAATACTTTCCTATGAAAAAAAAAATTACCATCAATGTATTACTACCACTAGCGCTTTTAAGTTATTAACCGAGGCGGCTCAAGGGTATAGGAGGCCTAAAGCAAATTTAAGAACGAGACCTTTTTATTTACTAATAAAATAATTTATGAAAATTATCATTAAATGTTATTTGTAGGATCAATACAAAACTATATAACAATCACTTATAATATTTTAATTTAGTTTTTTTAAATATAATTTTATAATTAATTTTTTTATTAAAGGTATATTAGTACCCAAAAAAATTTTTTTTATAGTCTTTTATTTTTTGGGGCCAAAAGCCATTATTTGGGCTGCTTGGACCTTAAGTCAACCTTGGTTATTAATATATTTTTTCTTTAATGATAAAAAAATATTAGTACAACTAATCAATAAAAAAAAAGTATGCTATGATGAAATGGGTGTCTTTTTTTTCTCATCTAAAAGTATATTAATTAGTGATTAAACTCGAATATTCATATACGCACATCATGTGCTTACCAACTGAGCTACATGATAAATTTCAGTCCAACAGTTCCTCAATTTTGAAGAGCTTTAATTTTATCTTTTTAAAAAGACTTAATAAATTTTTAATCCTTACGAAATTGTTTTTTTTTTTATTTTAGTTCTTACAATTTTTTTTAAATTTTGGTACAACCTAATTCAAAACTTTTCGTTTTACTCCGTATAACTTTATTTTAAGTACAAGTATTTAGTTCATATAGTTACCAAATTTTGTTTTTAATTTCTTTAACTTAATTTTTTTCTTATTTTATTCTCTAAAATTTCAATTTTTTATTTTGGTACCTTGAAAAAATATTATAAAAAAAACTTAACATTAAGGACTAAATATAAAAAATTTTATATTAAGTACCAAAATGCAAAAAAAATATTGTATTGGGACTAAAACAAAAAAATTACTAATTTTTGTAGGAATTAAAAGGAAATTTTTTATAGAAACTAAAACCTTCCTTTTAAAAATAAATACATTACCTTGAGAATGAGATTGAGGATCTAGTTCAAAATTTCATCCGTTGCATCTGCATTAGAGTATCTTTGCCAAGTCATTTTTTAATCTTCTTTTGAATGTTTTTTTTTTCCTTCATTATTATGAGAATCTCTTAGTCAAAAACAAGTCCCTTCAAATAAAAAATCACTAAAATAAATACGCTTAATTGTAGTTTTGTTCTTTAATTTTATTAATTGTGCTATTTTGATTTTTCAACACTTTCAATTAGGTAATTTTAGTCCGTCAACTTTTTCAATAGTGTGATTTTGGTCCCCCAACTTTTAATTGTGTGATTTTAATCTCTTAACTTTGTCTATTGTGCGACTTTAGTCCCTCAACATTTTCAAATTGTGCGATTTTGTTCAATTAATCTATCTTTTGTTAAGAAATTAACGATTAATACAATCAAACCAATAAAATAAAGTGTGTAAGAGCATAAAAAAATGTGCAATTAGAAAATTTTCAAATCAAAACCGCACAAATGAAAACTGATTATATAAGTTTGACCCACGTTGACTGTTAGCTTCTTAACGAGAGATGGTCAAAAGAATCAAAATTACGCATTTGAAAAAATTTCGGAATCAAAATTGCACAATTCAGAGTTAGGGGATCAAAATTATACAATAGACAAAGGTAACAGACTAAAATCACACAATTAAAAGTAGAAGGACAAATTAAAACCGCACAATTTTAAAAGTTAAAGAATAAAAATACAATTAAGCTAAATAAATAAAGCCTCTTCCAATAAAGTTTTACGCATACATATAGTTAGAATTTGATTTATTAATAATATGCTTAAAATATTTAGTTATTTTTTCCCGAAAAAGAAATTAGTTATTCACTAACTATATCAAAATTTTGTTTGGTTTTTATTTTGTTCTCTTAATTATAATAATATTGACATTGGATGATATAAATATTATTTTTTTAGTAGAAATTTGAATTATAAGAAAAAAAAGTGGATTAAAGCTTTTTTTTAATAAACTATAAATTTTTACTTATTAAAAAAATTGTTTGTAGTTATAACAAAGAAAAAATTAAATTTTAGGACATGTTTGGGTATTTTTTATTTTAACATATATTGGATTGTTTGATTTTTCACTTACAATATTTTTTATTATTCTTTTAACAAAGTAAAAGACTTTTGGTCTTTCAGTTAAAAATTATCTAAAAAATTTTTTCTCATAGAAAATATACCAAAATAAAAAATTAATTATATTTCAGACAATTAATTTTTTTACAACTAATCTAAACATACATTTAATTAATTTTATAAAAATTATCTAAACACATTTAAATCCATTTTTTAAAAGTCCTTGAAGCTTGTATCTAAACATGCTCTGAATGCTTTGCTTTTCTAAATTTTATTGATATTGTTAATGTGGGGAATAGATTTTCTCATGTTCAAAAATAACATAATGTATCATAATGATATTTTTGTATTTATCTTTCTTTTTATTAATGTGTTTAAAGAGAGAAGAAAGATATACACAAAACACTAATATAATATATTATATTATTTTTCAACATGAAAAGATTTATTCCGAGTTATTGTATATATGTATGTGATCTCACAGCTCACGACCTCGGCTGCAACTTGCAAGTTGATAGTCCATTTGCATATCTATCTGGGAGCAGTTAGGGCTTTCGAGCCTTCCTCTCCTTTCAAATTACATAATTGCCATTCCATTTGACAATGGCATCAAATCAGAACCTTTGTGCGTAAGGTCAATTATATCCTTACTCCTCCTTCAAATTATTGCAACTAATAAATAAATGCACTGACTTACTAGCTTTTATATATACGCACTGAAATTATATGCCCTAAACTATATTTTTAAAATATTTAACATCCTTGTATACCTAAAACTCCAACCTATGATGTGATATTAAAAAGATGTATATATAAGATTCAAATTTCATTACTGAATTCATATTTTCGATCAAATATCTCTAAAATTTAAAAAGAAGGACAGAATTGGAAAGAGGTTTCTTTGATTCAGAAGCAAGAGGGGTTAACGAGAGACCCATTTTGGTAAAATAAATTGGAACAAGTAGGCCCCTATTTTAATACGACCCCCCACATGAATTTCATTTAACCTTTCATCTTTTGAAAATCCAACCCCACCACCACCCCCTATACCTTCAAACTTCTACTACTACTACTATATAACCCTACCTCCTTAACCAACCAAAACCCCCCCTTCTTCTCCTCAAAATCTTCTCTCACTTTTTTTCTTTTCAATTTCTTTGATTTTGAAAAAGAAAAAAATTTAAATCCTTCCAAAACCCCCTATTCCAACACCACTCAAACAAATAACAACATTCATTCAATACATACTAATAAATAGCAAGATTTTAAATTGCGGTTGCCATAGCTTTCTTTTGTTTTGCTATTACATCTAATTGTTGCCGTGGTTGCGGTTGTGTTTTTGGTTTGTGAGATTTGATTCGATCTGAGATGCCTCCGAATCCGCCGAAGTCTTCTATCCTCCTCCACCGGATCAACCACACTGGCGGCGGCGCTAACTTCCACGACAAACATCTGATGAAGCCTGCTGCCGCCGTCCCCGACGCGGTGGCACGGTACCATACGCACGCCGTGACTCCCAACCAGTGCTGCTCCGCGGTGGTGCAGGAGATCGCCGCCTCGGTCTCCACCGTGTGGTCCGTGGTGCGCCGATTCGACAACCCGCAGGCGTACAAGCACTTCGTGAAGAGCTGCCACGTCATCGGCGGCGACGGCGACGTCGGCACTCTCCGGGAGGTCCACGTCATCTCCGGCCTCCCAGCCGCCCGGAGCACCGAGCGCCTCGAGATCCTCGACGAGGAGCGCCACGTCCTCAGCTTCAGCGTCGTCGGTGGGGACCACAGGCTAGCAAATTACCGATCCGTGACGACGGTTCAAGCGTCCGACGACGGCGCTGGCACGGTGGTGGTGGAGTCGTACGTGGTGGACGTGCCGCCGGGGAATACGAAGGAGGACACGCGCGTGTTCGTGGATACAATCGTGCGGTGCAACCTTCAGTCACTCGCGCAAACCGCAGAGAACTTGACGCAACGAAACAAGATGTGCTGTTCCTAATTTCTTTTTTTTTTCTTTTTTAAATTTTCACAATTTTAATTTACAGTATTATATCTATCTATCTATCTATAAATATGGTAGTTGTTAAGTGTTGTATATGTTATTGCCATTATTATCACTTACCAGATTGTTGATGGTATGAATTGGTTGCCTGCAAGTTTTTTGTTCATTTTTTTGGTGCTACAGTTTTAGTGTTCATTTAATTTTTTTTTTGGTAAATTAGTGTTCGTTTAATTTTTTGTTGCATATTTTTTTCTCACTGAAAAGTAAAAAAAGAAAAAAGAAAAAAGAAAGCTACATTTTTGCAAGGGGGTCATGAATCTGGCTCTCATTGTACCTATGTTCATAAAATGATAAAATCAACCAACTTGTTGAGATTTATAACCTGTAAAAGTTTTTTCCTAAGTATAACCGTACATGACCATGGTACTTTCTTACATAAAAATAAATACTCTATATTTTATTTTATGAGTGGAGCAATTTTAATATTGAATGAGTACAATAATTAAGAAATACTCAAAGAATTACATAAAAATTAATTATTATTGAAACAATCTTTTATTCAATTAATTATTAGTTTTGAGATTTTCTAGCTTTGAAAGTTTTAAAATCTTATGATTTTAATATTTTTGTTTGTATATTTTTTGCATCTTAATTCCATCTTCCTTAATTTTATATTATTTAATTATAATAAGTATCTTTAGAACATGTTAATATTTGATTTAAGATGTGAATTGTGACATTAATTGGTAGGGTTAAAGTTAATTAATGTGGGTGGAATCCAAGTTGGGAATCCTCCTTTTACATATAAATCTAGTGGAGATGGTGATCATACGAAGATACTTGATTGCACTAAGTATATATGCTTCATAAATTAATATAATTATTGATTATATGTGTTTGCACTGTTTGTGAAATGAGTTATATATATGTTAATTTAATTTTTTTATAGATAGGTTTAATTAATTTCATTTTCATATATGAGTTTCAATAGAAGTGCTGCATAGATCCCTTGTGTTCTTTCTTGCTTGATCAATTTCATTTGCTAGCTTATTAAAAAAATAAAATTATTTGTATCTAGACATAAACTAATTCTAATAGTTTATACATATATATATGCCATGAACATTATTATTTCAAGTTCCAACATGAATATATAGAGCCTTTTAAAAAGGAATTCCCATAAGTTTAGGCGAATATGACGATGATGAATATTATTATTGCGATGCATTGCAATTTGTAACAAGGGTATATATTATATGATGCAATTTGGCAACATGCATTTTTTTTTAATCAGCCAAAGAAAATGCATTTAAATAAACAAGAAGTGTGTGAGAATTGAGATCACTTCCTCTTTAGCATAAAGCACATCATCACGCGTCTCATTATCTTATTATAAAGTAAAATTGTGGTATATATTATATACATATATACACATTTGAAATTATATAACTACAATTTAGAAATAAAATGGTTAGAGAGAATTTTGGATATAGCTAATAATAATCACTTACTAAAACTTAAATTTATGCATGGCATTATTCTTTATCAACTAATGAGATAATTACACCAATCTCCCTTGAGGTTTACACTTATTATATTTACTTCCTTTAATTTTAAAAATTACACTTATTTTTTTAAAGAGGAATAAGTATAATAAATTTCATATATCAGGGATTAAATATAATGTCTCAAGTATAATGAAGTTTTAAATCTTAAAGTGTAAGTGTAATTTTAAAAACTAAAAAGAATAAGTGTAATAAGCACAAACTTCGAAGAAAAGTTAATATAATCATCCCTTAATTAGTTAGACACCTAATGTGACATCACAAGTATATTATGGAGAGTTGTAAATTGTGATTGAGTGATAGACTGATGATAGTGTACGTAGTTTGAATGTTTTATTTTATTTTATTTATTATTACTTTTTCTTATTGAATGTTATTTATTTTCTTTTAAAAAAATAATAAGATACATATACATTGATTATTGCAAAGATAAATGTTATATTTATCTGCTAAATCTTCTTACAAATTATCCTACTTATTTATTTTGGACAATTGTCATTTATTATTTTAAAAAATAAATATTTAATAAAAAATATATAATAATTGTTAAAAGCAAGTGAGTAATAAAAAAATTTATAAGAGAATTTAGTATGAGAAATTAGTATTTTTTTTACCGTAGAGTATAGCTCTTGTTTTATTACATACTACTGGTTTATTGTTGTATAAAATTTTATCTATCTTTATATGGAGTATATATATAAGTAATATTCTTAATTTATGACAATATATAATCCCAGCAGAAGTAGTTTTATTTAGGCAGCTGGAATTTGCATTTTTTACTTTAAACAATATCATGACCGTAGTATTTCTTTATCATATATATATTCTTACGTCAACTACTCTTGTTGGTAAGGTGTTACTGATTAATTAAACAACTATATATATATATATATATATATATATATATATATATATATATATATATATATGAGTAAATTATTAAAAAAAGTGCAAGTTGCTGTATAATAATAATATCAATAGTAATGTCTTTGGAGTAAGCAAACACTATAAGTCATCAATTTTATTTTTAAACTAACCCAATATGTAGTTCTATTTTAATTGAATTTGTGTGTTAGCAATAGCTAGAGATCAGGTATAAGCAAGATTTACATACCCAAAAGAAAAACAAAGGAATCCTTTAAGTGAAGTAAAATAGATTTTACAAATTCAAACGACTATCTTTAATTTATTTTTTTAGTTAGGATGAGATAAATATAAGTATTATAATAATATATTTTGAGTACGAAGACTTTTGTTAGAAGTCCCACATCAGCTAGTAATATTGTCATTGATGAGTTTATAAGGGTGTGACAAACCTCATCCTACAAGCAAGTTTTTGGGATTGAGTTAAGCCCAAATCCAAATTGTAAGAACTTTTCTATATCTTAGATTCGAACACTAAATATTCTTAACTTAATGAAAGTTTTAGTCATGTAATTCAATTAATGAACATATAAAGACATACGTATATAAATATCTGAGTTTAATAATCGATTAAAGTATTTTTCTAAATAACAAAAAGAAAGTAATGAAGCAATAACCCCAAATAGAAGAGAAGAGAAGTGAAAGAAAGAAAAGTGAGAAGTTGGTTGTTGTTTTGTTTGAGTGTTGAGTGTGAATGATGAATAGTAGATCGTCGGTTAGTGCAAGTTGATGAACAAGTGGGAGGGAGGGAGAGAAGCATATGCTCTTAATCATCCTCGCGCGTGCCGTGCAAACCCCTTTTTGTTTGTCCACTTTTGGAATTTGGAGTTAAACATTGAATAATTTTAGGGTTATTATAGCGTGTACAGAAGAGAGTTAATATTGAGTATGAAAAGAGAAGTTAATGTTAATATTTAAAAGTGAAAGACAAATTTAATTATGAAAGAGAAAAGTATATTAAAAAATTAAGTTGTTTATTTTCTAAAATCAAGAGTGTTAAAAAATTTTGTTAGTTATTGTGTTAACACCTTAAACGACAAGTATTACGAAATGGAGAGAGTATTATATTTCTTTTATTATTTTTTTCTCGTGATCCAGCACCATCATGATCCCGGGACCATTGTAAAAAAATCCTAAATTTTGAATATTGAATATTTGAATATTACTAGCAATTCATACTCTTTCTGTTTTTTAGTAAGTATTGCACTAGAATTAAAGTAATGATTGAATGTTCTAATTTTAATTTATATTTATTGTATAATTTTTTATTATATTCCTTAGTTATTGGTAGTGACATAAATACTTAATGAAAATATGCCTTAAATATAGGGATAAAAATAAAATTAAAAATAAAAAATAGTATTAATTATCTATTGATTTTCTAACACCACAAAAAAAACTCGCTATTTAGCGGCGGCTTAAAGCTGTCGCAAGCACCCAAATACTATCTCAAAATATCTTTTTAGCGATGGCCTGATGGCTGTCGAAATATCTTCATTGCAAAAAAAATTCCATGCGCAAAAAACTCTTGCTACTTAGTGACGACTTGGACCGTTGCTAAATTCATTTGGAGACAAACAGAAACACCATTGATAAAATTAGCAACGACATAGCTGTGGAAAAAATGTATTGGACACCAAATTAGCAAAGGTCTGGAGCAGTGGCAAAATTCTTTTTTGTTAGCGACGGCTTTTAACCGTCGTAAAATGTTAAAGCACATAAATTAATTTTTTTTTGGATCGCAAACTTTTTTTTATAAAAAAATCATTTTTAATTTACTATTCACATATTCACGTGACCTGGACATTTAATGTAATATAAATTAAACCAATTTTAGTGGTTAACATTTAATTGTATAAAAATACAAAATTAAATAATTCACAATTAATTATTGCTAACAAACATTAGACAATATGTTAAAAGCCAACAAAGTAATGTAAAAATCAAACATAAATAATATCCAACAGAATAAAAATTAAACGTAAACATATCCAACAAATAAATTGAAAATAAAGTAATCGAAATAAATGACCAAGATTGGCAACAGTAAGTAGGAGGACAGGCGTCCACATCCTTGTCATCATAATCGTCGTCATAATTTGGATGTGGACATAATGGCCTGGATGATCTCTCGTCAAGTTGTCAAGGATGAGACTCCATGGCAGCAAGACACTACATCATCATATCTATGCTCGCCTTCATCGCGATGGTCATTTGTCTAGCTTCCTCATCAGCGTTTGTGTTTGATCTCTGCTAAGCCTCACAAACAAGACATATTCTCCTCCTCATGGGCGCGGTGCAACTCCTGTAACATTTCTTGGTTCATCTGCAAAATCAGGATAGCACTGATTTTAGTGTTTCTATGCTTCCCCATCAGATGGATGGCAAAAAACACCGTCAACACTTTTATTCTCATAATGTCATCTCATATGGCTCGCAATTTTTGTTGAGCGTATAGTATTTGCAACTTAGTGATTATAGGAAAATAAAACATTCTCTCTACTAGAACATTTTTATACCTACACATCCCATCTTTTTAGGTGAAACCTCAACTTGTTAAAAATTTGCATGCTTCTAAATGACTGTCTTCCTTATAGATCAACAAGCACCCATCCGCACAACAATCAATCAACTCAGCCTTCAATCCTAATTTATCAACCAACCTTATTGCTTCGTAACAATTCTTTGGTATGTTATCTGGGTAGGGTGAAATAGTCGTAAGCATTTGTAAAAATAATCTATACCCTTTTGAAGAATGTGCTAATTAGACCTAGCTGCCAATAGTTTAACTAAAATATATAAGTTCGATTTAGAACACTCTTCATAAATTGATTAGTTAACTACCATAACATCTCATAAAACCTTTGACATTCTAAGTTTGGCAACTCTTTCTAATTTATTGTCTCATCTATCCTATGTGGTGTAGCATATGCAACTTGCGTAAATAATGCATTTGTTATCATATGATCCATAATTTCAAATTGATTAGCATCATCATCCCAACCTGCATTGCTCGGCTCTACTCCTAAGTATGATTCCGTCAGCCTCTCTTCACCATATTCTGTCCAAATCTAATACCCAACCTTAAACCCATATTTGTACAAGTGAGTTTTGACATTGGCCTCTCCCAAAATCTTTATGTTCCTACACTTTACACATGGACACCTAATCACCCCCTCAAATTTAAAGTAAGGAGATTTTTTAGCCTTTTTAACAAATTCTTTTACATCACGAATAAATTTAGGTTTCAATTCATTCCTAACGATGTTAACCCTGTCATATATCCAACTACGGCCTATGTTCTACAAAAACTATAACGACAATACACAAAAATTACAAAATTTCGACAACATAACCCCTTGTAATATGGACATTTCCCAAAATCAAGCAAAAAATTTCAACAGAATACCTCATAATTATATATGAATATTATCCAAAATTTAGAAACCATAATTTCATAAATAATATATAACAAAGCAGTATATAGTTAATTATACTTAACAACAAACAACCAGAAACCTATTGAGTATTGCTCTTCCTTGACCAACAATAATCACATATAAATCATCGATTGATCCACATAATCAGAAACTTATTAAGCTCGATATACTCTCCACTAACAAAACAATAAGTACATGCAAATAAATTAAATTATTTACCAGTACACAATTAAAAATCTATTGAGTTTTGCTCTTCACTAATTATATAACAAATATCAAACATATGCATTATATTTAAGTATAACAAATAATTTTAAGAGCTTTTCAAGCCTTAAAAAAAGTAACAAACCAAACTCATGTCTCTAATTTCATGAACAAATCCAAGCTTAATCATCTAGAACCAACTTCAATACAATGTATCAATTCTTATTTCAAATAAATGGGAACTATTGTAGCAAACTCAAAAAATAAATGAAGTGCTACTTTACACGATCCAGATGAATTATTCTAATTTCTTCTTCTTCTTGTATAGCATGACATTTAAAGGGTAAAGCCATAGATAAGTTTGCAGCAAAAGAAGTGGTAGAGAAACCACGCCATTTACTCAACGTCACGGAATTTGTTTCATTTTATCAAACTCTTTTCTTTTGACTTCATTACTCAAGTGTCTCCCTTTACCTGTATTTTCAGGATCATCCTTATCCAAACGGTTTAATTCTCAAAAAAAAAAAAAAAAACCAAATTTTTTGAACATACAAAAATAACGATAGCTAAAAGAAGTACCAAAAGCAGATAACGAATTAGGAATGCGTCCTTGTATGTTTAATTTGCGTAACTGATTTGAGGAATTTAGGGGGTTGATAATCGAACCAATACATTTTAAATCGTTAAAATCGATTACAAAATTAAGTAATCAACAATAACCAAAAACAAAAACAAAGAAAACCGAATAAATTGAAAATAAAAAAAAAATTACATAATTTTATTAGTTTGGTTTGGATTTTAGTTCCTCATATTAAAACTGAACTAGCCTAAATTAAACCATATATATTAACATATATACTAAAAAATTTCTTTATTATCTATGTTTTCTTTTGAGATTGAATGATGCGCTTAAAACATAATTTGTATAGTTTAATTTTTCCTTTGTTTTAAGTGTTTACTATATATATAAATATAAATATTTAAATAAGAAATTTATACAAAAAATTAAACTAAATATATGCGTTATATAAGTTTTGTTATTAATATTTATAATTTTTTCATACGAACATATTTTAGAAAATAAAATAAAAACCAAAAAATCGAGCCAATTTAAACCCAAAAAGATTGATTTAAGTTCAATTTTGTTTTCTTCTGCTTTCTTTTTTCTTTTGGCTAAGTTCACCATTTTTTATATATACGGAAGATACAGGAACGTGTGAGAAAGTTTTCACTTTCTCATTCTTTGATTGTTTTTTTTTTTAAAAATAAAAATACCTATAATTATTTAAGAGAAATTAAGTAACGTGAGAATAATGTCCTGAAGTTCAGTTCATAAGTACATGGAGACATGCGTGTGAATATGGGGTTCAATCTCCACTTACCAATGTTATTAAACCTGGCCGGTCGGGATTCAAACATCAATCCCCATGTTTTATAAAGCAGCAATATACCACTAGGCCACAAACTAGATGCTAATATAAGTTCAATAATCAATAATTATATTATATAATTGCAAAACTTTTAAATTTAAAATTCTTCTATATTTATAATATAAATATTAATAATAATATAAAAATATTTCATATATGTGATTAAATTTCAAAATATTAATATGCTTTAATCGATAATATGAAATTTTGTTTGTAAATTTTGTTTAAAGTTACAAAATTTAATATGATATTTTTTTATGCTCTCTAAATTTGACTTATCAAGTATAAACATAAAATTAATTTGTTGGTTAATATATTTATTTTGAAAATTTTGTTTATACTTGATTTGAACGTCTAAAATTTAAAGTATAAATATATGGTTCTTTATATATATTTTTTAATTTATATATAAATATCTGAGTCAATAGTGACCTATGAGTCAACCAAGTGACCTAGTGTTTCAACCGAGTCAATTAATGACCCGAATCTGATAACATTGCCGTTTACTGTATTTTTCTATGAAAAAAAATAGCGTGAAGATTTTCTTCTCATGTAACCAAAAAAAAAGTAATGTAGAATATCATAACTATCTATTGTTATATATTGACTTAAATATATTTTTTTTCTTATAAATTATGTGATTTTAGTTTTGATCATTAAAATTTTAATTTTTTATTATTATTATTATTATTATTATTTTATTCTTTTTTGTCCTTTTTTATTTTGGGAAATTCATTTTGTATCTTTAAATTCAGCTGTTTTTTTCCTTAGTTTTCTTTTTAAAAAGTTTCCGCAATATACTTTTTGTCCATGTTCTTTTAAAATTATTTTACTTTTTATGAGTTTTTATTTTCCTGCTTTTCATGAAGAAAATGAATAATAATAAAATTTGAAAGAAATATAGGAAAGCAAATTAAAAAAAAATTAAAATCAAAATTTGAAGTGTCACTCTATTATTATGGTAGAAGATTAATTTTTCATATGCAGATAAGTTTGTACTCGTAATTGGTGTTATCTCTATGATTCGAGTTATAATTCTTTTTTTGAATCATAGTATATCTCTATCATTACACTAAATTATTTTAAAAAGATCAAATGATATGAGTAATAAAAATGTTTTTCCTTAACTTTTTGCTTGGGCATGCATAAATTATGTATTGTGTAGAAGACTAGAAGTAGATAATGGGGGATGAAGGGTGTGTTTGAGTACACAGTTTAATTAAGTACTTATGTAATAAATTATTTTTAAATTATAGTTTTTTTTATAGAAAAAATTGTAAAACTTACTTGAATAAGTTAAAAACAGACTTCAAGAAGCTTATGAAAATAAGTTGAAAACAACTTATAGGAATTCATAAGCTATTTTTATAAGTTACGCATAAACCCTTCCAAACAAGACCAAAATATATTATCAACTAAACAAGAATAAAATTGGAAGATAACTATTGAAAATTAACTTTTGAAAAGGTATAAAAGACTTCGATTAGCTTTTTGATCATAAGGTAATTTATAAAAATTTACTTTTATAAATTATGTCATAAATTAGTAGTTACAAATTTAATAAACTAATTTATCAAATTATCAAATTATTAAATATACTCAAAAAATTCAAATAGTCAAACTTATAATATTGTTTTTTATTCACAAGACCTCGATTTCATCTTCTTTTATCCACACATGCATATTCGAGACAGAAATGTTCCACAAAGTCAAGAAAAAACAAAAATTAAATCAAATCAAACCAAATTATTTTAGAACTGAACTAATATTTGATAAAAAAACGAACTTGAACCTATTTTGAAAATCAGCTCAGTGTTTGGTTTGGGTAAAACAAAAACTGGTCAAGCAACACAAAGTCGATTCTCAACTAAAACCTATTCCAGCACGCATCCGGGGTACAATAAAGAGATATGATTTAGAATCGGTTCTAAAATCTAAACCGGTTTGATGCAGTTCATACTTTGTTTAAACCTGTTTGAATTGGTGAACCGAACTATATTTCTAGTTGGATTTCAATTTAAGTTTGGTTCTTAGTTAAACCCAATCGATGATAATGGAATAGAGAAAAGGTTTTTGAAGCAATGATTTTGGTGGTTTAGTTTTTGGTCAACAATTATTGTCCTGGCTGGGAAAATGTCAACAACACAACCTACTGCTATATCATTATACTGGGCCGTCTAACAATCGCCATATCATAAAATGTATAACACTCCCCCTTTCAAAAATTAAATAAAGGGTTTGTCGACGAAAATAACTTAACAATAATTAAATTGAATTTTTTTTATTATATTTTATATATATTTACTAATTTTTTTATAATTTATTATTTAATAATTTTTTTACATACAATTTGATTAGTTGCTAGTTATTGTTAAAAAAAAATTCGAACCAAAGAACTGCTACTCAAAGTGTCACTTTTTTATCACTAGACCAACCTGTTGAATGAATGTGTATAATGCTCCATTTTTAAACAATTACAACTAATATAACATAAAAAGAAAATTAACGAGAGTATTTTTTCGTTGACAGTTAAAGACAATATCTTTTCGAAACGTATAAATTACCAAGATAAGCTTTGTCTCTTTAAACATAATTTTTTCTATATACATCGTTACACAAATTAAAAACCAATATGCTTAAAA
This sequence comes from Cyamopsis tetragonoloba, assembly GCA_037177725.1. Taxonomy (NCBI): domain Eukaryota; kingdom Viridiplantae; phylum Streptophyta; class Magnoliopsida; order Fabales; family Fabaceae; genus Cyamopsis; species Cyamopsis tetragonoloba. Next base: position 8,391,794 of record CM074121.1, on the reverse strand, counting down.
ACCTAAAACCATTCCCAATGCCATGAGAGTATAAATGGGTTTTTATGAGTATTACACATCACTTATTCAATTTCAACAGCTCTGCATCAGAAAATTTTTTCTACATCAGAAACTTTCAACAACAAAAGCTTCTAAATGCATTACTCCACCTACTACAACTTAGCTAAAGATGAAAAATATATTCTACCTCACCAACCGGTTTCAAGAATCTTCAAAAGAGGGTAAAAGATGGAATTGCAAGTGATTGTAAATGGCAATGGCAAAAACACACCAAATAGTACTAGCTAAGAGCACTTTGGGAATCAGAAACATCTTTCAGTCACTTGTAGCCATTTTAACCACAATTCTAGTTGTCACAACCATTTATCTAACACAAGAAGGAGTGAATTGGTCACAAGAAAAAAGGACTATATCTTCTGAATCATTAATTTCAAAGTGCAACTTGTTTGATGGTAAGTGGGTTTTTGATAATGAATCATATCCACTTTACAAAGAGCAAGAATGCACTTTCATGTCAGATCAATTGGCTTGTGAGAAGTTTGGAAGGAAGGATTTGAACTACCAGAATTGGAGGTGGAAGCCCCACCAATGTCACCTTCCCAGGTCTCTCTGCTTCCCCTGCTGCTTCCCCTGTTACATGTTTTTTTGTTAAAAACAAATTTTAATTGTGCTAAATATATATTGTCTTAGAAAAAAATGTAAAAAATTGGCTTTAGTCATACATTTTTAGTCACATTTTTTAAAATAGAACCGATTTAGAGATTTAGATTTGTTGTATGAATCAATTACTAAAGTCGGTCGACTGAGCCATCTAATTAAGATCAGACAATTGAGTTTTAATAGCATACAATTTCTTTTTCTTATAAATCTCAGTCATTCAATCATTAATTTAATAGCTCACGTCAACCGTCTATAGTGAGTGAAGTAATTCTTGACTGTAACAAATCCAAATCTCTCATTTTAGTCGCATAGACTAACTCTAGTAATCTAAATGAGTGCATTAATTCTATATCATATTGCGGCGTGTTCACATTTTGTATTACATATAATTTACTACAAAAAGTTAAGCAACTATAAAAGATATGAATATTTGAAAATAAGGAACCCAAAGTCTATGATTTGAAAATGAAGGATCAAACCTGAATTTTCAACTTTTTTTTAAGGACTGAAAACTAACCTTTGTTAGTTTGTAACTAGGTGTATATGATATGGTTTTCATTAAGTTTGGTTATATATATATGTATATGTTTTTGAGCTTTGTGAAATGTGGTTGGTTGTATGTTAATAAGGTTCAATGCCACAGCATTGCTTGAAAGGCTAAGGAACAAGAGGCTTGTGTTTGTGGGGGATTCACTAAACAGAGGTCAATGGGTTTCAATGGTTTGCCTTGTTGAATCCTCTTTGCCCCCAACTCTCAAATCCATGACCACCATTGCCAATGGGTCACTCACCATTTTTAAGGCCAAAGTAAGTCTATCTAATATTAAAATTTTATAATTAACTTTTTTTATAGGCAAAATTAATTCAAATTGAAGAGTTGATACTTAAAGTTTCGCTGTCTTTGCCACCAAATATTAACTCATCTCGCACATGTTATAATTAGACAACTTTAAATTTTGCAAGTGGCTTTATATGTGGCTAATAGTTGTTCAATTATTTTATTTTTTGTCTAACATAAAGTTGTTATTGTATTAATGAAGACATTTAATTAATGAAGGAATACAATGCAAGCATAGAGTTCTATTGGGCTCCATTACTAGTAGAGTCAAACTCAGATGATCCAGTGAACCACAGAGTACCAAATAGGATAGTGAGAGTCCAAGCAATTGAAAAACATGCAAAATATTGGACTAATGCTCACTTTCTGGTTTTCAACACTTTCTTATGGTGGAGAAGACGTGCTATGTATGTTCTGTAAGTACTACTACAAACTCACCAAACCCATCAACTCTTTCTTCAATCCCAATTTCTTTCATCATTTTCTTCTAGGCATCTCATAACAGATAAATATAAATATATATTTCTACCAATTTGATTTTAATAGTGACAATGTAACTACAAGCAGGTGGGGATCATTTGGAGACCCAAATGGAGTATACAAAAGTGTAGAAATGGTTCGTGTCTATGAGATGGCCTTAAGAACCTGGTCAGATTGGTTGGAATTCCATGTTAATCCAAACAACACACACTTGTTTTTTGTTTCTATGTCACCAACTCATCAAAGGTAAACTGCAAATTAAAAATGATTATGATATTGGCATGTTATGTTTATGACTTAGACTATTCTAATAGTTCCTGCTTACCAAAATTCTATTTTCAAAATCAATTTTTTAAATTGCAGGGCTCATGAATGGGGAGGAGCAAGGGGAGAAAACTGTTACAAAGAAAGAGATTTAATTACAGAAGAAGGGTATTGGGGGAATGGTTCTGTTCCAAAAATGATGAGAGTTGTGGAAAATGTGATTGAAGATTTGAAAGGAAGAGGTTTGAAAGTTGAATTTCTTAACATCACACAACTCTCAGAGTATAGGAAAGAAGGTCATCCATCTGTTTATAGGAAGCAATGGGAATCTTTAACAGAAGAACAGATTTCAAATCCAAAGAGTTATGCAGATTGCATCCATTGGTGCCTCCCTGGAGTTCCAGACACATGGAATGAGATCCTTTATGCCTATATTTTCCATCAATGAAAAACTTTTTAACACCCAAAAGTTTGGAACATAGTCATTTTCATAAGACTTCTTTCAGTTTGTGTTCCTACTACAAATACATTCATTTACATGGAAATGTTGGCAACACACTCTGTAACACTTTTTAATGTGCTCTCAAGTGGTTAGATTTGAAATGTACTTTCTATATAACATAGCACTGTTATAATTTTAAAAATATAAAAATAAATATAAATTGTGTTAGAAATTTTAAAGTTAACACTATATTTCTTTAGTAAGTTTTCAATAATATAAGTAATTTAAAAATATCATATTCAATTTTACTTGGAAAAACACCCGTGTATAGTACATTATCTCTAACAAAGTGTTATAATTTTAAAAATATAAAAAAGTTACGTAAATTGAGTTAGTAACTTCAAAGCGAATAATATACTGTCTTAAAAAGTTTCAAATAATTTAGGTAATTTAAAAACATCCTAACTTTTTTCATTTCGAAAAACATCATATTCTTTAAGAGTATATAATACACCATCTCTAGAAAAACTGTTTTTGGTAACTCTAAAAAAAATGTTACAATTTTTAAAATATAAAAGTTAAGTAAATTGAGTTATAAACTTCAAACTGAATAATATTTTAATTTTGGAAATCTTCAAATAATTTAGTTAATTTAAAAATACTATTTATTTTTATTTCAAAAATACATTTAAAAACACTATTTATTTTTATTTCAAAAATACCATATTATTCAAATACATTGTATATAATACACCGTCTCTAAAAATAAACTATTCCAAGTTTAAAAATGTAAAAAATTATGTAAATTGAATAAGCAACTTCAAAGTGAATGTATAGTTTTCAAAAAGTTTCAAATAATTTAGGTATTTTAAAAATCGCATTTTCATTTTTATTTCGAAAAACGTCATATTATTCAAGTGTATATAATACACGATCTCTAAAAAAATTATTGTAATTTTAAAATATAAAAAATTATGTAAATTAATTTAAAAAATTCAAAGTGATTAAATAAAAATTAAGTTGACATTAAAAAAAATAAATAAAAAAACATGATAAATGTAAAAGAAGTTTAGATCACATGAAAAAATAAAGACACGACAATGGGGTAAGTCAACTTATCGAAGATATGCCAAGATCTAAATTCACCTTATGAATAGTATATTTTCTCAATTTCCACTCAACTCCTTTTGTTCCTTTAATTATAATATGATATGTTATCTTAATTCCAACCAATTAAAAAAGGTATAATAAAAAGTACTCCATATTACTAACATTACTCTAGAGAATAAGGAGGTAAGCCAAATAGAACGCATATATCATCCAACTGTCTTGAAAATCTAAGAAAGATGTCTGAAATACAAAGCATTAGCCTTACTAACATAAAAACGTTCAAAAGCTTGAAATTTGTTTGAGAAATATTTGCCATCAAATCCGAAAAACATCGGATATGAATAGGATAGACATAACATAATTAAACTGCATCAAGCATGGAACAGCAAACTAGGCAGTGTCAGTTGCAGGTTGAGTCACACCAAACTTCACCAACAGCTTAGTCAAGTTCTCAGGGGAGCAAACCTCATACTTGACTTTTCCAGACGGTGACAGGTAAACCTCTGCCAGTTCGAGCTTTTCCGAGGTCAAGCTTGTGCTGTCCATAGTTTTACTCAAAACCTTCAATGCAAGTTGAACGGCTTCTTCTCTTGTGATTTCATCCTTGTAGTCCTGTTTTAATATTGACTGCGCTGCTTGGTTATTTGCACCAATGGCTCCCGCTTTCCACCCACCATAGTTTCCACTAGGGTCACTCATGTAAAGCTGAAAGCCGAAGTTCTTGTCCCACCCTGCAAATAAGAATGAGACCCCGAATGGGCGAAGACCGCCAAATTGGGTGTAACCTTGCTTGGTATCACAGAGAGATTGAACTAACTGCTCAACTGGCATTGGCTCTTGGTAAGCGAATGTGTAGCGTTGTGCTTGGACCCTAGCGGTATTGATTAGGATGTTGGCATCGGACATTATTCCAGCAACTGCGCATGCAACGTGATCGTCGATCTTGTACATTTTCTCAGTGGAAGTTGAGGTTTGAAGCAGCTTGGATGTGACCTTCTTTTCACCAACCAGCACAACCCCATCTTTTGACAAGATCCCTATTGCAGTACCAGCATTTCCAATGGCCTCCATTGCATATTCCACTTGGTAAAGACGCCCTTCGGGGGAGAAAATTGTTGTACGGCTATCATATCTTCGAGACATTTTGATCTGTGAAGTCAGAGGAAAGTAGCAAACATGGAAAATGAAAGGAATTAATAATGTATTTTTTGGTCCGAAAGGCAAAAGGAAAGGAAAAGACTCAACGTTCTAACATTTTTCCCTCTATATTCCTGCAAGCTCAGCAGAAAATTATGAATTTTAAAAGATAGTAAATCAATGAAATGATCTAAGTTCTCCCGAGCACTCCAACCCTGTGGTTCTATTGGCAATAACAATTCAGACCATCATGAAAATTACTAAAACACTGATTAACATACATTAGTTTTTTAGAGAATAGTTTTACGAGAATGTCATTTAATTGACAATATAGGCTAACATTAGCAATAATGTTAGCAACGCTTTATTAAGGATACAAGTACAGCCACGACAGACAAAGAGTTAAATCTATGATTTGAGGCCAAAAAGTATATAGCTTTCATAAACAACTGGAAAAATTTAAAGGAAGTAGAAGACAACAATATCAAAACTATATTCCAAATTCCATACATGAACAGGGTCCTATGTAAGTAGGTATCCAACTATACATCCTCCAAATAACACAAATCTGCTCCTCAGCCATTCATAAAGAGGAAATCTATCAAATTAATAGCATAAAATAAAACAAACAGTTGTCACAGTAGTGGCCATTGTCCACATTGACTTTTCCATATGAAAGAAGGGCCATAGGGAGAAGGTTTAAACTCTAAAAATATTTAAATTTTCATAATGTGGACAACCACATGAAAATCACATTTTAGTATATCTCAATCTTATTTAAAATATCACTTATGGTGGCATAGCCGATCCCAAGCCCAGATAAAAGAGGAGGGTTGTGTCAAGCCCTCAACAACCAATGTAAAACTTGTTGAATCTCTATCATGGATCAATCTTATTTAAAAATAATGGCACCCATTTAATGTGGATTGCTCCATTTCATCACTCTTTTGATGCATTCCAATTTTTCATATATCCTAAAGGAACCAATGTCCAACTATCTAAATATAGTAGATCTATACGAGACAAACTTTGCAAGACTAGCACAAGTGAAATTGGATGTTGAGTTGTAATTACAGACATAATGATTTGAACCAAAATTTATTGTGAAGTGTGAACTACTTGCTGGTCAAAAAAAGGAAACTCCTAAAGTAAAAACCATATCAATTTAATGTAGTGCTTTTCTGGACATCAGATTCCAATAATCCAATCGCCTTTCATTCTTAGGTCTACAATAATCCCAATTAACAAGATGGTCTCTCCTTTGTTTGCTAAAACCATATAAAAAAGAACACCTCATAATCTTTCTATCCTTTGGGCTTTGAGAAGCTAAATCCACACTGAACCTCCAATCAGGAGCACAATACAGCAGGTTCATTGTTCTGGCTTAATGGTAAAAAAAAGTATCAATTATGACTAAAATTTAACATTGCAAGGACCAAAGTAAAAAATGAACTGTTTGAATTACTAGCATCATCTATACTAATCATCATAGCAGAAGTGTTGAGCATTGCAACAAGGCAACAACACATCGCATGCCAAACAAAATTCGAAATTGAAGCTAACTGAAATATGTTGGTGTTACACACACACAAAGAGAGAGAGAGAGATCATGAAGGGAAAAAAAATAAAAGGAAGACTAAAGTTTGAATACACAATAAGAAAATAACTCATACCAAGGTTGGAGAAGATCTGAAGCAAAAAGACACTCCATCAACCTAAATCTAAATAGAGTGAGGTAGAACAGTTTTGCCTTATCTTAGTTGTCGAAACAAAAAATACAGTAATCTATATAAAAGGAAAATCTACATTAAGCTAGGCGATCAGATTAGCTAACAAAGTTGAACATACTTGAATATTAAAACTTAAAAGCAATGTTTAGGCCAGAACAAAATGAACTGCTTCAGAACAACATAACCAAGTATGAAAAGTTACATAAAACCTAAATCACAAAGATCAGGGTTTCCAACCATCCAAAAAGCTAATAAATTCCAATGCAACACAACAAAAATAGCCTCAGATTCAACCGATATGGCTGAACCACAAAAAATGAATCAAGACATTTAGATCAGAAGATATATTTATCACCAACAATTTTGAAGATCACCAACCACTCAACCTATGAGAACCCCCAGAAGAACAGTTAAAAAACGTAATAGAATACCTTAATTGTACTGATTTTATAATTGGACAATTAGAAGCACAAATATTTTTCTAGGGTGTTCGAAAAGCAAGGCCATAAATCTATTTTCACCGATTAACATCTCCGGAGAAGGAAGCGAGAGAAACACTGGACACGGTGTTGTTAAAGGAACAGAAAGATGAAAAATTTAGGGTTCCAACCTCAATCCACGGGAAAAAAGAAGAACGGTAACAGAATACGATAAACACAATAAGCAAAGAGTTTTTATTTTTCAGAGATCCAAAAGAGAAACTCACATGAATTAGACGGCGACGGCGAGAGAAAGAGGTAAACGGCACCGATGGAGGGTGCGAAGATGAGACTGAAGAGTAGAAAGCTTGGAAGAGGGGATTCAATTGAAGACTACAGTCACCTTTGGGACACGAAACCTTATTTGACACTTTTGTTTTTCTTTATTATTTTTCTTTTATTTATTACAAATTTACAAAAATGGAGGGTGGGTGCTCTCAAATCTTAATCTTCTTTGTTTTGATTTTTTTTTTCTTATAAGAGTGTGTGGTGTGAAAAAAACTATGTAGTAAAAATTTGTCAAAAAATACATTGTTGATTATTCATTAATTTTGTAGGGTTTTTCATATTTTTTATTTTAAGACTTTTTTATTATTTGCATATTTCATAATTATTTTTACATGACTCGTAAACTAGTTTCCTTCATTATTAATAATTTGATGGATTGGGCTCAATTAAAAATAAAAACTTACAAGAAAAATTATATCCACATTAAAATTGATGAGCTTTAAAACATTTTTTTTATGTGTGTGTGATGAATTAGGCACAATTAAAAATAAAAACTTATAAGAAAAAAAAAATCATATCCATGTTAAATTTGAATTCGCTGGAATGGCAAGGAAATAATCATGCAATTCCAAAGTTGTGCCGAATCTAACAATTTTTTTTTGGAAATATTAAAATCCAACAATTTACTCTTAAGTCAAAACACAAGTTCAAAATATCTAAGAGTTGTAAAGACATTTTTTCAAGAGATCCTCTCTATAACTGTCTATAAGAATAATATCATTTGCAAGCAAATTGCAAATGAACCTCCCATTCCTTTCATTAAGGAAAAAAAAAAGTGGCACTGCGTCTCTTTAAAGTAGGCCCCTACGCATTTGGAATTCGTGAGTAGGATTTACACTAAAGATGACACAAGATAACTCCTAACTCATCCTCTCTATTTATAACAAAATCTGTATCTACCAATTTTATAAATCATATAATTCATGGAGATGTTCTACAAAATATTTGATATGAATCACATGTGTTTTAATAATTATTAAAATTACTCGGCTATTTACCAATTTTACTAAATTTTGTTAATTGATCCAAAGCTCCTGCGTTTGATTTTTTTTATAGGAAAATATAATAATCGCAACCGAAAATTAAATACAGATATCCACGTATGCTCGTCAAATTAGTTACTCCTCTGTTTCATATTAAGTGTCGTTTTAAAGAAAAAAATTTGTCTCACTTTATTTGTCATTTTATAGTTTCAATGAAGTATTAATTATATTTTACCAAATATACCCTCGAGTAGTTGAATCTTAAATAAATGTTTTGAGAGATGTGATTCACTAATTAATAAGAGTGATAAAGGGTATAATCGGGAGTTAGATAATTATTTGTGTAAATACAAGAAAATTAATGACATTTCTTAAAATATGTGTAACAACCTTAAACGACACTTAATCTGAAACGGAGGAAATACATGACTTAGACTTTTAGGGTCTGTTTGGTTGGAGGCTTTTGGAGGGGAGGGAAGGAATTGTTAGGAAGCTAGTGTGTTTGGTTCAAAAATTGGAGGAAGAGAGGAGAGGGGAGAAGAGGGGAGAGATTTTAGTTCATTTTAAAATCTCTCGAAAAGTGGGGATTTGAGGGGAGAGGAAGGTAAAATTAACACGTTAAACATAATAACATTATTTTCTCTCTCCTCCCCTCCAACCAAACATAATAACATTATTTTCCCTCCCCTCCCTTCCCTTTTATTTGAACCAAACACACTCTCAGATTTTTTATTTTCTCTTTCCTTCATTAAAATCCCTCCACTTTCCTCCATTAAACCAAACACACCCTTATTGTTTGATTTTTTTGGTAACACGACTTTTATAGTTTGATTTCACATTAATACTGAATTAAACATAAGTTTAACATATAAAATTTATTTTTAATTATTTTAAAATTAACAGAATCAATTTATCAATTTAAATGTAAAATCAAAGACACTCAATCATTGGTCACACCCTAAACCATTTTCCATCCCATAGCTACAATCACAATCACAGGATTCAGGACATAGTCATAATAGCAGGTGTGGGGAGTTAAAAACAGTCAAAATGATCCTTTATTTATTACTCCCTTCAATTTAAGATTCTATGCTACCAAATTCTACATTCTACCAATAAGCATGTACAGCTAATGTAAAATCCACAACACCATAAAACGGTTCCTCCAACTAGCACCGAATCATCATTCTTCAAACTTCAAATCTTCATTACACCTTTTCATCATCCTCTTGAAGCCGTTTGCTTGCTATCTTTTTTACTCCATTTATCTTTCTTTTTTCTTTTTTTCTGAGTTCAGGCGCATCAAGGATTTGGTTTCCTTAAAGGGAAAATCAAAGTCTCCACCATGCAGAGGTGGAAGTGGAGTAGAAAGAAAAACCCTGTTTTTCCTCTGCTTGTGCTTTTCTTTCTAGTCTTCATAGGTATCTCGACCCTTCACAGTGAACACAGTATTCAGCGAATCCATGAAAACCCAGATCAAGTTCACAATCACCAAGAACATTCTTCAGTCATCTATGTCAAACCCAACCTTTCTGGTCACCTCAAGCGAGCTTCAGGTATGGCTTCTCACAACTTGCTCTATGCTTAACTGAAAGCTGAAAACTTTCTGAGTCTCTGTTCAGTTTTTGAGCTTTGTGTCTTTGATTTGAGCTTTGTTTTTGACTTACTGAAATGGGGGTTTCACTTTTTTCACTTTATGGCTTTTTAATAATTTACTACTTGCTCTATGCTTCACTGGAAAATGAAAACTTTCTCAATTTTTGGTCAATTTGTAAGCTTGGTGTATTTGATTTGAGTTTTTTTTTTTTGGCTTACTGAAATGGGTTTGTTCACTTTGTTGGATTTTAGATGTTTTGGATAGATTTAGTAGATGCAACTCCACTATAAAGTATAGTGGCCGGAAAATTGCTTGGCGTGGTGGTTCTCGGCATTCTGGTCGCCGGAGAGTGAGTCCGGAAAGTTGTGATGTTTTCTCCGGCAAATGGTTGTTTGAGAATGCTTCATATCCACTGTACAATGAGTCTGATTGCCCTTATATGTCTGACCAATTGGCTTGTCACAAGCATGGACGGTCTGATTTGGGGTACCAGCATTGGAGATGGCAACCACATAACTGCAATTTGAAGAGGTTCTTTCCTTTCTAACCTTTGATGTTACATTTTCCTATAGACATGGACACATGGTCAAGTTATGGTTTTATTATTGGCATGAGTTGGAAATTTGGAATAATGACCCAATTCAAAAGTTTTTAAGGTTATCATTCTTTTGTAGGGTTGGTGTGTTACCATGATTGAGTTTTGTAGACTCCAAGTAGTGTAAAAGTTGTTCACTTGTTCTTGTTGAATAAGAATTTCAAAAAATCTAAACTTCTTTGCTGCCTATGCTTTTTTTTTATACACGAAAGTGCATCCACATGGGTTCAAATCGGGGAGCTGCTACTTAAAGCTTCACTCCCTAGCACCAAGTCAATATGTTGGGTGCGCTGCCTAGGCTATATTTGGTTAAATCAGCTTATAGCATAGCTTATAGACGTGTAGAGCTGCTATCCAAAACTAGCTCATTGCTTGTCAAAATGTTTTAAATAACTTCAAAAGGGCATATGTTTATTTCATCTAATAAAAAACTTAAGGATAAAATATGAAGTGAGTTCTTGGAGGCTAGCTTTCACAAGCTATAAACTATAAGCTCTGTAATCACTTAAGATCTCTAAGGAGGAGAAATAAGCTGTAAGTTTCTAAATAAGCTATAAACTACCTTTGTCAAATACACACTAAGACAAGCATAAGTGATGGTTTGTAGATATCATAATTACTCTCTCTGTTCCTATTTATAAGAAGGTTTCTAGAAGTTTATTGTGTTCCATTATATGAGATGCTTTGTTAATTCTGAGACATTTTGTAGTTTAGTCATTTTTACCCCTAATAAGAGTTTTTGACTAATTGTTAACTTGTTGCTATTGTACGTGGAATTAGTTGGATGGAAGAATAGTAATAATGATGAATCATTGATATGATAGAAAGATTTGACTTGAGAATTGAGAAACTAAAATCATTATAGCGGGATTAGGTTTACTATTATTAAATGAGGGTAAAATTGGAATGTTATGACAATTATTTAAAAAATCAAAGTTTTAACTACTTTTATTGGTTTGTATAATTTAGTTAAAAATGTCTTGTAAATAGGAACATAGGAGGTATTTGTGTGACATAGTAGTTTACTTTTACTAGGCTTCACTGATTTCTTGTAAAAAACAGGTGGAATGTAAGAGAAATGTGGGAGAAGTTGAGAGGTAAAAGGTTAATGTTTGTTGGAGATTCACTAAACAGAGGGCAATGGATATCTATGGTATGCTTGTTACAGTCAGTAATTCCTGCTGATAAAAGATCAATGTCACCAAATGCCCATCTCACCATTTTCAGAGCAGAAGTAAGAACACTATACTTGAAACTTCTCTTTGATCTTTATGAAATGTAGTGCCTCATAGGCTTTTACTACTATATTTTCCTTCTTCCTTTATTACACTGTATTTCTTATTAGACATTTGATGTTATGAAAGCCACACTATCTGTAAAATAATTTTCAGGAGTACAATGCAACTGTGGAATTCCTCTGGGCTCCTCTTCTTGTCGAATCTAATTCTGATGATCCGGTAAATCACAGACTAGATGAACGGATAATCCGTCCCGATTCGGTTCTTAAGCATGCATCACTGTGGCAACATGCTGATATACTTGTTTTTAACACATACTTGTGGTGGAGACAAGGCCCAGTTAAGCTATTGTCTGTATCAGTTGTTTTTCAAAATGAAAATGCAATTTCGAGGGAAATTTGTCTACTTTATTCTGATTGGATCTTGTAATTTGTACCTTTACAGATGGACTGATGAAGAAAATGGAGCTTGTGAAGAACTAGATGGTAGAGAAGCCATGGAGTTGACCATGGAATCATGGGCAGATTGGATATCTTCCAACGTTGATCCCCTCAAAAAGCGTGTCTTTTTCGTGACCATGTCCCCGACACATCTTTGGTGAGCATCGAAATCTAGATTTTGTATGATCCTGTGCCAGGAGTAAATGATTTAGAGAAATTCTTGGGTGGACACGGACCCAACACATCATCTTTGGACACAACCAATAGAAAAAGCCAATTCACTAAAAACTGTGAAAAATGGTTGGTTTATTTTGATTGTGTTCTAAAACTGTAAGCAACTACTTGCATCATGTGAGAGAGAAGGAAAAGTAATTTTATTTTGAATTTTTAGTTTGGATAAATTTTCATGAGTTGGATTTTTCTATTGACTGTGCCCAAAATTGACGTGTTAGGTACGTGTCCATCTAAGAATTTCTCAATGATTTATCTATTATGTATTCTTGAACATGAACCTTCAGGTCCTGTTGGTTCAGGTTTAGAGAGATTTCATGTCCGAACCGATCAAATTTAAATGGATTGGGGTGGTTTGAATTTTGTAATTTTTGAAATGAAATCCAAACCGAACCAACCCGAGATGGTTTGGGTTGGGTTGAGTTGAGTTATGTACTCAAATAAACTTTTTTTTAGGGGAAAAAAATCTTCTTAAAATTAAAATTTTAACGGCCTATAATATTTGATCAGTGTTCTATAATATTGATTAAAATTAATAATTATAATTTAATGTAATAGATATTAAAAAATTACCTATTTAACCATTTTTACTACATTTAATGCAATGAATTTGTTCGGGTTGAATAATAGTTTTATTTATTTTATAATAGCAAGTAATGATTAATAAACCAAGTTTTCTTTACTATATAAATATCATTAATTCTTTTATTTTAAAATGAATATTAATTGTATATAATAAAAAGTTTTAAAAAATAATAGACATAGTGTCTGGTTTGGGTTGGATTTTTCTAGGTTTGGAATCCCTCGAATCGATACCCGAACCAATGATGTACGGTTTTTGCAATTTGAACCCAAACGGAACCAATGACCTAAACCAACCAAGTTTTTCTTGTTTGGTTTGATTCAGGTTCACAAGTAGACCCAAACCAAAGCCTATCCCTACTTTTTTGTTTAAACAACATAATAACTAAAGGAGAATACAATTATTGGTAGCTGCTTAGCTGGTCTAGAATCTAGATCATTGTTTGTTCTGTTTTCTTAGAAGTTGTGGCATAATTATGTTGATGATTATCCTTCTTGTTATTGTTTGTTTTCATTTTTGGATAATCCTTTGCAAACTCTGTCATTGCACTTCCATGGAAGCATACACTTATGTCAAATTTGGCACAGCAAACAAAAAAATACCATAGGGCTTGTTTACTTTGCATTTCTACTCCTTGTTTCTATTTTCTGTTTTTATGAACAATTACAATACAAAGCTATTACTTTGTTTTTTATTTTATTTCTTAATTTTTATATTTGTATAGTAAACTTTGAAAACAACCGGAAACAACAAACATTTATATTTTGAATGTTTTGAAAAATCTCATTTTTCCCCTTGCAAACCAAAAACAAAACACTACTTTTTATTCCATCCCTCCCCTCCTTTGAGCCAAACACACACCTGAAGTGGATAATGAAAATACAAAGTAGGATAATGAAAATACAAAGTAAACAGCCCCATAATGTTTCTGGTTTATTAATTATAGGACCCAAAAAGTACATGATTTTTGTGCTGCTCAATGTTTCCCTTTCCCCTAGTTAGATGCCAATATAGGGCCTAACAAATACCACAAAAGAGATTTAAGAAAAAAATGGATTTAAACTTTGGGTCTTGTTAACAAGTGCCCTTGTTAAGGTTATTAGAATTAGAAAAATAATTATAAGTATAAATTATTCTTGTTTATCGAAAATGCAAAAAATTACATTTTCCAACAAATTTTTACTATGACTCCTTAAAAAATGTCCTTAAGGTACTGTTTAACATTTCCCTTAAACTTTTACTGCATGCCAATACCAATAGTATCATTCTAATTTTTACATGCCAAATACATGAGTGGTAAACTGCATGTGAGTAGAAAACTTCTAACATAGTTAAGGGAAAAAAACACATTAAGAAAACAAAAATAGATCCACTTGTTATTCATGATGTATAATTTTGTTATACAATAAGATTCCCAAATGTATCTTATCCAATTACCAACATATCTTCTCATATCATGATTTCCACACCTTCCATGTAGAAACTTAGCACAAGTTTAGGAAATTTGCATTTCCATCTCTTATTTTTACAAATAGATTACAAGGCTACCACATTATTTTCATTTTGGTTCTTGTTTTGTGTAATTTGTACAATAAACACTACAAATCTTGTTTTCGGTGTTTCCAATACAGATTCTAAAAACCAGAAAACAAAATGAAAGTTGTAATTATTTACGAAATCAGGAAATGGCTATGTATACCAAGCACACCCGGTTTGGAATATTCCACTGTCTATAATTTCTCACTGAATTGAACACTGTTGTCATTCAGGAGCAGAGAGTGGAAGCCAGGAAGTGAAGGAAACTGTTTTGGAGAGAAGGAACCCGTTGATTTTGAGGGCTATTGGGGAAGTGGTTCTGATTTGCCTACAATGAGCACTGTGGAGAGAATCCTAACAAGTTTAAACTCAAAGGTTTCAGTCCTCAACATCACTCAACTTTCTGAGTATAGAAAGGATGGCCATCCTTCCATTTTTCGCAAATTTTGGGAGCCACTTCGGCCGGAACAGCTGTCGAATCCTCCGTCTTACTCTGACTGCATTCATTGGTGTTTGCCTGGGGTACCTGATGTGTGGAATGAGTTACTGTTCCATTTTTTGTAGAATTCTTCACATTATTCAGTTTTTCTTGATTTTATTGAAGAGTGGCAAAAGTTGCTGCTGTTAATTGTTTTTGTGGGACAAGAGCGGAGTGAATTATGACAAGTCAATATGCTGAAAAGTGAGAGATGTTAATGTTCATGTGCCATGTTAAAAATCTGGCTTCATAGAGAAAATTTAAGTGTGAAAAACAGAGTTATTCAATTCTCTCTTTTATCTCCTTTTTGCACATTCTTATGAAGTAATTTTCTTCACTGTTTGGCTAACTGTATTATACAAATGTTATACAAGCATGCTGTTCATATGATTCTTCACCTTTTTAATGAGTTTAAAGAAACTCTTGACCAAAAATAAATAAATAGAAGTAATGCAAATCAACATAAGAAATTTGAGTTTTATTGACTTAGTATTGATTGAGGTGAAACAATAACAATAACAAGTTTTATCCCACTATATGAGACTAGCTATATGAATCACGAGACGCTATTATGCTTAATAAAAAATCAAACTTTAGAAGTATTATTAATCAAGAGATCATGTTTAATAACTTTTTTCTAATATTTTCTTAAGTCACTATCTACCCCTTTTTTATAAGATTAAAAATCATATTATCAACTCTTCTCACATTGACTCTAAATATAATGGCTTTCTTTGCCCAGGTCCAAAATCACTTTAAATGATTTTCTATCATTTTCTTATCAATAGGCGTGAAACCATTATTGTTCCATCCTAACATTGTTATATATGCAAATCTCAAATTTTTTTTTTCCTCAGTGACTTATAAATTGAACAATCAGCTGGTTTCCATTGTTTATTTTGTATGACTTGATTAGTAACATCTTATTATGCCCACCATGGAAAACTGTGTGGACTTGGCTCCTCAAATGATGATGAGTAGTCTTGCTTATTTTAATTTCCACTCTAACTTCATGAGCCAAACCCAAATTGCATATAGATTTATTGGGTAAATATAAAAACATTGGAGCTAAAACTTATATGATTGTGCCACGTATACACGACAGATTTCGTTAAATCGAAGTATGTTGTGAAGACCCAAAAAAGGAAAAGAATTGTGGTAAAAACACTCAAATCTTACATCTAGCCAAGGACAAGGAATCGTGAAATTGTCTGAAAATACAGCTATATAGAAACAGCGCCATAAGATAAATCAGCGAGAAAAGTCGTGCTTTGTATTTTTAGATTCTTTTTTTTCTATTGACGATATTTGTGCAGCATTTGCAACACCAAAACACGTTTGAAAATTTCAAATGTAACTTTGCATGATATAACTATAAACACGCTTGGTAAGTGAGTGTTTGTTTCAGATTTTAGTAAAATGAAAAATGAAATACACACAAACCAAAGCATTTTTCCACCTTAATTGTGCTGACGGAAGGATACACATGATATTGCAAATCCCCTGTGATACATCTGCTAAGGAAAATGGAGGCCTAACCTCGCTTTCAGATCAAGAACAAAGCTTGAAAAAAAGAAGAAAAAAGCTCTAGAACAAACCAAACATTAAGGGATTCCCATACAAGCCATGATCAATTCAGCATCCTCTTTGTTCGGTGCCATGATGAACAGGCCATGCAGCGATATTACACAATATTTTACAATTTAAATATTTCAGGGACAAACATGAAATTATAAAATCAGAAAAAATAAACTTGTCTAATAATGTGATTGTGTTGTCAAAAAATACTATGGTGCATTACCGAGTAAAGCGAATAAGAAGATAGTGACACATCTTTAACCATGTATAACTTAAACCAGGCTCGAACTGCGAACGTGATCCAGGTCTTGCACTACCAAAAAGCACCAAGGAATACTATAAGAAATTCTTCTGTAAATAGGCTTAAAACAGAACAGATACACCATTATAATTAATTAATGACACATAAGTGTTTAATTCAAATGATAAGCAATAATTTGTCAACTGGCTTAACCTTCAAAGTCAAAACAGTTCTTCTCAATCAGCTTGCAGAGGCACCATATTAGTGTCTAACTATTAAAGCCACTAATCGGTGTAGTGAGTCCAAATTCATTACAGTTACAGACACCAAGTAATGTTTATATGAAAATTGACTAGACACAAACTGCGAATAAAGTATGGCTTTGAAATATTGGTTTGAACATCATTCAAATTCGATCATCATCCCACTCTTCAAGTGTGTTTGGTTTTGCGGTGATAGAATTGATTTTGAGAAGAATTGTATTTGTAAAATTGATTTTGAGTAAAATTGAATTTGATGAGAAGTGATTTATGTTTGGGAATTTTTCCATTAAAAGCAAGGTTGCAACAAAAATAGTGTAAAATTGCTTTTCTACCACAAAAGCAACGCAAATGTTGCTTCTCTCAAAATCAATTTTGAAGATCCAAAATACCGTTAGCATTTGAAACCAAACAAAACAAAAATATTGCAGAATTGATTTTAAGGAGGCAAACTTGCTTTTGAGGATTCTCAACACTTCTCCAAACATATTTTACACAAGTGAAAGAGCTTGATAATCATACTTCAAATTTAAAACTCAAACTCAAATCAAATTGAAATAACCCCAGAAGAACATCAAATAATAACACAATTAAAATGCTCAAGGGTAACTTCCGAGTGCCGACGTTGGATATTATATATTAAATATCATTAGTAAAATCCTTTCAATATCACATTAGATGGCACTTCAAAATACCAGTCTGCCTGCATTATGCTTACCTGATAACAGTAGACATTACATGTCTTCTCAAATGAAACCCTTGTCAAAGCAGATTATCATTCATTTTTCATGCCTTGGTCACAAAAGTTCATCGGAACGATCTGAAGACAGAACATCCGCTGAAGCATGCAATACCGTATGGTGGGTTTATTCAACATTCTCCATTTGCACACATGTTGCACAGGCAGTTCACTGTCTTCTCTCTCACCCACCATTGCTTGCAAGGAATCTGTAGGAATTAGGAAATGATGAGAATAATAAATGTCATTTCTATGAATTTCAACAACCAAACAGTTTAGATTAGGCTTACATACAAGATTACGGAAGCCACGTAGACAGAATGCTTAGTTATTAGTTAATGAAAGAACCGCTTGCGACATCGGGCAGAACCAAGCTCCTCATACTCAGACTTGGTCACACACATTGCTTCAAAATCTGGACTTGATGCCAACAGCGAACCCCCACGCCAAACACCTAGCATGGGACTGAAGAAGAAGCATAAGTTCTTTTTTATAGAAATTCTAAACTTATGAGAAACCAGACTATCTAGGGAAGAAGTTTACTCTTCTTGGGTAGTTATCTTCACATGATAGTCATCGGGAACAAGAGGCCGAAGCTCCTTCTCTCTACAACATTCAGGATCAATCATTTAAATTCTTATACGTTCTATTCATGCCAAGAAAGAAAGGCAACCAAATTGAAAAAACAAAATAAAATTATAACATCCTGGTACGGGCTGTAGTAGCCCAAAGAGAAAACTTACAATCTCTTGGTAAACTGAGGAAATAAGATGCTTCCACCAGTCAAAATGATGCTGAGAGCAAAAGCAAACACAGTTTGAAAAATGAAATCAAGAATTAAGAAAACACACCTGTTCACAAAGAGAAACATAAAGCAATTTATTTTGAATTAGTTACCTTTCATAAAGTACAGGGTGGAGTTGTGGATGGCAGGAATTAACAGCTCGTACAATGCATTCTGCTAACCCAGCCTGGTTCATTCCTGCAGACCTTATTGTTTAGCATTTTGCAGAAACCAGAATAGACAACAAATGATAATGTACTAATAGTCAAATTAGACAGAGTCCTCATTTAGTCTCACTGAAGAAAATCATCAAGCAAGCAATGAATCAGCTAGAAACATGTTGCATTTCAATTTTTTTTTATAAGCAAACATAGATAACACATTTAGCATTAGCACAAGGGGTGCTCAAAAGGTACAGATCAGTTGAAAAAAAAAAAAAAAGCATTCTAAAAGAAACATAATCTCTATTCTCTAACTTGGAAGTGAGATAATTAAGTTTGAAAACAATCAGATAATCAAATTACAGTAAGCTCGCACATTATGCATTTCAATTGAAAACAATAACATAATCAAATTACACAGCAACAGACCTAAATCGGCTGGTCGGAAGATCATCTCCGGGACAAGAAATCGTTCGTTTGTCAAGTCAAATTCCTAAAGAACAAAGCAAAAGCCAAATAAATAAATTAACATCATTGACATAAATGAAACTTAAGGAGAAATGCCTGCAAATACATTTTTTGTCAAATCCACTCTCTTTCTGTCCTCAGGTTGCTCAAGATAAATTTCCGGGTTATTCCTTTCAGCTGGCAAAGAAGAAGGCAAATGGCCATCACCCGTCAAAGCAAGATATCGGCACGCTTGATCTGGATCTTTAACAAATCCCTTTGTGTATGTGACACCATCCGGAAGCACATACGTGCACCTAAACAGATTCTCTCTTCCACTCTTCCTATCAAAACACATTCCAAATTCACTTTTTTTGTTTTGCCATACATAAACATAGTATCGCTGTAACTATGAAGCAACATGTAGTAATATCATAACAAAAATGCCTTCATATAGCATTGTGTTTGTTTGGTTTATGTTTCCATAAACAATTACAGGATTATCACCTTGTTTTTTGTTTTTATTTTGTTTCATATTTTGTAAGATTTGCATAGGAAACGCTAGAAACGAAAACCAGAAACAATCACAAACAAGTTGTCGTATAATAAGAGTCTCATGTCACTTTAGTCCTTGAGATTCTACAGGTTTTCCAGATTAGTCCCTAATTTTTAAGAAGCTCCATGTTAATCTCAGACTTCCATCTTGGTGATTAAATTTGGTCCAAAATTGGTTGCTCACATTTCCTGAGTTTTGTTTAAAATTTTTAAATTTCAGCAACAAATCAAACATGAAATCTAGGACTCTCACTAACATATTATGGGTCTCCATTACTTCTCAGACCAGACTTAATGACGGAAATGAAATGAAGTTAGACTAAAATTAAGGTCCTTAAAATTCAAGGAGTAAACTGAAAAACGCATGAAATCCTACTACTAAAGTGCCAGTAAACGTGTCTTATAATTATTCATTATTATTAATTACTGAAAGAAACAAAAAGAAAAATGGAAACTGAAATTCAAAACAAACACACTCTTGAGCTGCAGAACCTGGCAATTTGGAGGTCACGTGGAACGTCGAGGGAAACGAAGCAGAGCTTTTCCTTAACATCATCAATGATGAAAGTTTCTTCCATGACATTAACGGAGCGAAATGAGACGAGCTCCTTGAGGTAATTGGTTAGGGCTTTTCCACCCAAATCGATCCTTTTAACAGCGTAATTAAGCGTGAAGTTCTGAAAAACAGGAGAAGCATGGGTGAAGGAGAAGCCGCAATCCACGACGAGACTGCACTGGGCCTTGGATACGAGCCCATTGGGCCTATGACTGGCCTCGTAGAGATGAACCAGAGAGGGAGAATCGGCGACGTAGAGCGACCTGAAGTTGAAATCTTCGAAGACGAGTTCGTCGATTGAGCGCTGTATGGAAGGGAGAGTGAACAAGGGTTCGGTGAGGAGGAGGGAGGAGTTATTAGGGTTTATGTGGAGGATCGAAGAGAATATGTGCGACCAGATTTCGCGTTGGAGGTCGGGGTTTATGAGGTATCCTCGATCCACTGGACGGCGGACGGCAGCGGAGGTGAGGTCCTGTTCGCTGTCGGAGTTCAGCGGGTTTGGGTGCAGCCATTTTTTGGACGCTTGGGGTCGGTAGAGGCAGTTAGGGATGATAGCGGTTGGGTCTCGTTCGCCGCCGTGTCCGGCTTTGATGAGACCGCCGCCGTTGTCTAAAACCACCACGTTGGTGGATGTTGACATATTGCTCAACTTTCCAGTAATCCACTCACACAGTCACAACACTAATCTACTTTTGCTCTCTGCATCTCTTGACCGTTAAATTAAATCAGATGACAATATGCGGTGCCTTCTAGGGTACACCACTTTGTACAGGAATAAAGTGACTTGAGATAGCAAGTTAACCTACTTTACTTATTTTTATTTGAGACCATTTTGTAGTTTTGCTAGAAAGTCATTTGTGAGTTTAAAATTATAAAGAAGACACTAGCAAATTTCTCAATAAGTTGACATTAATGGATCTGTGATTGGTTCAGTCGTGCCATGTACAAACAACAAAAGCACAACCAATTTCAATTGCAACGCTTTTTTTTTGGGATTAAGTTCAATAAAGTTAAAGAATATAGTGTTTTTTGAAATAAAATTTAATAAAATATTTTTAAATTATCTATATTATTGGTAGCTTTTTAAAAATAATAATTTATTCACTTTGAAGTTCTTACATCAATTAAATTAATTTTTTATATTTTTAAAATTGCCACAAATTATTTTAGAGATTATGTATTGTATACTTGAACAATAAAGTGTTTTTCAGAATAAAAATCAAAGTGTGTTTTTAAATTACCTAAAAAACAAATCCAACATGGATACTTAAATAAGCCAACTTGCTCGCAAGCAACTCTCTGGCTTGGGGCAACTATCGTGGACCGATATCGAAGGTATATCATGGTCAAAAAGACCATATCGGACACAACATGAATGAACCATCTGAGTGGATTACTAGGATGGACAACAACTTCATAGCTCTTGTTGGATTTGGGCTAGACTCAAAGACGAAGTCCTCGAGATCCAAAATACAACTTTTAAACCCTTATAATTCCATTATAAATACAGATACATGAGCAGCATGCACAATACATAACATTCATGATTAATACACAAAACCTTAATCATATATTGAGCTATGTGTCAGAGTTTTGCAGATACTACCACCTCACTGTTTTGGAGCTTGGTTAACAGCGCAAGAGATTTCTTTCTTCTTTAATGCGTTCACAGTATTTCGTGGTTCATCCCTGAGAAGTTAGATTAAAACAATACCAACTAAACAAGTAAGTCTAAAAAGTCTTTTACCTAAATAATAGAGTTGAAGATACATAAAAATAATAATTTAGTAAATAATAAGAATAATATTTGAATATTATACTTGGGAACTCCAACAATAACAACTCCGAGAAGAAAGTAATGAGGAAAAAAGGACAACGGCACCCGGCGATCAAAATAAAATAAATTTAGAAATAAAAAATAAGAAAAGAGAGAAAATCCTTCCTAAAGAAGGTTCTTATTAGTTAGTACTACCATAGTTATAATTTGTAACAAATGCTTATACATAAAAATAGGGGCGGCTCAAGCACTAGTGAGGCTTAAAGCAAACTTAACAAATGGGGCCTTTTGTTTACTAATAAAAATAGTTTATTAAAATTATCATAATTTTATTTGAAATTTATTTTTCGGGCTTTTAATGATGCAAAATTATCAATCAAATTGTCGTAATTAAGTTCATTTAACATTTCTTTTTCAATAGATAATAAGGTCAATCCATTTAGTCTTTGTTGAGACATTGTTGATCTTAAGTAACTTTTTATTATTTTTAACTTTGAAAAACTCCTTTCAGCTAACGCTACTAATACTGGAATTGTTAACATTATTCTGTAAGTTATATATGCATTTGGAAAAGAATTTATTCTTTTTATGTAATTAAGAATGTCAATTGGTTTATCATTTTCCAATCTTATAATTTCCTTTAAAATATTTAATTCTGAAAATAAATCTAATCCATCGATGTCCAACAAATTATCATGTTTCAACGATTTTTATTTTTCTTTCAAAAGTGTAATATCTAGTGACTTCAATTTTTTAACACTAAATAAAAAACCAAAAATATCTTCATATATTTTAATAAATTTTGTAGAGTATAGTAGTAATAAAAAAAAATTTTTGGGGACTTTTTTTTTGGGG
This sequence comes from Cyamopsis tetragonoloba, assembly GCA_037177725.1. Classification (NCBI taxonomy): domain Eukaryota; kingdom Viridiplantae; phylum Streptophyta; class Magnoliopsida; order Fabales; family Fabaceae; genus Cyamopsis; species Cyamopsis tetragonoloba. The sequence goes on along the minus strand of CM074121.1, from coordinate 8,368,732 downwards.
GCCTAAAGCCCTTGCTTGGGCTGCTTGGCCCTTAAGCCAGCCCTGTATAAAAAAATACTTCTTTTGTTTAAGAATGAGTGTCGTTTTAGAGATTTTTTTTTTTCAAAATGATAGTCGCTTTACTTTTTCAATATTGTAATGGACCTAACCCGCAAGAGAGGCACGTGTTATGCCCACGTGGGTGGCTCAAGTCGTCGGTACCATGTCGTGTTCACCACAACATGGGCACCCGACTTAAGGCCTAAGAAGCTCCACCCCCACTTGGGGTCAGTTACAGATCCATACTTACTGTCGCAATCCACGGGAATATGACAGTGACAAATTTGACTTTAGTAGCCTAGTGAGCTCTATAAATACCTATAACCTATCTTCATTTGGTACGCTTTTACTACTACTTGATATATGAGTTTCCTACATTGTGAGAACTTATCGTCGGAGTGCTTGCAGGTACCCCTCACCGCCAGGTGAGTGGCCGGAGAACTCAAACCACCGCACCGGAGGCCATATTTGAGGTCATGCCCGCCATGCGGCCAAAGCATGACGGATCAAATATATTATTAAATGCTTTCTTCTTCATTTTACCCTTATAAAACAATTAATATCAATTGAAAATATAGTTAGATAATTAATGTGTTGATCATTAATAGAGTTATTTTAGTAAAGTTGTTTTACTCATTACGATATTTATTGTATTTCCTAATTTGCGTAAAATAACATTAAATGACTGTCATTTTGAAACGGACGAAATAAATAATTTGTAATAAATACATAGGAAACAACTGTTTAATATTTTTTTTATACTTCTCCTTTGCCAATGTCAAGATATTTTTTAAACAATGAATTATATATAATTAATAATTTTCAGTTGTCAGTAAAAATATTGATAGGTCTATTCTTGAACTGTCTCGGAGCGCTACGTGTGGTGGAATCCTTCGGAACTATTGAGATGCTCATATCTTTTGTTTCAGGGCCGGCCCAACAATAAAGCGGGTCAAGCCCTCACTTTAGGCCCCAAATGTTTTTTATTTACTATACATTTTTTTTAGTAAAAATAATTTTTTAAGATACAAATATTAATAAAACGTGAACTATACAAGAATCTAGCTTCTGGCTTGTTCGTCTTCCTAATTTCTTGCAATTTTTGCGTCTCTGGTTCGAATCTCACAGTCACTAATTTCTCTTTTTATCATTTTTGTTCAGACTTTCCATATTGCTAAATTTTAGCCTCACTGGCATCGATTATGATAATTTAATAAGTGATTTTGCATCACAAAAAACTCGAAAAATAAATTTTGAATGAAATTAAAAAATTTAATAATAATTTTTATTAGATTAAGAAAATGCCCCATCTAAAAAATTTGCTTTAGGCCCTTGAATTTGTTAGACCGACCCTATTTTATTTAGTTCGAAGTTGGAATATTGTAATATTCTGACGGCTAAGTTGTGGAGCATTTATCATGGCCTCTCCCTTGCAACATCAATAGGAGGATATAATAATGTCTGGGTGGAATCAGATTTGCTGGATCGTCATTTCCATTTTTTTTTGCATCCATGTGCTTCTTTTGGTGGAATAAATTCACATATTGGCATTCTTTATGGAACATGTTGTTTGGATTTATATTCATCGTGAAGAAAATGTCACGACAGATGTTCTTGCGAAGATGGGTCATGCTATGTCTTTTGATATTTATGTTTTTGATGTGTTGCTAGTCGTTGCTGCTATGCAGTTAGGAGTAGGTTCAGGTTGGTTTGGTTTAATTTCGAGAGATTTTAAAATCCAAACCAATTAATTTTCATTGGGTTGGATTGATTTGGTTTTGTGAAAATAAATCCTTCAATCCAAACCAAATCAACCTAATCAAGTTCGGTTTGGGTTGGTCTCGAATTGATAAATAAGAAATTAAAATTCTAAAATTAGATCAAAAATTCTTAAAAAATTATATTATTTATAACTTATGAAATCACTTATCTATTTTTTTTTAGTGATTCATCTATGCAAATATAACAAAATAAACAAAAATAATTATAAATAGCATAAACTCATACATAGAAATCTAACTCATAATGTGTCATAACATAAACTCATAAATCATAATATCACCATACATCACAAAATTAAAAACAAACAATTTAAGAATAGTTCTCAAAATATGTCACTGCCCTTTATCAAAATATGTCACTGTCCAGTAATAGGCTAGACTACATATGCTGATAGCCTGATACGCATATCTATCAAACCATATTATTTAAAATATACCCATAAGACAATAACTAACAATAGCTACATATCAATGTATATCAAGGACTGAGTTGAGACAAAGCTCCATTAAAATTAAGTTTGGATCTTTAGTTTTAAGTTTTGGTACATTCATTATTAAGCCTATGTTTCCATTTTAAAATTATATATATAAAATATATATCAATATATCAAAACAACATAATTTTTAATTTTAATCGGTTTGGTTCGGATTGGATTGGATTCAAAAATGCCAATCCGAGAACCGAACTAAATAACTACAGTTTCATTAGGTTGAATACATTATTAGTTCGGATTGGATTAAGTTGGTCAAAATAATATTTAAATTGGTTCGAATTTATCAAGTTATAAAATTGACCAAACTCAAAATCTATCTCCATACGCAGATTATATATGATATTGTTGCCTGCTTGCCTCTATTTTCTTAAGGGAGCATAGGTACGTAGTTTCTTTTTCTTTTTCTCATTGGGCATTGCCCCTTTTGTCATAGAAAAGCGGAAATATTGTTATACTCACCTTAAAAAAAAACTTAGCAGATGTAATTTATTTAAATAGACGGGACAATGGATGTTTATATCATGATTCATGCCAAGGTCTTCTCTTCTCCGTAATCGAGTTTATTTTCTTTTTCAATTTTATGAAAAATTTAAAACACATCAATATTGTGATGACAAGCATTTTGCTAAAGTGTGGTTTGTTTGGCTAATCCAAGTTTGAGTTAATGAAATAATATTTTTTCTTACTCAAACTATATTCAAGACTCAAGATTATATTAAAAATATATTTTAACCATATTTTTTTCCATATATTTTATATTATCAATAAATAAAACTAAATTCATGCACTTCAAATAACATTTTAAGGTCTGTTAACTATAACTCGATTAACCGAAGACCAATAATAGAATTATCAATTGTGTAGATCAACGGTTGGCATAAATGAGATAATTCAAGCTTAACTAGTAGACAATAGTATTGACCACTTTAAATATTTGAATGGAAAGTTTTGTCGCTTATATGATCCTACACGGAGTAGTCATAAATTAAAAAAAAAAAAAAATCACCATGATAACAAAGGAGTTTGGGCTGACTTCTCTATGTTGAACTAAGAATGAACAGTACAAATGATGTTATTAGGTAAAAAATTCATGAGCTTACAATAATATATGGCTTAGATGGTAGTGTAATTAAATGAACCAACAAAAGCATATAATTAGAAAATAAGCTCAACCGATAAACCCACTGTCTTGTTCTAATATTTTAAAAGTATATATAAGTAACAACTTCTTAATTCGAATTTATATAAGTTCATTTAGCTTATAAAAAATGGGTCCATAACAAAGAGGTTTGACAAGGATGAGTGAGAAAATATAAACATTAGAGGGACAGTCAAATTAAGAGGGTTGTGATGGATGGGGTTGCTTGATCTGGATATCTCGCATTGGCTGCATTGAATTTCACTTCAAGACAACATAGCAGTGTGAAATTTAAACAAGAAAAAAAAAAAGACTCTCGCTATAAATACGTGGAGTAGCTATTTTCGACATCACAAGATATGCTGATTCGTCGCACAAATTTTTTGTTAGGAAATTAGTTAAAATGAGAATTAATTATTAAGCGAATATTTTTGTACGATAAATTCAGCGTAGCATGTGATGCCAAAAATGACTCGGATAGTGATGATGACATATTTATACGGAAAATAAGGTCTCTGATATGTCCTTGCTTTGACTTTATGATGACTTTGATCATGACTTTTCCTTCTGCATAACAGTTTCATCCTCTGTTTGCTTCATAATAGAATTTTGAGCCTTCAAAGCATATTACAAAATCAGAACATACCCCACTACTACTTGGGGGGCCATCTCCACAATAAATGAATACCAGTAATTGATTTGATCATTAATACATGAAGAAATTGTGTTGCAATTTCTATGTGGAAAAAAAAATTATTCATAAATTATTAAGTTATGGATTGGCTGTTCATGCTTTAAAAATTTCCTAAGCTATCAAAATCATTAGTCTCTATACTAACAGCATGATAATTTAATAGCTTATATCAAATTTTTATAATAATAGATTTGTTAATTAATATTTATAGAGATTTGTTAACGTATATTTACTTATTTTTTTAAGGAGTATATTAACAATATATAATTTAAATTTTTAAAATATATTCATGAGGTGAAGCTTGCTAAAGTATTCATTCAACTAAATGAGTAAGTGTACGTTAATAAATAATACAGGTACTCGTTAACGTACATTCACTTATTTTGTATAAAGAATACGTTAACAAATTATAACTTGATTTTTAAAATACATCAAAACATATAAAATGCTAATATATTTCTTTTATAAAATACGTGGATGTATGTTAATAAATCTCATATTTATATTATCTTTTTGTATAAATATTATATTTTTATACTACTAGTTTAATCTATATATAAAGTTTATATAACGGGGACTAATTTGACGGCAAAACTTATTTGTGTAAGTGATGGGTTAGTCTCATTACTCAATTAGTCCAAAGTAAGAAAATTTCACTTTGAGAAAAAATAAAATAAAAAGAAGCGGAGTTTTTTTTTTTTTCTATTAGTCTTCTATGGCATCTCATACAAAATAAACAAAAACATAATAGTAAATGATAATTTTTTTTAATGTTTAATCAATGTTTATGTCAAGTGTAAAATTATCTAATTTTTTAAAATTAAACAACAGAACTCTATGTAATTGGTTAGTCGAAACTTCAAAGGATTTTTTTTTTTTGTGATTACAAGATAAAAGAAAGGAGCATAAACAAAATGAATTATTTTGCATTTTCATTTTTTATTTTATGTGTATGTTTAGTTCAAAGAATATGAAGAAAGAGACTAAAAAGTAGTGTATTTGTATTTAGTTTGCAAGGGAAGATAGAGAGATTTTATAAAACATTAAAAATATATTATAGTACTTATTTGGGTTGTTTTCAAAGTTTTATATATAAATATTAAAAAACAGGAAATAAAATTAGAACAAAGTAATAATTTTGTATTACAATTACTCATAGAAATAGCAAATAAAAATATTGACTGGGGCACTGCCTTCCAATGCGGACTTAAGATCCAAAGTTAAAGAGTACAATTTAATTAAAAATATAAAATATAAAATGAAGAAAAAAGAAAAATATAAAAATAGATATTTTTCAAGGAATTTAAGATAAATATTAGTTCATATATATTTAGAGTTAAGATAAACTTAAAATTATAAATTTAAAAGTATAAAAATAAATGGTAAAAAATATAAAAAAATTATAATATTACTCGTAAATTTTTTAAGTTGAGAGATATAATAAATGTATCCCCTGAATCCTACATAGGTTAGCATACTAGACTATAAATATGAGGAGGATTTTCTAAAATAGTAAAATTTGAATTTGATCACTTTGCTCCAAATTTGGCTAAATTATCCATAAAAGGCGCATTTAAATACGTAAATAAGAGCAATTTTGTCACCTTCATATCCCTGAAAATGAAATGTCATTAAATGGCACATGAGTAGAACATGTGAGTGTGTTCATCACTCTCTAACTATCATTAGTGATTAACAAGGTGGGAAAATAAGGTTAAATTGTTTATACAAATTAGAAGAGTTTAATTGTAGGGATAATTACACCAACCTCCTTTGAGATTTGTCTATATTATACTTATCCCATTCCGTTTTTAAAATTACATTTATCTCCTGAAATTTCAACTTTCATTACACAAACCCCCTAATATTAATTTTTTTTAATGGTATTATTGTGCAAATTTTGTATTTTTCTATGAAAAATTAATTTTACTATTTATTATTTTTTTTTATTTTACCATTTTTCTAATAAAAGTATAAATTTCAAGGGGGTAAATGTAATTTTGAAAACTGGAGGGGGGTATGTGTAATTTCAGCAAACCTCAAGGGAAGTTGGTGTAATTATCCCTTAATTGTAAAGGTTGGTTTAGCGGTATAAAGTTCTGTTAAGTTTATAGGAGAAATAATCTACGGTTGAAGGTTCCGTGTTTAACTCCCACCTATGCCAAATTCTCGGGAGCCACCACCAGTCACGCAGCACGAATGAGACTAGTCTTATCTTAACGGTATATAAAAAAATTAAAAGAGTTTGTGTGAAACTAAAAAAAAACAGAGAAAGATATCATATGCTATTTCACTAAAATAAATACATCTTCATTAATTATAACATTTTGTTAAAAAAATTTATTTATGGGTAGCTTATCCATGTCCATAAGGACAATGGCTAGGAAAACTATATTCCATATATATATGTGTAAGTTAATCGATGTAAAAATTAATGTAAGTTATACCGGTGTTATTTGATTCCTCCTTTTTACGTGTGTGTGGAGATTATGTTAGTAGATATCCAACACCTCTTATTGAGCGATTGGAAAATTTATGTTGTTTATATCCTTTGAGAAACAAAAACACTATTATGAGATGATATTCTTATGCTTGAAGTCTTCTCCTAATTATTGTAGATGCAACTCCTAGAGGATTTCACTATATTTTTTCCTTTGTTTTTGTAATTTTTTTCATTTGACAATTTAAAGTTGGAATAATTTGAAGTTATTTTTTTCTTTTAAGAAAATTAATTATTCATTAATGAATACCTATTTTCTCTTCAATTCGAAGCCCTACATCATGATTTATACACACTAATTAAAATTGTTCATTAAACTTATTTATTTAATCAATTAAATATGTTAGGAATTGAATTAACAGCCAAAATAGTTAATAATAAGATAATAACTATAAAAAAAATTGTCTTATTAAGTGATAAAGGAGTATTCATTGATTTCTCTTGTGAGGTTAATATACATATTTTTCTATATACAAATCGAATCAACATGAGTTACATTCAAACTAATAAGCAGTACTTAAAATTTCGCCCGTTAGTCATTAGATCAATGTGATGGTGAGGTTAGTTTGCATATTACAATCACATACTATATTTAAGGATCTATAACTCGAGGCCTCATAAGTAGGGGCGAAGCTGTGTTATGTAATGAGGAAGTTTAGATCTTTTATTATGAAAAATGAATTATTAATATGTATATATAATTTTTTAAAATATAATTAAAAATTATTAACATTTTAAGCAATTAATTCTCTCAAAATTTTAATTTATTTAATCTCTTATATTTAGAATATGTTTGGTAACAGTAGTTTATAGCTTATTTAGGAGTTTATAGCTTATGACCTTATTTGGTAAAATTAGCTTATAGCTTATAGCTTATGATTTGTGACTTATAATTAAGTAGAGGTGTTTGATAAAATTAGCTTATTAGGTAGCTTATATTTGTTAAATGATTAAGAGGACAAATAATAATTACATGTAATAAATTATTTGATAGAGTAAACATATAATAAATGACTAGAGGATAAAATAGAAAATAATTATTGAAAACTACTTTTCATAAGCTATAAGCTACTTGAAGTAGTTTTTCATAAGCTTATTATCACAAAACACCTCCACTTGACAATAAGTTACAAACTATAAACTAAAAACTCCTAAATAAACTATAAGCTAATGGTACCCAACACATTAGAAATTCTAGGCTAACTTCTCACTACCCATAAGTCAATTTGCTCTTAAGACAAGCTCCGTGTCTCCAATTTCCTTGCCACTAGGAAACCGTCATCATGTGTTTAGTTAATAGTTGTGTACTCCTACTTTCCAAAATTTCAAACGATTTAGTTTAGTTTTTTTTTAAAAAAAAAGAAAAAAGAAAAAAGGGTATCCTCGATCTTGTTTTATTCACTAAAAAAAAATTATGTTTAACACCTATAAAATTAATTGTTAAATTTATATTTTCAGACATTAAATATTTTAGTAACTAAATTACTGATTGAATAATGACTTTGTGATTCAATATTTAACGACCAATAATTTTGCTAATTCAGTCACTAAAACAAAATTTTATTGTAATGATTATTTTGGTAGAAAATTAATCTCTTAAGCATAAATAAATTAGTTTTATCAACTAATGTTTTCTCCTAAATTCAAACTATACTTTTCTCCCTTAATTATAATGTATCGCTACTACTAAAAAATACTTTTGTTGGTTCAAATGGTTTAGTTTAATTGTAACAAGAAAAATAGTTCAATTTTATTTTATTTTAAAAATGTTAGTTTATAATAATTTAATGGATAAAATGTAGAAACCTCTCCTTGAGATTTCACCAAATAACATAAAACACCAAAGTTCAAAAAAATATGCCGTCCACACCAATGCTTTAAATGAACTCTAATGAAATTAGAATATTCTATTGAAATGTGTTTTTTTTAACTATAGTTAAATTTTTTTTAATAAGGATTTGACTAAGTCAAGTAATCTTGCATACTAATACATCACATTTATACATAACTAATCAAAATTTAGCAATTAATTAAAATAAAAATACTGCCTCAAAAATTAATTATTAAAATTTAATTTTTGGGATTTGTTTTGAAGTGAGTCACTGTCTTACTCCTACCTTAGGGTCCAACCGCCCCTCTCCCCCTATGATACCATTGTCAAGGCCTTTTACTATCAACTAAAGATTTGCTTTATTCAATTTCTAAAATTGTCCTATGGGATTCAAATGAAATTTTGATCTTTATACTTGGTACATTGTTCAACATAATGTGTGAATTTGGATAATAGATGTCTCCTGAACAATTGATATTTCTATCTATTAACTAAATTATAAATTGAGCATATTGAATTTGTTAGTTGAACTTGTGATAATGGATTGCAGTTTTGTGGTTTAAAAACATGTGCTTGAGTTGAGAGGATAAAACTAATAAATAGACGTGGAGCAAGAGAAGGATTTGAGTGAAATATTCGTAGTGCATTTTGTAGTATTTTATTAATTGTATTTAAATTGTTTTGTATCAAAAAATTGTATATAAGTTGATTTTTTTTTTATTGATCATTGCAAAATACCAAGGGTTTATTTTTACAATCGCAACATAGTTGTCTTACCATGGTTAGTTTAGGAATTAAGTGAGTTTGGGTCTCTTTAAACATTGGTGTGGTGTGGAGTGCATATTTCTTTAACTCTAGTGTTTAGTGCTATTTGGTAAAATTTCAAGGAGTATTTCTACATTTTATCCTAATTTAATTATAGGAAAAATATTATACTGGTTTCTAAACTAACTCTTTATTTTTCAAGTGGATTAACTCTTAAACTTTAGTAGTAATCATGCCCAAAATTAGTTTGATCAAGTTAAAATTAAACATTGGTTTTAGAATCAAAATAAGTGGATCCAAAAATTAAATTAAAACAAGTAATTCTCTCTCTCTTTTTTAAAATTTTTTTAAAAAATAAAATTTTAAGCAAATGAGTTTAGTGTAGCAGAGGCATGGTAGGATCGCATGGTTTAAAATTAAGTACAAAGATACTTTACAAAGAGTCATTGATTTGACTCATATGAAAATAATGTAGGAAAAAATAGACGAGCAACAAAGATGCTACGCCATGGGAGTACCACTACCTTGAAAGCAAGATTTTCGACAAACGTCTAGTGCAATCTGAAATTGGTCTTGCTTCCCAAGGTTAACACAACAATAATTGGAACTCGTGCACTCGAAAATCAAAGCATTAGAACCTCACAGAACACCTTGCTCAAAAAAATATAATTAGAGAAAAGAAAAATATAAAATGTTTGATTGAGGTGTATTCAACCACCGGCACCACCTCTCTATTTATGAGAAAACGTAACGTCTAAGAAAAGAATTTAGACGCATAGAGAATGAATTTAGACATTCACAAAATAAATTAGGACGTTGTGCTAAATGTAGACACTACGCACAATAACTTCCAGGATTGCAAAATTTCTTCTCACAATTTTATGAGAAAAAAAAATGAAAAACGCTAAACAGTATCCGACACTTGTTGATAATACAAATTAAAAATTATTTATTAAATACTATTTATAATAATTTAAAATATTAAAAAATATATATTTATTACACCCTAATAAATTAATACTCTAGAAACATTATTTAACATTATCCTTTATAAGGTTGTAATAAATCTGATATAAATCTTTTAGCATATTATAAAATAATTCTTTTTTTAGTTTTTGTTCAACATTTTTCTGAAGACATAGTAATGTATCGTTAGACATAATTAATCATGACTTTTCAAGATAAAGTCACATTTATATTGGTAATTTAATTATTAGCATGTTTGAAATGATGTTCCAAACATTCCATTAAGATGATACAACAACTAATAATTTTGCAAAAAGTCATTTGTATGAGTGGAGAATCAAAGGTAGAAAGTGCAAATCAGATCTCATTTCAACTACCTTCTTATTTGCAAAGTCATAAAATGTTATTTTAGCAAACTTTTATTATCCAAAATGAGCAACTAGTACATGACGGTGAAACCTCTTGAAAAGGATTAGCGGTTATGGGCACCGTTGGATTGACCCTCTCCACTTAGATCGACGGATAGGAACTCTCTATCACTATGCTGCCCTTTTAAAGTTAGTCACCTAACACCACCACAAAGGTCGTGTCATAAATTCGGGTATGGTGCCATGTTTGATGTGATTAGACGAAAATATCCTTCCTAGTACTCTATTGTTCTACTCGTATTATATGTTGAATTTTTTTATCTGGTAGAACTTCATTCAGATTAAGAGTTTTAAAATAAAAATTTAATTTAAAAATAAAAAGTAAATATTTAATACTTTAAATTTTAATAAAATATTTAATACTTTAAATTTTAATAAAATATTTTTAATTTAGATATTTTTAATTTGTATAAAGTTACACAGATAAAAAAAGTTGTTAGTATATTTTGTCACTAACACTATGTTTGGATGAATAGAAAAAAAAAAAATAAAATAAAAGAAAAAGTGAGAGAAAATAAAGCAAAAACTATAATTGTTTGGTATGTTTGAAATGGTAGAAAAGCTGAAAAAGAAAAAAATATAATTATATTAAATTACTTTAAAACCATTACATAATATCTAAATATTATTAAAATTGAGGGTATTCTAATAGTTATACTTTATCCTATTAATTAAGTATAAAATTTGTGTACTGCTTATGTAGTTTTGTCGCCATTGGTGGGAAGAAAATGTTTATGATGGGTCCCACGATTAGTTTATCTCTCTCTTTTACTTTTCCCTCATACTCCTAACAAACAATGAAAATTTTATTGAGATGTGTGTTTTCTCTTCACGCTTTTTTTATCGTTAATGTTTTCTCTCGTAACAAATAGAGGATAAATTATCTCAATTTCTTTTCAACTCAACCTCAATCATAAAAATAGTAATCAGGTATTCCTCAAAAACCCATGATTTCTGAAATTGGACATCTCAAATTCTTTTAAGAAATTAAGAAAGTCTTCAGGCAAATTTAACAAAATAAAAATATTAATTTTAAAATTATTTATTAAATTGAGATTTTAAAAAAACTATTTATTAAATTGAGATAAAACACTATTTATTATGATTTTTTATATAAAAAAACCTGTGATTAGTATGAAAATCATGGGTAGATTTTTATTTTTTTTTTATAATTTTAGTGGTCGATACGAAATAAGCTGCTAGGCCGGGGCAATTTTAGGCCTGTGCAAGGTGCCCATCCACACAGGCCCCAAAAAATATGGGGCCCTAAATATTAAATGATGTAGCCTTAAATATTAAATGATGTACACTATAAAAAGTATTAGAAAGTAAAGTAAATGGTAAGGTGTTTTGATTTTTAACATCACCACTTGGGTTTGAGTACTAGAATTAACATTTTTTAGTTTTATTTTTCTCTTCTTTTTTTCCGACTTTTAGGTAAAATTCGTACTCACATGCGTTAATATTTTTCTGGTTTTTATGACATGAAGTGATTCTATTTTAATACTTCATCATTTATTCGATTCCTCAATTCTATTTAATTTTTTTTCAGAAATTTTGGTGTAATCTATCGTTTTAATATTTTGCAGCATTCAATTTTCGGAATTGGTAAATTTTTTGGCAAATTTTAAGTGATTTGTTATAATATTTTTTAATGTTTTAATTGATTTTTGAATATAATTTAACAATAAATTTTGCGTAGACAGAAGTTTGTGAATAGAGAGTCCCATTTTTTAAAAAAAAATTAAAATAATAAACAGAGCCTCCAAAACCTTTGCTCCGCCCCTACTGTTAGGAAAATCTTGGAATTAGCCGCGGTTTGACACACAACCATGGGTTAATGATAATTTAGCAACGGTTCTAAACCAATGAAAAACCTTTCAAATTGCAGTTAAGTGCATGTTTATTTTGGATTTTAATTTGATTAAAATCACTTTTGATCAAAATTAAAATTATTTATTTTCATTGAGTTGTCTCGATTTTTATACATTAATAATCTCAACAATTAATTTTTATCTTAATTTATATATTTTTTATTTTACTAAAATCTTAACCAAACGGACTCTAACTCTTTTGAAATGACTGAATTTAACTACAGCTATAAAAACAGTCACTGAATATTTCAAAATCGTAAGTAAGCTAAAAAAATTGCGTATATATATATATATTTTTAAAAGAATCCTGAATAAATGGTGTTTCACCTTAATGTGGTAAATCACTTTTTAAGAGCCCCAATTTTATAAGGCTGGTTAGACTTGTTTATTTAATTACCTTTTTATGAATAATTTTTTTAATTTAAGTTTATTAATTCTATATTTAATAAATAATTTAATATTTTAATTAAATATGCTATATATATATATATGGATCTTTCAGTGTATTTTATTTACTTTTTAGATACAGTACGTTAACGAGTTATAATTTAATTTTTAAAAAAGTTTTGTTATCTATTATCCTTAGAGCAATGATTAAGTAATTTATAAATAAGAATTTAAGTGTTAAAAGGTGTAGAGTATTTAATGTTACGAATTTTTTTTTATTTTATTTTAAATACAACGTTTTCATTTATGGGTTGCTTAACCATTGCGTTAAGGGCAATGAATAACAAAACTCTTTTTTTAAAATACTCCCTTTAGGTGTAGTTTACTAAAATACTCATTCTAAAAAATCAGTGGGTGTAGGTTAGCAAACTTTTTATATATATATATATATATATATATATAAAAGTTGGGTTCAAATGACACCAATGTGTTAAAGTTAGTAAAAAACATTACACATAACTTTTTATAAAATAATAAATTTAGTTGATTCAACCAATCAATTAAAATTTTATATGACGTAGAATTACTATAAAAAAATTAATTAGAATATAAAATAAATAATTTCCATTAAAATATTTTCATCCTAATTAATCACCAACCAATTCTTTTATCTAAATAAATAGTAAAATACAATATTTAAAAAGTGATTGGTGGATTTAACCAATAACTAATGTGCTACTAGTATTCAGCGAAGGGTCGTTGTCAAGAGTGAAGAGAAGAGTGTCGAAGAATGTGCATCGGGGAGCGTGAGTCAAGTCTGAATATGAGAACATGCATGTACTGCAGGCAGCAAAAAAAGCCTACCCTACAATCAAAGGTCACTCTCCACATTTCCGAGGTAACCCTTTCAATCAGTGAGGAGTTTCTCCATACTCCCAAATATATTTTTTTAAAAAAAAATAAACCATCAATTTTATCATTTAAAAATTTGTTAGTTATTAATTTAGTATTTTAAAATTTTTTATCATTAAATTAGTTTTTTTATAGGTTTTTTTTATATATTTTAAGGGATTAATTTAATGATATTTAAATATTTTAAGGAATTAATTTAATAGTGTTTTAAAATTTTAAGGACTAATTTGGTACTCCCTCTAGTTCTTATTATAAGGCACATTTTTGAAAATTTTGTGGTTCTTTTTATAAGACATTGTATAAATCTCATAAAGTATTTATGGTTATTTTTCTTATTTGCCCTTATTAAATGTCTTAACTTTATTATACCAACCACTAAACACAATATTTAAGGAAGGATAAAATTGATATATCATCCCACTTTTTAAGAAAATTGATGCAACCAACTATCTTTATTTAAAGAAGGGTAAAATTGATATATCATCCCACTTTTTAAGTAATATTAAAATTTTTTAAAGATTAATTTGGTGATAAAAATTTTTAAGGGACCAAATTAATTAAAAGTGAATCTTTGAAGGGCCTAATTGATGTTTTACTATTTAAAAAACATACATCAAATATTTTTAAAATTTTTAAAATAATGCCTAAATATTATTCAATTTCAAATTAATTTTTTTTTATTTAAGTATCCTTAATGTATAATTTTTTTTCACTAATAATATTTTCTAGTAGAGAAGACAAATCTATTTGAGTTGGAGAGATCACTATAGTGAGTACATATACCCGCTCTTTACAAAGTTTTTTTGCGCATAAAGATAGGATTCGAACTCTATTAGAGTTCTTAAAAGACCCAATTATTATTAACTATGTCAAACTATGTTAATCCTTAATAAGTGTTTTTAAAACACTTGTTAGTATTTTCTATGACAAAAGATAGGTCAAGCTCAAGTCTCTTATTTAAAAAACAAGCCTAGACCTGACCATGTAAAACCTACTTCAACTCAGCTGAATCGCATCCCTTCTTGTTTCCCTTTCTTTTATATCCCTCTTATGTATGTTAAATAGGCAATTGACTAATATGGTAAATATACTTAATTACTTTTTATTGTGATAAGATAAGATCTAATAAAATTTTATCCACGCTAAGAAAACTGAAAAACAATTATGTGTTTGTGACCAAAACAATTTCAGTTACATATTGTGACTACATTGGCTACCAAAAGTGACCGAATTTGTCTAGTAAAGCTAGTTTAACTGGAAATGACATGTGTGTGGGGGTGTAATATACATAGTTCAATCTCTGGTGTTATATTTTCTTTGTAAACCAAAAAAAGGGACTGAATTCAAAAATACATTTCATCATTAAAAAAATTGAAATTCTTGACCGAACTAGAGACAAATACCAATGGTCACTAATAAATACTTAAAATATGTTGCAAGTCGGTCACAAACTAGTCTGAAGTGTTGATTTTGTTGTTTGAATTAGGGTTTAGGATTTCTCTTGTTAGCATTAGATTATAATTTTATTTGAATTGAGTGATGTTAATTTTGGTTTGGTTAATGTTCACTCGAAGCTCTGGGGCCTTGACTACATTGGTGTTTCTTCACTTAAAGCCTAATAAGAACTTTAGTTTTTATTGTGAACATAAAAATACAAATTGGGGAATGGGGGCTATTAATACAAGCAACATACTTTATAACCCTTAGTGTCTATGTACGTTTTAAAAAAGGAAATATCTAATCTTAAATATTAGATGAAGACATTGAGAATCTACCGCTTTGATGCGGGGATGTGGTTATCGCGCCTTTATTCCCGAGCTGAGCATACTCTAGAGATGCCCGATTTAAGATCAGATGGTACACCAGCTAGTCCAGCTCCACAAGTCTCAAGGCCTTGGTCGAAGAGGCTTAAACTACTCTGAAATTGTCTGAGTTGGAATCGAACAATACACCAGTCCTACAAGTCTCGAGGCCTTGGTCGAAGAGGCTTGAACTACTCTGAAGGTGCTTGAATTGAGATCGAACAGTACACAAGCTGACTTGGCAACTCCAAAATTCAACCAAAAGATTCCATTGCATTAATTCAAATTTTGACGGCAGTCTTATCATATTAATGATGGCTGATGGATTTTTACGTATGTAATAATTTAAAAAATAAATAATAAGAAAGAAAAACTAGAATTTTGTTCTTTCTCTACACAAGACTAGCATAATTTCAAATTAAGCTAACCCAAAATAATTCAGCCAAGATTCTCTACACAACTAGTGAGACAAATTTTTTTGTAAAGAACCACCATTTTTTCAATGCCTATTTGATTTTTCCCCGATCGCAAGGGGAAAAATATTTGAACCAGAATCAAAAACTCTTTGGTACTGAAGCATTTTATGAAATATCTATTCACAACTCAAATTCTTCATAAATTTCTCCTTAGCCATTTTTCAAAACCCTGGAGCCTAAAAAGGTGGTTGTGGTTGTGACTGTGACGTAGAGGTTGTGGCTAAAGTAGAGAGAGAAACATAGTGTGAGAGAGAGCATAAAAGAGAAAAAAAGTGGGGGTGGTGGTTTAGTTGTTAGAGAAGGAGAATGATGGTGGTGGTTTGGTGGAGCGTGGTGGTTAGGTGAAGAAGAAGGTCGCCACCAGAGAAAGCAAAGAAAGAAAGAAGGAAAAGTGAAAGGGTTAGGGCACAATGCGCTACTTAATACATGGGATTAGCAACGACTTGGGCTCTGTTTTGTAAAACTAACTTATAGCTTATGACTTATATCTTATAGCTTATAACTTGTAGCTTATGAGTGTGTTTGGTAACACTAGCTTATAGCTTATTTAAGAGCTTATAGCTTATAACTTATTGTCAAGTGGAGGTGTTTGGTTACCTTGCATAATGCTCATGCTTATGTATATATAGTGAAATCTCTAGGGTTTACAGGTTGTATTTTGGGCCTCGTGAGCTTTGACCAATGATCCAGTCTAACACTGATGAATGATATGATATAGTCATGCATCTCGGTATTCAACCAATATGATATATCAAGATGATACCTACATTCTATATTTGACATATAGCTTATATTGAAATATCTCTCTGATATCAGTTCACAACAAAATCTAATGGAATATATTACTTATACCACCATGTCCCTTATTGTTGTTAGGACCATCATGATCGTTTGAAAAAATAAATCACATTAGACACAACTAAACTATATATGTGTTAAAAATATCTTAAAAAAGTTTGTGCCTTAAATAGAATAAAATTGTTTTTGGTAAACAATTATATTTGTGAAACTAAAAGAGGGGGACAGAGTAGTGGGAGACAACTAACTACAGTTCATGCATGTGATAAGGAGACATTGATAGAAAATTGAATTTGTGACTAATTAGGAAAGTGTATGCATCTGTATATGTATGATTATTTTGGAAATTAAAGTTGGGCTAATTCCATATTTATATTTGTTTTCCGTTAATTTCGCGTTAATGCTTTGCATCTAGTGCAAGTTTAACTCATTAACAATTACCATTATAACCTCCTTAATCATTTAACCGAGGATTAGCAATGGTTTTATTCTTTTATAATAAGCAATCAATCAACATATTATAATATAAAGATTATTAGTGGTAAAAAGTATTAACACGATGTGAATATAAGCAATCATTCAAACGAGTATTAGTGGTAAAATTGGCCCGAAAGTAATAATGGAGTTCAAGAATATATTGATCCTCCTCCTCTAGATCATTCAAATATATATGTTTAGACTGTGTTAATTATTAAAAGTAAAATTTGCACAATTATCGATAGCATATTTCAATTACCTATACTAAATTACCTATACTAGCATATTTATCTGTTAATAATTATATATTTATTTGATAACATAAATATTATTATTTGTGTATACTAATAAATTAATTCTATTAGATAAAATCTATATCAACGATAACCATTCTTGTTTTTCATGCGAACAGACGGAATTCAAAATTTAAGTTAAATTAACTTTGATAAATAATATCTGGTGTTCCAATAAGGACTCTCCTTAAAAAGATAAATGTAATAAAAATTGTTAGAAAAATATAAATTTAGCTTTATTTATTGAGACCCTCAATTAAGAGATAAAACACAATATTCTAATTAATAAGGGTGGAAATTTAGCTTGATATTAAGAGCTTACCAGTACGTAGCTCGTTTAAATATTATTTATATATAATAATAATAATAATAATAATAATAATAATAATATTTTTTTACTTCTAGTAACTTTAACTAGTGTCTTTAGGACACTGGATATTAAGATCCTAACAACAATAATAATAATAATTTGATATATAATATTATTAATAATAATTTTTTATGAACAAAAAAAATAATATTTTTTTCCATGTGGATAAAATGTTAAAAGAATTTATTTTATCAATATAGTGATGTTAAAGATTTATTATTTATGCTTGTTATTTATATGTTTATAGAAAAATATGTATCACTTTATCATGAAAATTAAAATAATTTTGAAGTTTCCCTTCAGTATATTAAATTATGAAATTATAACAATTTAAAGGTCAAAAAATTATAATATTAAATTATTTTTTAAGTATTGAATTAATAAATTTAAACAAAGCGAATTATTTCATAAAAAATTATCAAATAAACAAGCCTAACTAAAGCTTCATATTTTGTTAGGAATCCAACTTTAAGCTTTAAATTTAATTCGTTTAAATAAATGAGCTAATTAAATATATGGGTTAAGAAACTAAATATAAATTTTTTATTAAATTTACGTTTATAATGTAACAAGTGCTCCTATTTTTTATAATTCGGGTATGAAATATGCAAAGTTTAGTTACCAAAAAATAAAGAGGCTTAGTTGCATATTGGTACTTTTTTTTTTTCTGGCATGGATATTTGTACTCGTGATCCTTATAGTTTAACAATAGTATAATTTAGTCTTAGTAGTTTTAATCGAGTGATTTTAGCTTTTATAAAATTTAAAAAATGAAATTAAGTTCTAAGTCAAATTTCTTTCTAATATTGAATGATATATTGTTGATATTACTTAACGTTATGATAAGAAGTGATAAATTCTCTTTTAGTGATAGTCAGGCCAGCCCAAGGGTGGCAGAGCTTCTTTGAAGCAGAATGCCTTCCTCCCCCTCTCCCCCAAAAAAGAGGGTCTAATGAACTATATAATTTTTATAAAATATCATCTAAAAATATCGAGGGTCTTAATTTTATATGTTTAAGTTACTAAATTTATGTTATTATCTTAATATTAAAACTCTCGATGTGAACCCATATAATATGTATTACATAAATATTGCTTAAAATATTTTGACTATTTTATCATTTATCACTTAAATGATATCAGATGAAGCTTCTCTACTGAAGGTAGGGTTAGTCAAACCAGTACTTTAGGCCTCAAAAAACACACATATTTTTAATATATTTTGATCTCATTTTTATTTATTTTTATTTTAAAAATATTAAAATATTTTATAGCATAAAACCCTATATTTTTTCTCCCCAAAATATCTCTACCATTTAAATAAAATGCACAGATTAATTATAGACTGATGTTAATAACTTTAGAAAAATTACTTTTTTATTTCAACACTTTTCCATTAAAAAATTTGCTTCAGACCTTAAAATTAAGTGGGTCAACCTAGAATAATAACTTTAGTAATTCATAGTAATAAATTGTTTAAATTAAAAAAGAAATTAGATCTCATCATGAGATCATTTTTATATTTTAAATTTATAAAAATTAAAATTACTTCATTAAAATTATAAAATATAAAGATTAAAAGTATAATTATGAGAGGAAAAAAAAACAGCATAGTTTATCGTGCATAGTTTGTAGAACAAGATTAGGAGATTTGATGTGATTTTTCCACATGGTATATATATAAAGTCAACATATATGGTTAGAAAACATAAAATGAAAATAAAAATTAGAGATTCATTTTCAGTTTTTTCTTCGTAAAATAAATTTTTTTAACATTTTATTCACATGAAAAAAAATATTATTTTTTTTCAAAAAAAATTATTATTAATAATATTATATATCAAATTATTATTATTATTAATAACTATTAAGAAGGATAATTTAAACACAGATAAGGATGATTTTTTTTGGTACATCGGAAAAATAGATAAAGATGATTTAAATACTGATAATAAATAAAAAAAGCGTGAAATAAAAAAATTAGTTGAATTTTTTTAACATTGATATAATAAAAACATAAAAACATTGGTATAATAATAACACTTATATAATAATAATAAGGTTATTTTAAAAACTGATAAGATTATTTAAATACTAATAAGGATGTTTTAAATAAAAATAATAAACTAACAGTAAAATAAAAAAAATTAGTTGAAAAAAAAATAGTTGAAATTTTGAAGAAAAAAAAACTGATAAGAATGTAGTTATTTTAGTTAGCCTTATCTTTATTTTTCTGTTATTTCATTCGGTTGTTTTGTTCATTTTTTTTTTATTCCATTTGGTTCTATTTTCTGTAGTTAGCCTTATCTTTCGTTTTTAGATTTTTCATTATCTATTTATATTATGTTATTTAACACTTTTTGTGTTTAGTGCTCTTTTAATATATATTTTTACGTGATTACAACAAATTTTGACTTCAAAATTTTCTCTTTTTTAGCCCCACTTATTTGCTTTTTATATTATTAACATTAAGATAAGATTACGAGATGTAATTTGATGGTAGTTCACTTCCCCTCTTAATTATATCATTTATATGTGCAGAATTTGATCCCATGTTAATGAGTATAAATCGACATTACGTGGTCACCTTGTGCACATTTTCAGCGGTAGATATTCGAGAAGAAACTAAAAAAATATGTATAATTAATTCATCTTAAGTAGTAAAACATTGAATTTAACTCATGTTAATAGAAGAGGAAAAATTCCATTGGAAAAATAATACTCCTAACAAGTTTAATTTTACTTAATTACATGATATTATTGTACTCGACCAAAAATTAAATTTTTAGAAAAATCTTTCGGAAGATGAAAGAAAAAAAGAAAAGAAAAAGCAATGATAGGATTTGATTCATGAAAAAGAGGGAACAAGCTAAGCTAAGGACAGGAAGAAGAGGGAAATTGATGGAAAGCAGCTTGTTTACCAAAAATTGATAATTTAATTGATCCTCATAATGAAACGATTTGGGAGTCGCAGAGTTCATAAATGTAATTTAATTCAAAGTTCAAAGTCATAGTACGGTTATTTTATACTAATTATAAAATTCATAATTATAATTTAATTCAAAGTTCAAAATCGTACATATTTTTTAATAGTAAGGAAAGTAATGGACTCAATCGTAGTCGGCAGGGGCATTCAAAGGACAAAGCAAGACAAATAGTGAATTTGGAAAAACTAAGACCCACCCATTTACGCAACCAAGCAACCCACTTGATAAAAATTATATTCTCTATTTTCTGTTAATTAACAGTGAAGCTTTTTACATGCCTTTATGGAAGAAAATGACATTTGTTATGTTAAATTTACAATTCATCTCAACTAGTAAAAATTAAGTGATATTTCAAGATTATACGATAATTATTTTGCACAATTTTAATTTTTGAGAGGGGATTAGTCATTATTTTTACGATGGATACATTAGGAAGAAAAAAAAAATTAACAATTCATCAAGACTTATTGTTCCGTTCGATCTTAACTCGGATACTCTAAGACTTTAAGGCTCTTTTCCCAAGGTCTCGAGATTTGTAAGGTTGGTGTACCGTCCAATTTCAACTCAAACACTCTAAAGACTTGTGGGGTTGATGTACCATTCGGTCTCAACTCAGACACTCTCAAGACTTCAAGCCTCTTCGCTTAAGGCATCGAGACTTGTGGGGTTGGTATATAATCCGGTCTCAACTCAAATGTTCCAAAGGCGGCCCTATCTCGGTCACGCTAGTGAGATTGCGATGATAAGCTTGAGTCTCGGTGATAAATCCTCATCTCCCCATTACTTAATGTTAAAGTCAGATACTTTCCTATTTTAGAATGTAGATAGACACTAAGGTTATGAGGAAATTAACTTTTATAAATAGCTCTCATTCTCCTATTTATAGGGGCATGATTACAATAAAAACCAAAATTCTTATTAAAGTTCAGACGACAAATATCATCATAGTTAAGACTCGAGAACTTTGAGTGTACACTTACACATATCAATAATTTTCATTTTAGTTCCTACTATTACTTGAGTCTATTCTAGAAGACAAGAGATAACTCTTCGAAACATATATTTGAAACTATCACTCTTCTAAAATATTGTCCAATAACACCTACACTAAAAAAACTTCATTTTAATTTTTATATGTCTTCATATATTCATTTTACTTCATATCATTTTATTTTAGTCCATATACTCAATAACATTATTCATATCAATTTCTAAACAAAGATGAATATTTAGCATATGTCTTTGTACTATCCATTACTTAGTGACTAAAACTAAAAATAATGTCAAGTTTAAGTATTTGTTACCTTAGAATAGAAGATAAAATGAAAAATACTTCTGTATTTTCTGAGATGAATCTAAATTGTATTTTGAACATTTTATTTATAGGTGAGCCACCTATACTAATAAGAAATATACATACAATCGTGATAATAAATAAAATAATTACAACAAATCCTACTAAATCATATTAAATCCTAATCATACCTAATAATAACAAATCGTATCATATCAACTCCTATTTATTACAATATATCTCAAGAGTATCAAAACAAAAACCATTGCTAATTATTAGAACGAAAATCAAACAATAGGGACTACAAAGAAAATTTGAACACATGTAGAAATAAAAACGAAATATTTTTTTTAGTGTTGGGACTTAATTAATAATTTAAAATTTATTATTCGAAAGCTCTCACATTAGTGATCAAAAGTTTTGTTTTGGTAAAAATTATTTTTTGGTACGGTAATAGTGTCCTAGTTCAAATAGAAAAAACCTCAGTTCAATAGGTTGCATCGTTAACTTTGTAGGTGCAACGACCAATAATGAAAAAATCCTTGTTCAAATCTAAACATATGTCAAATTCTTTGAAGCGCGATACACTGTGAACAAAATTTATCTCACCTAAATAATAAAAATACTTGTAATTGTGACAGAAAAATAACTAGTCCATAAAAATTTTATTATATGTTAAATTAAATAACTATGAATCTATTTTAATGTAATTTAGTGAAGAATAAAAAAAGTTTCCTATATAGACATTTTAGTGTTTTTTTAATAACAACGCTTTAATTTTTTTTTTTGAAAATTCAAATTAATAAAACTGAGAGTATTAACTATACTCAAACAATAATACAACAATTTAACAGGTTGCAAAAACTTCATAAAATTAAAATAGATGCACAATAACAACAATTCAAATTAACATAACAATGCTTTAGTGTTAGCATAACAAGTATTGGTGCACACTTTGGCTAACAAAATTATCTTTTAATATAGATATTAAACATCTATACTTTATATTCACCCCAAAAAAATATATATACTCTTATTTGTTTTAATATAGATATTAAACAAATATTACTAATTATATTTGTTTTTTTTGTTGGCTACATATATACTTATTTGTCGGTATATAATTTTACTAATAAAATAATTTTGTTATCTATACCAACAAACTAATCGATAGTAAAAATACTACTAAATGACTATTTTTTATTGTAACAATTTTATATTTTAATTTATGTTTGACTTGGACCTATTATCATTCACTAATTTGTTTTTCTTGATGTCTAAAATGATGGCAAAGGAATTTTTTAAGTGATTAATTGTCTTTTTTTTTTATTGTATATATTACTCCATTTGATTATTTTGTTTTATTGTTTTAACACCTAAATTTTATTTTAAAAATATTGTTATTTTATATTTTTAAGGTTTATTTAATATTTTTTTATCACCATCTATATCTATATCTATATTCCTATTAAATAGTAGTATTCTGATCAAGAACGAATCCACATTTGCTATTATGGGGGCAATTGCCCCTATTATATATTTTTTTTACTACTTATATATGTCACATTGAACATTCCCCCACAATATTTTTTATATTTGCCCCCATACAGCCCTAACTCCCAAGTGCCAAGCCCAATTCCAGTTATTTCTTATTGAGTTTAGGTTAAATTACACTCTAGTTTATTGTACTTTAATGGAATTTTAATTTAATCATTTATGTTTTTAATTTGCTTTTATTTTTATGTTATATTTTTTTTATCAATTTGATTACTTATATTTGTTTTGATTCTCTTTGATCCCTTACATTATTTTTTTAATCACTTTGGTTCCTCATGTATTTTTTTATGCTGATTTGGTCTTTTATGTGGTATTTTGAACTAATATGGGGAGACAAAATATCGTCGTTTTGACTTCTCTAGTAACATAGTTAGACAAAGTTAACTGAAGGGACCAAATTGGCCCCAAAAATACAATGACTAAAGTGAATTGAAATAAACATAAAGAACCGAACTAGAATTTTGCTATTATAAAACAATTTTTAATGATATTATCTTATTATTTTACATGAAAATGTTGTCTTCACACTTGAAAATTTCTGGATTCGTCACTAATTTTGGTCTCTAAATATAAAATCCCCTAAAAAAATTTAGGGAACATAAGAAAACATATAACTAACTCATGAAATGAATTAATTTTTAAAAAATAGTATAATTTACCAAACTTATTTTTATTTATTGTAAAACTTTTTAACTAATACATTAATTATAGTTTACTATTTTTTTAAAAATATGAGAGATGGACATCGAAAGAAATAATAAATGTTTCTTGAATTTTTTAGAAGATCTTATATAAAGGGTCAAATAAAATTTAGGTAGTCTTATTTATAGGGATAGATGTAGCACATGTTAGTAGTGAGAGGTTTAAGAATACTAATAAATAATGTCTAAATATAAAAAAAAATGGCTAATGATCACTATAAATAAATTGTATTTATTAACGTTTTTTTTTTAAATTAGCTATTGTTGGTCTAAACTTTTTCTTTCTAATGGATTTGACCGTAAGTATATCCGTTAAAGATGTTTACTAACGGTTGGGAAATGGATAGTACATGTTAATTACTTATATTAAGATATTTATTTATCTGTTAGTATAAATATTATATGTCTATTCTAAAGGATTAAACATGTGTTTAGTTTAACGGTAATAGAATTAATTTTAGATCAACGTGATTTTAAAGAATTAATTGTGTGTAAAACTAATTTTAAAGTAATGATGATTTATATTTGAAAACGTTTTACTTAAAAATCAGTTTGGAGTAAAAATATAGTATAAAATTTTCAACCAATAAAAGCAAGACTCACTTACTTTGGCCAAATCAATTTTAATTTTTCTCTACTTTATAACCAAATTCAATTCTGATACTTCAAAATTAATTTCTCACATCATCAATATTTTACCAAACATACACTAATTTTGTTAGTTAAAATCTATACTAACATGCTTCAAAATACAACTAATTTAAAGCACACCAATTCTTTAAAAACTAGTAGTAGTAAATTGAGGTATTCATCATTCTTTTACCCATCATAAATCCCTAACATTCAGAAGTTAGTTGAGTAATTATATCAGAAATTATAACTTATAGTTTATAACTGTGAAATAATCCTTTAGATTGTATCTCTATTAGGAGCCCAACATTGACGTCCTGTGACTGTTGGGTGAGAGGTACCACTCCTTTCAACTTTTTTTTTTCAAAAATAAAATCCTTTTGTAAACAGAATGAGTGTTTTGTTTTATTTTTTCTTTTCTTAATTCTATTATTTATCGTTTTTTATAAAAGAAAATTCTACTACTAGTATTTATTTTAAATAATAATACTAATATTATTATTATTTAATTTTTGCACTTTGAATTTCCTCACGTCCCCTTCTCTGGTTCTATAAATACCTCTGCTACGTCCCTCCCCACCATGTATCAGAAGCATTTAATGTCACATAATGATAGCTGCTAACTAGCCTACCCTAATATATATTACCATCTTCTTTTTAATTAATTACCTTTTCTTTTAATTTCTTTTTTTAGTGTGAAAGAATCTGTCAAGCTCAGGAGGGATAGCGCCATTGATGATCTCTTCTTCTTCTTCTTCTTCTCTTTTAATTTCTTGATCTTCTCTTGCGCTATCCATCCTGAGTTTCATGGCTTCTTCACACTTTCTCTTGTGAAATCCATCACAATGAAAAAGAAGAAGAAACAACAAGAAGATGAAGATGAAGATGAAGATGCTATTTTTGGATTTTGGGTATTTGGTAATTGAATCTCAGTTCTATGGAGAAACAAAAAAAAAAGTGTTTTTTGATCCTCATCATCATCCGGTACTTAATTATTAGCAAGGTTCTTTCATTACTGGTTCTCTGTTTTCTCTGCTTCTTTCCTTTTCTACTTTTCTTCATTTTGTAATTTGTTTTGGCAATTGTCCTGTGTGATTTGCATATCTTTTGATTGTTTTCGTAAATAATAAATAATTAATTATAATACAGAACTGAAATCCTGTTTTACTTTTTATTTTTGTTTTCGAGAAACCCTTTGTTTATTTCCAATGTATATCATATATAGTATATTTTTTAAAAAATAGAAAACAAAATAAGAATAATGTGAAAGTTTTAGTTTTTTTTGGTAATACAAAAGTTTTAGTTTATAATTGTTTATAAAAATTAAAAATAGAAGCAAGGAAAAAAAAAGGTAAGTCACTAACATTTTTTTTTCTTCCTTATTATTGTCTTTTAATTTAATTATGTTTTGAGAGTGAGAGAGAAAGGGTGTTTTGGTGAGTATAAAGATGAAGAAACCAAGTGTCAATTTACAAGAGGTTGAATCCAAGTTTTTCTTTTTCCTTTTGATAAGAAATTTAGAAAAAGCTTTTGCACTCAAAAAGTAAACTGTTTGTATTTACATCATTTCAAAGATGAGACCTTATTATGTTTTGTTTGAGAAGACAAGGTGTTGGTATATATCAAGTTTTATTGCTGGATTCTTGTGCTCTTTTTATTTACTTCAAAGTTCAAAGTTTCATTTTTTTTAAAAGTGTATTTCAATCAAATAATTGACTAGTCAAAATTTGGTATATGTATTATTATACTTCCATATAAGAAAAAGCTAAAAAGGTGAAAATATATGGTTCTCCTTGTATAACTTCAAGTCTTTTCTAGCTTTTCCTTCTAGTTCTAGCTTGTAATCATGATTCTTATATCATGATACTATGTTTGGAAAAAAACATTTCTTCTCTCTGTCACTATAAAAAGTAAATGCTTTAAATATGTCAAAATGATCGATCGTCAATTCCTTTGATAGTAGTTTAAAAGAATTTCCGGGGAAGGTGTAAGGTTTAAATTATGCTAGGAGTAAAATTCTACCTTCCCTCAAAAAAAAAAAGAAAAAAAAAGTTGACTTGATAAAAAAAAATCGATCGTTATAAAGTTCAGGGGTACTGTTTATCACCATAATTTTTATGTTCAAGCTATATTGGTCATTTATTTTTTTTCCAGAAGAATAAGAGTTATTTATTTTTCATTCTTTAATTTAATTGAATGAGCATTTGCAAAATTTCTTCTGAATCATTATAATATTGTAGAATTACTTTTTTTTTGAAAAAAAATTGATGTGAAGTTATTTATGTTTTAAAACCTGTTAAAAAGCAACTTTAATTTTCAGTTAAAACTCAACGTAATTAAAGTGTTAGGCTAAAGTTTCAATGGGATTTTGAGGAAAAAATCAAATAAACTGTTTGGTTTTGTGTTTGAGTATTGGTTCTAACAGGAAAATCGGCCCGGAAGTAAAGTTGAAATTTAGAAGAAAAAAAGTTGAGTTGAAATGTTTACATACACTAACTTATTAACTAAAATTATTTATTAGTTAAATTTTATTAAATATAAAGCACTTCACATATATTTACCAAAAAAAAGCACTTCACATAAAATTTAATAATCAAAATTAATTATA
The DNA here is from genome assembly GCA_037177725.1 of Cyamopsis tetragonoloba. Taxonomy (NCBI): domain Eukaryota; kingdom Viridiplantae; phylum Streptophyta; class Magnoliopsida; order Fabales; family Fabaceae; genus Cyamopsis; species Cyamopsis tetragonoloba. The sequence continues at coordinate 8,340,930 of CM074121.1, read as the reverse complement.
TAATTAAGTTAATATAAAATTAATTTTATAAACACTCATCCACACCCACTTATGTGTGTTTGAATTCAATTAAATTAGATTAAACATATATTTAAATTGCAAAAGTTACTTGATTATTTTGAAAATTAAAACTGATTTATACTTATTTAAATTTAAAATTAGTTTATTTTGAACTTATCTTTAATTTTAAGTAAAAGTCGAGCAAAACAGAAATATTAAGTGACTTTTTTAAGTGACCTTTTCCAATGAAGAAAATAAAGAAAAAAAGGATTTCAGAATAAGCTCCAAATAAGAGCTTTTACTTATGTTTACAACCTCTTATTTTCATTGAACATCCATCAACCACTATAGTAACGATTGGACTCGTCCGCTGCTGCTGAACCACCACCACCACCCGCTGCCACTGCCGGACCGCCGTCCTTCACCGCCATTTAACAAATTTTTTAAAAAAATATTATAAAATATAAAATATATACTATTTTTTATTATTATAAATAAAATTTTTCTAAAATAAGTAGTTTATACTAAATTAGAAAAATAAAATTATAAAATAATTTATATTTTTTTAAGTCTCTTATTTATAACTTTAATTTAAAAATATTTTTTTTTATACAAAAATAAACCGAGTGAAGTAATACTACTTAAACAGTAGATACACAGTTACCAAACATCTCATGAAATTGCATAATCACGTTGGACATTTACAAGTGTGCGTGTGTGTATCTGCACTACACCTTTATCGCCAAACAGACACTTCCATTTAGTTAAGAAATAATATTTTTTTTAATTGAGGCTATTATTTTCCCATTCTTTGTGGCAATAACTGTTTATATAACTCATCATCATCTAGGTTAAATTTTCTCCATTATTACTAGAAATTTTAAAAAGATGTTTATTATAAGGTAAGTAATATTGTTTTTAAGAATGTGAATACGAGGATATAAGTTCATTACTAGAATTTTTGCTATTTTTTGCGAAAAATATAAACATGAGAATGTAATGTATATTTCTAATGTGTTTTTCATGATTTCTATTTTCATTGTAATATATGAATAAATTACTTTCTCATAAAAATATAAATAGATATTTTCTATTTATTTTAAAACATTTTTTATTTTTAGAATTTCGATTAGGTCAACATATTACTAATCGTTTTATTTAATTTATCAAGGACTAATATTATTGGGTATGGCATTCCTCAAAATATGATTATAAGAAATAATATTATTTACTTTGAAATAAACACCCCTAATGTGCGAGAAAAAACAACATATTATCCATATGAGTTTTATTTCATTCTCTTTTATAATGGAAATTTTCATTAATTGGATAGGATTTTCTCCTTCTCCCAAAACACCAAAAGGATGTAAAAATAGAAAGACTATATAATTTACGTTAAAGTATAATTTTTATTATTTATATTTTAGTAAATTTTTTATTTTGGTCTTTAATATTTTTTTTTCAATTTAGACTTTTATTTTTTTTTATACCATATTAGTTTTTTTTTGCGTTAATACCATTGAATGTTTTACTAGAAATGCTATAATGACCTTGAGAATGATGTAGACGAAAGCCGTAGATAGTGTTAACGCAAAAAAATTAACATGGTGTTAGAAAAAAAAGATAATGGCTAAATTGATTAAAAAAAATTAAAAGACTAAAGTTATATTTTAACATATAATTTAATTTATGATATACGTATAAAAAAGATGAAATTATATATATGGATGTAATATGAGCCAATCTTACCATTCAAAGTGTATATTAACTAGTGCGATATTATTTTAATGTAATAAATGGTCTTAGGTGCAAGTCCGGGTTTGCATTAGCATTAAATACATACCGAGATTGAAAAGTTTTTGCATATTGTGATCTTAACTATTGTGCTCATGTGAGCATGTTTAGATTTTAGTTTGGGTTGATATAACTACTTTCAGGTACATACATATAACAATGTGAGAATGTGTTTGAATTTTTAGTTTATATCTATTGATTGAATTGAATTTGGTTTTAAATTGACTTTAAAATCTATTTTGGTGAATAGATCATAAAAGTCATCACTTTTTTGTTTGATAAAAGTATTTTCAACTAATTTTTAGTTTATAAAAATACTTTTTATTCTGCTATTCAAATAATATTCACTTCATTAAATTCTATTGAACCTAACTAACTTTTAATTCATTTTATTTTTACTAAACTTACTTTCAACAAAATAAAAATATATCGAATATTTGTCCGATTCTCACATAGAGTTGCATAAAGAAGAATGCTAAAGTGGACATTCACCCAAGATTCATATTGAATAGTACAAAAAAAAATTTCACCACAAATATTGAGAGTTTGTTTGAATATTCTCATTATCACGACATTAGTCTCTCTAAGTGTAATAACGAAGATTTAAAGAGAGAGTGTGTGTTTTTTTCTTCAAATTATATAAAATATATATATTAGATTATTTACAATTTTATCCTTATAAAAATTACTTATAAGAGGGTTTTGCTATTTTTTTCAGTATAAATAGGAGCACCCATGTTTTACTATTTTTTTTTCTCAAAAAAATGTTTTACTATTATTGTGGAAAATATGAGGGGAAGTTGAGCAATGTCACATGGGATGATAGACAAGAGTGAAGAGATGTTGACTGGTCCCTACTAATAGTACTAACTTCGTGTTTGTCACGTTCTTCTTCTTTCTCACTCCCAATTCCCATCATTTACTAAATTTCAATTTGTATTGCCTAACGTTAAAGCTAAGCTTTCCGCATTTCTATCTCTCTGTCTCATGTTCTTTCTTTTTTTTCATTCTCATTCATCAATGGGTGTAGAAATTGCACATTATTTAAAGATAATGACAGTAATTCATATGTAATTATTATTGTTGGAGATTGATTCACATGAATGATGGATAATTGAGTGTATTAATCTCTTATTTTGTAATCCTAAAATTTTTACTCTTTAACTTTTTAGAATGTTTGAATTAATTTATGAATTTATCTAATTGACATGTTAAAATAAAATTTATATGATATATTATTTGACACATATGAATTTACATAAACGACGTCGTTTAGCTTAATCTCTAAAGTTATGCACTGTTTTGACTCTTAAAATTGAGTTATATTATAAGTGATTTAAGGGTCTAATTATTTAGTTACCTATTAAATTCAATATTTTGGTGTAACTCAATCTCAAAAATTAACTCATAAAAAAATGTCTATCATATTTTTTTATATTCACTTTCTTAAATATTTGTTTGTTTTTATGATTCTGTATTAAAAATGACAATAAATTTCGATGAGTGCAATTACCTAATGTGTACTCTCTAAACTTATATTTAAAAAGTGGTTGAGATTTAATAAAATATTAAAAATTCAAATGTGATAGTAAATTTTAGTGGTCCAATCTTAATCAAACAAATTATGCTGATCAATTACAATGGCTATCCTGATTCTTGTGTCATTTTAAAAATATCAAATATCAATGTGTAAAACAAAATTAAGAAATATAATACATTATCATTCTAAATATGACACCTAAGCATTGACAAGATATTCCAAATGACACTAGAGTTTATGACATTATACTCAACTTTGCTTTAGTTAGTCTTAATTTAAATTCTCGAGTTGGAGACTTATACTTTTTTTCATTTTTTTATAAAGTAAGTTTTTTTTTTTTTTAACCCATTTCCTCTATTCACATATAAAGGCAAAGAGAGCAACTATCTCATGGAGGATGGGATTAGCATAATTTTTATTGGGAGTGGCACTATCCTTTTTATATATAAAAATCATAAATTTATATATTAAAAAGAATAATGTCACTCCCAATAAAGATGATACTAATCCCATTCATCCTATCCCACACTATTGCCAAATTCATATGGCCCATAGGTGAACTTTAACCTATGAAGTATGAATTTCCCCCATTCAATATATACTGTCCAAAAAAATATTGCTATTCATTTTATTTTATGGGCTTCGACAGTAGGGCAAACAAACTGTTAACCCATTCAGCCCTAACATTTATTCGACCAAAAGAACAATAATGCTGTGACTAGTACAATTCCAGTTAGTAATAAGATCACTTTTTCTTAGATATTAATGTTTGAAATAGTAAAAATGAAAAAAAAAAAACACTTATTTTTTTCGACCACACTATTCAAAAATAGTTTTTTGAATATTGACGTCAGGAAAAAAGATAGTCCTCTTTCAAACTAGAATAGTGCTAATTCTAAACAAATCCTGACTTAAGGTTCATCTTTGACAAAAAACCTTTTAAAATAAAATCTTTGACAAAAACCAAACGCAAAAAAGCCTAATGTTCATCATGATGACGAATGAAAATCCCTACACACTAACTTTTTTTTTTTTAATAAAAGAGATGCATTATATTAAAAAGAAGCAGCTTGTACAATGGTTTGGGTACAAGGAAAACCATAAAAAAAAAAAAAAACTTCATCCAATCTCCACTCTTAACAGAAGCATCAAATTTTCCGTTGCGCAGAAGTATGTTCTCGAAAAATTTTACATAGACTAATAAGTTGAAAATGGTTTCTGCAACAGACCTATATGCTATTCTTAATTTGAGAATAGACCTCACCAGATCCATTCAGCATCTACACCATGGGGTATTCTGCTAGCGTAAAGGGACAAAGGTGAAGCAAACCATATATGTTCAACACTATGACACATTTTAAAATCGCATCATATCATCATTTTCCCCACATATGATATAATTGGACATATTTTATCAAAAGAATATTCATGCAAACTCCACATAGTTTCTTTTACATTCAATCATAACATTTACCTTCCAAAGCTTTTTATTAGCTGATTTTGTCGATAATCACCATTGGGAATGTAGCTCCATAGAAGTGCATCATTACTGATACACATTTGTATAGGGATCTTAACAATATCCTCTGCCTCGTGTACCAAAAAACTTATAAACATAACATCTATATCCCATCCATTTGTTTATGGATTAGTCCATATATATAGTTATTAGAATTTTCTTTTCGCCTCTTATAATTTTATTTTATTTTTATTGGTTAGCTGGAATTATAATTTTTTTTTGGTTCACTAAAAATGTGATTGAAATACCAAAAAAAAAATAAAATTAACATCTTAAGTTAAAAACAAAATTTTTAAATTAAGTTGAATCAAAATTAAATAAAATATTTTGTAAGGACTAAAAAAAATATCAATTTCATACGGACTAAAAACAATTTCTTTTTTGTTTTTTAAATTTAGAGTGAAATAAAAAAATATTTTGTAAAGACTAAAATAAAAAAATAATAACTTTATAGAAACTAAACTTATTTAAGCTTTTTAAATATTTGATGTATTTTAATTTATTTCATTTTAAATATTCTTTATTTCAAAATAAAATTGCTAAGTGCTAACCAATAAAATAAATTTATATTATATAATTAAAATTGTTAAGTAGAGTGGAAAAAAAAGGGAAAACCTGCGTGTAAAAGAAAAGAAGAAAAAGAAAAAGAAAAAAAAAAAAAAGGTCTCTCATCTCTGAGAAGGGTTTTTGCTGGGCTTTTCCGTTCTACTCCTCACCTGTCACGCTTGATTGGTGCCGTTTCTCTCTTTCTCTCGCCGTCGCCGTCGCCGTCTACCTCGAATCTCCGTTCGGTGAGTTTTCGCCTCTTGTCGCCGTTACGAAGATATATGCTAATAGGTGAAATTAGATATATGCTATTGTTTCTCTAGCTCCCAACAAATTCTTCGTGCTTCGAATTTTAATTACAACTAAGGTATTATGAAGTTTTGGTTTGGGGGTTCTTACAAGTTACAATGTTGAATGTTTGGCGTTCTTCAATGTTGTTGGTGATAAATTTTATCTTTCGAACTAAATCTCTGATCTATTGTTAGTGAAAATGTATTGACTATTGGATTGTATTTTTAGACTAAAGGGTGGGATTTTACTGTGAGAGAGCTTGCTTCTGAAATTAAGTGATCTGATCGAGTGTGAAATTATATTGTGGATAATCTTTACTATTTATTTCTCTAGAAATTCACATTGGGCATTGATGGTTTTGTTTATTACCATTATGTTGTAGTACTTTTTACACCTGAATCTGACTTAGGGTTGCAGGGTTGCAGCCTTGCAGGTTGGTAAAGAAGATGAAGCAAGTGGTAGGAACAGTGGTTTCGAATAAGATGCAGAAGTCAGTGGTGGTGGCAGTGGATAGACTGTTCCACCGCAAATTGTACAACCGATATGTCAAGCGCACCTCTAAATTTATGGCTCACGATGAGAAAAATGAATGTAACATTGGTGACCGAGTTAGTTTCGTGAACTTACCTGTCTAGTTTAATTATTTTGTGTATCATTCTTGTTGCTTGATTGGTTGTACCCTTGGTTTTGCTGGAAGACTCAAATCTCAATTATCAGTTGCTTTTGCTATTGTTTTCAGGTTCGACTGGAAACCTCTCGGCCTTTGAGCAAGCATAAACATTGGATTGTTGTTGAAATTCTTAAGCACGCACGTATATATGTTCCACCTTCCACACCAGTGTCTCAGAATGTAAGCTCTAGCTCTGAAGCTCCTGCTTCCTAAATTGGATCTCATCATCAGATTGCTCATCATCTTCCTCTTCTGAGTCGTTCGAAGTGTTCAGCACTTGATGTTGAGCAGTCTGAGCTTTTGAGGATTTAGCTTTTAGTGCTACCGTTCTTCCTTTTCTAGGATTCTCCTTCATTAACTCTTGTTCATGGACTTTTAGAGATCCCAGCAACTCATCAATTTGAAGCTTAGATAGATCTTTGGCTTCTTGGAAAGGTATTAAAAGATTAAAAGTATCTTGGTCTTGGCTGTCAGATTTGCACAAGCTTTAGTTGTCGTTATGGAAGTGAAACTGGAACTAAAGTTCTATTGAATGGTTAATTGTTTGCAACCTTATTCAAGTTACTTATTTCAATACAGTCGTGCCAAAAAAAAAAAAAGATCTTGAATGAGTTATGATAATGAGTTGTTACTTGATAGTAATTTTCATTTTCCAGTTACAAGTTTGCATGCTCTTGCATCTTGAATTTCAGAATTTCCCATGCAGTTGTGTTGGTAAAATAGCTGAATATAATGGAAATATGGTGTACCCAGATACTTTTAACATTTTATTAGAAATTTGAACCCTCCTTTATTCTCGATGCTGAGATTGTTTGTAAATTTTTGTGGCAGGAGAAATTTTAATGTCACATGTTATAGAAGGAAACTCAAGTTTGTAGAGTGTTTCAAATGCATAACCAAACTAGATGTAAAGTTGATGGTCTGATGAGTGGTTGAACTCAAACAAGAAGCCAGTTTAGTAGCTGGTTTGGCTTGGTTTTTAAAATGTTGGTTGGAGTTATTCTTTATTATTATTATATTATTATTAGTATTATTATTTATATTTATTTAATTATGTATTTATTTATTTGTTTCATCGATACAGTTGGATTCTTTGGCACCAATCCATCATATCCCTTTAGTACAAAGCAAAGGATTATTTATTCGTTTTCTTCTTTGGAGATGTCTGGTTGTTTGGAGGGACGTATTTAAGGTGTCTTCCTTTGCAATCGGGGGGTGCATACAGGCTAGAAAAAGTCTATTTAGTAATTAAAAAAATTGGTTGTTAAACTTTTTTATTTGGTTGCTAAATATTTAGCGATAAAATTAGCCCCAAAAAAAATAGTTAGTGACATGATATTAACTACCAACCGTCTTGGATATTCAGACCCTAAAATATCTATGGTAGTGCTTGGTGCTGAGAATTTTTTTTTGTTCATGGGAAACTTACTTTCATAATTTGTACATGATATAAAAAATGTTTTCCCAAATAAATAATTTTTCTGGGAATATAAGAGCATCCTCAATTGAAGAAGTGTGTATCACTTACCTGAGAAAACAATTTTTCTTGGGAAAATAACTAAAATTGAGCTTTTGTACCAAACACTAGCTATGGTTTTATTGTACTAGGCTGTTAGAAATCATTACGATTTTTTTTCCCCACAGGAAATACTAAAGAATTGTGTTAATTTGTTGGCTTCTAAGTTTGTTTTGCATGATTGAGACGTAGATGCAATTGTAGTTTATGGTTCCACTCAATTATGTGTAGTGTTAGTGTATGAAGAAATGAGTGTAATTGCAGTGAAACGTAAGGTAGAAAAGGAGTGTTGATTATGGTATGGCCTTGCCATTATGAGTGAGAAAGTGGTGGTTGGTTGTAGAAAAGGATGCTACTAATCAATAATCACTATAGTTCTATTGCCAAATGTCATGAATAATAAAATCCCTGTTGTAACCAAAATTAGATTATAATGTCCTGGAATTTATACTTCTTCCATCGGTGTAGTTTCACTTATAAAAAAAGAATTACTGAATTTAATATAATTTCTAGCAAAAATTTTGGATACACAAGGAGTCTAATTTAAAGTTTTATGATGACAATGGAGAAAACTTTTTAGTCAAGACTTAGGTTTATAAGTATTTGTTCAAGATCACAAGCCATAGACAACTATTAAATGGACTTATTACGTGTTTGAAAACACTTATTTCAGGGAAATGTTGTTTGTTTTGCAAAAGATCTTTTAGGAAACTGACCAAATTAGCAAGCTGAACCTAACCCCCCACTAAAATGAATTTAAATTCAAATGAGATTTTTTTTTAGGGTCTCGATATATAGTGCCTTAAGGGCATTAATTAAGGTTCCTAGAATTAGAAAAATAATTATAAGAGCACATTATTCCGTCTCTCGGGAATACAAAAAACTACATTCCAATATCTTTTTACTATACTTGGGTTCTTATATAGTGTCATAAGGGCACTAAATATTATTTGCCTTTTTTTTATACTAATGTTATTTCTGTTTAAAAAAAATTAAAAACAAATAAGTTCCCTCAATTTTAGTGTATATGCACTTAAGTGCAATTATTTTTAAAGTGTAAATTTTGATCCTCTATATTTTTTAAAATGTGCACTTAAGTAAAAAAATCACATTTAATAATAATTTTTATGAGAATTAGTGACGATTAACACTGTCGCTAAATGTGACGGTACACATTTTGAAAAAGAACTCAGGGACTAAAATGTACAATTTCTGCACATGAATGTGCACACACTAAAATTTAGAGGATTTATTTATTTGGCAAAATGTAGTCTTGTATCTCTTATGCGCATTTCATTTTGATCTTATATCTTTTTTGGGTTACTTTTTGGTCCTGCATCTCTTATAAAGGGTCCAGTCCGTCACCTCGTTACAAGATAATTTGACCTTGTTCTTATTCGGGTTTATGTGTATGTTATGATTTTTATGGGGTTGAAGATAAATGACATAATTTGACTATGTTCTTATTAGGTCAATTATGTTAACGAGGTGACGGAGTTGACAGACTAAACCAAAATGAAACGTTTATAAGAAATACATGACTAAAAGGTGCTTTTAGCCTATTTATTTTTAACCCTTAAAAAAATGACGTGACACTCAATTTTAACACTTTGTTATATTTTTTCACAAAATGTGAAATTAACAAACAAATAAAGAGAAAAGAAAAAGAAAACCCAATTCTAATTAAGTGCGTCCACGTGAGTTCAAACTAAACAATTACTATTTAAAATAGCACTTTTCAACTATCCGACTAACGTGTTAAATGCATACAAAACTTTTATTAATCAAACAACACTCTTTAAGTTGGAATTGTTATTTAAAACTTCAATTCCTAAGTGCCAATCTAATAAGTGTAAATCCATAAAATCTTTGTACTAAAATCAATCAAAAAAAAGTAAACAAATGCAATTTGAAGTTTTTTTTTTATTTATAGGAAAGTAATACATCCGAAATTCGAACCCAATACCCACACATACATGTTCTCATGGACTCACCAACTGAACTACATCACTGAGACAAATGCAATTTGAAGTTGAACGTGTATAACCTAAACCTAATGAAGAAGAAGCATTCTATTTCTCTCCCTCTCCTTTTATTTATTTTTTTCTTTCTTACATTACACTTTACTCTTTGTCTCATATATACTACTCTTTCGGTTAGCAAGTCTCTCACTATTTTTGGCGGGAGATGGACCCCACCAAATTAAAAACAAACCATCTTTCTCATAAATACAACACAACCTCTCTTTTTGTCTCTCACTCCTTTCTTCTCTTCTTCATTCAAAATCCACCATAACCATTCTCTCATAACAAACACTGCAACTACACACTAATCACTTCCTCTTCCTCTCCTCAAAACGGCGTCGTACCAACCATCATTATAATTTATTATAATTTAAATAAAAAAAGAAAAAAAAATCAATGACACTGTTTCCTTTCTTTCCTCTACTCTTTCAGTTTTTCTTCAGCTTCACGGTTTCTCTCTCCTCCGACGGCCTCGCTCTTTTGTCTTTAAAATCCGCCGTCGACCAGCCTTCCGGTGCCGCCGCATTCTCCGACTGGAATGTTGGTGATCCCACCCCGTGCGGCTGGTCGGGGATCTCCTGCGCGAACATCTCCGGTGTACCGGAGCCTCGCGTGGTGGGAGTCGCACTCGCCGGGAAATCTCTTCGCGGCTACATTCCGTCGGAGCTCGGCAGCCTTAGGTACCTTCGCCGCCTCAACCTCCATGACAACGAATTCTACGGCGTACTCCCCGTGCAGCTCTTCAACGCCACCGCACTCCACAGCATCTTCCTCCACCGGAACAACCTCTCCGGTCCTTTCCCTGCCTCCGTTTGCACCATTCCTCGCCTCCAGAACCTCGACCTCTCCGACAACTCCTTCTCCGGTCACATCCCCGACGAACTCAAGAACTGCCAGCAGCTACAGCGCCTGATTCTCGCGCGGAACAAATTTTCCGGCGAGATGCCGACCGGCGTGTGGCCGGAGCTGAAGAATCTCATCCAGCTCGACCTCTCCGCAAATGACCTCGGAGGTCCCATCCCCGAAGACCTCGGCGACCTCGGATCCCTCTCCGGCACACTGAACCTCTCGTTCAATCACTTTTCCGGTAGGATTCCAAAATCCCTAGGAAAATTACCCGCAACAGTGAGCTTCGACCTACGGAACAACAATCTCAGCGGTGAAATTCCCCAAACAGGATCATTCGCGAACCAGGGTCCAACTGCATTTCTCGGCAACTCAAACCTGTGCGGATTTCCTCTCAGAAAATCTTGTACAGGTTCGGACCGAGGAATTTCACCAAACCCTGGTTCACCGGTGGCTCGTTCCAAAGGCCCCAGCCCCGGCTTAATTATTTTAATCTCAATTGCAGATGCAATTGTGGTTGCTTTTATTGGCCTTGTGATTGTGTATGTTTATTGGAAGAGAAAAGATGATTCAAATGCATGTAGCTGCACGGGGAAGAGCAAATTTGGTGGAAATGATGATGAAGATGAGAAAGGAAATGTTAATAATGTATGTTCATTCCCATGTATGAATGGTTCAAAGAGTGATGACGATGATGACTATGTGGTGGAGGTAGGTGAGGGAGGAAAAGGGGAAGGAGAATTAGTGACAATTGATAAGGGTTTTAGTTTTGAGCTTGATGAGCTTTTGAGGGCTTCTGCATATGTTTTGGGAAAAAGTGGGTTAGGGATTGTTTATAAAGTTGTTTTGGGTAATGGTGTACCTGTGGCTGTGAGAAGATTAGGAGAAGGTGGAGAAGAGAGGTATAAGGAATTTGCAGCTGAAGTTCAAGCAATTGGGAAGGTGAAGCACCCTAACATTGTGAGATTGAGGGCTTATTATTGGGCCCCTGATGAGAAGCTTCTCATCAGTGATTTCATCTCCAATGGCAGTTTGGCCAATGCCCTTAGAGGTTAGTTCTTTCTTTCAATTTCACTCCTTTTATTTTTCTGTTGATTGATTTCAAAATTCAATTCATTTCTTGTGTTGCATATTGAGTTAGAAGATGGATGATTCCACAAGCCTACCTAACTAATCAACTAAGAGTAGGGGTCAAGAGTGAGAATGCTGCTGATTAATAATGATATTGATACGAAATAGTGATAAGCTTAAAAAGATGAACAGTGGATTGATATTTGTTTGGTAGATATTTCGAACTTGATGTATGCTATGGGACAAGTTGAAAATGACTATTTATTCCTGTATGGGTTAATTAATTAATTACTAATAAGCATCACACACACGCAAATACTACTGCTTTGGACTCGATTTCCATGTGACTTATAAATTAGATTTTATTCCTTTACCCAAGGAGGAATGTTTATTCTATGACTTGGTTTAATAAACTTGAGTTCTATGCAAACTTTTTCTCTTTCTGAAATGGCCCACAAAATTGTATAAAATTCTACTATTACCAAAAAAAAATCTATATACACATTCTATGTAGTGAGGCAGCATATTATAAGTTTCAAAAGGGATCGGTATCAACAACGACACTTTCTAAAAATCTTCTGTCAGGAAAAAGTTTACTTTTCTTGTGGATTTTACAAGTTTTTCTTCTGCTAGGTATTTTCACTGTGCCAGCAAAGAACATTTGTGTTACTATTAGACAGTTAGTTCTTTGCGTATAATTACCAACAGATACCAGCAGAAAATGCGTTGAAACTTTTATCACTTAATAGAGGGAAAGATACTGCACAATTATAACAGATTTCCTTGCTTGATTTGAAGTTTTTGTCTGTGGCGTTGTTGATGACTTTACGGGGGGATATGCCACCTATTAGTAGAAGCATAGAACAAAAGACAACGCTGTTGGTTAAGCACGTGTCTGGGAGATGACGTGGCAAGACACACGCTCATGGTGGGGAAAGACATGTAACAAAACTTGCATATTAAAGTTAAGGATCCTAATTTGCTGCTGTCACCAAACACCAATATCTGTCGTTGGTTTAGTGTGCCCTTTGATTAATTAAATGACTAAAATTTAATATGACGTAACAATAAAATTTAACACTATTAGTATCTTAGCTATTTGATCTTAATCGAATGGCTCACGAGTTGATTTTCCTGAATGTTGAGATTGGTGATTGCAGCTAATTTAGATCCAAATTAGTTTTTCTAACTGAACAAAACTTGCACATAAAAAGTTAGTTTCACTCTTCTAAGCCATTTCTAAAGGGAAAGTGGACACTTTTTATTCCATGATTTTTTAGGCTACTTTCTTGATAATGAAGCATGTAGTCTCCACCAGGTACTTACTAGAATTCTTTTAGTACTTTATGTTTGCTTCCACTCCACCTATGTCTCAACTTTTACCATTAGAATAGAAGAAAATATCAAACTCAGCATAGATGCACTTTGCAATAAAAATATGTCACATATTCTGCATTTGCATTATGTTTTTCAACATTGCTATTTGATGGTGACTTAATGTTTAAAGTATTTTCACTTGAAGTAATAAATTGTTACTTATATGGAACGTAGTTCAGATTTGTGTCTAGAAAAATTATATCTGTCCATAAATTATCGGAACACATGTCACGAATTTGTTCATCTGACAATCAAACATGGGCTAAGAAATGATGTGTTGTTAATTGGAGAGAGAAGTTTATTCTACCCAATCATATTTATCATGCACAATTCTTCTTAGTATTTATCAGTATTTTTCAACCTTCCCTGTTAAAAGTTTCAACTACTAACAACAGTTCACTGCAACTAACCCTTTACTTAATCATATTTTGACTATCTACAGGGAGAAATGGCCAACCATCTTCAAACCTTTCATGGTCAACCAGGTTGAAAATAGCCAAAGGAGCAGCCAGAGGCTTGGCATATCTCCATGAATGCAGTCCAAGAAAATTCATCCATGGAGACATAAAACCCTCCAACATTCTCCTAGACAACGACTTCCAACCGTACATTTCCGATTTTGGCCTTAACCGTCTAATAAGCATCACTGGAAACAACCCCTCCACTGGTGGATTCATGGGAGGAGCACTTCCTTACATGAAATCATCACAAAAAGAGAAAACCAACAATTACATAGCCCCTGAGGCTCGTGTCCCTGGCTCTAGACCCACCCAAAAATGGGATGTATATTCTTTTGGTGTTGTGTTGCTAGAATTGCTAACTGGAAAATCACCAGAATCTTCTCCCACTACTTCAACTTCTATGGAACTCCCTGACTTGGTAAGGTGGGTGAGAAAAGGGTTTGAACAAGAAAGCCCTTTGTCTGAAATGGTTGATCCTTCTCTGCTTCAAGAAGTGCGCGCTAAGAAAGAGGTACTTGCTGTGTTTCATGTAGCTCTAGCTTGCACTGAAGGAGACCCCGAAGTTCGGCCTAGAATGAAAACTGTCTCTGAAAATCTTGATAGGATTGGAAGTTAATGTTGGAATGTATGCTAGCTTTAGGAGTTAGCCTGCGATTGAAATCACCCTGATGCAGAAGAAAAGATGAACTTCAATCTGACTATAAACTATGCCTTATGGGGTGGCATTGATTAAGATTGTCTGTGCTGCAAATCCTTCCCATCCATCTTGGATTAGTTCCTTAACTTTTGTTGAGAAGTCAAGCAATTTCCGGAGAGCTGTAATTATCATGGTTTCAATTTGTTCCATCCTCATTTTATTCTTTTTGGTGAAATATTAGGAAGTTGGCAAGTTGCTAGATATTTTTGTTCTGCAATTGTTTCCCTCAAGATCTTATTGCACTATCACAACACCTTGCATTATTATTTGAGTTAGCAAATCAATTCAGTATGATATTGTGCATATGAGATTGATACTTGTAGCTGCTTGAGATTCTGGACTAGGATTGTCTACTTTTTCTTTGTTTTTTTGGGTATGGTTGTACGGACAAGGGTATTTTCTAGTTCGAGACATACAAATCACTAAAGTGACAACCTCTCCTAATGTGAGTACTCATGTTAAATGCATAGATTCTAAGTTCCTCCTTTAAGATGAGTCGTAGATGGAGTATGGTGTTATTGTAAGAAAAAAGTCAACCACATGAAAGACTTGGAAATTATTGTGAATTAACCAGAAAACAGAAGGGAAATCGATATGTTTGTTGCAATTTATTTGAATTTAAGAAAGCCTTATTGAATGACTATGGATGGGGTTAAACAAAATCCTGATTAGCCCAACCAAAATGAAAAACAAATTTATAAGCATCTATATGAAAACTCTAAGATCCTACATGTGAAAAGCATAAATCAAGTATCATTTGCTCTTCCAATAATCCAAAATCATAGTCAGGTCTCAGAAAACTATAATCATAACCCACTTCTAGGTCAGCAACCTGCATATTATTCAAAGGGTCAAGTGTGTTACCTCCTAGTTTTAGCAGTTGTTGAGAAAACTCTGACAGCTTCCGAGTTTGCTGGTCGGAACTAAATCCTTTTAGCAAATTTCCATCATTTCTTTTTTCTTCCAATTCAAAGTTTCTGTTAGTTTCAATATCGGATTCTTTTTCCTTTTGTCCATTGTTGCCACTACCTTCCACAGATTCCCTCACTATACATGCCTCAATTTTGCAATCAGTAGAACACTGAACTCTTCGCTTGCAATCAAAACCTTTAACCTCATTTTTCATCTTATTAGATATAAAATCCCCATCATAGCAGTCACAAGGTTGCAAAATTTCCTCTTCTACTGGTTTCTCTGCTTTCAAATTATCAGAATTTTTATGTCTGTAGTCCTCAATTTGGGAGCGGATATGATTACAGTTTGAGCACTGGTTGCTATAAACTCTTGGAATTTCAGAAAGAATTTCCTCCATCCTTTTCTTGAAGAAATATGCTTCAGTTTTGATGTGATTATAATGTTCACAATTAGCTCTTGGATTGCAATTCTCGTCCGGTAGCTTACGATGCAAATGCAAGCATCCACAATGATTGATGCAGCTTAACTCACATGATGTCAAAGTTCCAACTGATTCTTCCATTGTTTCTTCACTCTTAACTTTAATCTCATGCTGTGTGGTATCAGAAGCTCTAAAACCAGCTTTAGCATTCATGCTCTTGTCCATAACCTCTTCACTTTCTTCTGGTATTTCTACTTTGATATCCTTAAGTGGCCTGTGGCGAATTCTTTCCTTGCATTTCTCATCTGTGTGATCTTGGAAACTGCCATTTGGCTCCTCTATAGCGTTGTCAGACACACAAACCTCAGAAAAATCATCTTTTTCTTTTGTTTCCTTCATATTTCTGATCTCAACACAATTGAGTTTATCTTCAAGATGAAGATCACCTTCCAAATTCTCATTATCAATTGGCGATTCATTTATTTCGTTTGAGCTTATTGATTCCACATTATGCTCAGGAAAATTTAATCTGGCATAAGGACCATAGAGGACCTTGGCTGCTTTATCATAAGCAAGAGCAGCTTCAAGTGCAGTAGAGAAAGTACCGAGCCAAAGCCGGTTCGCTTTCATACTCGCTTGGTTAAGATTGTTACGCGGTTCGCGAATTTCAGCAACCCATTTACCCCAGATCCTCTGTCTCACACCTCTGTACTTGAAATCAGAGTTTTGAGGCCCTCCTTTGCCTCTCATGCACCCTTTCTTTGAGCCCTTAGAGGGAACTTTGTGAATCACTTGCACCCCATTTTTGCTAATATCAAGTTCCTTCTTGTGCTTCTTCCATTTCTCAAGAATGTCCACCAAATTGTCGCTTCCAACCCTGCGTCTCTTGAAGGATTTCCTTTCTCTGCAGCCATTATCAACATCAAAATTCTGTTAAGAAGTCTCATAGAATTTTTATTTAAGCCAGAACATGAACAAAATTTTGAAAATTTCCTACTCATTCCTCTTATAAATCATTGACAAAGTTACAGAGGTAAGAGTACAGAAGCTTAGGGCCCGTTTTGAAAATTTCATACTCATTTTTTGTCACTTCATTTTTATTTTATTTCTTGTTTTCTGAAAACTGAATAGAAAATTCTAGAGTCAAGTCCGTATTTCTTATACGAATTTTAGAAAACAGAAAACAAAATATAAAAAGTAATAGTTTTATAATTATTTATAAAAACATAAAATATAAACAAGAAATGAAAATACTACAAATCAATCGGGGCCCTTAGTGTGCTAACAAGCATAAAAACTTATGCAGCAACCCCCAAATTAACAGAGCTTATGCACAATATTTAGACAAAGTTAACAGAAGCATAGCAAACTTATGCAGAAAATTATGACAATAATTAACCAAAAAAAGAAAGGAATGAAATGAAAAACCCAGATAGAATTTAGAACAGATGACAAGTGTAAGGAGCTATGAAGTATGTGTAGCTTGAGAGTTGACATAAATTAGTAAGGAAACAACAACTAACCCAGAAACTGTATCAGTATTCATGCTCTTTTCGGAGTTCGCTGCTGAAGAAGCCTACAATTTTTATTTTTTGAAGGGAGTTTCTGGTTTTGTTAGTTTTGGGGGGTTTTAGAGGTTTTTGCATTGGCTTTCACGTGCTATGTCACTGCCAACGTCATCTTTGGATTGGGGACCAAGTAACTGTTTAAAGAGGGAAAGGGCATGATGACCTGCTTCTGCCTTTATCTCTTTTTGCGGCTCTTTCTTTATTACTAAATAAATTAGTAAACATTTACTATTATTTAAATAATTATCACTTTCCTCCTTGAATTTTTAAGATAGATTACATAAATTTTTGAGTTGTATGAGAATTCATATATGTCCTTGAATTTATAAAAGTAATTTACATAAATCTATTCACTCATAGTTTTTGGGTCTCGACAACAATGATGTTCTAATATCTAAACCTTAATAAGAATTATGATTTTTACGGTGAGTATGGTTACAAATAAGAGTCTTTTGATTATTTATACAAACTCGGCTTCCGAAATCCTAATGTCTATATTTATTCTAAACTAAAAAAATATTTGGTATAAATGCTGATTAATACACTCGTGATTATCGATAATTCCTCGTCATAAATATTAATTGATCACCGCGAATTCTCGGCCCAAACACTTGGATTTCTTGCTATGCTCATATGTAGCAAGACTCTATGGGGGCAATCTGGATTGTTTTAGGCTACTGGCGGGTTGAGATCGGGTAGTCCATGTATTCACTTAGATCTATAAAGTTTGATAATTTCAATTCTTAAGGACTTAAATGAACTACTTTTGTATCAAAGTGAATGTTTATGCAATTTAAGAATTTACGTGAACTACTCTTATAAATTCAAAAATCTATATAAACTTTCATTGCAAACTCAAGAGCTCACGTATACTTCACTCATTTATTATTATTCTTTTGTAATTAATTTCTTTGGAGATATTATATTACTGAGATTTATACCTATTATATTCAAACTTTATTTACTTATGAAATTACACTCATATTTGTCGAAGTTTGTATATCTGTTATGGCAATTTCTCCGGTGGAGAAATATTGGTGTAATTTTGCTAACCAACATAATCTAAGTGTAATAATCGTAAATTCAAGGAGAAATATAAATTCTCCATTTATTTTCTTCAAGTTTCAACATATTGTTGGTTTTTTTAGATTTCTCACCCTTAAAATAATTCAGATGCATGATGCAAAATAATAAACTAAAAGTAAATATACAATTATAAAATAAAAAAAATATTTTTTTATCGGATATAATATAATAATAATAATAATAGTAATAAATATTTTATAATAGTTTTTAGGATAAATAATTTATTTTACGATAATGCTTAATTTTTCTATTAAATCCTCCTACAAATATTTCTATTACTTAATTTTGACAAGTGTCATATGTTTTACAAAAAGTTCATGTTCACTAACACTTAAAATTAAGTAAGGCATGAGAATTTAACATTTTTTTATAATAACTTATCTCAGTTATATAGCTTAATTAATGAACATATGACACATGCATGTGTGAGTATACGAGTTTAATGTCTAATTATTGTACTTTCTCATAAACCAATAAATAACAATATGTTAGCTACCATTCAGTACAGAATTTTGCTTCACTAAGGGAATGTATAAATTGAACCTCTCAATTTCTTTATTAATATTTCAATTTAATTAATTGAAAGATATATTTTAAATTAAAGAAAATATTTAAAGGATTGACAACAAACTTAAGGGAACGAGAATAATCCTGCCCTTATAATTTTCTATTAAGTCAACTTATACATAGAATTTTAGTTTGGTCACTCTATTTATGTCATACACATGCTAAATTTGTTTAGTACCACTAACTACCTCATTAGTGGAGCTAGAATGTGGATCTTATTATTTGTGGATCTCATCAAATCTTTCTCTATTATGATTTTTCTCAATAGTTTTTTTAACTATAATTTTATTCATCAAATAAATAGTAAGATTAATTAATTCAAACATTTAAGGAACCATATATAATTTAACAAAAAAATTCATTGATTTAATAAAACATGTATAATTTAGAAATAAAAAATATTCTAAAAACAGGAAAATAGTACTAACATATTAACTATTAACTATTGCGGTAAATAAAATTCACACTTTTACACTAATTTTGAGCCATAAAAACTCAGAACAGACATTTGATTTTATATTGTTTTGAAATGAAAAATAATTTTAACATATTTTAAGATTAATAAAAATTTTGTATTAATTAAACAAGTGAAAAATGAGCAATAGTAATTTTCTCTTGGTTAGGTTAATGTATATTAATGATATGCTTGTTTACACCAAGTGTGACATAATATTCAAGATGGAGAACCCACCCAACATAAGAGTTTAGGGTCTCTGAAGTTAGACCCCAAATCCATTATGAGATGTTACAAGAGGGAAAGTCCGTGCCAAAATTATGTATGTATATTGTATCACTCATTTTTACTTGTTTGAAATAAATGTATATATGTAACTAGGAGTTGGCCATATTGGTAATTAATTCAAGTTTTAATTTGTTTTTATTTAGTACAAGAAGATTTGTTGACTGCATGTTGAACTTGATTTTATTGATTCAGGAAGTTCATCATTTTATTTGTTTAGTGATGGTTTTATTCTCACTTGATCTGTTCATAATCGAAAGTAGTGTTCCGAAATCCTATTGTTGATCTATTTGTAGATTTTCTAGATTCGTTTTTGATGTATGTGCTGACAGTTTTGTTACAGAATTAGGAAGAATGGTAGTTAGTTAGACATTCTTCTATAAATACTAGGTTAAGTACTTCTTGTATATTTTTTATCATTTTAATTGATATGTTTGATCCTAATTGATTTTCTGGACATTTTTTTTTGGTATTTCTATTACATTGAGCCTGACGAATTCTACGACTAATATGGCTTCCACCCTCTCCACAATTCTTCTACTTTCACCTAACGTTCGTTCTGCTACTTTTGTAAGATGGTATTGTGTTGGCAATATCTAGATTTTGGAGGCCAAGTACTTGGACAATAAAGCTCCTTTTTGTAACAACTTCCTTATTAACACTTGCGGCAACGTTTGGAATTGCTGAAGATATGGCTCTGGAACAATTTATTTGAAGTTGTACAATTAACAAGGCAAGAGATAAGATTTTGGGGATGACACTATTGCCACCACACCTTTCTCAAATGTCATTATACGCGTTTTTTTTTTTTCAATTTTATCCTTTGACCGGATTTTAATATCCGGGCGAATCCAGATTTTTATATCCGGGCGAAACCGGAAATTTATTTCCGGTTAAGGTGTTTGAGGAACACACAGTTAAATTCGGAAAATCATTTCCGTTAAACCAGTTTCAAAATCATTTCCCAGTTCTTCTCATCTTAACTTAACCAGTGAAAAATCCTTTTAAAGGAGTGATTGTTGCAGCATTTCAAGCATTTAAAAGCGTAAAAGGTTAATTTTACTATGTTTTTCATTTGATTTGTGTGTTTTTTTAGTTATTTTGTGCATTTTTGGTGCTGTTTATGCAAAAACAAATTTAGAATCGCAACCGAAAATGAGTTTCCGGTTTCAACCGGATTTGAGAGTTTGGTGGCATCCGGAAATTATTATCCGGTTTCCACCGGATTTGAAAGTTAGTTCTTGTCCGGATATTAATATCCGGATGTAACTTATTACTTGAAAAATAAATGTTTCAAAAACTTAAAATGTTTTTATGTATTTTATATTTTTTAAAAGCAAAAAATAATTATTTAAAACAAATTCTAATATTAAATTATGAATTTAAAAAAAGTCTTGTCTATATTTTAGTTAAATATTATTTGTCTACGTTTATAGTATATAAGTTTTGTATTTTAAATATGTGGTGTGTTAAACTTTTGCAGATTAGAGATGGTAAACCCGGATCACACTACCGCTTCTGCACTTATAGACGTGGCCAGGATGCAGCTGAACATTGTCGTCGAGGTCGTGCTCGTGGCCGCGGTGTTGTTGATGTGGTTGACGAGGTAGACACTGCTGATGTCAGCACGACGATGTACCGGGTGATGTGGGACTGCAGACTCAGGGTGGAGCTCCACCTCCGACTGCATATCCTGGAGGTCTGGATGAATTGTCTCTGCTGATATCCTATGACCAGCATGAGGCTGCATATTTTTGGAACAATAAGGTAAGTTCATTAATTTAAGGGTCTTGATATACAGTGCCCTAAGGGCACTAGTTAAAGTTACTAGAAGTAGAAAAATAATCATAAGAGCACATTGTTCCGTCTCTCGAAAATATAAAAAACTACACATTCCAATGCATTTTTACTACATTTAGGCTCTTAAATAGTGTCCTTAGAGCACTAAATATCATTTGCCTTAATTTAATTAGTATTAAATGGAGTAAGAATAATTTATTATGATTGAGTTTTAAAATTAACAATATTTTCAGGGGAAGAAGCCGGAGATGAAGGTCGTCAGTCATGGGAGCAAGTGGATAGCCTACCTGCCTCCTGACGACTACATACGTACAGTTTTGAGGGACTCAGGTTTATCATCTTTTATGTTTTGCACTTATTCCATTATTGACAAAAGACTTATTGCTGCATTTTCGGAGAGATTACATCATGAGACATCCTCCTTCCACCTCCCGGTGGGGGAGGTGACCATCACTCTAAACGATGTGGCAGCTCTGACACATCTGAAGATTGATGGGGTGTTCATGACACATCGGAGAGGTGGCACCATGAGACATCCTCCTTCCACGTTGTTCTTTGTCATGCCCGCCACTATGGTCTTCTCATCAGCTTTGAGGCGGCCAGGATATGGATGACCTATGAGGGTGACTGCTCTTTTATGGTTGTGCTTGCTGTATATCACAATAAGTATCCATCCTTCATTAACATGAGGTCTTCCTCTAAGTCTGAATGAACATTCACATTTCTTAGTTCCTGTGACTTCTCGTGTAAGTTGCTTATTGTATTCTTTATACTTTCCACTTCTTTCACACCCAAAAATCACAAACTCTCTCATATTCCCACATGCACCACCTTTATCTGATCTATACGTAACAATAACAAATCCAATTGTCTTGTCAACTTCTTGAGCCCAATGTATCAAATCCTCTCTGGTAGGAAAAACATAAAATATGACACAAACAATATTATTAACAACAATATACATTCACCAAAGTTTATTTCCATACATTGGGCTTCATTTGTAACACACTTGTTTAGTTTCAAAATAATCTCTGTAATCCAAATAATCCTCTTCTTTGGTTTCAGGTACTAATTCCATTAATTCATCCATATGGTCCAAACTCTGGAGAAACACAATTATTTCAACAAACAATATTTGGACATATTACTAAAGTTGTCATATTAAAATATAAAAAAATTAAATTCTAAGCCAAAACAGAAATTAAAATTTGGGCCCATCCGGAAATTAATATTTGGGCCCATCCGGACAATAATATATGGTGGCCACTGGAAAATAATATATGGTCAGAATCGGATTTTCAAATCCGGTTGGGACAGAATCTGTAAAAAAAATCCCCTTCTCCATATATACAATGATTTAACACAAATTAAAAAATATAAGTAACATGAAAATAACATAATACTTACATTTTATATAATTAAGATAGTAAGAAAGTTAGCAAAACACCAACAAGTACTTTGATCTTCGAAACTAGTGAGTGACTGTGTGATATTATGATGAAAAATCCCAATACTTTGATGTTGGCTCAAATTTATAACATCACATTTAAATTTGATTCTCAAATTTATATTCACCCGGATATTAATATCCAGTTAGAAACTAATTTTAATTTTCAAATTTACCCGAATATTAAAATCCGATCAAAAGTTAAAATTGTAAGAAAAAAGATACCGTGTAGTAGCAATAGTGACACACAATTTTGAGGGGGATGTTGCATGGTAAATTGTTGCTTTCAGAATTTCTTTTTAGTCTTTTCTTCGATGGTGTTGAAGTTTCTGTTGTGACATCTTAGTATGACAATCATGTGCTAAAGTTATTATTGTCTGTATTTTTGTTTCCTTTTGGCGCAAATGGTCTTTTTGTTTTTCTGATTTTAAATAACTTATTTAAACCTTTTACAATCTATCAATTTTAACTTGTCAGTTACAAAACCAAACAATACATCTTTTCTTTCTACTACATCTGATCAAATTTATAATGAAAAAAATTATTTTATTTTAGTCCTAATTATTAAAAAAATATATCACTACTTTTAAGTACATTAATTACTAATGAAAGTTGATTTTTCTTATATATACTCTTAATTAATTATGAAAAAGTAAGATATTCACTAATTTTAATTTAAGTAAATGTATTAATTGCACGAAAAATTTAGAAAAAAAATTCAAACTTTTCACTTCATTAATAAAAAAAATCATTAAATATATTTTATTGATTTACGTAAAATCAATTTAATATTTCGTATATATAAAACAAAAATTAGTATTTTCTTTTTTTTTCCTCCATTCAATTTTCTTTCTTTTCACTTGGCTTTCTTTTGAAAGAGTAGAAAAAGTAAAGAGAAAAAAAAAAAATGAAAGAAAAGAAAAATATAATTTTTTTTTTAATCTTTATAAGTCAATTTTGTTTTATTTTCTCTCAAATTTTCTTCAATCAAACTAAAAGATTCTTCCTTCCCTTCCAGAAGATTATTGTTTGGCTCGTTTGCATTTCTGTTGATTAAGAATTGTTTTAATTTAATTAGGGTTAAATAAGTTTTTAATTTTTTCATTCAAAATTAAGTTATAACAACTAAAATTAAAAGTTTTGAATTAAGTTAAATTAAAATGAAAAAAATATATTGCAGGAAGTAAAAAAAAATATCAATTTTGTAAGGAATAAAATTTTATTTAAGCCATTTAATTATTTCTTAATTGTGTAGAAGGCGAGGTTAATACTTGTTTAATAGAAACAGATCTACTGGTATAAACAATTAAACAAATGCAACTATATGTGAAAAGTATGACTTTGAGGCCAAACATTTAGGCATAAGGTCAAACGAAATGAAATCGCTTCTTCTTTAGTTTCAGAACTCAGAAGGATATCGCTCCAGCATACATGAACAGGAGTTGAATCACCAGCCAGAGCATCAATTTTGTAAAATCATCCATTTTAGGTTAGTAATTTGTTCTGTATTTTCTGAACCCTCAACTGAGAGTGAGTGTCAATCATGGCGTAGAGATAAAAATTAAATGTAAATCCAACATTAATTCCTGAAGAAAAGCACTACAGTAGTAGCATATACTTGTGTTTCAAATTTATTACAACTCCACCAAAAGCTTGTAGCTCGATAAAGTGGTATAAGGAATAACTCTTGGAGCTCAAGGTGAGGGGTTTGATCTCCGGTGGGATAGATTTAAGAGTAGATTTAGGAGTAGTGTATTTAGCTGATAAAATAATTTATTACAACTCCTGAACTTTTAGCGTTGCATATGAGTAGAGATAAAGATAAATTAAAAGAGTAATGCTATTTGAGATGAAAGCTTACTGTACGAAAAAAATCATGAATGATGTATCCTTATATAATTGGATATTTGCTAATTGAACAACTGAATAAAAGTCAGGGAAGAATAATCCATCACTGATGGTAGTAGTTATAAGTGGTTTTCGTTCACTTTTTGTACACATTTTTTCGTATTAAATAACAATTTCCTAACTAAAAAGATTATCAGAAGTTTACTTTAATTTGCTTCTCTTTTTATACAAAATCTAATAATGTTCTTAGCAATTGAAGGGTGTTTTTGCACAGCCAATGTCAGACAACACAAAGTACGACGTTTTTGTTAGCTTTAGAGGCACGGATATACGTCCTGGTTTTCTTGGCCATTTGACTGATGCTTTTAATCAAAAGAAAATAAATGCTTTTGTAGACGAAAAGCTTGAGCCAGGAGATGACATATGGCCATCACTTTGTAAAGCAATTGAAGAGTCATTCATTTCGTTGATCATATTCTCAAAAGACTATGCTTCTTCGCGATGGTGTTTGGAAGAACTTGTGAAAATACTTGAGTGCAGAGAAAAATATGGACAAACTGTAATTCCTGTTTTCTATGAGATACTTCCTGCATATGTACGACAACAAATTGGGGGTTACGGAGATGCATTAGCTAAACATGCTGAAAAATATAATTTGGTCTGGGTGGAAAATTGGAGAGATGCTTTGCAGAAAGCTGCCAATATATCAGGAATTGTTTCATCAAATTTTCGGTAAGCACTTATTATGTAGCTATACTTATGTTATTCTCTAGATTGCTGTAATTATGTAGATATCCTTATGTTATTATCTTGACTGCTTTCACCATAATGTAATAAACTTAACAGTTGTTAATTTCACAAATATTATTACTTAGGGCGTGTTTGGATTAGCTGTGAAAAAGTGAGAAGTGTTTTTTAAGCTTTTGAAAACAATGTCCAATTTTTAGCTTGAGGGACCAAAAGCTTTTTTCTTTGTTAAAAAAAATAAAAAACTTTTGTAAGTGCAAAATCAAACAATCCAACATATATTGCATCAAAAAATACCAAACATGCCCTTAATGCTGCAAGTGGTTCATGCTTTAAGAAATTGCATAATTTTCTAGTCAGGGAAATTTATGTTGAATAAAAGAGGCAACTGTTATTAATACAAAAGAGAGTACAATAATTTTGGTGTCCAGCAGCTCTAATAATTTTAACTCACATTTCTAATTATTTTGCTCACTCACACATTTAATTATTTGTTGCCTCACTTCTCACTATTTATTTTGCTACCTCACGTCACACTCACTCACACAATCTAATTCTTCACTTCCACTCACTATATGCATACATTTGCAATATTTCTCTCCCTTGCTGCTAGCTTGAATTCTCATGCTAGTACTCTCTCATTTGTATTAATAATAGTTACATCGTTTATTCAACAATTTAGTGGTTCAATTAAACCCAATCAAATATTCCAATATCCAAATGATGCATAAAAATTATACTTTCTGAAGATTTCTAAATAAATACCATATGACTTTTGCGAGGAGGAAGGTAAACCCTAAACCCCTAACCACAAACTTCTAACCAAGCTAGTGAACTAACACCAGTACTAATGAATTTTATGCATTTTCTCTTTCTTTTTGTTGCATAGGAATGAAGCTGTTCTGCTTGAGAAAATCATCCAAGCTGTAAATGTTGAGTTGATAAAACTCAGCAACCACTCTGTTGACTCTAAAGGACTCGTGGGGATTGGGAAACATGTTGCACATTTAGCAACATTGTTACGTGATGAGACAAAAGAGGTCCTTGTCATTGGAATTTGGGGCATGGGTGGTATCGGCAAGACAACCATTGCAGAAGAAGTATTTAATAAACTACGTCCTGAATATGAAGGTGGTTGTTTTTTGGAAAATGCGAAGGAAGAATCAGGAAATAGCAGAATGATTTCTTTAAAAGACAAACTTTTTTCTACATTGTTAAAAGAAGATGTGAAAATTAACTCACCAAATGGATTATCTAGTGAAATCGTGAGAAGAACCAGTTATAAGAAGGTTCTTATTGTTCTTGATAATGTGAATGATTCAGATCTACTCAGAAAAATATTTGGATCTCTTGATTGGCTTAGATCAGGCAGTAGAATCATTTTAACAGCTAGAGATAAACAAGTACTTATTGCAAACAGAGTTGATGGCATATACCATTGGAAAAATGACCTTCAGTGAAGCACTTTAACTTTTCAAGTTGAATGTCTTAAGCCAAAACAATCTTGATTTGGAGTATGATAAGCTATCGGAGTGTGTCATCAATTATGCCAAAGGAATTCCGTTAGTTCTCAAGGTTTTGGGCCATCTTCTTCACAGAAAGGATAAGGAAATCTGGAAAAGCCAGCTGGATAAACTTGAAAGAATGCCAAATAAAAAAGTTTACGATATAATGAAACTGAGTTATGATGATCTAGACCAGAAAGAGCAAAAGGTGTTTTTAGATCTAGCATGTATCTTTTGTCTATGGTATGTAAAAGTGGACTACAGACAAGATTTGCTGAAAGATAGTGAAAGTGATAAGTCAGTGCTTGTTGTATTAAAAAGACTGGAAGATAAAGCTCTTATAACTATTTCTCAAAACAAGATATCTATGCATGATCTCATAAAAGATATGGGCCGGGAGATTGTTCGCCAAGAATCTATTGAAGATCCTAAAAACCGTAGTCGATTGTGGGATGAAGATGACATTTATAAAGTATTCCAAAATAATCAGGTTAAAGCCTAAACCAAATTATAGCATCTTTTATTTGATGACATGAATTTTTGTGGGAGATGCAGATTTAAATTATGCTTAAATTTTATCTCTATTTTGATGGCAGGAGACTGAGGCCATTAGAAGCATAACCATGTGCTTTTCACGGCCAAATAAGAGGATTAACTTAAGCCCTCATGTATTTTCCAACCTGTACAATCTACGATTTCTAGTTTTTTATTCTCCATTTTATCTTGGCTGCTTTTATGTTCCTCAAGGACTTGAATGTTTTCCAAGTGAATTAAGATATCTACATTGGGATGATTACCCTTTGAAATACTTGCCAAAAAACTTTTCTGCTGAAAACCTTGTGATATTGAACTTATCATATGGCCGAGTGCAGAAACTTTGGCATGGCGTGCAGGTATATATCCTTGTCTTGTTATAGTCTTTCTATTAATTCAAGTAATACAACGCTAACAACTTAAGCTCACGGATGATGCCTTCATTTGTTTTATTTTTGTAATAGAATCTGGTGAACTTAAAATCAGTTGAACTCTGTAGTTGCAAATTCCTGGAGGTGCTGCCTGACTTCTCAAAAGCAACAAATCTTGAAGTACTAGATGCTAGTGAATGTGAAAAGTTGACTAGTGTGCATCCATCTATTCTCTCTCTCAAAAAGCTTCAGAAATTGGATCTAAGAAAATGCAAATCCCTTACTAGACTAGTAAGCTCTAATCATTTAAGCTCTCTCCGCCTAGGATCATGTAGAAAACTGACAAATTTCTCAGTAACATCAGAGAATATGGTGGAACTTGATTTATGGTGCACACATGTCAATACATTGCCCTCATCTTTTGGAAGTCAAAGGAAGCTTGAAATCCTTTGTCTAGGAACCTGTGACATAGAGAGCTTGCCTTCATCCATTAAAAGTTTTACCAGACTGCGATACCTTAACATACAACGTTGCAAAAAGCTTTGCACTCTACCAGAGCTTCCAGCATCCCTTGAAACATTACTTGCGAAATCATGCAAATCACTCAAGACTATATCATTCCATTCAATGGGTAATAAAAGCTTGAAAAGTGTTGAGTTTTTGGATTGCTTGAAATTGGATGAAGATTCTTTGGTTGCTATTGGGTCGGTTGCTCAAGTCAGTTTAACAAATTTTGCATGCCAACATTTATCCGCATTGGAACACAATTATGCTGGAAATTATGATGATTACTATCTTAATTGTGATTCTTATCAGGCAAAGTATCTCTATCCTGGAAGTGATGTTCCAAATTGGTTTGTGTACAAGACAAAGTATGTCTATCAAGTTCAAGGAAGATATTTTCTGTCTGTGGATAAGACAACAACTAATGATATAATTATTGATCTGTCTTCCACTCAACGGTCTGCTCCGTGGGGCTTCATTTTCTGCTTCATTGTTAATTATTATGAAAATAGAGCCTCACTGGTAGACAGTTGTTCTAGATACTTTATGTCGTGGTTCAAACAATATCGTACCTTTCGACTCCCATTAACTAGTAGATTCAGATTTAAAATCACTATCAGCGATTGTGAAGGTAAAGGTAAAAGTGAGTGTGTCGAAATGTACACGTCCAGACCGCATCTTGAAGTTGGTTCAAATCATGTGTGCATGATATATGACCGTCGAGTTTCTTGCTACCTAAACAGTATAGCAAAGGATCAAACAAGGTTTAGAATCGAGGTTGAATTAGTTAACACGTTTCATATTGGACCAAGGTTAACTGGCCTTGGGATATACCCAATAAGCCTCGCAACATTTGATAATTTTATCCAGTGAAGCCACTCATTCAAGTCTTCATCAAAAGATTATATACCTTTGCTTGTTTACCAATAGCACCCAAATCCTATTGTCACAAAAAACAGTGCTAGCTGCATGTAAACTCCCTCCGAGAAAACCTGCTCCCTCACCAGTCACCAGACCTGATCAACATTCATCTTCAGTTGCTTCCTTTTCGTACCTGGTTCATTGCTTGAGGTACTCAACTACTCATAATTCTCTGTGTGGAATTCAATAGTATTACTATTCAAATTTTAATTTTTATTTAGAATTTAGAACTAGAGGATTTGTGGACTGAAGTTGAACTTGATTTTATTGACTCAGGAAGTTCATCATTTTATTTGGTTAGTAATGCTTTAATTCTGACTTGATATTTTCATAATGGAAAATAATGTTCTGAATTCATGTTGATGATAATGGTCCTAGCAAATATTTGCTTTTCTTTGGTTCTGTTTGTTTTGAGTTGTTGTAATCACCAGAAGAGAATTTTCCCTTGATAAGACTTTTCAATACAGGACCAGTTGAAGTAGCTGCATTCAATGTTCCTTAACTAAATGTTACTATATCTGTTGATCTAGTTGTAGATTTTCTGGATTGGATATTGTTGTATGTGCTGGTAATTCAGGTCTCATATTGACAATATCTACATTTTGTATCAACTTCCTTCACTGTTGTTGTAACCTTTGGAATTGTTGAAGCTGTGGCACTTTGAAGTTGTACAGTTAACCAGACAAGACAAGTTGTGTTGTATAATTGTTGCTTGCAAACAAAAATAGAAATAAATCAAAATTCAATCTCTGCTTCACTGGTTTTGTAGTTTCTGTTGTGACATATGAGTATGTTAATTATGTGGTAAAGTTACTAGTTGACTATAGTTTGTATTTTGCTCATAATGTCTCTTAATCTATATTGAGTCAACTTGTGCATATTAAAAACATGACACATTGTTACGTGAACCATAAAATACTTTGCAAAATGTATCTGGAAACCAAAACGTTTTACTACTACTTATTAATAAGCAAAGGTTATACAATCTAAAATACAATTGCCATATCATTACATGAAGCCAATATATATGCCACAGGGGTAGTAGCTAAAATATCATAGGGTGAAAAAATCGGCACCACCCATTTGAGAAAGGCACCCATTTGAGAAAGACACCGTCCATTTCTGAATAATAGCATTTGAAAATGTGTTTCCGGACGCTGCTGTCCGAAAAAAAAAGGTAATTTACTTTATATTTTTACTATTTTATAAATCTCGGACGCTATTGTCCAAAAAAGGATGACATCGTTCTCAAGTGGGGTGGTGTCAATCCCTTCATGCAACATGAGATCATTCTTGGCCTACCCAAAAGTTCAAACAGAAATATTCATGCTTCAAGTGATTCCAAAAAAAAAAAATGATGATCCAGGTCAGGGACAGAAGGCTGAAACTGCTGATTGCTTATCTTCACTGTTTTGTATCCAAAAAAATTTAAAATGTAGCTGCTTAATTTTATTTTTTCTAGGCACATTTATCTCTTAAGTCCTAGGAGCCATAATCCTGTTCAAACCTGAAATATTCACGTGGTGATGATGAAACTAATTCTCCCAACAGGTCTCTTTTTCATTTATAGCAAGTCTAAACCTGATGACTGACTTAAGGAAAAATAAGTCGTATCACTTAAATTAACCAACCATTATTAAATGTTACTCCTTTAATTTCTTTTTATTTGTCATAATTTAAAAAATCACACGGATTAAAAATATAATTAATGTTTTAGTTTTTTAAAAATTTTTCTTTTATACTCTTATTAGACTTTAAAATTATTAATTATTCACTCTATAATAAATGTGTAAAATAATAAATCAATATCGGTATAATAGAAAAAAAAAGGTCATAAATATATTCATTAGACACAACTAATAAGATATTTATATTAAAACAATAATAATACAAATTTTAATAATATTGATGTTATTTTTATTTTAATACTACATTAATTTTTAATTGGTTGTCATAAAGTCTAGCTCCCTATCCACAGCAGTCACTCCTTAGTCCTTCCTTATTTCCCTGTTCCTTCTTATGTTCTTCTTCCTACTCGACATCCCCTTCCCAATTTCTTCCCCTCTCTTTCTCTAACTTGTTTCATTTTCTCCTCTTTAAGTGAGATCTGGAGCAATATTGGAATCCTATTCATTTTTCTCTCTCACTTAGTTGGTTCATAGGGCAAGTCTTTGAAGTTATAGATAGTACTCAGAGGTGAAGGTACTACAATCCATTCCGTTGCTTATTTGAAACTTTAAGGTATGTATATCTTCAACTTATTAATTACAGAATATGTGTTTTTAGTAATTTTTAAGCTTTGAGAATGAATTTAGAGGATTCTATTGTCAAATAAATTACTAGTGTCATTCAAAATACTTGTTGATGCTAAGATTGGATAGATATCATTTTGATTGCTTTGTTGGAGACTTTGTACGTGACTCATCAATTGGTCGCTATATGTGTATTTTTTTCAAATTGATTCATGTCATCGATTTTCTTGTTAGTCCTCATCTTATGTGATTAACGGGACTTCTGCTGACCATACAATGGTGGACACATAGAGTCTTGATACTGCTCGTTTTAATCTCTATACATGTATTAATAATTCGGTTTAGTCCCTAAACGTAGATTTATTTTTTGTTTTAGTTCCTGTAGATATATACGTTTTCGTATTAGTTCTTGTAAAATCTATTCTCTACATGTTACGATAGCATGGGCAAAAGTTGAGAACATAGAGGTACTAAAAGCACAACAGAAACACATGTAGAGACTAAAACGAAAATAAGAGACATGTATAGGGACCAAATAGTTAATTTAATCTTTAATTTAAGGTTTTTATGGGAGACACAAATTCATATACCTTTTTATTTATTGATATATGCTTTTTATTAATATATGTTTTTTATAAACCTTCTAGAGTGAACTTAGTTGTGGGGTTTGGTAGTTTACATGAGGTTTAGGTTCAAATCTCATCTCTCATCTGCTTTTGTCGTAAAGAAAAATGCTTTTTATGAAGCTTCAACTTTAAAATAATTACTTCAAAGAGCACTTGTTAGATATTCATTCTGATTTTAGTTTAGTGAATAATTTATTTTCACCCTTTGTCAATATTCCCATGTAAACTTGAAATTGCATAGTTCATGACTTATTGTAATTCACTTGATATGTTAGCCAAAACAGGTATTCCTACTATGTGATTAGAATAATTGTAGATTTATTTTGAGATTGCTCGTGAGAAAAGACATATTATGGTTATTTTTTGAAGAGAGATGTTTTATTTATGGATTGGTTTCAAATTATTATGCATGTCTCTTAAATTTACTTGTTTCTTTATTTTCAATATGTTCTCCCAGGTTAAAATACTGTTGCCATTGGCTTAGAGATATAACAGAATACCATTTTGCCATGATGAAGAGAATAAAAGGCATATGTAAATTTAATACTGTGTTACTGTTTTTGATATTGCTTTGTCGTAGTGAACAGAATAAAAACGTCTTATGTAGTTTAATGTCGTCTTTGTGTTACCGAAGAGAATAAATGACCAATGTGCATATAGAATTTCTCATTTCTACTATTGGACTGAGAGGACCTTAGCTGCGATAGAATGGAACAAGACAGAGGGAGGAAGTCAATGGTTGGTTGAGAGAGACTTGGTTGGTGACAAATAGCATAGGATAGAGGCTTTGCTCTGATATTGGTAAAGTACTATTACATGTGTTGTGAAAAAACGGTTAACACAGAGAGTTGGGATTCGTTACTATGTGTTTTGGCTTTGGAAATCTGATGTTTACAATTTGGAAGAAAAACGATTAACACTAGTTAGTTTAGTTAAAAGTTTATGTTCATCTACTTGCTCTTGAGATTCTATACAAGCATGTCATATAAATAGTTTTTATACAGAAGAATCTAATATTTCCTAACAATTTATTGAAGGGTGTTGCTGCAGTGCCAATGTCAGACAACGCAGAGTACGATGTTTTTGTTAGCTTTAGAGGCACGGATATCCGTCCCGGTTTTCTTGGCCATTTGACTGATGTTTTTGATCAAAACAAAATACATATGGCCATCACTTGCTAAAGCAATTGAAGGATCATTCATTTCGTTGATCATATTCTCAAAAGACTATGCTTCTTCGCGATGGTGTTTTTTGTTCCTTTCTCAGTGTTTTGCCAACAATGTGGCTTCTCTATACAGGACTAGTAAAATTCGCTGCAGTTTCAGTTTCAGTTTCAGCATCTGTATTTAATCTAGTGTCAAGTTGAAACTTACCCAATGTTTCACTACTTAATCCTCCCTCCGTTCCTTATTATAAGCTCTTGAAAAATCGGTATTCTTTTTTATAAGCTCCTATTGTAAAAGTTAAAGCATTTATTATGTTATGTTTTCAGTTTTAACTTTAATTAACAAGGCTAATAGAGTTTGGTTTTAAATAACAAGGATAGTGGAATTTTGGAAAGGTACCATAATTTTTATGGAAATTTCAATGCATTTTCTTGTGACCACTTGGTCTGAATGATTTTTGTTATAGGTTCTTATATAAAGGAGCTGAGGGAGTAGTTTCCCATCGTCGCAAAGGAGCAGGGACCGATTAGCAAGCAAGGTGACCCGGTCGAACTTTCATTAGGGTAATTTTCAAGAAAACTACCACAATTCAATAAATATGTTGACATGATTGTAGATTTTCAGATTTTTAAGGATAGTACTAGGGCATGAAGCTCATTTCCTGTGTAAAAAATTCTATAAGACTATAACATAACACTTGCTTTAACCTTCAGAATTGCTGAGGTTATGGCACTTTTTTTTTTTTTGACTCTGGCATAATTTATTCTAAGTTGTACAATTGGGCAGGCAAGACAAGTGCTCCCCTTCTATAAACTTGCTTTTTGCACTGTCGATCATTCACTAGAAATGATATTATTTTATTAGCAACTTTTTGCAGCATGCTAATCTAGATTATTGCTGCAAAGTAATTAGCTATATCATTTTCTTATACTTGAATATTAATCGGTGTTAAATTACCAATGAATGTAGTGTGGAATGTATGTTTTCAAATTTTTTTTTTTAACTCTGGTAATGGTTTAACTAGGTAGTGCTTTTGGTAGTTACAATATTTTTTTACCACTACTTCAAGCAACGATTAAAGATTTTAGCTACTAGTTTATTTTGCTTTTTCCATGTTTATCATTTATTAATTTTTATAATTTCAATGTTGTCCAGTAATCTCCCATTCAAAAATATTTTTCACACCAAGTAAAAATTGTGAATGCATTCATATTGTTAACATTTTTAAATAAAATTTTCCAAAAGAACTCTATTTTCTTAGTTTGATTCAAGACATTTCATAATTTTTGTATATTGAAAATTTGAAATATTAA
The DNA here is from genome assembly GCA_037177725.1 of Cyamopsis tetragonoloba. Classification (NCBI taxonomy): domain Eukaryota; kingdom Viridiplantae; phylum Streptophyta; class Magnoliopsida; order Fabales; family Fabaceae; genus Cyamopsis; species Cyamopsis tetragonoloba. The sequence goes on along the minus strand of CM074121.1, from coordinate 8,306,248 downwards.
AATAAATATTTGTTTGTCTATTATATAAATAAAATTTTCTTTCGATTGTCAACCAGCAGAGAAACTAAAGATTATAGCAATTTAATTTTATATTTTATTATATTATAAATTTAGCAAATAAAAAAAACAGCAATAATTGGATTTAAAATATTCAATATGCAAAGACAACATTTACGATAAACAAAAAATTTATAAATATAATTTTTAAGATGATAAATATTTTGAAATAATTTATTAAAAAATAATTTGATGTCCTTTAATGTTATTTTACATTTAACAGTAAATTCAACCGTTACTTTTGTCAAACATTTTTTTATTCATTTTGTTAGCTTATCCACTTACAATTTTTAGTTTTCAACCTTCAACTAGTTTTTCATTTTTTTTACCAAATGCACTCAATAATTTGTCATTTATATTTTTTCTTATGTGTGGATTAGTATAAAACTATTAACAGTATTGCTATTTAGCACAAATTTTGTTTTGCGTAAATGGTTTTTTTTTTTTGAAATATTGTTTTGCGTAAATGTTGCAGGATGACCTGACTTGTATATAAAATTAACAAAGTACTTGTAATTATTTTTAAAAAATAATTTAGAAATCAATAATTCTTTTTTCTATCTCACGAATCTCATCAACCCATTTTTAATTATTTATATTTATTTTGATTCACTTTAGTGTTTTATATTGTATTTTTAAAATCAACTTGATCTCTTTATGATAATTCAGTTAAAATTTTTTGATAAAAAGGGTCAAATTGACCTAAGAAATACAACATAAAAGGAAGTAAGAAAATCATGTGAATTAAAATAAATATAAGGACCAAATTAAAATTTTATTATAGTATTTTTTAACCAAAGGGATTTTGTTCCCGGAAAAATTAGGATTTAAATAGATGTGTAGGGCGTGTGGCAAGAATAGTAGGAATTAAAAAAAAATTGGAAAAAGAACTTGTTCAAATTTTAATTTTTGATTGAGTTTTGTCTGTACTTATTTTTTAAGCAAACAGATTTAGCTTAATAGGATTTAAATAAATGTGTTGTGCGTGTGGCGTGAATAGTAGAGATTGAAAAAGAAAAAAAAAAAAGGTAAAATGATATTTTTGGTTCTTTAACTCTTTGTATCAATTTATTTTGGTCTTTTAATTTTTTTTATCTGTTTTAGTCTTTAAACAGTTATTTTAGATTCAATTTGGTTGTTACCGTTACATCTAGACGTTAACAGATTAAAAATCATTTATAAAGGGATCAAATTGAATCCAAAATAAAACTTAAGAAACTAAATTGAATCTAAAATAAAAATTAAGTAAGTAAAATATATAAAAAAATATTAAGAGACTAATGAGAAAGGGAGAGCGAACTGGGGTGGGGAGTGACGGAGTGTGATTCTGTGAGGTCAAAATTTTTAGCCGAAAGGTCAAATGAAGCTTTTTCTTCTTCTTCCATTAAACTGCAGATTCTTCCAGTAGGTGAGCTGTTGCTCCAACATGCATAAGGAAGCCCTGAATCTAATCCCTTACCAGGCAACCAATAATTTCAATTACATCCTTTGAGGTTAGTATTAACTAATAATTGCTTCGTATTTATACTGATTGATCTAGTTATCTCTTATATCAGTCATTTATTTTTCGCCAAAGAAAATTAAGGCGGAAAATAAAGAAAATAATACTGAAATGCACAAGATCAAGTAGAGAAATTACTTGCTCACTTCTTTACGTATAGGCTATATCCATTAATGATCGTGATTTACAGATTAGAAGATGAAAGCTTGCTAATCCAGAATGAGGTTGAATTGTCATTTATCATACATAATATTTGATATCTTCTTCCTTCCCCTCCTTTTGGCTAACCTCTATTTTGAACTTGTCCTTTATATTCTGTTCTGTTCTTTAAGCTCTTCGATCTTTTCACATTGCAACTGAAAAAGTAAATACAAACGGGCTGCTATAATAGTTATAAATTACTCCCTTAGAATAAGCAGTATATAATTATAGTTTCAGTTTATTACAAATCTCGACTTTTTTTTGAGGTTCTATATAAGTAATTAAGCATTACTGAACGAGTTGTGAAGTTCCATCTACTTGCTCCTAAGATAAGATCCTGTATATACAAGCTGATCATACATTAGTTGTTTTAACACAAATTCTAATATCATCTAATCAATTGAAGGGTGCGGTGTAAAGGCAATGTCAGACAACGCAGAGTATGATGTTTTTGTTAGCTTTAGGGGGAAGGATATCCGTCACGGTTTACTTAGCCATTTGATTGAGGCTTTTGCTCAAAAGGATATACATGCCTTTGTAGATGATAAACTTGAGAGAGGAGATGACATATGGCCATCACTTGCTAGAGTAATTGAAGAATCATTCATCTCATTGATGATATTTTCAAAAGACTATGCTTCTTTGGATGGTGTTTGGAAGAACTTGTGAAAATACTTCAGTGCAAAGAGAAATATGGACAAACTGTAATACCTGTTTTCTACGCAATGGTAGTAATTAACATAGACCAAGCTTTTGTGGTCGCTACTTTGTACACCACCTATTTTTCTACGCAAAATCACACTAGGGTAAATGTTGCGAAATAACACATATTAATATCCGTTTGGATGTTAATATACGTATGGATGTTATTTTTTATGTTCGTTGGTATATATGGAGCTTATTGTCCGTAATGATCCGGACCTTAATATCCAAGCAAGTGTGAGTGTGGTGTAGAAATATGAATCTCACTCAGATCAAAATAAAAAAAAAAAATCAAGTGTGGTGTGTGTGCAGGGTGTAATGGGCAAAGTGGTGACTAGCTTTCGTTTGTAGCAAGATTTTCTTAAGAAAATTCTTAAAGACTTGGGGGCAATTTCATTATAAGTGAGACTATTGTTACTTCTCTTTATTTATTGTCACTCTCTTTTCAATATTTTTAATTTAAAATATATTTATATAATCAAATAAAATTTAAGTGTTAATTCATAAATATTATTAAAATAATAAAATAAAAATGACAAAAAAGAGTGAGAATAACATCACCAACCAATCTCTCTCCTTGGTTCCGTCAATTGGGGGGGCTAGTTGCTACTTGCTAGTATATGTCTCACATTTTTAGTTGCACTTCACGAAACTATTTTTTCAAAAGAATATATTTTTTTTTCTCATTTTAGAATATGTTCTCATAAATTCTTCGGCTAGAATTCTAAAATAGTATAATTTGATTGTTAAGTGACCACATTTTAAAATATGATAGTTTTAGTTTTATTTCACTATATTTTAGAAAATGATAATTTTAGTTTTATTTAACCATACTGTAAATTCATGGTAATTTTATTTCAGTTTTATTTGATCATATTTTAGAATTTGACTAAGGATTTTTCTAATTATATTCTAGAATCTAGTATTTTTATTTTTACTAGACAATATTCTAAAATCCGAAGGAGAGAATTTCTTTTATTTTATTCTAGAATTCCAGTGAATAAGTGTATGTGTGATGAATTTAGGGATGTCATTTAGGCTAAAGTAATGTAAAATATATAATTTCACGTTATAAAAAAAATTATTAAAATTATATTATCTATATGTGTAAGTATATTAAAAATTTTAATATATTTTATTATTTTTTTCCATGTATTTATATAGAGTAAAATTGACTTATTCTATCTATTGTATTGTATGTAAAATATTGAATATTTTAAAATTTGTGTTATACATTTTAAAATATAAAATATTAATTAAATATATAACCTTTCATACTAATGTAAAATATATAATTGATTTTTTCAAAAAACAATTAAAATTATTAAAATTGTACTATCTATATATCTAAATGTGTATGTATATTAAAACTTTTAATATATATATATTAAAAATTTTAATTTAGTCTATTATATATTTTCTCTATCTATATAAAGTAAAATTGATTTAATCTATCTATATATTATGTTAAGTGAAATAAAATATTATAAATTTATTTATTCACCATTTGTTCTTTTTAAACTAAGTTTGTAATTACAATTTTTTTCTTGCAAAGTAAAAGTATATATTATATTGATAATTAGAGCACTAGAAGTACTCACGTAATTACAATTTTAGAATCTACATGACACGAAAAATCATCCCAAACATGCAAAAGCCTTTGTATCAATATTAACTCACCCACCCAAAAAAACATACAAAATAGTGCTAAGAGTATAATGCATTTGAGTGGGCTATAACTACCACATCCACCTACAAGAAAGCAGTAAATATCCATTAATCTTCTCCCAACCTACCCAATAGCAAGATAAAATGGAAATATTTATTATCATAGTTTGAAAAGAGTAATTTAAAAATTTTATAGATCTAAATTTTAAATTTACTTTATTATGTATTTTTTCTATTTTGTAGAATAAAATTAACTTTATTTATGTATCATAACATAATTCTTAAAATAAAAAATTGGTAATATAAAATACACAAGTAAATATTCCGTGCAACGCATGGACCTTATATCTAGTGTATTTAATATTGTTCACTTCATTTTTTGCCGAAGATATTTATTTAAGATGGAAAACTGAAGAGAAAATGGAAGATGGAAAAAACAGGGCATTTTCTTTAATATTTTTCATATTAGGGACTCTGTGCCCTTATTTTATACTGAATATGGAGGGTGTTGCTTTTTAGCAAATGTGAAGGAAGAATATGGAAATCAAAAGAATTATTTCTTTGAAAGAAAAACTTTTCTACTTTGTTAGCAGAAGATGTGAAAATCGACTCAATTGCCTAGTTACATTGTGGGAAGGATTAGTCGTAGGAAGATTTTGTGAATGATTCAGATCAACTAAAAAAAGTATTTGGATCTACTGACTGGCTTAGATTTAGAATCATTAGCAAGAGCAAACAGAGTTGATGACATATACCATGTTAGGAAATGAGCTCTAGTGAAACAATTCAACTTTTCAAGTTGAATGCCTTTGTCAGAAACATCATGATTTGGAGTATCATAAGCTTTCAGAGCGTGTGGTCGATTATGCCAAAGGCATTCCCAGTTCTTAAGGTTTTAGGTCATCTTCTTCAATAAGGAAGAATGGAAAAGTCAATTGGATAAAATTGAACAAATGCGAAGTTCATGATGTAATAAAAATAAGTTATGATGATTTAGATTGAAAAGAACAATTTTTTTTTTAAATATCGCATGTTTGTTTTGTGAATTGTATGTGAAAGTGGACTACATAAAAGATTTATTGAAAGATGGTGAAAGTGATAATTCAGTGATCAGGTTAAAAAGACTAAAAGATAAAACTCTTATAACCATTTCTAAAGACAAGATATTGATGCATGATATTATAAAAGAAATGGGTCGAGAGATTGTTCGCCAAGAATCTCGTGAGCATCTTGAAAACTGTAGTCGATTGTGGGATGAAGATGACATTTATAAAGTTTTGAAAAAAAACAAGGTGAAAACCTAAAATTATCTATAACATTTCAATAACATTTGAAGATTTAGATGATAATGCGGATTTTAATGATGTTTAAATTTTATCTCTATTTTGTGGTAGGGGACTGAGGCCGTTAGAAGCATAAGCATGTACCTGTCATCGCGTAGTAGGAAGATGAAGTTAAGCCCTCCTGTATTTTCCATGTACAAACTACGATTTCTAGTTTTTTATTCTCTGTATGGTTTTCGCTACTTTGATCAAGGACTTGAATGTTTTCCAAGTGAATTAAGATATCTCTATTGAAAATATTACCCTTTAAAATCCTTGCCAAAGAAATTCTGTGTTGAAAACCTTGTGATATTGGACTTGTCATATAGCCAAGTGCAGAAACTTTGGCAAGGCGTGCAGGTATATATCCTTGTCTTGTTATAGACTTTGTATTAATTCAAGTAATAAAAAGCTAACTACTTAAGCTCATCAATCATGTCTTCATTTGTTTTACTTTTGAAACAGAATCTGGTGAATTTAAAAGCTGTAAACTTCTATCGTTGCATATTCTTGGAGGAGCTGCCTAACTTCTCAAAGGCCAAAAATCTTGAAGAAGTAGATGCTTGTGAATGTCATAAGTTGACTAATGTGCATCCATCTATTCTCTCTCAACAAGCTTAAGAAATTCAATCTAAGCCAATGCGAATCCCTTACCACTAAATTAGTAAGCAAGATTCATATGAGATCCCTCAGTTCCCTCAAACTTGAATTTTGCAAAAAACTAAGAGAATTCTCAGTTACTTCATAGAATATAATAGAATTTGATTTACAATACTGTTACAAACCAGAGAGCCGAAAATAAATGCAGCAGTAATGAGAAGCAGAAAATAGGGAAGATTCTGTATTATTTGCAGTGAAAAGGAAAACATCAGAGGGAGAAACCTCTCTTCTGCCCAGAGCAAAGCTCCTACACAAACACTCAAATTTAATAGAATGAATCTTCCTAATACAAACTAGAGCCCCAAATACCCACAACAGCACTCTCTCTCCTCTAACAGTTTCACCTGCTGTCCATGCCACCTCAGCAGACAATAATCATTTAAGATCTCCCTTCCTTTTCTTGCGGACGTATACCACCCATTCCTTGGCAGTGTTCTTTCCTTCATGGGCCATAGGTTCTGTGGGGTGCTTCTCAGTTTGGTCTCCATCAATGTCTCCTTCTTCAGAAACTGCCTTGTCCTCAAGGCTGAGAGAAGGAAATTGGCTGTGGATCACCACCTCGTCTTCCCATGTAGCCTCATTTGTATGCTTTCCTGCCCATTGTATTAACCACTGATTTACTCTCTCTCCCCTTTTCATTATACTGCGAGTTGCCAGCACCGCCAAAGGTTCAAGGATTTCAACACCTTCAAATTCTAACTCAGTAGGCAGCTCTACTGAACTCTGGTAATTTCCCATGGCCTTCTTCAATAGCGACACATGAAAAACTGGATGTATCCTTGAATAAACTGGAAGCTTCAAGCGATATGCTACAGACCCGATGCGTTCAATCACCTCATAAGGACCATAGTATCTTGCTGAGAGTTTAGGATTAATCCTGGCCATCACAGATTGTTGTCTATGTGGTTTGAGCTTAAGGAAAACCCATTCCCCCATCTCAAAAGAGCGCTCTTGCCGATGTCTATCAGATTGGGTTTTCATTCGATCCTGGGCTCGAACCAGATGGTTCTTCAGCTGTCTTAATGCTTCATCTCTGTTCATTAATTCCCTCTGTACCGTCTCCACTTTCGCTTCCCTTTGCACACACCTTACTATTGTTGGAGGAGGACGACCATACACTGCTTCAAAAGGTGTGGTTGCTGTGGACTCATGGAACGTAGTATTATACCAATATTCGGCCCAAGGAAGCCAATGAACCCAGTTCTTAGGCTGATCTGTTATAAAGCAGCGCAGGTAGGTTTCCAAGCAGTGATTTACTACCTCCGTTTGACCGTCGGTTACGAGATGATATGTCGTACTCATTTTCAATGTCGTTTCTTGCAGCTTGAAGAATTCCTTCCTAAAAGAACTCATGAATAACGGATCTCGGTCACTAACCACCAACATGGGCATGCCATGAAGGCGAACCACTTCCTTGACAAATATTTCTGCTATTGTCTTGGCTGTGTATGGGTGCTTCAACGGCATAAAATGTCCATACTTAGTCAATCTGTCAACTACCACTAGAATTGCTTCAAACTGCTTAGACCGTGGTAACCCCGTTATGAAATCGAGGGAAATGTCTTCCCAAATACGCTCAGGGATAGGGAGAGGCTGTAGTAATCCTCCAGGAACAGCTGTTACATACTTTTGTCGTTGACAAGTATCACATTCCCTGACAAACTTCTGCACATCAGATTTCATCCCTTTCCAATATATATTGGCTGCAAGCCTCTGGTAGGTCTTCAAGAACCTTGAATGTCCCCCTTGGGGAGTCGTGTGGAATTCCTGCAGCAGCTTCGCAATCCATGGTGACTTTTCCAAAATAACTAGTCTGTCCTGGTAGAACAGAACCCCTTGTTTAACTGAGAACCCAGGGTGTTTAGCAGGTTCACATTTTACCTCCTGCATTACCTTTTTCCAGTGCTCATTCTCTTGTACCTTGGTTTTCATGGTTTGGGAATCTAACCAGACTGGGAAATACACCATGGTTCTGATCTCATATTCTTCCTCCCCACATCTAGACAAAGCATCAGCCCCTCTATTGTCCTTCCCTGCCTTGTAGACGATTTCAAAATTGTACCCCATCAACTTTGCCAACCAATTTTGCTGATTTTCGGAAGTGATTCTTTGTTGTAGCAATTACTTTAAACTCTTGTGGTCTGTATACACCTTGAACCTCCTCCCCATTAGGTTAGGCCGCCAATGTTGGATTGCTAAAGCAATTGCCATGAGTTCTTTTTCATATGTGGACTTTGTTAAATTCCACTCACCCAATGCCTTGCTGAAATAAGCTATAGGTTTTTTACTCTGACTCAAAATAGCTCCAATGCCCACTCCTGAGGCATCACACTTGATAAGTGCAAATTAGTGTGTTTATTTAATAAAGGATTTGCACTTATCTTCTCTAGAAATTACATGTTTTATACATAATTTCACCTTCTAGTCTAGGGATAGATGGAAGTGCTTATGATTGCTTTATACTCTGTTTAATGCAAGACTTAGTTCCTAAAGCGCCAAGGGATTGGGCTCTAGAAACTAGTGTCTTAGAATCAAGTGACAAATTGATTTGCACTTGTAACATTGAGTATGCATCTTTTCTTTAATATTTAACTAAAATAGTAAGAAACAAGGTGAAGTAATAAAACTCAATCCCAGGTGACTTGTTATCTTATTTGTTTATCTCTTTATCTATTGTTTATTTTACTTTCCGTTCACAATCTTGATATGTTTTTGAACAATTCGTCAACTTAATTCTTAATTGAATTAGTCCAAGTGCTCCCTGTGGACGATACACGTATAGTCACTATACTGAAACGAGTTAACTATTTCCAGCACCATTAAAAGGTTAACAACACTCAAGTTCAAAATCTTGCTCGAAATTAGGTAGTGCCAATACCGGAGCTGTCGTGAGCCTTCCCTTTAATTCTACAAACGCTTCTTGAGCCTTTGGATTCCACCCAAACCCCTCTTTCTTTGTGAGCTCTGTTAATGGTCTTGCGATCTTTCCATAGTCTCTAATGAATTTTCTGTAGTACCCTGTTAATCCAAGAAATCCCCGTACTCCCTTTATTGATTTGGGCACAGGCCAGTGAAGAACACTGTTTACCTTCTCTAGATCCACAACAACTCCTTCTATTGAGATAACATGCCCCAGATATTCTATCCGAGACTGCTCGAAATTGCATTTTTTCCTATTAGCATACAACTGGTGGAAAGAGTTAGAAGGAGCGTCCCACAACTTCATATCGAGCAACTCCTTCCACCAGATATTCTCTAGATCCATAGCAACTCCTTCTATCGACCAAGATAAACAGAGGGACATCGCTAATTCTTCCCTTTAACTTCAGTGTTTTTGGAGCTCCTCCTCTCTCCGTCGCAATCTGGTGGAAGCTCAGAGCACTACATTCGCCTTCCACTTGGTCACCGTCGCCTTTTTCCATTAGGGTTCCCTCCACCTTTTCATCCTCGTCAATCTCTACTTGGAACTGGTCTTCTAACAACACCACCCTCAGCTGTTTGACCGGACACTGGTGGGTTGGGCTATAAGGCCCACCTCATTTGAAACAAAGGCCTTTTCGTTTACGGTCCAGCAGCTCCTGATAAGGTAAATGTCTGGCTCCTTTATCTCGAGACCCAACTCTCTCCCTTTCCATACCTCCCTGTTTGTTATGTGGGCCTAGCCCAATGACGCCCCCTCCATATCCTTCACTTTGCGGGTTGACTTGACTCATGTAATTAGGCGTGGGTTTAATTACGGAATGACCCGCTCCATGGCGCCCCTCATTCCTTCCTTGACCTTGCAATCCTCTGTTTCGACTCAGGATTTCCAATTCCACCGACCTTTCCAAATTCATCATTTTACCTCTCGATAACGGATTCAGAACGTTCAAACTCCGCAAATGAGCTCTAATCTCCTCTTTGAGCCCATGGATAAAATAAGAAAAGTACTGTTCATCGTGTAGTTTGGGAACCTGGGCAATCAAACATTCAAAATTTTTTATGTAGTCCTCGACACTCCCTGTTTGGCGCAGCTCCTGGAGTTGTTCAAAAACACTCCCCTTCCCCAGACCTCCGTACCTCTCTAACAAGGCTCGTTTCAGCTGTTCCCATGAGATATCTTCGCAATCGTTCAAAATGAGTTGAAAAAATGAATGGTGCCTCCTTCCATACACAACTGAGCCAAATTCACCCTAACAGCCTCACTAGTCTCTTAAACGTGGAAGTAAATCTCCGCTCGCGTAATCCAACCTGCGGGGTCCTCGCCGTTGAACATAGGCAACTCAATCTTCTTCACCGATTGCCTGAACTCGTCCAAGGTGTCTCCCTGTAACGACTTCCAGCTCGTACCCGTCCTCATCGATGAGTTCTCCCTTCTTGGGTGTTCTACCTCCTTTCCTACGGAGCTTTCCTCACCCCCTGTACCTCTTCCTTGACCCCGAGATAACATCTCCATCATCATTTCTATGTTCCTCGTTAGTTTGTTCTGCGCCTCAGCATTTTCTCGGCGCATAATCTCCATTGCAGTTTGGTGCACATCAGTCTTAGATTGCAACGAATCCTTTGACATCCTCATACTGGCCAACTCTTTCTCAATCAATTCCACACGTGATTCCATGTCTCCTTGGTTCACTGGTTCACTAACACTGGTTGATGATCCTTTCACCGTCTTCTTCACCGGCTTCTTCTTCTTCGACGTGGGCATTCACCGTCGAGTTTGATAAATCCGGCAGGTCGGACCAATTTGTTACAAACCAGAGAGCAGAAAATAAATGGAACAGTAATGAGAAGCAGAAAATAGAGAAGATTCTGTATTATTTGCAGTGAAAAGGAAAACATCAGAGGGAGAAACCTCTCCTCTGCCGAGAGCAAAGCTCCTACACAAACACTCAAATTCAACAGAATGAATCTTCCTAATACAAACTAGAGCCCCAAATACCCACAACAGCACTCTCTCTCCTCTAATGGTTTCACCTACTGTCCATGCCACCTGAACCGACAATAATCATTTAAGATCTCCCTTCCTTTTCTTGCGGACGTATACCACCCATTCCTTGGCAGCGTTCTTTCCTTCATGGGCCATAGGTTCTGTGGGCTGCTTCTCAGTTTGGGCTCCATCAAATACTCACAAGTCAATGCATTGCCCTCATCTTTTGGACGTCAAAGCAAGCTTGATAGAGAGCTTGCCTTCATCCATGAAAAGTCTTACCAGACTTTGGTGCCTTGACATGGAATTTTGCGAAAAGCTTCGGACTCTGCCAGAGCTTCCCCCATCCCTTGAAACTTTACTTGCCCAATCATGCAGATCACTTGAGACTATATCATTCCCTTCAACGGCTACGACTAATAAAAGCATGATAAGGGCTGAGTTTTGGGATTGCTTGAAATTGGATGAAGATTCGCTGGTGGCTATTGGGTTGAATGCTCAAGTCAGTGTAATAAATTTTGCATGCCAACATTTATTTGCTCTGGAACACAATGGTACTGGAAATTATGATGATTACGAACACAACTATTATTCTTATCAGGCAAAGTATGTATATCCCAGAAGTGACATTCCAAATTGGTTTGCATATAAGACAAAGTATGTTTATCCAGGAAGTGATGATCTTGGTTGGTTGCTTGTGAATAAGACTGCAATGAATGATATAATTATTGATCTGTCCTCCACTCCAAGATCTGCTCCGTTGGGCTTCATTTTCTGCTTCATTGTTAATGATTGTATAGATACTCAGAGTTCCTCACAGGTAGGCAGTTATGGTCACCTTTTCCAATCCCTATATGGTACATCACAATGGATACATAGCGAATTTGGTACATTTCATGGACCATTCCCTTGGCTACAGAGACAATCCAGTAGTGCGCTATGTCTATTAGGAATGTGGTTAGAAGAATCTAGTTACTGTGGACCAGAATATAATGATAGATTGGGATTTCACATCATTATCAGTGATTGCGATGGTGAAGGTGAAAGAGAGAGTGTCGATATGTAAATGTCCAGACCATTGCATGAAATTTGCTCCGATCATGTGTGCATATTATATGACAAACAAAGTTCTTGCTACCTAAATAGCATAGCAAAGGATCAAACAAGGTTTAAAATCAAGGTTGAAATAAATTACGAGCATCGAAGTATTAGACCAAGGTTAAGAGGTTTTGGTATATGCCCAATAAGCACTACAACATTTGACAACTTTATTATCCAGTAAAAGTGCCAGCTTCTCTGTAAACTCCCTCGAAGTAAACATTTGTCTTCAGTTGCTTCCTTTTCTTCCGTGGTTCATTGTTTCAGGTACTCATAAATCTTTGTAGATTATGCTTTGTTTGAGTTCAATGTCTATGTAACTAGGAGTTGGCCATATGGGTACTTCTATGTGAAACTTCAAGTTTTAATTTTTATTTAGAGCAAGAGGATTTGTTGGCTGCAAGTTGAACTTGATTTTATTGACTTAGGAAGTTCATAATTTTATTTTGGTTAGTAATGGTTTCATTTTGACTTGATATTTTCATAATGGAAAATATTGTTCCGAATTCCTATTGTTGAATGTTATCATAATGATCCTAGTAAGTATTTTTGCTTTCTTTGGTTCTGTTTATCATGTCTTATAATCATCACCAGAGAATTTTCCCTTGATGAGACTTTTCAATACAGGACCAGTTGAAATAGCTGCAATTGTGGTTTGAGCTTTGGTGTCTAATCTAGCGGCTTAAGCTTATTCAGCAATATCTGTTGATCTAGTTGTAGATATTCTGGATTGGATTTGGATGTATGTGCTGAGTTTAAGTCCCGTGTTTGCATTATTTAGATTTTGCATTCCAAGTACTAGAACATTAAAGCTCCTTCCTTCCTTTTGTATCAACTTCCTTAACACTTGCTGTAACCTTTGCAATTCCTGAAGCTTCGACACTTTCCCTTGGCTATGGCACTTCCTTATTTGCAGTTGTACAATCGATTATGCTAGACAAGTGCTCCCTTTCCATGATTTCTCCAAGCCTACCTAACATGAAGAGAAGGAATAATAAATTACTGGCAACACTTTGGGGCAAATTACAAAGTGAATTGTTGTTTACAAAATTTCTTTTTCGCCTCTGCTTCAGTGGTGTTGTAGTTTCTGTTTTGACATCTAAGTTGAGTCAATTTTGTGGTGAAGTTACTATCATCAATCTGTGTTTTTCCCCCTTTTGACACAAATTGTCTTTTTGCTCTCCAGATATTTAATAACTTGTATTATTCCTATGAAATGAAGTGACAAAAGGTTGTTCCTGTTGATCCCTTCTGATTTTGGTGGGAGAAAATTGTTCAGCTATATGAATCTGGCTCCTTTTTTCTAAATTGAGTTGTATTGTTTCTTTGGCAATCATTATAGTTACAAAACAATTTTTACTGTCTCTTGAAGATGATGAAATTGGTACTTTTAAGTTGCATTCTTGTTGGTCATTTTCTTATATGCAGGACTATTACATTTCTTTTTATGTTATACATCAGTAGTAGCTAAGTTTGGCCCTATAATAAGTATGCCTGGTCATGAAACTTCATGGAAGTTTGGTTGTGGATATTTTTGCCTATGAAATGTCTATGTTGTCAATACTTTTACTAATGTTATTTTTACATATTGTTGTTTTGGTGCTTTTACGTTAATTCTGTGTTGTATCTATTGTACAATGTTGTAGAAGAGTAATAATAGCCAAATGTCTATTGCTATCTTATTTTCCTAATGTTATCCATAATCCAAATGAGTTATATGAGTACTTTTTTTTTGGCTAATTGTATTGAAATAAAAGCCTATTTTATGGTGCATCCATAATGCTTTCAATACAATAAATTCTTTGTATTAAAAGAAAGGAATGGACTCTTAAACTGATGCTTCAAAGTCAAATTTTAACATGAAACCCTAACATCGAGCTCTACAATTTTGTAGAAGACCTCGAAGCCAAATTCTCAAAGTTTTCTTTCCATATTCAAATATGTATTTGAATATGCTGGTCCTATTTTCGAATATTTGAGTTCTGTGACCCAATATTCAAATATATATTTGAATATTGCATGCAAATTTGCAGAATTTCATGCCCAAACACCTAGAAAGGCATACCAAACCCAAATAAACCAAATTCATACTCCATTACACCATAACACACAATAAACAGGTAATCAACACCAATACACTCAAGGGCCAAAATTACATGCATAGACTAAAGTCTAATTTGAAGGTTACCAAACCTTATCCCTAAAATGTTCAAATTGGAGTTTTTAGTGGAGGTTACCTCAAGCTCCAAGCTTGAAGAGAAACCCTAAAACTTAACGCCTTTAAACCTCTAGCTTCTCCACTAACTCAATCTCCTCTTCTTGATTCCTTCCTTGTTCTTTAATTCCTCTTGAGTTCTTGTCCTCGCCTTAAAGCCCTAATCAATCATAAGCCATGAAGTTGAGGAGAAGGTGGTGAGGCTCAACAAACCCTTGCATGTATGCTTGAATGGAAATGGAGATGATTAAGCTCACTAATCTCTTGCATGCAAGAATTGGAGTGGAGTTGAGAGGAATTGAAGGTTGGTGGTGTTGTTGGTGTGAGGGGAAGAGAAAGAGGGAGTGAAGGAGATGATGTTTTTGATAGAAAAGTGTGGTGAGTGTGTGTGTGGATGGCGTGAAGGCATGAGGGTGCGGGGGCAATTTTTATCAAAACTACACCTATGCTTCTTAACTTTTTTAATTTTGCAAAATAAGCCCTATGAACTAAAATAAAATCTTCTTTGAACACATGACTTAGTAAATGCTTAATTTTGAGGATGTTACAATTGTAGCCCTAAAATGAATTTTGCCGTTAAAATTTAGCCTTACTTGTATTCTTTCTCCCATGTGATTTCCAAGGATCCATGGCTTTGCCAAAGCACTTTGACTAAGGGAACGAACTTGTTTAAATGAACTTTTGCACCGTAGTCTAAAATCTCTAACAGTTGAGCCTTGTAGGACAAATTTGACTTTATCTTAACCTCATTTGCACTCAAGACATGGGATGAATCTAGGACATAGCTGAGAGACATGAACACATCATGTAAATTTGATAGATTGGGAGGAAGGGCTATTTTATAAGCAATTGGTCCGATCCTTTTAAAAATATGAAAACTTCAAAGTGAATTGAGGTAAAAATTTCAAAGTGAATAATACATTGTATTAAAAAAGCATACAATAATTTAGATAATTTAAAAATACCATATTCATTTTTATTTCGAAAAACAACATATTCTTTAAGTGTATAGTATATGATCTCTATAAAAATTGTTACAAATTTAAAAATATAAAAAATTATGTAAATTCAGTTAGAAACTGCAATGTCAATAATACATTGCTTTCAGAAAGCTTTAAATAATTTAGGTAATTTAAAAACACTCTATTCATTTTTATTTTGAAAAACACCCTATTCTTCAAGTGTATAGTACACAATCTCTAACAAAAATTGTAGCAATTTTAAAGATATAAAAAAATATGTAAATTGAGCTAAAATCTTCAAAGTAAATAATACATTGTTTTCATAAAGCTTCAAACGATTTAAGTAATTTAAAAATACCCAATTCATTTTTATTTCGAAAAACATTATATTCTTCACGTGTATAGTACAAATCTCTAAAAAAAATTATTGCAATTTTAAAAATATAAAAAATTATTTAAATTGAACTAAAATCTTCAAAGTAAATAATACATTATCTTCATAAAGCTTCAAATAATTTAAGTAATTTTAAAAAAAATCTATTTATTTTTATTTCGAAAATCACCTTATTCTTCAAGTGAATACTATGTGATCTCTACAAAAATTGATACAATTTTTAAAATATAAAAAATTATGCAAATTAAACTAAAAACTTCAAAGTGAATAATAGATTGTTTTCATAAAGCTTCAAAAATTTTAGGTAATTTAAAAACATACACGTATTTTGAAAACGCTATTTTTAGAGTGTATAGTACACTATCTCTAAAACAATTATTTCAATTTTAAAAATATAATAAATTATGTAAATTAGGCTAGAAACTTCAAAATGAATAAGACATTGTTTCCTAAAAACTTCAAAAAATTAAGGTAAGTTTAAATCACACTATTCATTTGTATTTCGAGAAAAACTGTATTCTTCAACGATATAGTACACGATATCTGAAAAACTATTGCAATTTTTAAAGTATAACAAATTTTATAAATTGAGGTGAAAACTTCAAAGTGAATAATATATTATTTTCAAAAAGCTTCCAATAATTTAAGTAATTTAAAATATCCTATTCATTTTTATTTTAAAAAACACCATATTCTATAATTGTATAGTACAAGATCTCCAAAAAAAAACAAAAGCAACTTTAAAAATATAAAAGATTATGTAAATTGATATAAAAGATTATGTAAATTAAGCTAGAAACTTCAAAGTGAATAATATATTGTTTACAGAATTCTTCAAATAATATAGATAATTTACAAAAACCTTATTCATTTTTATTTCAAAAAGCACCATATTTTTTAACTGTATAATACATGATCTCTAAAAGATCATTGCAATTTAAAAACAGATTATTTAAATTGAGCTAGAATTTTGAAAGTAAATAACACATCATTTTCAATAAGATTCAAATACTTTAAGTAATTTATAAATACCCTATTCATTTTTATTTCGGAAAACAACATATTCTTTAAGTGTATAGCATGTACAAAATCACTAAACAATTGTTTTATTTTTAAAAAAATAAAAAAATTATGTAAATTGAACTTCAATCTTCAAAGTAAATGATACATTGATTTCAGAAAGCTTCAAAAAGTTTAGGAAATTTAAAAAATGTATTTTAATTTTTATTTAGCAAAACACTCTATTTTTCAAGTGTAAAGTAGACAATCTCTAAAAAAACTTGTTTCAATTTTAAAACATAATAAATTATGTAAAATGAGCTAGAAAATTCAAAGTGAATAATACATAATTTTCAAAAAAATTCAAATAATTAAGGTAAGTTTAAAACTCCCTACTCATTTTTATTTCGAAAAATATCCAATTCTTCAACGGTATAGTAGATGATCTCTAAAAATACTATTGTCATTTTAAAAATATTAAAAATTATATTAATTAAGAAAAAAACTTCATAGTGAATAACAATTTTTTTCAAACAGCTTTAAACAATTTAGATAATTTACAAACACGAGTTAACTATCAATTTGGTCCTCCAAAGATTATCTTGTCACCAATTTAGTCCCTCAAAGAATTTTGTCACCAAATTAGTACTCTAAAGATCATTTTTGTCATCAATTTGGTCCACCAAAGAACTTTGTCACCAAATTAGTCTTCCAAAGATGTGTAAGTATACCAAATTAGTCCTTCAAAGATTTAAATATATCAAATTGGTCGATGATGGAGGATTAATTTGAGGACTAATTTGGTAGACTTTTAAATCTTTGGAGGACTAATTTGGTGACAAAGTTCTTTGAGGGATAAATTGGTGACAAGATAATCTTTAGAGGACTAATTTGGTGTCAAAATTCTTTGGAAGACCAAATTGGCGACATGATAATCTTTGGAGGACCAAATTGATAGTTAACTCTTACAAACACCCTATTCATTTTTATTTCAAAAAATACCGTATTCTTCAAGGGAATAGTACATCCTAGAAATTTGTTACAATTTTAAAAATATAAAAAAATGTAAATTGAGCTAGAACCTTAAAAGTAAATAATAAATTGCTGTAAAAAAACTTCAAATAATTTAGGTGATTTCAAAATCGCGTATTCTTTTTTATTTCGAAAACACTCATTCTACAAGTGTATATACATGATCTCTAAAAACTATTACGATTCTTTTTAGAAAAAAAAACTATGTAAATAGAGCAAGAAACTCCAGGGTGAAAAATAATTTGTTTTTATAAAGTTTCAAATAATTAAGGTAATTTAAAAATCGTGTTTTTATTTATAGTTAGAAAAACTCCATATTCTTCAAGTATATTAGTACATGAGATCTAAAAAGACAGTTGCAATTTTTGAAATATAAAAAACTATGTAAATTGAGATAGAAACTTCAAAGTGAATACTATGTTGTTTTCAAAAAGCTTTCAATAATTTAGGTTATTTAAAAACACAATATTCATTTATATTTCAAAAAATACCATATTCTTCGACTGTATAGTACATGATCTCCAAAAAAACCATAGCAATTTTAATAATATTCAAAATTATAAAAATTAAGAAAGAAAATTCAAAGTGAACATTATATTGTTTTCAAAAAGCTTCAAATAATTTAAAAACACCCTATTCATTTTTATTTCGAAAAATACGCTATTTTTTAATGGTATAATATGCCATCTTTAAAAAATTATTGCAACTTATAAAAAATATTCAAATTATGCTACAAACTTTAAAATAAATAATACGTTATTTTCAAAAGCTTTCAAATAATTTAGGTAATTTAAAAACACTCAATTTAGTTTTATTTTAAAAAACAACCTATTATTTAAGTGTATAGTAAACAATCTGTAAAAAAATTGCTGTATTTCAAAAAATATAAAAACTATGTAAATTGAAGTTCACTATACATTATTTTTAGAAAGGTTCAAACAATTCTAGTCATTTAAAAACGCATTTTAATTTTTATTTTGAAAATCACTTTATTTTTCAAGTGTATAGCAAAAATTATTGCAATTTAAGAATCTAATAAACTATGTAAATTGAGCTAGAAACAACACAATGAATAATACATTATTTTCAAAAAGCTTCAATAATTTTTTGTAATTTTAAGACACCCTACTCATTTTTATTTCGAAAAACACCATATTCTTCAACTAGTACACGATCTCGAAAAAAAACTGTTGCAATTTTAAAAATATTAAAAATTTTGCAAATTGAACAAAAAACTTCAAATTAAATAATCAACTATTTTTAAAAATCTTCAAACAATTTAGGCATATTATAAACACCCTATTTTTTTAAAAAAATAAATAAATCCTATTCTACAAGGGAATTGCAAATAGTACACAATTTCTAGAAAACCGTTGAAATTTTAAAAATAAAAATATTATGTAAATTGGCCTAAAAACTTAAAAGTAAATAAGAAATTATTTTCCAAAGCTTCAAATAGTTTAGGTAATTTAAAAATCTCATCTTTATTTATATTTCAAAAAGCAATCATTCTTCAAGTGTATAGTTTATATATAAAAAATATTACAATTTTAAAAATATTAAAAACTCTGTAAATTGAGCTAGAATCTTCAAAGAGGATAATAAATTATTTGTATAAAGCTTCACATAATTTAGGTAATTTAAAAAGCGTGTTTTCATTTATATTTCGAAAAAAATCTTATTCTTCAACAGTATAGTACAAGATTTTTAAAAAAATGGTTGCAATTTTTAAAATATAAAAAATTATTTAAATTGAGATAGAAAAGTGAGTAACACCTTGTTTTAAAAACGCTTCCAATCATTTAGGTAACTTAAAAACTCCCTATTCTTGAATTTTGTAGTACACGATCTCTAAAAAATCATAGCAATTTTAACACTATAAAAATTATGAAAATTGGGCTAGAAACTTCAAAGTGAATAATAAATAATTTTCAGAAAGATTCAAATAACTTAGGTAATTTACAAACACTCTATTCATTTTTTATTATTTTTGCAAAAAATACCTTATTTTTTAACTATATAATAAAATATCTATAAAAATCGTTGCAATTTAAAAAATTATGTAAATTGAGCTAGAAACTTCAAAGTAAATAATACATTATTTTAGAAATGCTTTAAATAACTTAAGTAATTTTAAAACACTATTTATTTGTATTTCTAAAAACACCATATTCTTCAATTGTTACATGATATCTAAAAAAGTTGTTGTATTTTTAAAAATGTAAAAAAATTATATAAACTGAACTTCAATCTTCAAAATGAATAATACATTTTCAGAAGGTTTAAAAAAATCTATTTAGAAAAAATTTATTTTTCAAGTGTATAGTATACAATTTCTAAAAAAAGGTTGCAATTTAAAATGTAATAAATAATGTAAATTAAGCTACAAATTTCAAAGTGAATTATTTTCAAAAAATTTTAAATAATTTAGGTATATTTAAAACACCCTACTCTTCAAGGGAATATACATGATCTCTACAAAACTGTTGCAATTTAAAAAAAAATCTTTAAAATTATGTAAATTGACATAAACACTCAAAAAGTAAATTAGACATTATTGTCAAAAAGCTTCAAATAGTTTAGGTAATTAAAAAATCTTGTTTTCATTTTCAATCCAAGAAACACCAATTCTCCAAGTGTACATGATCTCTAAAAAAACTATTGCAATTTTCAAAATATAAAAAACTATGTAAATTAAACTAGAATCTTCAAAGTGAATAATACATTATTTTAATAAAGCTTTAAATAATTTAAGCAATTGAAAAAATGCGGTTTCATTTATATTTCGAAAAAACTATATTCTTTCAGTGTATAGGACATTGTTGTCAAAAAGCTTCAAATAGTTAAGATAATTTGAAAATTGCATTTTTATTTTTATTTCGAAAAATGCTCATTCTTCAAAGGTATAGTACACCATCTCTAAAAAAATATTGCAATTTTAAAAATATAAAAAATATGTAAATTGAGCTAGAAACTTCCAAGTGAATAATACATCGTTTTCAAAAAAGCTTCAAATCGTTTAGGTAATTTACAAACACCCTATTCTTTTTTATTTCGAAAACACTCTATTTTTTAACTGTATAGTATACTATCTCTAAAACATCATTGCAATTTTTATCTAGAAACTTCAAAGTAAATAATATATTATTTTCAAAAAGTTTTAAATAATTTAAGTAATTTAAATACACCCTATTCATTTTTATTTCGAAAAATATCAAATTCTTCAAGTATATAGTAGTATAGTACACGATCTTTAAAAATATAAAAAATTATATAAATTGAAATTTAATCTTCAAAGTAAATAATACAGTATTTTTAGAAAGTTTTAAAAAATTTAAGTAATTTAAAAAATGTATTTTAATTTTTATTTAGAAAAACGTTCTATTTTTCAAGTGTGTAGTAGACGATCTCTAAAAAATCTGTTACATATTAGAAATATAATAAATAATGTAAATTGACCTAGAAACTTCAAAATGAATAATACATTATTTTCATAAGGCTTCAAATAATTTAGGTATGTTTAAAACACCCTACTTTTTTATTTCAAAAAACATCTTTTTCTTCACAT
Organism: Cyamopsis tetragonoloba; assembly: GCA_037177725.1. NCBI lineage: Eukaryota > Viridiplantae > Streptophyta > Magnoliopsida > Fabales > Fabaceae > Cyamopsis > Cyamopsis tetragonoloba. Next base: position 8,284,963 of record CM074121.1, on the reverse strand, counting down.
GTATAGTATACTATCTCTAAAAAAATTGTTGCAATTTTAAAAATATTAAAAAGTATATAAATTCAGATAGAAACTTCAAAGTGAATAATAAATTATTTTCAAAAAGCTTCAAACAATTTAGGTAATTTAAAAACACCATATATATTTTTTATTTTGAAAAACACCATATTCTTCAAGGGAATAGTACACCCTAGAAATTTGTTACAAATTTAAAAATATATAAATTATGTAAATTGAGCATGAAACTTAAAAGTAAATACGACATTATTGTCAAAAAAAACTACAAATAGTTTAGGTTAGAGCTATTAAAACGGGTTACTCAGTCCTATTCGGGCCCGCCCATTCGGGTGGCGGGATTTTATGGTCTGAGCTTAAAACGTTCAACTCTATTCGGTCTCTCATTTTAAAAGTTCAATCTGGCCTTATGCAGACATCGGGCTTTTTCGGGTAGCTTATATTTGTTGTCAATAAAAAAATTGCCAACTATTCCTTATAAAATATAGCTGTTTCTTTTATATATATAAACTATTTTTTCTTCATTTTACGTCAACTTCATGCAATATTTAATATTCACATACTAGTCTCTTTTGAGAATGAGACATGAGGAGATTGTTTGATCTCTAAGTTTCTAAGTCTGATACAGCTTAATTATTTTTTAATGATTTTTTTTTTCATCATAGTGATAGTGGGCTATCATATTTGAGTTGGACAGCTATGATATTTTTTTGGGGTTTTGTATAGGGTGTGAGGGATTGAGACCACCAAATTTTGGAAATCTCACCATCCATTTATGTATAAGAATCATAAATTATATAATAAAAAGGATTGTGCAATTCCCAATATGGATGGTGCTAATCCCTTCCACTTTTGTATAGTACCTACACGAATACAGTTTTTAAAAAAATGATCGGGTAGCCCGAATCCGACGGGTTTTTTGAGCTGGAGTTCGTTTTTTGAGCTCAAGTTCGTTTTTTACGGGCTTTTGCGATCTGGGCTAAAAATGTCCAGCTTTATTAGGGTTGCATTTTCAATACTGAAACCCTCCCATTTTGCTAGCTCTAATGTAGGTAATTTAAAAATTACATTTTCATTTTTTTTTCTAAAAACACCGATTCTTCAAATGTATAATACACAATCTTTACAAATCTATTGCAACTTTTAAAATATTAAAAATAATATAAATTAAGCTAGAAACTTCAAATTGAAGAATACATTATTTTCGGAAAGCTTCAGACAATTTAGGTGATTGAAAAAATGCATTTTTATTTATATTTCAAAAAATATCATATTCTTTAAGTATATATTATATACACAATATCTAAAAAAATTGTTGTAATTTTTAAGATATAAAAAAATTGTGTAAATTAAGCTACAAACTTCAAATAAAATAATACATTATTTTCATAAAGTTTCAAATAATTAAGGTAATTTAAAAATACCCTATTCACTTTTATTTCGAAAAGCACCATATTCTAAAAATGTATTGTACACGATCTCTAAAAAAACTCTACAGTTTTAAAAATATAAAAAATTATATAAATTGAGCTACAAATTTCAAAATGAATAATACAATATTTTTAAAAAGCTTGAAGTAATCTAAATAATTTAAAAACACCATATTCATTTTTATATAAAAAAATACTCTTTTTTAGCTATATAATACACTATCTCTTAAAAACCGTTTAAATTTTAAAAAAAAAATTATGAAAATTTTGCTAGAAACTCCAACATAAATAATACATTTTTTTCAAAAAGCTTCAAATAACTTAGATAATTTAAAAAACACGTTTTTATTTTTATTTCAAAAGACATCATATTCTTTGTATTGTACACAATCTCTAAAAAAATTGTTATAATTTTAAAAAACAATTATATATTTTGAGTTAGAAACTCCAAAGTAAAAAAAAAATTATCATCATCTCTAAAATAACTATTGCAATTTTAAAAATATAAAAAACTATTCAAATTGAGCTAAAAACTTCAAAGTGAATAAGACATTATTTTAAAAATGCTTTAAATAATTTGTTAATTTTAAAATCTTCAAGTGTATATAATATATAATCTATAAAAAATTATTGCAATTTCAAAAATATAAAAAAATTATATAAATTAAATTAAAAATTTCAAAGTAAATAATACATTATTTTCTAAAAGGTGCAAATAATTTAGATAATCTAATAACACCCTATTTATTTATATTTTTAAAAACACTCTATTCTTCACTTGTATAGTATACGATCTCTAAAAAAACTATTACAATTTTAAAAATATAAAAAATCATATAAGTTAATCTAGAAACTTCAAAATGAATACATTATTTTCAAAAAATTTCAAATATATTAGGTAATTTAAAAATGTCAATTCATTTTTATTTTCAAAACCACCTTCAAGCGAATAGTACAAAATCTCCACAAAAATCGTTGCAGTTTTAAAAATATAAAGTTATATACATCAAGCTATAAACCTCAATGTGAATAATACATTATTTTTAAAATCTTCAAGTAATTTAGGTAATTTTAAAATTATATTTTCATCTTTGTTTTAAAAACTTTATTATTCAGGTATATAATATATAATCTCTAAAGTACTGTTGCAATTTTGAAATCCAATAGGTGGTTTTCTTATGGAGTTACGGGTTTTATGATTTGAGGAGCTCACGTGAGCGGACTGAAATATGGAAAAGAAAACATTTTTGATAAGTCACCTGATACCTTTAATGAAAGAATCATTATCATTAAACTATAATGAAAAAAAAAAAGTATTAATGTAACTGTAAATTTTGACACATACCATGAGGGAGAGAGATATTTCCCCAAATTCATCCGTTGACACATCTTATAAAAGAAAACACAGGAAAGGAAAAAAAACAAGGGAGAGAAAAAGTAGAAGCAGGGAGCAATGAGCATTGGAGAATAGAAAAAACTCAAGGAATGACATAGAGAAGCCAAGCAATCAAACTGGAGGAACCTCGAAGGAAGAAGGAATATATTAGGGCAAGCTAGAGGGAAAAAAAGTAAAAGAGGCTACTCCACACGGCCATGTCATAATCAAGGGTGTTCTTTTAGATCTCGAAAGACATGTTGAAATCTTTTACAAACAAGTTGTCCTCTTCCATGCCCAACTTGACACCTTTAAGAACCTTCATCAAGGAGTCGATGAAAGGGGACCAGTTGAAGGGTAGTAATACAGAGAAAAAGAATACATGAAAAGGTTTTTACATGACCAAGACTTCTTTTGGTCGTGTAATAGTAATACCCTCATGATCCAAGATCATTTCAGACTCCAGAACATGATTGTGAAATAGTACTTTGTAGGACTCTTCTGGTGAAAAGCCTATAGTTGTAAGTGCATGCTGCAAAATTTGCCTCAAAAGAGTGTTCCATATACTCAAGTTGTAGTGGTAACTTTGTCCTTTGAACCTGCCATTAGCATTACAAAAAGCAGTAGCAAGAAATAGAGGAAGCTTGCCTTCTCAACTAGATTTTTTGCATTAAGATTCTCTAGGTATGTGGTTAAATAAAGGATTTCCACAAAAATGCTTCTATCCACCTTTCCTTGTTTATCCATCCAAGTAAACATGATAGTAACTTCAAAACAAAAGCATATTATCAAATAAAGGGATAAAAGAAGCAAAGGTAATACCATACACAATACAGTTGGCATATCATTACATGAAGCGAGCATATGCCACAGGGTAAGGAGTAAAAGCATCAGATCATTCTTGTATTGAGAAGAACCAAATCATTCAACTGCCCGGCACGATTACTACCTTCCGCCTTCTACAGCTTGATGAGTCGACAAAAAACCTAAAATACAACATCTACAATAGCTGGACAGCATGTTTCCACAGGCCCACCAAAATGTCCAAACTAGCATATTCATGCTCAAGTAATTCCCTTGACCAAAAAATGCTTCAAGTGATTCCACCAAAAATTATGAACAAGGTCAGGCACAGGAGGCTGAAACTGTTGATTGCTTATCTTTTCTGTTTTGTGCCACACAAAATATAACAAGGCTTGTTAGCATCTATGATTGACCACGCCCCCTCAGTCATGGTGCAACACATACATACAAGTTGAACATTTATTATATATAATCATGGCATTAGTAAAGTTTTATTAAGGTATTTGACACAACTCACACAAGTAATCTGAACAATGTCATCATAAGCAAAGAATTTTGTTGTAGGACGTGAAACGTTGATCCTATAAGTTTTATGTATGCTCAGACATCATACTGTTTCAGACAAACATTATCAACACGCTCATGAACAGTTTAACATTTAGTTAATATAACATACTCATAGAAGCCTGGCGATCTATGCAATAAACTTACCCTCTTGTTCCATGAGTTCAACAGACCACACAAGACACAACTAGAATAAGCCCTCTAAAACTGGACACTCAAATGCCAAAGTGAGAGTGAATTTTTCTTAACAGCATTAATTTGTGAATCCTATAAAAATATAAAAACCTCACGTGTTACCCTTGTCATGATATTATGATTATTATCAGCAGCAGCAAGTGTTCCCAAGAGAATTGATAGCTAAAACAAAAGGGAGGAGAGATGATGAAAGAAAAGTGCCAGGGAATAAAATATAAATATGCACAACTGGACATCTACTTTCAGAGGAGGAATAAAAGGATCACTTTTCACACACGGACAACAATAACATGCAAAACTATCATCATAAACGGGAAAATAAAAACAAAGGAATACACTCGAAATAGGAAGCATCAAATGTTAATTTGGTTTAAATATGAGAGAAATGGAATCATAAAAAATGGTGGTGGTGAAAAACTTTTTATTAAGGAACACTAAAGTATCATAAATTGATAGAAAAACATTGTAGTATTGTACAACTCAATGATTCAAGTCAGGCATAAAGCAAGTCTTCTAATAGTAAGGTCATAACTGTAACTGTAGTTTCATGAAGAATTCGGGATATAGTTACTCATATAAATCTGCAACATAAATCATCACCTAACACCCATGAAGCACCCAGACACATGTCTGAGCCAGCACCGTATGAGAGGGAAAGAGAGAGAGAGAGAGAGAGAGAGAGTGAAATTGAAGAATTGAACATTAGCATTGAGAAACATAACAAAGATATAAATTGAGAATCAATTTTAAACACTCACCACCCCAAATAACTTGCAAAGCTCAACATTTTTTCCTGTGATTATCGCCACCACGCAAAAAAATACTAAGAAAGGATCTATTCTGTTTTTAGTTGTTTCTTATTATCATTTTTCATATTTTAGGTGGGTTTCTTAAAGTTATTCTTTTTTAAGAAGCAAATAAAGCATCCATGTCCTGTCAATTATCAAGCCATATTTGGGCATCTGTTGAGTGGAGTCATGTCCAACACATGTCTGAGCCGGCAAAACTTACTTTTTTTAAATGGACAATGGTTGAGTAGTATCCAACATGTATCATAGGAATGTCAAAGGCGTATCAATGCCGGGATCATGTTGGTGCTTCATAGTCTAACACAATTAGGATTAAATGCCTTTCCATTTACATTACTCACAAGTCTGGTCTTTGAAGCCTAAATAATACATATAAATAAATAAGCAAAGGATTAAAGATATGCAGCTCTTTTATCTTTTCAGGTATTAAAAAATAAAGGAATTTCATAAGCCTAAGAAGAATAAAAAACACTTATTTTTCACATTACTGTCATTTTTTAATTTCTATCAGTGAAACAGGATAGACGTTCATAACGGGTTTCCAAACTTTTAGCATTTATATCCGAATTAAGTAAAAGCCTAATGGCAAGTCAACCATTCGCAACTACTGAGTTTGGGTCTCCGTCTCTAGAGGGTATATTTTTGCTGTCAGCATGATGATTGATATCATTAATTCCAAAACCATAATTAGCAGCAAAGTCACAACACAGGTGAGAATGCACAAAAGTGACAATGCATAAATCTATTATAATTTTTGGCAAATATGAATCAATCAATATGGGTGAGCCTCCGGTGCATTCTTTTTTAGTTCTTCTATATTTAATTTTATATTTTATATGTAAGTTTCCAAAAGTAATATACAAATGAAGATGATGTTGATAAATACTTCCAATCCATTAGGATTGATGTAAATTTTTAAAAGAAAATGAAGCAAATATCCAAATTTTCATTTAAATACAGAAGATTTAGATTGATTTCTGATATAAAGTAAAAGGTAAGGCAACATTAGTAAATAAAATAGAGGCCTTCCATTCACACACAGACACACAGAGTCTAATACAACAGAAATATGGTTAAAATGTTTAAAATTCTCACTTGTGACATGAGAAGTAATAATGTATTAGCTTCATTTGCTAAGCTGTAATCTCTCCTTAAATTTTTAGACAAGTTTTAATTCGCAAATTATAGGAAAATTCACCACTAGTATGGACAATTTTGTGCAATTCCCATGACACACTATGATGATTAAAGTCCAGCCAAGGACCAGGGTAGAAAGAAAAGAGTACTGATCTGGACGCGAGACTGCAGGGCCATGGGCAGAATAAAACTTCAGATATGAAACATACTTGGACTTCTATTTTTGTTTTCCCTCCCTCAACCCACCTGCACAGGTGTGTTTATGGCCAAGTATATGATAATGTCAAACCCCTGAAATCTTTGGAGACAGAGGAAGATAATTATACCAAGACTGGGGAAGCTTTCAAGGGCTAAACCCACAAATGAACTGAGTTACTCAGAAGATACTTGGACTGGGTCCAGTCCCAAGAACTTTGGCTTGACTCAACTTTCACTATAAAGGAATAAAGTTGAATCTCATACACAATGGAGTTGTTGAATTGCTTGTAATTTAAAACTGGAGATTTGATGATTGCATGCAAACATATCAGCAAAAATCATAACATTTATCAAGCATAGACATGGACATCATGCATGAAACCAAAAGAAAAAAAAATCATGGCAACGAACATTAAAATATAAGGATTAGATAAGAATTAAGATGACAAATGAAAGCAAGGAAGAAAAAATAGAATCTTCATTTGAAGAATACACTCTCTGGAACAGAGAACTCACATAGAAGAAAGTAACAGAATACAAGTGTTCCAGGACCTCTGAGATCCTTGTCTCCTCTCTCCATAACTCAATAGCAAATTAGCAAAGCTATTTTCCTCCCTCGCCTTTTTATTCTCTGACTCTATTGATAACAACCTCACCAATTGACTAACAACTTTACTAACAGAGGTCACTCTCAACTAGTAAGGCCTGACTAAAATTAGCTGGGCCACTTGATTCCTTGGGCCATCCTTATATATCCTAGTGATGACATTCCTAATTGGGGATGGGAGTTAAATTCAAATATATTGAAAAATCATATATGATATGTTTAAGTCTGTATGTCTACAAGTACAAAAGTATATACAATATTTGGCAAGAATTATAACATATTTGAAAATCATCCAAGTGTTAAATATCATAATCTAAGAATTTCATATGCCATAGATTACTGCTTGGAGATGTCAATGTGTTGTATTGACTAATGAATGTTAGAGTATGAGTGGTGACATATGTCCAACATGGAAGAGGTTCTTTTCTTTAAGAGTTGGTCCTGTATAGCTTAATGAATCCTATTTATATGGCCTGGATTCTAACTGTTTGAAAAAATAAAGTCCTAATACTATTGAATTTCAGGATATTGCACAATATAGAAATTCAAATCTTATCTGTACGAGTATATGCATCCTTAAAGTTTTAGAGGACTGGCAGCAAATTTCTGTCATATATCAGCGGGGATACAGACATACAGTTCAATACTTCAATTTGATTAATGCAGCTTCACATGTACAAAATGGGATACAGAAAAGCTGCTTAGGATTTACGACAACAAAACTAGCATGAACAGGAGCTTGTCCAACATAACTGATCTGCTCTATTACTTTTTGCTGGATGAATTGCTTATTTACTCACAAAGGTTGCTTCATAGAAAATGTTAAAACTAAAACACAAGATTCAGAAACAAAAGCTGACCTGAATGAAATGAAGTGACAGCAAACATTGATGAAGATAGCTATTCTGAGGCAGCAGATCTCAAAATTTTGTGTTTCAATTTCCTATTAAGATTTTCCTGTTCAAAGTTGATAAAAGAAAAATCAAACAAGAGAGTGTTACTGCTTAATGTTCTATAAATTTCTATCAGACACATGGAGATTCAAATTAACTAATACTCTCAAAATCAAAATATAGTAAAGAAAGCAACCAAACTAATCCCAATTCCATAATCAAAAACTCTTTCAACTTCATACGAACACCATAAGCCTATATTCCAGAACCACTAACAAAAATGGTTCTACTCTATTCCAGATGACAAAAAATTATATCACTATTTTAAATTACAGACCACATCACATGTGACATGACACAAGCACAACATCTCAGCTGCCACAACTACATCAGCCTACGATTGTGTAATGCACTAACGCATCCGCTGTGCATCAACCCACACCGTAACCACAAACTAAAACCTCAAAAAAAAATTTCAAGCATTAAAAAAATGTTGATAACAAAATATTCCTACATAAAACCAATAGTACACTAAGTTCAATCTACTTCCCCCGACATTTAAACAACTTCTACATTCTGATTACATCAACATGATAACCAACATATAATGGTACCTGCTCGAGAACCTTAGCAGAACTCTTTTCCACCAAGCTAGTCAAATTCTCAATCTTGACAAGCATTTTCTGGTACAAATCCTCCAAACCCTCAGTATAACTCCTGGCCTCAGAACCCATCAACCTGCTCAAACTCCCAACCTCAAAACCCTCCGCACAAGCATCTAGCTCCCTCTGATCCTTGGAGGCCTGCTTTATCTGGCTCAAGCTCTCTTCGCCATCAACATCGTCATGATTCATTGGGGATCCTCCAAGGTTGCAGTCGAGGACCGGGAATGGCGAATTAGGGCTGAAAGAGCCATAATGACCGCGAAAGGCGGGACCAAGGTTAACAATGTCAAGCGATTTAGGGTCAAAGTATTGCGTGCCTCTTTGGAACTGGTATGCGCGGTACTCGTGCGTGTGCACGTGACTATTTTGCTCCGATAACGGCGAAGCCAGGAGGATGAACAGGCAGGGGTTGAAGAGGGAGGGTTCGGAATCAGAAGCGCTTTTTATCGTGGAAGCGAATTGGGAAATGGAGGAGAGTGAAGCGGTGACGGAGAACTCGCGCATTGAGGGACGGACCGGGGTTTTGCGGCGACCTGAGAACCAGCCGAGGAGGGAGGAGTGGTGGAGGAACCGACGGAGGGAGGCGGGTTGGACGGCGCCGGACGAGTCGTAGAAGGCCGGGGAGCAGAGGAATCCAGTGACAGTGGCAAGGAGCGTGGGGGAGTCATCGACTGCGGTGGAGGAGTCGTCGGAGAGGTTTAGAGGGGTGAGGTGGGTGACGTGGCCGAAGAGGAGGCCGTCGATAGAGGAAGGGGCGGTAGAGAAGCGTTGGATGAGAGAGGCTAATGTTGGGCCTGAAATTGCGATCTTCTGCAACGGTGGGTCGTCCATGACGGCGCGCGGAGGAGAGAGAACCGAAATTGTTACGATCTCCTACGATTTCACTCCGTCTTACTCTGAACTGTCGTACTTTATAGTTATAGAGCCTTCGAAAATCCAATGACGCCAACTTTTTTACATTTTATAATAAGTAGTACTTTTTTTTTTTGCTTAAATATATTTTTGGTTAAACGAGATCACTTGATTTGATTTGAGTCTTTAAAAAAAAAATTCATTAACTCAAGTTTTTATTAAATTTTTTTGATAATTTAAGATCCTAATAAATGTGAAAAATGACTTAAGTCCTTAATTTAGGGACTCAAGTCATTCAAAATTTTTTATCAAAGGGACTTAAATCTCCACTTCAATTTTTATAGGGAGTTAAGTCTTAAATTCTTAATGTCAATGATTTAAATGAATGAAATCCAATATTTCAGAACTAAAAACATATTTAGATTTTTTTTTATAAATATAAGTTAGTCTTTAACACTTAAAACAAAAAATCACATATATTTAAATAATGTTTATGAAAAACTTATGTTATATTTCTGATTTTATTTTTATTAAAATTTAATCAACAATCTCCTTAATATTTAAATGAAACTCAACTAACCACAAAATAAGAGTAAAACTAAAAAGATAAAATAAATATCTTTTTTATTAATAAGTGTTTATAAAAAGAAACAGATCAGTTAGTGAACACATGAGAATATGCATGTGTGAGTATTCGAGTTCAACTATCATTTTGACAAAATAATTTATTGTTATAAATTTATTCAAATATCAATAAATCTATCATTTATAACTATGATTTTGTTACTTTTAAGTGTGTTTTTTTATAAGTAAAATGCACTCACAAAAATTTAAACTATAAACTAAGAAATAGTTTTTTCATAATTTCGGTCCATACACTTTCAAGTACCTAGTATCATACCATAACTAAAGTTGGAGGAGAACAACATTTTCTTAGCAATATGAGAACAACTTATAAGAACAAAACATTTGTCGTCAATAGTCTCTGTTACAACTTGGGAAAATATTCAAGTTTTTGGACTTTGGTAAATGAATGAAAAGAAAACAACAAACACAAGGAAGAGAATAAGTTAAAAACATCCAAATGAGTTTGACTTAGTGAAAACGTGTTAAGTCTGTAAGGTAAGATAATATGTACGGGATACTTCACAATGAAGTCTTTAGTTTGAATTCCTTGTTTGAATTCCTTTGCAAAAAAATATTCGTTATTTGTCAAGTAACTATAGTTGGGTGTTGATAGGATAGAGTTAGAGTATGTTTCACTAAATAGCTGAGTGCTGATTTATAAATAGTTTGGGGGCCAATACATTTTATTAAAACCTGAGGAGTGCTTATTGCATTTTACCATATTTTTTATTTTTTCATAATAAGGAAGTGCAAAATGAAAATGTACAAAATGAATACTTCTTAGGAATCAATAAAATTAAACTTTAATTATATCCTGTTGATGCGATGTACCGTAAGTTATAGTACAAAATGAGAACAAAACAATCACCATTTATAATGTAAAATCCATTAAGTAAACAGAGATTGAAGAAGTACATTATTCACCTTGCTAAAAAAGAATACTCAAATGTAAACAAATCCTCACTCATATATACACAAACTTAATGTAACAAATAAATAAATAAAGAATAATTTATATATCCTCTATCAAGTAATTCAAATAATTAAAATCTCTTTCCTTAACACACATTCTCTCAAGGCAAAACCATTCATCAAGGTGTTGGGACCTTAGCTCCATCATCCCCTGAAGAAGCCAAATCTGGTTTGATTTCCTCCAGTTGCTGTAGAACTTGTTGAACTTCTGGCCTAGCAGGTGGAGATGGATCCACACAATGAAGTGCTAGTTTCAATGTGTTGAGTAACTCATCTCCTATAGTTGGTGCATCCCTCATGAGCTCCAAATCAAACACTTCATTTGTCCACTCTTCCTTTACTATAGATGCCACCCATTGGGGCAAGTCCATGCCATTGGTTGGTTCGCCCGGTGGTTTTCCAGTTAGTAGCTCCAAGATGATGACACCAAGGCTGTAAACATCTGTTTTTGTGTTAGGCTTCTTTGTCTTTGAAAGCTCTGGTGCATTGTAGCCGAGACTTCCAGCGGTGGCAATGATGTTGGTGTTGGCAGCAGTTGTCATTAGCCTTGAAAGACCAAAATCTGTGATGTGGGCATTTGTTTGCTCATCCAATAGTATGTTGCTAGAGGTGAGATTGCAATGTACTATGTTTTCTTGGTTATGGAGGTAGCTCAGACCGCGTGCGACTCCAATGGCTATCTTCATCCTTGTTGGCCATTCAATGACGATTTCAGGTCCACGAGCTGCATGTATTTAGACATATCAGTATGAGAAGTGATGGCATAACAAATAGAAACGAATCCTCACATGTTCAAATTTAGCAATACCAGATCATATTTAATTAAAGCAATATACACACAAAGAGGAACAGATCCTCTTATGTTAAATTTAGTATAACCAGATCATGTTAAGTTAATAAGAGCAACATTTTATAATAAAGAAACAGATAGACACAATTTTCACGGTACCTATCACGTTACAATAGATATAGGGTATGTTAACATACAAGAAATTAAGAGGTAAAAGCTCAACTCACAAGATATTCTAATTAGTGCCCAGTAGAAGTACTTACCATGGAGGAAGGAGGCTAGGCTTCCTTTGGTCATGTAATCAAAGACAAGAAGCTTCTCTCCTTTGGGTCCCAAGTAGTAAGCTCTAAGGGCTAAGAGATTTGGGTGTCTGATTTTGCCAAGTGCAGCAACCTCAGTTTCGAACTCCTTCTGCCCTTTAGTAGTCTTTTCCCTCAACCTTTTCACAGCAACTTGGTTCCCATCTTCCAATGTAGCCTTGTAAGCTGTTCCATAAGCACTTTTTCCCATTATCTCAGCAGTGGCACACAAAAGATCATCAGCAGTGAACACAAATGGCCCATCAAAGTGAACCAGTTTGCCACCAGCTTCACCACCTGATTCAACTTCACCAACACCCGGGGCACCTTTCTCGATGCTCCTAGCAGATGCTGAAGCCTTAGTCTTGCCATTCTTTCTGTTTGAAGCAGCTCTTTTCCTGATCAAACAACACAGCAAAAAGCAGCATAGTAATAACAGAATTAACAGGAGAACACCTGCTACTATGAGGATTATGTCCTTGGTGCTCAATTTGCGGTGATGCGGCTTGGAAGGAGACTTTGGTGATTCAGCTGGAAGATTGTGAGGTGGAGGTGAAGGACATGGTTTTGAACTAATGTATCCACAGAGCTCAAGATTCCCTGCAAACGAGCTAGCATTGAATTTTTTGGAAAGAAGGGTTGGGACAGGACCAGACAGGTTGTTGTAAGAGACATTGAATGAAGTGAGGTTTGCAAGTTTGGTAAATGAATCTGGAATTTCTCCCACGAATTTATTTTCAGAGAAATCAATTTGGCTAATGCTTGAGATGTTCCCAATAGTTGGTGGGATTTGGCCATCAAACTTATTGTTCTTCAGGTTAAGCACAGAAAGGTTGTGTAACCTGTCCAAAGCATCTGGAACATGGTTTTCAAGTTGGTTTCCCTCTAGATTCAATGAAACAAGAGAAGAGAGGTTAGACAAGCTAGCAGGAATGCTGCCATTGATAGCATTATTTGATAGATCAAGAAATCTAAGCCTTGAAAGTGCACCTAGTTCACTAGGAATAGACCCTACAATATGGTTATGACTCAAAGAAACATTTTCAAGTAAGGCCAGCTTGCTTAGAGAAACTGGGATGGTTCCAGAAACGAGATTGTGATCAAGGGTCAAAACTTGGAGTTGGGAAGCTTTCTTCTTTCCCATTCCACCCCAAAAATCTGGGATAGAACCAGAGAGGTTATTGTGTTGGAGGGCAAGAATAGTAAGAGAAGGGGACCTAGTGAAACTGCTAGGAATGGAACCAGAAAGTGCGTTATAGCTCAAATTAATCCTAAATATCCTAGTGGAGTTTGCTAAAGTAGGAGGGATTTTACCAGTGAGGGAATTGTTACTAATATCAAGAGACTGAAGCATTGGACAATTTCCAATAGAAGGAGGAATAGAACCTGAAAGCCTATTATTGAAGAGATAAACTCCTCTGAGATTAGGAAGAAAGCCAAGAGACCAGGGTACAGGACCAGCAAGAACATTGTCATGAAGACTTAGCTTCCTGAGAGCTTGAAGCTGACCAATTTTCTCAGAGATTCTGCCACCCAACCCTCTCCAAGGAAGCTGAATTGCAATAACTTCACCTTTCACACATTTGATCCCTGCCCATCCACCTGAACAAGCACCTAAGCCACTGTCATTCCAGCTTCTCAGAACCCCTCTGAAGTCAATAAGCTCATGCTTAATAGCCCTCAAAGCTTGATAATCTCCTTGAGTCACAATCACCCCATCCGACAACTGTCCTCCAGAGACAGGTTGAAAAATGGTAAAAGCTAGAACCTGCAAAAGGAACAAGAAAAAAATCCTCACTTTCTTCCTCCTATCACCAAAAGAGAGCAAAATCTGAAGTGGGTCTGTGCTGAAATCCTCGACATGCCAAGTATTGTTTCCCATTAAAGTGGGAAATTAATATCTGAAGTAGTTGGGAACTTAGAACAAACACTTGGTATGCACTAAGCAGAGAAACAAGTTCTAGTTCCACTCTCTTTATTTCTTGGTGTAATGAGAATGAAGAACAATGAGGAAGATCTAAATAACAAAGAAGTGAAGGAGGAGGAACAAGTGAGGGAGTGAAAAGAAAATGGAGTACGATTCTGATAAAGAGCATGTGAGGGAGGAAAGTTAGTGGGGCTATGGTTTTGAAGAGAGATAAATGAAATGAGGGAGGAGAATGGGTCAAAGGTTGCATTTTTTTTCTTAATTGCAACGGCTAGTTTTACTTACATAGTCTAATTATCAATTTCTGATTACATAACGGGTTAGGTTGGGACATAAGAGACCGTGCATGAGAGAACCTAGCAGAGAGATGAGGTTTGGTTTGGTCCTCCAACGGCTACATTTTCATTGGATTTGGTTTTGGATGGATATACTCTCATGGGACCCATTGCCACGTTTTGCTCAATGTGAATATTATTATAGTGTGACTGTGTATGAGAAAATATGCCACGGAAGGACAAAAGCTGAATTGCCGAAACTAGCCTTGGAGTAGAACATTTCCTATGCTTTTGTTTGGGGTAAAATTGGAAATTAATAATGGCTTTTGGTCATAGAAAAAGGGCTTTCAGAAAGGGAAGCATCTTTCTGTGGGGATGGGTTGAGGTGTCATATGTTACGGTTACTGCGGTGGGGTCATCAATGTGACACGGATTGCCCACCTGAAGCTTTGATCATTTCATTTCGAATTATTTATTATTTTTGTTCCATCATTTTATATTATTTTGTTCCATCATTTTACAAGTGTAGGTCATTGTAGTTTTGACTTTTTAAAATGAAAAATTAATTCTGATTTTTTACTTTATAGATCAGTTAAGTTTTTGGTGTCAAGTAAAATTAGTAAAATATTTACGTGACATATTGAGTATTGATATGGTATATAAATTGATATTTATATTGAAGCATTCTATGACTACATAATAGAAGACCAAAATAGTCGATCACTATTTTTTTTAAAAGTAATAGTTTGGTTCTATACTTTCATATTATATTAATTTTAATCCTTATAAAAAATCTTTTTTTTTAATTTCTACACATGTTATTTTTTTTATTTTAGTCTTTATCATCATTTTTTGTCCTTACCGGATTATGTAGCTCTACTACTATAACCACTGCGATCACAGTCATTACACAAAATTAAAAAAAAGACAACAAGACGAGATCATAATAATAATAATTATTGGAGAACTGTCATCACGTGCTCACTCGCATCAAACATCATTGTGACCTTAGCTAAGTGCAGTAAGGAAGAAGCAAAATGTAACGTCATGAACTAAAGAAAACAAAGAACACGGGTAAGAATTAAAAATAATATTTTTTTATAGAGACTAAAACAAGGTGCAAATATTGAGATTAAAATGCTGATTTAACTTTTTTGTTTTTATTAAAAAGCTTTCGTGATTCTTGAAGATGTTGTGAGTGTGAAATAATTATTTTTGGCATCAAAAATAGAAAAAATAAATAACAACAACAAAGTGTTGTTAATTGGTATTGCCTTGGGGGGAAATATTCAATTGTCACGATCCACAACGAAACTCTGGTGAATGACCAAGTATGTTTCAACGAATTTTAGGTTATGTTTTGGAACAAAATGGCAATGAAGTGAACACGAAGAAAACGAAAATTTATTAATAATCAAGGAAAACGTTCAAACTTTTGAACGACATTAAATTTGTAATCTTTTAAAGTAAAGTCCAGTATAATTTTTATTTTTTCTATTTGAGCAACTTTGCATTGCTAAATTGTTAATGGTAGTAGTTTAAAAACAATATTTTTTTAAAAAAAAAAACAAAACAAAAAAACAACACAATACTAGTTTAACTGTTGGTTTTTTTCCTATCAAAAGCTTATTAAACTCTTATTTGTGCAACGTTTCACACTTGCCCTTATACTTCTAATTATAAAAAATTATTTAGGTTAAATTTCAAATTTCTACAATATTTTAGAGTTTTTTTTATTTCTTCATCATAAGTAAGGATGTGAATAAGATGGGTTGAAGTAGGTTTTAGATAGTTAAATTTGAGTCTTATTCTAAAATTAAAGGCATAAGTCTAATCTATTAGTTAATTATCTGTCATAGGTTTTTTAAGACCTACAAACCATTTAAAAAGCTAGTTCATGATAAAGTCCCTATATTATTTAAAAGGGTAAATTGTATTTACTATCCTTGAGGTTTGGCTAAATTGCATTTTATCCCATTCTTGAGGTAAAATTGCACTTCACCCCACTTCATTAATTATGGTTAGTTTAATTTCTTTTTTTAAAAAAAATGGTTAATTGATTATTATTTTCTACATTAAAATGGTTATTTCTTAGGTTTGAATAATTTTTTAATCCTAACAATTTTTGTTTTTCATTTTAATCCAACTTAATTCAAAAATTTGTTTTTAGTTCTTAATAATGATAAATTTTTTAATAACATTTTTTATGGACCGAAAGAAAATTAAATAATTGGATTAAAATTAAAAAATTTAAAATTTTGATCGAAAACTAAAATAAAAAAATTCAAGGGACTAAAAATAAAACTTTTGAATTAATTTTGTCAAAAATTAAAAAAGAAAATTATAGGGCGAACCACCATTTTTTTAATTCTAAATATTTGTTTTTAATCTATACAAAATTTTGTTTTATGATAAATATATAATTTTTTAGTCCTTGTAATCATTAATTTTTATATTTAGTCCCTTCTTTTCTTACTTTAATCCTGTTATTTGATTTATTT
Organism: Cyamopsis tetragonoloba; assembly: GCA_037177725.1. NCBI lineage: Eukaryota > Viridiplantae > Streptophyta > Magnoliopsida > Fabales > Fabaceae > Cyamopsis > Cyamopsis tetragonoloba. The sequence goes on along the minus strand of CM074121.1, from coordinate 8,268,028 downwards.
TTTTTGGTCCATGAAAAAATGTGATGTAAAACTTTATCATTATTAGAGACTAAAAATAAAAATTTTGAACTAAGTTGTATTAAAAGAAAAAATAAAAAAATTTTGATACTAAAAGTTTATTTAAACTTAAAAACTAATCATTTTAATGTACCAAAACAATAAATTAAGAACTAAATTAATCATTGTATAAAAAAAAAAATTAAACTAATCATAATTAATGAAGTGGGGTGGAGTGCAATTTTACCTCAACAATGGGATGGAGTACAATTTAGCCAAACCTTAAGAATAGTGAGTGCAATTTACCCTATTTAAAAATCTCACTTAAGAGTACAATCATAAAATATAGCAAATGTTATCAAATATTCTAAAGACACTTTTTAAATAGTTAACTGTAGTAAAAAATATAGTTTTTCTTTTTTGTTTTCAAGAGACGAAATAATATGTATTTATAATTATTTTTCTAATTCTAATAATCTTAACAAATTCTCTAATCGTATATATCATTTAACAAGACACGAATTTAGTTACTTTTATTGATGCACATAATTTTAGTTACAGGTGATTATAGATCGAATCAATCGGATGAGTCCGACTAATCTAACTCGAACCAAATTTTTTTTAAATAATAGATTGTACAACAGTACAAGTTTACTAGATTAGATTTTAGGGTAAATTGCACAAAGTACCCTTGAGGTTTTAGAAAATAGCACAAACCACCAAACTTAAACAAAATTAGCAATCCACACAATTTTCTCAAATAGACACTAATCATAGTTAAATCTCTCTCTATTTTTTTTTTATAAATAAAAAAAATTAATTTTCCTGTATGTTTTTTTGTACAAAATTCATCAACTGAATTTTTTCAAAAAATATTTTTTCATAAAATAAAATAATTAATTGTGAATAATTTTTTTTGTAAATTAAAAAAATACTATCATTATTTGTAAATTATTTATTTTTTAATTTACAAAAATAACTTTTTATTCACAAATAATTTTTTTACTTTATGAAAAAATAATTTTTGAGAAAATTCAGTAGATGAATTTTGCACAAAAAAAAGCATATAAGAAAATTGATTTTTTTATTATAGAAAAAAAATAGAGAGAGCTTTAACTATGGTTAGTGTCTATTTAAAAAAATGGTATGGATTGCTAATTTTTTTAAAGTTTGGTGAGTTTTGCTATTTTCTAAAATCTCAAGGATACTTTATGCAATTTACCCTAGATTTTAAAATGCAAAATATGATAAATCTGACCGTATATTTTTTTAATACTTTCTCTATTGTTTTTGTTTTATCTAGAATCTTTTATGTAAAAAAGCTTTTATTACATTATCTTTTTCTATTATAATTATATAAACATGTATTTATTTTGAAACTTCTTCAAATTTTTAAAAAATTTTATTTATATTTATATTTTAATGAAAATTTATGTTTAGTTTTAAAAAAAAAATAATTGAGTTTAACTTGATCCAACATTTCAACTCGAACTTATTCAAATTAAATTGGATCAAATTTAAATTTTTTTTAATTAATCGAATTCAGTCAAAACTCAATTGATCGAATTAAGATAAATAATTTTGTCCGACATAACGTAAATACGTAATAAACACGAGAAAGAGTACTCTCTCCACAATGAAATATAAGCAAAATATATATATTAAATTTGTTGGACAAAAATATAAAAGAGATAATAAATATCATTAAAGTTTTAACAAATGAAATTAATATTTACATGAAATAAAATAAATAAATATAATTATCTAATTTTTTTAATACACAATTTTTTTTTTATATTTCATTAGGGAAGGAATACATGTTTAGTTGAAATTTTGGCATCCTTCCACATTCTTATGTCTAATATTAACATTTGGCCAAATTAATCCTTTCCATTAGTTTTCTCTAATACCGTTAGTGGCGGTATTATATATCCATGCTGTTCATCTTCTTCCTCTCAAAGTCATTGTTTATCCTCTTTTTCTCTCTCTTTCACGGTCCTCTGGTATTTGTCGCCTCCATAAGCTCAATCTCTCCGAAAACAACTTTATTAGACTCATCTGAGACACTTTAATCCTCCCTCACCTTCTAGCACCTCGACCTCACCTTCAACAGTTTCTCTGACAACATTCTAGATCCCCAAATCGAAATTCGAAACAAGAAGGGGAGGAAGAATAGAATAGGTCAAACTCAACATGTCGTCTTCTTATTCTTCTTTCTCAAACCATAAGCACCACCACAAATGGAAATTGGGTGAAAGGAGAAAATGGGCAACAACAATATTCTCTTCTTCTACTTTTAGTTTCGGATTTATTCCTATACGATAGTTGCCAGTTCCTTAGGCTCGTCGGAATGTCACCGGAGTAGACAGTGGCGTGGAGGGAGAAGAAGTAGATTAACCGTGCAATGAGAAAGAAGAGTAGATTAAGAGCATGATTGGATTAGATTATTTTTAAACGTATGTTGGATAGTTGTATTTTGTATTTTAAAAAAAAACTTAAAAGGCTTTTGATTATTTTTTTAACAAATCAAAAAATCTTGTTGTTCTTTGCCTAAAATTTAGACATTATATCAAAAAGCTTCAAAATTGCTTTTTACGGCTTAAGATTATCTTAAAAATCGTTTCTGACGACAAATATATCTAAATAAAAATCGATTATATCTCATACAATTGATTTTTTTTCACAGCTTACTTTCACAATTAATCTCAACTAATCCAAACATACTCTAACGAGAAAGAAAAAGAATACGACAATGGACAATGAACAGTAAAGACGTCTAAGATAGTCTCAAACAATGTTAGACGAAATTAAAATAAAATTAGTTAAAAAATTAAAACAAAAAATTAATTAAAAAATAAAATTACTAATTTAACCTTAATATTTCAACATAGCAAGTACAAGTATACAGAAATCTTAACAATTAAGATTGCTACAGAATACATATAATTACAGACAGAGATGAATGCTGACCGCCTGACCCACGTAAATTTTCTGACAAATGCCGTATACGCAAGAAAAATCTTTTACCGAATTAAAAGACAATCAGCTACGGTGAGTACAAGTGGGTATGTTTTAATCTTTTTAATGTGATTTTACTCTCAAAATCAATTTTAAATAAAAAAATTATATTAAAATATATTTGACTAAAATTCAAAATTATTTTTGAAGATAATTATTACATTTAAATGGAGCTAAACGTGAAAAAAAAAGCTGTATTTTACTTTATGAATCCATTACGTTTACTCAATATCAATTTAAACAGACATTAAATTTTCTAATTTTTTATTGAATTTAATTATAATCAGCTAAGATAATTACACCAGTCTTTTTTGAGATTTGTCTATATTACACTTATTTCCTTTCAGTTTTCAAAATTATACTTATCCCCTAAAATTTCTACTTTTATTACAAAAATAATAAAAGAAAAGAAAAGTAATAAATAGTAAATTTAAAATTATTATTTTAAAATAAAAATATGCACAATGACATCGTTTAAAAAATTAACGTCCAGGGAGTTTTTGTAAAGAAAGTAAAAATGTTAGGAGGTAAGTGTAATTTTGAAAACTGAAGGGAAGTAAGTGTAATATAGATAAATCTTAAGGGAGGTTGATATAATTATCCCTAATTTTAATGATTACTAAATAAAGTAAAATAGTAGGAGTAATGAATTTGGATTGACGACGGTAAAATTGATTATGAGCAGAATTAATTTACATTTGAAAAATTAGTTTTAAGAGAGGATGTGAAGACTTTTTTTAAAACTTAAGTTTTGTAGTGTAAATATAATGCATAATTTTTTAGAGAAAAGTGCGTCCATAGAGTTTCGAACGAAGGAACTGCTACTTAAAACTTCACTTCCTAGCCACTAGACCAACCTGTTGGGTGCAAATGAAATGCATAATTGATTATGCGGAAATAAAAGAAAAAAATTGTTTCTCACAAAACTTGAATTTTGAATACAAAATCAATTTTGATTCAAAGTTGTCAATTATTATTATTATTATTATTATTGTTATTGTTATTATTATTATTATTATTACTATTATTATTATTATTATTATTATTATTATTATTTGTCAAAATTAATTATGCACAAAGAAAAACCATGGTTTGGTGGTGGCAAAAATCAATAAATTTACTTTTTAGTATAAAGTAAAAAGTAAAACTATTGTTAGTGCATGTTTGGTTCACCACCAAAATCATGGTTGGTTATAGATCAAAATTGGTTTTGACTCTAAAATTATGTTTGACAACTTTGGATTAGAATTGATTATAGATACAAAATTTAAGTTTTGTGAAAAATAACTATTAGTTGTTTCTACTCCTCTATAATCAATTATGCATTATATTTAGTACATGTTTGGATTGACGGTGGTAGAATTGATCTTGAGCAAAATTAATTTATGTTTAGAAAAGTAGGATTAAAAAATTTATTATAAAAGAGAATGATGTTTGGATACTTTTGTTAAAACATGTTTTGTAGTGTAAATATAATTCATAATTGATTATAGAAAAGTAGAAGCAACCAAAAGTTGTTTCTCAAACAACCTAATTTTTGTAACCAAAACCAATTCTTATCCTATAATCATAATTTTTTGGTCAAAATCAATTAAGAAAAAACATGGTTTGGTGGTGACAAAAGATAGTCTAAACATGCTATAGACTACAAATCTCAGGTTTTGACAAGAATATCAAAATATCATTCACTTTTAGAATCACTTTTATCTTAATTTTTCAAACTTAAATCAATTTTACTCATAATTAATTTGGCTTAAAATCAATTAACACAATCAATTTTACTCAGAATCAATTCTACTATTGTCAATCCAAACATGCACTTACTCTAATTTGTCCATTGTCATTACCTTTTAAATATAATTTTTAATGAATAAAATCAAAATGAGTACATACATTGTACCAGTCATGTAGCTCAATTGGTGAGCGTATAGAGACTTGTGTGGGTACGGAGTTCGATCCCAGATTGTACTACTTTTCTCGGAAAAAAAATTATGAGTACATAAACTTTAATATAATAATTAAAAAGAGTGATAATAATCAAAATAAGTAAAAAAGAATTCACCCTAAAATAAAATATAAATTTTCTTATGGCTTGTCGGACACAATTGTTGAGCAAAGAGTCCGTGTGTATTTAGTTTTACATGATGAAATTAATTGAGAGTATAATTCATTTTGTAAAACTATTTTTAATTAAATTAAAATTTGATGAAAAATCATTTATTTTTAAGATTTTTTTAAAAGCAAGGTTACAATAAAAATAAAATCTAAAATTACCTTTTTAACCATAAAAGCAACACAAATGTATCAATTTTAAAAATCTAAAATCTCGTTAACAATTAAAACCAAACAAAACAAAAATGTCACATAATTCATTTTAGGAAAACAAACGAGCTTTTGAAAAATCCCACCAATCTTTTAAACATACTTGATCTAGATAGTATATGTCTGACATAAACTTCAATCACACCTTGAAAAAAATCTACTGTGTTTTTGTAGTACATAGAACATCATCTTAGCCTTTCAAAAAAACATCTTATAAAAATTACAAGTGTCTTACATTTTAAATAAATTTAAATAATTAAAAATTATATTAAATACCCACTATATATTGTTGACTCATCACTAACTAAATACTATATAAAAAAGAGTATGCAGAGTACTGAAAATTTGCTCCAAACCAAGGTCCAAAATAAGGGGAAAATGTGAAAAGACAGCATAAGAAATTTTACATGCCAAACATAAAATCACAGCATTGGAAATTTTACCGTCTACTTCTACGTGATGGGCTTTACCACCACGTTATGGGTCTTCCCTTCCCCATATGCACTAACCCTCCATTTGGAAGAGAAGAAAGAAAATGTAAGGAAAAAGAGAGAAAAAATTAAGAAAAAGGTTTTATTATTTTGTTTGAGAGAAAATAGATAGGAGAAAGTTATCTTCTCTGACATGATCGAAAAGTGAGAAGATAGAAAATACGTTTGAAGGATAAATGACCAATTTATCCATGGTTTTATACTTTTATTTAAATTGTATATTATTTATTTATTTTATTTAATTATATAGTTATATAATTCATTTTTAAAAAATTATATATGTATAAATATTATATTTATATAATAATTAGTTATATACCAACAAAAACAACAGGAAAAAGAGAAGATAACTACGTGAATAAACTCCAAAGCAATATTTGTAGAGGGTTTTTAAAGCAACCGTCGGTACGGAATTAATAAAACAGAACCGAATGGAAATGCCAAGCTGAATGCTGTCTTCAGCTATAACAGTACCGACGGTTCCCTAACAATAGCCTGACAATTATCTCTCAAAAAGTTTAAACAAACAATACTACTTGCATTACATGAATTATGGGATTATTGCGGTTAGTTGGAATGAGAAATGCCAAGCTTTGGAGAGATACTCATGAAAAACACAACAGAAGCTCAACAAAGACAATAACCAGTGGATTAGCTCGCAAAATTCTCTGAACGCACAAATATGGTGTTGCAGAACAAAACAACAAACTTACAATGGCTCTGCAAATCCTAACGGAAATGAAACCAATTAGAAGAATAAAACCCATCCACAACAAACACGATGAACAAAAATGGCTTCTTAACTCCTCACGATGAAACCAGAAAACGATGGCTTTGGGAGAGATGACGAAACGAGGCAGCTGAAATTTTCATTTCAGAATACTATTCAATTAATTGAAAATATCTACACATTAATTCCAGGATCCAAATACGTAATTGCCTTTCTGCACTACCTCCCGTTAAAACCATGTGTCCATGTCCATGTCCATGTCATGCAACCATCAGACCCCAAATCTACTCCAGTTAAAGCCTATTTGGATATGGGTTAAAAAACCCAACAAGTACTTTACCTCTTTTTTAATGGGCAGTGATTTCGGATTCAAGCGGATCTGACAAAAGTAAGAATTCTAACTTCCTCTAAAACCATTTCGACATGTAGTAAAGGTATAATTAATCGGACCATATAATTACGAAACTATCATTGTTAGTGTAGTATCACCCGAAAGCAGAAAATACAAAGATTGAACCCAACATTTCTACTTGACACCAGAAATACTGAGATCAAAACAACAATCAATGGACACACACAATAATAAACATCGCGCAGGACAATGATCAATTTCCATGGGCTTTCTGAAAATATACAGATCCAAGATCGAACTATAGACAATGGCGATGATTACGGTTAATGACAAATTTCCAGAAAGAAATCAAACAAATTACAGAAAGAATGAATCGAACAAAGAAAATTGATAGATCTATCAACAAAATTTGTATAAAACAAAATCAAAATAACAAAGATCCATACATATTATCATAATGATTCATATTCACCCTATGCATAATCGAATTAGCTAATACAGATAAAGGAATTTGAAGTTTAAACGGAAAAAATTAAAGATGAATTACATTTCAGCATTAATCTCGCTTCCGCGTACCAAAATTCGACGGATCAGATGAAAAACATCCTTACCGCGACCAGATCTGAGGAATCCTCGATCAAACGCGAGCAGTGACGGAAGGAACAGCGGGTGAAGCAGCCGCGGTAGGAGCGCGGAGGAAGGACAGGAATCCAGTGGTCTGAGAGGCTTCCTGCTCGTCAAGGAAGAGATCTTCAGGAACGCGGAAGGCGCCATGGAAGCAAACGACGGTGACACCAAGCATGAGGGCGGAGACGAGGACCGAGCCAACGCTGGTGAGGAAAACGACGAAAACGGTGACAGCAGAGAGAAGTGAGAGCGTCTCGAAATCGGTGAAGGTGCGGCCGAGAAGAACGAGAGGCTGATCAGCGGGGCGGAAAAGGTAAAGGAAGGTCCATGAAGCCAGAAGGCCAAGGAGAAGTATCAGAGAGAACGGATTCGTGAGGAGAGACACCGCAAGAATCACCGAAACGACGGCGTAGTAGTTCACGCGGAAGTAGGAGAAATTCTTGCGCACGCGGAGCGTGGCCTCCGAAAACGACTCAGGTTTCGAGAATGCAGTGCGGTCCGCAACCTCCGACCAGGGGCGGCGCTGGGAGAGGCCGTTGCGGAGAGACTCAGAGAGGTGGTTGATTAAGGCGCGGAAGGCAGGGTTGTTGGCCGGGGCTTCGGATCCTGCGACAGCGCCGCCAGATGCTCCAGTGGTAGAGGCGGGTTGGGCGCTAGCAAGAGGGAGGACGGGTGGAGCGGTGGAGGCCATTGTAACGGCTTAGAGAGAGAAAGTTGAGAACGTGTTTAGAGAGAGAAAATGAGCGGTGAGGATCGCAGTGTGAAGAATTGGAATTTGGAAGGGGTTTTGACGTTTTGTAATGGGATGGGCGAAACAGAACGAAGGAAAGGAAAGTGGATGGAAAGAGGTGGTGGTAACTTTTTATTTACGGTTTCAAATCCACCACCGACGCAAAACGCAAAGTCGTTTGTACGCACCCGTCGTTTAGATCACACGCAATTGCAAAAGTGCCATATGAACATCGACTCGGCGATAGTTTAGTTTCATCAACCCTATTTTTGGAAATATAGGGGTTTAGCGGAGGATAATATTTTTATTTTGAGTAAATGCTCGATAATCTTAGAATAATTTTTTTAATACATTCAGAATACTTTTGAATAAAATCATAATTAGTATTTATTCTATATATATAACTAAAGAAAATGAGTGCTAGAAAATTTAATTTACATAGTTAATTTATTTTCTTCTTTATTTTACACTTAATTTATATAATTTTAAAGAATAATTTAGAGTTTTTAACCAAAAAAGAGGATAAATTTAGAGTGAACAATAATTTATTATTTATTAGTTAAAACTTTTTTTTTTAAAAAAAACATATCAGATTAAAATGTTTTCAAATATTCTTTTTTGGAAAAACTTGAGTCTATCTCAATTTTTGTTTAATATCCCATTGTATCTTAAATTGAAAGTAAACATAATTTTAAGAAAAAAATTAAAGTAAATATATTTACACATTTTTGTATTACATTTTTTAAAAATTTTATTTAACTTTTTATTTTATAATTGTAGGGCAATTGTTATACTTTTTTATTCTGTATATATAAAAAAGTAATGGAGTCCTCTTAGCTCTAATTTTGCACTACCTTAAAGTTTTTCCTCCTTTTTTCTTCCCTTGTTTATTTTACATATATTCAATTTTTTTTACTTTTGGATTGATTTTTTTTTTTTTAAATCACAGTGTAAGGTGTGATGTGATAGTAGGTTACTTCATGCATGAGAGTTTGATCCCTACTAATGAGAATAAACCTAACAATAGCTTTCGAAGAGAAAAATAGTCACTCCTTCCGATTAATGGTGATAGCTTATAAAGGAACCAAATAAAATTGAGTTTCCAGAAATATTATATGAAAAAATTCAATAAAATCAAGAAAATCTATTGGTTAAATAAATCAACTCCAAAATTTTAGTTTTATTTCAGTTTTATTTCTTTTTTATAATAAAAAATAATAAAATCAATAAAATTTGATACTTAAATAAATCAAATCTCACATTTTAGTTTTGTTTCAATTTTGTTCTTTTTTATCTTTTAAATTTTTTTTAAAAATTATTATATAAAAAATTATTAAATTAATAAAATATTTTATTTAAATAAATCAACTCCCACGTATCAAAATTCAGCTTGTTTAACTTCCAGTTATTTTTAATTTTTAAGATTATTTATAAAAATATTATATAAAAAATTTAATTAAATCAATAAAAAATGTTAGTGAAATACACCGATTCCTACGTTTTAGTTTTTGTTTTAATTTATTTTTATCTTTTAAATTCAATTATATAAAATAAGTTAGGTAAATTAATAAAATTTATTAGTTAAACCAAAAGAGGAAATAATCTCAAGGGTTAATTTAGCGGTGTAAAGCTCCGCTAAGTTCATAGGAGGGACCATCCACAACGGGAGATCCCGTATTCGAATCTCACCTATGCCAAATTCTTGGGGGCTAGCGCCAGCCATATAGCGTGAACAAAATTAGTCTCATTCTAAAAGTGGAGAAATCCGTCTTAAAAAAAATACCAAAAAAAAAAAATCTTTTACCATAAAATCTAAACTCTAAACCGGAGAAGCGACCCAAAGGAAATTATTGGTGTTATCTATAATTCTCTTAGAAAATTAATCTTCATTGGGTCTATAGTAAGAGGTTTTATTTTGTCCTCTTTCTGAAAAAAATTTATTCCTGCCAAGTTTATTTTACCTGTTGTTGATTGAAGTTTGATTTATATTATAGGTAGACGAGATATGGTTAATATTTTATTCAGCAGATAATAAACTTGAAATACCAAACACAAAATTAGTAAAATAGTAGTATTAAATTAGAGGTCAATTGACTTCTTTTCTCTGAATTTTTCTGTTTTTATAAAAGAAAAATGTCTACTCCACGAAAAAACCCTTATATTTTTAAGGTCAATTTTAACGAAAAGCAAAAACATCATTTTACCTTTAAATATTAATTTAGAAAATACAATATAAAAAACTAAATTGATAAAAAAAACATATAACATGTAAGGGTGACAATGGGGCGGGAGGCAGAAAGTACTCCCCGCTCCTAAGTTTCGCCCCCATCCCCATCGTCGCTCCCCATGATAAGGATATTTTTTTCCCATCCCAGCCTTTCCACGGGAACCGTGGAGATCCTTGTGGATATTAAAAACTTTAAATTTTTTTAAAAAATATAAAAATCTGAAACACAAATAGTAAAAGAAAGAACTAATGTAAAAATCAGAACAAACAACGCAAGAACAGGAATGATCTAATAGCAAAAATAAGCACAACGAGCAAGAACGACATGTAGAAATGAACGGGTGATGAGCAAATTAGTTAATAATGTAGGGACAAGAACTAAGGTTGTGTTTGAAAAACAGGCTGAAATCTAAGGCTTTTTAGCTTTTGAATGTGAAACGGACTGAAGACTGTGAAATTATGACTGTGAGATTAGCTTATTGATCAGAATTGTTTGGTAAAATAGATTGTCTAATAAGCTGAAATATGTTAAATAACAAAAAAAGAACAAATAAACCAAAATGATTTGAAAAATAGTACATCGTAAACAACTAAAGAGAATTAAAATAAACCAACATGGCCCAAAGAAATACAAAATAAAGAATTTAAGTAAATAATAAACGTAAAGGATCACTGAAACTTTTTTATAATATAAGGAACAAAAAGAATGTTATGTTTCGAACTATGTCAGCTTTAACCTAAACATGCACGAATTTATCCTGTTTTAACAGTAACAGGCATGTTTAACGGCTAGACATCAAAGTTATTTCTCCAAAGAGAAAGAGAGAGTATTATCTAAAGACTAACCCAATATCCCATCATGCAGCGAGAAAAATAAGCAAATAAATAAAAGCACAGTACCATTATTCTCCAAAACTAGAAGCCCTGGAGTCTCTCACTACCCCATCTCCAAATTACATTTTAGAAAACATAGTTTCAACAAACTAATGCAAGTAGAGAACAACAACCATGAAAAAGGCAGACCGCACAGAATTTTATTTTATTTTTAGTTTCTTTTTGTAGAAAGATAAAATCAGAATGAAGTAAAAGGACAACTCATTTCACTCCACACTTGACCTGCCACAACCAGCAAGTGATGTATGGCATATCAGAGAAGATGGTGAACCAAAAGAATATAACACAAACAAGACGAGTTTACCCAACTGATCAAACAAATTTTGCCAGCTCTAAATACAATTGCCAACAATCTTATCATAAGATTAATATAGTATTATAAAATTATAAAATTAAGCTGTAAGTCATAACTCAAGGATCTCATCCGTGCCTCAACTTGAACTCATAATGGAGGATCCATCATCAATGCGTTTGCCAAGAGACAAGCACAAGAGCAGAGTACTTATATTATGACATAAAAGCATAAGTAAAACATTACGAAGAGTGCATCCAACATCCAACAATGTGTGGAATTCAAAATGTAGACCCATTATATCCAAAGTCGGAACCCTACAGAAAAAAAAATCACCATTACCATCAAGTACCGGTAAAAAACTATGGGCTAATATGTTTTTAGTAACTTAAAATATCACAAATTTTCTATTTAATCCCTTAAAATACAATGAATTTTTCATTTAGTCTTTCATTTTTACCAAGTCTCAATATTAGGAACTCACGAAAGTTTAAACGTTCCTGTTTAGCCCCGGTGGCAATATTCTATTAACTTTTCCCATTAAGTAATACCGTGGAACACCATTTGATACACCATGTTAACAACCACGTCAAAACTTAACGGTCATAGGTAATTGAATACATGAACGGAGGGACTAAACGGAAACGTTTAAACTTTCGCGTAAACCAAATATATACTATTTTAAAAAGAGGGACAAAATGAAAAATTCGTGATATTTTCACGGATCGAAAACATATTTGAACAAAAAAATATAAATAAGAACCACAAAAAAAGGTGAGACTTGAATGATGTCAAAAGGAGATAGAATTAACAACTACAGCTTTAGAGTGTTGCACTAACATTTCTGAACAGTAAGCATTATTTTACATGATCTAATGTTGTAAAGCAGGTAAACACTGCACATATTCTTGACTCTGTTGGGTCTAAAGAAAAACAAAGATTGCAATAAGAGAAGAGATCAGGGCAATGACCCTTCATTTCAGGGAGTTTAGACACTTGCCTTGCTGTCAAAGAATTTTAAGAAGAACCGTGACTTGGGTACAGACAATTTGCTCTCAAGAATTGAAGCAATTGCAGCACTGAGTTCCTTGTTGGTACTCGGGTTGAGACCACCAATGGACACCAGTTCTCCATAAGCCGCTGGCTGCTCAGTCCCGCCAAAAGCTACGGGTACTGATCCTTTCAGGACAATCATCACATACTACAAAACAACAAGCAATCAGAACAAACACTCAAACCATGAAAATATTATGAAAAAACAAGAAGGGGCGAAAAAGGAAGCTCGAAACACATTCTTTAGTATTTGTTGAATGACATGGGTCCTATTTCTTATTTAACTCTTCCTTTAGTGGACCACAACTCAATTTGAACCAATACTAAGGAGTGGGCATAAAATAGTATGTTGGACGATGTGGGCATAAACAAAGTAACTCTTTGTTGTATAACAAGAGGGATCCAGGCATCCAGCATCTAGCTGCATCTAGCAGCATCATCCTTCAAATTCACTCAAGAAGAATGTGAGTTCAAATCAACAATAAAACATTTGACAATTTGTTAACTCACATTAATTTTCCATATCAAGAATAACATTCATCAAAAAAACCCAGTGAAAAAGACAGAATTTTATTTTATTTTATTTTATATGACCATTCCCCCGCCCCAAATCAATTTACATGGCAAACAAGAAGAGAAGACCATTTCTACATTCTCCACAGTCACAGGTAATATCTTTATCCAATGGATCAAACGCTTATGCATATAATTATTCCGCCAGAAAAAAGAACTCTAAGCGAAAAATTATAAACCTAATTTCAGTTTTATCACTAATCACTAAGGACAGAAATTACGAAGAATTAGTTGAAATAAAATTGGGAAAAAGGAAAAACGTACGGCCTCGGGTTTGCCGATGATACGAGCGACAGTGGAGGTGGCTTCGGAGAGGATGGAAGAGGTGTCAACGCCGTCGAGGGAGACGTTCGTGGTGATGTTGAGGCACGGCATTTGGATCTTTGATACTCTATCTGCAAACTAACCCTTATGCAACTTCTGTTTCTGTGTCCATTTTTATGACGATGGAATATTTTCTCTCCCCAAAATGCCCTTTGGTCATTTACAAAAAAACCCATACTTTCTTAATTTTGTTTTCTAACTCACATGTGACTGTTATTAATTTGATAACTGACATTTTGATGTTCACCCGAAAAGTAGTGTTGGTTCCAATTATACTAATTTTATTTTATTTTATTTTCATTATTTTTATTTAAGATTGTCTACCGGTTTGGATTCTAGGATGCTATTATGGATTATTGGATCATTAGACTGAACATTTCAACTATGTTAAACATCTGACTAATATTATAGTTATTAAATACTCAAGATGCATTATAAAATAATTAGTCTAATAGAATTTGAATTTAATTCAAATATTAAAATCTAAGTTGAAATCTAAAACAATATAACTTTAATTTGATTTTAGTTTTAAATGTATAAAAATAATAATAACAAAGCCATTGGATTATTGGGTTTAATATATCAAAATTTGATACCTAAATTAATAGTTTATTTAGACCGGACTTTATAATAAAAATCAAACTAAACCAAATAAATTAAATCAGATTACGAAGTTGATAATATGATGAATATTCTTATAGTTCACTTCTGCTACATTTTATATGACCTAAGCTGGTGTAGTTTTCGAAAATTGAGAACCAAACACAAACCTTGTGTTGATTAAACCTGTTGTGAACTTTGTGATATATTAGTTGATACCATTTCATTTAATTAACGTGAACTTAATTATGTAGAATGACATGCTTCACATCAATTCTTTTAGAGTGGCATATAATAAAATTTTAAAAAAGATAGATTGAAAGAAAAAAAAGTAATTAACAGGCTCAGTCGTACCATGATGGGTTTTTTGGTCAACTGGGCTGATCTTTTCGATGGCCCAAAATTCAACAAATTATTGGGTTATCCACTTTATTTTGGAAACACAAATTTAACTAATTTCTTAAAAAAGTGTTGATGGGTAAATGAATATTAACTATTAGAAATAAGGACTCATTTTAAAATCAAATTTATACCAAATTAATTTTAAAGAATTACTTAACTAAAAGACAATTAAACCACCAGAAAATCAAACACAAGGGTGACAGGACGCTCATTTGAAAATGGGATAGAGCCCTCTATTGCTTTCTTGTGATTGTATTGAATAGTATTTATGCATGTTTAATTTTCTGTTCATTACAATTAAAAATACTTTTATTTTGAGTATAGCAGTTATAATTTATTTGGAAATAAATCCTAATTACATTCAACAGATAAAACAATTTTTAACATAAAAAATTGAAATTACCAAGTATACATACACCTTATCTCGTAGCCATAAACCAAATTCAATGGAATATATTCTATTGGATGGAAAAATATAATAAGGAACAAGCTGGAATATTAGTATAGGAGTTGATAAAAACCGTTGATGAATCAGAAAATGAAGCATTACAATTTGGATTTATTACGAAATACAGTAGTGTCAAAGACTTTGAGAAAAAATCTTGTTCTTGGAATAGAGAGCTTGGACTGCAAAATGGTGCCAATGGTGCTAATAAGTTTCTTCTTTACTTCTGAATTAATGCCTCCCATTGAAATTATCTCTGCATATGCTGCTGGTTCTTTGTTACACCCAAACGAAATTGGCACTGACCCTTTCAATAACACCATCACAAACTGCCACAACATAAAATACATACTCATAAATTAAACTCACTACCCAACCAACAGAATTGAATAAAAAAGTAAATATTAATTTATTCCTTCAAAAAATATATATACACACATGTAATTAAGTATAAAGTCATATTTAATAACGATTTTAATCATCGTTAATTTTAATAAAAACTATCATTAAATGTGACTTTTGTACTCAAAAAGTTCATAAAACTGAAATGTATATTTTAAAATTTATTACACCTAAATACACCTACATTACAGTTCAAAAGACTTGCATTATTTATTCTTAACCCAAAAATATTCAACTAGATCATTTCATCATAATTAGAATGGAAACTTTAAGGATCAAAATTGTTATTAAAAATTTAAAGGATCAAAATTGTTATTAAAAAAACTTGAAGGACCATTATCATACATACCCTAAACTACTAAAAATACAAGGTTTAAATATATTTTTTGTTCTATATATAAATAAAGCGCTTTTAGTTTTAATCTTTATAAATTTATTTTTTTACATAAGTCCTCTGTATTATGTAAATAGTTAGTTTTAGTCCCTAAAATAAAATAATAAGTTTTAGGCCAAATGCGGCTTTATTAATTAATTAAATAATTAATTTTTAATTAAGTACAAAATCTTCCTCACCATTACCCTCTTTTATAATTTGAATTTTGGGCTTAACTCACTCTTAAAATGACCATATCACTAACTGATGTGCGACTTCTAACACGCCACCTCATGCCCAACACTATAAAACTAGAGTGTGAACAAAACATAGGTGGCCCAATAATATGGACTAACAAACACCCGACAACAAACATGAGTCTTAACAAACTGATCTATAATAGGTTCTAATACTAACTTATAATTTGAGTTTTAGGCCTAACTCACTCTCAAAAGCATAGGATGAGGATTGTCACACTCATATAAACTCAATAATGATCATATCACACTAGTCAATGTGAGACTTCTAACACTGTCCCTCCTTCCCCCACAGCCACCACCTTATCCGCCACGCTTCACCACCTCTCTTCACCTTCCCACCACCACCACCACCTTCTTCCTATTCCTTTCCTTTTCCCCTTCCCACCACCAACCACCCACATACACAAATTCTGGCCGCCACTCAACTCACACCATCCACGGCTTCGACCTCAACCTTGTAGCATTAATTGTTCAACGAAATTGGATGATGAATTCTTAAAATGGAGAAATTGATTGCGGTGGATGATATGTGTGTTGCGGTAGTGCAGTTAGTTAGGGTTTACGGTGAGAATGGTTCAAGGAATTCGAGAAAGGAAAGAAGAGAATGGTGATGAGAAAATGAAGATGAAATGGAAATGAATAAGGTGAACTGGAAAGGGTAAGGAAAATGGAAAACAAGAAGGTAAAATAGGAAAATTAAGAAGTATAGAGGACTAAAACTAACTATTTTTATACTACAAAGGACTTGTGTTAAAAAATCATTTTTTGGGAACTAAAATCAAAAGTGTAATATTTTATAAAGAAAAAAAAATATTTAAGCAAAAATATAATTAAGCTAATTAATTAGGAACCACATGAGGCATACATTATATTCATTAATCAACAAATACTATCCATAGAGTATCTTTCAATTATTTAAAGTGGAGTTTTGTGCTAGTCTCTTCCTCAAATATCCAATCTATCTTTATTCACATGAATAAACAATCAGATCTCACCATAACATGTTAAACAAATAATTGTGGTGTTATGTTCAAAGGGTCCCAAAAGCATGGTTAGTGACGTGTCTACAATATCCATCAATTCTCACGATAAAGAATTGAAGATGAAGTGCTTTTTGCCCCTTTTAAGTGCAATCAACCAAACTACTACAATTCTTCCACTATCCTTACTTTGGCTTCCCTTTCACACTTAACATAAAGAGACGTTAAGCAGTAATTTTCTATGGGTTTTATTTGCACCACTATTGATTTATGTATTTTTAGAGATAATTTCATCGATCTCTATTGAGGTTTATGTTCATTATATTTATTTATTTTTTAATTTTTAAAATTATACTTATTTTTATTCTTATTTAAAGAGATATAAGTGTAGTCAAATTTTAAACTCTAAGAATGTATGTAATATCTTAATGAGATAAATATAATGGAGTTTTAAACTTTAGAGGAAATTTGTGTATTTTTAAAAATTAGAATAAAAAAAATGATAATAAACATAAATTCAGAAAAAGATAATGTAATTATCTCTTTATTTTATTATATGCTCATATTATATAAAAAAATCATATTGATATTGATTTGTTCAGTGTGAGATAACTCACTAATTCAATTTCTCTTAACAAAACAATTTTTATGCTCAGGAGCAGATTTTAAACTTCTATTAACATGCTTAAAGAAGTATGTTTTAAAATAAAGTTTAATTAAGCATTTATACGATAAATTCTTATTGAAAATAATTTTTTTTATAGATAAAATCATAAAAGTTATTTAAATATATTAAAAATAACTTAGTCTAATAAGCAGTTCTATGAAATTAATAAAAATAAATCTTAAAAAAGACTTGTAAAATATTTTTATAAATTGGACGTCAACTCTTGTGGATGCATTCTTAACTTTTGCATTGGATTTTGATTGTATATTCAATTTAATATTAATTACTTAAATCTTGATTCGTCATTAGTTGAAGATTGATTGATAATCTTAATTCTTAATTCAATGATGACAAGATTTGAATTTTGGGGTCTTAAATATCCCACAAAACATTAGTAATTATTTTATTCCTCTGACCCCATCTCTTTCGCCTTCAACAACTTGAAGCAGCCCTAAAATATAGCACTCTACCCTACACGCTTAGTTTAGCCTCCAGCTTGCCGGTCCTCTTTGCCCAACTTGTTTGATTAATTTATTTCACTTTCAGAGCATTTTATCAATAAAAATATATACATCTAAATCTCACTTTATTTTTAAATAATAGTTATTTTTTTCAACCTGTTCAGATAATTTAAAAATATTATTTCTTGGTACTTTCTGTTTCCCCAACATAGCTTTTGATTAAGATTTTTTTAAAAAAAAAAATTATTTACTTGCATCTTCCATCACTAATTTTTTTTTTGTTAAACTAGTAATATATGGTAAAAATAAATATAAATAGTAGCGGCAATTTAATCATTTTTATATCAATTAGTACTTTAAATATAGTATTAATTAAGAAATAACTAAAATACAGAAATATAATATATGTTTAACAAAAAAAAATCATTTTAATTACTTTTTTCATTTCTTCTTAACATTTTACTTTTTTTTTAAACTAAGAGTATCAACACTCTTTAAACTCATTGATATTTACATTTATTATTATTTTTTGTATCAAAAATAACTTATTCAAAGGAGTGTTAGTAGTTAATGACCAAATAAAAACATGTATGTGCATATTTGAATTCAATCTTTAGTTATTACACATTTCTATGAACTAGAAAAGAGTGCTAATACTGAAAAAAAATATAATAAATGAAGGCAAAAAAAAAAATACAAAATGAAGGATTTTTTATTCAATCTAGAATATTTATCTTTACCAACTTATGTCAGATAATTAAATTGCACATCTATATATCCATCAATATCATCAAGGTTTTTTTTAACATGTTGCACATATTAAAAAATTAAAAATAAAAATTATTGTTAAAAAAATAGAAATTTAATGTGATTATATTTAATAAATCAGTAATATTATGTTTTTTTTATATTTAATTTTTTAACATGTATAATATTACACATGATAAACAATTTCTAATATCAATAGCTAGAGAGTGTGAACAAGTTTGTAAACGCCATGATCAAGCTAAACAACAGGAAGGAAAAGGAGGCAGTTGTTCAACTGCAGAGCAATAAAAAAAAAAGCATGTATCTCTAACTAAGCATATATTCATACCTCATACTTAAAAAAAAAATTAACCAATAAATTAATAAATATCTGTCAAATAGATCCAAATTTACATGTATTTCAGATTCAGATTCATAATCTTTGCAGGATCTGATAAAGCTAAACGGTTGAACTATTAACTGATCACTTACATCCAAATTCAATAGAAACAATCCAAAAAGCATCAAAGCACACATAACAAAAACTATTTGTGAAAAACACTAATTAGAAAGAGTAACAGAAACAGAGGTATAAGTCAGTGGAGACAGAGGGATAAACAATTTGGTTTTTCGGATGAAAATCATAAGTTCGAATCCCTTAAAATACATTTATTGAGAATAAGAAGTAATTGTGAATACTTTATCAATCGAAATTGTGAGAGTAATGTATATCACAGTTTTAATTCGACCAAGAATAAAAATTAGAAGAAGGAGAGAAACAGAGTATGGCGTGTACCTTCTCAGGTTTGCCGATGATGGCGGAAACGGCGGTGGTGGCTTCGGAAAAGATAGGATCGATGTTAACTCCGTCTAAATTAACGTTGGTGGTGATGTAAAGGCAAGGCATCTTCAAATATATTTCCTCTTTTAATCGTTTCTTCTGATCTCTTCTCCAATTTCTTAATTATTTAGGAACACCAATGAGAGTTAAAAATTATAACTTATAAGTTCCAATTTAATTGCAAATTTGAAATCTCATCTTGTGTTTCTGTATTTATATGTGTATGTGATATGTGATACGAATATGTATAATGGAGTGGAAAAAGATGGCTTTTACTCTTTCCACCAATTGGTCTTCCATTGCTTGGTTTGGACACCATCATCAATTATCACACCTCTTCTTTTTTTCATTTTCATATAAAGAAAAAATAATTTTTTTTTTTGTTGACTTCGTCTAATATAACATGCCTCAATGCTCAATTCCTTTATACGAACTCCTTTTTAAAAATTATGTTTAATAATACTAGGGATAAATTATAATTTATTTAAGAGTTTTTATAATTTGAGATAATTACACTAATATTTTCTAAGATTTTTGTTTATTACACTTACTCCCTCCTAATTATTGAAATTATATAAATCTCTTAAGATATGAAACTCCATCAGACTTACCTCCTTTAGAGTAAACATTACACTTATTTTCGGAGGTTTGAAATTCATTACACTTATTCTCTTCTTTAGAGGTGAGTGTCATTTAAAAAATTAAGAGGAAATAAGTATAATTCACACAAACCTTAAAAAAGGTTGATGTAATTATCTTTTATAATTTTTAGGATATTGTCTAATTATATATTTATTTATTTATATTACACTTTGTATATATAATATATATTATACTATTATATTATATATATTTATATACTAATTTATCATTGATGATACCTACATTTTTTTTTGAAAATACAAAACTTTAAATATTTTTCTTGGTCAATGCAATAAGTTTGAATGAGTTGGAATACACATGTTATCTTAAATATCTCAAAACCTTATATAATTTATTTGTATAACCTATGATGTACTTAAAAGATAAAAGAAAATATTCACTTATTCTTTCTCCAAAAAACATCTTCCTTTATATTATTAAAATTAAGAATATTTATTATCTTTTTCAAATTAAATCCTTCTTAATTTAATGAAGTAATTTTAAAATAAAAATTATTTATAAGAGATAATAGAGTTTGAGTTTAATTAAAGATAAAGATAGAATTGTGTAATTAATATCATAATATCAATTACTTTTTTTTTAACATGCACTAATATGAGGTCAAGTTTTTATTGGGCTCTATTTGGTAAAACTAGCTTATAGCATGTAGTTTATGACTTATAGTTTATAGCTTATGATTTGTGACTTATAATTGAGTATATGTGTTTGGTAAAATTAACTTATTAGGTAGCTTATACTTGTTAAATCACTTAAAAGGACAAGTAATTATTACATGTAATAAATTACTTGATAGAGTAAACATATAATAAATGTCTAGAGAGTAAAATAGAAAAAAAATTATTGAAAGTTATTTTTCATAAGCTATAAGCTACTTAAAGTAGCTTTTCATAAGCTAGCTTATGAAAGTAAGCTTATAGCTTTTAAAAGCTATAAGCTTGTTGTCACCAAACACCTCCACTTGACAATAAGCTACAAGCTATAAGCTATAATAAGCACCTAAATAAGCTATAAACTAGTGTTACTAAACACACTCTTAGAGTTTAGAGCTTATGACTTACTCTATAATTTATAGTTTATGGCTTAATAATTTATATTATTTCTAGACTCAAATATAAACAAAAATTATAAGTTAATACATTTAATTTTCTTAATTTTATGTAAAAGATATACTTGAATTAACAAGCGGCACAATGTTCAAATAAATAAATAAATAAAAAGTTCAAGAAACACCTAACTGAACACCAAACAATTGAAGGACATAATGATCACTCAAAGATGAAAATTAGCACCAACTCCTCAAACAAAACCAACCAACTACATGGGACATTGAAGGACATAGGTCTCCAAATTCGAACACCAGCCATCAAACGAAAAATTCACATTTCTTTGGTTTACCTATGCAGTAAAAAAATTTAATGGTAGTCGACCGTCCATCATTTTTAAGCTTTGTCCATTTCCAATGCAAATAGACTCAATATGTGTTAATTAGTGAACTCATTTATCATGACAGAAAGAACTGAATAGAATTTTGAAATATATTAAAGGTTTCAGAGTCCCTAAAACTTCAAAATATTACCACAATTTTGCACGTTTAACTAATCATTTTAGCAAAACACAGGCAAAGCAGCAACAATATAATACTTTGATTTTGAAACTTAAAAGAAATTCAAATTTAACCTCAGATTCTTATTCTTATTAAATTTTGCGTTGGAATGTTTATGATCAAATTTGTCTTTAAGTTTCTCATAATTCCAATATTTCTAATAAATTATTCAAACCAGATTAAATTCCGTATATATGTATTATTACGTAGTACTATCTTAAAGGTGAAATACCAACGAAAACATGTTATTATCGTTACATTTTATAGATATATTATTTATATTAATTATTTATATAGGTGTCTATGATATTTTCGTATGGTCATATTTCTTTTATGTAAGCCAGAAAAATATTATTACTAGAGCGTAAGGAATGCACAAAAAATAATACAAAGGAATCTGTGGGTCTAACAATGAAAAAACATAGCCAAACCAACAAACTTAAAAAAGAACATAAAAGAAAAAACAAAAACGCTGCACAACACTGCAGCTCAACTATCGAACATGACAATTACATGACAGAAAAGAAAATAGCACCAACGCGGACCAATAAGTCAAAAGTCTAAACAAATAGTAAGAGGATTAGTAAATTAATCCAACATTGAAGTGTGAAATTTAGGGTCCATAGTCTTGAATTCTTGATTCAAAACTAAGAATGGATCTTCATCATATCTATCATATGATGAGTATCCAATATTCATTATTAAAAATAATGTTATTATTTATTATAAAGCTATCTAAATGGCTCAAATCACAAAAAATCAAATCACAAACTACTTTCTCTTCTTCTTTTTTTGATAGCTTGATCAAACTTCAAAATTGTAGATATTGAGCTCTAACATCACAATGTAAAATCGAGGTCACTCCAAACCAACGAAGGACAAGATAACATATCCAAGACGCTTTATCACAATCGATAAACAAACTCGACGACGATTCCGAAGAAATACTGCAATGGCTACAAGCCTACAAGAGTCACCACCGAACAACACATCTCTTCTAATCAAACTTGATTTGTACAGCACTCGATCAAGCAGATCCCGCCACACAAAGGAACTTTGGAATTCCACACTGAGTGCATGGTTAGTTATATCTTTAGGATCACTTTTAGAGCAATAATATGCTGAACTAACTGTGTAGAATCCCGTCTCCAGTGTTCTCTAACGACAAAAATCTTTTTTATCTACCTGTAAAGAGACAGATTGAAGCTTCACAAGGTTAGAAAGCAAGACATGCTCCCCTTCATCAATATCTCTCTTCCATCTCAAATCTCACTCCCAACTACCATTCACCAAAGAGCCACCCTCAAACACAAAAAGATTATTATTAATTTTCAATTGATAAAGACGACTATACTTCTCCCGTAAACTCACCCTTTTGCCCACCCAACTATCATGTCCAACATGTCATGTTGGATTTCTGTCAACGGTGGTTAACGTCAGGAACCTAACTGAACAATGTTAGACAAAACCAAGAACTTAAGTGAATACCCGCAAAAGTCAGTAACCTATGTGAATTTTTTTTATAAAGTTGGAGACCTATGTGGTGCTTTACTCTTTTAGTAAATCATCAATTAATACGTTAATGAAAAAATTTATTTTATATCTTATATAATTTTTTAATAATTCAATTAATGATGAAGTAGAATAAAAGAGAGAAAGAGATATATATTTACTTTAAGTATTTATTAAATAATTTATACTAGGGTTACAATAGAGAAAAACTAACGGTCTATTTGATTTGCATTTTTTTGTTTTCTCTTTTTTTTTTGAAATTAGATTAATTATACTTTTGATTTCCAAATTTTGTATTTTGTGTAAATTTAGTCATTCAACTTTTAAATGAGTGGTTTTAGTCCATCAAATTTGCAAAATGGACATAATTTTAGTAGTTTTTCCGTTAGTTTATTAAAAATAAGCGAAGGCTTTTTTTACCTAAATTAGTGATAAAATGTATTTGAGTTAGCGACGTTTTTAATTCAAATTAGTGATGGTGGGTAAAGTGTCCATTTTGCAAATCTAAAGACCAAAACTGAGCATTTAAAAATTGGAAGACTAAATTCGCATAAAACAAAAAATTAAAAGACTAAAAATCTAATTAAACCCTTAAAATTTATCCATTTTAATAATCTCTCTGTCTCAAAAAAAAATTAAATTCTGACTTACCATCAACTATAAATATTCTTAGTGCACAGAAAGAAGGTGGTGTCTTAGACTCCTATTGAGCCGAGTAATGACCTATTTCTATCATCCCTTGTGTTCAATTTAATGCATTTTTGCCTATAAAAAAGAGGTATATATACGCATTAAACTTGCAAGCAAACATTTGCTTATATAGCTTGTATAGGAAAGTGGCAGAAGTGTTATAAATCATGTTTTCTTAAGGAAGAAAAATGTAGTTACAAAAAAAAATTATTAGTTGTTTGATATTTAATTTGTTTGTTTTTGTTTTTATAAAAGCATGTTTAGTTGAAAAGCGAAACAATATTATTTAAAAAAAATTATACAAAATAATAGCTGCTAAAGCTTATTTTGAAAATAATTTTTTTGATAAATTTTTTTATTTTAAATTTATTTCAGATTAAAACATATTTTATAAAAAGAATTTGGTGAAAAAACATATTTTATAAATTGAAATTATTCAAAATTAAGTTTACAAAATACAAGCATGGTTAATTTGTTGGTCATGGAAGGAAAATAATGTAACACGAAACGCACGGCACTTTCTGCGGTTGATCATGTGGGTCAACACCGTCTCCGATCTCAAATCTCCCTGCCTTTGACTTTTATACTGCTCTAGTTTATTTTAATCTTTTTAAAGAATCTCTAATCTCATTTCCAATTTCCAATATATATTAAAATAGGGTTACATTATGTACAAAATAAAATAAAAGAGGGTTATATTAATGTTTTGGTTCACGTACTTATACCTCTTTTGTATTAATTGCTATTTAAAAAATGTTTTATTTATAGTCTCAATATATGTTTTTTTTTTATTTCGCTTCTCTCCTATTATATTTCTGTTTATTATTGTTGTTAATCGTTTTAAATCTCGTAGCTCCGCTACTCACTCACCTTTCACCTTTGTCTCCGCCACCTAGACGAGTCTTCGCCGATCGGTTTATGTTCTTCATACAACTTTGCGAATGCCTGACGTCTCTTTTGCTCGTAAACCCCTTGTGTTTAATGACAGGGACCAACAAAAATATGACATCTTAGAAATGACATAGGCATAACGCTCCTCAAAAGTTAGCTCACAAGGAGAGGGTTGCCTAAGACCTTATAAAGACTATCATAGCTCTTATCATAGGTAATGTGGGACTTATTCTCCCAACACTCCCCCTCAAGTCCAACTTGTATTGCCTATTTCTGTTTTTCAAGTTATGGACATATGTCTTAGGTCTCTTTTTTTTTGCATGGACTTTGCGCTCAATTGTTTCTTGAATATTTATTTTTCCCTATGTATTTTTTTCGGATAAGCTCTGATACCATCTTAGAAATGATATAGGCCTAACTCTCCTAGAAAGCTAGCTTACAAGAAAAAGGTTGCCTAAAGCCTTATAAAGGCTATCATAGCTCTTAGTTAATGTGAGACTTCTTTTCCCAACACTACCCCTCAAGTCCAACTAGTTATTTTTAACCTAGTTGTGACTTGCCTTTTTTTCAATGGGTTTTTTTTTTGTTTTTTAGGCTATGGACATTTGTCTTAGGTCTCTCTTTTTTTTTTGTCTTTTTTTTTCTTGAATTTTTTATTTCGACCTATATTTTTTTTTCGGATAGGCTCTAATACAATCTTAGAAATAAGATAGGCCTAACTCTCCTCAAAAGCTAGCTCACAAGGAAATGGTTGCGTAAGACCTTATAAAAGCTATTATAACTCTTATCTTAGGCAGACTTCTTTTCCCAATATCACAGTAGAGACAAAAAAAACAAAAACAGAAAACACATATATAAGAAATAAAAATAATTTTTTATATACATAGGGACTAGGATAAAAATGAGATGCAAATATAAAAACCAGCAAATTAATTTAACTAAATTGGCATAGGCATGTTACAGCATTTTAAGACTTGGTGAGGGTAAATTCATTTATTGTTGCATTCAACATTGTTGGTGCAATGGTTTTTGGGAAGTAAAGCTTTGGTAGTATTTCATGGATTTAAATTTCTGGGTGCATTACATATTGGTCCCAAAAATACGAATCAAATTGGTAAAATAATATAATATAAAGACTAAATTGATTCATAAAATACAACATAAAGATTAAAGAGAACGAAAATAAATATAAGGGATTAAATTGGTTAAAAAAATATAGCATACGAGACCAAATTAGTCTAAGAAAATAATATAAGAGACTAAAATAAATTAAAATACACATAAGAAACTAATTTTTTTTGTAACAAAAGAAATAAAAAAACAAAAAACAAAGAGAAAAAAGAAGCTAAAATACTCTTGTGAACGCAGTCTCAATCTTATCAGTTAGAAGACCAATTGGCTTTCCGAAGGTGATGAAAGGCTGAGACATTCCAGGCTTATGAAGCAAAGCTCGAATATCAACGGTAGCAGCATAGAAACATAGCATCCGAAATCAAACACACCAAACACTATAGGTCAAGTTCTTGCATCACTGGCTAAAAAAATTGCATCCACATCTCTATCAACCAACCTGTTGGAGTTGTTCCTTCGAACTCATCGAATCTCAAATCTGGCGAATCTGTAGTTACTGCTACTGCTTGAGAATCTCTACAATGATCCCACTGGCAAATACGTGAATGCGATGCTTCCGCATCATAGGCCACCGCTTCCGACATGTAGTTACGCCATTGATGTGAGTATGGATAAGAGGCCTTAGAAACCCTAATTTTAAAGATTTTTAAGTGTACATATGGCTGTTTAATTGTTGCTGGAGTGAGTGAACGCTTTTTAGCTACAGAAAAAGGTCTAGGAATTTCCTGACATAAAATACTGAAAACACTAGAGCGAAAGACATTTTGTTACCACGAAAAAACATGATACAACAGCGTTATAAATAGCGTTTTAATTCATTTTGTAAAGAGATTTTAATGATAATAAAGTTAAATTTTTGCCAAGTTTTTGTGAAAACTTGAATTCAATTAATTCTCATGGTTTCAAACATTATTGCGGTGAAACTAATGAATGATTTCAACCTCAATTTCTATAGATCTGCATTCTATTGAGTCTCTCATGAAAGATTAATTTCACGGTGAAATCGAATTGGGACATCACCCCTAGATTGGAAAAACTTATAGTAGTGTAGTATCTCTACGGTAATCCTTCCAAAGTTATAATACCTTTAAATTCTTGATATATATTCGTCCTTATTCATAGGTGAGAAGGAGAAGGATGTGTTTATAGGATTTAACTCATATAAAGTTAGAGAATATAAAATCAAAAAATAAATTTATATTTACCTTCATTTAAATTAACTTCAACTCACTCTGAATTAATGGGAAAAATATTTTTACTTTTTCATTTTACACATGTTCGGATCAGTGTAGCGCAATGAGAAGATGATGAATAGGAAAAAGAAAACCTGTTATTTCTAAATAATTATATAATGACCCATATTAATATTGAATTGTAGAGTGACATATTCTCTCAAAATGAATAATATTATTCTATCTTTTTAGTTATTCCTTTACCATAAAAATATTAATTGAAAAATTAAATGTACTTAATTTATTAAAAACATAAAAAAACATTTAAAATATTTTTTAATATATAAATAGATGAATTTATATAATATAGGAGAATTTAGATTATCTCACCCTAGAATGACCCGAATAACTAAACAAACAATAAAAAAGATGAAATACTAAATAAATATATCAAGAAGCAAAGGTCTTTATAAGATAAATAACGTATTTAATTTTCAGCTTAAATAGAACGAACACATTTGCATTGCGTGACAAATGTTTGGTTGAATGATACTCATACAATTAGTGGATGGGATTAGCATCATCTCTATTGGGAATGGTAGTATATAAATTTATAATTCTTACATATAAAAAGGATAATGTCACTCCTAATCTCATCCTCCTTACTATTCACCTAAAAATCCATAATTCTTATTCAAATAAAAAAAAAGAATTTTTTTGTTACGATTGGTTGCGGGTTATTTTTGGTGAATAGTGATTATGAGTTCAGAATCTTTTTAATGCAAAAACATTGAGGGAGCCACAGCTCCCATTAAGGATATTTATAACTGCTAAATTAATATTTTAATTCTTTAATTTTTTTTTTAATTTTTGTTTTCTCTAACTAATAAAAGTCTCAAATTAATCGTTAATTTAGTAGTTAATTTCGTGACTAACTATTTAGGGACCTAACAAAATAAGTTTAACGACTAATTTTTTTGATAGTCTAATAGACTTTTCTAGTAGTGATTTTTGTAGACCCTAGCTTATTAAAACACTACTATTTTTGATCCTATTTATAAGACGCTTTTAACCGAACTATGGATATAAAAGAAGTAATTAAATGTGTTAATCGTGAAAGAATATTAAAGATTTTAGGTTTATGAGAAAATAGTTAAAGTTAATAATAACAAGGGTAAATAAAGGGAAAAAAATTAAATACTCCATAGAGATTAGTGAGTGTCTTGGATAAGTGTGTTTGGAGGCTTTTTACCAAGTTCTTTTCAAGCACTTTTGACCTTCAAATAATTGTTTTAGTGCATGTTTGGATTAAATTCTCAAAATTGATTCGGAGTAGAATTGATTTATTAGCAGAATTGATTCTCGACAAAGTTAGAAGCAACAAATAATTGCTTCTTTTCACCAAATCATGATTTTCTATCTATAATCAATTTTGATATAAAGTTATCAAACATAATTTTTTTATCAAAATCAATTATGAGTGAATCCAAACCAATGTTTGATGTTGGCAAAAGCCAATCCAAACATTGCATTAGTACCTAAACTCCCTCCTAATCAAGACTTTCTTGATCTTCAAATATTTTGATGGAGTTGTGTGAATTTTGGGTTCTTGTTAATCTCATTTGTTGGTATGTAGGTGTTGGCAAGTTTAGATGGAAGAATTTGTGGTCCAGATTCTAGCGCCTAGGCGTCAGCTGAATGGAAATGAGGTGATTCACACCCTGTCAACAAAAGCAAGCGCCCAGGCTCCAGTTTCAGCACCCAGGCGAGGGATTCAGAGGAACAGAGTGTATGTACTGTCCTAGAAGCAGAAGCCAATGCCTAGACGACAGAAGAAGGGCCAGGCGACAAGGTTGCGTCCAGCTTGTTTGTAATTAGCGGCTAATTTTTTAGGAGTTTTGTTTTTTAGCGAGATAAAGAGTACTTTTTAGAGAGGGAGGTTTGTGTGGCTGGGGATTCTAGAAGAGCTAGGGTTCATGGGCTATCCTAGATGATATCTCTTCTTCATTTGCTTGTAATTACTAGAATGAGGAGCTAAATCTCTACTAGCCTGGAGTTGAATATAATCCTTCATTTATTACACTCTTATGTAACTATCTTTACTATTAATTAAGTTGGGTTTTCTTTTTTGATTTAAATTGAATGATTTGAGCTTGATCACCTTTTATCATGTTTTGTGAATTTAAAATGATAGTTTAGCTTTAAATTCTGTTTTAGATTGAAAACCTCAATATGTTAGTGGTCTAGAGTTAATCATTAATATGTTGATTGCCTTTATTCAAACTTGTTCTTAATGCTAAGCTAGAAGTTTTTATCCGCAAGATATTGATGTAAGAAGTTCTTGCCTTAGAATGAAGTAAAAAGATATCTTTGTTTGTGAAAATTGTGCTTTGCATCAAATTAGTTAGTGAAATCGATGGTTTTCTATAAGTTGGAGAGTGTGTGAGAATGTGTTTGGTGAAATTCAATCCAAGAGTTTTATTTGTATTTGTTTAAATCATTTCTTTGTTGCTCTTAATTCATGCTTTGTTTTTATAACCAAATTTTCACTACATTGAATAATTGACACTAAACTTGAGTTGTTTAATTGTGCTTGTGGCTGCTCCCCGTGGATAATATTCATTTTTCCTTTATACTTGAAACGAGTTGAACACATTAGCTTCGCTAGTCTTATAAAAAGGACCATAAAAATATTTTAAAATATATCTTATAAATAGGATTAGAGAGAGTATCATTTTGGATATTTTTATAGTTTTTTTATAGATAAATACATATTCACATATACTCTAAATTGAATTCTAAATATTGTATCTAATGGACCTCCAATCTTTTAAACGTTAAGACTTCGTACGTAAACAAACGAGCTTTTTCTATAATTATTTAATAAAACTAACAGAAAAAGAATGAAATTAAACTAAATAACAAAAATATTATTAATTTAGCTTATTATAGCTAGAGATCGAAAATCAACTAAGTTTGTCAACGTCGACCAAATAATAATAATAATAATTAAACTTAATGGAATTGACTATTAGAAGTAAGATTTGATGAATTAATTTTTGCTTGTTCCATTCCACACTAGTAAATAAAGGAATTCTCCTCTTTGAAAGCTTTGGTCCTTTGACCAAGAAGAAATCTTTGGTCATATTCATCTTTTTATTTTCTTATTTTTTATTTTGCCATTATGATTTGTTTATATTTGCAGTTATAATTCAGCAATACTAGAAGCATAAACACAAAGCGTGGCTGCCACACACTGTTCTAAGATGAAAAAAAATGTGAGCTCAACTTCTTTTTTACCTTTAATTTAATTTACTAGTAGGGATGGAGCTAGACTAGGGGTGGAGCTAACCAAAATTTTTTGGGGGCCAAATATAAATAACTAAATAGATCAAAATTTTTAGGAGTCAATTATTTAAAATGCTATTAATTTTTATTTATATTTTAAAAAATTATATATATATGTTAGTTATTTTTTTTCGCAATATAGCCCCATTGTATTAACACGTAGCTCCGCCACTAAGCTAGACAAAATTGTTTAAAGGCCAAACAAAAATATTAAAATCAAAATTCAATACAGTTAATCAACAGCTATAAAAAAACTTGAGCTAATCTAAAAATGTAAATTAAAGTAGCAAAGAAAAACTACTTGTTAATTATGCTATATAGTAAGAAACGGTTAAAAAAGAGTTGAGCTGAGTCGAATTCAATTAGATTCCAAATTCGTGAACAATTTAATTTGATTTTTTGTTTGAACTACCTGAATTAATTAATACTCACAATAAAATAAGACAAACAACAACAATCAATGTATCTATTGAAATTTTTTAACTCTTCTATTTTAACTTTGTATGTTCTATATAATTTTTTATCACTTCTATTTTAATTTTATCTGTGCTACAAATTTTAATAGCACTCAAAACCATTTCTCGTTGAACTTCATTAATTCATAGTATCATTTAACTAGATTTAAACTTCCCAAATCATATTTTCAATTATGTTCTACAAATAGAATATCGCCACGTCGTTAAAATATTTTTTTTAATTTTAATTTTTAATTTCCTAATAAATTTTTTTAATAACGTGACAATATTCTATTAATAAGACATGATTTTATGGACACATGATTTGAATCACATTTAACTCTAAAGATAGAAGGAAATAAAAAAAAAAACTATTATGGCGGAAGCATTTACCATCAGAGAAGTCATGTCAAAATTCATTAACTAAAGCTATCATTTATCTTTATTTTATTTTTAGTTTATCTTTTTTTATAGTAATTTTTTTTTGAACTAAGACACAGTTTTTAGTTTGCTTCGTGGATTATTTAATTGTATAGTTGGTTAAGTCGGATTGGGCTCTTACTTTATTTTCTTGTGGCCTATGTTAGCCTTGATGGAAGTTTCTTTTTTGACAGAAAAAGATCTCAAATCCTCAAACACCTATTTTATTTTTTTATTGTTGTTAAAAAAGAAAATTTATTCTATTTTTATTAAAAATAAAAAAAAAACCCTTAAAAAGCTAGAAACTAAAGCTTTAGACGGTGTGAGAGCTTTTAGTTTTTTTATGGTAGATGCTTTCATATGTATGAACCAATTTGATTAATTATTCTAAAGAATTAATTTCTAGAATAATCCATGAAAAAGCTAGTGTAAAAATTATTAACATTGATATCTATATATATATTGCTAGCATTTAAGTTGTAGAATTAATTACTGTAATATAATACATCGCATTTAAGTTGAAACAATACAACTACTACTATTCTTCTAAAGCTTTTTTACACTATTTTTTATACTCAAACTTTAACTAGCCTGATTTAAATCTCGAAGCAATTAAATCTTAAATAATAATTATGTGATTATGATTCCATTAATAAGAGTACTCTTATTATTTCTTAGCTACACACCAATACTTGAAGTTAGTTAAGAGAAGCTCCTTCACTGAAGGCCTACAATAATAAGATTTAATGAATATGAGATCAGAGATTTCAAAGAGGACAATCCCTCTATTTACTTGTATAGAACAAGCCAAAATTAACCCTAAAATCTTACTTTGAATAGTCAATTCCATTAAATTCACCGGCAGCAGCAAAAGGCAAAGTCTTGAGTTCCATAGAAGCAAGAGCATACATCTGTAAACATAAAAAATATGGCATTTAATTTCATATTATGTAATAGGAGAATAAAAAATTCATATTCTAATACATTAGCTAATGAACTTTACCTTTTCTATAATTGGAGATGTATACATCAATCTTCCAATGTCTATGTCAAGCATCTCAGCATCTAAAAATGATTCAACTCCATTGGAACCATCAATTTCAAATATTTTGTTGTTCAAAGAAACTCCATTCATGCTTCCTTTCTTCTGATTCAAAGAGGGGCATGTGATCCACTTGTTGTGGATTGGATTGTGTGATTCAACTGCATATATATACACAAGATTAAAAAAAATTATTGACAAATATTACACATCATTAAAAAAATTAGAAAATTCAGAAACTTTTCACACCTTTGTCATTCCAAGCACAACCATTTCCACCACCAAAAACAGAAAACTCATCATTCAGATGTACTAGTGAAGCATGTGAATGAACTTTGCTAGTAGATTTGAGAGATTTGATCACATTTGAGGAAGGAGAATATGAATTCGTAGCTGAAACCCATGATTCTCCATCAAAACCTCTTCTTATCAAAGATAATGATTCCTTAGGGTCTAAATTCTGCTGATTTCGTGTAGATTCTAACACTTTACAACGGTTTTGTAGACGCTGAATTTCCAATGCTGATTCCATCTAGAATGATGAAAAAACAAAAATAAGTGGATTAACTAGTTAGGCATATGGCATAAAAATAAAAACTGAGTACAATCAAAGGTGGTACAAACACAGTTTCAAAATCATAATTATGACTTTCAATATATCACTCAGGTAAAGATAATTGAGCTATGAAGACTTTATACATTTTTATGCATGAATATATTTAAAGATCTTATCTTAGGAATGAAGAAACAGTTATAACTTTAGAAGATATGATAAATTTAGCAAGAAAGAAATACCAGCTTTTGCTCCAAGAAACAATTTTTTTCCATGTATATTTTCTTCAAAGCAGTTAATTCTTCAACTTCTTGCATCAACTACAAATACAATAATGTTAGTATCATGAAAACAAAATTAATTTAAACCATCAAACATATTTTCATTTATCAACTTAACCATCACCTGATCTATGGTGTATTGATACTCAAATTGAGGACTTAAACATTCTTCTTCCTTCTTCTCTAAACCATTATTTAATACCTCCAAATAACTCTTTTCCACAGAACAGACATTGTCCTCATCAAGAGTCTCATTAACAATATCTTCCCTAGAGTGCTCTTGAGTTTCATGGCCAAGAGTTAATTCCTTTAGTTTCATAAATATAAGATTTTTCTCATCCTCATCCACCTCTTTCAGAACTTTGCGATTATTCAGCCTTTGGATGTCTCCATCTAAAGAAGAATTGATTTTAGAAGAACATGTTCTCCTACTTGAGCTAGCAAAATACTCTGATTCTTGTGTTTCAAATTCTTCACTTTGCTTCATTGTTTTGTGTGATGGAAGAGATGGAGACAAAACTCTACTCTTTATGTTATTCTTTGGTAGAGGGGTACCAGGTGCAATTGCTAAAGATGCTAGTAATGACAAAAGCTTGTTTGTTTGTGTATGATCAAGCTCAAACAAGAAATGGTTATTGCTATAGTAGTTCTCTGCAATTACTTTTCCAAATTTATCTTCACTCAGTGGATGACATTGAAGCCGGACACGAATTTTCACCTTAAAAATCAATAGCAAAGAGATGTTAACATATTTTTGTGTTCAGTTTCACGTGAAATAAGGCTAAACGTGGATCCACGTCTTGTTAAAGCTACTCTTACTGACATTGAAATAGATCCACTTTTACCTCATTTAAACTTAAAACTAAATACACATAATAAAAACAGTCTTTTCGTGAATCATAATTGATTTTGAGTTAAATATATTTTTAATTCTTAAAATTTTGCAAATATTCATATTTATTCCCTCATTTATGCTTTCAATTAGTCCTCATCTTTGGAAATGTTCCTTTTTAGACTTTCACTCACCTATTCGCGGGACTAAAAATGAATTTTTATTGAAGGTTCAAGAATTAAACTAGTTGTAATTAGGAACTAAAAATAGACGTTTCCAAAAATGAGGGATTAAATACATACATTTGAAAAATGAGGAACTAAAAAAAGTACAAGAACTAAGAACATATTTAATCTCTAATTTTTTTAATCCATATGAAAAATTAGAGTTTGAGAAAAAGATAGAAAGTGATACATACCTGTGCAGGATATTGTGTTATCTCTGAACAATCACCAACCCATGCGTAAGGGTCTATAAACATTTCTCCCTTGCTAGATGCCTCAAAAACTCCATGAAGTGTCCTGTCACTATAGTTGAACAGAAATACAGGCAAACCAGGACCAATATACTTCACATAATTAAAGTGCTGAGCTGGTAAACCTGTTCAAACACACAAAAATCCCATTAATTACTGTTAATTTGATAATATTACATCCCAAAATGAGAGCAAGTGAGTATAGTACAGAAAAGTGGCAATTTCTTTAGTAAAAAAAAGCTTAAATATACTTTTATTCTCTCAAAATTTGCAAATTTTTATTTTAATCCCTAAACAAATCTTATTCGTTTTTAGTCCTCACATTTTAAAAAATATTTTAGCAACTAAGGCCGAAATTGCTAACTTTTTAAGGGACTGAAAACAAAATATAAGAAAATATAGTTATAAATGCTGCAATTTGATATAAAATGAAGACTAACCTATTAGTTACAAATTCTACCATAATAAAAGAAATCAAAATGCAAAAGACTAACCAAAGAGTTTTTTGTATAGACATTCTTTCATTGTACTGTTTTTGCATCCAAATATGACTCCACCAAGATTATACTTTCCTAAATTTCTGCAGCAAACAGAATTGGCAACTGAGTTATTTGAAGAGTAGGTAGGTAGAGTCCTAGTGACTTGAAAAGTTTGTGTTTTTCTCCCTGCTCCCATCCTGGCAAAACAGGAGAAAGTTTATTTAATTAATAATCTATGGAAAAATCTAAAATTATTAAGAATTTTGAATTATCAATATGCTGATAAAGTCAAATGAGCAAAAGGTTAAGGTGTCAAAAGTTATTTACAGAGTAAGTTTTGTTATAGAAACAGTAATTAAGCTTTTTTTTTCATAAATTTTAAAAATTAGCTTCTTTAATAATTCTACCTATCTTAACTTTTGAATAAGCTACTTGAAATAAATTCCATATAAATACTTATAATTTTTAACAGTTTTTCTATAAATCATACTCCACCTCTATTTCTGCACACTTGCCAGTGTAAGTCTTAAAATACAGAACTGTGAATTATCAATATATGCTGATAAAGTAAAATGAGAAAAGATTCAAGCTGTTAAAAGTTAAGCTAAATGAAGATTTATCATTATCATTATTATTATTAAAAGAAGGCAAATTCACAAATTTCATTATGCATGTTTAATATTGAGAAAATGGAAGTACTGTGATCAATTAAAGGAATGAATATTTAGACTAATCAAATTTAATTGAGCATCAATTAATCTTTACATCACACAATTGTTTCAGGTTTATCACTTTAGCAATTTGAAGCACTTTATATAATCTAAACTCTAAAATGAACATAAAAGAAAGCAAATCTAAACCCAACACAAAGAAAACACTACAATATACTTGAAAGTTGAAGGTTCAAAGTTGAAAATTGAATCAAGCTTTTTGAGAGAGACACAAAGAAA
This sequence comes from Cyamopsis tetragonoloba, assembly GCA_037177725.1. Classification (NCBI taxonomy): domain Eukaryota; kingdom Viridiplantae; phylum Streptophyta; class Magnoliopsida; order Fabales; family Fabaceae; genus Cyamopsis; species Cyamopsis tetragonoloba. The sequence goes on along the minus strand of CM074121.1, from coordinate 8,231,723 downwards.
ACCCAACACAAAGTAACAAATGTGATGAAATATATAGCTACAGAGCAGTATATTGTAGTGAGTTTACATGAAAACAGAATCACGAAAATTTGATTGAAGTCTTGAGTCTAATTCTGTTGTATTGAAACGAAGAAACATTAATATTGTGCATGCATTTATTTTGTGCCGAGAAATTCTTTTTGTAAGAAAAAGACAAAATGAAGAAAAAAAAAATTACCATTACCATTTGCATATCATTTCAACAAATACAGTACCTCCTTTTGTACGTATATCACATTTTTTGTATGACTGTTATGAGAAAAATCAAAATTTGTGATTCTTGATTGATAGGGAAAAACAGAAAAGGTGCAGCCTGCAAGGCATGACGCATTATTTTTTCAACTCTCTTTGACTTGATTATTATTAGCATTTTAAGTACAGTTTAAATGTTATTTATGCCTTACATGGATTTGGCATTTCTTCAATTCGTAAAATAGCATTGGTACGTGATCACAAATCTATTAAATAAATTTTTAGTCACTAGCTATAAAATTAATATTTTTTTAGTCTCGACAAAATATTATTTTTTATTTTTGTCTAACTTAATTTAAAACATTTTATTTTAGTCCATATAACTTTATTTCACAACTTAGTTTTTTCTTATTTTATTCTCCGTAATTTTTATTTTTATTTTGTTACCTTAAAAAAATATGATAAAAAAAACTTAACATTAGGGACTAAAAGTAAAAATATTAAATTAAATTGGACCAAAATGCAAAAAAGATATTTTGTAGGGACTAAAACAAAAATATTTTTAATTTTCTAGGAACTAAAAAATAAGTTTTAAATTAAGTTGGATTAAAATTAAAAGAAATTATTTTGTCAAAATTAAAACGAAAAAATATTAATTTTGCGAGCATTATGAACTTATTAAACCTTTATATATATAAATATATATATATATATAATTATATAATATTAAAACAGAAGTTATAATGAGTATTTTTGACACCTCAAATATTCATATTTTTTCTGTCTCAGGTAACAGAATTGATTTTGTCAACCAACTTATTGGGTACGTTTGATTTGCTAATTTTCAAGATACAGTACAAGACAAAACTTTTTGTTCTATGTTTGATTCAAAAAGCTGTCAAGTAACAGCACAAAATTTGAGTCACAGTACAGTACAAAATGACAATTTTTCGTACTTCACTAAACCAAGGGACAACTTTCTTGTTCCATGCACAAGGTAAGAAAAGACATAATTAACCTTGTATTTTTATTCAGTACGGTAACTACCTTCCCCATTTTCTCCACTTATGAGGTAATTTATGTTGTATTTTTTTTTAAATCAATGTTTACATCATTTTTTGTCATTTATATATATATATATAATTAAAATAACGTATTAATAATAAAATAAATTTTAACGGTAAATATAAATATTAAAAAATAAAGAGTTAAAAATATTTTTTAATAATAATTTCTTTTATATATAATATAATTATTATATTACATAAAATATATTATGTAGTAATTTATTAAATCATGAAATTTTAATTTTATAATAAATAATAAAATAATTATAAAATCTTAAAATATTATTTTCTTAGAAAAATTTAAAAACAATTAATAATATAACATGAAGGATATTATTGTAAAATTTATGTTGTGCTTTTTGTTATGTACATTGAGTATCAAACGATACACAACATAAAAAGTTGTGTTGTGCCTCATGAAACTTGTACAGTGCTGTACTACTTGTACTATCCTGTTTACGCATCAAACGCACCCATAATTTAAAATAATGTACATCGATGTGATGTTTTACCGGCAGTGTAATTTTTCTGTAATTAATTAATCTTTTTTGTTGAAATTTCCGTGATTAATATATAATTGTACTGGTTACATCATTCAAGTGACAGATTATTATATATTAATCACTCCATTCCATGATATAATTAAGTAGCTATTCAACTGTATCTAAAAAATGGTTAGTATTTATAATATAAATGTTTGGGGTGAAATCTAAATATTGTACGATTCGTACATCCCTTTAGTATTTTCGATAACAAAAAAATGAAAAAAAGTAATCAAATAATCTTGAGTTGTATAAGATATACAAACTCACATTTATACATCAAATTTTACTCATATTTATAGGTTTTATTATAGACAAATATACACTCACACATATATTTTAAACTAAATTTTTTAAATCTCCGTGGCCAAGATTCGAACTTAGGACAGTTGGACCTCCAATATTTCAAACTTTAAGATTTGGTATAAGGCCAAATGAATTAAAGCTCACGATTCTCGTATTCATAAGTTACTTTATAGGTTTATCATTAAAAGAAGAATTAACATATATTTTTATAGTGTCATTTTTATAAATATGGTCCTTTCAAAAAAAAATCTTTATAAACATAGACCTCTATTAGGTGAAGACACACACTTAGTCATTTTGCAAACTTCTCGAAGTTACGGAAACATCTCCAGTTCTAGATTCAAGCTATCGAGCTAAAAGTTAGTTTCCCTAAAGAATTTTAGCGTTTCTTTGTGTTGTTTTTATGTTTCCTCATTAAAAAAAATAAAAAATAAAAACAAACTATATCTAAATAAAGAATCAAACGTAAAGCACGACTGGGTCATCAATAGCATATGACCAGAGAAACTTACGGAAATTTTTTATAATCTAATAATGTCTATGTTTTTGTCTTGTTTTAAAGATTTCTTTATTCAACATAAGGAAGATGATAACCAATTGAATGTCCTAATTATTCTTAAATATAAAAATATATATAGGCATAGTGGCACTATAAAATAAATTTCCTACAAATTACTCAACTGAAATCGAATCATCCTATATTAGTTTTAAACATACATTAATATATTAATTCGGTTTGTTATTTTACTTCAACTAATATTTTAGAAGAGTATACTTTTAACAAATTACAACTTAAATATTTAAAATACACTCAAATAAATACATAAGTTATTAGGATACTTTTTACAAAAATATGTAGGAGTAGCATCACATAAGTAAATCACAACTTGAAAGTTTAAAAATATACTCCATAGGTGTAATTTATTGCCAAACCCCTTCTAAAAAATTTAGCTTATAAACTTAATAAAATGATACATCTTTAAAAAAAATTCATAAAAAAAATAAGCATGCACTAAATTACTCATTTTTCTTCGTTTTCTCATACTGTCATACAAATGATGTCAAAACCTTCACCTAGTCACTTGATTCCAGAGTTTATTCCCTACCTTCATATCTACTTTATAAATTCTTCCATTCATTATTCTCTCCAATAATAATAACCTATTAATTCCAATTTTCTCATAACAAAACCACCTTCCCCAAATCAACCACCAAACATGACCACCAAATTCCTCATATTCTTCCTTCTCCTCTCTACTTTGACTTCTACCAAAGGAGAAGACACCGGTTTCGTACGTTCACTAGACCCCGAGTCTCTCTACATGCAAACCAAACAGACTCTTAGTCACTTCAAATTCTACTGGCAAGATATCGTGGGAGGAACAAACGCAACTTCAATTCCAATAATACCCTCACTCCCAAAATACATCTCTACCACCTCCTTTGGTTTGGTTCGAGTCATCGACAACGCGTTGACTTTAGGACCCGAATTAACCTCAACACTTGTGGGAAGAGCTGAAGGGTTCTATGCTTCTACCTCACAAACAGAGCTTGATTTTCTTATGGTTATGAACTTTGCATTAACCGTAGGGAAGTATAATGGAAGTGCTATTACAATTTTGGGAAGAAACGTTGCTTTGAATATGACAAGAGAATTGCCTGTGATTGGTGGAAGTGGGATTTTCCGTTTTGCTAAAGGGTATGCTGAAGCTAGGACTTATTTTTTTGATCCTAAGTCAGGGGATGCTACCGTTGAGTATAATGTTTATGTTTTTCATTATTAATTATTGAATTATTGATGAATTATGAATCTTATCTCGCAGTACATTCGAGTGATAGGTTCGTAACAATTGTTATGTGTTTATCTGTTACTTGTTGTGAGAATATATTACTGTATTTTAAAATGTTCATTCTAATAATGAGTTTAGTCCAAATGGTCATGTATCAAGCCTTTAAGGTTTGGGAGAGGTGGAAGTCCAATGTTCAAATCTTAACAAAAGTGAAAGATGTAGACTATAGAAAATTTACTTTTAGTTTTGTGTGTGTATATTTGCCGATTAAAAAAAAATCAAATGCTATTATTTTACAATTTATATACGTATTGCTTATTGTCACTTTTGAGAATGAACTAATGACTAAATAACGATTCAACAATCAAATAATTTTCACCAAAATTTTTAATAACTAAAATGATAGCAATAAAACAAATAGTTAGAGTAGAGTCAATGGCAAAATGATGAATTACTTCTCCAATAAAAAATGTTTAACATAAATTTAAAATTAAAAAAATTGGAGAATCTTTATTTTTATCTTTTTTACATTTTCATATTTTAATACTTTTAATAATAGTAAAAGCAACATAAAAATAACCTATATTATTCACATAAATAAAAACATATTGTTATTATGTCAACATAAAAAATTTAAATATGTATATTAGTAATTTTTTTGCAACACGGGACGAGCTCCACTCCCAAGCTTAACTACGCACCGCCTCGGCTTCCAATGAAATTTTTCCCAAAGAAAATTATGGAATTATTAAAATGAGTCTTGCATTTATTAGGGCTTATTAGTAGTAATTACTTTTTATAAGATATTTTTGTTTTTAAAAACAGAAAACTAAAAATCTATTTGGTAGACTAGCTTTCAAAAACCATTAAAAATAGTATGTATTTTTTAGTTTTCAATTTTTTGAATTTGTATACTAATTTGTATTGAAAACTCATTTCTCCTTTTTTTAAAGCTATTTCTAGAAATAATTCTGTAATACAATTTTTAAAAACTAAAAGATAAAACTAAATCAAGCATACCCTCATTTAACATTGAGTTCTTTTTGGTCATCCTGTTACTATTCTGACTATCCAACACATATTCATTGGGCCGGCCTAATTAAAAATTTCAACCCACATTTGACATTGAATTCTTTTTTGTTGTTCAAAAACATTCAGTTCCACTTCTCAGTCTTTACGGTTGTGTTTGGGCTCTACTAATTTAAGCCTATTGCTTTGTGTTGGGGAGCGTGGGCTCTTTCACTATTAAGAGTGGGTGAGAGAGATTAAGACCACCAAATTTTGAAAATCCTACCATCCCTTTATATGTAAGAATCATAAATTTATATACTAAAAAGGATGGTGTCACTCCCAATAGGGATGGTGCTAATCTCATCTACCTTAAGAGTGTTCAAGTTTTTAAGCCTTATCTCCTTATTTCTACTATTACCATTTTGTCTCTTGTCCTTTGGGGTTTTCCCAATTTGTTATCTTTTTTCTGCTTATCCGGTTGGCTTTCTTCAAGGAGAGAGGGGTCCCCTCTCCCTCTCTTTTTATTTTCTTTTTCTTTTCTTTTTCTTTTCTTTGTTTATAGTTGTAAATGTTTAGTTTTGTTTTTCTCCTCTCTAAATGTCCTTCTTCGTTTTTTGTTCTTCTAAACCATACCGAGAGAGGGTGAAATAAAAAGACCCAATCAAACCTTTTCCACAATTGTTGAGCTTGATTTCTTCTTCGCAGGGAAAGGTTGCAAGATCTGGGTGGTGGCATGTCCTGGAGGCAAGGAAAATTTTAAGATGCTGCTAAAAGCTTCTTTTGCCATCTTAAAAATTGAATCTTTAAGATTCTTGTTGAAGTTACTAGGGATACATCTAGATCCAGAAAGGGTGATGGTCTTTTTCACTACCGTCTACGCAGTGAAAATTTTCAAGATTTGGCCAGTGGAATATCCTTATGATGGTGGATCTTCACATATCAATAAGCGGACTGTGCTATGATGTTTTATTTACTGATGTATCACTGTCTTTAAATCCAAACTCAGATTTTATGGGTTTTACTGTGAGTTCATTTAAAGCAGTTTATTCAGGGTGTACCAATGATGTATGTTTATCTAAGTTTTGATTTGTCTATGTACTGATGTTTTATGCCATGAATACAATGATCATCGAAAAAAAACTATTAAGAAAAACAACTCAAATATTGCCAGACGAAAAACAACTATAATATATTGCTTTGACAAAACATAAAACTCTTAGGGCTTGTTTAGTGCACATGATAAGTTGGATAAGATAGAATAAGTTATCATATCCTATTATTATCTGTAGTTTAGTGTGCCAGCATGATAGAATAAGGTTATCATATCTGTTTATCCTATTCCACTCCTTAATTGAAATGTTATTCTGAAGGAGAAGTCGGGATAGGAGTAGGCATGATAGGATAATAAGGTTATCCTGTCAGCTTATCATATTCTGCTCCCTACTAAATGTTATCCTAGTTCTGTTTGGCTAGACTTAAAATTTTAAAAGCATAGTTTGACCCGGCTTATTTTTTAGCTTGTCTTCTACGTATAAGTAAAAATCGGGTCAAACAGAAATATTAATAAGATGTTAAAATTTTAAGTGGTTTTTTTTAATGAAAGAAAGAAAGAAAAAAGAGATTTAAAATAAGCCACACATAGGAGCTTTTGCTTATTTTCTAACCTCTTGTTTTCATTAAACATCCACCAACCACCATAACCAAGACCGGACCGCCACCCGCGACCACCCTCCGCCGTCGTCTGCCGCCGCCGATCAAATTTTCTTTTAAAAAAAAAATAAAATTGTCAAATAGCTTATGACTTTTTTTTAAGCCTCTTATTTGTAGCTTTAGCTTAAAAGTGGCTTTTAAGAGGAAAATAAACTGGGATAAACAGTACCATAATTTATGAGTACTATATTGGTTATTATGTAATTTATTTTTAAAAAATAATATTATAGAATCTAAGAGAGTTTGACTTAATTCTTTTATGGGTATATTATATATGATATTACTTTTTAATTTCGAATATAAAAAATTAAGTATAATTGAATTATCTAGATATATTATTTATTTATAATTAATATAATATTTACTATAATATATTGAAAAAATATTTATTTCAATATGATTTAATTAAAATATAATTGTCATACTGCAATTCTACTTATTTGGTAGGCACCAAACATTAAATAGAATAAGAGTTTATCGAGTTCTTATTCTATGTTGTTCTTCTTTAATTTTCTTATCTTATCAATCTTTATCCTATCTTTTCCACCCAACTAGCCCTTAATAGTATTGTCCTAATTTGTACTATCTCCAATCCTTACAAAAATACTTCATCAATTCCTATTTATATATGTCAATTTAAAAGTAAATTACGCATATTAAAACATATAATTATTGTTTCTATTTTCATCGAAATATTATTTAAATTCTCTAAAATACTCTTTATCTTTCATTACTTTATTAGTTACATAGGGAAATATTAATTAATATTAAACTAAAAATAAGGATAAAATTAATAAAATTATAATTAATGCTTCATTGAAAATATCACAAATGAACAAATTTTTAAATCGAATGAGTATTTATTAAGGAGTTTTCTAACCTGTGACAGGTTTAGGAACTATAGATAGAAAATAAGTACAATATTTATTGTAAGTCAAACTTAATCTCAATAAATTTTTGTTCATTCCACCAATAACTTTCTAGTTTTGATTTTTTAACATGTGCAATATTGCGCAAGTTAAAAAAATCCATTTATTAAAGGCATAGTTTCTTACATTATGCATATCAATGAAAATATTAATCAGGTACATTAATTTTATCAAAAAGTTATACTACTATAATATATCTGTGGGTCTTGCTAATAAGTGCCCTTAGGGCAAGGGCAGTTGTCAAAGTTACTACTATTAAAAAATTAATTATAAGTGTATGTTTTTTTTGTCTCTCATGAATTAGGAGTAAATATGTTGGAAAATATAGTTTTTTTTAATCCCAATAGACAAAATAAAATTATTATTTTTCTAACTATTCTAGTAACATTAACAAATATCTTAAGGGTATTTTTTTTTAACAAGACCCATCTTCAAAAACTACAGAGTCCATTAAGCCTAAGGTGGAAATGAGCCGAGCAATTCGTGAAATGCTCGAGTCGACTCGTTAAATGCTCACAAAAGCTCGTTCATTTAACTAAACAAATTGAGTTCAAGCTTTAAGTTAAGCTTGAATATTTTAATGAGCCAAGTCCAAACTTTATGAGTTTGATATTAAAGGCTCGTGAGTGGCTCGTTTTTATAATATATATATATATATATATGGCAAAATTACACTTTTGGTCCTCTATCTTTAGGGGTTGATTCAATTTAGTTCTTTATCTTTTTTTTGATTCAATTTGGTCCTCTATATGCTAATATTGATTCACGTTAGTCCTCGACGTCAAAAATCCGTTAAAAACTAACGAAAGTGCATTAACAGCGTTAAAATTAGACACGTGTCACAATTGATTGGTCTATTAATAAAATAATAATACTAATATATTTTTTAATGAAATAATGATTTTAATAAAAATAATAATAATAATAATAAACCCATCTTCTTCATCTTCATTCCCACCACCATCATCACCCCTTCCCTTTCTCTCATTGTCACCGTCTCTGGACCACCCTTTTCCCTTACTCCATTGTCACCACCACAACACCAATCCATCCCCTTTTCCGCCATCACCACCACCGCACCACCCAACACCTTCCTCACAAGTTCTTCCTCTGTATATCACCCAAAATTATTTCACAAAACTGAACAGAAAATCGATCCTTTTGTATATTTTTCATAGTATTTAACAAAGAAATTGAACATAAATTTAACAATAAAATTCAAACAGGGTGCCACTCAAAACAAAACATGAATTTGACAATAAAATTCAAGTGATTAATTAAAGGTTTTGTCTGTTTTGGTCCTATAATTTATAAACATAACCTCAAAACAAAGATGAGTGGTGGTGACGGTGGAGGAAGGGGAAAGGGTGGTCCAGAGGCGGTGAGGTGGCGAAAAAGGAAGGGGTGGTGGTGGTGACAGTGGAGGAAGGGGAAAGGGTGGTCAGAGGCGGTGATGGTGGCAAAAAGGGAATGAGTGGTGTTGGTGATGGCGGTGGGGATGAGGATGAAGAAGATGGGTTTTTTTATTATTTTTATTTTTATTAAAATTTATTATTTCATTAAAAAAATATTATTATTATTATTTTATTAATGGACCAATTAGATTACGACACATGTCCAATTTTAACGCTGTTAATGCACTTCCGTTAGTTTTTAACGGATTCTTGACGTCGAGGACTAATGTAAACCAATGTTAACAGATAAAGGACCAAATTGAATCAAAAAGAAGATAAAGAACTAAATTGAATCAACCCATAAAGATAGAGTACCAAAAGTGTAATTTTGTCTATATATATATATATATATATATATATATATATATATATATATATTATAAAAACCAGGCACTCAAGAGCCTTTAATATCAAACTCATAAAGTTTGGACTTGACTCATTAAAATATTCAAGCTTAACTCACTCCAACTCTTACACCAATTAATATATATATGAGGGTTCAAATTATATCGGTGTAACTCACTCCAACTCTTACACCAATTAATAACTATTTGTCGAAGATGTTTTTCACAAAACCCACCGTAAGATTGAAACTACTTATCCTATGAATCATCTCTACAAAATTTCACATAATTCTGAAATTGTCTTGTACTCCATCACAATGCATTCCGAAATCGTCTAATACTTCATCACAATGCTTGTTATTTTCACCGGTTAATATTTTTGTTTGGCCCGACTTTTACTTATAAGTAAAAGATAGGTCAAAAATAAATCGGGTCAAATAACACCTAAATCTTCCTACAAATTAATTTGCTCACTTAATTTTTTACCAAAGTCATTTATGTTTCACAGAATATTTAGTAAGAAGATTTGTATAAGAATTTAGTAAGAAGATATAATATTTTTTATTAAATAAATTGTTTTTTTGTTCATAAAAAAGTAATATAGCCAGGAATCGAACTCAGTACCCACACATATCCTCATGTATTCATTAACTAAACTATATGACTTAAACTTTCGTGAAATAAATTGAGAGTTGAAAAGGATTTGTAACGCTTTTCAACAAATTTTTTTCGTTACATCTCAAGAATTAATATATTTAACAATTGTACAATATTTATAATTAAAACCAAAAGAAAATGACTTTTTGTTTCATATATAAATACAAGTAGAGGAAGTATAATAAGAAGCGGAGGAAATATATTTATTTATGAGTTGGTAGAAAACGGTTTAATCTTGAAGCGTTCCGTCTTTTAATTTTCCAAAGAGAAGAGATGCACTGTGAATTCTGTTAATGAGAATATAAGTAAGGGGTGACGTTTGATATAACAGAACTCTTGCTTTGGAGAAACTGAACATTGTTCAGAAAATGATCGGTATAAAATTAATGCTATATTTTTTTAATAATCCCCTAACTTATTTTTTTAATACCATGATAAAGCATAAAATTAAATGCACTTTGAATCTTGAAAATATAAAAAATATTAAAAATATTTTTTACTCTTTCCGTTCTTATTTAACTGTCCGAAGAAAAAAAAATCTTGTTTCTATTTATCTGTCCACTCATATTTTCAATGTAACATTAATTGTACTTTTATCAATTTTAACCTAGGCTAATCAATGTCCCATTCAACTAATCAAACAATAAAAGATAAAGGATATTATAAAGAGTTTAAAATTTATTTTAAGAAAAACTATAACAATTATTACATTTTTTTTTTCTTTTCCGACAGTTAAATAAGAATAAATAGAGTAATAGATAAGAAAGAGAATTTTTAGGAACTTACGTAAGGAGGAGGATGTAGAATTTTTATGTGTATAATGATCAAGTCAATTGAGAGAAGTAGAAAAGATTAGTATCAACACTTAATAGAATGAGAAAAAAAACACGGAAGCTAACAAGGAAAGGGTAAACTAACAAACTAAAAGCTATCTCCAGTAAAAATAGATTAAGGGGTTAATCAAATTTGATTCTTAATATGATAGGAAAACATTAATAGCCTGAATTGATTTGTACTTAGTGACATATAGTGTTCATTAATCATTGAGTTGAAAAAGAATGGGAAAAAAATACAAGGGAGCTGCAGTTGGAATCGATCTTGGCACTACCTACTCATAACTCATGTGTGGCTGTATGGCAAGAGCAAATTGGTAATGCTGCCAAAAATCAAGCTGCTGCCAACCCAGAGAACACTGTCTTTGGTTTTAACAGGACAATTAACACGTCTTTTTTGTAGATGCAAAGAGGTTAATTGGAAGAAAATATAGCGATCCTGTATGTTGTCCAAAGTGATGTAATGCTGTGGCCATTCAAGGTCATTGCAGGCACAGATGACAAACCTGTTATTGTTGTTAGGTACAAGGGTGAGGAAATCTCTTCTATGGTCCTCACAAAGATGCGGGAGATTGCTGAGGCCTTTTTGGAATCACCTGTAAAGAATGTTGTTGTTACCGTGCCGGCCTACTTCAATGACTCTCAACGTAAGGCCACCAAAGATGCTGGTGCTATAGCTGGGCTTAATGTAATTCGGATAATCAACGACCCCACCGCTGCTGCTTTAGCATATGGCCTTCAAAAAAAATCTAATTTTGATGGAAGCAGAAACGTTTTCATCTTTGATCTTGGTGGTGGTACTTTTGATGAAGATATTTAGGAAGGATAGGTGTGTCACTTCTTTGCTTTACCCACTAGAAAAGATGAAGATCGATTCTGCAATCATAAAGTGCCAATGTTTGGTTGATGGTGACTTGCACGAAGAAACACATGAGTTTGAGAACCATCTCAGGGAGCTGCAGAGCTTGTTTGAATCCATCTCGGGCAGGATTAAGAATGGTTGGACTGATAGATGAAGATAGTAGTGGTGCGGATGATTATGAATAAATGCCCAGAATTTTCTTTCCTTTTTGATCATGGAGTTTGTTGTTTATTTTGCTCTCTTGGTTATTGGTAAAATATTTTACCAGAATGTTTTATATATATATTCTTCTCATTTTAAGTTTTAATCATAGCATAAGGCATGTTTAAGGAAGCAACAGCACATAATGAGATACCAAATATCAATGTATAGACAGTGAAAACCAAAGTGAAGAATATCTAAAAGATGAGTTACTCATGCGTGGAGGAGCCAACCAAATCAGCAAAATAAAAAAATGCAGAATTGAGAAAGCAGTGTAGTTGGAGGCTGATTAAAGGTACAGAGAAGCACAATCTGTAGAAAGAGAGTTCACTGTTTTATTTTGCAGCTTTCTTTAGTTTTCTTTTTTTGTATTTTAAAGGATGATGATAATCTGAGAAAACTCTTGCCCCATAATTGTGATTCTGTTTAAGTAGAAACATAATTGTGATTCTATTTTTCTATATTTGTTTCTCTCTTTAACAAGATAAATCTACTTCTAGGTTTTTCTTAGCTCCAGCCCCTTTGACATTTATGGTAGAATAAGAATAACCAAAGAAAAATGTTAGTAATTAGTATGTGGGAAACCAAAGCTTGAGATGTTGACACTTTTTTCAACACACGTTGTGCCACTGAACTTCATTTCAAATAATCAAAACTAAAAGATCTTATTGAAATAAAGAAAACTAGAATTTAGCATGGGTTTGGTTAAGTAAAATTAGAGAGGTAAGAAATAGAATGGAAGAAAGTCACTCTATGAGAAAAATAGGAAGGAAAAAAGTTTTTTAATTTTTTTTTTTTTTTTGTAGAAGTCAACTTTTTCTTTCTAATTTCTCTTAAAATTTCCGTAACTACTAAATTCAGTAAAACTACAAACCATGTGTTTATGGGCATGTTTAGATTGGTTTTTGCCAACATCAAACCACAGTTTGGATTCATTTAGAATTGATTTTGATCAAAAAAATCATTTTTGACAACTTTAGATTAGAATTGATTCAGGATAAAAAATCATGATTTGGCGAAAAGCAACTATTTGTTGCTTCTAATTTTACTTAGAATCAATTCTGCTAATAATCAATTTACTCAAAATCAATTTTAAAAATTTAATCCAAACATACATTGAGTCACTATTGTCAAACAAGTTGTTACAAACCCAAGCATATTTTCTAAATTCTGATTCAAAAAGCTACACTTTCTGACCATATTTTATATTTAACTCTTTAAAAAGTACATATAGAACACTCGTTAACATTTTTCTATATCAATTTTATCCTTTTTTTTTTAAATAAAGGTGTTTCATATTTTATACTCCAATCAAAAAGTACTAAAAGTCAAAGGGACAAACATAGTATTAAAAGCTTTTTGGAAATTGCACTATACTACTCTCTGCGCTCCTATTTAACTGTCTGAAGAGAAAAGAATTTTGTTCCTATTTATCTATCCATTTATATTTTCAATTTTTCAATGTAACATTAATTGTTCTTTTACTAATTCTAACCTTATGTTTAATTGAATGCTAATTAGTACTCCACTATCCAACCAATCAAAATGAGAAATAAAAGATATTATAGAGAGTTCAAAATTTATTTTAAGAAAAACTATAACAATTATTACATTCCTTAACATATGTGATTTTTTCTCTCTGGACAGTTAAATAGAAACAGAATAAATACTTTATAAAAATGACCGCGACAACATATCTTATAATGATGAGCAGAGAAAGTATTTGCTATCGTGTAACACATCTGATTAATTAATATGTTTTTTCATAATACTTCTAGTGTCTCATAATATAAGCCATACATTCTTAAGTTGGTGTGCTAATTTTTTTAACATGTGCAATATTATACATATTAAGAAGCTAGATATAGAGGATCAAAACTCATTAAGTATTTGTTCTTTTCTATTAAATATTTTCACTTTTAATTTTTTAATATATGCAATGTTGCAGGTGTTAGAGAAATCGTTCATAATATAATCACCTGCACATAAACTTAGAAATATTTATTATATTTATTCAACTTTATTACTCTTTTTATTCCTATTTATTTATCCACTTAGGGTATATTATGTTATATTAAGAAATATAATCATTATTTTTATTTTTACTAAATTTTCTATAATACTCGTACTATTTATCTCTCTTAGTTATATTGATTAGATAATGGAGCATTTGATTACTAACCCAATAAAATATAGAGGCAAAATTAATAAAACTATAATTAATACTTCATTTAAAATATAAATGGACAAATAAATAAGAACAAATAATTGTTTTCTTTGTGAATAGATAAAAAGGAACAAATAGAGAATTTTTTAAAAAACAAAAAAAAACCAAAAGCAAAATGAAGTTTCACTACAAGAATTTCGTATATTAGCGACGAAATTTAACGATAAAAACTCAAGACCAATTTGCGACGGAAAATTGAAATATAGATCATAGGTAGTTGCGATGTTTTTGTGGTGAAATAGCGACAAAAATTCCCTCGCTAAATTTATTTACCGGTGGATTAGTGAGGAAATCCAAATCGTAGCTAATCAGCGACCAAAATTACGCGACAGAATTGTCCCTCGTAGCCTAATGACATTTTTTTGTCGCTAATCAAAAAAATTTCTAGTGTTTAATTTGAACCTTAAAACTTATTTTTTGATAGACAAATACTCACACACCCTAAACTAAATTATTCTCCTCTGCCAAGGTTCGAACATTGGATCTCCTGCTCCCAAGCTTTAAGACTTGGTACATGACCATTCGAACTACAACTCTTGGTCATTTGAACCTTAAAACTTTTACAGAGTAACGAGACTATATTATACTTTACTTGACCAACCATTTTTTTTTTCAAACAATTTGTTGTTTCAGAATTCAGATCTAGTTTTGTTGGTCAATAGAATTATAACCTTAGCTTGAAAATGAACGAAACAAACCTATTTTATATAAACTAGTTTTCTTTTAAAAAACAATAAAATATGATTATGCTTATTAAAAATTGTTGAAAAAAATCTCTAGGAAATATTGCGAAAGAGTTCATTTTTACCACTTCGATAAAGATAACTTCTTAATTGTATATCACACATAAATAAAAAATGTATAATCTTTCTATCTACTTAATTTTGACAAGTGTTATTTATCTCTCATTTTTGATCGGCCAAACACACCCCACATTACACTATTCTTAAATTTACTCCTAGTTCTAGTGTTTAATTTGAACCTTAAAACTTGTTTTTTGATAGACAAATACTCACACACCCTAAACTAAATTATTCTCCTCTGCCAAGGTTCGAACATTGGATCTCCTACTCCCAAGCTTTAAAACTTGATACATGACCATTCGAACTACAACTCTTGGTCATTTGAACCTTAAAACTATTACGGAGTAACGAGACTATATTATATTTTACTTGACCAACCATTTTTTTTTTCAAACAATTTGTTGTTTCAGAATTCAGATCTAGTTTTGTTGGTCAATAGAATTATAACCTTAGCTTGAAAATGAACGAAACAAACCTATTTTATATAAACTAGTTTTCTTTTAAAAAACAATAAAATATGATTATGCGTATTAAAAATTGTTGAAAAAAATCTCTAGGAAATATTGCGAAAGAGTTCATTTTTACCACTTCGATAAAGATAACTTCTTAATTGTATATCACACATAAATAAAAAATGTATAACCTTTCTATCTACTTAATTTTGACAAGTGTTATTTATCTCTCATTTTTGATCGGCCAAACACACCTCACATTACACTATTCTTAAATTTACTCCTAATTCTACCCCACCGAGAATCGAACCCCTCTCCTTCAGTTCAAAGAGTTCCTCCTTATG
Organism: Cyamopsis tetragonoloba; assembly: GCA_037177725.1. Taxonomy (NCBI): domain Eukaryota; kingdom Viridiplantae; phylum Streptophyta; class Magnoliopsida; order Fabales; family Fabaceae; genus Cyamopsis; species Cyamopsis tetragonoloba. Next base: position 8,215,960 of record CM074121.1, on the reverse strand, counting down.
CCACTTGAGCTATAAGCTCTTACATTAATAAGTGGTCTTAGTAAGAGGATTAAATATTACTCCACGTACATTGGTCAAATGATAAATTCAATTTGAAAAAAAAGATTATGTCAACAATTAATTTTATAAACCTTGTTAAAAATGCAAAATTGTTATTAAGTTTAATTTAGGTATGATTTGGTTCCTCTATAAAGAGAGTAGGTATATAAAATAAAGTAAAATTATGAGATATTGTAAAACAATCAAAAGTATTTTTTACTTTTTTATTTTACCCAAATTATCAAATTAAAGAAACTAAATCCTATTTTATAATAACTTTTAGAGTCATAAGTTGTTTAGATTTTAGAATAAAAAAAATATTATTTTTTAATATGAGCCAATTAGATTATCAAAAAGAAATATGGAAATATTAATAGCCCGAACCAAATTCTTTTCAACAACATTTATCACCAAATCTCGAGATAATTGATAAATAGCTAAGTCCTTTAATTAAACATAAACATATTGATAAATGCATCAAAAGAATTAATTTTCGGCTGTCAGCCCGAAAATACCCTTAGCACACACAATGCAAAATGAAGAAAAAAATAACATTTTTGTGGGACCTAAGGTGGAAGTTTCTAAAAAAAATTAATGTAAAAAGTAATTAATCAACAACTTTTAATTAAAACAATACCGGAAAAAATAGAAACAACTTTACGATATTAAATAGAAAAGAATGAGAAGGAATAAAAAACGTAAATTGGATTCACTACTCTTGAGATTTGGCTAAATTGCACTCCACCTTATTCTTGAGGTAAAATTGCAATCCACCCCACTTCATTAACTATGGTTAGTTTAATTTCTTTTTTTTTTGTATTTTTTACAATGGTCAATTGATTATTTTCTACCTTAAAATGGTTATTTTTGTAAGTTTGAATAAGTTTTTAGTCCCAGCCATTTTTGTTTTTCATTTTAATCCAACTTAACTCAAAAATGTTATTTTTAGTTCTTAATAATGTTAAATTTTTTCATGACATTTTTTAGGGGACCAAAAGAAAATTAAATAATAGGATTAAAGTTAAAAATTTTAAGATTTTCATTGAAAACTAAAATTGAAAAATTCAAGGGACTAAAAATAATTTTTTTAATTAATTTAGTTCTTAATTTAATTTTTTGGTACATTAAAATGATTAGTTTTTAAGTTTAAATAAACTTTTAGTCTCAAAATTTTTTTATTTTTTTTAATACAACTTAATTCAAAACTTTTATTTTTAGTCTCTAATAATGATAAATTTTTATATCATATTTTTTCAGGGACCAAAAAAAATAAATCAAATAACAGGATTAAAGTAAGAAAAGAAGGGACTAAATATAAAAATTAATAATTACAAGGACTAAAAAATTATATATTTATCATATAACGAAATTTTATATAGATTAAAAACAAATATTTACAATTAACAAAAAGGTGGTTCGCCCTATAATTTTCTTTTTTAATTTTTGACAAAATTAATTCAAAAGTTTTATTTTTAGTCCCTTGAATTTTTTGATTTTAGTTTTCAATCAAAATTTAAAATTTTTTAACTTTAATCCTATTATTTAATTTTCTTTCGGTCCATAAAAAATGTTATTAAAAAATTTATCATTATTAAGAACTAAAAACAAATTTTTGAATTAAGTTGGATTAAAATAAAAAACAAAAATTGTTGGGATTAAAAAATTATTCAAACTTAAAAACTAACCATTTCAATGTAAAAAATAATAATCAATTAACCATTTTTTTAAAAAAAAAAAATTAAACTAACATAGTTTATGAAATGGGGTGAAGTACAGATTTACCTCAAAAATTGAGTGAAGTGCAATTTAGTCAAACCTCAAAGATAATAAGCGTAATTTACCAAAAAAAAATCCAAAGCAAAGAGAATGCTGACTTCTCTGGTTTACTAGCTAATTTTTCGTTGTATGAATGTGTATCATTTTGAGTTTAATTATATTCTTGTCGGCAGAATCCAACTAAACCACTAAGAATTTTTTCAAAATTAATAATCTCCCCCACAAGAAATGAGTGTTTTAAGGAGTTAGAAATATCAACCACGTGTTTGATTTCTCATTAAAAAAAAAAACACACCGAATTTTTAAATAGCAACTCTTTTACTATTTTCGTAGCAAGCTTTTTTTATTGTAGCTAGCCAAGTCATATATTGCCTTTAGTTGTGAATTCTGATCTTTAAAATCAAACTTGATGGGTGAATAAGTACGTGCATTAGTCACCAAGAGACTTAATTAGCCAAGTTTGAAATTTCTTTCCAGTGGTACAATTTCTTCCAATCAAATAGAGCCAATCAAGAAGGCCACCTAGATAGAAATCAATAAATGTTCCACTCAATACTTTTTGGGGTTTCCTTGATGAGGAATTATTAGGGTATATTTCTTAAATTTCGTAACTTCTATGTATAATGGTTTAAAAGTGGAAAGAGATTAATTAAATTAAAGGTATATAAGGAAAATTAAATATTTTTTATATAGTTTTAAGGAGATTAAATGAGATTAATTAATTTTCGTAAGGACATGAGATAGTTTTTTTTCTTATATTCAATAATAGAGGGAGTGTTGTTTAAAGTTTTGGCACAGTAATTAAGAAAAGTGTTTAACTTTTTTTTTGTTTAACAAGATAAACTACTTGATTTCCTAACATATCATTTCTCTTTTATTCTTAAATGAGTTTTTTTAATCTGTGCAATATTACACAGATTAATAAACTATAAATATATAAAAATTGTTGAAAAAATAAAAATTTAATGTAATTGAATTTAGCATGTAATTAATACTGTATTTTATTTTTAATTATAGTTTTATAACCTGTGCAATATTATACAGGTTAAAAAAATTCTTCTTAAATATTGCCATTAACTTCTCTCCATACTCACTATTAACTCTCTCTCCTTTGAGAGTATAATTGAAAGAAAAAACAATTAATACCATTATTGAAATTGTAAAATGACAACTGACAAGTAATTTAAAAAAAAAACCTAAAACAACAAGTATCGTAAAAACGAAGGAAGTATATATATATATATATATATATATATATATATATATATATATACTCTTTTGGTCCTAATTACTTCTTTTTCTAAAGTTATAGTCATTTTAGATTTTTACACATAACTTAAAAATTATAAATTATTACAACTCTTTAACATGAGTGATTAAAATACCCTCATTTAATAATTTGAGTAGTTGACAATATAATTAAAAGAGAAAAGATAATCGATGAATTAAGGAAGTGATGCGAGAAAAAATTTAAAATATATATGTATTATATGAGGACACAATTAAAAAATAAATATTTATTGCATCTTAAAATCTTAAAATAATATTTTTTTTAAACATAAAATAAAGTCTAAAATGACAATAATTTTTGAATTAAAAGAATATAATAAGTCACCACCAAATCTTCAATACTACTCCATTCGAAAACAAAAGTTTTTTTAAGATGTTTCCACATATATTAAGGTGTTATTCATTGTAATAAAATTTTATAAAAAATTAGTTAAATTATCCTTATTTATGATTGGTATGTATAAGTAGTGATGAGGGAGAAATAATTGTGATATATATTTATTAAATAAGGATAGAATAGGAAAAAATATTAATTTTACCTTGAATTTTTAAATTGAAAATAGTTTTAAAACAAAACTTAAAGTCTAAAATAATTATAATTTTGAAATGGAGAAAGTAAAAAATAATAGTTAACTCATTAAACTTATTTAAAATTATAGTTGTTTTCCATCTATATCCCTAGCATAAAAGTCATGATAAATGCTTAGATGTTACTCTCTTCGGATTCTTATATAAGAAAAAAAAAAAAAAGCAATATGTAATAATCTAAAATATAAGTAATTTTTATTTGATTTTAATTCATTTATTGTTATCATTACTAAATTATTCTTCATTAGCATATTTTAACTTTTATTAATGTAAAACAGGAAAGAAAAAATTAGGATATATTTAGTTTGTATTTTAATTCTCTGTTTTTATTTAGAGTCCTGTAGTTTTAAAATTTTTATAAAATAAACTAAAAAAGCGTATATAAAATATTCTTCTTTCCAATATTTAAATTTTTTTAAAATAAAAATAAAAACGCAAATAAGACCATTAAGAACTCTAGCAGAAAATGATTAAACAAGGGGCACGCGCCATCATCGCAATGACTTCTGAGAAGCTTTTTAACTGTCAGTTTTGCCAATTATGCCTCCTTCCTCTGCCTTTGCAAGCAGACCAAAGCAAAGTGGTCATTCTTGAGTTTATTCATTTGATGCCACCGACCAAATAAAACTAGCAAACAAGCCTAGGAAAAATAATACCACAATACTCCTCTCCATGAAAGTAATACCACGCCCATTCTTTTATGTGTCTTATTTTTAGTTGATAAAAAATAAAAATATATTTTTTTTTTGTAGAAGTTACTTGAAATTTATTCTATCTATTTAATGTGATTAGAATTTGTGTTAAAATAAATTATAATAATTAATATTTAAAATAATAATACTTTCACTCTTAATAAAAACTATTTTGCAAAACAAATTTCTGATAACCGGTTTGGAAGATCTTGTATCTAGCTCAAGAAATAATGCTTTCGATTATTTTAAATGATAAAATAAAATATTATTTTTTAAATTCAAGTAGTAATAAACACTTTGTTCTATTCAAGTAATGAGGGATAGTTCGGGCTACTGACTCCTTGGTTTTACGAGTTATATGGGTAGTGCAATGAATCTTTTTTCTAAGCTTTGTGATATTTATTAAGGTCTCTTCTTGGCTTGGAAAAAGGGGCTTTATACTCGTCATTTGTCACACTCTAAAGCCTAAAGTGTATTATGGTAGGCAGTATTGCTCACCTCAAGTATGTGGCGTTCATCACCAACGTTCAATTGCTCCTGAGACGAGATTCGACTATTAGGGTGGAGCACACACTCCAGAAAAGCTAAAGGTCAATTTATTTTTTATTTTTAATTTTAATTTTACGTGAGTATTTAGTTTAAAGAATGAGAGAAAAGGAATTAAAAAATAGCATATTTGTGTTTAACTTGTAACAGAAGATAGAGAAGTTTTACAAAATATTAAAAATATATTATATTTATTTTGGTTATTCTCAAATTTTTTTATACAAATCTTTAAAAACAAAACAAAGTGATAATTTTGTATTATAATTACTCGTAAAATTAATAAATGAAAAATAAAATTGTAAAATAAACTGGCTCTAATGCTTATGCCAATTGGTTGGCTAAATATAGAGCACACACTCCACCACTGGACTATTCATGTTTGTCCGCCGTTAGGCCCGTTCAATATAAAAAATAATAATTATCAAACAATTCTAAATTTTTTAAAAATTATAATGTCTTAAAAGAAGTTAAAAACTTGTGTTTTCAAACATAGCTGTGATCCCTCTATTTTTTTTTTCTCCATTTTCATGTAAGGATCAATTTCATTATTTCTACAATATTTTTCTCCCAAATTCTAATGAATTTCGTTGTTGAAAAACATTTGCATTGTATTTTTTGTTGTAATATTGTTAAGAAAACATGCATAATTTAGGAAAAAAATACCTAAAAAACACCAAAAATGCAAAAGATATAAAAAAGGAGAAAAAACACTTAAAATGTTGAGAAACTGAACTTGCATATTTAGTTATAACTAAGTGATAAAAATAACATTAAATCGTTTTTTTAATTTGTGTCTATGGCACACAATAAAAAAATAAAAAAAGATTGTTTTTAAAAAAATTATTTCTTACATATAAAAAATAAGATTTAATGTCTTAAACAAATATATCTTATGTTGTTTATTTAAAATTATATTTAAATAGCATTTAAAAAACTGTTGATTATTAAAAAAGCATTTGGAGGAGTTGTCATAATGGTCGGATGACAATTATTTTTTCTTTATTTTTTTTTTGTTATAGCTACAAAGAGTTTTTTTTTTTAAATAAGATAGAATTTGAAATTTATTGAAAAAAAACTTTTAATTTATTTTCTTCTACTATTATATAAATATTTATTATAAAAATAACTTTTATATTATTCAAACATAAAAGATTATCGTTAAAATCACTTTTCAAGAATATACCCGAATAAAAATCGGTTATGTTATAATTTACTCACTACTACAAAGTTGCAAAATAGCTGCGCAAAATTAGCAGGGGCCATGACTCCGTCGCAATTTGCGACGGCCAGACGTCGCTACAACGTCGCTAAAATTTGTGACGGCTAAAGCCGTCGCTAACGTAAGGAAGAAGAAAAAAAAAAGTAGTTAGCGGCGGCCAAACCGCCGCTACCGGTGGATTTGAAAAAAAAAAAAAAAGCAATTTTAATAATTTGCGGCGGCCTTTTGAGGGGGTGTGGCCGCCGCTACCTATTTTAAAATGGCCAGCTCTTAAATTCTCTCTCACTTATCCCTTCATTTCAAAACAAAAATATCTCTTCCTCTCCTCTTCTCAAACTCGCCGCGCCCACCCCCATTGGAGGCTAGATTTCCGGCCACCACCATCATATTCCGGCAACCACCACTCGTCTCCGGTGACCTCCACAAGCTACTCCTTCCATTGAAGCTCAAAAATCTCATCTTCCCTCTCCGGTAAGTGGCGCACTCTCTCCCTCTCTTGTCTCCTTGTTATTTGGCCGCCCCCACATGGTGGCACTGCCACTGTTGTGGTGCCATGGCCACCATGGATGGTGGGTCTACCATTGATGGTGGCTCAAACTTTTTTTTTTTTGAAAAAATAAATTATTTTATCTCATTTTTCTATTTGAAAATTATAAGTTTTAAAATGTTTAGGATGAAATTGTGTATTTGTATAATTTTTTTATTTTTTCAGTTTATATTTTGTTAGATTTTTTTTAATATTTAGGAATAATTATAGTATGTTTAGTGTTTAGGATTATTATGGCTTATATTAGATATTGTAGTATTTTGGATTAATTAATGATAATATATGAAAATTTGGATTAATTAATGATAATATATGAAAATTTGGATTAATTATGGATTATGTAAGATATTTTATATTAAAGTATTTTGTAATATTTAGGATTAATTTATTATAATATATGAAATTTTGGATTAATTATGACTTATGTTAGATATTTAGGAGTAATTAGGGTATGTATGTTTAGTTTATAGAATTCATTATGGCTTACATATGTAAGATATTTTATATTGTAGTATTTTGAATGCTTATGGATTAAATTTAATTAAGTGTTACAAACTAATTAAAATGTTTGAATTAGATGTGTGTAATAGAATTTAAAATTTGCATTTAAACAAGAAAAGTTTGAATTAGAATTGCATAATTTTGAAGTGAATATTGATAAAAAATGTTATTGAAATATTATTGACTATGTTATAGTTTTTCGATGATAATTAACTTAGATTGAATGTTTATGGCATAATTTAAATTACTTGAGAACAAGATATTGTTTTTTTAGTTGCTTGAGAACATATTGTTGTTTTAAATTACTTGATGATTAACTTAGATTGAGTATGTTAAATATGTTTAGTACGTGAACAAGATATTGTTGTTTAAGTTACTTGAGAACATATTGTTGTTTTAATTAATCACTTCATAAGCTATTATTGCTTTGAATTCGGATGAAATTGAATTGAGACAAATTTGGTTTGACTACAGATTTTGATTTTCGGGGTTGACCTTGGAATTTGGATCTAGCTAGGAGCTTACGGTTTTGGAGTTTGAGGTAATTTTAGTGTAGGTTATATGTAGGAACTAGCTAAAATATATTTGTTCACATGTTGTTAGGAATTGTATGTTGTTTGTTAGTGGATAGGGGAGAACCTGATGAAAAATCTAAGTACCAGGGTGCTGAGTCTATCCACAGTGCACATTATGACGATGGCGTAGCTGCTGAGGATGCCGATCAGGAGGACCCTGAGCAGGAGGAGGACTTGGAGCAGCAGGATGACTCTCTTCCATCCCTACGATAGCATGTGCAGGTTGTCCCTCGTTCTGAGTGGAAAATGGATGAAACAAGAAAGTACATCATCGAGGTCAGCGATAAAGGGTATGTAAGGGATGGTACAGCGCCACGCTGGTGTGGGGATTCAGCATGAGAACTTCTGCTGAAGTATTGGGATTCAGATGAATATAAGAAGATACAAGCTCAAGCGAAGAAGAATCGGGCGTCAGAAAAAGGTGGTGTATTACACACCTCTGGTCGAGTTCCTCACTCTGAGGTCATTAGGAATATGGTATGTATTTATCTTTGAGACAAATTCGGCTTAATTATATGTTTACACAATTATGTATTTCTTTATAAATATTTTATTATTGTTTACAGTCTAAAAAGGAGGACCGCTTAGTGACGCCTGACGAATTATTTGTTGCCACTCATCGTAAGAAGGATGGAGGATGGGTTGATAAACGCTCCGAGGATACCTATGTAAGAGCGATAACATAAGTCGATAATTTATGTTTGCCAAATTTTATTTTTATCTCATATGCCTAATTTATTTTATTTTTCACAATGCATTTGACAGTAGGATGAAGAAGGCGGCATCACAAGTTGACGATCTGACTCTTGATGGCTCACAACAGGCAGATAGAGACTTTATGCTCTCGGCTTGGGCCGAAACTGCTGGAGGAAAATCGTGGCCGTCTTTATGACGTTGGAGATATGACATCTCATTTTTCACGTAGGGGAGGATCCAACTTCTACTCTTCCCAAACTTGTAAGGCGACTTCTGGCGGATCGAGATCGCAAAAAACTGTGGAGTGTTTGCGACTTCAGGAGAAGATAGATCAGTTACAACGTGTTCATGAAGAGGAGTTACGTAAAGTCCGCGAGGATTTGACGCTAGAGATGCAGCGAAACATGGACATGATGATGCAGCGTATGCAAGCCATGGAGTCTCGTTCTGTGTTACATAACGAGGAACCATCCAGACCACGTCATCCTCATCCAGGTTATGATGACGAGAATGATGACCAGGATATCATCGATCGTCCTACAGTCCAGGATTCCCACCGTCGTCGATCTTAGTTGATGTTATTATCTTGTCGATGTCTGAACACTTTATTTTATACTTTTGCTGTATGTTTTTTATTTTATTTACTTTCATGCTATTAACATTGTTATGTATTAATACTTTATTTTGTTGAAACATTTTATTTGTTGTTGGATTTGTTTAAATATGAATTTATATATCTTTGTTGTTTTTTATGGATTTTTTATAGTTTTATTATTAATCTGTTAAATATCCAGGTTTTTTTTTGTGAAAATTATATTAAAAATAAAAAATTTAAAAATCCAATAAAATTTGCGGGGGCTATGGCCCTCGCTAATATGGGCTGCCTTTTGCGAGGGCTCTGGCCCTCGCTAATATACGCGGATTTTTTTGGCGCGGAGCAGTTTGCCGGGGCTTTGGCCCTTGCTAAATTAGCAGGGGCAGTTCCATCAGGTTTCTGGTTCCATTTTGTTGCGGTTTTAGCGAAGGCTTAGCCCCCGCTAATTAGCGAAGGCTTGCTGGCCGCCGCTAATTTTTAGCATCGCGGTGTTTAGCGACGGCCCGATAGCCGTCGCATGGCCGCCGCTAATTGTTAATTAGCGAGGGCTTTTGCCTCGTTAGTGAAGGCTTTGGCCCCCGCTAAAATCTGTTTTTCTTGTAGTGACTATTATATAGGTAATTGTTTCTTAAAATGATCTAATTTTCACAGCTAATTCAAATTTACTGCAAATGCTAACATTATTATCAAGTCAAAGCTAAAATTAATTTTTATTAAGCATAGAAATCACCAAAAAAAAAATCATCTTTATTAATATTGTTTTTTCTATATCCATAAACTCTAATGAAGATGTTTAAAAAAATCAAACCACTGTTTTTAAAAACATACCAAAACTATTTTTAGTATTTCTGTTTTGAAAATTACTTTTTTCTAAAAAAAAAAAAACTTTTAAAACAGTTTTCAAATGTAGACATTTTTTGTTTTTAAAAATTTTTAAACAAAAAAACAAAAAACTGTTTTTAATAATAAAAAATGACAGAGACATTTTGTTCTTCATGCTCCTTTACTTCCCCCACTTCTTTTGTCTCCTTATAAAAGACCCAACACCCTCGCCCCCATTTTTCCATTCTCCTCATTATTGTCTTCATTCCAACTTTAAACCAACCACAATTCCACAATGCCTTCTCTATTCCATTTCCTCACAATCTTCTCCGTCTTCCTCCTCCTCTCTTCCTCCGCCGTCGCCGCCGGCGAAGACTCCGATTTCGGCCGCCCAATCGACCGGAAGCTACTCGGCCTAAAGAGAAAGGAAAAACTCAGCCATTTCAAGTTCTACTGGCACGACATCCTGAGCGGGCGAAACCCTACATCAGTCGCGGTGGTTCCGCCGCCGATGAAGGTGAACACCACCACCGCGTTCGGGTTGGTGAACATGATCGACAATCCGTTGACCCTGGGACCCGAATTGAGCTCCAAATTGGTTGGTAGGGCTCAGGGATTCTACGCCTCTGCGTGTCAAACCGAGGTCGAACTTCTCATGGCTATGAATTTCGCTTTCACTGATGGAAAATATAATGGAAGCACGCTTACAATTTTGGGGAGGAACCCTGTTTTTCATAAGGTTAGGGAATTGCCTGTGATTGGTGGAAGTGGGCTTTTCAGATTTGCTAGGGGTTATGGAGAGGCCAAGACTCATTGGTTTGATCCTAAATCTGGGGATGCTACTGTTGAATATAATGTTTATGTTTTGCATTATTAAAGCTGATTTATAAGGTTTTAAATTACAGTTGTGGTCATATGTAATTGCGCGGTTGTGGTCGTAGTTAGTGTTGATTGTAATCACTGTCTAATGTAGTTGCAGGATTGTGGTCTTAGTTGCTAACTGCAATCACAGTCTAATACAATTGTGGAACTGGGGTCATAGTTATTGTTAACTGCGGCCACGATCTAATGGAGTTGTTGGGTTGTGGTTGTAGTTGTAACTATAATCACGGTCTAATGCGATTATGGACTTGAGGTCATAGTTATTACGGATTGTCATCACGGTCTGATGCAATTGCGAGGTTGTGGTTATGGTTAATGTTGACTATGCAATCAGGGTTTAATGCGTTTGCAGGATCGGTTGGTTTACAATTTAAAATCTGGTATTGAGTTATAACTTCATATTGTAGATTAAAATTTTTAGCTTTTACTTTGGCATTATGGAATTGACGATATATGTTTCTTTTTTCTTCTTTTTCTTTGTTTTGTTCCCTTTTTGTTGGGGTCATGTAGTGGTTGCTTTTGATGCTTAGCCTTACTTTTTCTAGAGGTGGGGTTTGTGGTCATGACCCTAACTTGTTCCCTCTTTAATTATGGTGTACTTGTTGTTGGTGTTATTATTAGAATAATAATAATTTATAATTTATGCTGCTTTTTCCACTTAATGGAATAGGTGAATATTCTTACAGAAGTAATTCATGTTTTCAATTAAGGCCTGATATTTATGTAATCTCCTTCATCAGTTTTGTGCATTTTGCTCGTTAGTCATTTCGGTTAATTAACCGCGCTTGTGATCAGATTTACAATAATTTTTAGGTGTATGGAGTGAAATGAGGTTTAAATTTAGATTTTCCGATTTTATTGGTAAGGAACGTATAATTAAAATCTCACGTACTGATAAAATATATTTTAATGAGTTTTTTCATTAATAATGTGATAAATTTGATCGTGAATTTTAGTTTACTTGGTCATGTATTAATACGAAGTGTTAAGATTTTAGAGATTAGATATCTAAGTTTAATGTTCGAACTTTAGCAGTAGAGATTTAAGTGATTTAATTTAGGAGATCTGTGTGTGAATGTATATTTGCTTATAAAAAAAAATATGATAAATTCAAATTCTATTATGCATTAGAAATTGGTAGGTGCATTGCTATCAAATAGGGATGGTAATGGGTTAGGGTGGGGAGTATTCCCCGCTCCCTTCCTCTTTGTTTTCGTCGACGCTCTCCATAATGGGATGTTTTTCTCCCCATTTCTATTTCTCGCCTCTTCATTAGAACTGTAGGGATTCTCACAAATATTAAAAAATCTAAAAAATTCTTAAAAAATATAAAAATCTGAAACACAAGTAGTAAAAGAAGAAATCGATATAAGAGCCGAAACAAACAACGTAAGAGTAGAATGATACAATATCAAGAATGAGCACGATGAGTAAATGCTCTATTTGGTAAAACTAGCTTATAGTTTATAGCTTATGACTTAGGCTCCGTTTGGTAAAACTAGCTTATAGTTTATAGCTTATAGCTTATGACTTATAGCTTATAGCTTGTAGCTTATGGCTTATAGCTTGTAGCTTATAGCTTATGACTTGTGACTTATAATTGAGTAGATGTGTTTGGTAAAATTAGCTTATAAAGTAGCTTATATTTGTTAAATGACTTAAAAGGACAAGTAATAATTACATGTATTAAATTATTTGATAGAATAAACATGTAATAATTGACTAGAGGGTAAAATAGGAAAGAATTATTGAAAGCTACTTTTCATAAGCTATAGGCTACTTGAAGTAGCTTGTCATAAGCTAGGTTATGAAAGCTAGCTTATAGCTTATATAAGCTATAAGCTAGTTGTTACCAAACACCTCTACTTACTTATAAGCTATAAGCTACAAGCTATAAGCTCCTAAATAAGCTACAAGCTAGTTGTGCCAAACACACACTTATAACTTATAGTTTATGACTTATAGCTTATAGCTTATAGCTTGTGACTTATAATTGAGTAGATGTGTTTGGTAAAATTAGCTTACTAGGTAGCTTATATTTGTTAAATGACTTAAAAGGACAAGTAATAATGACATGTAATAAATTATTTGATAAAGTAAACATAATAAATGACTAGAGGGTAAAATAGGAAAGAATTATTGAAAGCTACTTTTCATAAGCTATAAGCTACTTAAAGTAGCTTTTCATAAGCTAGCTTATATAAGCTATAAGCTAATTGTTACCAAACACTTCCACTTGACCATAAGCTACAGGCTATAAGTTATAAGCTCTTAAATAAGCTATAAGTAAAAACTATGTATGTTAACTTAAGAGGTGGGTCTATTGCCACTCCCTTGTTAATACTTTTTAATTTAAAAATTATTTTTTCAATCAATAAAATCATAATATTAACATATGAATATTATTAAAATAATAAAAAATGAATGACAATAGACAAAAGAAAATGACAATAGAGTCACTCTAACTTAAGCCTATAAAGCCATTTATGTATTGATGCACAAATTTTTATTTGTTTATGTTAAAGTAAAATCAAAGAAAATAAGAGAAAGTTAAGTTGTTTATTTTGAGAGAAAATAAGAAGAGAAACATAGAATTTTCTCTCATTGTATAAAAATATTACATTAAAATAAAGAGAAAAGTGAAAAAAAATAGAGTATAAATAAGTTTTGATTTTTTGTTTTTAAAAACGGTTTTTAGAAATAGTTTTAAAAAAAAGTGTGCGTAGTTTTCAATAAAAATTTGTGTGTAAATTCATAAAATTAAAAATTAAAAACCAAAACAAGTTTAAGATGTTTTCAAATTTTAGTTTTGAAAGACTGAAAACTAAAAATTGTTCTCAAAAACTATTTTTAAAAACTCTTCTGACAAACAAATTTTTTTATTTTTAAAAACAGAAATTGAACTCCTAAATGTCTATTTTACTCATATCATACATAGGTTGTGTATTCTTTAATTATGTTGTGATAATTGGTTTTTGAGTAACAATGATATTCAATAATAACGAGCTTCATCAATTTAAAAGAAAAATCTTTTAACCCACTTCACACTTGCTAACATCACCACCATAGATGCCGCATCATCTTTCACCAAAGTAACTGTCTCATCTATTTAATCAAGAACTTTAGTTCAAATGGTCATGTATGAAGTCAAGTTCGAGAAGTTCAATGTTCAAACTTTAACAGTGAAGATTTAGAGGAGAATAGTTTAGTTTATGGTATCTGAGTAGTAGATGTATGAGTATTTACCTATAAAAAAAAAAAACTATCTCATCTATTTGAACCACTATCTCCCCTGTTCTGAACACTGAAGAACATCTCCCAATAAATTTGTTGTAATGAGGGTAGTTGAAAGTGCAGAGTAGGAGCACTAGTTCAAGGGCAAAAATGGAATGAGATAACAAATGGCTTTACTGTGCCATTTTCTTCACAATGAGAACAAAATTTTGGGTGGGTGGAACCCATCTTAAATTTTTTTTGTTTCATGTTTTCTCTTACCAACTAAACAAGAGAAAATGAATATTTCTCTCTTTCCTTTTTCTTTGAAAAAAGAGTGGTATACTTATATTAATGAAATACCACTTATATACAACCAAAATTAAGTATTTTTTTATAAAAAAATTAAAAAGTATATTTAAAAGTATAATTTAAATAATTTAATAGGATAATAAATGAGATGTATTCAGTAATATAAATAAACCAATCATTATTGTTTTTCTTTCTTTGCTCTTTCTCTAGTTCCAAATAAAGGGCAAGGGAATAGGTTTAGGTTTTATAGCTAAGTAGAGTAGGCTTTTTATCCAACTTAAGGGAGAAGTTGAAGCAAGGTGGTTGGCATTGCAGTAGCACTGTGCCATAATTCAACATGTTATTTATATTACATTATATTTGTAAAAAATATCGTAAATATAAAAATATAATATTTTTTAAAAGTTATTAGAATTTTTTAATAATATGGTCTTTATATAAGATTTGTAAAAAATGTTGTAAATATACAAAGACAATATTTTTAATAATTTGATAATATTTTTTAACAATTTAATAATATATTTTTAAATATTACTAGAATTTAATTATGTTGTAGTTTAATAGTATAGGAACACACAAATTGAACAAGTTAGTCTATCCATGTTCAATAAATTAGTTTTAATCTAGATAATATGACGAAAAGATAAAAAAAACAAAGTTGAGCAGAGAAAATTTAGTAAAATTCCACGTAAACTCTTAAACAAGTATCTTGATTTGTCTTAATAAAAAGAAAACCGAAAATAAGTGTTTTCACATAGACTAATTAGAGCTGGTGTTATTTAACTTACACAAACTAACACTTTTTATAATAAATTTAATGGTTAAAAATATATGATGTGATATTTAAAATTGTTTTTTTTTAAATATTGGATATGTGTGCACAAATATTTACTTCTACCGCATAAATAAAAGCATTGGAGTTAACAAGAGCTTAAAAGTAGTTTGTCTTTTAATAACATCTTATTAGTTAGTTTAGTAGTTAAGGCATAAAAATTTGAGTAATAATTCTTCAGTTTGAATTCAAACACAGTTAAGCCTATAAGAATAAAATGACTTCTTCTCCAATAGGTTTTTTCACCTAAACCTTTTTAGATGTATTAGAATTTTGATATGACTAGAGTGTATTTCACTCATCTACTGATCAATGAATAGAATAATTTGTGCTTGTGCTCCTTATTTCTTCCTATTTTACTTTATTTTCCCACTCTTCCTATATTTTTTTTAATGGCTCCAAATAAATAAAATAAAAAAGGTTTTGCAATTACTTACTAGCTTGAAATATAAATAACATGTGCAGCCCATTTGTTTAGACATTCTTGATGGATGATGAGAATCACGAATACAAAGAAGTCTCGTGACATTGATCATTGTCAGAAGCCAGAGCAGGTAAGGACATTAATCATGAATGAAGAAATTAAATCCAAAGTGTGATACGTAAAGAACAATAAATTAGGTGATAGCCAAATAATTAATATTGATACGTAAAGAAAAAGGATCCTTATTGTATATATAAAAAATATTTTATTATAAAAAATATTTTATTGAGTGAGATAAAATACAATTTAATGATCATTTATAGAGAAATTAATTTTTAACCGTTAATTAAGAGATGGCCTCATGAAAGCTAGTAGTAACCTAGATTGTGTGTAACAAGAAAAATTTCCATGTTGTATATCATAAATAAGCCTTTCTACGGATCTCTAGTCCTTTTTTTACACGTACAATCATGATTCGAATTTTTATTAGTATTTTTTGGACTAATCTGTTAGCATACATTTTTTTATCAAAACCATCCTACTAATTTATTTTTTTTCAAAAGCATCCTACTGTTTTTTTTGTCAACAAAAAAGCATCCTACTATGTTACCAAAAACGAGCATCCTGCAATGTACCAAGTTTTTTCTCGGTTAACAAAATGGGCTAGAGCCCAACAAGAAAAAAACAGCCCAAAACAAAGGGACAAAAGGGTGAAATAATCCAAATCCAAAATTCCAAACAAGCCACTGGCTGTGATCCAATATCTCTAAAATTCGAGAAGAAGCTCCAATTGCAAATATATCATACTCCAATTTCCAAAACGGCTCTACAAAGTTAAAATCTAAACAGGTATAGGTCTAACTCACTGTCAAAAGCTAACTTGTAAGATGAAAATTGTCATCCACTTATAAACTCAACAATAGCCATGCCCCTTCACGCCCTAAACTACACACAGCTAGACAAACAAACGGGTGACCCAACAATATGGACTAACAAACACATAACAACAAATGAATCTGGGATAGGCTCTGATACCATCTTACAATTTGAGTGATGAGGATTGTCACACCCTTAAAAACTCAACAATAGCCATATCATTAACTAATGTAGGACTTCTAACAATATCAAAAGAAAATAAAATAAAATAAAATAAAATACCATTGCAATCTGAGATGTTGGTGTTATTGCAGAGGTGAAAGATTCTATTGTTTCCTTGAGTGCTCAAAAGTCTATTACTAAGGTGAGACACTCTATATTAGTAGCATTATATCGTTCTTAATATAAATAAACTGTGATTGAACTATGGGAAAAACTTGAGCAGGCTTATGATAAATTTAATTTAAAGCAAATTAGTTATGCTGAGTACCACAGATCATTGATTGACAATTGGTTTAAACTGTTAATGATGATTTGTTCTGTTCATGGAGATGCTGAAGACTTTTCAATTGTTCATCATCTAGTTTGTTTGTTAATGGTTAACAACTTCAGCAGGGACAGGAGATTAGAATCTGTCATAATGAATGAAAAACTGACAGTTGCATCTGTGTTTCCATATAACTTTGTTACTGACAGAAATATTCCATGAAGAAGTTAATGTGAGTGATTCCGATCAGAATTTGTCATTATATTGCCAACTTTATATTTGATATGTGAAAATGTATTTGTATCCTTTTATCCTTGTTCATCAGATTGAAGGAAAGTGAACAATTGTCTGCGGTTCTCAAGGATCATAACTTCAAAGCGGATTTCCTCTCTACCATTCATCAACACTTATGGAACACACAACCAGTTTTAGAGGAAAAATCCAAGAAAAAAGTGAACAAAAATGGATCCAAGAAGAAGAAAAAGATTAGAAGAATTCAGAGGCTTCAACTGGAGCACAGCCTATGGATATATAGTGTGTCTCTGGGCGGTTACTGCTATGATGATCTGCTACCCTTTCCATAATTTTATCATTTATAGAAAACATTAGATTACTCAAGTTATAAATAAAATATCCTGAACTCCATAACCCTTTGTTTGGACCAAAGAAAAATGAGAGGAGAGAAAATAAATAAATAAGAGGATGCAAAATGAGAAGAAATTTTTTTGTAGTATCCATTGCTTATGGGTGACTGACTAGCTGCCGAGCATGTAGCAAACCAACCTGAAACCACTCCCATGTATAGATAAATCAAGGGTTCAAGAAAAGAAAAGAAAAGTGAAGGAAAAGAAGATCCTAAAAATTAGATTCATGATTTTAACATCAATTCTAACATTGAGTTCATTTTTTTTTTGCTACTACCCTCCGATATTGATGATTTATATTTGTTTATTATAAGTGTTAGAAAAGTATTTCTAGGTTTGATTGATTCTCAAAAAACTTATTTTTCCATCTTTCATATGATTTGTATTCCCATTTTGTTTTCTAACTTTTAGTCTTCATGTTTAGTTTCGAAGGCTTGTTTATCATGGTCTCGGAACTATGATGGTCCCTTCATGAAAATCCTTTGATCGAAAGGATAAATAATAAGAAAAAAATAAAAAAAGTTATTTAACAGTCCTAACTCTTAAATGGTTCCATGTAGACGAATTATGAATGGTCCTCTAAATAAAGGGACCATATTATAACAACCTACACTCAAGGTGCCTGTCAACATTATAACTAAAGTGAAATTCTAAGTGTTGGTGAAAAAACATTACCAACCACAACTACACCCAAAAAATTACTAAATTTAAGTTTTGTACCAAAATTACATGTGGTCCACACCAATAAAATTGTAATATTACATTCTTAATTGCTATGATAGTGAAATGTGTGTTACACCCTGATCCACACTCATTCAATTTTATTGTCTGCTGGAAAATTTTCTCTTGACCTGCAAGTCTAATTGAAGAGTTAATACTAATGTATGCTTCTACTGCTACACATATTGACCTCTTATATGTGATCAAACCTTCATGTCTCTGGTTTTATGGAAGAAAAGAAAAGACAAGGTCAATTAGAGCACACGTAAGCCTAGCTTCGTATTCTGTTGGATATTAGTTTCTTCAATTAAATAATTACTACATACATCATATTTCCTTCTTAGAAAATTATTAACAAACAAACTAACAAATACAAACACATTTCTGTTCCCTCCACATGACTGTCTTAGTCTCTAACAACCTAATGAAATATCTCAAGTTTTGGTCCAACATGATCAATTTCTTTTAGTCATATGAATGATTTGATTACCATATTACTTAAATATTTCTTTAAGGATTATAGTATTTCCATACCTGCATCTTACCCAATTTTCTGCATGTGTCATCTTCAGCTTCAAAACCAAAATTGTTGTTTACATTCTAATGATTAAGATATGAGAATCTGTGCTTTTTGAAATTTTCTTCCTGATGTAATGATTCTATATATTCCTTCTAGTCCTAGCCTGCTACATATGGACAAATGAGAAACTCAACAAATTATGGTTATGGATCCGTTGCTTCCTTTCAATGCTTGATACTTATAAATTCAAATGACCCTTTAATTTGTCACCTAGTTAATTTCAATTTGTTTTTCATAATTTGCTTCTAATCTTTCAAATCAAATGTATGCACGTAGCACATTACATAGGTTTTAGCCACTTCACATTTTGTTTCTTTTTTCTCTCTCTGCTCAACATAGCCTTGTCCTTGTTTTGAAATTGTCTGTAGTCTCTCACAATTGTCCGATTAAAAATCTATTGATAGATTGATTATAAGTGTTATGGGCGATTGTTCAGTCAGCTCACTCTCCACGGTTGGATTGTTAGTCGATCAGCTAATTTAAGGTGAGAGACTACAGGTGCAACTCTCGCATAAATCAGAGAGGATGCATGTCTCTAAATAATGCATCACAACTCAGTGAATTCAAATTTGTTTGCTTTTGCAAAAGTCTAGATCCTTATATCTGTGACTCTATCTGCATAAGCTGTACTCCTCATGTGTTTCTGAGCAAAATGGTTATGGTGGGGACAAAAAGATAATCTTATTGGTACTATTGGAAGAATCTTGAACAGATTGTCTCTTAATTTTCCTCTGATTAAGGTCTTACTTTTATCAGGATACAGTGTTATACTGTTATGTTATATACACTTTACTTATACTATTTTGCTTTTCTTTTCTGCAACTCACTGCTATTTGTTCTTTTATCGGTTGGTTGCATCTTTGTTTTTTTTTTCCAATTATTGGGAAGGTTTTAAATTTGGCCAGAAATAATCGAACCTGATCATTACGGACTGTAATTATGATTTAATGTAATTTTGATGATTATAAAAAAACATGATATGACGGTGTGATATTGCGAAATGGACAACAATTTAAAATGTTGAATTTGTTTGGTACAAAAGAAACATAAAACAAGTGATACCTCTTTTACCTTTAAATGATAAAAGAAAAAAAGAAAATTTGATAGAGTGGCCATGTGGATAAATACAGCTATAGAGACTAAACACTTGAAATTTAAGCCAGCTTTATTAACAATGATCTTAAAGTTGTACTTGATTATAATTTCAAAAAGAAAGTTTAGACATGATTAATGTGATATTATAGGGCACTGCCGGAACTTAATAGGAAATGGTTGGTTGTAGTTTGCAAAGTTTAATTTGTTCCACCCTTTCACTTGAAAAGTAATTAATTTTTTATCACTTCAATTAAAATTATGATTTAGGACCTAAAATCAAATAGAAAAATAATTCTAAATGTAAATTTTTTTAAAACAACTTAGGTTGAGTTACTGAACTTTCATTAAATTAATCAAAATTACTTTTATATAATGATTTGTCGTTATATTTGGGTTACTAAATGAAAATCTATTTGCTTAAAAAAGACTTTAAATTAGTGTTAAGTTAATGTATCTCTTTTTATTTTGTTGGATAGATAGTTCAATTGAATTAAATGTTAATATATCTAACAAAAATCCAAACAAAAACTTATTTACATGAAAAACTCAATTTATACTCTTCAAGCTATGGTTTAAGCTATTTTAGTGGCAAAATTATCAAAAAAATTAATTATATAACTATTTATCAAATTGGATCTACCTAAACACTCTTTGCTCAATTAGAGTCAAATACCGGTCATTTTATTTTTATTTTTTAAAAATAATTAGCTGCGATTTTTGTAACACACCCGTAGTTTTTATGGATTTACCAGTGATTTTCCATAATTGCAGTTAAATCAAACAAAACAAATGACTTAAAGCAATTTGCTTGATTTACCGACAGTTATAAACCGCGGCTAAATTCAAATTTGTCCGCAGTTGGATTTTTAACCACGGAAAATTTCTTCCATTTATCAGCAGTTAGTATAACCACGGCTAAACCACAAAAGCGTATAAATTACCTGTGTTTTTATTTCAAACCATAGCTAAATCTTTTTTTTAAAAAAAAAAAAAACATGATGAACACACCAATTTGATAAATAATTTTTTAAGATCCCTAATTTAGTGAGTAATTTTTAAGTTAACAATTTTTTGATTTAAATTTACCCTATCTTAGCTATAATCCAAATATGAAGAATATAAGAGAGGCAATGCTGCAAAATTCCATGTGACATACAGACAGGTGCATATTTTTGTGTTAGTGGATTTTCTTCCACTTATCATTTTGAGTTAATTTTTTCTTTTAATGTTAAAAGGCATCGCTTGAAAGAAAGCAGAATAATAATTAAATGGTCTGCAGTGGCTTTCTAGTTTTTAAAAATGCAAAAGGAATATTTATTTTATATTCATAACCCAAGCTGTAATGGATGAGTTTTCTAAATGAACCATCAAAAGCATTATTTGGCAATAAAAAAAGACAAAAAAAAAAGGTGAATAAAGATAATTAGAACTCCTAAGGCCTTTTAAAGGTTGATGATTAAAGGGTATTTGATGGAATGATGCTAAGTGTACTAGTCAAAAGTGATTATGGAATTTAACCAAAGAAGTGTACAAAAAGAAAAAGGCATTTGATAAATTTTGAATCTCAGGGATTGCTTTTTCCAACCATGTACTTTAACTGATCCTTATTCTAATCTTATTGGATAGATTCAGTTTATAATTTAAATTAGGAAATTTTAGAATAAAGCTTAGCTTAGGTGGGTAAAATCATTAACATGTGTTGTGTTACATCATAAATAACACCTTCTTAGGACCCTAATCTTGCTTTGTTTATTTAAATAATAATCAGATCCCCAAATATTCCTCCCTCAAGTTTTTTCTAGTCCACTAGCTTGACCATTAATTTATTGAATTTTATTGGAAGAAACTATATCACTTTGCATTTATTATATTTATATTTTAGTTATTTGTAAATTTACACCTTCTTTCGTTAAGGAGAAATGTATTAGAAATTTCATATTGACTAAATATATAATTATTATAAAATATATAAACAATGTGATAAATTTCATCTTTTGAATTAATTTTTGGAAATGAATTAAACTTAAATCATCAAAACTGCAACTGGCAAATATTAATAAAAATAAGTGTTATAAAGGTCGTTATAACACACAATAAACCTCATGACATATTATAATTTTGCAAACAAATAAAATTTATATGTAATAGACTCAAATTCAAGAGAAGATTAATGTAATTTGTGAATTTGATTATGTTAATAAGAATCCAATGCATTGTTCACAAATTCTAACTTTCCGTCAACATGTGGGCCCCAAAGTTTCTCTTTGTTTTGTTTTGTCCAAAGATTCTTATTTTCCTTTTTGTAACCGTAAATGTGAACGCGTAGATAAATAAAACGTGAATTGTCAGCTTCTCGAACATGAAAAAAAAATATATATAACAATTCACCAATATTATATTTAAAACAAAAGTATTTTATGATAAATTTTAAAATTTCTCAATCATTTATATTTGCTGTTTAGATATTAGTTCAATTTATTATCGCTGTTGTTTATTTCAGTAGGACATATTTCATAATAAATTTTTGGGATAATTACAAGAATATTTCCTTAAGATTTGCGTTTATTATACTTATTCTTTTTTAGTTTTTAAAATTACATTTACTTCTATAAAGGAGTAAGGGTAATGAATTTTAAACCTCAAGAAACTAAGTGTAATGTTTCGACAGAGATAAATGTAATAGAGATAAATGTAATGAAATTTCAAACTTCAGAGAGTTTGTGTAATTTCAAAAATTAAGAGGAAGTAAGCGTAATAAGTACAAATTTTAGAAGAGGTTGGTATTATTATCTCGAAATTAAATTAATAATTATATAATTATTTTCATTATAATCAAATATAGTTGTGTAAAATAACTTTGTGCTTAGATCGCTTTCTGTTTTTATCATTTGCAATAAAATGATTTCATAATATTTCTATAGAATAAAGTTAAAAAACAAGTAGCATTATCTAATATCTAATATAAAATCTAAAAACAAAGAGAAACTTCTTCCGTACTTATATTGTGGCTGGAAAAAGGAAACAACGAATCATTGATCATGGTACAGCAATTTGCTGCCACATTTTTACCAACAAAAAATAAAATAAAATTGCTGCCACATTTATTTACTTTTATGCACTAAATTAATAGGCAAAGTGAAAGCGGTAACTTAATTTGGTTTAAGTCCCCTAAATATTTTTTAATTACAGTAGTGATCCACTAATTTTATGAATGTCACAATTTGGTTCATACTTCATTCATTCATATTCTAACATGTTGAATAATGAGGCACAATTTTTCACATTATTATTAATTATTAATTGTTGTTGATGAATCCCTTATCATTCTCCTTTCTCCCCATCCCAAAAATGTTGCTTTCGTTTTGTTTATGGGCAGAGATAAACAGGGTCCATTATATTCAAACATCTATCTCCTTAATTAAAACACTGAAATGAAAAGAAAAGAAAATAAAAGAAAATGACATTATTTTTCAATCAATAATTCAACATTCATTGAATTCCCATTTAGTGAAGCCACAGGACCACACTATGTTTCCAATTCTCCCACAGGAAACTATTCAGAAATTAAAACTAAATCTCTGCACCTGTTACAATTACAATTACTTGTTCCTTTCAAGCAAAGTTCCTCAAAAGTCAAACCATTGCCCCATCTTGTTCCCATTTCATCAGCAACACTTGTACTACTTCTTACTCTCAATTTAGTGGGTATTTGATTCAAATGGAAGTCATGTGGACCTTCAAACATATAATTGTGATAGATTATGGTGAGTCATTAATAAAGTATAAATTTATTATTAATTAATTATTAATCGTCTTTTAGTATTATATTATGTATATTTTTATACTACGATTATAAAAATCAATTTCAACAACTTCTAGTATGTTCTGTTTGAAAATATGCCGGATTTTCGTTCTGGTGTCTTGAAAAGATTATTTTCTTTAGATTAGGGTTTTTTTCAATTTTAATCGGTGTTTCTTTGTACTCAATTTTTAACGTTGTAAATTTTAAAGAACAAGGGTTATTACTCAAATATACTTGAGGTTAGTGTTAAATGCTCATAGATTTTTTTATTTTATTTTAAAAAATGGTACACAGTTTCTTTTATTTATGTATGGCTATGGTTATTTCACGTTGATTTCTGTTATATTTAAAATATTATACCTATTTTCTTTATTTGAATTATATACTAAAATAGTTCATGACTTTATATTTTATAAGTCAGTTTAGTCCTTCGCGAAATCAGTCATTTTAATCCCGACTTTCATTATTATTAGTCATTTTAGTCCCTGACTTTCATTTCATCATTCATTTTAGTCCCGGACTTTTTAGGGACTAAAATGAATGACTATATAAGTCAGGGACTAAAGTAACCTATAAAATATAAAGTCAGGGACTAAAGTGAATTATTCTCGCAAAGTTAGGGACTGAAACGGCACATCACTCTTCTTTATTTAGTACCCCTTGGTTTTAAATATAAGAAATTTTGACTAAGTTTACACGTATTAAAAAAAATTGTCATTTTTTATTAATACTCTAAAGTTTATAAAAAAATACTACCATATTTTCTGAATTATCCTTAAGTCTATGAAGGCACTAGAGACAAGCAGCATAAATGTTCATTTTTAAAACAGTATTTAATTTGTTAAACTTAACTCTCTAGTGATTAAAGAGCTTGATACTATTTGTAAGGAGAATAATTTTTCTCTCCTGCTAGAAACACAAAAATTAATTGAGACGTTGAAAATAAAAATTAAATTATGTTGAAGATAATTTAGGAATTTTATCATAAATTAAAAATTAAATTATATATATTTAGACACACGAAACTCACTCCAATGATCTTTAAACTAGTTTGCAGTTGGACCATCAACACTCATTTTAGAGTACGTATCTATACCCCTTTAAAGTAATATAATAATATTTTGTATCGTCTGTTTTCATAATTTTAAACTTTCTAAACTTAAATATTTATATTTAGTTTCTTAATTTTATAATTTTAATCTACTACAATATCAATTATTAAATATATACTAAATTTTTTATTTTTTTTTAATTAAATTGCACTCCCTAACTCTGTGTTTTGAGTCAAGTCACCCATAGTGGGTCTAGCAAAATAGTTCATAAATGATTGAAGTATCCATGGATGAAAATTATAGTCTTGGATTGGATATATATACTATATACTTTTAGAGAGAAATTGAAATATGAGATTTAGAAAGCAAGGAAGGCATGGCATGGCAATAGAATGTGAAATATGAACAAAGTAAAGACAATATCAAAATTGAAACTGCTTGAAAGTGATACATCATCCCATCCATCAACTCAATTGATAGAACCATATCATCATCCAAATTCCAAACCATATATATATGATTTGTGGGCCTAAATTCAAATCTTACGTTCCTGCAAACACACGACAGATTGATCGATCAAGCTTACTGGATGGACACACTTTTCTTTTCTTTTCATTTTTTTTTTTTGGTATGGTAAGAGTTGATGCAGACACACTGCTGCATAGTAGCTTATAGGTTTGTATAGGGTAGTCACTGGGAATTACCGTAATTTCTTCTTATTTTTAATTTTTTTTACTAATTTAACCGTTAGATTAAAAGTTTATACACGGTAGATTAATTATGTAAAATTTTAAATTTTTTTAAAATTTGCAAGTACGTAATTTAACCACAAATATTTTAAGTATATATTATACGGTCAGAAGAAAAACCAGTCCGATAAAGTATCAAATAGTTTTTAAACTGACTAAACTTTTATATAGTTAATCTACATTATATAAACTATCAATCCAACAATAGTCCCCATCTTAAGGTGACTACCTTATAATCACCCGCTAGCTTATGCCACTATCATACAATTTAGGAATTTAGGGTATGTTTGAGTATTTTTTTTGTTGAATATATATTAAATTGTTTGATTTTTTATTTATAAATTTTTTTAATAAAAAAAAAGTTTTTTTGTCTATCGGTTAAAAATTAGATATTATTTTTTATTTTTTAACTAATTATATTTTAAATAATTAATTTTTTTTTACAATTAATCCAAATACGTACACCCTTTATTTTTTACTTTTATCTTTTTATGTATCTTTCCACTTTATTATCAGAATAATAAATTAATTTCTCATGCGTAAATAGACTTGATGTTCCAATTAATGCTCAGTATGAGATGTGAACTGTGGTTCACACTTTACACCAAAACCTTATTGATATTTAATTTTTTGTTACAGAGAAATTAGGATAAAGAGATGGTGCCCAAATCAAAACTCTAAATTTAAAAAAACAATTATCAGAATATTTATATTTGTCTCACCCCAAGGGAAGAAGTAGAAATTCAAACCTACATAACCTATTGAGGGTTAGATATTTTACAGATTAAATGATCAAAACTGTATCTAAGTATACTTTTGTTATTTATTTTGAACACACGTCGTTCTCCCTGAATTTATTATAACGAAATATTTAATCTAATCTAAACCAAAAAAATGACAACTTAATAACTTTTATTACGAATGCAAGTGCATGCTTGAGATTACTGATTACACATGTGTTGCATTTGTCAAACTGTAATCAGAGCAAGAGCCTCCATTGAGATTAGTAAACTTTTTGTTCATTACAACAATATTTCAGGACAATTTTTTTTTTAAAAAAATATATTAATATTTGTGGACCATTAAGCGTATGATTATACATTATACTATGATGGATTTGACCGTCACACTGTAGGGTATATACATCAAGAATGTTCTTTTCATGTGGTTTAAAATTTTAAGGTTGCTTTGAAACTACGTCGAAAGTTTTAATTTCTTATGTTCTTTTTTTATTTTCTATATATTTCGTAGGTCTTTTTTCATTTACAGCATTTGCATCTGTGTATTTTATCGTTATAAATTTAGATTATGAATTAATTGTGCTTTTAATTTATTAAGAATGGTGAATATGCGATTTTAACATTATGTATAATACATATATAACTTTATTTTATTTGATACAACATATAAAATTAAATAAAAAATAAAATGTTACATTTTTAAATATTTTTTTTAAAAAAAATGATGAGCATAAATATATAATGGGTGGTTTAAGGTGAGGCCAAAAAATTGGGGATTATGTGGTCACTTTTAACCAAAAATGAAAAGTATGAGATATTTTTAGAAAGTACGAGATATTTTAAGAAATCTACTATTTCTAAATATACCTCATACTTTCTATTTTTGATAAAGTGACCACATGATCTCAAATTATTTTTACCACACCTTAAAATCACTCATAAAATAATAGTTTTTAAATTCATTAATTTTTATATTAATATTTTATGAAAATATTTTTAAATTATTATATGAAATTCTTACAAGAAATATAATTATTAAATTTACTTCTAAAAATAATTATTAAATATAATTTATATTGAATATATTTTTATTATATAAATTTTTAAAAAATCTATTTTTCAAAAAAAAAATATATGTTCAATTATTTTGTAAATAGGAAATGACTTAGTGTGTTCTGTTTTATTCTCGTCCGTTCCACCATTTTTAATAAAACTAAAAGTGTTATGTTCATATACTTTGGTGCGTTTAATGCGTGAACAGGACAGTACAAGTAGTACAGCACTGTACAAGTTTTATGAGGCACAACACAACTTTTTATGTTGTGTATCGTTTGACAATCAGGGTGCGTTTGATTTGATAAAATATACGGTACTGGACAGCATAAAAACTTTATTCCATGTTTGATTGTAAAAACAGACATGTCACAGCACAAAATTTGAGACACAGCACAGAACAAAATGGAAGATTTTTGTTACTCACTATCCTAGAGGACAAGAAGTTATCCCATGGTACAAGATGGTTAAATACAAAAATACCCTCACTCACATCCATTATCTCATAAAACTTTAACTACATCTCCCCACTCCCACACTTAGACAAGGTAGTTACTATAATAATTTTTTTTTATTTCATGCAATATACAACACTAAACTAGCTCATATATATATATATCTATATATATATATATATATATATAATTTAATAATATTTTTTAGTGAAAAATAATAAAACATCTAAAAGTATATCAAATTATTTGAGAAATCTAATTTTATATATTATTTTTTTAAATATAATATTATAACTGTTTCAAAATTTTACAATATTGATTGTCAATTTTTTATCTAAAATAAATATTTTAAAGTGTAAAGGATATTATAATAAAATTGACTTTATATTTCTTGTATTGTACTTTAATGATCAAACAACAAACAATACAAGTAGTTGTGCTGTAACTTATTAAATTGTCATGTACTATACTTCTTGTACTGTACTTGTCCATGCATCAAACGCACCCTTAATGCACATAACAAAAAGCACAACATAAATTTTACAATAATATCCTTCATGTTATATTATTAATTTTTCTTAAATTTTTCTAAGAAAATAATATTTTGATATTTTATAATTGTTTTATTATTTATTATAAAATTAAAATTTCATGATTTAATAAATTACTACATAATATATTTTATGTAATATAATAATTATATTATATATAAAAAAATTATTATTAAAAAATATTTTTAACTCTTTATTTTTTAATATTTATATTTACCGTTAAAATTTATTTTAATATTAATATGTTATTTTAATTATATATATAAATGACAAAAAAATGACGTAAACATTGATTTTTAAAAAAATACAACATAAACTACCTCGTAAGTGGAGAAAATAGAGAAGGTAGTTACAGTACTGAATAAAAATACAAGGTTAATTATGTCTTTTCTTAACTTGTGCATGGAATAAGAAAGTTGTCCCTTGGTTTAGTGAGGTATAAAAAATTGTCATTTTGTACTGTGACTCAAATTTTGTGCTATTACTTGACAGCTTTTTGAATCAAACACAGAACAAAAACTTTTATCCTGCTGTACCTTGAAAATTAGCAAATCAAACGGACCCATCTCATTCTGTTTTGTTCAAAACTTGTGTCAAATACTACCTTAAACATATATTGGCATTTGTTATCACAATTTACAACTAACAAGCTTATGAGAGTTTAAATTATATTCATTTAAGTAAACACTTCACTTTTTAAAAAAATTATATAATTTTTAATTATCGATTAGAACCTCTCATTAAAAAATAAAGAAATAAATATAGTTAGGTTATAGAAAATAGTTTTTATACGTGCACACCATTAATCCAATTTACAACTGCGCTTGTCCGTCTTTATCAGACCTTCTTTTCTTTTTTCCTTTAAACTTAAAATTAATGCAATTTAACCTGGGTTGTAAATTAGTTTTGGATGGCAGTGATGTGCAACAATAATTTTTGTATAGAAAATGCAAAAAGAGGGACAGTAGTGGTCCCACAAAGGAGCCAATTACATAACATACCCGTGCCCTGCAATCTCCAATGGAAAAGAATGAATTAGGGGTTACTGCCATTCAAATTCTGAAGTGAAGCCCTCAATTATTTTCATCACACACTTCTCTTCATTCTTTTCAGTTTTCCAAATCTCTTTCAACATTTTCTGAACAAACTTTTATTAACCGATTCTTATTTGATCCAAACATAACTCCTCTAATTTGTAGGTTTTTCACGGTTCTTAAGTCTTAAGGCATAGTTTAAACCGTCTTTGTTAAATTTGTTAAAATCAAAGCTTAATTGTATTTTTTTTTATAATCACGGGTTTCTCACCCTTAGGACGAGACTAATCCTGTTCGCATTGCATGGCTAACGCTGACTTCCGGAAATTTGGTATAATCGATATTCGAGACTTCCCGCTGTGAATCGTCCCTCTTATAAACTTAGCGGCACCTTATACCACTAAATCAACCCTTGTGGTTCAAAGCTTAATTGCATTAAACCAAAAAATTGTTTAATTGCACTTTTTGTTTTTAATTTTGATTGTTCTAATTTTGTTCCTTCTAATTTTAAAATACTTGAGTTTTATCCCCCAAAAGTATTTTTCTATCCAGTTTCTCAATGAGCTGCCGAAACCTGTCAAATGTAGAAATACAAATCGAGAAAAAAAGATATGTCTTAGTTTTATAATTATTTATTAAAAAAAGTAAAGAAAATTAGAAATTAAAAAGTAGAAAGTACACAAGTTAATAGTGGATTAGTGGATGTACCAATAAAACACACGTTAAGAGTGGGGCTGGCTTTGGTTTGTACTATCATTTTTTAATTTATTTTATTTTTTAAAATTTTTGAAAGAGTATCATTAATGTTTTTTTTTTTTTTCAATAAGTCAAATATTATTGAGGAGAGGTAGTTAGAAAAAAATACAATACACACATGAACAATCACGTATTTAACATGAGAATACCAAAATATCATATAATTTTCTTAAAACAAAATGAGGTCCTTGATCACTTCATAAAAATTTAACCATCTACGGAACAATGTCTAAGAAACGTTAATCCTTAATCATCAAATGTTATTAAAACAATAATTAAAACAAAATCTAATCCACGTAAAAACTGTGAGGAGACGTTGGTTACGGGTTATGTATTTATATTTTTGAGAATGTTAGTTTGAGAATTTACATTTTTATGTTTAGTATAATTTGATATTTCCTCCGGTCTTATTTATAAGATGTTTTTAATCGAATTACACTAAAATTAGTTAAATATAATTAATTTTATTGGTTTTCTCAAAAAAGTGTACGAGATACTATTTTTATTCTTCATTGAATAATGTGTTAGCCAATTACAATTAAGGAGTAGAAATAGTCAATATATTTAATGAGAATAAAAAATAATAATAAAAGCATTATGGAAACTATGAAATGTCTTATAAAATGGACCATATAAACCTTATAGATGGTGTCTTATAAAAAGAACCAAAGCAACATTCTAAATGATGTCTTTTAAAAGGACCAGAGGGAGTATAAAAGATATTACCGGGTAAAATAGTTTTCTTGGAATCTAGATTCTCACATTTCATCAGTTTTTTGTGTGATTTTAAGGTGGAGTAAAAAAAATTTGAGATCATATAGTCACTTTATCAAAAATGGAAAGTATGAGCTATTTTTAGAAAAAATTTAATTTTTTAGAAATATTTCATACTTTCTAAAAATACTCCATATTTCTATTTTTAGTAAAGTAACCACATAATCCATATTTTTTTTGCCTCTCCTTAAAATTACCCCAGTTTTTTATTCCCATAAAGGAAGGTGGGTATCAATAATTCCTATAAAATGATATTAGAAATAAGAATGAAATTCCAAAATAATTCCCTATTTATTGACACCAATTTTCCTCAATTTCTTCTAATTTATAGTTCATGCGGTCATGACGGTGTGAAAGGTGTTGATTCAAATATTTGTAAAAAAAATTAATATTAAAAAATATAACAGTAGTAAATACTGAATAAAAATAAAATATTTATATTATATGTATAATAATTTCACATGAAATATGAGTATTTTAATAATTATACCTTAAATTTTTAAGAATATACTTTCTAAATTAAACATATCTTTAATATTTTTAGAAATTATTTATAAACATTTTATGGAAAAAATGTTTTTAACCAAACAAATTTTTTTACCATACTAAAAAATATATATTCCTTGGAATACACTCTTAAAAATAAGATGCATTACCCTGAACTCTGCACTCTCCACACTCGCCCCAAAACAGCGCGTGCCTTCACTCTCTTCCACGAACCCTGTTTGTCTCCACTACCCACTCCCTCAAAACCACATTCAAATTCACTTCTTCCCCAACTTCCTTCACTCTCACTCTCACAACTCACAACACAACACCAGAAATTAAAAAAAAAAAAAAAAAAAAAAAACTACCTTTAATCAAATCCAAACTCAAATCTCGCCATAAATCTCTCTTCTTTTTTCCCTGTTTCATCCCTTTTTCCTTAACTGAAACAGTGAGAACCAGAACGAGAAAGTTGTGAGCTTTTGCTTAGAATCACCACCTCATTTCCCATTTCATGCAGAAATTCCATCTCGGTCTCTCTGAAACCCCTTATTCCATGATGGAACAGCCTGCTTCATCTCCTCTTTCCCTTCAAAAATCACCCTTTCAAGACCTTCCAGAAGCTTCTCCAAAAAAGAAGAGCTTTGTGTCTTCTCTAATGGGTTCTTCCACTACCCCTTCCTTCAAAGAAGACAACTACTTTGTTTCCCTCCTCAAATCCTCAGAGAAAAAAGCCCTTCAAGAGCTCAAAGACAAGCTCACATCTTCATCTTCTTCTTCTGAAGAAGCAGAAGCAGAAGATTCTCCTTCCATGTGGGGTATTCCCCTGCTTGGAGGTGATGATAGAGCTGATGTGATCCTCTTGAAGTTCCTCAGAGCTAGGGATTTCAGGGTCAATGATGCTTTGAACATGCTTGTGAAGTGCTTATCTTGGAGGAAAGAGTTCAATGCTGAAACTATTGTGGAAGAGGATTTGGGGTTCAAGGAACTTGAAGGGGTTGTGGCTTATATGCAGGGGAGTGACAGAGAGGGACACCCTGTTTGCTATAATGCTTATGGAGTTTTTAAGGATAAGGATATGTATGAGAGGATTTTTGGAGATGAAGAGAAGCTCAAGAAGTTCCTTAGGTGGAGGGTTCAAGTCCTTGAAAGAGGCATAAAGCTTCTGCATTTCAAGCCTGGTGGTGTTAATTCCCTTATTCAGGTCACTGATCTTAAGGACATGCCCAAAAGAGAGTTAAGGGTTGCTTCTAACCAGATCCTCTCTCTGTTTCAAGATAACTACCCAGAAATGGTGGCTCGAAAGGTATTTCTTAATTAATTTTAATTAATTAATTATTTTTATTTTGTGATTTTGTTGGTTTCTTTTGAATAGTGACATGGTGAGTTGGTGAGTTTTGTTTGTTATGCTCTGTTTACTTGTTCTTATTGTGATGTCATCATCTATATGAGTGTGACAAAAAAAATCACTTTTTTTTTTGGTTGATTTTTGTTTTTGGGGGTTCAGGTTTTCATCAATGTGCCATGGTACTTCAGCATGTTGTATTCAATGTTCAGTCCATTTTTGACTCAAAGAACAAAGAGCAAATTTGTGATCTCAAAGGAAGGGAATGCTGCTGAAACACTCTACAAGTGAGTCTAATTGATTGCATTTTCTTTGCTTTTCAATTTTTATCCTCTATTTAGTGTATATATCTTTTGTTTCACCTTTGAACAAGGTAAACGTAGATCCATTTCAACGCGACTAAAAATAGTTTTTCTGTTTAGAATTCATGATTGCAGACAAAAATGTGAAACGATCTTAATTGTGTTGAAATAGATTCACGTTTTGTGCAACATAAAACCAAGCACATGATTGTTTGGCCTAGTTCCTTTCTTATCCATATTAGGATTTTCAAAATGGCTCTAAGATCCCTTATGTGCTTTTTAGTTTCTACTATTGTTTTGGATTTATTAATTATTTTTAAATTGAAATTTTTATTGTCCAAGTTGGTTTACCTTGGGTTTCATTGTTATTATGGCAAAATTGATTCCAACTTTCCTTCAATTTCCATTTTGGGTTTGCTTCCTGAGAGGAGTTGTTTGATTGTGTTCAGATTTATGAGGCCTGAGGATATTCCTGTTCAGTATGGAGGACTGAACAGACCCAGTGATTTGCAGAATGGTCCCCCAAAACCTGCTTCAGAGTTCACTGTCAAGGGAGGAGAGAAAGTGAATATACAAATAGAAGGAATTGAGGTGATAATGCAACCTCATTTTTCATTTACTCTTCCCTATGCATTTTATGATTACTCTTTTTGTCTTGCCAATAGTTTCCTTTTCAGACAAAAATCCTTTCTTTTTCCAATTTAAGGTTTCAACCAATCATACTCATAAACAAGGTATTAAATTTAAGAAAAACCCTCATATTGGTCTTCAAGATGGCAGGGGTTGAATATTTAGTCCTGAGATTTTAAAAACTCTTCTTAGTCGCTGACTTTGTAAGATGATAATCACCTTTGGTGTGTGTTTGGATTCACATTGCCGCTGATCGAAAACATAGAAGTTACTTTGTAAAATGATAATCAACCCATGCAATCTCGACAACTAATTTGGAGGTTTACTAATCTAAATTTCATTCAGTTGATGTCACAATATCATGATTTCGACATTCCAAAATCACATAATTCGTTTGTTTACACTTTTATTACAAGAAAAATTACTTTCGGAGAAGTAAGAATTCTGACTTCTATCTGATCTACGTTGAGATCCGAAATTACTACAAGTAATATTTTTGGGAAAAAGTTGAAGTATCCAAACATGCGCAGATTTGTGATTGTAGTACTCAATGGCCACTTTTGACCACATCCGGCTGCATTAATATTTTTGGGAAAAAGTTGAAGTATCCAAACATGCAGAGATTTGTGATTGTAGTACTCAATGGCCACTTTCGACCACATCCGGCTGCATTCGCGATGCGACTGCAACCTCAATTTAAATTATCGCTAGTGACTTTAATGTGATTTTGGTATCCTTGAAGTAATTAACTAATTTCTTTGTGAACTAGGCTGGTGCAACCATAACATGGGACATAGTGGTGGGAGGTTGGGAATTAGAATACAGTGCTGAATTTGTTCCAAATGCTGAAGGAAGCTACACCATACAAGTTGAGAAGCCAAGGAAAATGGGATTTTCAGAACTTGCAATCCATAACTCTTTTACTTCAAAAGAAGCTGGGAAATTGATCCTTTCTGTGGATAACACTGCATCTAGGAAGAAAAAAGTTGCTGCATATCGCTATGTTGTGCGCAAATCCAGCACCATTTGAGATAGCCTCAAATAGTTTTTAGGAGCTTTTTATTTAATGGGTTTATTTTTGTTTCTTTATTTTTAATTTTTGAAGGTTCTTGTGCTTCTGAACTTGTTAAAGCCTGTTTAACAGTATTAACTAGTAGTGTAAAAAGGAGAAAAATGATGGCTTGGTATAGAAGAAAAGGCAATTAAGTTTGCTTATGTTACCTACCATTTAATGTGAGTAAACTGTCAGTTTGGTTTCTGATATTGTAAGTTAATTTTACTTTGATGTTAATTTTTAAAAGAGTTTAGGGTTTTGATATTCATTCATCAGTCTTCAATCTTTAACTTTATAAAAAATTAGTTATATTATTCTATGACTTTATATTAAAATTGTTCACACTAGTGAAGTTAGGGAAGAAAGTGAAATTCTTCGAAAAAGTAGAGCTAATGTAAAATTGTCTTAAAAAGTGAGAGATGAATGGGATGGTTCACTGAATGTTACTATTTTGGCCTTTTGTTTGTGGTAACAAGGTTATTAAGTTGTGAATCTAGGGAGTGAGAGAGAGAAGATTGTGTGTGTTACAATCTAGAGAGGAATCGCTTGATGAAGATGCAATCTAAAAATTTGATGATGATTTGATTTGAAGTTTGTGTTTTTGTGTTGGGTTTAGTTTGGTTGGTTGGAAGGAAAGTACTTTGACAGAAATGAATAGGAAAATTGAATGGAGATTGATATTTGACAGGACTGGACCATGCATTTGTTAAAACAGGGTTCTTTTTTTTCTTTTTTGTATAGATTTGATATTTCAATGTTCTAAAGAGAAAGAAAGAAAGAAAGAAGCGGGAAAAGAGGTCACGAGAAGTGATAGGTAACGTGTTCAGTGAGTTTAATTAGGTACTGAACCCTCTTCCACTACTTTACTAACTACTGTCTCCGTTTTATTTTTACAAGTCTTTAAAATATATATATATATATATATATATATATATATAAAATAAAGATTAAAAATATGTTCTCTTTTTATTATTTTTTATTAAAAATTAATCAACATTTTTCATTATTTAAAATTAAATGTATAATTAATGTTTTTCATTTTTTTATAACCACGAGTTCCTCACTCATGGGTAGGATTGAACTTTTAAATTGAGAGTCTTAATAGAGTTGGGTTTTTTAGCTTTGTCCGTAAAAGTCACTACACGAATGGGCTGGCTTGTGGCCTAGTCAGGGGCGGAGCTATGTTAATACAATGAGGGGGCCTCGGCCTCCATTGCGAAAAAAAAATTCCTAATATGTATACATAATTTTTAAAATATAAGTAAAATTTAGTAGTATTCTAAGTAATTGGCCACTCCTCTCACCCTCTCCCAAATTTTGATCTATTTAGTTATTTATATTTGGTCTCTCCAAAAATTTTGGACTAGCTTTGCCCCAGGACCTAATAACCTATTTTGACAGCTCTAATACAATCCATCTTCTCTAGTTGCATCTCAACCATCCATTTTGTTGACTTTTCATCCTGGTCACTTCTTGATCAGTGTTTAGCATTCAATCGCCGACGATCTAGGGAGGATCTAAGCATTGTTTTCACTACTTTACTAAGTAATTTTTTTCAATCCACAATGGCTCGAATATGAAATATATTGTTTAAGGGAATTTATGTATGTACAACTTGAACTAACCATTTGTTGGTTGTCTCCGGTATGGTTTTGTGAACCATTTATTATTTTACCTTAGAATGATATACTAAAATGGTTTTTAAATTTATAGTTATCGGTCATTTTATCCTGTATTGAAATTAAGTTTTGGCCTTTCAATTTGTAAAACATCATTCAATTTAATATAGCCAAAGACTAAAGTGATAGATTTTTATATAAAATGAAGGATTATTGTGACTGGTTTTTCAAAGTCAAGTACTAAAAATTAATTTCGATAAAATTAGGAAGTAAAATAATCGATGGCTACAAAGTCAGGAACTATTTTGGGTATTAATTATTTTAGGTTTTTATTTTTATTTTTTTAGGATAAATACATTGATCTCTCATGATGTTTGTGTGAATTACACATTACACTTATCCCTTCCAATTTTTAAAAATATACTTATCTCCATTTTAATTTTAAGATAATGATGATTTTACCATTTTAACCTTTAATAACTCATAAAAATAATTGTGTAATTATCTCTATTTGTTTATTTTTTAAATTGTGATTCTCTACACTATCTCCTTATCTATCTTAATGCATGTATGGATTTTCTTTTGAGAAAATCACTTATGTGTTGATGTTTGGTCTATTGTCCTTTTCCCCTTAATGGAACTCTCAAAATATGGTAGGTTTTGATTTTTTCTTTTTATGTGTTTGCTTTGTGAGAGTGATTTCAAGAAGCATTGTTGCTTCCATTGATGGTGGATGGGAAACAAACAATATTTTTATCATAGTGCCCACAGCCAAGGCTTAAAATGGAAGATAATTATATATATATATATATATATTATTATCCATTGTCTTAAGGGTAATGGATATGTAACTCGTAAATAGAAATTGTGTTGGAAAGTGTAAATTATTTAATGCTATAAAATTATTTTTAATTTATTTTAAATGTAAAATTTTTATTTATGGGTTACTTAACCATTGCCCTTAGGATAATGGATAGCAAAATCCATATATATATTTTGGACCAGAAAGACAATTATATATGAATTTAAATAACTTCATCAAATTGGGCCCTATCCATGGCAAATTGGCAATGGACTATGGCAGCTTCTTATCATAGATTTCATTGAATTGATTTTAGCCTTCTAGTTGAATAAATTATTACTGTTTTAGTTAATTTATCTGTATCGGTTATTTTAATATTATTTAAATTAGTTTTTTTTTTTCAGACTAGCGTGAATGACTTAGTCCTTAACTTTATTTAAAGAAATTTATATTAATTTTTGACTTTATAAAAAAATTTATTTATGAGTTTAGAAAAGACTAATTTGAATGAAACTTTTTAATACTATAAAGAAGTAAAATTGAATTTCGATAAAATTAAAAATTAAAATTGATAGAATATACTCCCTCGGTCTTTTTTATAAGCAACGTTAGACATATTTTACACATACCAATAAATCTTAATAAATGATGTTTTTTTAATCATTTAAATAATGAATATAAATTTTCTTTCCAAAATGCCCTTATAGATATATTTTCTTCCCATGTGCAAATTAAAGGATGGAGTTTATGAGTGTCATTGGGAATAGAAGAATTAGTGGAAATAGAAAAATCACTAAATTCAATTACTAAGGGTATATTAGGAAGTTTATATTTTTTTAGTATTTAATAAAGTTAAAAAGTGTATTTTGTTGCTTATATTAAGGACAAAAAAAAATTTATCTTTTGTTGCTTATAAAAAGGATGGGAGGGAATAATAGAAAATAAAAGTGATGATATATATACTCATTTTAGTTTGGTGAGACAAGTGTAACCCTTTAATTCAAATTAAAGCAGGATTGGGATTTGGGAGCTTTAAGAAGTAATAATGAATAATTGTAAAGCAATTTGTGATATATTAAAAGTTGTATCCAGTAATAAAGTGGCTCAAAAACCTCTAATAGCAATGAAAGTATCACGTTTGGGCATAATAGAAAACTAATTAATGTAATAATATGAAAAGTCCTGCAAAATTTCCCCATTTCTGCAGAGTGCATAATGTAATGCTCCGTCTTCCAAGGGGTCACGTTTTTTGTTTAATTAGTTTTCAATCTGCCGTATAAAACGTGCTGTAAACCACTTTTTGTTATGTACCATCTACTGAGTTAATATTATAATATGAAATACGTAAAAATATTGGTATAACGGTAGAGACATATTGTGGCCCTAGTACAAGAATCATGATTTAAGTGATGAATATGACTTTAGTTAGGAAGACAAGTCTAATTATGATAAAGAGATTAATTTTGTTACCCTCATAAAAGAATAAAAAGATGCTAAGAAAATTCAAAATCTTTTTGCGTTCAATGACCAGAAATAAAGATTTTTTTTTTTTTTATTTACAGAGTTATGAGAAGCGAAAGAAAAATAACTAGGATTTTATCGTAGTAATATTTTTTTTTAGTGTTTTAACTTGTGCATGTTAGTAATGATTTTTTTATTATAGTTTGTGTGTATCAATTATACTCTCACCACTCACTATTACGATGACGTTTGTTGTTGTAATTTTTTTTTTATTTTTCTGATTGATCTGAAAAAAGTTTTTTTTTTTGTTGCTGTTGTAATAATATTGTTCAAGTTGGTTATGACCATTATAGTCGGCAAAGATCTTTCTCTGAGAGGTCAAGGGATTGACACCATCCACTTGGGAACGACACCACTCATTTTCGGACAGTAGCGTTAGGAAATTTGTTTCCGGACGCTGCTGTCCGAAAAAACAAATGTGATTTACTCTTCAATTATACTATTTTATGAATTCCGAACACTACTGTCTGAAATTTGTGGTGTCATTTCTAAGTGGGGTGGTGTCAATCCCTTCACCCTTCTCCGAGTATTTAAAATAGCTGTGCTCTCAATGAAGTCCAAACTCATAACTCTATGGTAGCCCAAATGCACCTACATTATTAGGACCCAAAATAAACCCAATTGCAATACGTGAAAGTAGTGAGAACCACTAGGTTATAGAAAGTGTATAGAATTAGCACCATCTCTATTGGAAGTGATATTATCCTTTTTAATATATAGATTTATGATTCTTATATACAAAGAAATAGTGAAATTTTCAAAATTGAGTGGTCTTAATCCTTTCCACCGTTATAGAAACGTCACACCAATTCAGTGTTGTGCCACTTTTTTACTTTGGAAAAATTCTCTGGGAAGCGGTAAAAAGAATTTCTAATGGTTTTTTTTTAAGGAAAAAAAAACATGTACTTTTAGATAGGCTTTTTTGGCGCCACACTGAATTGGCATAGCCCATTTATGTAGTGAGGAATTTAAGTAGTAAACACGAGTCTTAAATCTCAATGCTCTCTGTGTAAAAGAATAAAGCCAATTCTAAGGGAATGCCACAGTCTATAAATAGGCCCACAAAGAAAACCAATAAAAAAGTCCAGTTATTTTTTCCAGAAAAAAAAACGCATGTAATCTAAACCCTGACCAAAAATAAATGTAGTCTAAAAGGTTAAAAAAAAAACATGTTGAGGCGAAAAAAAAATGTAATCTACTACTCTGGACTCAAATAGAAATAAAAATATAAATTAATTTACAAATTAAAAAAATTAAATATGTACTTAGATTTTCTTAGTTTTATATGAAAAAAATTTTTATTTATTAAAATATCTATAGAAGAGTATTCTCAATTAACTATTTCATTAAACCGATGAATATTTTAATAATAATAACATTAAATAACACAAGTACTTGAAATATTACTTATATTTTGAATCATCATACGTAGAATTTTATTTTAGTTTTTTCATACTTGAGACTGGACAGAATACTTCTACACCATTTAAAAACCACATTGAGATATTTATCAAAAAAAAAACCCCTCATTGAGATTGATGTATTATCATTCACAAGAGAATGTGCAAAATTAAAGAAAACAAATTCTTTTGATTCTTTTATATCCAATGTCAGTTTACTTTTGTGGACTCTTTCGTCTTAACCTTCAATTCTACTCATCAATGTGAAATATTAACATTGTATTCTTGTTGGTATGTGAAATTACAAAATTCTTTTATTCTAGTGTGATAGTGTCCTGCAATGTTTTATGCTGCATTTTAAAGAGGGAGAAAAAAGAAATGTAGACAAAAGACTGGAAATAGAAAAGTAGGTGCTAAACACTATCAAATTAATGCTCATTTTTATCAGATAGAATAGAAATCTATGCATGTAACCATATCAGAATTTGATAGCCAAAATATGTGCCTTTTAGAAGCACACCAAATCTCCAAAAACGGCAGCGTTTTATTGTGTGATGCACTCATGTCAAAGAATCACCAACCAGAACTTGATGTTAAATCCAAATGTTAATCATAGACCAAGTCTTTACACTTTGTTTTCCCCCTTTTCATGTTTTGGTCTACTATTTTTCTATGTCTATTATAAGAATATGTAAAACCCTAAATCTTGAAGCCCTTCTCATGAGTTCTGGTTAAGAAGTGAACTTCAAATAAAACCCCTTTGAAGTTATTGAGATGATCACTATCTATTCACATTTCATACCCTTGAAATTTACACCTTCAGTTTCCATTGGATTTTAAATTCCAGATATGGTCATGGTCGCGTTGTGGTGGAATGCATCCAAATGCAATCTGATGCAGCTATTTTGGGTCGCTGTCACAATGTGATATGCGGCTGCAGTGATGGCAAAAAACTTTATATTGCGACCACATCTGGTGACGCGGATCGCAATTTAAAACAAGCAATGCTTGTAGTATGTTTATTGTCCTCACTCACATTGGATTGGAAAAGGGTTAATTAAAGAGGTGAATCATTGAGGAATAAGCATATGGCTGTACAATCATCAACCTTGAAACCAGAAAATTTTTGTTTCCAAGCCTGAACAGCACACCTCACTAACAATTTTGCTGCTATGGACCTTTTTGGTGCTGATGCAACTATGTTTATTACTTCATTGTTTGTTAGCACATCCCATATCTGTAAATAACATAAGTTTAGATATTTAATTAATTATATGGAAGTAAAAATGCAATTCCTTCTTGAAGTCATTTCATGTGAAATCTATGTATTATGAATTCATGGCTACTAGTTATTTCCGTTTTTTAGCTTCCACTGTTTGATTCAATAATCGATTATTCAAGAACTTGATTTGAGAAAACTTACCCCATCAGAAGCTATAACCACAAATTCATCTCTCTTGGTAAGATTTCTATAAGATACAACAGGAACAGAAATAAGGCCATAATCTTTGAGGCAAAAATCACCAAAGGCTCTAGTCATAGCCAATCCAGGGCAATCTCTATCAGGCATCCATATTCTGTTCACACCTGGATCTTCATTTGCAGAAAATACTCTGCCTCCACAATTAATTATTCTCAAAGCTTCACCTAATTATTGAAATTGAAGAAGAAAAAAGAAAAAAAAGGAAGTTAGATGTAGAAAAATGACAAGCAATACATCAATTTAATCCTTAAAATGATAATCATTAAATAATTTAGTCGCTGAAATTACGACAATCAATAACTTTAGTCCTTGAAATTATGGACTAAATTGATTGATAGATATAAACTTTGTTAATTTTTTTATCATAATTTGAGGGATTGAATTGATTGATTATCATGATTTTGGAACTAAATTAAGGTTTCACTTAAAAAATAGCATACTTGGAATGTCTGGCTTCAAGTCAACAGTGAGTTGAACTGGAATAAGATGGTTATCATCTGCTCTTGTGCAAAGAACTGCACGAGAATCCCCCAAATTGCCAATTATCAACTGGTTCCCCTGAAATTTTAGGGCACAGAATAATTAAGTTAAAACTATTTTTTATTTGATGATATTAGGTAAAAACTATTTGATAAATGCATTCAATGTCTATGTTGCACGGATATAAATATGAGTATTAAGTGTGATATGATGAAAATTAAAATGTATAAATGTAACATTCTTTTTCAAAAATTAAGATACACATAAAGTTGACACTAAATCTTATATCGTTAATATTTAGTTATACCTGTTTAAATACAGTGACAGCGGTAGTGCCCCCACCAAAACCTTCATTGTCAATGTTTGTAGAAAGATCTCGATCCATTTCATTGAAAGATCTCACAAAGGTTCCTTCCCATGAAGCAAAAGACATGTTACTGCAATTGCTTCCTGTGTCATTGAAGTGTTTGTAGAATTGTTTTAGTGACAGTTTTATTTCTGTTAAGAGTTTTGAGGGTAGATTGTCCCGTGCGTAGCGTGCGAACTCGTGTCCTATAGGACCATGACCATCAAACACACCACAAA
Organism: Cyamopsis tetragonoloba; assembly: GCA_037177725.1. Classification (NCBI taxonomy): domain Eukaryota; kingdom Viridiplantae; phylum Streptophyta; class Magnoliopsida; order Fabales; family Fabaceae; genus Cyamopsis; species Cyamopsis tetragonoloba. The sequence continues at coordinate 8,173,336 of CM074121.1, read as the reverse complement.
AGATTGTGTCTTTTTCTCCGGTGAAATTCTAGTGACATGTATCAAATCAAGCATCAGTCCAATCAATATATTTCATCAATTAATTAGAAGCAATAAAATTTAATAGCTTATTTTTTTAAAAAAAATAATAATTATGGTTGCAATTGCCTTACAATTGAGTTACATTAAATATAGTAGATTACGACCATTGCACTAATGGATGTAGAAAATGTTTAAAAGGAGGAGCTCGAAAGAAAATAATTACAATATATTCATAAACATTTTTGTGACGTGAAACCTAGAAAACTTTTGCCTCGTAATATATTTTAAAGATATTAATAAAATATTTTTAAGAAAAAAGAAATTAGTTTGAAAAACGTACTACCTCATCAATTTTTGTTAGAAATGTGGAGAAAATGACCTAATTGTAACAATTTAAAAAAATTAAGAGGCTAAAATCGTATAATTAAAAGTAGATTAGGATGAAAATGCACAACATTCATAGAAAGGGGGGAAAATGCATTTGAGCCAAAAGAATTAATGAAATAAAACAAAAACCTTAAAAAAAGGTGCATTATTGAGAAGAGAAAACAGGATTAAAATAAAAGAGAAAACAGGCCCGGCCCAAGGCACAAAAAATGTTTGAAAACCATCAAAAAGGAAGGCAAAAAACCCAGCAAATTTGATGAAAATGAACATAGGAAATAAAATATTGACCAAAAACAAAAGGAAATAAAACCAAAACTATGAATAAAAAAAGAATCATAATTACCTCCCAAACTGTCAAAGCATCTTGATTAATTCCCTTTGTACCCTTTTGGCTGTAAATTGATACAATGTTTGAGGATCTTCTTAACATGGCTAATTGAGAAGAATCATGTTCAGATATTGCAATATCATTGTTATTATTGTAATTACTTTCACATTCTTCCTCATCATGCACCTTGCACACAAATGATACATGGCAGCTATAACAACTTCCCATTATTGCATGCCCAACTTCAATTTCTCTAAATATTGGGCCCCAAAAATTTTCAAATAATTATGAGAAGATTTCTTGAGAAAATTTGCGAGAAAGAGAAGGAAAACAAAAACTTTTTTGTTCCTGAGAATTGAGAGGGCTAGATTGATATAGAGGCAGTTAAAGGTAGGGGGAATAAAAAAAATGGCAAGTAAAAAAGTTTTGGTGTTTTTCAGAAAGAAAAGGATAATAAAACCTCGAATTCAGATAAGATTTATGTTTTTGTTAGGTGGTTTGTCCATGTGATGCTATGGCAATTAGGCTAATTTGATGGAAGATGAGTTGGCTCAATCCTAATTTGGATTCAGATTTTCATAATGTAACGTAATTAATACTATTTTTGTAAGTGAAATTGGATGGGAAGTTCGATTTGACAACTCCATTTTTAACACCGTATAATCTCAACTTTATTTTATTTTTTAAAAAAATAGCAATTTCATCCTCCTACATGGTTTTTTTTTTTCAATTTCGTTATGTAATTTTAGTTCAGTGACAATTTTTCGTCCAATAAATTTGTTATTTTAATTAGTTTTGTCTATCACAGTTAGTGACAATGTTAGACGTCTCCGATACAAAATTATTCATCTTCTTCCTATGCTTTGTTGTCATTCATATTGTTCCTCAAAATTTTGATCCCATATACGCTGACTTCTACTCATCTAGTCAAGCCATGAGAAGTATTGGAAAGATCTTTTTATCCTCTACACATCTATGCTAATCTTAAAGACTTTGGATGTTGAAATCTCTTCCCCCATTGAGAAGAAGATTTTGGCCCTAGGTCCAAATTGAAAAAAAAAAAAAAACCCAATGCAATGTGAGAACAGACCGAACGACATTTGTTTATCCGATGATTTGCACAGTGGAGAGGGGTGATTCTGGTTCGATTTTTCGAGCAACGCGAGTTCTGTAATTAGAAGCGATATAAATGATACAGCTTAATTGGGTGGTGTGTGTTTTGGTTGGAGCTCCTACTGATATGAGTGCGAGTATGACGATGGTGGGTTTGTCTGCTTGTTTGAGAATTAGGATTGATTATGATTTTATGAAGCTTAGGGATTGAAGTTCAATATATTTTTGTGCACTCAAAGATAAGAAAGTTGAAGATGAATTGGGAAAGAAGAAGAGTAATGAAGAAGATGAACAAAGATGGAGTGAAGAAGACTGACCAAGAAGACGAATAGTGCGTGATGAAGAAGATGAACAGTAACAACGACGTATGGCACTATCACTAATGCTATTAAATTAAACTAACAAAAAAGACAAATTTGTTAGATAAAAAAGAGTCAGAGAACTAAAATGAAATATTTAATAGTTAAAGGATAAGATCTAAAAAAAAAAATTGGAAGACAAAATTATTAATTTCGCCTTTTTTAAAAAAAACCACAAATTTTTGTTTGTTTTGATAAAGCCTATAGGTTTTTTTAACAGCCAATTTTTTTTTTTCATTTATTGTTTCGGACAAAGATAAGCTACTCCGCTAAATTTGAGAATATCATACTCCGATTTTATTTTTAGTAGTTAAATTAATTAATAATAATAATAATAATAATAATAATTATTATTATTATTATTATTATTATTATTATTATTATTGTTGTTATTATTATTATTATTATTATTATTATTTAAAATTTAATTATTTATAGTAATAAGTATAAGTGCATCTTAAATTGATTTTATTTTTTTTAGGGTCTTGTTAAACAATGCCTTGAGGACACTTGTTACGAATACAAAAGTGAAAATATTTTATTGGGATTGGTAATATTTAAGTAAGATTTTAACCTTGAAAACAATAAATATTATCAATTTTAATAAAATAATTTTACTTTTATATTTTTAACAAGTGCCCTTAGAACACCTTTACTATTTTTTTTGTTAATAGAAACTCAATGCCATTTTATGTCTTGCGTAATAATTGCTTTGGCATTACGGTCTCATGAAGGAGTGCATGTGCGTTTTTTAAAACAATGATAATCCAAGTATATTTAATACTAATTTTATTGGAGATAAGTATAATTAAAGAGGGAGGATACGATAAGACATATTTAAAGTTTAAGGGTGGTTTGATTTAGTAGGGTGAGAAGTAAAAAAAACACAAATTAAGACAAAAATTAATGGTTAAGAATATTGATATACATAAATTGAGACAATAAAATAATAATAAATATTTTTAATTTTAATAAAAATAATTTTAATCAAATATATATATAGGGGTTTGTTAACGTACATCCATCTATTTTGTAGAAGTAGTGCATTAGCAAGCTACATCTTTTGGGTGTATTTTAAAAAATCTAGTTATAATTTGCTAATGCACTCCTTCAGTAAAATAAGTAGGTGTACGTTAGCAAACCTCTGTAGGGCTAGTTAACGTACACCCACTTGTTTTATAGAAGGAGTGCGTTAGCAAGCTTGTAGGTATATTTTAAAATTTTAAGTTATAACTTACTAATGCACTACTTCTAAAAATAAGTAGATGTACGTTAACAAAACCTATATATATATATATATGCGCGCATGTAAAACCCGCAACGAGTACATAGTCTTTTGTGTCTTAGATAGAATATCATTTTTTTTTTTGGGTACGATTAATTTTTTTCGAGACAAGAGATAACTGAATTGGACATCATATTTTTTAACAGTTTTTTTTAATATATATATTTACACACACGTAAACATAGTTAAAAAGATCAAAATATGTACCAATTTATCATATTTCGTTAGTAGATAGAAATTATGTTAGTAAATATTTATTACATTTAATTTTGTGCTAATAAATTTGAATATTAATTTAAATTAATTTAAAAAAATAACATATCTTTTGATTTAATAATTGGTTGAATGAGAATAAATATTGATTTGATATAAAAACTCACTTGATATGTACCAAAAGTTTAAAAGTCTAAAATTATTTTATTGTTTAGAATAAATACTCAAATTAATAATAAATTTTAGATTCAACACTTTCGTTTTACTCTTTCTATTTTAAAAAAATTATTATCATTTTAACCACTTTCATTCATATTAAAAAATTATTCATTGCAATAAATTTTCAATATAAATGAATTAAGATACTCAATTAGTACTAAAGCAATTGATAAAATAATTAAAAGATAAATGATGATTGATAAATAAAATAGGTGATAAGAGAAAAATATTAAAATATATTATTTATTATATTTTAAAATTTAAAATAACAATTATTTTAAAATAAAAATTATAGTTTAAAATGACTGTAATTTTGAAAATGTGGGAGTAGTTAAGCATCTGGTCCACGCCGTCCCACCGTGTCTTTAGCGTTACTATTTATCTGAGATGGTTGCATATGTGATGTCACTTTCATTCTCATAGACTACATCTCTTAATCACGCAATCTCTAGATGGTAAGATCAGACATTTTTAATCCTTCACTTTTTAAAAATACAAAATTCATTCATGAATTCGCTAAGATTTTATTTTAATTTTTACTTATTTTCTAATATTGTTTTCAGGAAGTAACAAGAGAATGATTCGGGAGTGAAAAATGTCACTTTTGATCTCTTAACTCTTTGCGTCAATTCAGTTTAGTTATTTAACTTTTTTTATTCGTTTTCTTAACTTTTATTTTGTATTCAATTTGGTCCTTTCAAAATTAGTTTTTGATCCATTAACGTCTTTGATGCATGTAATAGTAGAGACCAAATTGAATCTAAAATAAAAGTTAAGAGATTAAAATGGATAAAAAAAAGTTAAGGATTGAATCTAAAATAAAAGTTAAGGGACTAAAATAGATAAAAAAAAAAGTTAAGAGACTAAAGTGAATTGACGCAAAAAGTTAAGGGGCTGTTTGGTTTGCATTTTCATTTTCTATTTTCAGTCTGTGTTCTGTTTTCTGAAATTTTACAAAAAAAAAACTGAAAATGCTGAAAACATACCCAAGGGAATGAAAATGCAAACCAAACAACCACTAAAGAACCAAAAATGTCATTTAAAAAAAAAAAACAAATATATTTGATATAGTAATATTATTTGTATTGTTGATTCCAAAAAGATTTTCAGCTAATCTTAAGTTATTTGCCAACTTTAGTAAAATAATAATATTTTGATTTTTTAATTAAAAAAATAAAAAATTAAGTCAAGGTAAAAATTAATTTTATATTGTGGTTAGTCAATTCTTGGTATTTTTGGGTGGTCAAAAATTAGAAACGTTGTTGATTGTACCAGGTTTATTTTTATTTTTTATTTTGTTAAACTAAATTACTGTAATATGCTGAATAGTAGTAGTACACTTATAATTTTTATTTTTTTTTTAAAAAAAACAGAAAGTATGCAGAGAAAGAACCATCAGACTACAGAGTCATATCCCAACAGACAAATAGGACCCGGCGCGTTAAATAGATGTAAGTTGTAACAAGAAGACATGCTTAATTCCCTGCTTCTTATATCCTTTTTCTGACCTGTACCTGTATTAAAACAACTTCATTCACACCTTCCTCGGGTCCCCATTCTTCATATTCATTCATTTATTCCAGGGTGGTTATGACGCTGTAAAAAAACAAATAATGCTTCTGTTCTGTGTAAAAGGAAAGTTACTTTTTTCACTTCCTTTCCATGTGAACATAATTGATGTCAGATGAGATTGTTGTTTCATGGTAATCTAATTCTTTTACTTTCTCTTTAAAAGTTGTTACTGCATGCGCTTGACATCAAAGTGGAATGGAATCTTTATTGTAATCAACAATGTTGCTGCTCATAAAATTGAGAATTTCGGTCACCATTTCTCTGTCAATAATAATAGCAGAAATTGAAGTCTCTTTCTCGTGCATGAAGTTAGGCTTTTCTCAACTAACAGGAAACTTTAATTAATAGAACCCTCACATACTACAGTCACCTTGAGAGCTTGTCTAGTTGTCTTCCCTTCCCCACCAGCATAGTGTCTGTTTATACTTTTATTATAGAACCCTCACAATAGGTGAATTTGTTTATACTTTTATTAAAAGAAAAAAAAAATACTTTTAGAAAATTAAAATTTTTTTACTTCCGTTAGATTTGCATTGAGATTTGAAATTACTATTTACTTTCATTACATCTGCGTCCGGATCCAAAATTAATACAAGTAAAAATTGAAGTGCTCAAAGAGACACTTTACTCTTCAAAGTACTTTTACTTAGTAGTGATTTCAGATCTCAACCAAGATCTCACATAAATAAGAAATTCTAATTAATTTTAAAAATACTTTTACTTGTAATAAAAAGTACTTTTACTTCTAATAAAAATGACAATAAATATTTGGATTTTTAGTATTATATAGTTCTATTTGAATCAAGAACATCCACAACATGAGGGATTAACTCCCAACAAAAGTTTTATTTGCATATTCAACACTAGAACATGATACTTTTCTTAAGAGGAATCAAGCGTGTATTATTTCAATCAACAACTCATACATAAATATGATTATGATGTATCAATCATTAGTTTAACTCCTAAAAAGTAAGGAAAAGTGTAATATGATTAAGATGTATCAACCATTAGTTTTAAGTGAATCAAGTTTATGAAGCATTATAATTCAAACAATAATACATCATTTACTTCTCACTTAATCAAATCCGTATTGTAGACAACGACATTCAACACTAATCTCCACCTTATACTATTGATCTATTAAGAGTTATATTTTACTTCACGCCTAACCCTTCTAGCTACTTGCAAGTTTGCAACCTTTAAAATCTTTTGACGGGAAAGGTAACTATCAGATTATTTGAACCTGCATTAAAGAACTCTGGTCCTGAATGTACAATTTTACAGACAGAATAAAAAGGCTTATTACTGAGGCTGAAAGCAACTTAATGCAAGGTGATAGCGATACTGGATGCTATAAGCTACATTTAGGTACAAGATTCTCTTCTTACAAGTAACTGCAGTAAAAGCACTCAATTTAAAAGGAATTAATCATGTCTAGTACAAGCTGTGACAGTTCAACATTCAAGTGGGGCATTAAAATTTTACTGTTTTTGCATGTGGTGTCGTATTGTCCATGCTCATTATTAGCTTTCTAGAAATGCAGAGAAACTCACCTAAAAAAACCACATTCTATCAACCACATCGCTGGAATGATCTCACTTAAAACAACACCTGTAAATTCTAACATGGCTGCATTGATTAATGACATCTTGCTTTATCATCCGTGTTAACACGCAGAGTTTCAAAAAGACAGACAATAGAAAGATAATAATTTCTTTTATCGGCTAAACACACACATACAAACTACACACTAAATCTCCTCTTAAATTTACACTACTGAAAATCGAACCCCACACCTTGAACTCCGAGAGCTCCACCTTATCCCATCTCCTGGTGTCATTTAAGCTGCACAATAGAAAGATAATAACTAAAAAGCCAAACAATAATAGAATTACTCATCTCTAAAATTTACCACCAACAGCTATCAGGGTCAGGGAACAAACTTTAGCTCATAAGCTGCAAAAAACCGCTTCAGATTGCTACATAGGTACTTTGCTTCAATCCCTGATTCAATAGACTAAATTCTCTGCAATAGGTATTTCTGTCAGCACTGTAAATGTCTGTGTATGCATATAAAAATACATACACATACAAATAAATATACATGGGTTCTAAAGCAATATCAGCAATGTCATCATTTGGGGAAATTGATCCCAAGTTTCAGACCAATGCTGCCCAATTACGGCCATGGAAAATCTTAGTACTTCAAGAACTATAGATACCCAACAATTATTACTTGGTGCACCGGAAATAATTCTTCATAGAGATAATAAATAAAATAACAGATTAAAGTATCCAATGTTGTATGCTTGTGTCTACTCAAATTAAAGAAAACACAAGTGAAATAAATACGGTTGATGTAAAGGGATTATTTTCATTTTCAGTTGCAACTGTTACAAGGGAAGAAAATTAAAGGGAAAAAAAAGGAATCTCCTCTACTGGTCTGGAAAAAAAGAAAACTATGATGAAGAAATAAGGTAAATGGAAAATAAGAATGATACAGAAGATGTGTATAATTTGACCTATCAGGCAATTACCACCATTGATGAACAAGAACTCCACTTTGTCTGAGAGAAGTAAAGAGCTCCAAACATTGCTCATATGTTTTCTCATACTTGGGACTCCTCTGTCCAGGGCAACATCTCTGCCATCTATTGTAATGACACTCAAGAAAAATCTCATCCACCAAACAGATAGCTCCAGTTTCAAACAACCTGGGAATCAAATCAAATTCAGTACCCTCCACATCCATTTTCATCACAACAAAATCATTCTTCGAAACTGTGTTCTTCAACCAGTCAGCAAAATCGAATCCGGGTATCTTCTCAACTTCACCACCATCAAAACTACCCTGAGATTGCAAAGGCTGAATCCTTCCCATTCCTCTACCTTTACCTTTAACCTTCTCACCAGGGTCGCGATTAATTTCAAAGGTCAAGGTCTCATTCCTCACCCAAGCAGCATAAGGGAGCAATGTAATCCCCTTTTTCAACCCATATTCCTGATGGAAAGTTTTATCAGCTTCAATTGCATACACATGAAATGTCTTGTTCTGTTTTGGGTACTGTTTCCTGAACCAACTTCCAATACTAGAACCGTAGCTTCTAGCTCCAACATCCACATACAGGTGCCTATTCTTGAAGCTAATATCAACCATTGAAGGAAGGTACTTTATATTCTTCACATTCCTCTTGAGTGTTATCCATGGCTTCAATGGCTCCTCTTCAATCAAAGCCTCAGCATTTTTAACCAACTCTTGTTTATAACCTGGAACAGAGCATTTTCCATTGGAATCAGAATCACTGCCAAATTCCTCGGCTACATTACCCACTTTTTTAACAATAATTTCTCTGATGTATGGCATCGATGAATCAAACCCTTCTATATCGTTTACTTTCACCACTTTGCAACAAAATCTGAACAAATCAACGAATGAATTAAAACTGTAAGTATCTTTAGCCTTTACATGGAACGCAGCAAACCCTTCGGGTTTGAGCGTTCGCGCAATCTCCGCCGCGTATACCGACGGGCGCGGCGATTTCTCGAGCCCGCCGTCGCCGGAGAAGATGAAGTCGAAGGTGTTGTTCCCGAACGGAATCCGGTGAGCGTCGCCGGATTTCACCAGCGGCTTCAATGCTTTCTTCGAGATCCCCACAGCATCGGAGACGCCGATCTCCCGCAGAGCGAAGACGTCACGGCCGGTCGGCGTATCAATACAGAGAGATTTCGACTCCGGCGCGAGATATCCAGCGGCAATCAGGTCCTGGAACACCGACGAGTAGAAACGGACGCCGTGGATCCAGTCTTTGGATGCGTGGAGCTCCGGACCCGCCGTAGAACGGACGGCGAGGGCGCCGGTGCTTGCTCCGGCGATTGCTACATTGAGAGAGTCCGGCAGAGAGAAGAAGCAGAAGTCACCGACGTTGCAGGACTCGCCGGCGATTGTGATGACGTAAGCGAACCGAACAATAACGACCAAAACGCCGAAGAGAAGCAACCGTATCAGAACATTCCTCAGAAAGCCCGGCTTGCCTACGGCCGGCTCCATCGTAACGGATTGTGCACTCTTCTTTACAGAAAAGAATAATAACCAGAAAAATTTACAAAAATGAATTAATTTCGGGAAAAAATAAAATAAAATTGGTGTCCGCGTCCCTTCGTTTCTAATTTATCGAGAACAGAAGCGTGCGGAGGTGTGATTAGCGCCGATAAGGGAAGGTTTTCTGATGGCAGTGATTGGGAAATAGGTAGTACGCGGAGGGGCAAAATGGGGATTCATGGTTTTTTTTTGTTTCTATGGAGCAGTGGAGAAGAAGAACGAGTCCATCACTCGGTGGGGTGTTTGTTTTTGGTTGAGTGAGTCTGTTTCTGACTTTCTGGTAATAAGAATGAGGAAACGCGGCATGGTGGTGACTGGTGACCGGGAAAGCCGATTAATTATACGCGGAAGGAAGAGAAGTTACGAAGGAAGGATGGCGTGGGGTCCACGCAGGGAGTGTTAAATGACGATAATGCCATGTTACTTAATTCGGTGGTAGTGTTATTATTGAGCGGTTATATGGTATTGTTCCCAAAAATAAAGATGCGACAAGTTGCGAGATGTGAATTCCAGAAACCCTGAATTGTCAGTTTGTGGAATTTACGCGCAGGGCAAGTGTTATTTTCACGTCACTGTATGCGCTGCTTACACGCACAGTATACCTTATCCTAATAAATTAGTCCAGTTCTTTTTTGTTTGGTCAATGCATATTACATTTTTTTTAAAATACAAAAGAAAACAAAAAATAAAAAGAAAAAAAGAAGCTTCATTTAATCATAATCCATAATTTCATCGGTAAATTATAGTTTTTGTCTCCGTATTTTTATTTATTTTAGATGATTTTGTTTTTTAGTTTTAAATAGACGATTTTATTCCTTTTTATTTTAAAAACGGACAATTTTAGTCTTTTTTTTAGTTGTTCTTTCAAATTAGCTATAATTTTTAGTCAATTTAATGTTAAGATGGACTAAAATCGTGTACGGATAAAATGTATTCTCAAATACTATTAACTAGCTACAATTTTTCTCCTAATTATTTTTAACAAGCGATTGGAAACTTGTCGTTAATTTGAAGAAAAGTTGTCATTGAATTAATATTTTTTTAAAAAAATCTATTTGTAAATGATTTTGGCCACTCGTTATTAATTTAGAAGAAAACTATCATTAAATTGACTAAAAATTATGGTTAATTTAAAAAAAAATTTAACAAAATGACAAATATCACCCATTTAAAACTTGGGATCAAAATTGTCCAAAATGCAAACAAAAAACTAAAACTGCAATTAAGTTGTTTTTTTTTCATTACTACTTCACATTTTACATCTTTATTTCCTTTTTTTATAATTTTTATTTCCCTTTTTATCATTATGTAGTTCCGTGTATATTTTATTAATTTCAGTCAAAATATAGTATACAACACATAATATTAGTCAACATCTTTATAATTACTGTTGAATACTTTTCTATTAATACTCTTATTTTTACTTTATTTTCTATAACTACAGATATGATATTGATATGGTACAAAAATGATGCAGCCGTATCTTCCTAATATATAGAAAGATTGTAATTGCATACCTCATTTATTTACTTATTTAGCTAAATAAAATATTACTGGAAAGATTTATTTCTTACTGAAAGCATAATTCGTATCATACAATAGTTAACGATTCTAAGTTATTAAAATAACTTATCTTCACAAGAAAAATGATACATCATTCACTCTCTGCTCCAATATTATTTCCTATAAAATATGTCTTTATTATTAAAATATAGATATCAAACGTGAATCTCCATAAGCCTTGTTCTAGGAGCCACATATAATTTTTATATTTTCTTATGAAAACAAATATTATATTTTTAGGAGAGAAATCACAATAGTAAACAACACTTTGATAAATTTCTTGGTTTGCCAACTTGCAAGTGGAAGGAGAGACCGAAGTGGAAAGTTATTTGGTATTCAATTATGTAGAAAATTTGGAAAGCAAGAAAACAAAAGGTGAGAATAAAAAAAATATTTTAAACATTTTATTAAATATAAGTAAGTTATAATTTTAAATGAATTTTTTTAAAATAAAAAATATTTTCAATTCTAAACATCCCTAAAGATAAAATTAAAATATACTAAGTCCTAAGTTCAAAAGAATCGATGTTTCCCTTTGTAAAAAAAATATATCATAGATATCATCCTGTTATTTCATTTTTCTCCCACAACAGAGGCTGAGTCCATTCATTAATCTAAGACAAGGTCAAATTAAGCTTCGCATCTTACTATTAAGTATTTAATGGAGTAGCCACTAGAATATTACTGTCCTGATGATAAGAAATTTAAGATATGCATATGAAATCTGACGCAAGACTGTAGTTTAATCCATTTCATTTTCCCCAATTATCAGAAAATGCAAGTCAAATAGTTGAGAATGATAGATCCAAAAAATAAAATTAAAAAAAATAGTTGAGAATGATTAGCAGAGAAAGAGTGATGAGTAGCAACAGTTCACATCTGGACATGTAAGAAGCTCACATGTGATAGCTAGCTAGAAGAGAGTGCCGATCGAGAATAAATTTCAACATTCATGTCATAAATATTATATTCATTATAAATCATCGAAAAATAAATTTGACAACAATTTCAATTTGTAAATATTTTTTGAAATCATGTAAATTAGAGGAATTTCACAACAGGTTCAATTATGTAAATATTTTTCTGCGCTGCATGTCCACTTTTTTTTTTTTTTCAAAACTCCTAAAGGTATTATATATTCTCTTGACTTTTTAATACGTTCCTTTCTTTGGGGTGATTGCGAGAGAGATAAAAAATACTTTAAATTTTTTGGGATATGATTTGTTTCAACGAGGAGGCTGAGGATTTTGGTGTTAAAAATCTCTCTCATTTTAATTTAACTTTGTTAGATGAATGGAATTGGAGAATTAAATCGAGAAGGAAGCTATTTGGGTGAGAATTTTACATTCAAAATATGGTGATAAGATGTTTTCATTTCAGTGTGATAAGCATTATAATTCTATTTGGTGGCAAGATCTCTGTAGTCTTTTTGATGGTGAAGAGTTGGCTTGTCCTTGGTTCCGTGATAATTTATCTCTCAATTTTGGTAATGGGATAAGTCAGTGTTCTGGTATGATGCTTGGGTGGGAGATGGGATTAGGCTCTGTGAGAAGTATGATCGCCTTTATAATTTATCTGTTTCTAAATTCCATGATGTCTCTGCAATCAGTTTGTGGGTGGAGAAGTCTTGGGTTTAAGATTAGGCGTTGAGGAGAGAGTTGTTGGGTTGGGAATGAGATTTGCTTGCTAATCTTTTTCAGGAAATCAAGCCTTTTACCTTGCAACATGATATTAGTGACGTTCGGCAATGGCAACATTTGGATTGTAACTCTTATTCTATCAAATTCGCATATTAGATTACTTTCTGAGCTCTTATGGATAAGCTATTGCTTTCGATATGGCAATCAAAAGTTCTGCTTAAATTTTCTTTATTCTCTAGACGGTATCTTCTAGATCGTGTCCCTTGTAAGATGAATTTGGCCAGAAGAGGTGTGCAGTTTGTGGATGTCAATTACTGTTTGTGTAATATTGTGCGCTACACATTTGTTTGTTGAATGTGACAAGATTGCTTTAGTTTGATATTTGGTCTTAAATTGGTTTAGTGTTGAATTTGTAATTCATAATGATTATAGATAACAATATTTATAACTTCGAGGCATTATCCTCTTTTTAAATAAGAGGCGACAATTATGATATATGATTTGATTTTCAGTTATTTGGGTCATTTGGTTATATTGAAATCATGTTATCTTCGAGAATGAACTTTAGAACTCCCAACAAGTTTTGAAGATGACAAAAGTCCATTCTTGGATGTAGATTAAAGCTTATTCGACACGCTTCACATACTCAATAATGGATTGGTTCCTAAATTCAATGCGTTGTCCAACTCATTAATTGGTTTATGAGTTTGTGTTTCTTTTTCTGTTTAGTGTATGTGCTTTCTTACCTTGAATTATTGTCTCCTAATCTTTGTATTTTTGCTTCCTTTATTTGTTATGTTGATTTCGCCTTGTTAATCTTGACATACCTTCTTGATTATTTCTTATACTCTTTGATAATAATATGTGTTGGTTTATTAAATAAAAAATTAGAGGATAAATATATAGTACACATACTAGAATTTAAATGAATATAGCTAAAAAATTTTAAGTGTGTTTAGCAAGCCTTTTCATTTTGACGAAAGTTTATTTTATATTTTAAAAAGCTTCTAACTGTGTTTAGGTAATAAATGAACAAGGTAACGTTATGTCGTTACTAGCGTTTTTCTTAATGCTATTTCGTTGAAAGATTTCAACTACTAATTTATTTAATTTTTTATTTCTATCCTTTATTGTTTTATATAATTTTAATATTGTCCATTAATCATCCATTCATTTGTTTTTTGTCAACTAAAATTGTGAATTGTTTTCAAGATGAGTGTGAATGCATTTTTATTTATTAATATTTTTAAATAATTTTTTAAAAAAAAATATTATTTTTTTAGTTCAATTTAAGACATTTTTATGATTTTGTATATTAAAGTTTTAAAAAAATGTATTTTGTTTGTTTATTATGTTAATAAAACTTTTTCTTTTCGTAGTTTGTCATTATTCAACAAACAAATTAGAAAATATAGTAGTTAAGTTTTATTGTATTCTAAATTAAAAAAATAACAACAATTAAATTTAAAATTATTCAATATACATAAATCATATTTAAAGTAAACTAAAGACTTGAATAATTTTTAAGATGACAAATAGTATGAAATGAAAAGAAAATATGGAAATTATGATTATTTAGAACACATAGTTATCATCATTGTGTTTTGGTCAAAGTCATTTAACGCCATTTTATATTTATTAGTTAATTCAATCGTTAATATTATCAAACATTTTCAATTCATTTCATTAGTTTTCCTTAATTTTAAGCTTTCAATTAGTATATTTGTTAGTTTTGTCAAATACATCGAACATTATGAAATTGTATTTTAACCTTTTGTAAAAGCAACTAAATTTAGTGAAGCTTTTTATTCTGATTTTAAAGGTGGGTAAAAAATTAGAATTTATTTTTTTATTAAAAAGTGATTACTTTAATAAACAATTACAAATGTGCCTTTAGTTTTATTTACATTAACTCTTTGTTTGTTTGGAGTGAAAATGAAAGAAAAGAATATGAGAGAAGAGAAAGTTGGTAAAAAACATAAATTTTTATCGTTTGGTTTGTGAGAGAAAATAAGAGAGAAATGTAAATTAAATATGGGTCCCATCAGAAATTTTTTCTCTCCTGGATGGAGAGAAAATTGATGTTGAGAAAGTGAATCTTTACTATTTTTTTTTATCGGAATGAATTTCTGTTATTTATGAATCTAACACTTATTTTCTCTTATCTTTCTTTTCATTTTCTCTTATCTTTCTTTTCATTTTCTCTTATCTTTCTCTCATTTGTCTCTTTTCTCTTTTTTTTTTTTCACACTTTCTTTCTTCGTATTTTTTCTACTCAAACCAAATAAAAGATAAATAATGTGACTTTTTTTTTTATAAATCAGCTAATGTATTAATATTAGAATACTGAAAGCATTCAATAATTACAAGAAAAGGTTAATACATACTAGTACAAGACCTACATATCTCTAAGAATCTATACACTCCAAAAGGTCATGCACCGATTAGAGAACAAAAACAGCCTCCCATTTTTGCGCGATGCCAACTCCAAGAGCAGAATTTTAATTTTTGCTCTAAAAAAACAATTTGATTTTATTCAAATTTTATAAACTTAACTTTTCATCCCTCAGTTTTTAAACAATATATTTTTTAATTTCATCTTTTTATTTTCACCCCTGTTATTTATGAAAGAGTAAAGTATAAATTTCGGTCTTAAAATTATGAAAAAAATTAATCTCTAAAATTAACAAGCACTAATTAATTTTGGATTGCCAAGGTGCGAGCTCTGTTCTCTGATTTTCTGTATTATTTTTGTTTTCACTCATTTTATTTTCTTTAAACGAAATAATACTACTACTAATAGTTTAAAAGGGGTGAGCACAGCGGTGGTGAGTCACGGGGTAGAGGACACGCGTAAGAAGAGTGAGGATTCCGGTGTGCGAAGAAAAGCAACAAACAAGATGCTGCGACTGCGGTACTTTGTAGCCGTTACAAAACTTTTTGTCCTCAGTGGAAATACCCAAAACACCCCCATGCCCACATTAATTCCCTGTGGTCCACACGACAGGTCGTTTGCTACTGGCTCCAGGTTGTGATTTGTGAGTGATATGCATTTGCGTCGTGATAGTGTTGATGACGTGTTCGCATTCGGTGGGTCCGCTAAACGGTGCGTACCGGCCATCAGGAATAAAGACACACTCTTCCGTTGGAAGTTGCTTCACCAAAAGCATTGGATCCTGCTAGAACCCAAAAAAAGAAAAAAGAAAAAAAGGAGGCGAGTGATAATTAAATCATATTATAATTATAGGAGGTCGTCGGAGAATTAGAAAATTATAATATTTATAAGACCAAAATTAAAAGTTTATAAAAGATATATGATAAAAATGTAAACAAAAAAATATATGAAACCAAAATAAAATGTACATAAGAGATCAAAATGTACATTTAGCTTATTTATAACTTAAAAAATATGATATTTTTTAAATAAAAGTTAAAATAAATTTTAATATATCTACATTATTATGAGCTTTTTATAAACAATGTCATATTCGTTTGAAGTTTCTAGTTTAATTTACGAAATTTTTTTATTTTTAAAATTGCATTATTTCTTAGAGATTGTATACTACACACTTGAAGTATAGAGTCTTTTTCAAAATAAAAATGAAAAAACAATTTTTAAATTACCTAAATTATTTATTTATTTTTAAATAATGGATTATACACTTTGAAGCTTTTAACTCAATTTACATAATTTTTAATATTTTTAAAATTGTAACTATTTTTTCAAAGATTGTATATAATATATTCGAAGGATACGATATTTTAAGAAATAAAAAATGAAAATGTGATTTTTAAATTACCTAAATTATTTGAAGCTTTTTGAAAATAATGCAGTATTCACTTTGACATTTATAACACAATTTACATATTTTTTTATAATTTTTAAATTGCAACAGTTTTTTTAGAGATCATGTACTATACACGTGAAGAATATGATATTTTTCGAAATAAAAATAAAAATATAATTTTTAAATTTCCTAAATTATTTGAAGTTTTCTGAGAACAATATATAATTCACTTTGAATATTCTAACTCAATCTACATAATTTTTTATAATTTCAAAATTACAGTAGTTCTTTTAAAGATCGTGTATATGCTTAAAGAACATCGTTTTTTTCGAAATAAAAACGAAAACATGATTTACTATATTATTTATAGTGTGGGGTGTGTGTTTGGCCGATCAAAAAAAACTATTCACTTTGAAATTTTTAACACAATTTACATAATTCTATATATTTTGAAAATTGCAACCATATTTTGAAAATTGCAGCAATATTTTAGAGATTGTGTACAATACACTAGAAAAACATGATTTTTTTTGAAATAAAAATTAAAATGCAAATTTTAATTTACCTAAATTATTTGAAGTTTCTTAAAAATAATATATTATTCACTTTGAAGCTTCTAGCTCAATTTACATAGTTTTTTTATATTTTTAAAATTACAACAATTTTTTTAGAAATAATGTATTATATACACTTAAATAATAGGGTTCTTTTAAAAATAAAAATAAAAATATATTTTTTAAATTAACTAAATTATTTGAAGCTTTTTAAAAGTAATGTATTATTCAATTTAAATTTTCTAACTAAATTTATATATTTTTTAAAGATCACACATAAAGAATATGTTGTTTTTTGAAATAAAAATAAATAGGGATTTTTTAAATTACTTAAATTCTTGAAATTTTCATAAAATAATGTATTATTCACCTTAAGTTTTCTAACTCAATTTACATAATTTTTATATTTTTAAAATTATAATAGTTTTTTTCGATATCGTGTACTGTACAAATGAAGAATAAGGTATTTTTTTTAATAAAAATGAAAATCTAATTTTTAAAATACCTAAATTATTAGAAGTTTTTTGTGGACAATATATTATTTACTTTGAAGTTTGTAGCTCAATTTTAATTTTTTTTATATTTTTAAAACTACAATAATATTTTTAAAGATCTAGTACTATATACCTTTGAAGAATATGATAGTTTTCGAAATAAAAATGAAAAAATAATTTTTAAATTATCCAAATTATTCGAAGCTTATGAAAATAATGGATTATAAACTTTCAAGTTTCTAGCACAATTTATATTAATTTTTATATTTTAAAAATTGTAACAGTTTTTTTAGAGATCGTATATTATAAACTTAAAGAATAAGATGTTTTTCGAAATAAAAATTATTAGAATATTTTAAAATTGTGTAATTGATTTAAAGCTTTCTAAAAATAATTTATTGTTCCATTTGAATTTTCTAACTCAACTTACATTGTTTTATATATTTATAAAATTACAATAATTTTTTTAAAGATTGTGCACTATACACTTGAATAATGAGATATTTTTCTTAAATAAAAATAAAAACACGATTTTTAAATTATCTAAGTTATTATAGATCCAATAATTTCAAAAATATATACCAAAAAATAAACACAATTATGGATCAAAAACCAAAAAGAACATAAATCAATAACATAAAACTACAGAAAAATTATAGAAAAACAAAAACAGCATAAATCAAGAAAAAAATTACAAGAGCAAAAAAATTAAAAAACTATTGTAAAATATTTTTAGAAAATGAACTTTAACTCAAAAAATTTCAAAAATCAAACCTAAACCAAAAAAATTTCAGAAATCAAACCCTAAACAAAAAGTTCCAAAAATCAAACCTTAAATAAAAATTTTTTGAAAATTAAAACCTAAATTGAGAGTTGATCTACGACATGCAAGGCTCTCCAATCACCCCAATAGAGAATATTGTAATTTTTACCAACGTTGATTTACTAAGTTGATACTCAAATTTAATAATTAAATTAATGTTCGTTTTATAGTTCAGCGGACTAAATTGATTAGCGGTTATTAAATTTGGATAGTAAATCTTTTTTATTGAATTTCAGTGGTTAAATTTACTGTTAATTCCTAATATTAGAGATTGAAATATATTTTTCATAATTTCTTGAACCAAATTGATCGACTATTGTTAATTTTGATTTAATTTTTAACTAAAAACAAATATTTATAAATTAACTTCTTCGAATTTTTATTCTTAAAATTTTGAAAAACATGTTACTTTTACTTGACTACTTTATGACAAGCAGACGACTCACATAACCCAAAGCGACACTATACTATGGTGACTAAATGCAACAATTTGCCTTGATGAAAGGTTGCTGAAAGGGACGAAAATAAATGAACCATACCTTCTTAGAAACAATGACTTTTATTTGTTATGATTGACATTTATTTCAAACTGTCAATAATATAGAGAACATTTAATAAATTGACTTTACATATTCGAAATTTACAATTTTATAAAACTATCTATCCTTTTTATTCATGGCAATATGCAGTCACAATGAGGTGATTTTTGTTATGCAAAAACATAAGTAACTGATACTATAAGCAACTTTACTCCTGATTACCAATTCAACATATCAAAGAGTTTTAACTCTACGTGATGCATGGACATCAAATACTAATTTGTTCGTATCAATGTAATTTTATCAAGTTGCGCTTTATCACTTTATCACTCTTTTCACCAAAAATCTATCATGTTTTCATCATAATTTCTTCCTTTTTATATAATAAATTAGTAAATTAATTGTTACATAAATTACCAATCTATGGATGTTCTACATTTTAATATTATTTCTCCTATCATGGTAGCTTGCACGGAGTAATTATATATATATTTTTTCTGAATCTCTTATGATTTGGAACCAATGGAATGTTGGTTGCCCAGAAAACGTTTAGTTTTTCCTTAAACGTCTACTTTTAGATAAAAAATTTCGAAAATGAAAAAGATGGTGATGGTTTTACTAATTTTTTTTTTAACTAAATGAGGTGATGGCGTTATTAGCAACCTGAAGTGTTACTTGACCTGTGGCCCAACTCAAAACCCTTCATACTGTCTGTGTTTTTTGTTTGTTTTGTCAATAGAGTGTTTTTTTTGGAATTCTGATTGGTATATTAACAACCCAAAGCCCTTTACTTAATTATGTTGTGCTTTTCTAATCCAAAAAAATTGTGTAGTGCTTTCCTCTTATCACGACTTATGAGACTTTGACTATTTTTATCTATTTTTCTTTTTTATTTTTCAAATCATTTTACACAACCCATGAAGGATTCCCTTTCTCCTTTTGCCTTCATTATGTGGTGAAAATTAACCATAAGCTAGTTTAGAGTTTGAAATAAGTTGTGTGTACTAATTTTGGCTCTGATTTTCGTACAAGTTATTTCTCTTTTAAAAATGCAAAACCTAGTGAGCTCATCTAAGATAAGATTGATTTGAAGATTTAATTTTTTTACCTTTTTTTAAAAAAAACTAATCTGTTCAATTAGTTTCAATTCTTTGGCCTATCAAACTAAACCAATTGATATATATAGAGTAAATTCTCAAATAGGTCATTAAAATTGCAAATTATGTCTTTCAGATTTTAAAATTACTTTGTTAGTATTCTAAATTGTTTGACGCCGATTACTTTAGTCTCTTGGGTTTTATAATGGACGTTATTTTACGAAGTTAGAGACTAATTTAGAATTCTCAAAATTTTAAGAACTAAAATAATTGCATTTAAAATCTTACAAATTGAAATGATTGACTTTTACAATTTTAAAGACTGACTTAGGAGTTTATTCATCCTAAATTTGTCCTTAAGCCATGTCAGCATTCCTACGTGTCAATTTATGTGACACGTTAGCAATTTGACACTATTAAGTGACGGATAGTTATTCTATAGACCAAAGTAACCAATTAACATTTGATAGTTTAAAGGACTAATTAAGTTATTTTAAAATGTAAGAGACTAAAGGTTCGTTTATTTGTGCTTCTTAAAATAATCAGAAGCAGAAAATAATCAGATTTTGAGAAGTAATTTTGAACTGTTTTTCAAAATAATCAACGATAGTATAAGAAAGAGAAGATTAAAAAAGTTATTATTCTTATTTTAACCAAAGAAAAACAACTTTTAATTTTTATCATAATTAATTAGAAAATAATTAATTCTCTACTTACTTTCTAAATAAATTATTTTTAAGATTAAACAAAAATGACACTAAAATAACCGATACATACGATCGCAAACCATTATGAAGGTTTACTTGATTGGTATACATCTATAAGTTAAGGAACACAAACTGCTGCATCATTTGGAATAAGCAAAGAAGCTAAGGGAAGAAAGAAAACTAATATGAATAACTTTTCATGGGTTTCGTACAATTGAAAATCTGAAGAGAAATAAAACATATTTCAAAGGGTCAACTTCTTAAATTTTTCTCACCATGTTAGGAGACAAAATATAGCTGAGAAGATCAAATTATTAAAATGACACTTTTATCCTCAATTTAATTAGCATACACTTTACTACATATCATAAGGATTTAAATGTTTCAGATATTTTTATTTTCATTTTTTTATTATTCTTTATTCAAATAAAAGTAATAAAAAATCTTATTGCTTCTTGTCTTTTTTTCTTTTGGAAATCGCCCATTTTCTCATCTCTTTTTTCTTTTTCATTTTTCTCACCTTGTTTCTCCATCAAAATAAAATATACAAAAATTTTTACCTCCTCTAACTTCATGTTTTCTGTTTTTGTCTAAAATATTCCATTTTTTCCTTTATATATGTTGTTTATGTCAAGATTAAATAGGTTTTGTTTAACGCTCTAACCACTTGTTCAGGATTAAAGACTGTCCCGCAAATTAATACGAGATTTTTTAGTGTATTTTGTCTTCACTCACACACATTTTCGGGATTAACTTCCTAGGAGGTCATCCATCCCTTTATTGCTCCAATTCAATCATGCTTAACATTGAAGTTATCAAGTGATAGGCTACCAATAAGTAAGTATATTTTGTTGGTATAGGTGATGCCAATCAGTTCCTTTAAGCTATTTTCATCTCTCTCATTTTGGTATTTATTCAATTAATTCTTGTGTCCTATCCCTAGAAATATAATGCTAGGAGACGCTTTTTGTCCATGTCTCATTAAACCAGCGATATTCCTCGCCCTTGTCACCACCCGGAATGTCACATTTTGTCCATATAAAATATTTATTTTTTACTTTTACAAAAAGTTTATTTAGTTTTTATATTTATCTTTCAATTTTAGGTTTTGGACATTGTCTTTTAAAAAAAAAAGATTGAAAACAAATTAAAACCAGAAAATTAATGACAAAAAAATGTCGAGATAAAGTTACTTCTTTACCTAATAAAATAAAACGTGTAAGAAACATTATATACATTAAGAACCAAAACTGAATTTTTCATATTATGTAAAGGCTGAAAACATAATTTAAATTTGATCTTATTGCTTTAATTAGAGTTATGTTGAAAAAATTGTTTAAATCTTCTAGCATCAAGATGGAGAGCCTGCCTTAGCTTCAACAGAGTTAATGATTTAGCTAAGTCTCTAAGTTGTACTCAAGTTTTCCAATATATATACACGCTCATAGTTTTCAAAAATATTTATCACTAACAAGAAAAAAACTAAATGTGGCTTTAAGTCGGTTTTGGTTTTAAGTTTTAACCCTCCGAATTTGTATATTAAGAAAAATGCTGCTTGCACAAACAAAAAAAACACTTCAAAAGGATTCATTTATAGCTTCATCACAAGGAAAAGGTAAAAGGATTAATAATTATAACAAAATTGTGTAAATTTAACTACGTCAACTTTTGAAACGAGGAAAGGGTATAAGCAAAAAGCCAAAAAAAAAAAAAATCTCTATGTTCTTTTTCATAAGATACAATTTATTAAAAGGTTACTATTGTCTTTTTTTTATAAGATATTTTATAATTTATATAAATTAATAAATCATTTTTTTCTCTCATTAAAGACTTTGACTATTTTGATTTATTCTTTAATCATAATTAGCTAATACTTTCATTAGTTTGTATAATTTAATTTAAAACTTCTTATAATAATCCGAAAGAGTATGTAAATTATAAATAATATGATCCTATGATTGCAAATATGTTTTTTTTTTTTTATAGAAAAGTAGTAAAATCGAGGATCGAACCTTGTAGCTACATACACATGTTTCTATGCGCTTACTAATTGAACTATATGATTGGGATGATCGCAAATATGTTTATGATGCTCCTTTAGTTTAATTTTTTTTAATAATACAAAATTGCATATGAGAAAGCATGCATTTTATATGAAGTGCCCTGGTGTGTACAAATAATTTATTAATATATGATTATATGTGTATGTTGCCCACGGTTTGAGATTTTTGTAATTACTCTTATTCTTTTTGGTTTTTAATTTCAAGTATTTTTAACTTATTGAAAGTAATATTGTCACTCCCAAATTTGATATTATCATTCTAAAATTATGAAAAAAAAGTTTATGAATAAGTATCACGAGAATTACAATATCAAATTTAATAATAGCAATATTATTTTACTTAACTTAATTTTTAAACATAATTAAGTTTATTTTCTAAATTAGTATCCTCAAATCTCCAACCAGTATTTTTTCATTAAAACTTTAGTGTGACTCTATCGTTACCTCAAAAAATTTGTTAAACTCTTATCCAAAATTCTAATTATGGTATATTGTTTATATTTTTTATCCCTTAAAGGCATTGTTGCAACCAATCCATTAACGGCACGTTGTGCGTGCATCTCACGCGCTCTCTTATTTGCTCACAAACTTCCAAAACGATTCTTTAACACTACGTACCATAAAAACAGGTTTTTAAACATAAAAACCAAACACGCATAACAAACTTTGCTTGTCCTTGTCTTCAGCATAAAACCCTTCATCCTCTTCTTTTTCTTTCCCATTTTGTTTTTCGTTTTTCAATTCATTGTTATCTCTTAAACCTTGAAATTCAAAAAGAGTAATAGAAAGAGAGAGAACAATGTCTGATTTTAACAATTCAGAGACAAAGATAGATTTTCAGCCAGAGTCACCAATACCAGGCATGGACTCTCATGCGCCGGCAACCACCGGCGATGCCGAGGGGATTCTCAGGCGGTGGAAGAGAGGAGATTTTCTTAAGAGAAGCTCATTAGGGTTGAGGGGAATTGCTATGTTTTTCTCTTTGATTGCTCTCATTCTTGTGGCTAGCAACAGACACGGTAATTGGATGAATTTCGACTTATACCAAGAATATAAGTAAGAGCCTAAAACCTGTTTGAATATATAACTTAATTAAATTCTTATATAATAAATATTTTTAAAATGTGAGCTTATTTTATATGCGTACTTATGATTTATGAAATTTATTTAAATAAGTTCGAAATATTTGTCAAACTTATAATAAAAATGTATTAGTTATTTTTATAAATTGTGTATAAAGTCATTTTTAAATTTGGCGGTGAATGTGATATGAGTTTGTGAATTTTTTGGCTTAAGATTAATAGGTTTTTATCAAAATTTGATTTTGATAAATGGGGTGTTAAGAATTGAGATTGAAGTTGATATGGAATTTTTTTTGGATTAAAAAGGTACTTGCTGGCAATAGCAATTCTGTCAAGTTTGTACAGTGGATGCCAAGTGTTTCGCCAAGTTCATGAACTTTCCACAAGGAGAAACCTTCTTGAGCCTGGAATTGCAGCTTTGATTGATTTTGTTGGAGATCAGGTTTAGTTTGCCATTCATTCAATTCTTATATTTTATCACATTGATTTCTTTCCTGTTCTGCTTTTTATGGATAATGAAGAATTTACTAATCAAATTCAGCTTTTAAATTTTTTTTTAAGAAAAAAAAATCAGCCTTAAAATTGAATTCAACTGCATTTTCTGAAAAAAAAGACTTTATTTTTTATTTATTGAAAAAGTGTATCCAAACGCCCTAAATTTTTGGTTGTTTATGAACTATTTTTTTCCCAATTTTTTTTATCAGCAATAAAGGGGTTATACTAAAGAACAAGCAGCTGAAACAAAACAATAAGGCAGACCAATTAAGCACCCCGAATTTTCATTTTTTTTCTTTTGACCCTTAAACTTTTATTAATTTGCAGATAGACACCTCATATTTTTGTTTCTTCCAAATTAAACCTTAAACTTCTCATATTTCATTTGTGTGTTTAATAAAAGGACTAATTTCACTAATATCATAATTTTAAGGTTTAGGGTTGATAAGCTGTATTGCAATATTAATATTGCATTAGTTTCTCAATTTGTAAACCCTTTTTTGCAAGTAATGTTTAATTTGATAAGCTGGATTATTGAAAACTCCAGATTTCTGTTTGGGAGGAATAAAAAATGCAAACTTATTTCTTCAAGTAATCAATGATATGCAAAGTGTTATATATTATTATTATATTATTCTAAGAAGGAAATAGGACTTTCGACTTAGTTCTAAATATTTCTATAATATGATTTGGAAGGAGAAAACTGAGTATTCCTTTTATTCTCAAAAGAAATTTAGTGGGTCCACACAATCAAATTGTTTATTTGAGTTAACTCAAGTTAGGTGATTTTTATTGTTTTGTTTTCACAAATAATTAGAAAATTTGTTGCTTTATTTTTGTTTGATTTTTTATTATTCGGGCTTTATATAGAAAAATTGGAAAAAAAATCTTGTTTACAATTGACAATGTTTCCTATTCAATTCTTTTTTTTAAAAAAAAATTATAATTAGTTATAAAAATAAAAAATATAAATATAAATATAAACTAAACAAACCATGAGAACTAAAAATCTTCGAACTTGCACATTTTTATATATATTAGTCTTCGAACTAAAGAAATTTTACATCATCCTCTTGACATGTAATTTTTCGGATACATTAATGTTTATTAAAGTATAAAATTGTACTGACTGAAAATTAATATATCCAAAAAATCACAAGTTTGAAGACTAATAAAAGAATTTATTTATCTTAAAAAGACTAGATGGGTGCCTCAATTGAAAATTCACACTTGTTTATTCTAACTATGCCAGGACAATATTTAGGCCTAATCATAATAATTCTTTAATTTTCAAAATTCATGGGGACAATTAAAAATTGGTTTAATAACAGAATTGAAGTTTTCAGGTTGTGGCATATCTATTGATATCATCAGCATCAGCAGCAATTCCAATAACAAACAGAATGAGGGAAAGTGGAGACAATACATTTACAGACTCTTCAGTTGCAGCCATTTTCATGTCCATTTTTGCATTTGTGTCTCTTGCTCTGTCAGCTATCATTTCTGGATACAAACTTTCTGCTCAAACTTATATCTGAAGTTTCCCCCAAAATTTCATGTTAATTTGTTTCTAGTCACATTCATATTATTTCTTCACAAAAGTACATTTTCTCTATAAATTTGTGTGAGGAAGTTAGTATAAGTATCTATATATCATATGCCTTTTAATTAGTCTTTGCATAAGTTAAAATGAGATTTGAGATATATTGTATTGTACTATTTCATGCAAGAATAAAATCTTGTTTTTTCTTCTACTTGAAACTGTGGTGATATGTTGTTAATGCATTTTATTGAAGGTTAAATTAATATTTTGTTCCTATAATTGACAGCTATTTTTGTTTTAGTCAGTTGAAAGAAGAAACACTTTATTTTGGTTGCTATGTGTTTCAACATTTATATTTTAGTCTTTACTATTTGGTTTGGTTTTTATATTTGACATTTTTTTTTTAAATTTACTTCGAACGAATGACAAATGTTAGGTCACATATTCTTATATGCATGACAATATTTAGGGACAAAACAAAAAAAAAACAATATCAAGTATAAAGACTAACTCAAACGATAAGAACTAAATCGTAAAGGTCGATATACATGTAACTAAAATAAAACTTTTTTCAGAGACAAGACAAATGGTATAAAAAAATTGGGACTAAATCAATATCAGGATTTGATTTTATATATATATATATATATTCTTTAATGAGAATTTGAGAAAACAATACAGCGTGAATGCACAATTCTAGAGTGGCTGAAAGGAGCAAACAATAGAATTAGATTCTTTTTTTTTTTTAAAATAATATAAGTCTATTGCCAGATTATTCTGAAAATATAACCATTAAAAAAAAAACACTTCATTCAAATCATAATGGTTTCAATAAGGAATCACAACTCATAAAAGTATATGTTCACACCATTTTCAGAGTTCCTATTCTCTCTTGTTACTGAAAATTGTCAAGTATTTATGAGAGAGAAAAAAAAAGAAAATGAAAACAATGTCTTACATTCTTAGATCCCATTTGAATCTGTAAAATTTCTCAGCAACATGAATATTTTCCTAATTAATTTTGAAATTTATAAACTTGGACTAAAAATTTATAGCAAACACAACCAGAAGTATCATAACCAAAAACAGAGCAAAGTTCTGAATGTATCATTGTAGAAATTGATAACACAAGCACAAAATCACCTTAGGAAGTAATTCACTATAGCAAGATTCACTCATACAAACTTTTTATTTTATTTTATTTATTTTTTTCACTCTAAACATAAAAAAACAAAAGAATGATAGTATTAAGTGGTCGACATATATTGTGTGTTTATCTCCCACTTCTATAATTAACTTGGAACAAGGCCTAACTACTGTCAAGCATTAGAATACTATAATTCTACACTCTAATCCTAATGATCTAAATTAGCAGAAGTCCATTATTTTTTCTTATTCTATTACAAGATAACTAAATCACTATATGCTATACAAAAACATATAATTTTCTAAACTTTTCAATAGTTGTACAATTAGCGCGTAGTGTTTAATGCAGTCAGATGTGATCAGATGCGGCCATTGCATATTAGAATTTTTGTCTAATGGAGTTTCAATAACCGACAAAATTATAATATTCTAGCGTCAAATGACATAACAGGTCCCAATTTGAAACCTTGACGCGCGCTCTAATTCCAATTTCAAAAATTCTTTGACAAGAAAGACTGAAGGAATGAGTCATTTTTAGCATCTGAGAATTGTTCAGAATTGTTAAAAGAAGAACCTATTGATCTTTCCATAGTTGAATATCCAAGATTTGCAGGGCTAATTAACATGTCAAGTGGAAAAGGTTCTTGATTTGAAGATGTTGGTGTCTTTGAAAAATCATGAAGTGAATTTAGGAAAGTTGAAGAGGTAGAAGAATAATTAGTGACAACTGAGGGCCTTATAGGGACAGTAGTAGTAGTGTTATTGCTGTTAAGAGTGGTTTTGTTTATTGTATTATTATTATTATTATTATTATAATTATATTTTGTGTTTCCTCTTCCTAAAGGCACTTCATGAATGTGTTTCCCTTCATAGGTTGTGATCACAGCTTTCATGTCATGTGCTGCTCTCTCCACATGTTTCCTCACTGGACAACCTGGTGATACACATTTATAGTAGCTCCTGAAAAACAAACATGATATTTTTTAATCAGTAATGGAAATTTGGGTTTGGTAATTATGACAAGAAAGAAATGATTATCATATACAGTAAAATGAGATGTAAAATCATAATTTCTCAACTAGAGGATTTTTGTAAAATAGTAAGATCAGTTGAAGAATTTACCTCGGGTTAGGGTTTCCTTTAACTACTTTTTGTCCATATTTCCTCCACCTATAACCATCATCAAGTATATCAATTTCACTTGTAGTTTGAACCACAACTCTAGGTTCCTTAACAGTTCTATTCCCAACACTTGAATAGGAATAACCATCATTTTCACTCTCTCCCTTCCTGCAATAATCAAACCAAGAATCATAATTAGTTACACTTAAATCACTTCACCATGCAATTTCACTTCAAAAATATACATGTTAGAGTAAGGCTAAAATATATTTCTGATCTCTAGAATATTAAGATTTTTTCATTTAATTATCTAATTTATAGTAACTCTATATTTAGTCATTGTGGATGTTTAAATATTTTTGTTTTGTTTGTATTCCGTTATTTTTGTCCGTTAAGTAATGACGTGACAACTAACATGACATATTAGATGCTATGCCACATCATTGTTTAGCAGAGAAAAAGTAACATAATATAAATGAAAGGACTAAATAAAAACATTTAAACTTTCGCGATGACTTAATCTAGAGTTCTTAAAAATAGGGGACTAAATAGAAAAATTATGATATTTGACTATTTGAGGGATCAAAACCATAGTTTAGCCTTAGAGTTATAAAACACAAGATTTTAAATTGCGGTTGTGTTATAATCATGACAACATCTATTTGGACGTGGCCGAATACAATCATGCAGCCATTAAGTATAGACCGCAATCAATCTAATACAGTTTTGATAGTTTTTGAAATAAGATATTCAGCGGACCACAATTTAAAATCTTAGTAAAGAGTAATTTGCTAATCTTACCATCTTTTGGCCTCTGGTCCAAGGTCATCATGATCAAACCCTCCAGAAAAGCTAGTTTGTTCTGTTTGCTCAAAATCTTCCTCTCCCATAGATTGATCAGAATTGTTACCAGAATTAGAAGGTTGATGAATTGAATGAGAACTAGTTTTCTTTGTTGGCTTAGGATGATTATGACTTCCTTTATATATTATTTCTGTAACATGTCCATCCAAAGACCTCTCAACTTTCTTCTTCACTGAACAATTTTGATGAGTGCATTTGTAATAACTTCTTGGATTTTCACTTCCTTTCACACTTTTTTCTCCATATTTCCTCCAATTGTAATCATCTTCTGTTTTTCTTTGTTCTCTAATTGGCTTAGAACAATTTCCAGAAGCAGAGTTGCTCTGTATTTCTGGTTTGGTTTTTGAAATTTGTGACAAGTGAGTGGTTGGAAATTCAGATTTTGTTGCTGATGCTAAATTGGTTTGCTTTGAAGTTTCATTGAATGTGAATGTGTCTTGTTTCTTCCGTGGCTCCTCCTGTTCAAATAGAATAAGGATTAATTAAATAGAAAGGGTTTTTTTAACCTGTGCAATATTGCACAGGATAATAAACCATAATTAGAAAAAAAACCATTACATTAATTATATATGAAACATAATCTAATTAAAATTTTGTATTTTCAGTTTTTTAACCTGTGTAATATTGCACAAGTTAAAAAAACCCTTTTAAATTTAAAAATGTTATTTTTTTTTATTTAGCAGACAACATTGACCAACAAAATGTCTAAGGCTAATAATAGAAAAAAAAAAAACTTATTAGGCTAACATTAAATGGTTCGAAAGAGTATCTAATTTATGAAAATAAACTTGAACATACTATTAAGTTTGACTCTGTCAACAAAGAATATATACTAATAGTAGTACCAAGTTTGGAATTGTTAAAACTATTCAAACAGCCCTGTTTATAACCCCAAAAACAAAAAACTATTCAAACAAGTCAGCAGCCCAGTACCGACAAGAAAAACGTAATTAATTAAATATTAATTAATTAATAAAAAATTAGTATATTGCACTCCATGCTTATATTAATTTTTTCCTTTAAAAAAGTAATCTGTCTTTTAAGAAAATGATCAAATTCAGGCATGTTTCTAGTTTTTGGGTCCAACGTACATTGAATTGTTTGATGTTGCATTTATAAAAAAAATTTATTCTTTCTTTAAGAAAGAAAAAAAACTTTTAATCTTTCCGTTAAAAATTGAACATTATTTCAAAAAGTTTAAAAATTACTTTTCACAATTAAAAAATATATTAAAAATTGTTTCTCACATCAAATATACCCAAACAAAAACTGTATATTAAAAATTGTTTCTCACATCAAATATACCCAAACAAATACGTCCTTCTATTTAAAATTATATTCTTATTTTCCAAATATAAATGTGTACTACACTTTAATTTATTTTAATAAATT
Organism: Cyamopsis tetragonoloba; assembly: GCA_037177725.1. Lineage (NCBI taxonomy): Eukaryota > Viridiplantae > Streptophyta > Magnoliopsida > Fabales > Fabaceae > Cyamopsis > Cyamopsis tetragonoloba. Next base: position 8,142,826 of record CM074121.1, on the reverse strand, counting down.
AATCTCATACCTTGTTAAGATAATATAGAGACTAGAAAAATTAATCTTACACTTTAATTTAAATAGACATGTTTTTTTATGAAATAAAATTGTGAGAGATTTTGATTTTATAATTTTTTAAGATAAAGTATTTATAATTAATCTCTCTTCTGACAAATATGATTCTCAAAATTTAAATTTGTATTCTCAACCTTATAGAAAGCTAAACCGATTACATTCAACCAACTACCAACTTATTGGTATATTTAAATAGATATAGGATTGGTATACTTTATTTCACATATGAAAGGAGATAGATTAACTTCTAAAATTAAAAAAAAGAGAGTACATAACAAGGTTTTTTTTTTTTTCACAGTTAAATCAAAATCGAAGTAAGTTTTGTTTTTATCATTAAAGTCTTTTTTCTATTTATATTTAAATGACTTAATTATCTATCAACTATGTCAGCTCAATTTTGCTTAAAGTCAAATTTGTGAATAATAATAATAATAATATAAGAAAGAAAAATGTAAATTACCTGTTGAAACATGTTCTCGGAAGATTGAAACAGAGGCACATTCTTTGTTTGTGACTGGAAGAAAGAGAGGTCAGAGTATTTTCTCTGTTCCTCCTCCTTGTTCTGTTCTTGACTCTTAGTTGAACTCTTCCTCTCGCCAGAACAAGTCTCACTTGTATAACATGCCGGAATCTAAACCACCAAACATGTAAAACAAGAAAATTAAATTAATTAATTAAACCCCACAATTAGTAATTACTAATAAGCAAAATAATCTAACAAATGATCCGATCCATATAAGTAAAAGACACAGTAATTTGCAAGCAATGTTTCAAATTAAGGTCTATCATATAACATCACGTCACAATATCATGATTTCTATAGTTACTGAAGTCGAGATTGTAACAAGAAACATTGATTGTGAGTGAACTAGTAACTTACATTTGGAGAAGAAAGAAACAAAGGAGAATTCAGTAACTCAGTTGGGCTAAACCCAGGAGGAAAATCAGAATAAGAAGGGTAAATTGATGAAGTAGAGTTAGAAACATCAAGTCCAAAATGATCATGATTATGATGATGATCATGATCATGACTTTTAAGTTGAGAAGTTCCCCATTTACCATCCATGTTCATGTTATTGTTGGTTGTAGTTGGAAATAGGTAAGTGAAAAAGAAATGAGTATGGAAAAAGTGAAAAGTTTGGACTTGAATTGAATTTAGGAAGAGAAAAGAGAGGAAATGATGCATTATATGAAGTTGAATGGAAGGAAGGCACTTTGTGAGTTCAGAGAAGGTAAAAGGTTGACTTTTGACCGTGGAAAAAAGAGACTTATAATGAAAAATGGGTCAAGGGTTGTGGGTTTGACTTGACTGGGCTATAGCTAATTGGCTATGAATGATTAACAAAAACACACAAAGATAATTGAGAGAGAATCTGTTAGAGAGAATAGTGGCGGTTCAATTGAACAACACAACACAAAAGGGTCCTTTGTGTTTGTGGAGCCACCTGTCTCATTAGGTGGCATCATTTCATTTTTCTCCACAAAAACAAATTGAAAAAGAAAATTGCTACTCCTTCCAGAATCCATATACAGTTGGGTATACTATTTGCATACCCCTGGAGTCTTGGCCCAGAATAAATAAAGGACTATTTATAATATTTTTTAATTAAAAACATTTTAATTATGAATCTTTGAATTAAAAATATTTTTTAAAATTATTAAAATATATTTTTGAAATAAAATATTTTATGTGAGCTGATTCACGAGCTAGTCCCTTTAATCAAAAATTTATATGGGTTAGTAAAATATTAGAGTATTTAAAATGCGGATCTTGTGAGGCTGTGAACTAACCCAAGAGCCAATGTGAGCTGGGCCAGGCTGACCTATATGCATAGCTCTACTTCCGGACTCAAATAAGTAAAAAAAAAAACCTTATATTCCCCCTAAATGATTTATAAGCAAAAATAAAATAGAGTGAATGATTTAAAATATAAATAAATACTAATTATTACTACTATAATTATTGCAAATATTTCAAAATTACCCTTATTTAATTATATTTTATTTCTTACATAGAGAGTTACTTAAAGTGGAATATTAAATTTTTTAAAGAAGGACAATTTAGAAAATGCATTTTAATTTAGATAAAATCAATGAAATTTAACGTAAGTAACTAATTTTTTTTTGTATGTATAAGTTTTTTTTAGTTTATAAATCATTTCGAAGGGACTATTTTTTTAAAAAAATATAAGTAATTTTTAATTATTTTTTCCATATTTAATACTATCCTTCCTTTTGTATCATTCGTTTAATGAACTAATTTACTTTTAAATGTCACTTTGCAAAAAAAAATGTCACAAAAGATATTTTAATAATTAAAATTTATCTTTTTAATGAAACTAAAAAAATTAAATACAACTAATTAATTTTCTCAATATGAGTAAATTAATTTTATTTTTCTTATATATGAGCCAGGAGTAATACTACTTGTTACAAAACACATTTTTCTATATATATATAGAGTTGACTTCTCTTCCGTCCTAGTATCAATACAAGGCAATACCAAATGCCAACCTCTTTAAATAAAGAAAAATTTAATATTCTCTTCATTCTTATTTATTTGTTTATTTAGAGTAAATTGTGCATATTAAAAAATATAATTATTAGTCTTGTTTTCATCAAAATATATTTTGAACTCCTTATAATAGCATTTACCTCTCTTAGTTTTATTTGTTGAATAATAGAGTATTAATTACTTCTCCAATTGACAATAAGGTAAAATTGATAAAAGAGCAATTAATGTCAAAATATAGGTAGACATATAAATAGGAACAATTTTTTTCTCAAAGTGGACAAATAAAAAGAAACGAAGGGAATAGTATATTACTCTGTCCTTATTATAAGCACATTTTAAATGAATATGGTAGTCTTTTTTATAATGCATTATTTATTTATATAAAGTCTTTATTACTTTTTTTCCTATTTATCCTTGTGATTTATTTATTTTTATCTGTTAAACACACACATTTCATACTACACTACTCTTAAATATACTCTAAATCTATCCAACCGAAGATTAAACCCCTTTGACTTTTATTTTCTTTAATGACAACTATCGACATGTTTTACAAAAAAGAATAAAAGTGATAATTCACTTTAAATTTATTGTAGTCAACTACTAAATTTAACTACTTCTGTAATTTGGTAAGCATACCTTATAATAAGACCGGATGGAGTATGTTACTAGTAATTTTATTACAACCAACACAATAAATAAGCTTGTACATGTTTTCTTTAACATTTTGATTACATTCACTTTTTTTTGTTAATTTAAAAAATTAATGGACAATTAAAGTTATTTTTATATTTTCACCCCTATAGTAAATGAATACTTTCACTAAGCATTTATGTTATAATAACAATAAAATATAATATAAAAAATTATGTAAAATAATATTTATTGAAATTAGAACACTCAATTAATTTGTTAATTTTCATGCAATACCTTAAGAGACTAAAAAAAAGAGGAAGTATAACTCCATTAAAAGGATCTTGTATATAATAAATAATAATAAGATTAAATATATATTTTGAGTCTTAAGGAGAATCCATTTTAGTTCTAAATTTTAAAAAGTAATATTCTAGTCCCGAGCTTTAAGACTCACTAAAGCGGCATTTATTTGTCACCTTAGTGAAAATTGCACAAAGAGATTAAAAACAAACATCTTTCAAATTTAGGGATTTTTTTTTAAGGTTAAAGTGCGTTCACAGGAGTTCGAATCGAGGACCTGCTACTTAAAATATGTCTCATCAGTCATCCGACCAATCTGTTGGATGCTTCAAATTTAGGGATTAAATTTTTTTAAAAAAAAATTTAAAGATTAAAAATATATTCTTAAAAAGATTCAAGAACCAAAAATATATTTAACTCGTAATAATAATTGTATTTGAAATGACACACGTTTAAGTTTTAAAGATATAAAAAAAAAAAAGCATACGGAGCATTTTAAAGAATTTCTTGACTGTGTCATATATTGGGAGGTAAGACAGTTTCTTGTCACGGTTTTTTAATTCAGTGTGTTTTTTTTTTATAGAAAAGTACAATAACTATTAATTAAGGGCTCGTTTGATTTTTCTTCTTGAAAATAGAAAACTGGAAAATCTGTTTTACAGTCGAGTTTTCAAAAACAGTTTTCGGGAACAGTTTTTGTTTTTCAGTATTTAAAAACCAAAATATGGAAACATTTAAAACATGTTTTGGTTTTCAGTTTTCAGTTTTCTGAATTTACACACAAATTTTGTATTGAAAACTCCTCTCACTTTTTTTAAAAGTTGTTTTTGAAAACTGTTTTATAATACAATTTTTAAAAATTAGAAACCAAAACTGCTCCAAACAAACCCTAAATCTAAATATTCATGTATGTATGTTCTCACGTGTTCATCAATTAAATTATATGACCGGATCTATGTGTGTTTAATTTGTTTATTTCTGCTTGAATTGCTTAAATAATTTTTCATACAGCACTTTTCAATAATTAATAATAATAAGATTAAGAATTTATAAGTGATATATAAAATTATACATAAGTTTACACTTTGAATAATTGATTGATTAAAGAATAATTATGTAAGGATCAAAACTAACGTACTTTTCACAATAAAGACAAAAAAAGAGGCAGTCAATAATAATGCTTTTAGAACTGTCATTTTCTAATCAAAACCAAATAATCAATTGTATAGAGTTAGTTTATTTTAGATTTTATCGTAATGAGAAGTGAAAAATACATAAACTAAAATAAAAATTAATGATTAAAATTATTGAACGATAACAATTAAAGTAATTTAATAGAAATAAATATTTTTAGTTTTGGTTCAAAATATTTTTGACCAAAACAAAAATTAAAACCAACATACCCTTAGTTGTTATACCTCGCCATAAAAAATTAAGTTAAATTTATTATTTAGTCCTTATACTTTTCGTCATTTTTCTTTTAGTTTCTATACTTAAAAAATATTCTTTTTAATTCCTATATATGCCAATTTTTTTGGAGTAGTCTATGTAATTGATTTAGAAGTTAACGACATTAATCTCATCTTATATGACTAACGAAATCTTTATGAGTTAATCAATGATGCACACATATTATTCTATTTAATCCTTATATTTGTGCTGAGTATATGTTTTAGTCAATATATATATATTTCGTTATTGTCCCTATACTTGGACTAATTTTTTGTTTTGGTCCCTATGTTTTTCATTATTATCACATTAGTATTTGTTTAATTCAAAGATTTGTTTTTTAAATGAAAATATATAGGGAATAATTTAGCTAACAAAGACATGTATAAAGCTAAAAGAAATATTTTTGAAGTATAGAGACTAAAACGAAAATAAATAACAAGTGTAGTGTGTAAAGACCAAATAATTAATAGTAAAAAAAATTATATATATAGCTGTTATAATGTTTAGTAGTTATGAAATCAACTACCAATAATTATATAGGAATTATTTATTGATTTGGTCCTTCACTTTGTAGCCACAGGATATTTTAGTCCCTGATTTTTTAAAATGTTTAAATTAGTCTATGACTTTACACTTCCTAAGTCACTTTAGTCCTTGATATTAAGTGACATTAGCAAAATGCCTACATGACATGCTGAATGCCTATATGGTAGGTTAACTGACACGATAAAATGACATTGGTATGCTTAATTTCAAAATATATAACTCAATTATTCCTTCAAATCACTTACAATATAACTCAATTTTAAACTCCAAAACGTGGTGTAATTTTGGCGATTAAACAAAACAATATCATTGGATCGTTTACATAGACTCATAGGCGACAAATAACGTGTCATATAGACAGTTAGCATGTCACATAGCCATTTAGCACGTCACATAGATATTTTGTCAATATCACTTAATGTTAAGGACTAAAGTAACTTACAAAGTGCAAAATTAGAGACTAATTTAGACATATTAAAATTTCAAGGACTAAAATATCCCTGACCAAAACCATCGATCATCAATGATATATTATATAATTCAATTATTTTTCCACCACTTGCTATCAATATTAATACAAAAATATGAAAGCATTATTTAATATAAGGAGGTGATAATTAAAAATATTTTCTCGAAGTGTTTTTTTCACAAAAGCTCGCATAAAAATTAAGAAAAGTAAGCTTTAGTATCATTCATTTTTTTATATTATTTATTCCTTAATTCTGTGGAGTATAATTTTGTATTCAATCTATATGTAGCAAAATAATTAAAGTTAATTATAATATTAATTTATATTAGGCACTTCCCCCCAGGCATGGTTCCATGGTGTAGTGGTTAGCACTCTGGACTTTGAATCCAGCGACCTTGTTTCGACTCTCGGTGGGACCTACTCATTTCTTCAAGCTTTACAGCGTTTGACATTTTGCTTTTCTTGTGGAAATTGTTCAAATGTTTGAACTTTGAAGAATCGATACCATTTACTTGACTAGGTAGTGAAACTCAAACTACAAAAAAAGGAGTACTTCACTAGTGAACCAAAGAACCAATAACATGATAACTTTAAAAATTAAGTATTTCTTCCGTCTCATAATATAAGCCCTAACAAATATTTATTATAGTCTAATTAATATTTTTAATTTTAATAATTTAACTACTTTTCTTAAACGGTGTGAAATATTAGCTTAAGCTTATATTATTGGACAAAGAAAGTATTATAATATACTCCCTCCATCCCAAATTGTTTGGCCTTTTAGGTATTTGCATGTGGATTAAAGAATATAATTTTTAGATTGAATTTCTTATTTTGCCCATCAACTAATTTTATTAGAGTACTACTTTTTCAACCAATAATTAATACTAGTAGTAGTCTCTTGAGTGTCAACTACTATAATTAATGCATCGGAAATGAAAAAATTTACTTGGGAGAGTAAAGCCTAAAGGTTAGTAGTTGGTGATAAAGTAGGAATATGTTTAATTAGTTAAGGGTAAAATTGTAAAGAAAAAATTAATACTGTATTGGTATCTTAAAGGGACAATCAAATTGGGACAAAATTTTTTTCCTAAAAGACCAAACAATTTGGGACGGAGGGAGTACACAAGAGTAATTATTAAATTTCTTAATAAAGCGTGTTTTTCCCTCAAGTTACAAATAAGAGTGTGATTAGTAACACTAACTTATAGCTTATTTAGAAGCTTGTAACTTGTAGCTTATTATAAAAAAAAGGTTTTTGATAACTACAAGCTTATAGCTTGTGAAAGCTAGCTTTCATAAGCTTATGAAAAACTAATTGAGATAAATTGTAACTTATAACTAACTTTCAATAATTTCTTCCTACTATGCCCTTAGTTAATTTATTACATTTTATTTTTCAAATAATTTTTTTGAAAAGCCAAATTAATTTATTACATTTTATATTTTCAAATAATTTATTATATATAATTAATATATGTCCATTTTAGTCATTTAACACACTTTTAATTCATTATAGACTAATTTTACATAACACATCTATTTAATTATAAACTATAAGCTATAAATTACAAACTATATGCCATAAACTATAAACTATATAATTCATAAGGTAACTAAATACAAACGGAGAGAATAACTGAATTCAATTAATTGTGAAATTTAAGAATTTATTAACAAATTAAATGCTATATTGTCCAGTTATTGATTAGGATTTATGTTTGGTAATTCTAATCAGAAAATAGATTCTTTCATGTCAAAAAAACATTAGAGATTGATTAGCATTCGATCAAGTTGGGTGATTAAAAATCTTCAACAAAATAAGCTTGTGTCTATCTAGAATGTTGAAGTTGCGGCAGTAATTATCTTTCTTTCTTTTTTTACAAAGGGGCAATAATTATTAGATATTGCCATGAGACAACTGCATTGTGTACAGAGTTTTCTCTTTGTGCCTTCTTCATTAGTGGAGGGGAGGGAAACTTCTAACAGTAAGGATGAAGTGGCACAAGAGTACCAATTACACACTGCAGTATTATTGGTAAATCCAAGGCCTATGTGCCTCATGATGTACGAGTCTGTTTTTTTTTCCCATTTTTAATACATTTTCAACACATGATTACCCCAGCTTTTCCATTCTTGTAGTTGGATTACAAAAAAAAAAATAATAATAAAAAATCTATAAGAGCTTACACAGTTTTTATACAACTCTGACCTGACTCCCCCAGCTATTTGCAGCAGGAGGAAAAAAAAATGAACAAGAGCTTCAGTTTTTATACACTTGATATACTCTTCTATTCACAGCCAAGGAAAAAAAAACAACTGCCCCAACTTCAACATTCTACAAAGGGCAACCTTAATTACTTGTGGGTTATTGGGCAGAACTTGTGGAAGGATATTTGTTCCATTCCAATGGCTGTGTAGCTTCCAATGCACTAAACAGAATACTTCTTCATCTAATATTAGACACCCAGAAAAGAGAAGTGAGTGGATTATGATTTATTATTATCTGAGATGTGGTATTCCTCACTAACTTGTACTATATCATATGCTATGTGCAAGTTTTCTATATCAACTTCAAACAACTTGCCAATGAGGGTTGTCTCAAATGGTTGGCACTTGGACCCCTACTTATCAAGTTTGGATTCAAAGTCCCACTCTGTTGAATTTATCCTTGTGAGCAAATATGTAAACTCCACTATAACTGCTCTAAGAATTGTGATATGCTCTGACCCTGAACGGAGTAAGTCTACCCCTTGACTAAACTATTTTTTCATAAAAAAATAAAATAATAAAGAAAAAACCTTCAAACAACTCGACAAAATCTTATTGCATAACATCTTCTAACTGTAATTTCCAACACTTCGGGTCCAATTCGGCCTGCGCAAGAGACAACAAGAATTTCAGTGATCAGCTAAAAATATTATCAATTACTATTCTAATAGTACCCAAGTAACAAGTTAACTGAGCCATAATCCGTGCTTCTTAGTCAGTTTAGAAACTAAGTCCATAAATTGTTAAAATTTCAATTTACTCATAAACTAGTCTAAACTAACTTTTGAAGTTACCTCATTAGCATAAGTGTATAAAGAGCCGTACAGTAATGCAAAATAAAATAGTTGCTTTGTAAATCTCTTCCCAATTCCATAATTTTTTACTTAACAGTTTGAGGAAGTAGACTATAACATGTTTACCGAATTTGTACTATCACTTGGAACAGGAACCAGACATGAATATACCTGAAACACTTTATCTCTCCATTCAAACACGCAACCACGTGCTTCTACGTGTTTGACAAGCAGCTCGGGTAATAGAGATCTTAGTGAAAGATGGAGCTTCACTTTTGTTAGCCCTCCACATGCTAATAAGGCTGCAGCCAGTCCTGCCGGAACCAAGCCTTGTGTGTGAAGCATGGTAATATTTTGAAGACAACTGATACTAGCAAGTGAGAGAAGCCCCACATCTGTAACAGAGCTATATGATAAATTTATCTGCAAAACAAGCAAAGGACATAATAACATCAGAATCATAGCAAAGCTTTTTCTTGCATATTTCCCAGAGAAAGTGAGAAATGAGGAAAGTACCTGTCTTAGACTTTGGGAGAAATGAGCTAATGGAATCATGCCGTTGTCGTCAATGTTGTAACACTTCTTTATATCTAGACGGCTTAGTCGTTTGCAACTCATTGCAATAGCGGCTAGACCTAAGGATGTAACATGAATACATCCGCGAATTTCAAGTGTTTTCAGATTTGAACACTTTGACAAAGAGATTAGCGCCTTATCAGTTATGCTAGTACAGTAAGCTGTATTTATTATTTCAAGGCCAGGGCAACCACGAGCAATTGCTGATATGCCCAAATCAGTCACGCCCGTAGACCTGAAAAAAAAAATCTTCAGTTACACCAGACAAATAATCTTTATGTTAGCTGCAGAGAGCATAGAGTCATCACACTGTACTTGCATTTGTTAGAAACTAGTGTTAGGTTTAATAAATCAAGAGCTACATCAAAATTTCATCAAATCTACTCTGCTAGGCTTTGTACTTCCCCAAATGATTTTAAAAAATATTTCAAATGTTTATAGTTTATACATCAATACAAGCTACAGAAGCGGAATATATCCCAAATTTTTATTAAAGTTAAAAACTCAACTTAATCCAATACAAGTTTAAGCTAAAAGGCAAATTAAAAGAATGTATAGATTATTATCTTATCTTATGAAATGAAAAGAAGCAAAGGCCCATAGATTTCAATGACAAACCTGTATAGATCCAGCTCCTTTAAATTTGAGCAACACATGCCAACAAAGGCAAGTCCTCTGTCAGTTATGTTCAGGCAGATTCCTACTTTAAGGATGGAGAGCTTGGAACATCGGGAAATGGACTTAAGACCTGCAAAAAGAAAAGGTAAGTATATCAGCTGATATGGCAATTAATATTAATATACTCCTTCCGTTTCTTTTTATCTGTCCATATAGAAAAAAAAATTGTTCCTATTTATCTGTCCACCTACATTTTCAATGAAACATCAAGTGTACTTTTATCCATTCTACCCTTATCTTTAATTGGATTAATAATTAATACTTCATTATCTCACCAATATAACTAAGAGAGATCAAGGGCATTATAAGAAGTTCAAAAACTATTTTGGTGAAAACAAGAATAATAATTGCATTTCTTAATGTGTAATATACCCAATATACTCCTAGTGTACAGATAAATAGGAACGGATGGAGTAATGTAGGGCCCGAATTAAACCTTCATCGTCGATTTCATTATCTGTTAGGTCAAGCTCTTCAAGATAATGACATTTCTCTCCGATTAAGACAAAAGCTTCTCGGGAAACTGGTGTACATGACTCCATTTTAAGAGAAGTGAGACTGGTGCATGAATTTGCAATACTGGCAATGGAAACATCAGTTATCTTGCGGCAGCATGTAATGTCGAGTTTCCTTAAATCATTGTGTTTCGACACAAGGAAGGAGAGAGCTTCATCTGTCACCCCCAAACATTTGCTCAGACTCAACTCCCTGAGTGAAATGCACAACTTTCCAATTGCCTTTAATCCATCAGAAGTAACAAGGCAGCCATCTAATTTGATTGATTGCAGCATAGAAAGTTTATTTAAACTATCTGCAATAGCAAGTGTTACCTGGATAATCAAATCCAACAGTTAGTTACAAATTAAATCCTCACTGTCAAGTTTAAAAACCGAAAGGAAAAAAAAAAAGAGAGATTTACGAAGGCTGAAGAATTACAGGAGAACCATCTGCTAAAATAAGTTGCTCTAGGCATCGAGAAACACTGGTTAGCTTTGACAAACCGACGTGGCTAATGCTTTGACAGCCTGAGATATCAAGTTTCTGCAAAGCAAATGAATTTGTTTAGATAAAAAAAAAACAAGCACACCCAAATGCAACAAAAGAAATAATAATATATTGATTGATGCAATTAAATGTTACAAACAATAGCATAAGTTATGCATCAAAACTGCAGAAAGTTTAATCTCTTTTATCAGATATAAAAGAGAATTCACACTAGTTGGAAGGGAAAGAAAAAACTGGTATGTCATTAGAATGTTAACACTGAAGCTGTCAACTCCTATCTGTTTTTCAAATTAAATAATAAATTAGTTAAAGTCTAATAGTCTATCTTAGTCAATGAATAGAAAAGGACAAGATAACAATCCCCATATACCTTCAATGTCTTGCACCCTTGTTTGAAGAGGTCAACATCAAGGGTGTCATCATCAATGGCAAAGCAACCTTCAAGAACCAAATCTTCAAGATGCTGCAATTTGAAGATTGATGACAGACATTTCTCCGTGATCTGGGCAACACAAGATATCAAGAAATACTAGTTATAACTTATAACTTATATCAACCTTATCATTTCAAATACACAAATCAATAAGAAGCACAATCAAAGACAGCATAAATCAACTTAAATTCAAAAGAACTGTTGAAAGCTTCTAAGAAACAATGGTAATGAACTACGGATGTTTGTCTCATAACTAAATGAATTTATTTGACACATTCCATTGCTGTCTACCAAGTAACTCAAGTACTCAACTAATTCCACACATACCATTAGGTCAAAGACAACCACAAGGAATAGAAATCATCATATCCACCAATATAATATTTTCCACTTAAGAAGTAAAAGCTTAACCTTTCCAATATTTCCTCACTTCAGCTATTTCAACATTTGTTATAACTGTCAGCAATTAGTCAATTACTAACATTTACCCCAATCCATACCCAAAAGGTAAAAAATCTTATATGAGAAATACATATAAACCCTACCAAAACATAGCATAAAACAACCAAGTACACTAATCCAACTCCTTTGTAGTTATTTAACACTAACATATACTATGTTCAGATAGCTCGAAACCTTTTCGCCTATAAAAAAACATCACGATGCTGATCTAGCTCTCTGAATAACGCTTCTATTTTTCTCTATTTACAATCTTCGAACCCAAGTTCTTATCAAAAGAGAGTCGCTAATGAAGCCCCAGAACCATCTGATCCAAGTCTCTTTTATTTCCCCCAAGAAATCCATATTTTTTTCTAGTCATTTGAATCCTTGACAGGACACAGTGCTGATCGAGCCAAACCGAAAACATCTCCGTCATAGTAAGACTAACTATACCAAAGGGAATTTTTTCATTCCAAGGACTTGAATCCAAAATATGTACCACAAGAACCAACCACATGTTTGTCTAGCTCGACTTAAAAATTTGAATCAAACAGAGATAACATCTTAAGCCACTAAAAATGTTCAATTAAATACCAAAAAATCCCCAAATTTACAAAATACACAGAGAGATACGTAGAATAAAAGGGGGAAATCAAGCACCAAAAACAGAAATAGAGGGGAAAAGAATAAGAAAACTCACAGGTAAGTAAGAAAGATCCAAATTGCGAAGCTCCTTACACTTGATAGCAAGCAATTCCACCCCCAAATCCCCAACACCGACACACCACTTCAAGCAAACAAGCTTCAACTTCCTACACCCTACCGCGATGCACCCAATCCCCAAATCCGTAACTAATTTACACCTCGCCAACCACAACTTCTCCAAATTTCTCGCGCGGGCCACCGCTGCTACTGCCACGTCCCTCATCTCCGTCGCGTTCGACAGGTCCAGCTCCACCAGGTTAGAACAACTCACTCCTAAACTCAACAAACCATTCCCTGTGAACATCCTCGACCGCGATAAATCCATTCGCCGGAGCGTATTCCGGTAGGCGCTGGCGACAAGGGAGAGAGAGGCGTCGGCCACGCGCGGGCAGTGGGAGAGATCGAGGTCGGTAACGAACGGGTAGCGCACAACCATCGAAGGCAGGTGCTCTGCACGTAACGGTTTCAGCTTTCGGCGGTGTTTGGCTTCGACGGAGTAAAGCCACTTGCACGTGAGAGAGAAAGACTTCTTGTCACGTGACTCAGATTCGAGAAAATCGAGAATAGTGAAGAGTAGTTCCTCCGTTAGAAGCTCGACCGGGCTCTGATGCGATTCTTCGCTGGATTTCAGCTTCTTCATAACGACGTTTGGGATTACTGTGAAGATTTTTGGTCGTTGGTTTTTTCAGTGTGGTGGAGGAATAACCGTTAAGGTGAGATTTATTGATTCAAGTCTTCGGCCTTTCGGAAGTTGAAGAAGAAGAAGGTCCACAAAGACCAAAATACCCATCCTTTGTCTTTTTTAGTGCTGTGCACTTGTGATTGTCTCCGCTTTTGCAAAGACAAAAACACCCCTCTTCCTCTTTTAGATATTTCCCTGTTACTCTTTCATAATTGCAAAAGTTAGTCATCGTATCCACTCATTAAATAGAATATTTAGTAATACTAGCTTATACCTTATAATTTATATTTATTAATTTATAATTTATAGCTTATAACTTATGACTTGTAAGTTATAATTCAGTAGAAGTATTTGATAAAATTAACTTACTAGATAATTTATATTTGTTAAATGATTTAAAAGGACAAACAATAATTATATGTAATAAATGACTATAAAGTAAAATAGAAAAGAATTATTGAAAGCTACTTTTCATATAAGCTATAAGTTAGTTAAAGTAGCTTTTCATAAACTAGCTTATAACTTATAAAAGCTATAAGCTTGTTGTCACCAAATATCTCCATTTACCCATAAGCTATAAGTCATAAGCTATAAGTTTTTAAATAAGTTATAAGTTAGTTGTGTCAAACATACTCTAAATGTATCTTTGGTTTTTAGTTTGGTTGAATGAAAGTGTTTTTCAATGGTTGTAACACATATGGAAGTTATTTAGTTTCAATTTGTATAAATTGACTTAATTGACTTTGCAATTAAATTAATTTTAAAAGTTAGTTTAGTAGAAATAAACCTTGAGTCTCTTTTGGTTAAGCAAAAGTTTGTTGGGTAATATTATAATTATTATTAAGGTATAATTTGGCCCAACTAATTTTTTTCTTAATAGTCACTTTTAAGTTAAAACTATAAATAAAAGGCTTAAAAAAGTTATAAGTTGTTAGGCAATTTCATGTTGTTTAAAACAAAAAATTTGACCGGCGATGGGAAGGTGGCGGAGGGTGGTCACTAGTGGTGGCCGGTGGCGATGGTGGTCTGGCCTTAGTTATGGTGGTTGGTAGATGTTTAATGAAAATAAGAGGTTATAAGAATATAGCATCAAAGCTCATTTAAGAAATCAAATGACATTTTTGATGAAATCAAGATTTTTTTTTTTAAAAAACCTAATTTTTTCATAGGTGTGTAATTAGCTATTGAGTCTTCTTAATTAGCCCTTAAACACTATTTAAAGCGTAATAATTATATATTTGATTTACTTAAAAAGATATATACATTAAAAGGTGTTTTAATTTTAAAAATAATAAATACTCATATTTTTATAAAAAAAATATTTTTAAAAAGTGCCTTACGAGTATTTATTAGCATTTTTCTTAGTTATTTTTGTTTATAATTAAAAAAAGTAAAGATAGTTCTCTATCAATTGGTCTTATTTAGACAATTGCGATTATTAAAAAACATATAATAAATTTAATCAATGAGTTAACTATCAATTTGATCCTTCAAAGATTATCTTATCACCAATTTAGTCTCTCAAAAAATTTTGTTACCAAATTAGTCCTCCAAAGATGTGTAAATATACCAAATTAGTCCTTCAAAGATTTAAATATATCAAATTGGTCCCTGATGGAAGACTAATTTAACGACTAATTTGGTAAACATTTAAATGTTTGGAGGACTAATTTGGTGACAAAGTTCTTTGGGGGGATCAAATTGGTGACAAAGGTAATATTTGAAGCACTAATTTGGTGGTAAAATTCTTTGGAGGACTAATTTGGTGGCAAAATTCTTTGGAAGACCAAATTGGCGACAAGATAATTTTTGAAGGACCAAATTAATAATTAACTCTTTAACCAATGTATTATTTTTTAAAACATATACACAATCTTCTAAATACACCCTTATTCTCTCTAGTCAAAACATTAATTATATTTCACTGTCATTTTAAAAAGTGTATTAATTCTAAAGGGATAGACATGAAAAAAATTATTAAATGTTCCTAGAAACTTGTAAAATGTTTTATATTATGAAATACCAAATTATCAATAATGTCTTTTTATGTGTCCAAGAATTTTTTTTCCTATTTATCTTTTCACTTACATTAATTACATTTTTATTAATTTTATCCATATATTTAATTGAATTAGTAATTAATATTTTATTATCTAATAAATAAAACTAAAAAAATAACTACAATGGTTGTCAACTTTTATAATAAGTTATAAAACTATTTTCATAAAAATAAAAATAATAATTATATTTCTTAACGTACATAAGATCCATTTGGTTTAGATTTTAGTAAAATGAAAAGTGAAAAACACATAAATCAAGATAATCGATGATTGAGACTATTGATGCACAAGAACCAATACAATTCAATAAAAATAAAATAATTTTTGCTTTGGTTAAAAATAATTTCGACCAAAGCTAAATTTAAAACAAATAAGTCCATAATACTTTAAATATATAAATAAATAGAAACGAAAAAAAAAAGTTACATATTAGGATGACCTAAATTTTCGTGGGTCAAAGTTAGGTACGGTTAGAAAATAAATAGGGGGCATTTCCGTCTTATTAGAGAGACAAAGTCTTCCCGTACAAAGAAGGACAAGTAAGGACGGAATTAATAAGTGGAAACAGAAAGGGTATTATGGTAAATTAGCCCGAGTCTTTCTCCATCTGATGCAGATGACATATGGTGGAGGACTATATGAGGAAGGACAGATTCAAGTGCGGCCAGTACGAAAGGTGCCAATTCATGAAAGCGACATATGCGTTTTTTTTTTCCAAATCTGTAATAGTATAAGATAATATAATATTTTTAATTTTGAAAGTGGAAAATAAAAGGTTTTAAAATGAAATATTTGTGAAAAGTCCAAAGTTTTGAAAGGAGAAAAATAAAATGCCGTACTTATAGATGACCTTGGATAGTACGTGCCTCCTGCCTGACTCAGATAAGAACGATTTTAGAGAGAGAAAAGGCTTATGTGGGTGCATTGCTTTTGAAATGATTATGAGAGCGATAGATATAGTCAAAATTCTACAACACATATTAGAATTAAGAATCTCGAATGTTAGGTCATGGAGGATGTGGCTCATATACACCCTATTTCATTTTGCTTGTGACTCGAAATTCGGGTGGGAATAGGTTAGGTGGTTGTCAACTATCTGTGGCTTGACCTATTTAAAGTTTAGTCTGGTTTTTATATTAATAAGTCAAATTTAAGCTTTTAAAAAAGTTTTTTTAGAGTGTGTAAAATTAATTGTGAAAATAAGCTATGAAAAAAATTGATTGTCTAATACTTATTTAATTTTGGTTTGGATATATTTGCTGTCAAAAACGATTTTTAAGATAATTTAAAGTTGTGAAAAGTGATTTTGAAACTTTTTGAAATAATGTCAAATTTTTAGCCGAATGACAAAAACCTTTTTTGTTTGTTAAAAGAATAATCAAAAACTTTTTTAAGTGTAAAATATAACTATCTAACATATGTTAGAAAATAATTTTTTCCTAAACATGCTCTTAATCAGATTGGGCTTATGCTCTAAAAAAAGCCTTGTTAGCCTATTGGACTGGCCCATTTATTTTTTATTGTCATATGAATAATTACTATGTATATAGAAAAATCATAGCTAATATAAAGGGTAAAATACTACACTCAACCCAATTTACACAATTAAATACAAGGAAAAAAATACAAAATATTGTAACTTGAGGGAGTGCCACGTGGAAGCAAATATCAAATGTTGAACAAACAAAAACCCTAGCAGTTGCTACTCTTCCTTCTTCATTGAGATGCACGCCGCACGTTGTTGTCGCACATTGTTAGCCCTCATGCTGTCGTCGCACACTGCCATCACACATTGCTGGCCCTCACACTACCATTGCACGTCGCTCACTCCTTCTTCTTCGCCTTCGTCCTCAACTGGTATGTTGCGTACGTTTCTTCTTCTTCTCCTTCTCTTGTATGTTCAGTGTTCATGATTTTAGTTTTTGCACTATTATGAGAAAAAATAGTGTTGAGTGTATTTTTTCTTTTTCTTTTCAGGACGTTGAACCTCACAGGAACTATGCAATCTTAATTTCTACAAGATTAGTATGGAAATATGCAGTTAGGGTAGGGAAAGAACAACACGAAATTAATTTACTCTAGGAAAATAAGTTAATGATTGATTATTTGTGTACAATTATTAGCCTTCTCATAACATTCATTGTTTAATCTTAAGAAAACTCGATGGTAGAAACTGAAAAATGTTTATGTGAGATTCATTGTTGAACAGATTGGCAGTAAAATATTTTCTATATATGTTTTGGATTATTGTATTACTTATTTGTTTGGAAAGCTTTATGGCCTTCTGGCCTATTTCGACCTGTTTGAAAACATGTATTTGATGGCTTGTTGGCCTATTAGGTGGCTTTTAACTAAAGAGGCTTGATGATAGGCTTTCAGGTTGGACAGACTCATATAAAGACCAGGTCGAGCCTTAATATGTGGCCTTAGACAGCATAATAGGCTAGGATTGGGCCTAATGATTTGAATACAGGCCTGACCTATTTAGCGTCTGGCTTGACCTGACCCATTTCCACCCCTAACTGAGAGTAGTAACTAGTGGATGTTAACCAGGAAAGAGGCCCTCTTTGATAAATATTGGGTTCATATTAAATAGAGAAAAAATATTAAATTTTTGAAAATTTAATTGTTATTAATTTGATTCTTCAAAAATTTTATCATTAAATTAACTCTTAAAAATTTATTACATGTATTTTGATAAACTAATTTAGTAGTGTCTTAAATCTTTAAGAAATAAATTTGATAGAATTTTAAATCTTTAAATACTAATTATTAGTGTTTAAAATTTTTTGTTATAATAGTGTTTTAAATATTTGAAGAACCAATTTGGTAACAAAGATTTTTGAGCGTAAAAAATTTTGACGATTAAATCTTTAAATGATTAAATTAATGTTTATTTTCATTAAATATTAATTTCTCATTTTTTATTACAACTTTATAAAATTACTAGTATGTTTGACCTGTGCAATTCACGGGTATAAGAGTTCAACACTTTTTTTTTTAAAAAAAAAATTACAATGGAATTTGAATTATCAAACCACAAAATACTAAATATTAAACATCAAACTCCAAACACAAGCTCTAAACCTAAATCCTAAAATTTAAACTCAAAATATTAAATACTAAATGAAACTTAATTCCAAATAATTGAACGGGTAAAAATTAATTAAAATTTTCTGAGGTTTTAATAGTAAATAAATATGTTATTGAAACTGACTGGTTAACAAAAACATATTGGTATCACATTCTCAAATTATGTAAATTTTGTATATTTTTACTAGGCTAAACCCATTTTGATATTGCGTTTTCACTTGAAAAACAAAAGATAGAGGAGACATTAGAGTAACATCCAACCATAATTCATATTTATATTATATACATCAAAAGTGATATAGATACATTACCGTTTTAGTGGTTTAATTTGGATTCACACCCTAAAAGAGTATTAATCACCTACCATAACAGTAAGATAAGAGATACTCAAAAAATAAAAATAAAAATATTTGGATAAAATATATTTTTAGTCTCTATAAAATAAAGTATTTTTGTTTTTAGTTCCTAATTTTTTTTTAATTTTGGTTTCTATAAAATAAAAAATGTTGCTTTTAGTTCCTACCG
The DNA here is from genome assembly GCA_037177725.1 of Cyamopsis tetragonoloba. NCBI lineage: Eukaryota > Viridiplantae > Streptophyta > Magnoliopsida > Fabales > Fabaceae > Cyamopsis > Cyamopsis tetragonoloba. Next base: position 8,123,588 of record CM074121.1, on the reverse strand, counting down.
CTAAGAGACTTCTGTTAAGTACTAATTAGAATGATGGAGTGTCATGTGTCAATACCACATTAAATCTAAATAATTTTTAATTTGATATTAATTATTTATTAATAATATAAAAGGTAGGTCTATTGCCACTCTTATTTGGTCGACTGTCAGTGGTACATCGGAAAAATCTTTTAAAGTATTTTAAGAATATATAAAATTTAATTTTTTTATTTTATTGGTTAAAAAATATATTTTAAAATTAAAAAGGAGTGATAATAGATAAAAACGGAGTGACAATAAACATATCCAAAAAAATAATAATAAAAAAACAAAACAAAACTAAAATTCTCTTCTTACTCTTCTTTCCTAATAAATCTCTGTAGTGTGAGCTTTCTAACTAAGATGGGGAACAAGATTCTCTTAATTTTCAATTAGAAATGAACAAAATTTTATTCACGTATTTTTTTAATATAAAATAATAAAATAAAAGTAATAAATATGCAATATGAACCAGAAGATTATTACAAAATTGGAGTTTTCCATTTGTTTTGAAAAATGGAAAGAATTCAAACTCACAGGAGAGAAATGAAAACAGATATCACCATCACTAAATTGAAATGTACGTATTCCAACTTGGTTTTTCATGTGTTAGTTTTGTGCAATCCTATCCTAAATGCTTTGAAAAAGTCAAATTAAAGCGACTCTATCTTGTGTAATTCATGTGCACATGGAAAATAAATTGAATTTTGCCCAAAAGCATTCAGGTCAGATCGAATTGTGCCTATAAAAAGTTATCCAATCTGACTAATTTGAGTTTGAGTTGTGTAATTTTTTTTATCAAAGAATCCGATTTGACTAGAACAAATTCGAGTTGGATCTTTTGATTGTATATAGTAATTTATCTTTTCAATTTTAATATATACACTCTATTAAAAAACAATATAAGTACTTTAACATAAAAAACCTGAAATTTAATTAAAAATGTTTAATAAAAAGTAGGGATGAGTTTTAAAGTGTATGATCTGATGTATGACCGTTGAAGTCAGGTAGTTTAGTTAGTAAACACATAAAAACATCTGTGTATGAGTATTTGAATTCAATATTTAATTAATATATTTTTTTATAAAAAAAATCCAATACATGAACCCGATAAATCGGGTTCTAGGGGCGGAGCTATCTATTGCAATGAGGGAGTCTCGGCCCTCTCATTGAAGAAAAAATTGCTAAGAGATATATATAATTTCATAAAATATGAGTAAAAAATTACTAACACTCTAAATGATTGGTCCCCTAAAATTTTAGGCTACTTAGTCTTTATATTTGGAATCCCAAAAATTTTAGTCTAGCTACACCACTGTTAAGTTTAATATTTATAAATTTAATGCGTAAAAGTGATTTTACTTTTTATTGGATTTAGTAGCATTGACCCAACCTATAAACATTCCTAATTTTGCCTCCCTTAGGATTCTCTCCATTTGTGGAGAGAACTGGACTAGTCTAGTTCTTGATCTAAAGGCGACAATTGTGAGTTTCATATTTCTTTTTTATAAAATGTCATTTTGAACGAATAAAATAAAGGGTTGAGATGTTATATATATTTTTTTTAGAAATGAAGAGAATCTTTACTCAATTTTGCCAATGCATCTGTTTCTTTTGCAAGAAATTTTGCTTTAAATATGTTGAGAACATTTGGTAAATAGACTATATATACTTTTCAAAAAATAATATTTTCTAATAAGCAAAACAAATATATTAAAAAGAGTACAGAGAATAATCTAACTCGAGCACAAAGTTATAATTAGAATAGAAAACCTGAAAAAAAAGAAACTAAACTAGTAAAGATGACCAATACAAATGGATTGGCAAGCCAAACAAAATATAAGACCTTTCTCTTCAAGAATTTAGAAAAGACGCACTCACTTTCGGAATCAAAAGTTGATTGAATCTAACATATTATACTAAACTAGCAAAAAACTATACAATGCATGGATTGTATGTATGCAACTATGAAAAATTAAAGTAGTTATATATAATGTTGAAAATATGTTTTATGTTTGATTGCGATAAAAAATTTAAGATTATCACAATCAATACCATATCATACGATTATAATTTGAAGTTTGCCAAATCAAATAATTATTAGTTTAACAATTGATTAACTTAACAACCTAAATCTGAATAGTATATGCTAAGACAATAATTTTATTCTTTAATACACATGATAAAATCAACTCGAAGATTATGAATCCATGATTAATAGAAAGAACCGTTTATATAATTGTGCAAAGACGGATAAGGAAAAATAAATAAAAAAAGTTTATAAATTATAATTTCATCTTCCAACAGCAGGTATATAATATACAGCACCAAATGAATAGTACTACTAATATATAGTATATAGAATTAATTAACAAAGCTAGTTTTTGAGAAAATGAAAGTAGAGAATATTTATTTATTTTCTAGGGGCATGGGACACAGAGCACATGTCTTGTTTGGAGGCCAGTCATCATGACACACCTCAACGAGGGATCGAGGAGTCAATTGCGTTGCGGCCAAATGCAAATGCAAATGGACCCCACCCATATGCCATGCTCTCAAAAAATCAAACTCATTCTAGTTATCTGAATCATGTAGTTGGAAAATATGAAAAATGAATTCAATGCTATAACAGATGTAGTGATGTATCTTAATTTTAGTTTTTTATTTTTTAATTTAAAAAAAGGTAAAATAAAAAATATATTATTGTTAAAATTGTTAGATCAGGGATAACATATTAGTGTTACGACAGCAAATTTGAATCCGAAAAGTGTATTTTTATATTGAATTTGATTTTCAGTTTTATTACTTTTTTTATAATAAAAAAACTTCATAAAACTTTAGATAAAATTACATTCATGTTAATTTAAATTTGGGAATTATTATTTAAAGTTTTACTTTTAAACTATTAAATTAACATGTTGATTGCAACTTTTAAAGGAAATTAATATAGTATTTTAGTAACTTAAAGTTTATAGTACTGAGTTTTAATTTGATCTTTTAACTTTTATTGAGTTTATTTTGATTTAATTTTTGTTTATTGAATAGTTAATAGTTAATTAGAATGTCTAAAATAATTTTAGGAAGTTGGAAAAAAATAAGAAAGAAGTAACGTTGTTTTAATTTTTTTTTAAATTCTTTAACTAAAAAAGGAAAAAAAAAGAACATATTGACTTTTTAAAAAAAAAGATAAAAGAATAAAATGAAGAGAAAAATTAAAAAGACTAAATTAAAACTTGAAATAAATAGATGATTAAGTCCTTTACCTATATTAATGTAACTCTAAATTTTTGTATAATAAAAAAAATTGTTTTAATAATTTAAATGTTCATGAGAAATTAATTTATTAACTCTCGACCGACTGACATATACTTTGTGAAGAAAAGAAAGGATTGTGGTCAGTGGTTACTGATGATGAGCCATGTGCGCATGTGAATCTAAATAAAAAATCAAACACTTGCTGATGACAAGGTAACAATGAACAGCAACCACTTATGTTTGATAAAATGTTGATAAAGTTCGGAGTTAATTTTGAAGTATTAAAATTAATTTTAGTTAATTAAATATTTGTTTGGTTATGAATTAGAGAAAAGTGAAAATGATTTTGAGTTGTCAAAATTAATTTGGCAAATGTAAGAGAAGACTTGTTTTCATGTCAATTGAAAATTTTATACTATATTTTTATTATAAATTTGATTTTAAGTAAAAAAATTTCAAACATAAATTACGTTATTTTAAAATTAATTTTATACAAAATCAATTATTTAAAATTAATTCTACTATCACTAAACCAAACACACACTTAATGGTTGTAGAACCTAAAAACCATGTTTCTAGGGGCTTGTTTGGAACAGTTTTGATTTTTAGTTTTTAAAAATTGTATTATAAAACAATTTTCAGAAACAGTTTTTAAAAAAAGTGAAAGGAGTTTTCAATACAAATTTGTGTGTAAATTCAGAAAACTGGAAACTGAAAACCAAAACATGTTTGAGATATTTTGATATTTTAGTTTTTAAATACTGAAAAACGAAAATGGTTCCCGAAAACTGTTTTTTTTTTTTTTTTTTTCTCTTCCTACTAATTATTTCTTTGAAGTTGTTTCGTTTCTTTTTAAGTGTTTATATAATGAGTAAAAACTTATTTTTGTTTAAGTTTTTATGAATATTTTTATGAAATTATTAATCATACTTTTATTAATTATATTATTATATTTAATTAAGATAGTAATTTAAATTTTTTAATGAAGTACTCTATTCAATTAAACAAAGAAAAATAAAGAGTTATATAAGAAATTTAAAAAATGCTATGATAAAAACAATAAGTACATCAGATATTTGTTGGCAGAATGAATCATATCAAATCGCACAAGTACATATTATGGCATTGACACTCAAATGAGGGGTTTCTGTATATGTTGTTATCATGTGTGGGCTATTATTATTGTTTTTGTTAATCTTTCTTTTGTAACTTATTGTCGCAAAAAATATATTCATAATTTATTTTATATATTATTTTTAATATATTTTTATTGTAAATTTTAGTAAAAAAAATAGATTCATATTTCATCAATGCGTGGTTGGTTAAAGCTTACTATGAGCTGGTTGGCCGACTTGGCTCAAACCTCTTCGTTAAGACATTTTGAGTTCGATCAAAAAGGTTATCGCGAGAGAGTTTATTTTACTTTAAATAAAATATAAATGAGTTATTTACTGTTTTGGCTCTTCACTCTGTAGTCACATAGTATTTTAGTTCCTAACTTTTTAAAATGTCTAGATTAGTCTCTCATTTTATATTCCATAGGTTACTTTAATCCTGGTGTTAAGTGACATTGGCAAAATATCAATGTGACACGTTGAGTACCAATATGGTATGTTAATTGACACTTAAGAGTTTACATAAGCGACATTAAGACGTCGTTTTGCTTAATCTGGAAATAGGTAACTAGTCCCTTAAATCACTTACAACACAACCCAATTTTAGGCTCAAAACGCTGTGTAATTTTAGAGATTAAGCAAAATAACATCGTTTGATCGTTTATATGGACTCATATGTGGCAAATAACCTGTCATATAGACACTTAACTTATCATATAGGCATTTTGTCAATGTCACTTAACGTCAGGACTGAAGTGACTTACAAAGTGCAAAATCAGGAACTAATTCAGACATTTTAAAAAGTCAGGGACTAAAATGCCCTGTAACTACAAAGTGAGAGACCAAAATGGTCAACCATTCAAAAATAAATCTTTTCAACCTGAACAATATTACTTGATTTGGCAACTATTGATATACCTTAAAAAATTCATTACCATTGTCCACTAGCTAGTTAGTTCATTTTTTATAAGAGCAATAAAATAGATATATTAAAAAGAGTACAATGAGTATTGTAACCCAAAATATAAGAGAAAGACATCAAAACTTTAAAAAGCAAACGAATCAATTTAACATCTAATCCAAGAACAAAAAAGAACCCCCCTTAATCTGAACCAACGCCCACTTCGAGGACCTAAACTTGATTGCATGCAAAACCTCCATAGCATATGAGATAGAATCACGAAAAATAAAAATTAAGTGTATGTTTGGATTGACGGTGGTAGAACTGATTCTGAGCATAATTAATTATAGATAAAATTGATTTATGTTTGAAAAACTATGCTCAGAAAATTGATTCTGAGAAAGAATAATGTTTAAATACTCTTGTCAAAACCTAGGTTTTGTTGTGTAAGTTTGATGCATAATTGAATATGGATGGAGAAATAGAAGCAAAAAAAAGTTACTTCTCACAAAACTTAAATTTTGTATCAAGAATCAATTATGACCCAAAGTTGCCAAACATGATTTTTTTAGTAAGAATCAATTTTGTTCCAAGGCAAACCATGATTTTAGTGACAAATAAGCTAAACCAAACATGCTATAAGTCGTTGCTACCCAACCCACAAACTAAGCATGACCTCCTTTTCACCCTTTACCCAAGTCACTCCAAATTGTCACCCAAAACAGAAGATTGGAATGCATAGTTGGTTCGCTTTTGAGAATTCAAGATCAATAATTGGCCACTTAAGAAATAATGTGTGTTTGGTTTAGATTTTAGTGGAATGAAAAGTAAAAAATAAATAAATAAATAAAGATGATTAAGATTATTAAAGCACGAAAATCGACATCTTCAAAAGTAAGTATTTTTAGCTTTGATAAATTTTTTTTTTTTTTACCAAAACAAACTTATACAAACAGACCCATAGTCAACGAGAAACAACCAATTTAATGTACTTTCAAACGTTAGTATATGTATTGCATCACTCATAATGTGCACTTGAAAAATATTACATTCTAAAAAATTCCAAGAAACTCAACTAGGGTGAATGAATAACTATGATATACTACTTCACTTACAACATGTTGATTATGAGGAGCGGACAAAACACTACTATACCGGTCCATCACCATTGTTTGATTAAAAATAAAACTTGTTAACCCATTATGTTATGTTGGTCAAGTAAAGCATAACAATATCTAGTATTTAAGGAGATTGTATTTGAGGAGATTTAACTTTTAATTTTCGATTATCTTCTTTAAATGAGATAAATGATTATGAGTGCTCTTTGAGTTGCTCGTTGAGTTTAAATACTTTTTTTGCTTTAAATTGAAGTCCAACTCTAAAATTTTAATCACCAAAAATAAAATAAAATAAAAATATCTTAGAACAAGTAGGCTTCCTCTAGCTAGGATTGCAAGGAAGAGGAAGGTCAAGACTATTTATGGACCCAAGTTTTTTGTTTATCTTAAAAAATATGACGGAGGAGTAATAAAGAATGAAATTAAGACAAAGAATTTATTATTTTTGCTTTTAGTCTTGTTTAATAGAGTATATATATCACTTTATCTATTTATAAATAAAATACAATAAACACATAAGATAAATTCAACTAAGTATCTGGTATACTTAATAAGACTAACTAACTAATATACTTTAATCACTTATATATGATAAGAACAATCTCATCATAACTCTCCCTAATACTCCATCCCTTCAACTCCACTTTGCTTATTTGTTATAACTAAGACTTGTCTTTTTAACCACGATTTGTACTTCAAGCTCTTCGAGCTTTAGAGGCTAGAGATATGCTTTTTCCCTTTTCTCGCCCTTGAGGTTGAAGACATGCTTTTTCTCTTTTTTTTTCCCTTTCTTGTTCTCTTTTGTGTGAGTTTAGTCTCAGAGGCCACGAGACTTTAATTGTGTGTTTGGCACAACTAGCTTATAGCTTATAGCTTATTTAAGAGTTTATAGCTTATGAGTAAGTAGAGGTGTTTGATAACAACTAGCTTATAGCTTGTATAATGAAAGCTAGCTTATGACAAGCTACTTCAAGTAGCTTATAGCTTATGAAAAGTAGCTTTCAATAATTCTTTCCTATTTTACCCTCTAGTCATTTATTACATGTTTACTCTATCAAATAATTTATTACATGTAATTATTACTTGTCCTTTTAAGTCATTTAACAAATATAAACTACCTAATAAGCTAATTTTACCAAACACCTCTACTCAATTATAAGTCACAAGTCATAAGCTATAAGCTACAAGCTATAAACTATAAGCTACAAGCTATAAGTTATAAGCTATAAGCTATATGTTATAAGCTATAAGCTAGTTTTACCAAACGGAGTCTAAGTCTTCTTTGGATTGATGGTGGGTTTGTAGTTCTAGAAGTTTTTAATCTTCTTTTGAGCTTCTTTGATTTTTTTTTTAGCGTCTCATCGAGTTTCGTTTCAAATTGTTCATAAAAATCTTAGAAAATATGGGAAGTAATAGAAAAGATTATGACATCTTTATTGATTGCAAAAATTTAAAATGTGATGGGAGAATAAGATATGGAAAACTAGAAAAAAATCTATTTAACTTCGGAATTATGATGACACATACCACGGTAAATGATACCGTGCTTTGATACCATATTAGGAAACATAGCGGAGGAATAATAGAGAATAAAATCAAGAGAAGGAATTTATTGTTGTTGCTTCTACTCTTGTTCAATATAGTATAAGCTTAAAAATAAATAAGTCTCGTGAACTTTAGTGTATGACTCTATGTATGTGCACATTTCATAAAGTAGTACATGAATTAAAATACATATTTTAAAAGCAATTACATCTAAATACATATAAATTAAAGTTCATAAAACTTATTTATTTCTAACCTTAGAGTATATCATATACCAACACTATAAACATGTAAGATAAATCTAACTAACACTTTAAGTTTGTATTTTGCTTTTTTTCTTTCTTTCTTTCATACTTTTGTCTAGGAGTGTTACGAGTGTAGTTTATATATTTGCTTTTAAGAATGTGAGAATGCTCAGAGAGGAACAAGAAAAAATGCGTGAGGGGCAATACAAGATTATGAAAGAATTTTTTATATAATATACTTTTTTTTAATACGTTTATATGCATTTTTTTTTTCAATTGATCAAAGATAATTATTAACATTTCTTTTAATCAAATATTTATAAAATGTAGATATGGAAAAAGTAATGGTTGATAAGTTTCAATGCTATTCTAATCTGCAAAGGGGTAATATAGAAATACAAATGGGCACATGCATATATTAATACCAGATAGTCACTAACTTTTTCTAATCTAGGGGCACATTCATTATGTTACTGCAAAGATTAAAACAACATATTTATTGAAAATCAAGGACTAAATTTAAAGGAAAAAAAGGACGAAAATCAATTATCTCTTATTTTTTAAAGACTAAAAACATATTTAATGGGTTAAAATTCATATGATATCACCTAAAACATTCTATATTGCATCACTCAAGTTGCATGGGATTAGCTCAAAACATCAAGTACCTCGAGTTATCAGACATTTCCATCAAGAGATACCAAAAGAGAAGTCTACTCTTAAGATTTTAAAACTTCAATTATGTAATGAATCCAACATCTCATCATTTTTATGCAGTAAAATGCTCTTAAAAGAAGAATGATTAATGATTATTGTCAATTCCATCAAGCATATCATACACTATCACTTTCCCACCATTGTGTACTCAGTTCTTCTAATGTTTTGAAAATTGAATACAAATACAAAAAAATTGCCTAAAAGATTGGCCTTTACAACTTAAGATGTTCCTACAAAACATCTACCACATGATAGTCTATCAAAGTGAAAGATGTGCTTCCGCACACGATACACGTGGACGCAGTAGAGGAATGCGGCCAATGTGACGGCTAGAAATGATAATAAAGTCAGCTTCCAGAAATCCTGGACAGGTGAACAGATAACAAGAAACAGAATCAATGCAGTTAGGGTTTCATTCAAGCATCAGATTCAAAGCAATAGCCTGTTTATGGCTGAATATGAAAATTTTTCATTTAGTATAAACTATGATGATACCAGAATTGTAGCAGAGTTAGTTGTGTTGCAAATAACTTTTGTACTATTGTTGGCAGAATTGGAGTTGTTCTCCAATTATAGTAAGAGTTTCACCTCTTACCCGATTCTTTAACAATCATTTTATTATGCGGGACCCAAAGTGTTAAAATATGTTGTCAAGATGAAACTCTAATTCTAACTAAAGTTCAAACCCAACCACACCTATGAAACTACATGTAAGTTTTGTCGTAGTTGAGAAACCTAGAGGAAGCCTTATCAATAGCTTAAAAATGAAGTAATTAAAAGAAATTGTTTTGGAGTAAACTTTGGCATCAAATTTGGGTAGATCATAGCCCTTTAAAATTACACTTTGTAAAATGTTATTTGTCTAAGCAACAACTGATAAACCATTTCACTGGTTACTTCAACATTTCTTCCCATATTATCAGATTGCTTTGTGCATCTTAGTCCATTGAAGCATTCGTGTAAAGAAACGGATATTATGAAATATACTATATGTTGAACCCCTAATTCTTTTACTCATTTACCAGAAAAACATTTTTTTTAAAAAAAAGAATTAACTATTCTTCCCCATTTTTATGCAAGTAAGAAGCAACATTGAAGAAAATATAGATATTTGGGTTGCACACGAATGTCAGTTGTAAAACTCACCCGCGGATCGGATATTATGATTCCCATAACATAGGCCAATAAATCCATCATAGACTGAAGTGAATTCTGAACACCTCCAACTATCAATCGGTCAGATTCAGGAACAAGATCCTATTTAAGAAAATGAATAGAAGAAAAGAAAAGAAAACTCAGGCCAAGATGATTTAAGAAGAAACAAAACTTTCATGATTCATAACAGACATTAAAAGCTATGTTTCACATGATATTTGTTAAAGAAATTTCTGAGGAAACAATTCAAATAATTTAAGACAATAAGGGTTATTTCTTGCCTGCATTTGTTGAAGAACAGACAAATCAAACATCCACAATCCAAGCCGAGATATAGCAACACTTCCCATCAGAATATATGATGATAAAAAGCCTTTTTTGATCCATATTGCAACTATACATGGGAGGAGGCAAGTCCACTGCATGCAGAACATACATAAAGTAAACAAGGACAACAAAGATCAATAAAATCATGATAGGAAAGATTGATTTTGGGGAAATAATTTCAGTAAGTTGACAAAAGTAAACAATTATTTCTCTAAAATAAGTTTAACAAAACATGCAAAACCATAAATAATGATAACTTGTATGCTATCGCTAAGTATTGTCCTAAGTTTTAAACTATAGTTCACTTTGAGATATCATGCTATAATGTCATGTTTATAGCCGTCACTAATAAAGCTACATCTGTGATTGAGGTCTACAATGATCACATTCGACCACATCTGACACGATGTAATCGTGATCAAAATGCAACCACAACCACTATCATAGTTTTGACCGTCACTAAAACCTCATTAGACTGAGTTAAGTCTACAATGACCATATTTGACCACAATCGTGATTTAAAACATTGGTATTACCAGCAACACATCATTTTCGTACTTGTTCACAAAGAAAGAAAAAATGAATACTTCACTAGTATTCAGAACATGTCATTCATAAAGAGCATTGTAGAGCCATTTATAAGTTTATACCTGAGACCAGATAGACCAAATTCCAGTTCTAACAGTTGAAATATGAGACTGTAGGACAGGATATAAAATAGTTGCACCTATTCCAATCACAGCACTTATTCCTCTTGCTATTCCAATAACATATGCAGGTATTCCTTTCCATTCTAATGTGGCTGTCATCAAAGTTCCAAAGCTGAGACATTAAGTAATTGAAATTTCATTAGTGAAGGAAGCTTCTTTCCCATCTAACAGCAAAGAGATACATGAACACATGCTTCTGAACAAGCTTCTAAAGAGTCTACTTCAATCTTGCGTGTTTATTGTCACTAATTTAATAAATTTTTTCATAATTTCTCAAAATTATTAAGTTGAATAATATAAGGAAAAAATGTATTTAAATAAAAATTATTTGAATATAAGTAGGAAGAGAATACAAGAGCGGCAATATATACTCTTTACTTTGGTTTTTAAATAGACAAGATATTTAAGCATTAGTGGAAAGAGAGATACCAGCAACATCCACACTAACACACTCTTTAAGCACAGTCCTTGTTGTTGGTCGAAATTCAAGTGTGACACGCTAAATTACACTCCGATCTCCTATCGCCTTTTTAGCAAGATTTTAAATTGTGGTCTGCTTGCGGCCACTATATTGCAGTTTTTGCCATCATCGCAACCACAACAATTTAAAACATTTTCAGTGAGCCACGCTCAAATTCAATAAGTAGCGAAGAGTATGTTGGAAAAAAATATGCTAGAAAACGTGTTTCTAGCAATACTCAATGTGGAAAAAGGCTAATTCAGATTTGTTTTTTTCTTTTTCAATGCAATTTTTACAAGCTTTAGTGGTTTATAATGTAAGCTTTTACCTGAGAACAGTGAAAAACAACAAAGCCAGAGCAAGTCCAGGAAGAGCAACTTCTTGCTGTACATAAACTCTCCAAGCAGCAACATAAGGGATCTCTAAAAACCACTCACAATTTTTTTTCCTTCTCTTTCTATTTTCCAATTCTGAGTCACTACCACTAACAGAAAGCAAGCTATCTTCCTCCGAAGCGCGATTGTTCCTTTCCTGATCACTTTGTAAAAGTCTAGCCATCCTCCTTTGGCTACTTTCGCGCAAAGCTGGAATTCCGTTGTATACCGAAGTTAAAAGCCAATACTCCACCCAAACAGACACTGTATTCCAGAGTGCTAAAGTTATAGCAGATGCTTTTAGAGACACAAAGCTTATTATGAATCCTGTAATAACTGGAGCAAGAAGTTTGCAGCTTAGATCAATGCGTCTGATAATTGAGTTCATCTTCGTCAGCAGTTCCGGTGGATGACCTTCGGATATAACTAACAACCTGCACAATGTAAATTTCATTAAAAACTTGAGTCTCTACACAATATTTCTTTTATAACTGGACTAGACATTTCACATAATTCAGTTCAGCAAGGCATTACATTTTGAAGAGAGACAAATAGAAGTATTAATCCGGCTTTGAAATACCACTTTTCCTTCATCATCAATAAACTGCTACAAAACCAAACAAAACTGATAGACAGCAACAGTTAAACTATATCTGACTTGTAAACCTTGAGAGATTGCAAAGACAAGACAATGGTGAGAACTAAGTGTATGTTGGGATTATAGTTGGGATGGCCAATTCAGTGCTTGTTTGGTTTTCCGTTCACTAACTTTCACTTTTGGATATCAACGGTTATAATTTGTTTGACACAAATTCCAATCACGTTCAACGGACGGACCAATTTCTAACTTTTAGTACTTTTACTTTTTGTCAACTAAAAACTAAACACACACTCAATGGTTTGAAGTGTGTAAATTGTGTTCCACACGTAAATAACATGTCTGGTAAAAATCACTTTCAAGTTGATTTTGAGTCTCAAACCATGGTTTCCGTGAATGCGAAAAAAAGATTTACTTTTCCATTGGGCCAAACGAAAATTTGCAAGCTACAAAAAAAACATAGTAGAAAACCATAGCATTAGCATTTGATTCTAGTAATAGATTATTCATTATACATGATGCTTAATCAAATGTGAAGCTTCTTTCATTAAAGCATCAAGAGTATTACCATTCTCTTTCAATCAAGATGGTACCGGCAAGAGTTGAAAGTACACCAATGCCACCACAGATATTGATTATCAACACCAACAATATAAAATCTTGGAAATTTGTGAACTTCAAAGATGGGTAGACAAGTAAGGCAACTACATTGGCCCCAGCAATAACAAAAGAGAGATTTTGTGTCACCAACCACAATTGCAAAACCTGCCAATAAAACATGAAGATACTAAAGACTCCTTGACCTTCATAATCAAAGAATTATGAAGCAACTTGAAATAACTAAAGATACTAGTGTCTAGACTACGAGTAGTCTTCATAGGAAGCAATCGTCTGAGTTGGGAACATCCACAGCATGTTAGGGCTAGCTTCCTCAGTTGGATTTTTTTTTTTCTACATACAAGGTTTGAACTCGGAAACTTACTTAAAGGGAATTAGGTATGTTGCACCAAAACCAACCAATCGTTGCTAAGTCCATGGCAATAAAAGTAAATGCGGAAGAAGAGTGACCGAGCAAGAAAGTACCCTGTAAATATGTTAGTGGTTGAGACTTTCCTTAGGTACTCTAGTTTATCTTAGACTAATTATGAAGATGTTTTAATATTTCTTTTATGTATGTTATTTTGTACTGCTAATACGTGCTTTTCTAAGCAGTTAAAAGGCTTGCTTATTGCTGCTGTCACATCATGAACTGAATGGTATGATTACACACAATGTATTTTGTATAAGAAGATATTGTTTTATATAGGTGAAACTGCACCTACATGTGTTCAATGCAAGGAGTTGCTACTTAAAGCTTCGCTGCCCTAGCCACTAGACCAACATGTCGGGGTTATTACTTATAAGAAGATATTGGAATGAATGAAAATCATCAGATCTTCAACGCAACAAAATACTAGACCTACTAGAGTTTCTGTGATGAAAAACAGAAAAGGAATATTCTCAAGTTCCTTTAGCTTCATGGGCAAATCAGAAACAGTGGAAATTTGTGATCTCGTTTTCACTGTTGGAGGAACTTTTCATTTCAGTAGAAATATGCCAAAGATTTATCCTAGACAATACACAAGTCAAAGATAATATAGTCTAAAGATATTTCTGCATTCTCCTATCATCTATGACAAAATGTATCTTGTGTTTTTCCCAAGCAATAGTCAAAACAATAAACAACAAAAGCATTATTTCACTAGGAGAGATGGGCTACATGGATCAAGTGATGTTATTGTGATCAATCAAAGACAGTATTTTCATAAATATTAGTCAAAACTCCTATGTAATAGTCAATACGATAACTGAAAAAGAATAGAATGACATAGTCTATGAATTAAAAAAAAAAGTGAGAATTGCATTTCGAAAAAAAAAAAAAAACAGGGTTAACAGAACTTGGGGTCACCTTGACATAAGACAACTTATCAACCCATCTTCCAATTAAGGGACCAAACACTGCAATGGAAGCAGATTCAACAGCACCATATATTGCTGCAAAGAGCAACGAGTCTGGCCAAATGTTTATCATATATAAACCAACAGAGAATTCCCACATTCTGCAATCAGAAACCATGAGTGAATTCAACTAGCATAATGTATTCATCAGGCCGCAACGATTCTGAAAATCGCAATTCTTAAATGTGGTCTTTTTCTAAGCTTGGTTACAGTTATATTTAATTGATACATTTTAGAAGGGTCATAATTAAACATATTGAGATATTTCACATCCCACTCATAAGTTTCAGAATTCATAGGACAAGCAATCATTTTCAATTCACTCACTAACAAGGATGTTGGTGTGTTACAGGCACATTAGAAAAAGTATAGTTCGAACCCTAGAGAAAGCATCAGTTTGGGGGCAAGTTTATCATCTACGCCCAAGAGATTAGTTTTCTACACCGATTATAAAACGGAATAACCTGAGGAACCAAGAAAAAAATTTAATTCACCCTCTTTGGTACAAATGTATAAATCCATTATCCTATTTAATAGGTATATTATTAGACATTGAAACAGCAAATTAAACTGCATAGAGAAACAGATTCTGATAAAAGGGAATTTCAAAAACCAGGAAAAAATTATTCTGTTATCTCTCCAAACTTTGTGACAATGAAATCGAAAGAACCAATAGTGATACATCAACATTACGATTTATGAGCATAATCAAACAGTGTAAGAAGAAATGAAAAAAGAACCTGGCACCCCATCTAGCCAAAAAGTGACCAACATATAAATAAGTGATAAGAGAAGATGGATTTTTTTCTTCGTGTTCTTGGTTGTGCAGAAGAGAATCTCTTAATGTGATGCTTTCTTCCATTTCCCTTCTTCACTTCTTTTGACCATTACTATCACAATGGTGGTTATCTTAGCTTAGTCAAGCAAACAGCATGCAATTTCTCATCATCAATACAAATGAATAATAATTTATAAGAAAATAGATAATTATGATTGGTGGCTGCAAGAGATAGTTTTTATTCAAAGAGCTATAGAATAATAGTTTCGTTGAATTGTAGCTGGAATCTCAGTTAGAATATTTTGTGATTTTATGAACTAGAATGAGACGAAGGAGTCCGTGTGTTCTATTTTGTAGCCACGTAAATGACACGTGGAGGGGCAGTGTAACGGCTGAATAATGCTAAAAAAACAAAAATTGTGCGACATTTTATACTTATTTGTTATTATTTAAAAATAATTAATTTAGGTTTGATTATATTTTTGTCTCTTAATTATATATTTTTTATGAGTTTAGTCCCTCAATTTTCAAATATTTAGTTTTGGTCCCAAATTTATAAAATGAACGATTTTAGTCATTTTATCGCTAATTTAAATAAAAATAATCGTTAATTCAAATAAATTTTGTTGTTAATTTAAGTAAAAGTCATTACTAATTTGAAAACAAAAACAAACAAAAAGACTAGAATTGTCCATTTTATAAACTTGAAGGACTAAAACTACTCATTTAAAAGTTGGGAGGACTGAATTCACGTCCAATATAAAGTTGAGGGATTAATAATAAAATTACACTTTAATCTTAAAGGTGAATAAAAAATTAATTATTTTAAAATTTATTAAATTGAGAATAAGAAGCTATTTATATTTATAATGTTAAAAATATTTTTTATATCTTTTTTCTCTTTTATTATAATTGATTTTTTTTGTTAACACTTATAATTGATTACTTTGAAAAGTAATTTAAAATAAGTTTTTAAGAAAATACAAATTTATTTATTTTTTTACATCTAATTATTTTTTTAAGCATAAGCAAATATTTTAAAAGTTTTTATCGTTAATTTTATTAAAAAATAATTATTTTGTAAAATAAGTAAGACTCCTTATTTTATGAAAAGTTGAACTTTGCCACGAGTTTTTTCTTTAGTTACTCAAACGTTGTTTTTATTCTTAGAATAGAAAATTATTATTATTATTATTATTTTGCATAAATAGACTTACTTTTTTCATTAAAACACTTTCCAATGCTAGAAGTCGAATTATTTCACTCGTAATGTGTTTCTACCCTCAATATCTTTAAGGTTTTTTTAACAATAATTAGTAATTAATTAATAAAATTTTATATAAATAGAAGTTATTAAGTCGGTAAAGATTTTAATAAATATACATAAAGTATAGTAAAAAAAGTTTTAATCTAATTATTATTAACTTTTTTTTATATATGGAAAAGTGTAGTAACTTGACATCGAACCCCATATATCTTCACATATAAATTTGACATGAATAAAATACACTTAAATAATATAATGTATTTAAATAATATTATTTTCATACAAATAACTAGTACACGCATTATTACGTTGTCATCTCTATGCTCAAAGTATCAATTATTTGTATCAAGTTCTTCTAAGTCTTATAATTTATTTCAGGCCCAATTAAGAATTATTTATGTTATGTTATTTTTTAAATATAATTTGCTTTTAAAGTATTAATTAATTATGTATTTTTCTTTTAGTCGCTTCAGATTAGAGTATAAGTTACACAAGTCACGTTCTATTTAGCCAAATGTTTGCTTATTATATTTATAGTTATAAAACTCATATTAGTCATCGACTCGGTCAAGAAACTAGATCATTGGTCGAACTAGTAGGTCATTGATTGAATCGATTTAACTTGATATAAGATAATATTTTATAATTTATACTAATATTTACAAATATCATATATATTTTACCGTAAAATTTAATATATTAAAGAGTGTTTGTGTACTAATCACATATTAGTACTAATGTTAATTAAAGTTTATGCAAAATTAAAATATATAAATATTGATAAATTTAGATTTATATATAAAATTATAAGGTAGATAATATTTTTTTAAAAAAAAATAAATGCAAATACGTTAAAAACTAAATTCATAAATATATTGTAATAAAATTTTCTATTATAATAATATAAATAATATAAACATACTTATGAAATTTTTTATATTTGACAACTAACACATATTTTACTATATGTTAAATAT
The DNA here is from genome assembly GCA_037177725.1 of Cyamopsis tetragonoloba. Lineage (NCBI taxonomy): Eukaryota > Viridiplantae > Streptophyta > Magnoliopsida > Fabales > Fabaceae > Cyamopsis > Cyamopsis tetragonoloba. The sequence continues at coordinate 8,106,030 of CM074121.1, read as the reverse complement.
ATTTATATTCTAAAATATTTTATATAATAATATAAATATATTTATAAAATTTTTATTACAATATATTTATGAGTTTAGTTTTTTAATGTATTCACATTTATTTATTTTTTTAAAAAATGTTATCTAAGTTATAATTTTATATATCAATCTAAAGTTATCAATATTTATATATTTTTAATATTGTAAAAACATTAACATTAGTACTAATGTATGATTAGTACACAAAATTTTTTTTAGTATATTAAATTTTATGGTAAAATATATATTACATTTGTAAATATTAGTATAAACTATAAAATATTATCATATATCAGGTTAAATTGGTTCAACCAGTAAGTTAGTGGTTCGATCCGTGATCCAAGACCTTGACCTAGTCGATGACTGGTATGAATTTTATAACTACTATAGATATAAGTAACTAATAATTGAGTCTTAAGCAAACATTAAGCCGAATAGAACATGATCTAGATAACTTATATTCCAGTCTGAAGCGACCTAGAAGAAAAATACATAATTAATAAAAACTTTAACTTGAAGCAAATTGTATTTCAAAATTAATTTAATGTAAATAATTCATAATTGGGTCTGAAATAAATTATTAGACTTAGAATAACCTAATATAAGTAAATGATACTTGAGAATAGGGATGACAACGTAATTAGACGTGTACTGGTTATTTATAAGAAAATAATATTATTTAAATACATTATATTATTTAAATGTGTTTTATTCGTGTCAGATTTATAAATTAAAATTTATATGGGAATGATTTTTTCTTTTTGTGTTATTTAATGAATTTTCACTAGAGAAAATTTATAGAATAATAGCATCATATTTTTTATGGCTAAATTTATATTTTAGTCTCGTAACTTTATCTCAAATTTTAATTTGGTCCTTTTATTTTTTTTCTTCGTAATCTTAATTTATATTTTCAATATAATATAATCGTTTTCTATTAATTTTTGTTGGTAAATAATAACTAACAATAATGTCAATAATAAAACTTTTTATCATTGTCTTTTTCTTTCTCATATCCAGTAACTATTTTAGACATTTTTATTAATTATTTAATGAATTAAAATAAAGCAAAAATAAGTAAAGAATCAATATGAACAAAAAAAAAAGATCAAAATTGAAATTTAGTCTAAAGTTTAGGGACCAAAATGCTACTTTTGCGTTATTTTATTTATTATAATATTTACCATTAATTTATTTATTCTTCAACTAATAAAAACTCTTTTTTTTATTCATTAAAGTTCAAATACACCTTTAATAATTTAACCACAATCTAAGTATTTGATATTTTCATTAAAAAATAGAGACTTAAATAAAAACTAAATATTAGATTAAAAAACAAAATCAAGTTAATATCTATCAAATCTGAATGTTTTAATAAAGAATATAACTTTATTGAATTCTGATTGTCTCGTATCAAATTTTTTATTTGTTTGGATAAGAGACCATGATATCATCTTCGTAGAGATGAAACCATAGACACCATAGAAATACCTATCAAGAAATAGCAAGAACAGTTAAGAATAGCTATGGACATTATAGCAGAACTTGGACAACTAACATATATTTTACATCAATTTGACTTGAAGAATTTAAATATAACATCGAAACAACATAAAATAAAAATTACAAATCACATATTAAACCCAAAAAACGATTAAAACTTGTGCTAGAATTGTGTATAATATATTCCTAATAAATACTTGTCTTTTATGATGAATAGTATTATTGTACTACACATGAATACATCGAAAGTAGCAATAGACTATTATGTTTTGATACTTGTTCTTCACACTTCTTCGATTATGTTTTCATGACCACTTGCGTTTAATTTTAATTTTAGTCGTAAACGTTGCATTTTAATTTGTTAAAAGATAAAGGAATTTTAAGAAATATTGTACTTAAACTAAGAGCAGATGTTATTAAAAGAAAGAATTATTTTGCAATATTAAAAAATTGTATTAAATTAGATGACGTGGATGAATTATAACAAATATCGTTTATTAAATGGAATCACGTGGAGAAACAAATTTTTTCCTTATTTTAAAGAAACACCAGAAAAATGATCATTAAATATTTTTAAAATACGAAACAATATATACTTATAATTAATTTTCTTATTCCACTTACTTTAATGACAAGTGTTTTAAAAACAAACATTAACTAGACCCAAAAGAAATTCATATCTTTATTAATAACTTTGTCACGGGTTGATTTGCGGAAATTAAAAAGGCAAAAGTGTGACGTGTCTTTTTTTTTTTTTGGGTATTCAAGGTATTCAGAGACAATTCGGAGTTGTCGAAAGTGACATTGTCGAAATATTTTACATTAAAAAATAATTAAATATCAAACTCCAATAAATTACGTTCCCTGTTCTTTATATAGGTTATTTTTTTTAAAAAAAATTATTATAAGTTATCAATTAATTTATCAATTATTTATTGTTTTGATTCCTCATTTTGTAATCACAGAAACATTTTAGTTTTTAATTTTATAAAATATTTGAATTAGTCCCTAATTTACATTTCGTAAGTCACTTTAGTCCCCAATCTTAGTAACACTAAGAAAATGCTTACGTGATATGTTGAATGCCTATACGGTATGTTAATTAACACCTAGAAGTCTATGTAAGCGACAAAATGACATCGTTTTGCTTGATCTCGAAATAGATATCTCGATTAGTCACTCAAATCACTTACTAAATAATCTAATTTTAAGCCTCAAAACGCTGCATAACTTTGGAGATTAAGTCAAACAACATCTTTTGGGTGTTTATGTGGTCTTATACGTAGCAAATAAAATGTAATATAGGCACTTAACGTGTCACGTAGCCATTTTGTCAATGTCACTTAATATCGAGGACTAAAGTAACTTATAGAATGTAAACTCATGAACTAATTCAGACATTTTGAAAAGTCAGGGACTAAAATGCCCTGTAGCTAGAAAATGAGGGACCAAAACGATCAATCACTCATTACTTTATTAATGAATATTTTTTTATTTATTTCTTATTTAATTTTTAAAGATTTAATTAATAATAAAGTAAAAAGAGAGTAAAATAAAAGAAAAATATATATTAAATGACTTAAGTGTTTATTAAAAAATAGTACTTGTTATTTTTAAATAATTTTAATGAATTGACTTATAAATAATATCCGAAAGAATACTTAAGCGGCACAACCCTGTGTTAATCTCAGGTGTTACGTGACTTCCGGCAAGAATGCTATTTTTTCCTTTCTTTTCTTTTAATTTTAATAATAATAATAATAATAATAATAATAATAATAATAATAATAATAAACTTGTCGTATATCAAAATATCATCTTATTAAGTTTTAAGATATATATATATATATAATTGAACTTTTCTTTTCTTTTCTCAAGCCATGAGTATTATACAAGAGACTTTTTGCTTGAGAGAAATTAATTGCTTATTAATTTAATTGAACATTTATTTTATGAGAGAATTTAATAAAGGGTTAAAAATTAAATAATTTTTTTGAACTTCAGTGTACGTACATTTAGATATAAATACTTTTAGAATATGCATTTTAGTTCTATGTACTTTTTAAAGTGTACACATAAATACAAAGTCATATTCAGCGATGCTAATTTTAATAAAAATCGTTACTGAATGTGATTTTTGTACTTAGTGTACAAAAGTTTAGAAAACTAAAATGCACACTTTGAAAGTACTTACTTCTAAGTGCACCTACACTAAAGAATTTTAGGGAATTTATTTATTTTTAACTCTTTAATTAATAACTTATGAATTTTTATGGTAATTATTATTATAAATTTGACGTGAAAATATAAAGGTTAAATTAAATTTTTAGATTTTATTTTTCTTTATTTTTTGTTTTAGTTCTGATAGGATAAAAAATCATTTAATTTAATCTTTATACGTATTTTTTTTATGGATAAGTCTTTAGACGTATTCTTTTGTGTTTTAGTTTTTGATTTTTTTGGTTTTTTTTTTTTATGAATAAATCTTTAGACGTATTCTTTTGTGTTTTTTAGTTTTTGATTTTTTAGGTTTAAGTATACAATTTAAAATGGGTTAATTCGATATTTAAATATCTTTATTTGCTAAAATAAATTTTATTTCTCTTAACAAAATAATAATTGTACACATAACTAGAATTCAAATTCAAAATAATTGTCCCATTCTTCATTCACGTTCTTTAGTTTTCTTCTTCATCTCCATCTCCACTCTTTATGATGGGGATATTTTTCTCTTTATCTCCATTCCCCGCCTTTCTATGGAGACCGAAGGAATTCCGGTGGATATTAAAAAATATAAAAAAAAAATTAAAGTGTAAAAGACTGAAACACAAGTGATAAAAGAAGAAACCAATTTAAAAGCCCGAACAAACAACGCAAAAGCAAGAATGGCATGCAAGATTGAACCAGCGATAACACAACAATTGATAATGCAGGGGCAGAAACTAAGAGCAGATGTGATAATAGGTTAAAGTTAATCATATCATTTTTAATATATAAATGACTACATTAATCCTTTTAATTTTTTGTACATTTATTATATTAAATAAGAATATTTATATACATACTTAGAATTTTCATTTTACTTTTCATAGAAAAAAATAGTTAAAATTTATAAAATTAAAAAGACTTAAAAAATCCCTTTTGATTTTAAATATACATATGTATTTAAGTATTTAACTATGATATTTTAGTAACTTTAAAGGAAAGTGAGGATTCGCAAGAATACTGGGACCTCGAGAGACGGGAGAGTGTGATTCCCGTTCTCATCCCCACAAAAAAATTTTTTCCCGTCTTTGAAGCCCTATTTGGAACAGTCCCTATGTCTGGGAATAAATTGCCAAGCCTATTCACATAGTTTTTTATTTTATTTTTTTTAATTTATTGAGAAGTACAGTAAGATTAATTTATTTTTTGGACATGTGCATGTGTTAGCACAGCCTATTTATAGGTAGAAACCACACCGCCTATAACACTACTTACACACACCACACCACACCGCCTATCATATTATAATGCATATAATTTAATTATTGTTTTAATTCATTTTTAGATCATATAGAAATTAGGAGATCGAATTTTCCTATTTCACTTGCAATTTTTCATGGAAACAGAGCAAGTCCTTCACATGAAAGGTGGTTCCGGAGAAACAAGCTACACAAACAATTCATTGCTTCAGGTATATACATATCCTTATCAACTCTTTTTCTCTCTCAACTTATTTTTAACATAATACATACTAAGAGTAACCATGAATCCGGATTATTCGAGTAATAGAATCAAATTAATCTAATTCAATCATAAAAAATAAATTAGTTCGGATTAATAGGTCTAAATAGATTAAAAAAAAATATAAATCCATCTTTTATAATTTTTATTAAAATATTGAATAACTTAAAATTCAATCCAATCCAATCTTTTTTTGTATGGGTTTGATTGGTCCAGATTACGTGTAAAAAAATGTAAATTTATTCAAATTCAATTACCCATATCTTTTAATGGATTCGTGTGCAGTGCGTAATATATACATGAATTATGAGTGTTATTATTATTGCCACCACACTATTCTCAAACGACATTAAATGCTATTATTTTATTTTTAAAATTGAAATTAAAAAATTAGGCGAAATTGAATTTACAAATTTGGTTCGCCGAAGAAAAAAAAAACGCTACACACCAACATAAAAGTCAACCTGATTTATAAATATGAGCACAACCAAATTGAAAATACAATGTTATTAAAAAATTGTGTTGTAAAAATATTACTTAAAAACAAGTTACGTTATTAAAGAATAAAAATAATTAATAAAACTATCTGGTTTCTAGCGGATTTCCAATCTAGTTTTGATGGCTTATATTTATTATTTACAAACACAATTTATTTTTTAGTAATTTTTTTTACAAAATTTTTCATTACATTGTATTTTAAAATTTTGGTATCAACTAGATTTTTAAATCTAATTTTAACTATATTTATAATTTCGGTTTCGCCCATATTTATATATTCAGTTAGAGGATAATTTTTTAAAAAAATAGCTTGTAATGCCATTTGAGAAGACTGTAATGACAATAGTATCACCCATTAATTATTTCTCTAATAAAATATAAAGATAAAATTAATAAAAGAACTATTAATAATAATAATACATTTACATACAAACAAGATTTTTTCTTTTAGTAGTTGATAAAAAGATGCCGAGGGAGTATTTTATTTATGGATTCTATAATCTATAATTGCCTGTAAAACGCAGTCATGAATTGGCATTGTCGGTTGCACTCAGAAATTGGTGCAACAATTACCCCTGTAGATCAGGAACAGATCTCCTCATATTCAAAATTAACTTAATGCGAGAAATGATATATCTTTTAAGAAATTCTTATAGTTATGTTTTTATTACTATATAAAATATAAAATTAAATGTATTTTTAATTTTAAAATCATAAAAAATATTAAAAATATGAAAAATATTAAATCTTTCTATTAAATCCTCTTAAATATCTTTCTACTATTCACATAATTTTAACAAGTGTCTTCTATTTTTTACTAAGCATTTACTTTTTGAAGAAAGATTACAATTATCAAAATTAAATAAATAGTAGAAGGATTCGTAGAAGGGTTTAGTATGAGGATTTAACATTGCTCTAAAAAATACTATTCTTTAATATTTTTATAGTTTCAAGATTGAAAGTGCATTTAATTTTATACTTTATATGATAATAGGAAGATAAGTAAGAAGATTTTTATGAGGATATAACATTACTCCTTAATATATTATGTTGATATTTTTATATTTATTTTTCTCTTCATTAATGTTTATATGAATTTATATATTTAATGCGCATTTAATACTTAAAGAAAAAAGAAATAGACATATAAATATTAACAACAAAAAATGATAAATCTTCTTATAAATTTTCTTACTCACTAATTTTGACATGTATCTTCTATCTTTTCCTAAATATTTATTTTTTGGAAGATAAATGACACTTGTCTAAATTAAATGGATAATAAAATTTGTAAAAAAATTTAATAAAAAAATTTAATATTATTTTATTAACAACATATATCATATTAATTTTGAACATCGGAGAATCTATTTCATATGAATCTACTGCATTTGTACACTTTAAAACAAAAATGTCATTTCCAAGGTATGTTTAGTTGAGGTTTTCTATTTATGAGAATCAATTTTATTTAGGATTTTTTTAACCTGTATAATATTGCACAGGTTAAAGAACCAAACATAGAAAGTTTTTGTTGAGAAAAACAAAACTTTAATGAAATAATGCATGACATATAATAAATACTGTATTTTCTTTCCTTCTTTGGTTTTTTAACCTGTATAATATTGCACAGATTAAAAAATCTCATTTATTTATAGTCATTTTCAATTTCCACGTAAATCTTACAAATATTAAAAGTTCTTGCTTCATTTAAAATTAATTTTGTTTATAGTAAAAGTTAAAACAAACAGAATGTTGGTTAATTCATGTTTGCATCAACTTTGTCTAACTAAATATCACTCCGTATCATTTATAGGGGATATTTAAATTTTACTATAAATCTTGTTTGAGATTGATAATTTTCTTTGGCCTTAAACAAGGTCTATCTTATAACTAAATTTTTTGTGTACAAAAAAAATTAATTATTGTCATTTAATTTATTTATTCTTATTTCATGTAAAATGTAATACATTTTCCTAACTTACTCATGATATTTATTAGAAAGAGAGAGATATGTTTATTGAAAATAGCATGAGAAAACTTTAATAATGTTATTAAATGTACTACTTCGATATCAAATACTTTCTCCTGTCATTTTTATAAGAAACACAGGATAAATTTCACACACACTAACAAAACATATTTAAAGATATATTCATCAATTAATAAAATGATAAATTTAAAAAATTGTCCATGTAATTAATACATTCACTTACATAAGAAATTACCACTGCTCTTGATTAATTGAGAATAACAAAGTATTTTTACTTTTTCTTAGCAATTTAATATGCCTAGAAAAGATGCTAAATCTCTTATAATTAGGATGCAAAAAGAATCACTTTTTGTCTCTTATAAAAAGGACCAAATGAAGTATAAGCAAATTTTTGGACAATTATATGTTTTTAAATATGACAAATGATAAATAGTGCCCTAACCCAAATATAGTAAAATAATATTAGAATGTGTAGTTTTTTGTATTCTCGAGAGACGGAACAATGTGTTCTTATGATTATTTTTCTACTTCTAGTAACCTTAATTAGTGCCCTAAGGGCACTGCATATCAAGAGCCTTTAAATATAAATAAATTTAACTACCTCCACTTGCATTTAATAAGAATTTATCTAAAATACACTCCACTCAATTTATTCCCTCATTTATTACAATGATTTTAAAGTGAAGAGAGATTGATTTAGTTAAGGGTACTTAAGAAAAACTAAATATTTTTGTAAAGTTTAAAGGAGATTAAGTACTTATGCAATAAGCTATTTTTAAATTATAGGTTTTTTTAGAAAAAATTACAAAACTTACTTGAATAAGCTAGGAACCCATAAGCTATTTCAAGTTGCGCATAAGCCTTTCCAAACAGGGCCTAAATGAGACTAACTAATTTTCTTAAGCGGCGTGAAGTAGTTTTTTTTTCTTATATTCCATCCATTCCTAATTATAAGCCCATAAAAAAAAATCACACATATTAACAAAAATGTTAACATTTAGAAAATACATTATACTTTGAAAAGTTATCATAAATATTCAATTTTATCCCCATTTAAAATTCACTTCCATTTAAAAATTAACCTCTTATATCTTCGTTAATTAGGGGTAAAAAAGAAAAATAACAATAAATATCTCAATTTTCTATGTTGGACTTATAAAAAAAATTACTAACTTTTTTTAAGGGTTTATATTTAAAAACGGAGGTGGATAACAAAGGGAGTATAGGACTATGCTAAAATTTTATTATATTTGGAATTATAGGCGATATTAGAATAAATATTTAATATGTCCGGTAAGGCCAGCATAGCTGGCAAGGACATAAGTGTGTGTGAGTTTAAGGTACAGAGTTCAATTCCTGGTATTGTTAATTTTCTTATAAACCAAAAAAAAATTAATATATATTATCTATTATATTATGTAAATATAGAATTTTAATGGCTATATTAACGTGAGACAATCTATATCGAATCTATACCGATTATGGATATTAACCCAACAAGCCTACAATAAAGTGCTAATATAGAGATTTTATTTGTGGTGTAGACTAGTGTCAACGAGCAAATGAGTTATCACATAAATCTTGTGTCTATTTAAAAAAATACTTTTATTTTTACATCTTTAATATGAGTACGGATTCATTATTTCTAAAAGTAAGTGTTATAAATATGAGTACGGATTCATTATTTCTAAAAGTAAGTGTTACAAGACTTACTTTATTTAATAACTTCGTATGGATATTAAATTTGACTAATTTAATCATTTAGTTTTTTTTAAACCATTTAAAAACTTTTATATGATTTAAAAATGTGTCGATATTTCATCAATCAAATTTAAATTTAAGAAATAAAAGGGCTTTTTATTTAAAATAAATAAATATATCATTTATAAGATGGCATATTTAACTTTTTTTTCTAAGATTTGGTGTACATGATTATCATAATGTCTTATAAATTATAATACAACTGAAACATTAACAAAATTCAATGTCATTATAGAGTTAACTAAACTGAATTAAGTATCTCAACACCTCCTCTTAAAATAAACGGATCTCCACCAGTTTAATATTGCAGGATACTGACTTATATTAATTTTATGTGCAGAGAAAGGTGACAATGAAAGTGAAACCCATACTTGAAGAGAGTGTGAAACGAATGATGTCAAATAACATAACTTCTGAAAATTGTTGGAAAATAGCAGATTTAGGCTGTTCTTCAGGACCAAATGCACTTATAACCGTGTTAGATATCTTGAACATCATCGATAACACAAACTTGAGCTTAAGCTGTGGGGCCCAGAAATTGCAATTGCAAATTTATCTCAATGATCTATTCAGAAATGATTTCAACACGACATTTAAATTATTGCCTGATTTGTACCAGAGGATAAAAAGAAAAGGAAGGGAAAATGTTGGAACATGCTTTATTAATGCAACACCAGGGAATTTCTATGGAAGGCTCTTTCCTGATAATTTCATCCACTTATTTCATTCATGCTACAGTCTCCATTGGCTTTCTCAGGTAATTTACATCAAATCCTATTTAAAATCATAACATGACCTGTTTTTTTTTTGCTGTTGCATCATTTGTTCATGTGGTTGTGTATTTGTTTCAAATGAATTTAGTGTTTGCTTTAGTGATTCCATATTATTTGTGGCTTTCCAAACACTAATTAGGTTAATTTTCTTGCTTTAACCTTTCTCTTTGTTCTTGCTTTTATGGCATCAGGCACCCAAGAGCAAGACAGCAGAACCACTCAATAAGGGAAATATTTACATAACAACAAAAAGTCCTGCATCAGTATATGAAGCATACTTTGAACAATTTGAAAGAGACTTCAAACTTTTTCTGAAATCACGTTCTGAGGAACTAACAGTGGGAGGCATTATGGTACTAACATTCATTGGCAGAGAAAAAGCTCAGGAAATTTGTTACCCTGCAGTGCAAATTGGCATGGTACTCAATGATGTGGCCCAAGAGGTAATTAAATGATAAAAACCTTGATTAAGCATCTGTTAACTAGGATCTCTCTTTTTTTAATGATAATATTGGTGATATTGATTCTTGATTATGTGTATATAGAAAAGATTTTAGTGAAAAAAGATACTATTTCTTCAATAATATTCTGTCATGAAAGGAATAAACCTTGAGCAATAACTAAGAAAATCTTTGGCGGACAGTTGAAAAATAAGTAAAAATAGAACAATAATTAGATAGTGTGTATCAGTTTAGTGTATTTAGAATTACTCACGCTCGTCCCAGTCATATACATCAGTTGGTGAGCATATTGGGACACGTGTGTGTGGGTATACTAATTATATGCATTGGGTTATACTTGTATTTGTATATGTACTTCATGGTAACTATGAGGACAATTCAAGTGAAAAAACTTATTTTTTATGAGAGTAAGATGAGCCAATTTGAGACATAGAACTTACCATGAATGATTGAGAGTAAAACACACAATTCATGTGAGTTAGTTTTAAAATAGTCATGTGTCTTAAAAAAAATTAAAATTTTAGTCATGCCCCTCCAAGTGAAAAATGCCACGTGTGAACTTCAATCGCTCATAATTACTGATATCACTCTCACAAAAGCTAACATTTCTCACTCGAGTTGTCTCCAGTAATAGAAACTACAAAACGCTACATATATACCGATTGAAAAATGAGGTTTTGTTTAGACTTTTGATTTTTCTTCTAAATGAAGGTTCCTCATTATTTCTAGGGTTTGGTTGAAGAGACAAAACTGGATTGCTTTAATATACCTTTCTATGGTGCAACAGCAGAGGAAGTTAGACAAGTGATTGAGGCAGAAGGGTCTTTTACCCTTGAAACATTGAAGACAATAAAAATGGGTTGGGATGCAAACCTTCAAGAGGATGTTGGTGATTATGTTCTTGATAGCAAAATGAGAGGAGAGTTCATAGCAAAGTCCCTCAGAGCTGTTTATGAACCTCTCTTATCAATTGAGTTTGGTGAACAAATCATGGATGAATTGTTCTCAAGATTTGCAAAGTTGGTTTCTAAACTCATTGAGCTTGAGACATTGGAATACACTAATGTGGTGGTATCCATGACCAAAAGGTAATAGGAACCTCAATAAAGCATTGAACCTCTATTTTATGAAACCGAGACACTGCAAATTTCGAATCACTTGATTGTTTGTTTTTATTTATTTATTTAACTTAATTTGTTTCTCTCGAATAAAAAGTTTGTTGTACACACTACAAAAAATTGAATCCTGATCCGCATGTTTAAGTGACCTGTTATTCATTAACTGTATCGAACTTTATTGGTTAAGAATGAAATGATTTCTATATAAGTTATTTTATAGATATCTCTAGTGAGATGATAATCAGACTTAAGGTCCAACTTAAGAGAAATAGGTAACTCCATATAATAATCTTTATCTTGACTAGGAGCACAAGAGTGGAAGATTCTCTTAAAGGTATATACTGAATTGTCCTAAAATTTCAGCATTTCTCCCATCAGTTTTACTGTCTTTTTTCTTTTTCTCAATAAAAGGGATTTCTTCTTTTTTCCAACAGCATATCTTGACCAAGAGCACAAGTGTATTCTTTTAGTCTAAAAATGTACTTTATCTTCTTTTTTCGCAATAAAAAAGGGATGTCGTGTTGGTTCAAATTATATGAAAAAAACTAGAGCATTAGATTCTTAGTTCGGAAATAAAACAGAATTACCAGTATCACAAAAGCAGACTCAAAATAAATAATGGTCTAAGAAGGAAGAACAAGCAAACAACTTCGTAATTTCAAGCCAAAGGGTTTTCATTACAATAATAATTGGAGATTGGGAAAAACTCACTTTTCAAATTTTTAGACAAATCCAGATCAAGTCTGCAAAGAATCCTCCTTCAGTTCATCAGAATCTGAATCGCTTGCATTATAACCTAACAAGAATACATCAAACAACTACATTCACACTAAATTACAGAGGAAAATTGATGCTGCTGAAAAAAAAACATTGGAAACTTTACCTGGGTGCTTATCACCAACTTTCCAAACCGAAAACCTAGTCCTTGATGCTTTGGTCAGCCAAACTCTTCCCTTAATGGCAAACAGATAACATCAGCTCAGGAACCAAAAAGCAACAAAAATTAAGAACATCCAAGGAAATCATAATCCAAGGGCCGTTAATCTAATTACACCAATGCTCTATAATCTATATAATCAACTAACGGTCCATAGAATCTATATATTTCATACTGTAAAGTGTAAACTATTTAGATGTCCTTATACAATTATTTGTGTATGCTTAAAATAACAAATGTCATAAGACAACTCAATAAGTTTCAACTCTATCCTAAAAATTAAAGCACGAAAAAGAGGAAAACAAAAAACAGTTAGTCCCATCCACATTAACTAATTCTAATCTCATTCTAGATAAAAGTACACAGGCATCTATGCTGCAAGCAATTTAAAGTTACAAGTGTAGATTTGGGTATCATATGTGTGATACTAATGTACATGTATTAGGACCAAACAGAAGGACTGCATTTTAAATAGTGGCCAACTTCCTCTTCTTTTCTCAAGTAACATCACATTGAGTTGAAATGTTCAAGCAAAATTGACTCTAGAACACCAAATTATAACACCCCAACAAGCCCTAATCCAGTGAATCCAAGGAAATTTCATTGAATAATACTGAAAACCAGAGTAACAAAAATACAAAATAAGAAGGAAAAAAAAAAAAACCTTCTGGGCATCTCTGGGAATTCCATAGCCACTGTAGTACATCTGACCCACCAAAACCTGCATGTTGATATCCCCTGCCTTAGCCTCTTTCAGAGTGTCCCTGAACCACCGCTTCACACAATCCGCCACCACCTCTGACAGCGGCACGCGGCCACTTCTCTCTCTCTCACCGTTGCTCTCCATGACCCTTTCAACCACCTCAAACTTCAAGAGCAAAACGTGTGCCCTCTTCAAGTTTTTCTTCTTTTGAACCCTGATGAAGTGTGTTTTCTAGTTTCAGAACTAAAAGGGCGAGCCTTTCCGCATAAATTGCTGGAGAAAAATCATGGGTGTTTTCAGATTGAATTAAAATACAGAAACTAGGCAGAATTGCATACGGGTTATCAAGGTTCTTACCTTTTGTCTTTTATAGGGTGTGGGTGCATTCAAGCTTTCTGTGATGTTATTTGAAGATCATATTTGGTTTCAGTGCTGAGAATTTGATCTTATATGCACGTATAATCAGAAAGAGTCAAGTAATGAAGAATGAGAAAAAAACAAAGAGGGTTTATATAGAGAGAGAAAAGGAGGATTTGGAAAAGGAAAGCTGCTATTTGTCGAACAACAACGTTTCCATTTGTCTTGTCACTTGTGGGACTCGCCTTTCTACGACGTCGTTTTATTGGAGACAAATAATCAACTACTTCTCTTTTTTGGCAAACGTCAACTGGAGTATTTCGTTTCCCTTTATACTATTTTTCAAGGCTAAAATATAATTTTTTTTTTTTTTACCGGGGTATATTTCCGCCTTTGAAAATTAACCCCTTTTACTACCGGGCTTTATTGGTTATATAGAGTATTTTTTTAGTAAATTTTTATTTTGATCATTTATTTTATTTTTTAATTTACTTTCTTATTTTTATTTTTCACTTTACATAGTCTTTTTATACTAACATGTAGAGCTTTAGTAAAAACGTCATAATAATGTCAAAGAAAATATAAATAAAAATACTCAATAACATTAGCACATAAAGACCAATATAATTAAAAAAAAAAGAAGACCAAATTAAGAAAAATAAAAGATTAAAATAAGAATTTGTTAAAAGATAAAGAAACAAGGTTGTATTTTAGGTTTTTTTTTTTTTTACTTTACTAATGTTTATGTTTACTCTGGACTCCAAGTGATATTTTTTTTGTTAAATTAACTTTTTAGTTGTTATATTTGCAGTTTATTTTTGTTTTAGCTCTTATAAAAAAAGGTTTATTTTAATTTTTACGCATGTTCTTCGTTATAACTACAAATAGTTTTTTTTAAAATAAGCAAAAAAATTAAAGCTTATCCAAAAAATAAAATAAAATTTAGCTTTAATGTACCTTCTTCTTCTATTATTTAAATTTTTACAATAAAAACTAATTTCTATATTATTTATACACAAAAAAATTATCTTCAAAATTACATTTCAATAATATACACACAATCAATTCTCACAATAATTTAATTTTCACGTAAATTATTCCCTTTTTTAATCGAATATCAAGGAAGGGATTCATCCTTTGGCTATGGATTCTCAAACTTAGGCATGACAATCACCACTCAGATTTGGGGATCCCGTGGTCGGAAAATTTTTCCTTGTAAGGATGGAGACGGGGACAAAAGTTTTCCCACAACAGATTTTGGGACAGGGACCATGCTCCCCGTCCCATGGAATCCCTGCATCCCCGGGTATATATATAAAATTATATAAATACTCTCATTTAATATAATTAATAGGATTAATATAGTTATTTACGTAAAGAAACAATATGATTAGCTTTTATTTATTATTATCTCTACCCTTAGTTCTTGTGCTTGCTTATATTAATTGATGTGCTTTTGGTTCATTCATTCATGCATGTCGTTCTTACTCGTCATACTCATTATTGTCATTACATCGTTCCTGCTCTTGGATCGCTCTTATATCGGTTCTTTCATTTATTACTTATGTTTCAGCTTTTTATAGTTTTTTAGAATTATTTTTAGATTTTTAAATATCTATGAGAATCTCCATGGGAAGACGGAGAAGAAAACATCTTCATCCCAGAAAACAGGGACAAGGAGGATATTGAGGAGCAGGGGCGAAGAGCGAGGGAGTACTCCCCGCCTCCGCCCCACCTCATTGTCATCCCTACTCAAACTACTCCAAAAATCATTCTGCCTTCAAACAATTAAATGACTAAAATATAAAGTAAAAGCCTGTAAAATAGTAGATGAAGAATAAAAGCCGAAACCCGAAAGTAAAGAAAATTGTGGGTCTATCTTAATGGGTATGTTTGTTACTTGGTCCAAGTCCAAAATTGACTGGTACAATTTCCATCACCTTTTTTTTTTCAAAAAAAATAAAATAAAAAAAAAGATACATCCAATGGTTTTATAAGTGTGTTTCCAGAATATATTTCTCAAAAAGAACGTTATATCGATCCACAACACAAGATATGTTATTGCTCACCATCTATTCAATTTAATTACAAACTGAAATTAGGAAACGACGAAAGTTGGTGCAGGGAAATTATCAACTTTCAGGGACAGCTTATGAGTCACAAAAGCATTAAACACTCAATTTAGATATGATACTTACATCTTGACAAAAAAATAAAATAAAAATCATCAGATGTCTTCACGTAGTTCAATCTTGTCGTGTATTATACTTGCACGTGATATGCATGATTTTGCTGATCAATAATTCAGTGCAAAATTATATTTGGATTCACATCAAATCATCAAACATAATTCCAAAACATAAAACTTTAAAAAAGTGCTAACTAATGCGCTGAGAACACTAATTAAAGATCCACAAATAAAAATATTTTGTTAAAAATGTAACAATTTTTTAAAACTATTTAATGTACAAACTTTTTAAAGTAATCTTAATTGCGTTAAAATTAATCCTGTCCAAACTGCATAGCTTAAGTTAGAAAGTCAAATTGTGAACATCATACATTAGATGCACAATGTGAAGAATCTAGACAGCATATTTTTGTTCGTACTCACACAGCAGCATTGTATTTGTCAAGGACGAACAATATCACATGACAGTTATACATCACATTCAAAATCATAGCCACCGTATTCAGATAACATTTACATTTGTTCGACCTTGTCCAACTACTCGATAACATCTTGAAGCAAATTTCTCGATCACTAATTAGTCTCATAATGGAGTTGAAATGCATCTCCACAGAAACTTTCCTTGCAATGTATTATGGCAATGTTTTAAATGTTGAAGTCATTAGTATTTTTCAAAGGTTTATCAATTTAAAATCGTAAATGTTAGTCGTACAGCTTTATTTTTACACGAGTGCAACGGGAGGTTTGAACATGAAACTCATGCTTAACTACTCAAACACTTTACCATTAACCTAATCCTTGTGCCTTGTTAGTCTGACAGCTATACTTGTGAAAATGACTAAAGATACAAATGTGAAGAATGTGAATTGTATGAGCCCATTTGTTTACACTTATATTACAAGTACTTTTAGATAGAGTAAGAATTTCTCACTTCTATCATATTCGTGTTGAAATCTGAAATTATTACCAGATGAAAAATAATTAAAATATCCAAATAGGCATTACAATGTTGAAGTAAAACAACCAGAATACTTGTCCCACACAAATTTATCGGGGAACAGGATTATTATAAAGAAAATAACTTTTCACTGGCAGTTAGTGTTGAATACGCAGCCTTCATTCATTTATGCACACTCCAATCTAGATAACAGAAGCAGGTCGACATCTATTGTACACTTTTATTTACGATTCCCAAGTTTCCAATTTGCTTGCTGATATACGACATGAAAAGTAGTCTAAAGAAAGAGTGGATCAATGAAGAAAGGTAATATAGAAAGTGTACATTGAAATGATTTTACTCATTCCCAAGTTTCCAATTTGCTTGCTGATATACGACATGAAAAGTAGTCTAAAGAAAGAGTGGATCAACGAAGAAAGATAATATAGAAACTGTACATTGAAATGATTTTACTCACGTATACATATAATTATACTATACTGGACAGTGGAGGACTACAAGATAAATGGGTTATTATCACCATAAACTAAATCACAGGATTACAAAATTGGATATTCATGACTACAAATCAAAAAAATTATGACACAACACAAATATACACAAATGCTTACATGAACAGGAGGCATGGGGATTTTTTGATAGGTTGATCTGTGGACTGGAACAGCGCTTGCACGCTGAGCCTGAGCTGTCCCCAGTGAAGTCTCACCTCCGAAAATGGATCTCCATCAATTCTAATCTGTATGCTAGTACAATGTTTATGCATATATATATATATGTGAAGAAACAGGACTAAGGGGAGGAACTAATATGGAGTTCAGAGTATAGCATATATGAACATAGAGTAGGATAAAGAATCTTGCATTTCACGGTGATTCCCTACTCATTACAGGGGAGAATGACTTTATAGGTCTGGTTCAGGAAAGAACCAGAATATCTAACCACCCACCAGCTTGGAACACTTTCCATAGTAAATTCAGGAATCACTCCAACTATCCGCATCATCATCTTCATCACTTCCAGCTAAAGCCTATTTCAATAATTAAAACACATTAGTTGACCCTGAGGAGAAGGGGTACCGCAGTAGAGAGACAGATTTACACATACTACAGTAAAATAAACAGAGAAAGAATGAAAGACCTGGCGAATTGCATTGGCTTTCTCCAAGATAGCAGCAAGCTTCAAATTTGTTTTTGGACCTTGAATGCTAGGTCGTGTAGCCACAGCAGGCTTCAAGTTGAAGGACTGAGAGAACCAAAAAGTATTTTTAAATACAAGAATACTTCAAATATAAAAATTAAAAAGGGTCTAATCAGCACAAAGAAACAAAAGTTGCAAGATCTAACCTTTGTTCTTATCTGTTCTAACAATGAATCTCTTTCATCTACCTTGGGTGCTATTTGAGGCATAACCCGATCAGTAACCCTCCTAAGCTGCAGTGGTTCAAAAGCAAAGTGTTATGCAATAATAGAGAATTCAAGACCCCTAAGTCATACATGAACTAGAAACTGCCTCACCTTGCTTTTGTCATGAGCAGCAACAGCATCAATTAGAGGATTTCGCGGACGAGGAAGCTTATTCTTTTGTTTTCCACAAGTACTCTCGCTCTCAAAGTCTGATGTTTGAGCAGATGTATCCAAGGACGATGCCATTTCCCCCTCAAACTGCAGGTGATTCTTGTTAGGCTCCATAGTGTCAAGGTTTGGTGGTAACATGAGGGAGAGAGACAAAGTTCCTTGTTCTCCTTCCACATTCTTTGTGGACTGATTATGTGTTTTATCAACTGAACCAGTCTCCGTCATTGATTGACTTGGAGGTTGAGTCAGTTCCTCTTGAGGAGAGATGAAACCATGTCCAGAAACAGCACATTCATCAGGTTGTATCAGAGGGTATGGATCAGAATTTTGTACCATTTCTCCATCTGAAGCAACAACATGACTGTGTGGAGGCTTGTCCACAGCTATCGCATTACTTATAGACTGCGGATGTGTTTTATCAACTGAACTAGTCTCCATCATTAATTGAGTTGGAGGTTGAGTTAGGTTTTCTCGAGGAGAGATGGAATCATGTCCAGAAACAGATTCTGAAGGTGGTATTGGAGAGTATTGGATTGAATTCTGTACCATTACTCCCTCGGAGGCAACAGCATGACCATGTTGAGGCCTGTCCATAGACATTAAATTACTTGTAGACTGATGAAGTGTTCTATCATTTGAGCTAGTCTCAGATATCAATTGACTTGGAGGTTGAGTTGGCTTTTCTTGCAATGATGCAAAATCATGTCCAGTAACAGCATATGCGGCCTGTGGTATCGGTAGATTTGAATTCTGTACCATTTCTCCATCAGAAGCAACAGCGTACCCATGTGGAGGCATACTTGCAGATACCATGGGTAATGCTAAGAAGGGGTTCTGAACTTGGTTTCTGTCCAGCAATACGTAATTATATTGACCATTCACTTCATTAACCATGACAGGAAACTGAAAAGGTATAGCAAAAGGATGCCCTGAAACACCCATAGAAAACCCAGAAGAATGTTGGAGCTTATCACTTTCCACAGCCATGACAGGTAAAAATGGATTCTGATACAGCAAGGTCTCTATCTCAGAAGTTGGCAAAGCAAAATGGGATTTATTATCAGGTTTATTTGGCTGCATTGGTTGGACTGATGTCTGACTTACTCCTAACTCCTCTCTCTGTGAAGCTAGGGAAACATGTTGAACCTTACCCATTCTCCATTGCATAGGTGGTAGAGGGGGCAAAGGTGGCATCTCATCAGGATTATGTTCAGTTGCCTTGAAAGACAAGTCAGGAAGAAGAGGCGTCGATGGATCCATGGCAAGTTTTGTAGGGTTATTCTCTAGGACAGATGACTGTGGTAAGGAAGAAGATGACGATGGTTCATCTGCATGGATTTCTGAAACACATCGAGTGCTTTCTTGCTCCAACTGATATATTTGCGTCTGCTGAGATTTAAATTTCTCAGAGGCAAAGTTCTCCTTATTCCTGAGCTGAAACTTTGCATCCTGTTCACTAAGCTGGGATTCTGAGAACAACTCTATATCAGTTTCAGAACCCAACAGGTCGCAGGATGCGAATGAAAAACTATCTTTTCCATTCTGTAAAAGATCATTCTGGCTAGATTCTGACTGCTGAGTATCAAGACCTGAAAATTCAGGAACCATTTTTGCGTCATCAACAGAAGCACAATATTGGAATTTTTCCCCTGGAGACGACTTTTGAATATTATTGCATATTTCTAAATCTGGAAGATCATAATGCACCGATTTGTTCAAGTCCAATTGTACATCAGCAAAAGCAAATTCTGGTTCGTCGACTGTTTTCTGTTCCACAGATTCTGTTGAAGATTCTCTAGCAACTGGCTCGTGGACTTCCATCTCTTCCTCGTGGTGATCTACAATAGTAGAAAGAGATTCTGATTGTACATCAGAAGAAGCAAATTCTGGTTGATCCACTATTTTCTGCTCCTCAGGTTCAGTCGAAGATTCTCTAGCAACTGAATCGCAGTCTTCTGTCTCTTCCTCAGGTTGATTTACAATAGTAGAAAGAGATTCTTCCAACTTCGTAATACTACTCACTGGAGAGTATGTGATATCAGAAGATGTTACATCTAATGATGGTGCTATTTGATTCTCTCTTTTCTCGGCGTTTGAATCCATGGAAATTCGAGTCAATTCAGCATCATTGGATTCCATTTCCATCTGAAAAAAATCAGGAGAACCTGCAAGAGGTTCTTGCAAAGTTGAAAGATCCCTTGATGGACAAATCAGATCTGAATCTGGACAACTATTGATACCTGTGTCGTTCTCAATACTATCAACAGATGGAACAGAATATACAGCTTGATCTTCTGACTGATCATTTTCAGCAACCATATCATTTATCACCACATGACTATCAAGAACAGATGAATGTTTAAAATGACCGTCACTTTCAACTGGATCAACACTGCAGGTGGATCGACTTATTTCATCACCATCCACCATTTTTGGTATCTCTTCAATTTTTGTTTGCATATCAGAAGACAAAACTTCAATTTCTGCTGGGCCTGTTTCATCCTCTGGATTATTACAAGATAAATCAGAAGACACCTCCCCAGTAAAGCAACTAACTGGAGGAACCACAACAGGAGACAAATCTTCTGAATTAAGTTGGGTTGCTATAATACAGTCCTCATCTTTAGAGACTCGAACAGTGGGATCCTCTCCATTCGACCCATTATCTCTATTAAACAAATTTTCAGAAGAGTTTTCAACGGTAGATTCTATCAGGAGCATTTTGATTTCAGAGTGATTGCTGCATTCATCTCCATGAGCTAATTCTAAATCATTAGAAACATGTAACAAGTTATCAGAGCAAACATATGGATCATTGCCATCCAAGTTGTCTAATGAAGTTTTATCAGAATTTGCAGGGCAAGCATCATCATTTATTGGGGAGAGAGAAAAGGTTTTGGTAGCTACAGATCCCACAGCACTTGTTCTCTTTGCATCATCATCTAATCTTAAATTAATTTCAGCATGGTCAGATGGGGTTTCATCTAATTGAGCCCCTGCAGGCAGGGTCACTGGTGAGGCAGGTACAAGGTCAGAACATATCACCAGTCCTGAAGTCATCATATCATAAGACAATTTCCCAGAATCAGTAATCTCTTCTTCCTTAATATGTGCATCATCATTCAAGACAAACTTCCCACATTCTGTACTTTGAAACTCATCAATTTGGGGAAGCTGGCTGGAAGGGGTATCTTCAACCTTTGGTTCTTGATAGTTAGTCTTTTTAAATAATATAGGTTTGGATTGCATAGTTTCAACCACAGTAGAATGGGGGGAATAAGATCTATCTTTCTTGAAAGAACTACTTTCATCAGACATAGAGGAGTTTCCAACAGATTGGGAATCTGAAAACTGATCTTGCAGTTCTATATGCTCATTTCCATCTCCTCTGAATGAGCTATTATTGTCTGACGTAGAGGAAGTTCCAGTTGAGTGAGAATCAGACAACCGAGATTGCTCTTCAGTATGTTCTTCATTTCTATCTTGTTTGAATAAACTGATGTCATCAGACGAGTCACCAAATGATGGAGAATCTGAAAACCGAGATTGATGTTGATGCTCTTCTTTATCCTCGGCATCTATTGCCTTTTGAATATTCAAGAAGCTTTTCTTAGGTTTATACTCGCTGTCTGTTTCCAATTCTGACTCCATGGTAGTTAAAGCGTCCATGTAATTGTCAACCTCACTAGTCACATCATCAGAATGATACCCATCTAAGCTGCCATCTATTTTCTTTTGATCATCGACAGCCAATCCTGTTTCATCAGGCAACTTCAGATGATTAGAAGACACTTTGTCTGTCACACCAGCGGAGACTTGTTCTTTCAACTTCACAAGATCCCCATTTGACTCACTGTCCACTTTTGAAAAAGATTTTTTCTGCTCGTTAGGGGATATACGGGTGTTCTCATTTTCCAACGACTTTTTCACAGGACTAATGCTACTGATTTCAAGAATCTTAATCCCTGCTTCACTCGTATCATCCAACGCCGATTTCACAGGCTGTGGAAAGATGGAAGTTTCGCAAATCATTTTATGATCAGGTGAGGGAGTTTCCACAAATTTCTCCATGTAACATTTACCAGCTGTTGCTTCAATTGCAGGTCCATTCAAATGTCTTTTCTTCAACTTCACTAGACGTGCAGGATTAGTATAACCATTCTCAATTCGCTCCTCAAGAAGAAGCTGATGTAATCTGCAATAATGGAAACCCACAATCAAATATTTAAATATATAACCAGAAAAATACATCTACATACTGCAATAAAATCATTGGAGCTTACTTTGCATGTGTTGGTACAACATTAGGAGCTTCACCATCCCTCAACCATGCTCCTTTTTTCTGCTTGAAATGAAAGAAATAGTTATATCACGTATGGGGAATTAGGAAACTAAAAGGAAAAAGTTTTTAATAAATAAGGTAAACATTTATTATTCCCTCTAGTTCTTACTATAAGTCGTTTTTAACTTACACAAACAAATAAAAATAGTTAAGTCAAGTTGATTTTATTGGTTTTCTAAAAATTTGCATGATATATTAATTTTATCCTTCATTGAATAATGTGCTAGCCAATTGCAATTAAAAAGTAGAAATAGTCAAAGTCATTAATGAGGGCAAATAAGAAATAAATGCTTTATAGGAACTATAAAATGTCTTATTAAAAGGACTACTAAAACTTTGTTGAATAAGTCTTATAAAAAGGACTAGAGAGTACATTAGAAACATAACACATTTATTAATTGTATTTTTTAATACAAATTTTATATTTTTAGCTTCTTAACCTATGCATGTAGATAGCCAAATCCTTATATACATTCAAATTTGTAAGAATTAAATGTTCCATTACATATAATTTATCCTGTGTAATTATGGGGTATTGCAACCCTAATAAGCACAAGAAAAAGCATTTCCAAAAACTTGGCATTTCGTACCAAACATGTCCATATATGTATGCATTTTAAGGCACTGTCAACTATATTTACAAATTTGCAGCAAGATCCCAACCACAAATATACAACACGAAGCCAATTAGGTAAATAAATGGCAGAACTGGAAAATATATACCTTAACTTTACGAATTCTCTTTTCCCTGTGAACTTCTGCTGTAACTGCTATAGATGAAGCTGACTCCATTTTAAAGGATGACGGATCAGTATAACGCTTCAGACATGCCCCAGCCCCAGCTACATCAAACCTTCAAAAAAGCCACAAACCAGAAAGAAAATTTTTAAAATACTATAACACAAAATATCTTCTATTTATGTTGAAAACATGTATGATGAATCAAGACACATACTTATCAAGAAGGAACAGTCTCGGGGGACCACGACATTCTTCATATGAATCCATTATAAAACGAGGTAAGTCTCCATGGGTAATAAGATTTTGTTCAGACCTAAGATTAGGGTGCCAATCAGTTCCTGCAATGCAATACACAGGTACATTTAAACATGCAAAGGTACCATTAAACCTAAAAGTTAAAACTTAAAAACCAAAATTCAAGCCACAATATTCAAATCATGATGACAAACACAAATCACATACAATAGGACTCTGTAAACAGTATTCTAACCTCCATTAGTAAAGAATGATGAATGGTGAGTTTGAGAGAAAAAAGCCTTCTCGAGTGAAGGAACTTCTGCCTCAAGCTGTTTAACACGAGACATAAGACCGTGGCCTCTTGCAGCGGTAGCCATTACTTCTTCATGTAAATCATGGAAGATCTGAGCAGCAAACCTAACCAAAAGCAAAATAGTTAAATGCAGAGAACTCAACAGCACCAAATGACAGTAAAAACTCTTAACTAAAAGCTAAACAAAGATGCTAGCTTGCTGGATAAAAACTTCCTGTGCTAAAAAGGGAAGGAAACGATTTCAGATATCCCAGTGCAAGTGAAACTCTGCTTAATAGAACTAATTTCATAGTAATCAACCACATGATATTGATACATAATGCCACACTATCAAAATAGAAAGAAGCATACATTTTCCACCTAGAATTATTTAAAATCACAAGACTAAGCTACCAAGGGTTCGCTCAGGTGGTTTGTGCATGGAAGATCCTACAAATAAACCATAATACACACTCCAAAACTTGCTACAGGAAAAAAACACTAACCCTGTTCTGTAATTCTACTCAGTTGTAAAATTTATTGACCTTCAATGTTCCCCTTATCTGATTTTAAAATATCAGCAAAGACTCAACAACATCAAACAAAAAAAATATTTTTCCATCAGTCAAATCACTTTCAAGCTGAATAAATCTACTTTTCAAATTCATTAACGTCTGGCCAAAACCTGTGACAAACTTCATTAGTTCAAGATTTGCAGTTTACGATTAGTAATCAAATTTGCCCAATCCGGTCTCAAGTCTCAACTATCAGCTATCAGAGCAACACGGTGAAACTATCGATGTCCATAAAAGGTCACCAAACACCTTCACAATTCCAGAATTCAAACCAGACAGTTCACTAAGATCGCCCATTTTCCTCTTGTAATCTTTATCTTTATTTTCCTTCAATATTCTATACATAAAAGTTCAGAAGTCCAAAAATTGTAAGCATTAATAAGTCATAATTTAACTAATTAATTAAATAATAATCAATTAACGACAACACAAGCACCAAATTAATCATCTATGGTTTCCTCCAATTCGAAACTCAACCCAACCGATTCCTCAATCCAGCGACAAACTAAATCAAGTCCAAAAAGAACAAAACCTTTCCGAATTAAGCTCACTCCAGCACAAAACTCAGAGACTCTACTAAATTGACATTATTTATTATTTGTCTATTTATTTTTGCTTTTTTATCTTGTTCAAACTCAGCGCACTCAGCGCTCATTCAACAAAACGCAATCACGGAAACCGAAAGTGTACTCTCTCGAATCAGCTCCAAATCAGAAACATTAAATCAGGGAACTCAAAAGAGTTATAGACAGAAAGCACAAAAAAGAGAAAGAAAGAAGACACTGACTCAGCAAGGTCGCCGAGCTGGCGCAAGAGACCGACGAAACCTGCCATGGCGACGGCTTCGAGAAGAGCTTCGGGATCGTCTTTGTCGGCGGCACGGTACAGCTCGGGATCCGCCAAGCTGTACTCGTTCCTTATCCGATACTTGGAGAGCGGCATTCTTCTTCTCCTTCTTCTTCGGATTCAGCAATTCGTAGACTCTAGTTTCCTCGATCCTCTTGCCTCTTTTAGCTTCTGCTATACGATCCTCTTTCTTCTTCTCCCGGCGACTCTGCCTCCTCGTTCCACCATGGAAGAGAGAGAATGAACTAAGAGAGAGACAGAGAGAGAGTGTTTTTCTTTTTCTTTTTCTTTTTCGTTATTCTTAAATAATTAATTTTGGGGAAATGAAGTGAATGAAGATACGGTGGTGGTGGGTGCGTGACTTGAGTCACAGACGTGAAGAGAGTGAAGGATTAAACGGACAGTGAAATGGCCTGACTTGTATTTATTAACCGAACCGAGTGGAGTAAATGATTTTGAGTTTTACAAATAAAATTCTATTCTCTGCAAATTATTAGTGTCTTACGAATAAAACATTGATTTTCAAAAAATCTATACAATATTTTATATTATTTTGTTTTTTTAATATTAAACTCTGAAGGAGAACTTTATCCGGAGGTTAAAACGACGCAAGTAAACTTTCACCTTAAGAAAATATTTTTCGAAATAATTTGGACTGGGGTGGACCTATTTATAAAGTAACCCGTATACATTCAGAACTAACATGCTTCCATATTATTTTATTCTTTTTTATTATTACATTAATTAAATTTTACTATTATCATTTGAAAAATCATTAATTATAATATATACTCCATCTATTTCATATTAAAAGATATTATTTGGACAATTTTACTTATTAAAAAAATAAATAATAAAATTAATTAATATACTAATTTTAAAAAATTGTACTGCATATAATTTTCTTAACTTATCCATTTTCTCTATCATCATGTATTAATTATCTCTACTATTTCTTTATAAAATCACATTAATTATAATTGGCTAACATGAAAAAATATAAGAGTAATCTTATATTATCTTAAAAATCATCCTACACATCCTCTTACTACCTCATAAAGTAAGTAATGAATACAAAATTAAATATCTTTCATGTCTTTAAAAATGAAAAAAAAATCAATTTATTTTTCAATTAATAAATAGGAGAATTTATAGAAGTATATGGTAGGAAAATTAAGAATTACTTAGTATTCAAAATAGGGTTTTTCTACAAATAGAAACTTTGTGTTGAAAAGTGTAGAGTATTTATTGCTATGTTATTATTTTTAATTTATTTTAAATACAAAATTTCTATTCATTGGTGGCTTAACCATTACCCTTAGGGCAATAGATAGCGAAACCCTTCAAAATATAATCAATGTTCCTAGAAAATCGTATGGGATCTTATAATTTAAGAAAAAAATATTATATCCTCATGCTAAATCTACTTACAAATCTTCCTACATACTTAATTTCGACAATTGTTGTCTATCTTTCAAAAAGTAAATGCTTAATGAGAGATAGATAACAATTAACAAAATTAAGTGGATAGAAGAATTTGTAGAAAGATTTAGTATTTTTTTATTTTAGAACATTAATATTGTTCAAAAAAAGTCTTATAATATGAAATTATGAGAGTATATATATCTAAAATAATACTAATAAATAATCTTATGTATGTTCTTAAGTATTTATAGAGATTTTATACTATAAGTCAATCACTATAGATATCGCAAAAAGATCTTATAATTTAAAATGTTTATTAATTACATTGAAACCTAAAATGCATTTAACACTTGTAATTTTTAATATTTAATTTTTAACATGCATCAAAAACTCTCATTTTAAGCGATGACCCACTAATAAAAGAAAAATTGACACATGTCATGTGTCAGTTGGCGAAATAGTAAGTGTACTTTAGTAAAGTGAATAAAATGGATTGTCGTATTCAAGGGAGCAATGATAATTGCCGAGTTCTTATACAAGTTAGACATATAACAAGTGATGAAGGTTAAGAACGCAATAAGAAAAACATAAAAGAGAGAAATATAAAGAAAGAAGATTCACTTATGAAAAACTTAAGGATTTAGGGTATACTTATGCTCGTCATTTTTATTTTCTAATGTGCTCCAATTACATTACCAAATTAATTGCTAACTATCATGACTAAATCAATTATTAGCCAATTATTATGCATTAATAACTAACTTTCCCTTAATTAACCCCACAAATGATCACACAAGGAATTAAAATAGAGAAAGCATAAAGAACCTAAAGGTTTGTTAATTCAATAACTGGTTAGAAGGGAAGATCATAAATTGGTCCTTTATGATCTTTTGCTCATCTACTTTGCAATTTCATTAATTAGGTGAAAATAATGGTCATCTACAGCTAATCAATTAATTAAAATGCATCTAAGAGTGGTCAATTCCTAATCACAAAATTAAAATATCAAAGTAAAACCAATTAAACACAAACAAATGTAATTGAATTAAATTAGAAAAGCAAAAAGGATACATAAGACCCCTCATAGCCCTAACTATGGATTTAGCTACTCATGTTCATAAACAAAACATATATAAGACAAAAAACATAAATGGAATCCACAAGCAAAGGGAATGAGACAAGAGAATCAAATCTCTAGTGGAGACACCGGGTTGTCAATCCTTGATCTTCGTGGTGGGTTAATTCTTCAACTTCCTTTAAGAGAGCACCAATCAGAGTAGAGAGGCAGAAAACAACACTCCGAGGGTTTATAATGAGAAAAGGGTATAGGAGTTCACGCAATTAATCTTTAAATAAGGTATGGTTGCGCAGGAGACATAACACGATCGTGCTTCCTAAGCTCATGACCGTGCACCTAACTAGGATTAGAAATTAGCGTCAAAAGTGATCAGGACAAGTGGGACGACATATCCTATCAGGCACACGGCCATGCTCTTTATTCTGACAGCAAAATAATGTGGCCAAGCCAAATATGAGCATGGACAAGCCTGATGGGAGCATGGACACGCCAATTGCATCTAAGACCAAAAATCACTCCAAAACTTGTTGTAATCACTCAAATCATCACGATTCATCAAATTTTCCTCATGCTACCATCCTATGACAAAATATGAGAAAAGTAACATGACATCCATCAAGTAAGCACAACATACAAGCAAAATAACAATGCAAAACAAGTACAAAGTAGGTAAAATAGGGGTTTATCAATTATTATTACAAATAATCATTAAATAGCATTGTTCATTACACAAAAAAAAATCATTTAGCAATCAACAAAATCGATTGCTAAATTTGCTCATTTAGTGATGTCATATTTAGCAACAATCTTATTTTTTTGGTTGCTAAATGAATTTTTTAAATAGTATTTTAATCTAATTATCAATGTAAAGTATTTTAGTTTGTGTTATCCATTTTCTTAAGTATGTAGGCTAATATTTGAACTCTCCCATTGTGAGCATTACCATGTTTGTTTTTAAAATTTACACACACTTTTAGTTGGGAGATTGAGTTTGCATGTGTCCGAGAAATTAACTAGTCTTATACTTTGGTAATAACATGAAAGATACTTAAGAAACTAAAAAAATATTATCTCGAGATAAAACTCAACTTTCCTAAGTAATCTATGATTTGAAGACCGGCGAGTATTCAATTTAAGTGGTACATGTATGTCTGATTCATCTTTAGCAAAAGATCTCCAGTTCAAGCCTTATATGTAGATGGAAAAAACATTCGCAAAGTAAAGTAAATCCCACCATTATGTGGTGTTCTCGGCTGGCAATTGAAAGTTAAACCCCACATGTCGTTAAGGTGACTAATTAAGATTATGTCCAAGTGTTCGTGCCAAAAATGATGAGTCCTATAAGCTATATGTGTTATGCAGGCGTGTCAAAGATTAATTGATGTTTCAGTTGTCTAAGATTTGGCTGAAATAAAGCACAGTGATTCCCGCTTTATGATTAAAAAATTGTGTCGAAGTAGGGACTCTGTTCTTCGACTGTGAGTTCACAAGTAGGGGCAGATCTACTCATTGGGTAGTGAGGGCATTTGCCCCCATAAGTTCTTCGATATCTATTCACAATACATGTATAATTTATATAAAATTGTTTTGAGCCAATATTTATATCTATATATTGCCGCACAATTTAAAAATTTTAGTGGCATGGATTCAAATAACTAAAATATTATACACAAAAAGTGACTCTATATAATATAAAATATTTTGATGAATTTTTTCAATATGAATAATTTTTCAAATCTAAAAAATTATTTTGCCCCACCGTATAACATTTCTCTACTTGTCATTGTTTACAAGATACTTTAGAAAGTTGTTGGTGTTTGTGGTCACAACTAAAAAATGATGTAATTGAATTTTTGGAAAACCAAAGAACATGAAATCTTAAGATGCCAAGGATAAAAACGGTAAATGAATATAAAATCTAGAAATGCAAAGGTAAAAGTTTGTAAAGAAATGTGAATGGCTGAAAAGTAAATGGAATTGTAAGGAAATTAAAGAGAAGTAGCTGTAGTGCATTGATTTTGGTGGAAGGGTCCTTTCTACTATGTACAAGGTGATTATTCAGCCCCAACACTTTTGTCCATGTTCCTAACCACTACCCACTGTGGAGAGTGTTTTAGGTTGCTTGGTCGATAGCATTTGAAGCCAAATAATTGTTACTAGCACAACAACTATGATTGCTTCAAATCTACTCACATGGCCATTGTATATGTAGGTCTATAATGTTATCATGGTCATTCTCTTACAGAACAATCACCTCTTTATCTAAATTCAACCTTCATTTCGTGTCGACCTCCATATTTCGTGAAAATCAAGTTAAGTTAGTTGCATTTTGACTTCAAGCCCCTAAAACCATGCATGATTTGAACTACTTCCTAAGGGTAGTTAATTACCCATTTCCCACACTAAGAATCACATGTTTCCTCTTAATAGCTGACCCAACCAGCTATGTTAATCTTGATCTTGAATCTAATTGTAAAGTCAACTAGTCGTTTCGAAACTTAGCCAAGTCACAAGCACAAAAGATAATTAAACTAACGATAATTATCCTTAACACATTTCATGTTATCCTTATTTATCTAGTCTTCTCATGGCTTATCCCTTGTTATCTCTGGCTAAATTTTTTAAATTATCTTTATCAATCGATAGTCAAATTAGCTAGTCAACTTTATCGCTCGACTTCCAACTAAGTTTTTTGGTATTAATGTAAGTTTTTTTTTTTTTTAACTCAGATTGTGTCCAAGTTGAGTTAGGTGCATTTGTTATTAATAAATATCCAACCTATTTGAAATAATTTTCTCATTATTGAAAGCTCTAAATATAGAATTTTTTGAAAGGTAGGAGGTGCGTTATGTTTAAGGTTGACTTCCGAAACGCCTACAATTCAATAAATTGAGAATATTTGCTTGAAACTATGGCTCAAATAATTTTTTTCTTAAAATGGCTTCAGTGGATTGAGGCCTGCTTAAAGTGGGGTCCATTTTGGTGAACAGTAGCCCAACCCATGAGGTGAACTTTGACAAGAGCCAACTCATGAGGTGAATATAGATAAGAGCGATTGGGTGAGATTGTTGGTTGTTTTAATTGCCGCATTGGTTTGGTTGCTTTTAAATATTTGGGGGTGCGGTGAGTGTGCATGCTAGCAAGGTGGCTACTTGCCTACCAATGATCCATGACCTTCGTTGTAAGTTAGAAAAATTGGAACATCGAAACTTGTTTTTTGGTGGGAGGTTGGTGATAATAAATTTTATTTTGGCAAACATACGATAAACTTGATGCCGGTATATAAGACCCCAAGAAAAGTTGTCCATATAATGGAAAAAGTTTCAGTGTGATTTTTGCATGGGACAAAGTTTGTCGAAGCAAAAGAAGTCAGTGGCCTAGGTGTGAAGAAATTAGGTCGTATGAATTTGGCCCTTTTAGTGAAGTGACGTTGGAGATTGTTGCAGGAGGAAGGCGAGTTATGACATGCTATCTTAGTTGCAAAATGTCGACTAAATTCTGTTGGGTCGTGGAGGATAGAGGGGTAGGTTTTTGATTGGTGGAAGACCATTCACCATCTTGAGGAGATAGGGGCAGCGAAGTATCTTGGCTTGGTGGTTTGTTTCATATAGATGTCAAAAACAGACAGAGAGCACGTTTTTGGCATGAAGTTTGGGTAGGTGCGCAACAATTAAAAGTAGCACGTCTAACAGTATTTTGTCTATCCAAGCAATGATATGATTCTATTGCCAGTATGGGTATTTAGGGTGGTGATGGGGTGTGGTCTTGGAATTGGTTGTGGAGGAGGGGGCTAAACGATAGGGGGATCAAGCGTGGCAAGTGATGAACACTCTTTTTGCTAACTTTTCTTTTCGGCAGGACCAAAATGATGCTTGGAGGTGGCGAAGTAAAAGTAGTGATTCTTATACTGTACATAAGGCATACTCACTATTGAATTCTCAATCTGCGCAGTAACATCATTAAGTGTTATCATCGTTATGGAAGTTACCCATTCCTAAGAAGGTTACAATTTGTCTTTTGTGTTGTATCTCAAACCTTCTTCCTACTCGCAAGAACTTACGACTGATGGCATTCTACCCAAAGACTCAAACATTTTGTGTTTTTTGCAATGAAATAGAGGAGGTATCATCTCATCTTTTTCTCAATTGTTCACTGTCCTCCGTGCTCTAGAATGAATGTTTATCATGGTGGAACATTGTTCTGGTTTTGTCAAACTAGGTAGAAGGATGGTTGTTATCAAATCATTCGCCCCTAATAAAGTTTAAGTATGAATCAACTTGAGTGTTAATTGGTATAGCAGTCACCTTAGAGTGTTGGTTTAGTGATGATAGAGATACAATACAAATTAAATCAAAGTTTAAATTTTAGAAAAATCAGAGTATTAATTGAGAGAATAAATTTGTCTACACTTAAGAATTAATCTTTTATCCTAAAAAACACAATAAAAAAACTAAAAACAAAATCACCGTTTATGATTACTTTTTTTTAAAGCAAAGAGGGGATTCCATTAGTTCAAAATTCAATTTGTTAAACCTAGTATTGTCACGAAATTTAAAGCACAACAATTTGTTATTATCATGTTCAATAAAATTATCAAATTAGGTCAACTCGATAGAAAGAAATTCAAAATTCAACTACTGGTTGTTGCATGGCATATGGCATACTAATAATGCAATGCATGTGAAACATACATTCGTCCTCTGCTAAATCAGCCAAATGCTTCATGTGAATTAACCTAAGAAAACCAATAATAATAATAATTAACATTATTCAATAATAACTAAAATCAAAGCTTTATAAATTATATAAGTTGTATATAATATTGTAATATTTCCTCGGTAGTCTATTATTTTTATTTTTGTACCAAAGCTGATGAGGAATTATTTGTCTAAAAGATGTCAAAAAGACAACGAATATTTGCCTGGCAAAAATTTAGATAATTTCTAACTTTTAATAGAAAATTAAATATACAAATCAAATTAATTGTCTCTGTCTATGTGTGCAATAAATCAACATTAATATTAACACAACACCGTGACATAAGTTGTCCTTATTATTAAATACAATAACTTCATATAATCAAAATTTCACTCCAATATTTTAGTTAATTAAGTAGAGCGTGATAAGATTTTGTAAATAGTCTTTAAATTTAATATAAGTATATTCATAAGTGCTTTTTTAAATCTAGAAGCTTTTTATTTTCTTAAACAACTGAGCATCATTCACTTACCCTTAATTTTTGTAATAATAAAAGTTCCATATATTAATTATTATTGATAATACTAGTATTTATATCTAAGAACAAATATCGACTTCGATGGTTTTCTCACATTGACTGAGGAACTCTGAAGAGGAAAGGTGAAGGAGACATATTGTCAATGTCATGGTCCAGCGAATCCTGACTGTATTTATTTTTTCTTTTTCTTTTCTTTTCTCTTTTTTTTTTTTTTAATTGAGTCCTTTAGGGTCTGTTTGGATAACTAGCCATGGAAGGAGAGGAGCAAAATATGATAAAATAAAATATGATAAAATAAAATAAAATAGAATCAAATAAATATTTCATTCTATTATTTAGATATTTTATGACGGAGCAGAATAAATTTTCTACTTCATTGTTTGCCCCATTATCATTTTAGTTTTCAATTCACTAAAATATTAATTTGTTCATTCAAAGATTTATCTGTCATTATTTTGGTCTTTTAAAAATTTTTGTTACCAAATTAATCCCTTAAAGATTTATTACTAAATTACTCCTAAAAAATTTAAAACACTACTAAATTAGTCTTTCTACTAAATTAGTCATTCAAAATATTTAAATACCATCAAATTAATCCCTTAAAATACACTAAAAAAATCTTTAAGAGACTAATTTGATGACAAAAATATTTGAAGGACACAGATCTTTAAAAGACCAAATTGATGGTTTACTCATTTTCAACTCTATCCATATTGTACATATTAAACATACATAATGGCAGCGTAACTCTACCTCCATGAGCGAGCTTTCGTTTCAAAATGATCGTTTAAGGTTGTTTTATATAAATTAAGAAACACAATAAATATTATAATGAGCAAAGTAACTTCATTGACATAACTCTATTATTAATTAACACATTAGTTATCTAACTATATTTTTAATTGATATAAATTTTTTTTATAAGAGAAAAACAGAGAAAAAGACATTTAATAATATATTGAAAATGTAAAGCGATTATCATTTAAAAAAATTCCTCTGAAACGACACTTATTATGAAATGAAAGAAGTAATCAACAACAATCAATGTGTTCATATTAATGAGTATATATCATTTACAATTCACTTAATATCAATCAAATTATATTTATTTTTTTAATTTTTTAATTTTTAATTTTTATATTAAAAAATAACATAAAAGTAAATGAGTTATGAAAATAGTACGAATATACAAAACTTTTTTCTATTTATATATCATCAGTTTATTGATGTATTTCCTTTTAATGGTAGCTTTGATATTGTCATTATCGACAAGCAATTAGATAAAGTTGATTATGCTATAATTATAATTGAAAAATTATATCCGATAAATCAATATAATGTTCTTATAATATGAATAGCACCAAAATCACTTGATAATCAACTTCAATCAAAATCAACCAACAAGACTTAATCTATAGATAATTAGATTCTTTAACTACAATGACATAGATATAAATATTGACTGTATGCTGAAAATATTTTATTTGAAAATAAATATTCCAAATAAGTTATTATTTATTAACTCTTTTTTTCTATTAAATTAATTACCACTGGTAAAACTTTTGTCTAATGAATAATTTAACCTTTGTTTAATGGATAATTTATTAAAGATCTTTTTATCAATAGATACTACTTCAGTTTTTAGACCATCTTTAATGGGATACTTAAATGTTTTTTATCATTTAAGCACCTCAGCTAAGCACCTCATCTTTTTTGGAGTATGGTGACGTAGAATTGGGTGCTCAGCAAAATTGCTTAAATTAGCATATGGTTCTTATAGAAGGAGTGAGCCTGTATTAAAAATTAAAAAAAAGTAAATATGAGATAGTTAATTTGTGAGTATATGTGGGTCTCATCCTGAAATTTAAGAACTTGCATTGGAGTACTTCGGGTACTTAAATTGATAAAATGATATATACATGTGGGACCCAGCAAAATATAATAAATTAATTTATAAAAACCTGCTTAAGCACTTCTCCATTGGAGAAGACCTTATATGGTACCATTAAGCCCTTAAAAAAAATTTGGTGTTCATTTTTATAAGTTTTTACCACAAAAATAAGAAGTATTTATTATGTTTTTTTTAATTTTACCTTTAATTAATTAGAGTGGTTGGTTTGGGTTTTAAAAGAGAGAAAGATAATTGGATGTTAATGAAGGTAATAGTGAAAAGACATTAAACTTTTTTATAAAAGTCAATGCATTTTTTTGATGTTAGCATTTTTTTTAATATGTCGTTTTTTTAGAGTCTTTCATATAGGAATGAAGGTAGCAATATACTTCATCATGTCCTATATATAAATCACTTCTAACTAAATCATCAGAACCAATGAATGATAGTTAGCTCATAAAATTTGTCTACTAAAACAAGTAGTAGTATTTTTAAATTATATGGATAACGTAAATGTGTTTATAAATGCTTAAGTCATTTAATGTTTTATCCTCTTTCTTATTTCACTCTCTTTCGTACTCTATTATTAATTGAATTTTTAAAAATTGAAGAAAGGGTAAAGGGGAAAATAATTCAATAATGAATTAGTTAATGACTTATATATAAGAACAATATAACAAAATGGTCCTCTGAATTTGTAGAAATTCTCTGTTAATCCTTGATTTAGTCATTAGTAGGTCGTTTTGGTCTTTGACGTTAACAACCATTAACAAAATGTGTATGTGGCACGTACGTTAGAGTTCACATAATCACCCCAAACGGTGTAGTTTAGTTTAGTTAGAATAAATAATCATTTTGTCCTTAAAAAATTGAAAAATCAGCCGAAGATAGCTTTTGAAAATGACTGATTAAATTTTTCCAACTAAACCAAACGACATTCTTTTGGATTATTATGTGCACTCCAACACGTGACTTAATGTGCCACCACATATGCATTCAGTTAATATTTGTTAATATTAGGAACCACAATAATTTGTTAATGATGAAGTGTATGTTTCACCCAATTTTTTTTTTGTTTTTAGAAGAAGCCAGGCCAAACACGTTTTAGGAAAAACTCTTATATAAAAAACAAATAGCTTTTTTTTAAAGAGAAGCTCTAAAAATATAAATCATAAATTTGAGTTTCTACTTCTAATTCTCCACCTACTTGTACTTTTCTTGCAAGACTAAAAATACATAAAATACTTCTTAAAACAAACAACTTTTCACTTATTAACAAATTATTAGTTAAAACAATAATAAAATTGTCAAAAGACCTTTTAGTTTTTTTTAAACTTAAAATAACTTTCAAGCTAGATAAAAGCCAAATCAAACAAAACCTAAGGATTAGCA
The DNA here is from genome assembly GCA_037177725.1 of Cyamopsis tetragonoloba. NCBI lineage: Eukaryota > Viridiplantae > Streptophyta > Magnoliopsida > Fabales > Fabaceae > Cyamopsis > Cyamopsis tetragonoloba. The sequence continues at coordinate 8,069,410 of CM074121.1, read as the reverse complement.
GAGTATTTTTACAAAGTCAAAAACTAAAATATCATATAGTTATAAAGTCATGAACTATTATAGTAATTTATTTTAGAATAAATTAAATAACGATGTTATATTTTCTTACTTATATTTCTATATATCCTCCTATTTCCTTTTAAAGTCAGTATTAAATAAAAAAAATAAATGCATTATTGTCTTGAAACTATAAAGTACATTAAACACGTTTCTCACTTATAGCATGTTTGGATTGACTTTTGTCATTATCAAATCATGGTTTCTTTTGGGACATAATTGATTTTGGAAAATGATATTGTCACTCCCAAATTTGATATTGTCAGTCCCATGACACTCATTTATAAGCTTTATTTTTCATAATTTTGAAGTGGCAATATCAAATTTGGGAGTGACAATATCACTTCCCTTGATTTTGACCAATAAATCATGTTTGATAATCTTGAGTCAGAATTGATTCTGGATATAAAATATAAGTTAGTGCCGATCAAATAAGTTAGTATGTGAGAAGCAACTTTTTACTACCCATGTTCTTAAATAATAGCCCCTAAAAAAAAATTAGTGTTCTTTTTTATAAGCTTCTAACATAAGAATTTGGGACATTTATTATGATTTTCCTATAACACTCTTAATTAATAAATATAGATGGAGTTGATTTTAAAATGAAAGTGGATTTTAAATAGGGATAAAATTGAAAATTGATGATAACTTTTTAAAATATCAATACATTTTATAGATGTCAACACTTTTCTTAATGTGTGTGATATTTTTAGAGAGATTTATAATTAGGAACTAAAATAGTATTATTTTTACTTCTCCATAATCAATTATGAATTATATTTACACTTCAATCAATTCTGTTCATAATAAATTCTGCTCAAAATTAATTAACAGAAGCAATTCTACAAAGAATCAATTTTATTGTCGTTAACTTATAATTACATTTTGTAGAAAGATTTATATTTAGGATTTGGGTGGAAATCTAATTAATTATTCTTAATTGAAACAAGAGACGGACTGTGAATTGAGTAGACGTGAATGAATGGGGTAGTGAAAGAGCATGTATCACAGATTGAAATTCACGGTGGGCGATACTGTAGATTGATTGTGATTATGTTTTTGGATGGAAGAACCTCATCCTCAATATAAAATAATATTCAGAAGCTTCCTTCTGTTTTCTCATAAAATTTTTGAATCCCTTTTTACAGATTCTTTGATTCTACAATTGAACTTTTCGAATTCACATAGAAAGAAAACAGAGTACGCTTGTAGCAGCTATATCCGCACTTTTCCTTCTACTACTTTCTAGTGGACCTGCCCTGCCTTTTACTTAATTTGCCAGTGCTAAATTGCAATCCCTAAAATCAATTTTGAAGTCTTAAAATTAATCTTGAGTAATAAATTAGTTGTTTGTTTTTATGTTGGGTTTTTGTTAAACGTGATTTTAATCCTTTAAAATCAATTCTGGAGAAAACAAAGTAGAACTTGCTTTTGTGTTATATTATTGAAGGAAGACAAAAGCATGATGCACGAAGAAGGAAGCAGCAATCAAAGAAAGAAAGCAACAACCATCGTTAATGAAGAGAGGACTCAATAGCAAATAATAAAAATTTGTTGTTGAGTCCTTTCTTCATTATCGATGGTTGTTGCTTTATTTCCTTGGTTGTTGCTGCTTCCTTCTTCTTGCATCATGCTTCCTTCTTCCTTCAACATATATTGAAAAATTTATACTATGATTTTACTTCTAATTTGCTTTTAAGAAACAAAAATCCAAAACATAAATCACGTTACTTTAAAATCAATTTCACACAAAATCAATTATATAAAACTACGTTGATGCAAAATCAATTCTACCAACGCTAAACCAAATACACACTAATTTGCTAGTGCTAAATTGTTACCTCACTTCTTCCGATTCACTGATATCTCTCTTAATTAGTGTGTTAATGTGTACCTACATAAACAAAAATTAGTATTTTAATTGTCCTCAAAACATTTGACACAAGAATTTTTACTTTTGATGGCATGACTTACATTGTAATATATCTCTTTAAATTTTCTTTTTGGTGAGATATATTATATTATAGGAATTTTCATTAATTTCTATTTCTTATTTTTTATTAAATTGCCTCACTAATTGTTTAATTTGCAAGACTTTTTTGTTTTCCTACCTGAATTCTCCTCTTATATGGGGGTAATACCAAAAATAAAAAGCATATATTATCTTGCAGTTGATCTTGGTGCTAAGGAGTAAGGAGATACTCTTATTTTGAACTTCAATATTTTCATTTTGTCGGTCCCCACAACTTAACATGCCTTTGGATTTCATAATTTTTAGACATTTTGATATATTCCTTCTTGTTTTTTTCCTTCACCCCTTTTTGGCACATGGGAGAAAAGTCAAAATGACTTATTATGCCTACCATCCAAGAAAGCTATTAAATGACACAAATACTAACATTTTATTTATATGAGTCAACTAATAAAAACGTGTTAAGTTTGTATAATTTAATAATATCTACGTAGATATTTCATAAGAAAATCAATGGTTTGATTCTCGAAAAAAGCACTCCCTTATAAAAAAAATTATTTATGTCGCTCTAACTTTTGAGATTATAAAATTTATGACAATTTACAATGACTTACCTTTATTAATATTTAATTTTACAATTATATTGCTAAATAACATATCTGAACCATTGATTAAAAAAACCAAACACATCAAGTTCAATTTCGAGTATATATATCAAAATATTCGATCTTTAATAATAAATTAGGAGTTTCCTTAATCACGGGATAGGAAAGCTGTGTCCCATTGGCATTTGGTTATTAATTTTAGCAACAAAACACCAAAAGATAACATCAATTGGACCACCCAATTTGGCTTTGTACACTTTCCTCTTTTTAGTATTTTTTAAAAAACATGATCTTTAATCTATGTTAGTACTATTGACTCACAATGTTTAAGTGGCATAAAAAAATCTACATTGATTAATCGGAAAGTATCTATTAAACGCCACATGTATTCTATATAACCTAATTCGATTTCACTCACGCTGAACGACAATTTTCATTTCTTCAAGAAAGTAAAAATAAATAAATAAATATTTGATGGATTTCTAGGTAGCTAGTATAAGCATGTACATAGAAGTAAGTGGATATAATAATGATGTAAACTTGGCTTGAAAGCTTTTGACATTGCTTATGGAATACTACTTTTTTTAAAAAAAAATAAAAATGAAGTTCCCAACGAGATGAAGATTCAACTTCAACAAACTGTAATGGCCGCAATATGTGTTGGTTGATTAATGTATACATGTGATGGTGCAATTCCATTTGTTTCTCTTTATATCATGCTCTCTCTCTTTTTTAAGCAAAGTCTCTGTTTTTGCCTTTTAAGTTTTTCTGAATCCTTCAAGATATTATGAATTCGTTTGTTAGTCTTTATTTTATAAAATAAACATTTATTTTAATGAAAAAATACTTTTATAAATTTTTAGTATGTTTGTTTATGATTTTTAAAATAATTAGAAGTAAAAAATATCTGTTTAGTTTGATAAATTACTTTGAGCTACTTTTTACAATAATCAATTGTAGTAGAAATGAGAGAAAATTTTTTAAGAAAATTATTTTTATAATAATTAAACATAAATAAATTTTGATTTTCATCATAATCAATTAAAAAATAACTACTTTTTATTTGATTTTAAAATTAATTATTTTTAAGTTTATAGAAAGTCATAAATAGTTTGTTAGTGGATTCAGTTATTGAGCAACTGCCATTCCCTTTGGCTGTGTCCTACTCCTACATATAGTTAGTTGTAGGTCAATTATTGAGACCATTAATTGATCATTGCACAATAATAAAAAAAAAAAAAAAGGGAAAAGTTAAATATGATAAATTATTGAGATTTCTACCCTAGAGAATATGTTGCTATTTAGGTCAGAGAGGATCACATTAGTTGTGGGTTGGTGACCTTCAATATGGATTTTTTCACCGGCCGAAGAATTGAGTTTGGGACATTTGGAGTTTTGGACCCACCAAATGATCTACTTTTTGTTTATGCATTATGTTACAAGCATATAGTTGTAAGAACTAAACTATCCTAGTTTTAATAGGGAAAAAAAAGTAATATATTTTTAGGTATTTTTTAAAAAAGATTTGTTCCTCCTATACCTAGTTAAAGCAATGATGCTCTCAATCTTATTGGAAAAGTAATCATCATCCCAAGCCATGTTATTAAGATCATATACATGGTGTTAATGGGACTTGTGGCCCATGTGAACATGTACATCTGTTTTTTTTTTTTAACATAGGAAAGAAAAAAAAAACTACACTCCTCTCACACAATGAGAGGGAAGAATAATAAAATAAAGGAATAAAAATACAAAAAGAAGGGAAGTCATAGGCTTTCAAGTCAATATCCAAACTATGACCAGCATTGACCAAAGCATTCTCAACTTTGTTCCCTTCCCACAAGACATGGCAAACTTAGTAATGCACAAATTCTTGCAACACTTCTAATATAGCCCTGCACAAGGAATGCAATCGATGTTGTACTGAGCAACCTGAAGATAATAGCTGAATTACAGTCATGGAGTCTGACTGATCAATGATGTCAGAGAAACCTCTAGTCTTAACAAGCTTATACCCTAGAAAAATTGCCCAAATCTCAAAAAGAGGAGCTAAACAAGCACCAAGTTTTGTAGCAAAAGCAACTATAAAAGCATTGTGATGATCGCAAATAACTTCACATCAGAGGTAACTAAACCACCACGATTAATTGAAAACCAATTCAAAGGTGGTGGTTCCCATAAAAACCAAACTTTGCGAAAGAGCACCCATATTCGATTAGTGCCGGAATTGGTAAATGTATTTCCTTCAAATACAAACATGTTCCTTCTACTCCAAAGGCAATGGCAAGCAATTCCAAATATTATTGGTCAATCCTTAAGTGAATATTGACCCATACAAGATGAAAGGTTGGTCTCTAGCCAACTAGGTCGTGGGAGTTGTAAATTTTTTTTTTTTTTTTGCAAAACTAGGAGCTGCTGTATTGCATATTTGCAATCTCGAAATATATCAATGGTAGATCCAAATTCATCATTGAAGAGAAAATATAAGAAATAGAAAATTTTGAGTAAACGACGGATAAAATGAAACGGGTATCTCGAAACCCCTCTTAACACTTAACGGCTAGGAAAAATAAAGATTTGGGACCATACTCCCTCCATTGTTTTTTTTTTTCCCGGAAATTGAAAGAGGCCTAAGCCCATACTCCATCCGTTTTTTAATATAAACAAAAAATAATTATTTTATACTATTTAAGAAAATTAGTTTATTTTATTTAGTTTCATTAGAAATATCTAAAAACATAATAAATTTTCTTAAAGTCTCCTTTAAGTTAATCTCTCTTCACTTTAAATCACTAATAAATGAGTGAATTGAATAGAGTGTATTATAGATAGGTTTTATTAAATAAGAGTGAAGATAATAAAATATACTTATATTTAAACATTAGTATTATCAAAAAATTTACGGAGTAATTTGTTTGGATGAATACTACTGGTTGCATGGAAAATTAACTTTGGATGAAATGTAAGTGTGTTCACCAAATTCAGAGACTCGTGTGTTCACTAAAAAAACATAACTCCCATAACCTGACGAATTGCGCATTCCATTCAATTTTCAGTTTTTGAATCATTCAGGAAAAAAAAACATCGGATATCCGTTTAAATTTTAATCTAGAGGAAAGCACAAATATGCGAAATTCATCATTCACCGATCTTCAGGAAAGGACCAACTTAGAGGAAAACAAAAACCAAAGAATTCAAAAAACCAAAACTATCATAAAGAGTTCATTTAATCTTGAATAACACAGCTAAAACACAGACGTTCAACCCAACTAGTAGAAACATGACTCTTCTTCAGTGAGAAACATCACCATTGTCCATGTGAAGAAAAATAACCACTAAATATCTTATTTTGCTGCAGAAAAATTTGAGTGCAAATGCAAGATAAAAGTGACCCTAGGAAGATCATAAATCACGCCTTCAACCGTCCATAAAACTTCTGCTTCTCCTGAGTGGTCTGGAAGCGGCCATGGCCAAACTTGGATGAGGTGTCAATGAACTTCAGTTTGATCTCTTCGAGAGCCAACCGAGATGTCTGCTTCAGTAGCGACTGACGAAGAGTGATAACTCGCTTCTTTGGTCCAACACAGCATCCCTTGACCATAATATAATCTTCATTTACGACACCGTAATGAGGGAATCCACCCATAGGAGTAATATCCTTCTCCGTCCTGTTAGCAAAATCCAGCCAACAAGATAAAGTAAATACTGCAGAATCTTATACCAAGAATTACAACACTAAATTGTTAATTGGCCATGCAATAAGCTATGGTTGGAGACTTGGAGTTCAACAATATACCTGTCATACTCGGTGATGGCAGCGTGCGACTCTTGGCCTGACTTGCCAACCTTGTAGATCTTTTTGTTCAACTCAGTTCGGTGATGGTATCCATTCTGACCTGCCCTGGCAACAGTGAAAGATACCCGTGCAGGGTGCCAAGCACCAATACAAGCAACCTTCCTTAGACCTCTGTGCGTCTTGCGTGGAAGGCGAGTGACACCCCAACGAGTTACAACACCTTCATAACCTTTACCCTTGGTCACACCAATGATATCAATCATCTCATCTTTTTGGAAAACAGCATCCACTGGGATTTGCTTCTCAAAGAAGCTGTATGCATAGTCCACCTTCTGTGCCAGTGTCCCACCATTAACTTGGATCTCCATCAAATGTGCTTTCTTCTGTTTTAGACCCTTCAACTTCCTTATCTGCGGTTAAGGAAACACAATTGCCACAACATCAATCACCGAGGCTAGCAAGTTTGAAAAGGAAAACAGCTTTTATTAGCTTAATGATCATAAAATAATTGACCGCAATAAGATCTGTAAATTACTGAGTCAAGCTTTGATTGGGGCAACAGACCATGCTTGGCTTGGTTTGGCTTGGCTTTACAGGACACATAGACCAACAATAATAACTAAAGAGGAACCACCTTAAAAACCTAATAAAGAATGCTTAAGACACTATAATACGGGAATATATAGTTCACCTGTGTGTGAGCCAGAACACGAATGACAGTTGCATATTTCTTCAACTTCTCAAGTTGAGATTCAATATCTTTCTTTCCTTCCTCAGTTTCATATTTTTTTGAATACTTGGTAAAAGCCTTCTTTTTAGATTTGCACCAGTTCTTGTAGAATCGTCTCCTAACTTCCTCACTTAGATGCTGGGCCCAAACAGCATTCAGAGTACGAAGGCCACGAGGTGTCTTAACATACCCCACCACTCCAACAACAACCAGCGGAGGAGTTTCAATGATGGTAACAGCCTCACATGTCTCTTTCTTATGAAGCTCTACAACAGCAAAGAATGTCATCATGTACACGATGAGAAAAAATAACAAAATAACTAATGCTGGGCAAAATGGTCATCATATGACTATTCTAAAAAATGATAAAATATGAAATTGAAATTCTTTTTCATAAGAGGCAGCCCCAAATAATTTACACAAGGATGAGGATACCTATCAATTAGCAATCACTGAATACGCAAAAGATTAACACGAATGAGAAAAATGCAATAACAAGCTGGCACCGCTTGTTTCCTTTATAACAAATGATACAACTTAATGTCTACAAATTATTTACTATCGTACAGAAAAAATCACTAACAAGTTTAATATCTACTAGATGGTATTGGTATGAGTAAAGCAAGAATTTATAACAAGACATTGACGCATATGAAATAAGAATTAATTAAGACAGATCACAAAGAGAAAGAGGCACTAAAGTGCAGTCATCAATCAAGTCTACAAGAAATGCTTACTTGATCCAGGTTTCTCAACCTCTCTAACAATGTGAGTCATTCCAGCCTTGTAGCCTAAAAAGGCAGTCAATCTGCATGGCTTACTAGGATCATCTTTTGGGAAAGCTTTCACTGCAGTAGGAAATTTAGAAGAGATGTTAAGGGAATAAGAAACAACACCAATAATCAAACCTTTTCGACCTAGGTGAGATATTACAAAAATCAACAGAATGGATCAGGAAAATTGCAGGACACTTCACATATGTAAGACTATTCACACGTAATAAGAACTATCCATGCCAAAAGATGAGAACATGCTATTTCCTGATTGTAGAAGTATCAACTCATATGTAAGGGAATTAAAATTAGTCAGCGGTCTCTTACGTTTTTTATAAGCATACAGAAGGATGAAAGAAGTGAAAAAAATGATAAAGAAAGTGTATAACATCAAATAAGACCAGAAAGACAAGAAACGGTTTCCAGCCGTCATGGGCTGTTGATATTCAATCTATTCATGATATTTCAAAGTGTACAAGGAGCAGACGAATGAGTCAGAAGACATCACCTTTTTCATAGCTAAACCACACAAAAGCTTACCTTTGACAAAGTGAACAACAGTATGCTTTAGAAAGCTTTGGATACCATCTTTAATTGCGTTATCACTTATGATACTTTAAAGTTAGCAAATTCCAAATTTCTTAAATGAAATGAAGAAACCAACATGTCTAAATTATTGTCTGGACTTGGGAAGAATACAACATAGCATTGAATAAAACACAACCCAGTGTTTATGATATTGAAATATAAATTGCAGACGAACATTAGAATGATTAAGTTCTTTTCCAGAAAGGGATACAAACTCCTCATTAAGATACTTAACTATCATACTAGCATCAACAATGCTTTCAAATGTAAATGAAGAACATAAAACACACAATCAAAATCTAAAAACAAAAGTATAGGTGATAGGAAATGTTATGCATAGAGAAAACTAACCAAAACAATAGAAAAACATGTTTCCCATTCCAACAAATGAGCATTTATCATCAAATCTAGTTTTATACAGAAAAAACTCAAAATAAAAAATAGTGGGATTGTTAGTTACCCTTGTGATTTACAAGTTAGATTAAGCACAAAATTTTTATTATCAAAAAGCATTAGGCCATTGGCTTTACTGATAAAAGTATCATTTGGAACTTTAACGTTAAAATGACTTTTGAAATTTAAAATGTCAACTCAAACATACTGTACTAGAGAAATAGTAAAGTATCTTTTTCCAAAGTTTTTCAATCCATGAAATCCTTATAATTAATAAACATTTCATTTAATTTCAAAACAAAATCTCTTGAAACACTGAAACAAATAACAAAAAATTTATATGAACCTCACAATATAAAAGTAAATGATTATGTTACATATTTCCAGAAGTACATACAACAATGTCGAAATTCACAGCCACATTATAGTGCACAAATTCCATAACACAAACATAATTCTATAAAACCAGTAATAAATAAAATAAATAGAAAAATAAGGCCATCTGATAAAATATTGATTAGCCTACACATTGCAGCACATAAATCATCATTATCACCAGATCCAGGCTGCAATGAAGAAATGCTTCCAAACCAAAGGCCTATGGCAAAATCAATGCCAATTCTCGAGCTCATTTGTGTTCCTTCCCAAAACCCCTCTTATAGGAGTTTGGCTAGAAGAGCCGTTTCTGAGACTCCAGCCTTGATTAATCAGTTTTTTTACTGGAAGCAATTTCAGTCATCACAAGGAAATAGCAACAACAAGATCATGTAACAACAAATGCATAGCAAAATCTGGTATCAGCTTCACAAAATCCAAAAACCTAAAACTGTTAAAAAAGCCTCTTACTTTCATTCTAAATCATATTTTCAGAAAGGCTCATCACACATCAGTTAAATCTAGCAGCGAATTCTAGTAAACGGATAAGCAATTAAATAAGCTGGATCACCTTTTCCACGGTGACGAGAAGCTCGCTTCCTTGGCAGAAATCCAAGGGAACCGTGTCTAGGGTGCTCAAATTTCCGGTGAGACATCTTTACCTGCTTCAACTAAAAATTCAAAATTCGGGAGCACAAATACCACATAACAAAAGCATTAATTAATAAATAAGCAATCAGGCATACAAAACGGAACTATGAAAACTTGACAGATCCATTGAAGTTTAAATTAGCAGAAAAACGAACAAATCAATAAATTTAAAAATTAGATTGAACATACCGAAGATGGAAGAGTAGCAGCTGCGCTAGAACCAGAGGCAGAAGAAATGAGTAGGGTTACGAATAAAATCTCTGCTTATATAAAGCCTCCAGCTGCTCACTCCTGGTCTGCGTTCTGCTTTTTCATCTTAAACGAATGGGCTATTGCTATCTGCACCCACTTCTATCTACTCTACACGACCAAAAATATGTTTTTGAAAAAAAAACTCTTATTTCTTTTAATTTTTTGGTACATCAGAAAAAAAAAATACTCTTATTTCTGAAAGTTCAGTTATAAATACAAAGAATTTCTATATTTTAAAAACTAATTTCTGAAATATTTTTAAACGTAGCATTTTAAACTTTTGAAAATTAATAATTTTTTAAAATTCTATAGAATTAGTTTATAGAATATTAACATTCCAAAAATACATTTTTGAAAAAAAAAATTATTTGTGTCATAATTAACGTATCATTAATATTGATATTGATATCATAAGTAAATGAGTTTTACCATCCTAATTTGCAAAAATCATATCGGCTGCAAATCCTAATCAATTTCAACTTTCATTTTTCACATCAAGGATAAAATATTTAAAATGAGAAAAAGATAGGAAGGTTTTGACAAATTTGGCTCATATTATATAACTGAGTTGTACACTTTAGAAGATAAAATGTAAAAAAACCCAAGTTAACAGTTGAGATTGTGAAAAAAAAGTAGAAGCATATATTATAAAATTATTTAATCCATTAATTTTTCAATGAACTATTATGACTTCACAATTCGTCCTCTAAATTATACTCCTATATTTTATAAGAGTCAAATTCATAATTGAAAAAAGTACATTACAAAAGCATATTATGTGAAAAAATAATTTATCAGCATTGATCTAATTCTATTAGTTGTATTATTTTCCTCAATATTCAGAGTGGAACTATTTTTAACTCCTTTACGTGGTTAAGAAAAAATATATATATCAAGATATCTAATCCCTCTCTAATGGGGTGGGGTTAAAGATAAAATTATATAAAAAATTAAAGGTCAAGGTGTGAAATTTAAAATTTGTTATGTTTTTTTCTTATTATTTTAAAATTAATTTTAGTGGAACATGACGTGGATACTTCTTATTAGTCTAAAAGTGGCTATACCTAATCCACCAAAAAAGAGATGAGTTTAGAAGTAATGACCTTCTAATAATTTTTTTTCAAACTTTGATTATTCAAAAAAAGACCCACCATTAACCCCACCATACAAGCAAAAAAAAGTCGAGCACCTAATTCTTGGATTTGGAGGTTTATTTATCTTCTATTTTATTTTTTACTTCATTAAATCAAATTCTAGAAGGGAGCATTTATTGATTATTACAAAATGGTATATTTAGTCAAATGGTGGAAAACTAATTCTTTTGACTATCATCATACTTAAAGGATTTAGTCATTTATCCATCATACTCAACTTTGTTGATACATGTTATTTTACATTTATCTACTAGTTAAATTGTTAATTGGATTTTTTTAACATGTGCAATATTATATATAGGTTAAGGAATCATAAAAAAAAAGAAAACACAGTATTTATTATATGTTATACATTATATCATTAAAGTTTTGATTTTTCCCATACAAAGCTTCCACGTTTAGTTTCTTAACATGTGCAATATTGTACATGTTAAAAAAATCCTTATTAATTTTATCAAATATTTTCACATTTATCATCTATCTTGTCGGTTTAACTTTTAACTACCTTTTCAACTTTTAATAGCTTAATCGTTAGTTTTTAACAAATATATATCTAAGTAATTCTAAGTGTTGGTTTAGCGGTGTAATGCCCCGTTAAGTTCATAGGAGTAGTGATGGCAATCAGACCCAGACCCATAAGGTACCCGCATAAATTACCCATCGCGGAGAGGGTATTTACCCAATAAAATGGGTAAGGGTCCGGATCCGGATAATTATCCGAATTGTTTAGTGAAGATAGGTGCGGGTATGAGTATGTTAATACACATCCCCGCCCTATATCCGCATACTTAAGTATTATATAAAAATTATTTTTTTTCTTCACTTCTTTTTTTAAACCTTAATTATATTATCCTTAGATGCTTTCATAATCCTATTATCCTTTCACTATATTGCCATTTTTTTTAAAATTGATTAAATCACTAAGTTACTTATCAACCCTATCTAACCTCATTCTTTCATTGGATGATTTTAACTTCTTAACCTAAAATTAAATTATACTAATATATATTTTTTTAAAAAAAATCTTAGAGAGCTCCACAAAATACTTACAAGAGTATTATTATGTTATATTTAAAATTGTATTATGTTTCGTAACTATTTACTTTGTAACTTTAGATTCTAAACTATGTCATGTTTAATAGCTAATTACATTATGCATTTATGTATTGAATTTGAAATTAGATAAATGATTATCAATAAAATTTTAGATAACTTGTTCACTAATTTATATATTTCTAAATTTTTAAAAATATTATTTTGTTTTTTTAGATATTTAAAGTTCAATACTAACCAAATTTAAATATTAAAAAGAACTCTTGTTTTAGTATTTTTTAGAAAAAATAGAAGAAAAATGTATTGGGTCTAGGTATGGGTATATAAATATCCAAAGGGTATGGGGACGAACATTAAAATCACAATTCAGGTGAGGATGGGTACGGGGATTTCTCAAAAACGTGGGTATGGAAACAGATACTTTAGTACCCTACTTAGACCATACTCATTGTCATTCCTACATAAGAGGAACGATCCACAGCGGGATGTCTCGTGTTCGAATCTCACCTATGTCAAATTCTCGGGAGCCAGCACCAGTCACGGAACGTAAACGAGATTAGTCTCATCATAAGAGTGTAAAAACCCGTGATTATACAAAAAAAAAATATATACCCAATTATGTTACGAATAGAAGGTTGCTTACCTATCATTTTCTCCTTCTTTTTTTTTGTCAATTTTTTTTTTTGAAACTATATTTTTGTCACGTTTTTTTTCAAAGTTGACTTTCTAATAAAAAGCCCCACGGGCCACTACTGGATAGTGGGCCTCGTCTGCACTAAAAGAAAGATATCTCATGTATTTTTTTTAATTTACTATGAAATGGGTCAAAGGCCAAGAACAAAAAACATAAAAGAACATCATTTGCTTTTCTCAAAAGTATTCCAAGGTGCATTCCCAAAAAAATGAAAAAACTAGGTTTGTGGTTCACAATATTGCAAGCTAAGATCGCACAATCACAGCCATAGAGAAGTTGCCAGTTGCCACTGGTGGCATCAACGAATCTATATATTTATTTTTCGGTAAACCAAACGGGCTAAAGCCCAATCAACGAATCTATCTATCTATCTATCTATCTATCTATCTATCTATCTATCTATTAAGTAAATTATCATTTTATGCATGTTTAAATTAGCTTGTTTATTTATCAAAAAAAAAATTAGCTTGTTTAAAAAAATAGTTTATTTTGATAGAGAATTATTTATTTCTATAACACTTGTTAGAAAGTTTGTAAAAAATAAGTAATTATTTTTATGAAATTAAGATGTGTTTAGAAACAAAGTAATATTAATAACTTATATAAAAAAAATTATTAAATAAAAATTTATTTATAAATAAAATTATAAAAATTATTTAAATAACTTAAAATATTTTATTCTCATAAACAATTATATGAAGCATAAGACAATAAATTGAAAACAACTTATAGAAATTTATAAGTTATTTTTATAAACTACACGTAAACTCTTTAAAACACAATCTAATTTGTTTCTTTAATCTTTAAGGTTGTATAGCCTTTTTTTTAGTTTTGTTTCTAATTTTCACATAGCTTTATTTTAGTTGCTGACTTTTTATCCCTATCATTAAATTTGATCTTTGACTTCATAATAACATCATTGCTTTATCTGTTTATTTTGTAGTCTCTAACATTTTTAAAAATAATCCATATATAAATTATTGAATTCTATTCAAATATTTCGATATGATCCTTGTAGCTAAAATTTTTAAACAAAATTCAAGAATCAAATTAAGTTTTTTAAACAAAATTCGAGAATTAAATAAAAAATTTTAAACGAATTCAACTAAAGCATAGACTTTGACTCACTTAAAAAAGGACTCATAATTATTTATACAAGTTCTATAAATTTTGTTTAAAAAATGCTAATAAATATTTTAAGTGCACTTTTTAAGAAACCAAAAAAGATAAAATATTATTAAAAAATATAATTTTTATATTTTCAAGAGACAAATATATATATATGTATATATATATATAGAATTAATTTTCTAATAATAATAACTAGACCTATTTTTTCTTTCTTTGCAAGATGTCATCTAAACATTTTTAATTCAAATGTAATTTAACAACTGCTCTTTGCCTTTTTTATTTTATTTATTTTTTGAAAGTTTAAACACCTATGCTTACCGACACAATCTAGGTTTTAGGGGGAAAAAATAATAGTGATCCTATATACTTGAAAATTTGTCTTGACAAACAGTGTAACTGAGGGAAGACCTAGATTTTGCAAAGTAAGATGCTGAAAAACACATTTTTCAAGATATTTTTTTTATTTTTTGATATATACTAGTATATTTTATTACTAAAAAATAGAATATTTTTAAAAAAAATTATAAATTAAACTAAAAATTTGATCCTTAGGCATGTTTTTCCATTTCAGTCCTTGTATATAAAAAAAGAGTTAATTATCAATTTGGTCCTTCAAAGATTATCATGTCACCAATTTGGTCCTTCAAAGAATTTTGGCACCAAATTAATCCTCCAAAGATTACTTAGTCACCAATTTGATCCCCAAAGAATTTTATCACCAAATTAGTCCTCCAAAGATTTAAAAGTCTACTAAATTAGTTCTCCATCATGGACCAATTTAATATATTTAAATCTTTGGAGGACCAAATTGGTGACAAAGATGATCTTTAGAAGACTAATTTGGTGACAAAATTCTTTAGGGGACTAAATTAGTGACAAAATAATCTTTGAAGGACTAAATTGATAGTTAACTCATAAAAAAACCTATCTTTTGGTTCCTAAATGACAAAAAATTTACCACTATGACAGAATTTGAGTTATTTACAAGTTTAAATATATTTTTAATTTTTACTTTACAAATTACACTTACTTAAATTTTAATTCTTATATTTTAAAAAATATGTTGTTAGTCTCCATATTTTTATTTCGTTTTGATTCTAGTCGATTTCTACAGTTAGTTTTTTTCACTAATGTCATTCATTATAGAAGCTGAGATGGCTAGTAGAAGAACATCTGTAAATGATATAGCATTGCCACCAACCTTGTCTATGTGGACAAGTGGACAACTGTAAGATGGTGAATTTGGCTTACCTCCTTAAGCTTCCCTTCTTAGCATCTCCTTAGCCTTGCAAAACGGTTATATTTTTTCAATTTTTTTATTTCACTATGATTGATAAACCATCGTTAATGCGTTATTTCGCCTCGGTTAAATGGTAACCGCCGGAAAATTACACGATATTACTAACGGTTTGAACAATAACCGCAAGCATTCTAAATTTAGGCACAATTGATAAATTGTCGGTAATGCGTCATTTCATCACGGTTTCTTCATGACCGTGGGTATTTTTTAAAAAAAAGTTAAAGTCAACCATGTATATAAAGGAAAAATTTAAAAAAAATTAAAAAACATAGCCATTTTGTAAGGCTAAGGAGATGCTAAGGAGAGAAAAGTTAAGGAGGTAAGCCAGCTTATCTCTATTTCAAAAACCTTTAACTAGCACAATTTTTTCCCTTATTGTGGAAAAACTATAGTCTTACGGTCTAGAAAATATATGATTTTTTTTTATCGGTCAAACACAGCACTTACATTACACTATTCTTAAATCTATTTTATTAGAGATTGAATCCTTCTTTTTCAGCTCAAAGAACTCATCCTTATACCACTTGAGTTATAAGCTATTAGCAATACAGAATACAGAATGGTTAAATCTTCAATTTCACACTACCACTACCATTATTAGATCAATTGTACATGATCACATATGGTTTAGATTGAGAGAATGAAGGAATTCAAAATGTAAGGTTCTAAAATGGAGAGTGAGTTAATTATGTAAGGTAAGGACAACATCACATAAGTCTTCAATTTGTCGCATTTGCTTCAGTTAATGGTATAAATAAACTAATGACAAAGACTAAAATCTAAATAAAATAAAAGTATAGGAATCAAAACTTTAATTTTTAAAATGTAAAGACTAAAATTTAAATAAATGTAAAGTGTAGATATTAAAAATGTACTTAAACCAACATTTTATTATACGTTACATGCCAACTCAACAAAGATAGTTGGCATTCTAATAAAATTATTTTAATCCCTAATTTTTTTTAGTGTTTTTAGTTCCTTAGGCTTTATAACATATAATTTTGGTATTTTTTTTTACGCCTTTCTTTTTTAAATTCTAACGATATATGCCATCACACATTCTTATTTTAACAAGATTACAATAATAAAAAAAAATAACAAAATAGAGCATTATTTTTTCATATAATGCATTTAAAAATTTTAAAAAACGACAAAAAAAAGGACCAAATTACATGTTATAAACCCTTCGAGACTGAAAGCACTAAAAGAAAAAACTAGAGACTAAAACTGTATATTAAGTGTACTTAAAGAGTAATTAAAACTTAAAAGTACAATTAAACCTAAAAAAATAAATAAAGCTTACATTAATTAATCAATTATACTTTATTTTTTAAATACTGAATTATAGTTAAATTTTGGTTAGTAAAAATATTTATATTATGATTATTTTTTTACCTTCTTTAGAAGGAAAGAGCGTGCGTGAGGCTGCTGCAGTGCAGATCCATGGAATTCCTCTCCTATATAAATAGTAATATTTGCCATTCTAAGTGCACTTCTTCCTCTGTAATCCCCTGCTTCTTCTTCTTCCTCTCTCTTTCTCTCTCCTTGTTTGTTTCTCTCTCTAACACTCTCAGCCACAACCATGGTTGCAGCTGAAGTAATGCCTGAAAAGCCCATTCAAGGGGTTCCCATCCTTGCAAGAGAAAGCAGTTTTTCATGTCCATCTAGAAGGTACTAATTTCAATCTTCACTAAATCATCTCTTTCATTTTTTTTTTTTTTGGTTTTTGTATCCCTTTTCATTTATAACTTATTTATACAAATCATAAATTACCCGAATAAGCTCAAATGCTCCCATGTTTCGGCTTAAATTTAAATTTGAGAGCCACAATGAAAAAAAAAAAGATTTTTCACCCTATTAGTAAATAGTATGCAATCTTTAATCTTGTTCTGTTTTCTTTTTTCCTCTCTAAAATGAAGCAAAGCCATGGGCTTAATTTGGTTAATTAGAAGCCGAACGTTACCTTTTATAAGTTTAGCAATTATTTATGGTTTTTATAAGTATATTTTCTAGCCGATTGTCGAAAACTAATCCTTTCGAAAAATGCAGAGATCACGAAAAAAATTATTACAACATCAACTAAGTACTAACAAAAAAATTTCTTTATGCGACTATGATAGTTTGCCAACTATTTAATCCGAACAATTTTTAGCATCGTCTCTATTTTGGTACATAATAATGCTTTTACATCCTAATTCATGAAAAACATTTTGTTAAGATGATTAGATCTACTTAAATTTACTTGAGTGATTTCTATGTCTCAAGAATAGTTTTTAGTTGTCCTTAATCCTTAATGTACCGAAAAAGAAAATTTAGCACATAACAAAATAGTATTTTAGTTTAAGTTTTCATTCCTTATTTTTACACTCCTAGATAGTTAATTTTTTTGTATGCTTTTTTATAAAACTATAATTTTGTTTCTTACTTTTTATGACTTATATAGAAATTATTAGAGGCCATAATAGAGTTCTATTATTTCTGTATTTTGCTAAGATAAAGATAATATAAAAAAATTAATAGTTAATAATTACTTACAAAATTGTAAACTTATATTCCTATACAATGTTTTTTTTTCCGGCATATCTAATATATGCAAAATTGTAAACTTCCTCAAAATTTTGAAAATAATGGGTTTTTACTATGGTCACAACATGAACGATTTCACGTTTTTCATAGGTTGGAAGGAAAAGTCGCTATAGTAACCGGGGGAGCAAGAGGAATTGGTGAAGCAACTGTGCGACTCTTCGTGAAAAATGGTGCAAAAGTAATAATAGCTGACATAGAGGATTCTCTTGGAACTCTTCTTGCAGAGACCTTATCTCCTTTAGCCTCCTATGTGCACTGCGACGTTAGCCTTGAAGAAGACATCGAAAATCTAGTAAATTTCACAATTTCTCGATATGGACAACTCGATATAATGTTCAACAATGCCGGAGTACTTGGAAACCAGTCAAAGAACAAAAGCATAGTCAACTTTGACCCTGATGAGTTTGATCAAGTCATGAGTGTGAACGTGAAAGGAACAGCTCTAGGAATCAAGCACGCGGCACGTGTAATGATTCCTAGAAACATTGGGTGTATTATCTCCATGGCTAGTGTAGCGGGGGTTTTAGGTGGGCTTGGGCCTCATGCTTATACAGCCTCAAAACATGCGATTGTTGGGCTTACAAAGAACACGGCATGTGAGTTAGGGAAAAATGGGATTAGGGTTAATTGCATTTCCCCTTTTGGTGTGGCTACTTCAATGCTTGTAAATGCTTGGAGAATTAGGGATTTGGAAGAAGAGGATAGTGAAGATTCGAGTGTAAATTTTGGGGTTCCTTTTCAAGAGGAAGTGGAGAAAATGGAGGAATTTGTGAGAGGATTGGCTAATTTAAAAGGAATGACTTTGAGGGCTAAAGATATTGCAGAGGCTGCTCTCTATCTTGCAAGCGATGAATCTAAGTATGTTAGTGGTCATAATCTTGTTGTGGATGGTGGCGTTACCACCTCGAGAAATTGTGTTAACTTGTGAGATTTCTTTTTTCTTTTTATATTTGTTTTATTTTTTGAGATAGTAGGATCGTGAACAATTGATGATAAGATATAGGGGAGAAAGTAACATATAATGTAATGTATACAAATTGAAAATCATGATGTAGAGTTGCAAGACGATCCGCCACAAAGTTTCCTTCAACAAGTGTGGAAGATTTTGATCCTTTATGCATTGCACATGAGGCATTTTAGTTTTATTCTTAATTGTAACATTCACATTGTATACATGTATGTACCTCATGTAGAATAAGTACATTTTATTTCTTTGACCGATCATAACGCGTATCTCCCTCAATAATGTCACAACCCTAGATACCCTTGTATCTAAACATCTTAGTGTTAATGTATGAATAACCCACATCCCCATTCATCATACTTTCATGCCCACACTAACACCAAACCTTTTATTAGCGGCAAAAAACAATTGGTGAAGATACCTAGAAGTATTGAGTAAATATGAGATTTTGTCATCATTATCTAAGCATGCATGCCTCATGCTCTGCATGTGTGACTTATTTTGATCATCATCTTAAGACATCCTCTTTAGATGTGGCTTGAACATGAATGGTCAAATTCTGATATCATAATAAAATTCTTCTTTAACTTAACCACGAAAACTAGTTTATTAGAGAAAAATTATCTTAACCATAATATAATCTTTATTAACCATATTCTTAATTAACGTGAACTTTTTTATTGTTATCTTAATGAGAGAAAAGATATTTATATGGAAGTTTCTCTCAACTTTCCTAAATGGTTGAATCTGGGTATCCTTTCAAATTTGATGTTCATGATACCTAGTTTTTTTTTTTTTTTTGAAAAGATATGCTAACTAGTTTGGCAAATGTCAACATCAACTAGTATTTAATTTAGTATAATCTTAAATTAGTATTATTGCAACAATATTAGAATAATTAGTAAAAACATACTATTAGCGTTACTTTATTTTTTTGAGTATGAGTATTAGTATTAGTAAGTGCAAGTGGGTTATTGCTAGCTTAATTAAGAGTATACTTACTTGTGCCTTTACCCAGAAAGCATTAATTAGCTAGCCACCCACTAGTATCATCTTAAGTCACAATACACTCACTCATTACGAAATAAGAAATAATATTCCCAAATCTGATCTTATTCATAGTTTTTATATTTATCTCTGTTTTAATTTAAAGTGCTTTTAGATACGTAATTTAATTAAACATTTATATAATAAATTTATATTTACAAAACTTATATAAATAAGTTAAAAATAATTTATTTTATAATAAATTCTTTTGTACATACACTTATAAAAACAAACTAATTAAAGCACTTTTTTAATAAAAAATATTATTAAGATTTATAAATAAGCTGTAAAAAAATATCTTAAATATCACTTTGATCTTTTCATAATTTTAATAAGAGATCTATATTTACATAAACTAGTAGTAAAACAAGGGTACGGTTCTGATATCACGGTGATTCATCGATGAATCATGCAAATGACTCGTTATCGGTTACGGTTGTTTTGGATTATAACGGTGATTATTAGTTGAATTTAACCACAATTTCACAGAATTATGAGTAAATTTTAGGTTTAAATAACCTACAACAGTAAATCATTTACGTGATCCATTGATGAATCCTGAACTATTGTATATTCTAAACCCCAGAACAAAAATGACTTTGAAAGGATTGAGAAAATAGTAATATAATGACTAACATAGACGTCTCCATTGATTTGTTTAATTAACCATTACTTCAACTTTCCTCTATATTGGACTTTGTGCTTTAATTTAACTTTTGAAGATCCAAATTTGTATACATCTAGGCTGGCATGGTATGACTTTGACACTTAATGCATTTTGCCATGAAAATTAAGGTTGCGTTTACGAACACGAGTTTATAATTTTTTAAAAAGTTTATAGTTTATAGTTTTTTGTCAATAAGTTATGTTTATTATGATAAACTTATAGCTTATAAAAAGTTATAAGCTATGAGCTTTTGAAAAGCTATTTCAAATAACTTATAGTTTATAGCTTTTAGCTTTTAATAATTCATTTCAATTTATCTTTTTTTTTTTTGATAATTATATCTTTTGTCATCTCATTATATTAAATATTAATATATTATATGTCCTTTTAGGTCATTTCATATAATTTTAACTTATCATAAGCTAGTTTTACTAAACATTATTTCTCAATATTAAGCTAAAAATTATAAACCATAAGTCATAAACTATAAGCTATAAGCTAAAAGCTATAAATCATAAGTTATAAATTATAAGCTAATTTTGTAAACACAATCTAATTAAAAATCAAATGTGATTGATCATGAGTTCATGACTATATATATGATTAATTAATACAAGAAGGGTCGGTTAAAGACAGCCATGAATGCATGAAACAAAGATGCAGGAGCATCAGGCAGGAAATTGTGGCCTAATAAAAAATACTACTAAGTTTTTTTTTGAGTAAAATGCATCCCATCTTTTTTGAAAAGCAATTATTAGACTTTGTATAACATAATTAATTGAATTAATTTGTCTGTAGAAGCATATATTATAAATATATAATTTACTAATAAATAAATTTATTAGTATAAATAATTGATATATATTATTGATTTACATACAGTCATTAAAGATTTTTAATGGTCATACTAACAGACAAACTCACTAGACGAAATCTATACTAACAGTGACTAATTCAACTAAAGCCATATATAATAAAACCGTTAGTAAATGACAATTTATTTATAATGTACATATTTGATTCCTCTTAAATAAGAAATCTCAAGTTCGAGAGTTACACAATGGAAAGAACTATTGCTCACAAAGCTAGTTCAATGGTAATATTCTTTACTCAAATATAATTGTCTCTCCTATATGTTATATACACATGTTACTAGTTAGTACTTTTTTTGTCTTTATTATAAGACACTTTTTAAAAAAATTTGGTGGCTTTTTATAATGAATTGCACAATTCCTCTTAACTCCTTATTGTTATTTTCTTTATCTATCCTTATTAAATATATTGATTATTGTGGGCGTATTTTAAAAAGTTATGTTATAACTTGCAAAAACGTTAGCACTCATGGGAATAATAATCTCAGAACCTAAGTGAACTACTTTTGCAAAGTTAGGTACTTGAGTAAATAATGTTTGATAATCTATGATTACGAAATAAGAAATAACCAAAGACCTATATGAACTACTCTTGTGAAATAAGTTTAAAAAAAAAACAATTTTGGCAGGAACAATATTAAAGAATTTTTATTAGGTGTTTTCTATGGAGCAATTTTTATTAAGATTGTACTATGCCCTCTTATCCAATCAAATAAAAAATTTGACACGAGACAATAAGAAATTCAATTAAGTCATATTCTCTATCAAATCATTTAAATTTGAATAGATATAAACTTGATTTTATTTTTAATTTAATATTTAGTATTTATTTTTAATTAAATACTTATATTGGACCCATTATTAAAAGTGTATTTGAATTTTAATTAATAAAAAAAAGAGGTTTTATTAGTTGAAAGATAAATAAATTAATGGTGAATGCATCTAATGGGTTGATCGGATGGTTGATGAGTGTTACTTTAAGTATTAGCTCCTCAGTTCGAACTTCTGTGGACACACGCTTTGACATATAAAAAAATTAAATTAATGGTAAATATTATAATAAATAAAATAAGACAAAAGTAATATTTTTGGTCTCTAAACTCTACACCATATTTCAGATTGGTTCGTTTTTTTTCTTTTTTATCATTTTGGCTCCTTTATTTATTTTCTTTATTTTATTTCATCAAATAATTAATAAAAATGCCTAAAATCATTGCTGGATGTGAGAAAGAAGAGGGCAAAGATAAAAAAATATTATTCAATTCGAAAGTTAATTATTTATCAACAAAATTAATAAAAAATGATCATATTATATTGAAAAAATAAATTACTAATATGAAGAAAAAAATTAAAGGATCAAATTAAAATCTGAGATAAAATTATGGGACTAAAATACAAATTTAGTCCTGAAAAATATGATAATATTATTTGCTCTTATCCAAAGTAATTGATACTTAAACTTGATGCAAATGGTAGGCCGGAAACAAGAGGTTACAAATAACTAGACTTGAGTCATAAGCAAACATTAGGCTTAAAAGATCGTTACCTTGGTAACTTATACTTTAGCATGAAGCAAATGATAGACCTAGGAGAAAAATATATAGTTAATTAATACTTGAAGCAAATTGTATTTTCAAAATAATAGAACATACATAATTGATAATTGGGTTTGAAACAAATGATAAAAATGTGACACAAGTCATTGATACTTGAGCATAATGATGACAACGTAACGAGACGTGTGCTACCTATATATGAAAATAATATTTAAATTTTATATTTCCTAACTAAAATCTTAATTAAAAATTATATAACTGTCAACGTAAAAATTGAAATACAATTATATTAGTCAAGTGAGATTTATTCGTATCATATTTATAAAATTTATCTACGAATTATTTCTTCTTTTTTTGTTGTTTTGTGAATTTTCACTTGAGAAAATTTAAAGAATAATATTATTATATTTTTATGGCTAAATTCATATTTTAGTCTCATAACTTTATCTCAAATTTTAATTTGGTCTTTTAATTTTTTTTTTCATATTAGCAATGATCATTTTTTTAGTAATTTTTGTTGATAAATAATTAATAATAATGCCCGCAATAATATTTTTTTTATCCTTTTCTTCTTCTTTCTCACACCTAGCAACTATTTTAGGGTATTTTTATTAATTATTTAATGAAATAAAATGAAGAAAAATAAGTTAAGGACCCGAAATGAACAATAAAAAAAGAACCAAACTAAAATTCGACGTAAAATTTAATTTTGGGACCAAAAATACTACATTTCAAAATATAAGCATTTAATTAAAAGAAATGGAGACATACAATTCATATTAGAAATAAAAAGTAAATATTAGATTCAATAACAAAATCAAATTTATACGGTTCAAATACAAATGATTTAATAGAGAATATGATTGAATTTTTTATTGCCTTATGTCATAATTTTTATTTAATTGGATGAGAGGACATAGTGCTTTCTTAATAGATATGAGACCATAAAAAACACCTTTTTATTGATAAACATTTATAAATAATTTCATAACGTATAGCTCATCCCTAACCTAGTACTCCCTTGTTCCATTATAAGTGTCGTCTTTTTGCTATTTTGCATATATTAAAGAGAGATTTAAATTTATTTTGTTTTTTTATTAAATTATCGGTGATTTTACTTTTATAACCCTTTAAATCATTTTTGATATTCTCATTCACTTTATGAAAAATGTGCTAATAATTAATTAAATTTGAAATAAAATATAAATGTATAATTAACAAAGAAATAATTAATATAACTTTAAAATTTAAAAATAACAGAAAAATAAAAATAAAAATCTTTTTTAAACATGACACTTAAAAAGAATCTAAGAGAGTAAAAATTAAAGACCCATTTAATTTAAATTTTAGTTGAATATAAAATAAAAAATACACAAATTAAAATAAAATTTAATAATTAAGATTATTTATATAAAAAAAACCAAAACAATTCAATAAAAATAAATATTTTTAAATTATCGGAACAAAAGTTAAACTTTTAGCATAAGAAAGGCCATTTTTCTTGATGGAGGCCTGGTTTCAAACAGTAAATAGTCCAAAAAGGTAAGGTAAAGTAAGATTAAAGCTAGCAGAAGACAAAGTTTGAAGTTTGAATATGCAACTCAATCAAAGATACTTACAATATTGACATTTGCAACACAAGACAACACAAACACAGGATTCAAAATGATTGAAGTGGTTACAGAATAGAGACAGACAGCTCAATAACAGAGAAAGTCAGTCCATATTTCGAAGACAGGGCAAACTGTCAAATGTCCAATTTCAACACAACCATGGAGGCAACACAAGTCAAGTTCAACTTCAACATTTCAACTTCTCGGATTTAGGGACCTACCTAATTGCAAATAAATTAAGTGAAAATTAAAAAAATACATAAATAGACACAAATTTAGAGTCTATTTGTTTTAATCTTTAGTATGGTTAACATCATTTTTTATCAAAGAAAAAAAAATATTTTTATTGAATTATTTTGATTTTTGTACAATAATAAGGGTATAAGAAAATGTGTTAAAAATCTCATATCAGCTAGTGATATGACCATTATTGAGTTTATAAGGATATGAAATCTTTGTCTTACAAGTTAGTTTTTTGGAGTGAGTTAGACCCAAACCCAAATTGTAAGATTAACTATTAATATTTATTTTAATTTATATGTTTTTCACTTCTCATTGTATTAAAATTTAAACCAAACCAACCCTTAATGATTGAGATATATCATACACAAAAATCAAGATCATCTAATCAAAGTAAATAATTTTAACTTTGATAAAAAATTTACCAAAACAAAATCTAAACAAACGTACCCTTTTCAAATTTGTTACTAATATTCCTTCATGTCATCTTAGAGAAATAATTTTGTTTCAAAATAATACTCTTTTTGTCCTATATTGTTAAGTTTTTGAGGTTTTAGCACAAGAATCACAAAATTTAATCATAATTTTAGAATTTAGTAAAATTAAGATTAATTTTCCTTCTATGTCTCTCGATTACTTATTATCTTTTCAACTAGTTGATGGTAGTAGTTGGTGAAAAAATATTAATTATTTAAAGGTAAAATTGAAAGAGAAAATAAATTCTGTATTGGTATGTTAAAAAGACAATAAAAATGGGATAACTTTTTTCTTCTAAAAGGCCTAACAATATGGGATGGGATGGAAGGAGCGGTCATTTTATATGTTTAATGCATTACTAAACATTCTTTTTTATATCTTTCCTTTATAAAACAATCAGTGATCAACTAGAAATAATGTTAAATAATTAATGCCAACAACGTGTAGTTCAAGTGGCATAAAGAGGAGTTCTTTGAGCTGAAGAAGAGGGGTTCAATCTCCAGTAGGTAATAGAAATATGTTTACAGAATTGAAAATATTTATTACTTCAAAAGTTAAATATCAATTCAATACAGATTATTAAAGAAAATTCAAAACATTAATAAAAATATATTAATTATACCTTAACAAGTGTTATATTGACATTATTTAACAAGACTGTTATTGAACTAAATTAAAGAATTACAAATCAACAAAGCTAGATGGAGTAGTAAATTATATTTGACCATGTTGACTGAGTATATTTACCAAATATTAGATATCGATTGATCTTAATCGTAAGTATAAAATAGACTTTATTAAAAGATGTTATATTTAATCCGATGATATCTCCCCTTTGAAAAGTTTAATTTTCACAGTTATAAGAAGCTAATGAATATCCTTATTAAGTGTAATACTCATCTAACATCCTAATTTGGACACAGTCTTTAAATTAATTATATACTTATATTAGTTTTTTATCTTATTATTTTGAGTTAGAATTCACTATACTTATTGTGCTTAATAATATATCGATTTTCATTAATTGAATTGAAAATTTTTAACATATAAATTAATTGTATACATTTTTAAATGATTTAAAAATTTATTGAAACTTCATCAATTGACACTATATATATTAGTGAATGATTATACCTCATGTGCTAATTTCACATTTTAAGTTTAGTATTAAAATTGTTCAATTGAAATTACAATGATTAAAATTAAATAATTAACAAACTATAAGATAAAAAATGCAATATAATTAAACCTAAAATCAATTTTGTTGGACTTATGAACTCCCAACTTGACCAAAGCACAGGTCTCACTGCACGTTGGGGCAGCATATGGCAAGGGTCAGAGTAAGTAAAGATGATGTTGCTGCTCATGAGAGTACAGCAAATACTTACCTGGATTCAAATAGATTCACTGCATTAATATTAGTATTGTTTTTTTAATTAATCTTCAAGTTGTACTTGTCTTTAATTGTATTAATTGGAGGCACGAGTAATTTCTAATACTCTATTTCTATAAATCCTTATACTTACTTATTAAAAAATATTTTTAATATTTTTTATAATTTTAAGATTAAAAGTAAAATTAATTTCATATAAAACTTTATATGATAATAAAAGGATAAATAAATTTTTTAAAAAAGATCTAACATTACTCAATGATTAATAAAGATACTACTAATAGGATAAATATGCATTATTATTGGATCATACTGAATTGCATATAGAAAACAAATCACCGTAAAACGAATTAATAGTCATTTTAGTCTTTAACTTTGAAAGTATATGGCTCTTTAGTTTTTAACTTCTACGAATAATTAATTTAATTTTTTATTTTTACTCTCATTCGTTATTTTAGTCTCTGTCTTATAAGAATGTTTATTTTAGTCACTGATTTTCACCTCACTCAGTCGTTTTAGTCTCCAACTTTCACTCGCATAAGTTAAACGATTAATGGTAGTGAAAATCAGGTAATAAAATGATGAAGTGAAAATTAGAGACTAAAATGAATATTCTTATAAACTTTGAGTTAAAATGTCCTGTCCTCGCAAAGTCAAAAAACTAAAATAATGAATAAAAATAAAAATCAAAGACTAAAATAATTTATTCTAATAAAGTCAGAATCAAAATATTAGTTCACTTGGTTTGAAAATGTACATATATAGATGGATATAATAAAATGCCAAGGCTTTTGTTTTTGTATGAACTATAATGTATTAGTAATTATTTATAAAGACTTTGAAGACATGGTCAACTTTCCACAAAAGAAAAACAGACACTGTCAACTATATTTTATCATTTTGCACATGAATCTTGTATGATACTGTAATAATAAGAACCGATAAAACTGGTTTTCATGTTTTTAGTCAACTAATTTAAGTTTTTCAGATCTTGATAACATGGGATCAAAGATTTTATGATTATTAAAAAGCAATGACAACAAGCTAAGATACATTATTTTATAAATATTCAATTCTTAAAATTATGGGATTACATTTATATTGCAAGTCTATTGAAATCTGATGGGCAGCAAATCAGCTATGAAGTACAGATGAGATATGAATATCGGACATGAAAATATGTCTATTTTTAATAAATATAAGATATAAGATACAATACATTTAAGTTTGTATATCTAAATCTTAAAATTTTATTTTGACTAAATAATTATACTAAAAAATATAGTTATAAGTTGTTAGATCCAAATAAATAACTATACAATATAAATTATAATTTATTTATTGTAAGGTAGATGTTAAGATCAAGTCTCACATCGACTAGAAAGAGGGTCACCATAGAGTATATAAGTGGTGTGGCAATAGCTAGCTTTTGGGAGTGAGTTAGGCTCAAACCCAAATTCTAATATGGTATCAAAGCCAGGTTAGTCGTGGCCGCCACCCGCAGATGTCCAGTCCTGCAAACTTACGCACCAGATGTCCAATCCTGAGCGTGAGGGGGGTGTGTTAATATCAAATCTCACATCGACTAGAAAGAGGGCCACCATAGAGTATATAAGTGGTGTGACAATCCTCCTTCTCTAAGCTAGCTTTTGGGAGTGAGTTAGGCTCAAACCCAAAATCTAATACTAGAAACAAGAATATATAGTATTAATTTTGTCTCCTTCTTCATTATCATCAGTAAATATGACAACTGATTTGATTTCAATTTGCTACTTTTCTTTTGCATTTTTGCTTATGTGATTTTAACTATTTATATAATTAAATTTTCCATTAGTATCTATATAATATTTTATTTTTGGCAAGTTTTCTTTCGATACTTATTTAAAGTATTTGAAATATTAGATACGTATCAAATGAATATCAATAAGTAATTCAATACCGATACATTTTCAATTCACAAGAATCTATATATGCTTCATAGCATATTAATAATAGAAATAAGTTACAAATTTATATAAGCTTACAAAAAGAAAATTACAATTATGTATTAGAAGAGTTGCCCCACGAAATAAGAGCATAGGATATAGACTTCGTTGATTATCACTTTTTTCCCCCCAAAATATTCACCAACGCGAGCATATTACTTTAATATTTATGACTGTATGAACTTTTTAATTTTGTACCTAACTTTTAAAAGCTTAATTTTAATATTTGTCTTTTATCTCTGTTATTTTGCTTGGCGCTAATAACTTTAACAATAATCTCTGATGTCATAATGTCATTACTAGAAAACCTTAGTTTCGCTAGAAAATGAGAAGTTCTTGGGTCTAAAAGCGAATTTGTAACCTCTCATGTTTTTTGTTTTGTTTCTTTTTTCATGTTTGATTTTTTTTTTCAACATGTTTAGTCATATTAACAAACAAATGAACAATGGGTTTTGTAACATCCAACATGTTTGGTAATTAAGAAATGAAACTTTAAATACCTTTATGGATTCATTCCGCAAAACATCTCGCAATGGTTCTACGTGATGGCCAGAACGTCATTCCATACCGAAAATATGTCATGTCAGAATTACTCAACATGACGTTGGGTATGAAAGCAGGTGTTTGGCTAACAGTTATGAATCTGAAGGTTACACCATAATCTACAGAAGTACAATGGTGACATGTTTGACTTTGGAGACCCCTCAAATTATTATAAATAGCCCACCTACAAAGACCTGAGATACGCTATCACTCTTTTACTCACATTCACCTTAGACAAATGCTAACCTGCGTTAGAGTCTACGCAGGTATCCAACCACCACCACCAGGTGAGACGACACGATGGAGAACTTGAAGAAGGTTGTGGTCTGTCTAGCCTTCTGGTGAGATGAATCAATTAGCAATTATTTGGTTCGAACTTACATGAGTATACTTTTATTTATAAAAAAAATGGATTTTACATAAATAATATTGGGCTGGACCAAAAGATTGATATTATTGGGTCGTCCTACAAAATATGATTGGTTCTACAAACACGCACTCAATTAAACATGACCAAAAATATTTTATGTGAAAGGATTTAAATCCCATAAATGTTCGAGTAGGATTATTATAAGTCAATTTAATAGTTTTATAGAGAGAACAACTTTGAAAATATATCTTTTAAGAACTATCTGTTCAAAATTAGTTTTGACAACTATCAGTTTTTTTTTTGTTTTTTGTTTTAAATATAAGTAATTACCAGAGCAAGAATCTTAAATTTTAAAATTAGCTGTTACAACTTACACGATTACAGTTAAATAGTAACATTTTTGGTAATTCCCCAGCAAGTCAGCACTCCTTCATAATCAATACAGATATTTGTAAGTGTAGGTTGATAGCACTCGTTTTTTCTTTTTTTTTTGGGGTCAAGGACACCACTCGTTTATAATATTCATGCTATCCGTTTTTTTTTTAAAACAATATTCTCTTTTGGAGTTGGAGAAGCCCATATGAAAATGCTTTTTTCAGAATAGGGTTTTCGGAAACATCTTTTCTAACACCTTTGACTTGGATTTTCCGAAAAAGGGATAGTGGGATTCCTGCAAGTGGTGGTGTTAATATTAACGAGGTTTTTTTAACCTGTGTAATATTTCATAGATTAATAAATTATAAGTAAAAAAATATTGTTGAAAAAAATAAAAAATTAATGTAATTGAGTTTAACATGTAATTAATATTATATATATTTTTTTACTTATGATTTTTTAACCTATGCAATATTGTACAAGTTAAAAAAAACTATTAACAAACTAAAGTAAGTGTAATACTCCCTCCGTTCCTTTTTATCCGTCTTTTAAGGTTAAAACACACAGGTTAAGAAATTTATTTAATGCTCTTGTAATTATCAAGATTATGAGATAATTTTCTATTATACCCTTGTTGAAACTCTTCAATTATTAATTATCTACTACTTAGTATAGGTATAAAGTAATAAATGAGAAAGGATATAATAGAAAAATAAGTTATAAATGTTTTCTTGAATTCCTAAAGAGACAGATAAAAAGAAATAATTTGTTTTTCAAAACGGAGACAGATAAAAAGAAACAGAGGGAGTACTGTCCAAGAAGAGTAAAGATAGAGAAATAATTACTATTCCCATTTCATAATTATTTAGTATTTTAGTTTTTCCCCAAGCCTCTATGGTTGATCTTCCCCAAGCCTTTGTGTTTGTGCTTGTTGTCCTAGAGCCTTTGTGCTTTTTGTTCTTAAGCTCCTCTTTTGTTATCTCCAAATCTCTTTTCTTTTGTCTCTTACAAAGCTTTGTTATTTTCTGTGCTTTTGGCTTAAAAAGAGAGGAAAATTGTATAAAAAATAAATAAATATCGAGGTAGCTATTTTTGGTCTCTTTCATCGTCGTGTTATAGATCTGTCACTTGAAGACTATGTGGGTTGGCTAGCGGTGTGGCATGTTAGGGTCAGTGGTGGTTGCGACACTTCTCCCTCATTAAAAAATCAATCGACCGAGTTCTCAGAGGGTAAATCAATGGTGGATCTGCGATTATTGAGTAGATCTGAGAGCGCAATTTCAAAAACGAATTTCACCTTCTCTGTTGGTCATGGAAAATTTGCACTGGCTGGGGTGGGTTGTTTCTATCGGTTCTAATCTTTGAGTTGCTGGTTAGTTGTTTTTTACGTAAGGAGAGTTTTTTAGAAGTTAATTTTGTTGTCAAGTTTACATCTAGTTTATTCAATTAGCAGATTCGTGCTTTCCTAGTCTAAATCTTTGATCTTGCAGTATCACTGATTAGGTGTACCTTGATGTTTTGTATTGAGCATAACCCTTTGTTTAGATATCTTATTACGTTTGTCAAAAAAAATTCATAATTATTTATAGAGAAAATATTTTTTTTTTTACAATAATTAGTTGTGAGCTGTAAAATATGAAGGAGGCTAGAATTGACACTAAGGGTCCGTTTGATTTGCTAATTTCTAAGGTATAGCATAGGAGAAAACTTTTTGTTCTGTGTTTGATTCAAAAAGCTGTAAAGTAACAGCACAAAATTTGAGTCACAGTACAAAATAACAATTTTTTGTACCTCACTAAACCAAGGGACAACTTTCTTGTTCCATGCACAAGTTAAGAAAAGACATAATTAACCTTGTATTTTTATTCAGTACTGTAACTACCTTCCCTATTTTCTCCACTTACGAGATAGTTTATGTTGTATTTTTTTTTTAAATCAATGTTTACGTCATTTTTTTGTCATATATATATATATATATATATATATAAAATTAAAATAACGTATTAATAATAAAATAAATTTTAATTGTAAATATAAATATTAAAAAATAAAGAGTTAAAAATATTTTTTAATAATAATTTTTTTTATATATATAATATAATTATTATATTACATAAAATATATTATGTAGTAATTTATTAAATCATGAAATTTTAATTTTATAATAAATAATAAAATAATTATAAAATATCAAAATATTATTTTCTTAGAAAAATTTAAGAAAAATTAATAATATAACATGAAGGATATTATTGTAAAATTTATGTTGTGCTTTTTGTTATGTGCATTGAGTATCAAACGATACACAACATAAAAAGTTGTGTTGTGCCTCATAAAACTTGTATAGTGCTGTACGTATTGTCCTGTTCACGCATCAAACGCACCCTAAGGGTGGAAATGCGGGCCAGCAGGCTCGCAAAAAACGAGGCGGGATGGGCCATCCCGCTAAGAAAAACGAGTCTATTTCTTCAGCCCAACCAGCTTTATGAGGGTTAGTGGGCTAGCTCACATAGCTTGTCAATTAAATTTTTTTAAATAAAATTCTAAAAATTCACAAATCTCATTGTCTCAATAATAAATATAATAAAACTTTTTCTAAAATAAACAAAAAACTTCAAACAATCCTGTTAATTCAAACACTATATAAAGAAGTAATATTAATTCTACACAAGATTTAAAAATTTCACAATATATTATTATCACAATAATATAAAGAATTTTTGTTAACTTCATAACAAAAAAAAAATTAGAATACATAATTTTGAATTGAGAAGGCGATGGCGCGACGTCTGGGCTGGTCCGCTAGTGTGGTGAGGCGCTGCCTGCGGTTGAACGAAGATCAAGAGCCACGATGTTTGGGCTGGTGTTGTGGTTGAAAGGAGGACGGAGGTGTCGGTTGCATGCTACTGTGTTCTGCAAGCTGCTGCTATAAATGCTACTACTATAAATGCTGCTGCACAGTGACACCCACAACCCAAGAAGAGATTATGTGTGTTTTTTGAAAACCTAGTTAGTTAAATGTTATTGTGGGTGGGGATGGCAAAATAGGCACAACCTGTTGGCCCGCCAAAAATAAGCGGGCTGAGCTTGCATTTTTTGACTGTCGACTAATGCAGCCCGTCCCACTTAGCCCGCCAGGCCGTCGGGCTACAAAGCTGGCGGGCCGAGTTGGCTCGTTGGGCTAATGTCTTTTTTTAGGTTAAAAGTAGAGGATGAGAGTTCTTTTTTTTAAAAAATTGATAGGGTTTAACAAAAAATGTCTAAACTAAACAAAAAAAACATTAAAAATTACTTAGGCCCATAGTCAAAGATAATAAAAAATCAATTTATTGCATGGTGTAAAAAGCAAAAATCAATTAAAAAAAGACAAATTCTGATTTTTTAACTGTTTTTTAATTAATATGATGGGTTGGGGGGCCGGCCTTTGTCCCGTCTAATTTTTAAAGTGGTGGGCCGGGCTAACAAAGCGAGCCCGCAATGTCTTGGCGGTCTGACCCGGCTTGACACGTTTTTTTAGCGAGCCAAACGGGCCAGACTGGCCCGTACTGAGACACTACATATATATTATTAAAATTAAGTAAATTAGCGACATAACAAAATATTAAATTAAGAGTAAGATTTGTGTTCCTCTTCTCAAAATAACCGGTTAAAAATAATACTAAAAAATATTGTCCATAATATAAGCACTTTGTATTTTCTATCATATAAGCTTTACATTTTTTCTAATCTCGATAAAAAAGATCTTTCATAAAAGAAATATTATGTGACATAATTATAATATAAGCTCTATCACCAAAAAGTTTTGAAGATAAGTCCTAATTTTTCCACCACTTTCTTGACCCTTGTCATTAAAAACATAATCTCTAATGATTATGGTTTATCAATGAGCAAACGAGCAAAAACACATATGCCTTTTAATTTATTTTTTATTATTTATTTCGTGTGTGATATTTCAAAACACTAAATTTTGACTACTTTGAAAAAAATTATGAAAAGTGTCTCTCTTGTGGAGCCACATAAGTGTCACCGTGTCGACTCAAAGTGTGAAACAGATAATTTATTTTATTGGGTACCAAGAAAAAAGTGTTGGACACATGTTTGAAAAATATCGGCATTGAATATGTGTCCAACACAACAATAATACACTAATTAAGAAATATGTCAGTATTTCATAGTTGTGCTAGAGAGATAAAAATATTATACTTGACCTAAGAAAAAGAAAAGAAAAGAAAATATGAGATAATATATCTTTGTGTTTGTTTTTAATTTTCATAATGAGTTGCTATTGTTATTGTAAATGCGTAGATAGTTCTATCATGATGCCATTTATTATACACAAACTCATATTTTTAGAGACTAATTTAATGGTTAAAAATATATGATATAATATTCAAAGTATATTTTTATTTTCGTTTTATTAAATCAATGACTATAAAATTCTTTGTGTGGGTGCATAATTTTTTTATTTCCTTAGCTTTCCCTTCTTGATACCTAATTTTATTTGCAAAAGTGATCACATTTTCCGTTAGTAATGTGTCATTTCTCCGTGATTAAACGGTATCTACTGAAAAAGTATACAATATTATTCGTGGTATGAAGAGTAACCGTAGACAATCTAAATTTAACCACGATTGATAAATTGTTGGTAATGTATCATTTTACCGTGATTTCTCCATAACTTGTATGTATTTTTTTTAAGTCAAAATGGATTGTGTATAAAAAGAAAATAGTTAAAAAAAATTAAAAAATATGGTCATATTGTAAAGATAAAGAGGTGCTAAGAAAAAGAAAAAAAAAAAAAAAGCCAAAAAAGTAAGCCAGATCAAAAACATTTCATCATTTTAATATATCCCAAAAACTTTATTTTGGAAAACTCTAACCAAATCCTGCATGTTAACCAGTTTTTTTAAAAAAAGATTAGTTATTATTTTTTACCATGAATATTACTGAAAGTGACAAGAAAAAAAGAAACCATGTCAATTTATTAGATTTTAAAAATCATACCCTTTATTCAAATATATTTTAAAAACAATTAAAAATAAAATCTCATCATCATCATCATCATCATCATCATCATCATCATCATCATCATCATCATCATCATCATCATCATCATCATCATCATCATCATCATCATCATCATCATCATCATCATCATCATCATCATCATCATCATCATCATCATCATCATCATCATCATCATCATCATCATCATCATCATCATCATCATCATCATCATCATCATCATCATCATCATCATCATCATCATCATCATCATCATCATCAAATTCTTATCCTTTTTGGTAATTGCACATTTAGAAGTAATTTTGTTTACTGTTATCCAAACAATACTACTAAAATCACTTTTTAAATAAAAATACTCAAACATAATTCATGTTATTTCAAACTCACTTTTCATTAAAATTAAGTTTGTCAACTCTAATTTAAACACACACAGCACTTTCCAATGAAAAAGATAGTGAAATTGAACCAAGATTTGAATAATTACATGTTTCATTAATTTTCTTAATCAACATTTCAAGTTGAAGTTCTAAGAATTGAACCAAAAAAAAAAAAATCTTATTGGAAAACTATCTCATCATAAAGTAAAATTTTCAACTCAAACATACATTAACTCTTGTAAAAAAATATCTAAACAGAAAGAAAAAAATGACTGTAAACATTTTGTTTGATCAAGTAATTTAAATTTAAGAGAAAAAATAACTTCCAAGAAAAAAATTTAAAAAGTGGAAGGTGAATCAATAATGGCACGAAACATGTTATTAAGTTATACCCACGCTTCTGATGTCTGCTCTCATCAGTGTTCAGCCCTGTCAAGTAAAAAAGTTAATGTTTTTTTTTTTCAGAAAAAAATAAAAAATAAAGTTAATGGTTTTGTTTTGTTGCTCCATCGTTATAAAAATATAGCAAAAATTATATTTTTTGTCTTTAAAAAATAAGAAAATTAAGATTTATGTTTTTAATTTTTTTTTGGTATTTAAATTCTTAAACGGGTGATTTGAGTCCTTAAATCAGTATTTTTCAAGGACTTACCCTCTATTTTTGAGTTTTTAAGGACTTAAGTCCTAAAAAATAATTTTAAGGACTTCAATATTTATTTTCTATTTTTCAGGGACGAAAAACATATTTAAGCCTTAAAATATATCAAGTAATTGTCATAATATAAAAGAGATATTCGTGATAATTATTGTGGATAACATTTAAAAAATGAGATTCACAATATTTTACTTATTTTTCATAGTTAAATCATAAGAAAACAATATTTATATAAAAAATCATATTTCTTCCGATCTTATTTATAAGACGTTTTCAACTGAGTTATACAAATCAAGAAAACTAGTTAAATATAGTTAACTTTATTGATTTTCTCAAAAAGTATATGAGATATTATTTTTATTCTCTATTAAATAATGTGTTAGCCAATTACAATTATGGAGTAGAAAAAGTTAATACATTTAATGGGAGTAAAAAAGAAAAAAAACAATAAATACATTATGAAAACTATAAAATATCTTATAAAAAGGATCGTAAAAATCTTTTAGATGGTATTTTAAAAAAGAGTGAGAGAGTAATTAAGTAAAGTTGAGAGAGAATAGGATCATAGAAGACAGGAAGAGTTAGAGTGTATTTAATGGACAATAACAATAACAGTGATGGTGAATGCATGGCATGATATAAAGGCATGTACTCTCTCTCGTTGTTATATTATGTGTTTTTTTAACTTGTGCAATATTATACATAATAAGAATTTAAAAGTGGAAATAATAGTAGGTAATAAATGCATGCTAAAATATAATTCAATTAATTTTTGTTTTTTCTTATAAAATACTTTTCCTTTGAGAAACTTAACCTGTGTAATATTGCACAGCTTAAAATATTCCTTATATTATATAGTAGTATAAGGTACAGTTTCTTATATTATTGCATATATATTAATAAAATTATTTGATTGTGTTAATTTTATCAAAAAATTATATATATTTATTTTACTTTTTCTAAAAATATGTTTAATATTTTATAATAAAAATATTAGACTTAAATAAATTTTTAATTCTTACAACATTAATATTTTTTTGTTTTAATTCCTATAATTTTTTTTTGTCTAATTTAATTCAAATTTTTTGTTTTTAGTATTTACAATTTAATTTCATAATAAGTACAAGCTTTTAGTTCCTAGAGATAATAGAATTTTGGATTTAGTTCTTGCAACTTAGGTTTTTTTTTATTTTTTTATGTTCTCTGAAATTTTTATTTTTTATTTTGGTTCTTTAAAAAAATGTGATAAAAAATATACAAACTTAACATTAGG
Organism: Cyamopsis tetragonoloba; assembly: GCA_037177725.1. Classification (NCBI taxonomy): domain Eukaryota; kingdom Viridiplantae; phylum Streptophyta; class Magnoliopsida; order Fabales; family Fabaceae; genus Cyamopsis; species Cyamopsis tetragonoloba. Next base: position 8,031,868 of record CM074121.1, on the reverse strand, counting down.
GAATAAAATAAAAAAAATTAAATTAAGTTGGACCAAAATAAAATTTTTTTTATAAGAATTAAAATAAAAAAATTATCAATTTTGTATGAATTAAAAATAAAAAATTTAAATTAAATTGGACTAAAGTAAAAAAAAAGAAACTAAAACAAAAAAAATATTTTGTATAGACTAAAAATATATTTAAGGCAAAATATATAATTAAAAGAGGAAATACCAAAATTTGTAAAAAAGTTTTTTTTACTTGTTTTATAAAAAGAATTATTGAAACATATTTTATAGTAGTAATTAATAGTGGATGGATGAGTGTAGTTAGTAGTGTAAGAAAAGTAACAGAGAAGGGCATGAGTGTGCAGACACGCAGGGTAGCTATTTCTTCTAAAAGTTTTGATGTGTCCAATGGATTCATCACATACGTGTCAGTCTACATGCTGCTTTCTCTGACCCATTCCTCCCCTCAACTTTTTTTTTTTTGGGTTAATTATATTCTATTTCCTAATTAACATTAAATACACGTAAATCTTCAACCCATTTATTAGAATAATATATGAGATGTGTTTAGTGTTTTAAAACATATATATGAGATAGTCGATATGTTATAAAACTAAAAAGAATAAACATGTAATTTAAAATAATAAGTAAATTAAAAGAGACATGTATATGTATAATTTTTAAAAAATTGTTTGTTTATAATAGAATAAAAGTAAAAAATATATAAATTAATAAAAAATTAAATATTGAGATTATTAATATATAAAAATAAAATAATCTAATAAAAATAAATAATTTTAATTTTAATCAAAAGTAATTTCGTAAAAATCTAAATGTATTTAACATTAACCTTTGTTTCCATTACCAAAATTAATCAATTTCTAAACCTAATTATAAAAGTGAATTTTTTCTTTCTTACTAAAATATTTTTTATACAAACTATTAATAATTATATTATAATCAACGTATTTAAATGACTTACTCTTTCTCTTGCTCTAAATATAAGTCAACTCTAACTAAATTATCAAAATTAAGAAATAGTGATTAGCCTATTAAATTTGTTTAAAAGGAGAATATTTTTTCAATTATACCTTCAATATAAATATACTAGTAAATGCTTAAGTTAATTAATATATCTTTCTCTCTCTTAATTCACTCTTTTGTTTACTCCATTATTAATTGAATCTTTAAAAATTGTAGAAGGATAAAAGAGGAAAACATGAATTAAGTTAGTTAGTGACTTATATTAAAGACCAAAGAGTTATTTTAGAAGGCAACTTATATATAAGATCAGAGTAATTATTATTTCAGTCATGTAACTTAGTTAGTGAACACATAAAAACATGTTAGTGAATATTCAGATTTAATACCAATTAATGTACTTTTCTTTGAAAAAAATACTTAATTATTCATTCATTATACTAACTTTATCGGACAAATCCTCCCAACTTTTTCCTTTCTTAAGAGTATCTCAAATTTACACACAAAAGTTAATCCTTTTCAAGAGGTAAAAATCACAAAAGTAAAATTTATCTCTTTTAACAAACTTTCTTTAAATGCTATAATCAACTTAATTTTATTTCTTTTAACAAAACTTTCTTTAAACAATATAATAAACCGAATTAAAGTAGCTAACTATCTAAGTGTCAGAACTTTATTAGTATTTTCCCCCAACTTTTGTCTTGGTCACTTACTTTTACATTATTCTGCCCCCTCTCATACTTCTATCACTTTCTAGTGCTAACTTCCATAACCCCCCAACCACACTAATTTCTTCTTTTTTCCATTTTGTTCTTTTTTTGCTTGTGGAGAAGAAGCCATGGAAGAAGAAATCACCTTAGAGGAACCTAATTTTTCAACCATGAGGAGAAGTACAACAAGAACAAGAGGAATAAGAAGAGAGAAAGATTCCAATGTGAAAGGTAACATTAACAACAACAACAACAATTGTATCATCTCAAGCAATGAAATGATCAATAAATTTTCAGATGCAAAGTTTTATTGTTACTCTTTATTGGAGGCTATGCCTCTTCCGGGGCCCACATGGTCCACAACTGCTCCATGTGTATTGGCTGAACCACCATTACCATCACCACTAGCACCTATTGAAGCTTCTTTGGAAGAATTATTAGAATGGGGGGAGGAGAATAATCAAGCTTCTTCTTACAATTGGTGGCTAGGGTTTCTTGAGAGTTTAGATGATAATAGGAGTAGTGCTAGTGAGAAATTTGATGACCCTTTTGTAGAAAATGTTGAAATTGAAAAGGATTCTAAGGGGATTAGTCTTGAAGAATCATCTTTTTTGGATCCAATTGATCTTAGTTCTTGCCCAGATGATTGGTTGATGATTCCAAGTGTGGAAAAAGATTTGGGAGATTTTGTTCAGCCTTGAGAAATTTTGTAATAAATTTTGTTTTTTTTTTTTGGTTCCCTGTTGGTGTTTGAACAGGTTGATGCACCATCGTATAATGGAGTTTGTTGTATTCCATTATTCCTAAATTCTCCCCCTTATTTGGTTGTGACTTGAGAAATTGTTAGGAATTTTTTTTAAGTCCTCTGTTGGTATTTGGACAGCTTAATGCAGCATCTTATAATAAAATATTTCCCCCATTTTGTGTTATGTTTTTTCAGTCGAATAAATTTAGGATGCAGGAAAGTGTCCTAGACCGCCTTTGGATTTACTCTAAAAATTAAGAATATGTTTGTTTAGGCTATTTAATAGTGTCAAAATATATTTTTAGAGTCCAAAATGCATTCCTGACAAATAAAGGTGTTTAGCACATAGGCTACTAAATAGTAAGTCAATTTTCATTCTAAACTCACTTTTTTCAAACATAATTCATTTTTCTAAAATCAATTCTATTAAAATTAAGTGTGTGTTTGGATTGGCGTCGGATCATATCGAATCACGTTAAGATAGATAAATCAATGGTTGAGATAAATTTGGCACATAAGTTGAGGCGGATCCAATGAACGCAATAAAAAGTAGCGTTGAAGTGAATTCACGTTAACGTGAATCTACTTTTATCCAAACTGCACTACTTCTTCTAAATACAATTCTACAAAATCTATTCTAGTGGTAGTTTAACTAAACGGACCCTAAATTACTTGAAGAATTGATTGTGCGTAAAATCAATTATTATTATAATCGATTGCAACATAATTAATTTTTGTTTGAGTATGATGTTGAAAAACGATTTTTAAATTAGTCTTTTGTGTTTGGATAATATAAAATTGTTTTTACAGTAGAAATTTGATTTATAGAATAAGAAAGTAGATTAAAGTTAAAAGGCTTTTTTTAATAAACTTTAAATATTTGCTTATTTAAAAATAGCTGTTTGTAGTTGTAATAAAATTTTTTTTTAAAAAAAAATCACTTTAAACAAAATTTCTCAAGCATACTCTTTAACTGCTCAATCGCTTTTTAGAAAAACACTTTGAGAAGCTTTTCCAAACACACTTAATTTATAGCCAGAAAAGTTTTGAATCTGTGATTCGATCCGTCGGATATCAGATCTTCTTTCTTGCTTCACTTTGGCTAATCTCTTTGAGTTTTGTATTATGTTTCTTTACCCTCCTTTTTAGGAAGAGAAAATGAGAAAAAAAGTAAAAGAAAATGATTTTTTAGAGTAAAATTTGATTTTCTAAAGATCCATTTGTACTAATTTCATCCTTCAAATATTTTTGTCATTTAGTCTATTAAAGATTTAAAACTCTAGCAAATTAATCTCTCAAAAATATTTAAATACTATCAAATTATTCTCTCAAAATACACCTAAAAATCTTTGAAGGATTAATTTGATGACAAAAATCTTCGAGGGACTAAATTGATGATAAACGAATCTTCATAGAACCAAAATGATAGTTTACTCTTTTTTTAACCCTATATTTAGTTGAGAGAAAATAAATAGGAAGAAAAGAAGAATATGGATAACGATGTAATTTTCTTTATTTGATTTGAGAGAAATTAAAAAGAAAAAAATATTTTCTAGAAAAAGAATTGAAAGATTTTCTTTCTTTCTATTTTTTTTCCTCTTATAATTTCCTTCCACTTTATTTTTCTCTCCTCTTTATTTCTACCCTACCAAACATATTGTTATTAGAAATAAACTTTTATTATATTATTTTTATTTTCTTTCAAAATAAATTAAAAATTCATTATTATTTATGCTTTTCTTTTCATTTATTTATCTTGTTACACAACAAAAATATATTTGAATATCTATTTGTAAATAAAAAACAACAAACACATAAAAAATTTACTTTTACTTATAAAATATTAAAATTTATAATCACAAATTTTAAGAGATTCTAATGGGATATTTATGGGTATCAACCATACCATAAATTGGGTGCTATTTTTCTCACCTCTTTATTTTTTGATGGCACCACATTAATATTTTATTTTTTCAAAATTAACCTTTGTCCGATTTTTAAAAACTGGACGCGCTCGAATTTTAGAAACTGAACGAATTAATAATTTTTTCATAAAATTAACTAACGATTTTTAATTGCTGGGCGCATTTGGTAATTAAAAACCGTTCGCCTACGGATTTTAAAAACCGCTAGTTACAATTGCATAAATTTATGCTTAGTTCAACTTCCAGTCTTTAGAACCCGTGGGAGAACAATTTTTAATTACTAGATACGCACGATTTTTAAAAATCGTAAGGTGTTTTACGATTTATTTTCAAAAATTTGCCTAATTTTTAAAAACCAGACAAATAACAAATTTAAAAAAAAAATATGTGGTGCTCTTAAAAAATGAAGAGGTGAGAATAATATCTACCCTTTGATTTGATTTGTCAGCATGTGAAGTTTGGCATGTGTCACTCCAAAATTCGTTGTTGAACTTGAATGAGCACAGTGAAGAACTGAAGATATCATTACACTTTTTTTTTTCCGCTTCCAGTTCACGGAAGTTGACTGAGTTTGATGTTACTTGCTGTTACTATATGTTGGAAGTTTCAAAATGGGGTTTCTAGTTCCTACTCCACAATACTGAATTCAATCTTTTTTTTCAGTTAATAGGATTATAAGGTATGTCTAGCTATTTTTTATTTCAATATATTTTGATTTTGTGTTTATGAAAGTTTTTTATTTTTTTTAATAAAGAAATTTTTTTATTCCTTCAACTAAAAATTAAATATTATTTTAAAAAATTTAAAAATTAACTTTTAATGTTAAAAGTTATCTTTAAAATCATTTCTAATAAAAAATATGCCAAAACAAAAATTAATTATATTTTAGATAATCGATTCTTTTTCGCAATTAATTTTTACAACTAATTCAAACATGTCTTGCATATGTGATTAATAGTTATAGAGAATAATTTTTAAAATTTTGCTTTGTGTGGTTTCCTAGATCTAGGCACGATGTGCGTAATAGATTGATCGTCAAAGTTCTTAATCATTTTAGGTAACTATTTTTGTTATCTTGTTTGTGAAAATTTAAATAGCAACTCTTTGATTCAAACTCGCATGGATGCATTTTTGCCGGTATAAAATGTATTTAATATTTGATAAATAATTAAAATTTAAAAAACTCAAATTTTAAAATTTAAAATTATATTTGTACCAATATGTGAGCAATTCCTATGAAAACTTATACCTGTTTAATATAAGATATTTATTATCAATTATCAGTTCTTCCATCAAGTAATAATTGTGAAGAGTAAAACTTCTGTAACTACTATAAGTGATAAAAAATTGTTTTTCACTATCAACAATAAACACATAAATGTTCAAGTTATTTTGTATAGTAAATAAACAGTTGCCTAAGAAAATAATATAAGCAAATGTGTTTTTAATAATAATTATTTCCTCTACGATGTGATATAAGAAACTGTATATATAACCCTTCCACTCAACCAACTATAGAACATAAATTTGTAAAAATTATCAATCAATTGCTTTGGTCCTTATGGCTACATAATAACAATATTGTTTTTAATTAAAGTGTGGTAGGTTGACAGGAGTTGCTGAATTCAATAAAATTCCGATTTTAGAAATGGATTATTAACTCTTGTCTCTGGGTGTTCTTTTTTTTACATGATTGATATTTGAATCCATCTTTATGTATTCAGTAATTTATTTTTGATAGATTTATCTGTTGCTCTTGAGTGTTATTTGTAATCGGATTGAAGTACCTCTTGTACTTCCCATAATAATATATGTCTCTGCTTATAAAAAAAAAGTCATAGAATCTCACAAAAGTAACACCTTTGAATTATAACACAAATAGAGGAATAAAAAATTCCAACCAAAAACCATGTATAAAGCAAAATAAAAAAAATTAAACTGACAAAAGTCTTCAAAGTCATTCCTATCTAAGGAAAGAAAAAAGTATAACCTATTGTATTTTTAACTAACATAATATATCACCTTCAAGTACTTATGCTCCCAAAAAGAAGTTAACCCGCATTCCCAACCTGTTTGGACAAATTGCTCATCATCCAACTGCAAATTCTTTCATTTTTTCCAATGTTATTTGATATTCTCTCCGTTCTTATTTATATGATGTCTTTTAGAAGATTTAGATATTTTTTTATAAGAGGTTTTATAATTTTTATGGAGTATTTATTATTTGTTTTCTTATTTATCCTTATTAAATGCATTAACTATTTGTATTCTTTAATTATGATTGGTTAGTATAATGTTTGATAAAGGATAAAATTGATATGTTATATATTTTTTTAAAAAACCTTTAAAATTAATTAAACTTAACTACTTTTATTGATACGTGTAATATTAGTTAAAAATATCTTATAATAAACAAAACCGAGTATATTATACTACTTTATATTTCTATAATTTTCATAATAAGTTTTTTCGTTAATAATTTCTTTTAAGAGTTTCAATTCTGAAAATAAGTTTATTTATTTTTAGTTTAAATAAATTTTTAATTCATATTCTTTACACTTTCTTAAATTTTAGTCCTTATATTTTAAAAAAGTTAATTTCAATCCTTATCCTTTTATTTTGTATTATTTTTAGTCCCTATGGTGATTTTTTTTATTAATTGTTAACACACAACTACAAAAACTAAAATCACAGGATCAAAATCAACGTGTTTTAATTATGTGGAAACTCATTTTAATTTGAAATATGTTTCTATTAAAATAAGTTAATGAAGTAACAACAAGGATTAAAACCTACCCAAAAGAAAAGTATAGGTTCTAAAACTAATATTGTTAAAGTGTAAGGATTAAAGATTAAATAAATATAAAATATAAGAACAAAAAATATATTTAAATATGTTTTTATATGAATTATAAACATTGCTCGGGATATTTTTCAAAGTTGCTTGGGTTGTCTAATTATTTTTAGTTTTTGTAAGATCTTAAGTTAAAACACAAGATGTGATATGATTATAGTTTATCTCATTTCTTAACCATATGTGTAGGGGTTTAGAAGGAGATTAATAATGCATTTTAGCAGTAGATACCTTGAGAAAAAGAAAAACAAATTTTTAAAAATATGTAGAAAATAAAAAAAAGTTTGATGACTTATAATAAAATAAAAAATTACTCTATTATAAAAAAATAAATACATTTTTGTGGTAGAAAATAATTAGTCTGAGACCCATTTTCATTGTTTTATACTTTTATTAGTTTTTGTTTTTGGGCCTCGGCCCATTTGTCCAAAAAGGAAAAAGAAAAAGAAGAGTAAAATAAAAAGAGTAAAAAAATAGTACCTTAGGGTACATTGTTTCATCTTTGAAAAATACAAAAAACTAAACATTTCAATAAACTTTTTATTATATTTAAATTCTTAAATAGTAATTGCCAAATAAAAATAAAAATAGGGGGAAAAAATGTAAATTGCAATGTCCGGTCTAGAACCACCGGCGTTCTTTTGCCACTATCGTCTTCGGAGTTCTACCTGAGCCACCAGAGCGAGGTTCCTCCTTCTTCCTTCAATTCTTGCTTCAGATTTTGTACTTGTTTCTTCGTTCTCCACAGTTATTATCCCTATGAACGCATGCTCTCTGTTTATTTGCTAGGCTTGAAATCTCGTAATGGTACTGCATTTTTCCTGCCAATTCTCCCCTTTTTGATTGACCAATAAACCCTATTATTTGCCCTACTGCATACCCTAATTTCGCAGAATCTCCTTTACTCTTCTGAAATAGAGTACTTTCAACAGTAGAGTTGAACGTGGCATAATAATCTGAGAAGAACATAGGAGTAGAATTGAATAGAATGGGTAGCAAGAGTAGGAAAGAGAGAAGACGTAGAAGATCAGATGATTCTGCATCAGACTCGTATTCTTCAGAGTCTGATGATTCGGACAGCCGTGATTCTTCTCCTCAGAGGGGTTCTAGTAGATGCCGGAGTAGTCATCGGAGTCACAGTAGTGATCGTCGATCAAGGAGGAAACAAAGCAGGCGGGACTCGGATAGTTCTTCTGATGATAGTGGTGATAGGAGTGGGAAGAAGAAAAAGCCCTCCAGGAACATCACTGAAGAGGAAATAGCACAGTACTTGGCCAAAAAGGCTCAGAAAAAGGTCTGGTCTTGCTTCTTAATCCATATATGATATTAATTGATTTCAAGGGTGTACGTTGATGTTGCATTCTCCTTTATTTTATGATTAGGCATTGAAAGTTGCTAAGAAACTGAAGACTCATACAGTATCGGGGTATTCAAATGACTCAAATCCATTTGGTGACTCTAATCTTAATGAGAAGTAAGTATTATCTAATAATTAAATTTGTTTCATATTGTTTACTACAAGATGAATTTTTCCAGACACCAACCAGTAACTCATGCAGATAGCGATTTTTTTATTGTATTTTTTTGTATTGAGGGATTTCTTGGTAGTTATGGAGTTATGTCCGTACATTTACAAATATAAATATGGTACTTCCCCGAAACCAAGCCAATTATCGTTGGATTAGTGCATGTTTTGTATATACGTTTGTGAGAAGCAGCGCCAATTCAACATTTTTTTTTTACTTTCACATTCATTGAATTGGTACATGTGACTGATGATTCTTAGACCCCAAAATGAAAATGTAATGGGTATCCAAACATGCTTCTAGTTGTTGAGGTTCCTCCATGATTCTGTTTTTCAAGTCAATTAAAATTTCAGTTTATGTTAGAACATAACATAGAAATTATTTGGAATGTTTGGCAGCAACTTTGCTGTGAGTCTTCCAAACGAATGTTTGTTTGATTTACTGTTACTACATTTGGTAATTAGATGGAGGATGGTTTACCAGACATTTGATTGTTTGAATAATTCATTAACAGGATGAAACCTCTTGCAGGACCATTTCTTCTCTCACCCCCCCTCCTTCCACTTTTTGTAATTTGGATCTCTGGGAATATACTTGTTACAAGTGCTTAATTTGCGAAGCTGAAGTCAGAATGGTGTAAATTAGAGAATTATACAGTATATACTATGAATCCAAACAGTTGTTATTACCTCAAAAGCTTTTTCTACTTTTCGGCTGATTTCCCTAACATGCTAGCTTTTTTCGAAAACAGCCTTTTCAAAAGAAAATAACTAAAATCCTATAAAATCTAGCTATCCCAAACATGTTCAAAGATGCAACTTTTTGATAGATTATTTTCTTGTTTATCATCCAAAATTATTCCAGAAATCCTATGCTGACTGTTGAGCAACTTTATTTGGAGGCTTTTTGAAAAAAAAATACAATTAAATAACCTTGAAATGTGTATTGTCAGTCTTGTTATCTGAGATTTTTATCTCGAGATGTGGGGAAAATTAGAGCTGTTTTTTTGGGGGTTATATATTCGGCAGTTGTTCTTATATACTTCGATATATCTGCTTTTCATGTTTATTTTGTTTGATGTATTTAGTTCTACAAGATTACAAATCTATTGACATTATTATGTCCTAGAAGCAGAACTTTTTGACTAGAAATTAATGTACTAGTAGTTGAGTGATACCTACTTTTGCTATGTTTTCATATTCACAAAATGTTATTTGTAGGTTTGTATGGCGGAAGAAGATTGAGCGTGATGTTGTTCACGGTGTGCCTATTGACACATTTTCTGTGAAAGCTGAGAAAAAGAGGCAGAGAGAAAGGATGGTATGCATTTTTTCCTACAAACACACACAGACAATATTTTGTTCCATAAGGGACACATTTTTCAGTTATATCTGCTTGGTAGGGTAGGATATCTATGTTTGGCTGATATCTAATATTTGGATCTTGATGTTATGTTCTATTCAAATTAAATCCATTTTTTCAAATCAGTAGCTTCTAAAGCTAAATAATATTTCTTTCACTTTGTATAACTACTTGATTCTTACCACACAGGCTGACTGAGTTATGATGACATGGCCAAACCACTTAATGTTCTCACTGTGTACCATTTGCATTTACTAAGTTCTGGTTGAAAATCATAATGCAGGCAGAAATTGAAAAGGTAAAAAAAAGAAGAGAAGAAAGGGCACTTGAGAAAGCACGACACGAGGAAGAAATGGTAAGTCCATTCTAATGCTTTAATATTAGTTGTCATTTTAATCTGTTAGATGCTAACAAAATTCTATCCGAACACTTGTGTTTCTGGATAGCACCCACATGCTATAGCTATATGCTAATATGACTTTGATACTTATTCCCAAGCCCTGTTAGTGCGTAAAATATGTTATGATTTTTTGTGGATTTAAATGCACATTCTCTCACAGGCATTGTTAGCTAGAGAACGTGCTCGAGCTGAGTTTCAGGATTGGGAAAAAAGAGAAGAGGAGGTATGTTTCATTGAATTCCTTCATTTTGTTGTTATTTAATATAGTATCTGATGACCAAGACAATTTTATCTGCAGTTTCATTTTGATCAAAGCAAGGTGAGGTCTGAGATAAGATTGCGTGAAGGGCGTGCCAGGCCAATTGATATCCTAACCAAGCAACTCAGTGGCTCCGATGATATGGATATAGAATTAAATGAACCATACATGGTCTTCAAGGTTAATGCTTTGCTTTATAGAAGTTCATGTCTCCTTTTCCTTTGATGGCTGTAAATTATAATGCAATATTGGTCTCAAAACTTCTTGAACCCTGCCTTAAGAATGGCCAAAGGCTTCCATCTTTAAATGTCAATATTATTGAACAAATTACATAATGACTTGACATATATGGTGCAGGGTTTGACAGTAAAAGAAATGGAAGAACTTCGTGATGACATCAAAATGCATCTCGACCTTGACAGGGCCACACCAACCCATGTTGAATATTGGGAGGTATCGTCTTTTTTCCCTTTTGGTGTAGTTACTTTATAGTCCTCTGCATAGTACTTAATCACTTCACTTTATCTAATAGATTTTGCAATAATCTTGTTTTATTCACATCAGGAAATATTGGGTGTGAGTAGGGTGTTGTTTGGGTCAGCTTCGAAGACAGTTGGAACTTCTGGTTGCAAAATGTTATTTTGTTAGCGTGTTTTTTTGGAATTCCTTGTTTAATGTAGGTAGCTGAGTATCACTAATATACTTTGAAATGGAGGCAGGGGAATTTTAACTTTTCTAAGTATATGCTTGGTCTTCTCTCCTAATAAACTCTTCCTTTATAAGATGTTGCATAGTTGGTAGATATTAAAGTTTAGAAGATTGGATGGAAGGATGTTTCTGATCTATCTTGCATAGTCTACATGGTAATTGGGGGGCTGGGATTAAGATTTCTCTCTATAACTATGTGATTGTGAAAGACTTCTGGCATCAACAATATTCAATTATACAATGAGATTGCTTTTCCCTTTCCATGGGTTTTCCCTATTGAAATAGTTGAAGTGCCCTTTCCTCCTCGCCTTCACTGTTGTATCATTGCTTCCATTTGCATACTGGTATGTAGTTCTTTTAGCAGTGTTCTTTCATACGACTATATAAGTCTTGTATCCACAGAGAAGAATCATTACCCTATGAACTGGAACCCAAATAATATTTTCCTCCTGTTTCTGTTAACTCATAGGGCCATTGTCTTATCAAAAAAAAAAAACTCATATGGCCATTGTGGGTGGCTTCCTTAACATGTAATGCTATGAATCTTGGCACTAATTTAGTCATATCATAATTCAATTTTAAAGTTGAAGACTTGATCAATATCTTCATGCAGGCACTCCTTCTGGTGTGTGATTGGGAGCTAGCTGAAGCTCGGAAAAAAGATGCACTTGATCGAGCTAGGGTGCGTGGTGAAGAACCTCCGGCTGAGCTGCTGGCAGAAGAAAGGGGTCTCCATTACAGTGTTGAGCCAGATGTGAGGAGGCTTTTGCAGGGGAAGACACATGCAGAATTGGAAGCCTTACAAGTGCATATTGAGTCAGAGATGCGTACTGGTACAGCCAAGGTGGTTGAGTACTGGGAGGCTGTTTTGAAACACCTCCACATATATAAGGCCAAGGTAATCTCCATCAACATGGTCTTCATTTGTTTATGTCACATGCCTTATCACTACATTACTTAAATCTTAATTGCTGCAAAATACAGGCTTGTTTAAAGGAAATTCATGCTAAAATGTTACGCAAGCATTTGGAACGCCTTGAACAACCATTGGAGGGCGAAGATAAATTGGAAGATGAGCATGTTAAATCTGAGGAAGATGTTGAGGATTACGTTAAAGGTATTAACTTTTTATCTTTGTGTATTTTACAGGTTTCCTCCATTGCAAATTTCATGTAAATACTTGCTTGATATATATATATATATATTTTGTAGTCAAATCTGCAGATGAATCATTTTCACCAGAACCCATTAAAGAAGAGGAACAAGAAGCTGAAGAGGCTGGGTCATTCTCACCAGAACTGTTTCATGGTGATGAAAATCAGGAAGCTATTGATCCTGAAGAGGACAGAGCTCTATTGGTAACATTTTTAAATAGGGTTTTTAATGTTGATCACATATGTGCATGTGAGAGTGTGTTATGTATACAAACTAACTCAATTATTATGGTACATTCATAGGAGCGGAAACGTATGGCTGTAAAAGAAGAGCAGCAGAGACGAATTCAGGAAGCAATGGCATCGAAACCTGCTCCGCCTGAAGATAATTTTGAGATGAAAGCCATGAAAGCTATGGGAGCTATGGAAGATGGAGATGCAGTGTTTGGCTCTGGTGCTGAAGTGAATCTGGATTCACAGGTATCCTGTCTTGGTCATTTATATATATTGCATTCATTATGAAAAGACCACTTGTGCTTGTCACTTTTCACGTTTCTTAGAAATATGCCTGTCTGGTATATTGAAAATATTTAGTTAATAACATAGGAATACGAAGTTTTGGTTCTGGAAAGGTGCCTTATAACGGCGGTGGATGGTAACCATCTACTCACAGGGAAGGTGCCTTATCATATCCTTTGGGGTTTAATTACTTCTCTACCTGAGAAAAGTTGGCACTGGAGAGGATAAATACATTTACATTTTGTTATTGTAAAAAATAAAATGCCTGTTAACTATATTCTTATCATGCTTTTAAGTTTCTGATGTGATTCATGAATGTTGGAGCAGGTTTATTGGTGGCATGATAAATATAGGCCTAGGAAGCCGAAGTATTTCAACCGTGTTCATACCGGATACGAGTGGAACAAATACAATCAGACTCACTATGATCATGACAATCCACCACCAAAGATTGTACAAGGGTATAAATTTAATATTTTCTACCCAGACCTTGTAGACAAGACAAAGGCTCCAACATACACTATTGAGAAGGATGGCAGCAATGGTGAGACTTGCATTATAAGATTCCATGCAGGCCCACCATATGAAGACATTGTAAGTCTATTTTTATTTTTTTGAATTTTTTAAAAATGTTTGGTCACCTTTCCTTCTTCAACCAAAGTACTTATTTCATGTGTCTTCCATGATAGGCTTTCCGCATTGTAAACAAAGAATGGGAATATTCTCATAAGAAAGGTTTTAAGTGCACATTTGAACGAGGAATTCTACACGTCTACTTCAATTTCAAACGCTACCGCTACCGCAGATGATTTCAGGCGCTAGCTCACATTCTGGTGAGTTTCTTCTACCTGTTTGAGACTGAGGCAGGCTACCATTTTGAAGAATGAGCTGGCGTTAGAGTTTATTTGGAGGAATGTCAAAATGTTACTTTTAGCAAAATTTGATTTTTTTACTTTTTATGATCCATATGACATGGACTTCGAATGTTGGAAGAATTAGCCATGGTGATGGTGGACATAGGTAAAACAACATGGATCTCTGTCCGGCGAGGACCGAAAAAAGTGAAAACAAACGCTGTTTTTTTTTGGGGGGGGGGGGAGGGGGAGGGAGGGAGATTCTTCCATCTGTTTGTTTGTTTGTTTGTTTGTTTATTTATTTACTTATTTCTGTAGTCACATCTGATGAACTTGAGTCAAATACAAATATTGAGTCAAAATTTTCAATCGAAGTTTTTACTTTTTCGCTGTTTCATTATCTGTCCAGAAACAGGTTGAATTCTCGGTTCATTCAGATTCACATCATATTAAAAATGAGGTCTCTGGGTGGGAAGACATCATCGTCTTTTAATCATTTGTTAACTTCGCTCTGAATATCAAACATTGTATTAACCTTCAACTATCTTTACTCCTGTCCTGCGCAACCCAAAATCATTGAAATTAACTACATGAGTCCTATAAATTATAAAATAGGAATAAAGATTTTTTTGGTCCATGAATAAAGAAAATTTCTGGCACCATTACTTACCCAAATGGGTTTTGTTTGATAGCAAGGAGTTCGACATCCAACTACAGTAAAAAGTGGTAAACTATTAAAATGTGCACTTAAATAAATCACCTTCAGTGATAAAAAAATAAAGTGGATTGTGAGTCTGTTTATATTTGGGACCAGAAATTTAATAATCCAATCTAGAATAATGTTAAATTTATGTAGATATATAAGCATATAATATGGGTCGTGATGTGGAGCTAAAACGTTTAGTATTAATTCACATGAAAAAATCATAATAAAGAGATCATAATAATTCACCTCGATTGTTGCATTTGGAGGGATTTCTTGGACTCCCTTGCTTCCATAGGCAAGTTCAGGAGGAACAATTAATAGTCTCTGCAGAAAGCTAACTAAATTACTGCTAGATAAAGCATATGATCCTATCTATACTCTAAACGATTTCAAAATTTGCACCCATTTTATAAAGAAATAACGTACACATGAGTTAAAATAACAAAACACAGAGCTGCTCCAAGAGAATTTTCTGACCTGGCCTCCTACTCGCATGCCCATTACTCCTAAATCCAACCCTTTAAGTACATTTCCCCTCTCAGATTGGCCTACATCAAATCCATAGGGCTGCAATAATAATTCAAGTCTGTTCTTACCGTTCCTGATTTTGTAGTGTAAACTATTGCATGTCACGTTGAATGAAAGTTTAAACAAGCGGATTTTATGTTAGTTGGATCTTACCGTTCCTCCTCCAACTCCCATTCCTTGTCTGCTAGTCATAAAGGTGATACCCCTCCATTTAGCAACATAGTGAACCTACAATAAGATATAATCAAATTATTTCTAATATTTGGTCCCTCATAATTGCTAGTTCTTCCCTTGTGAATCAGTTAGATTCATATTTGAAAGAGATTGATAACAAGTTTTGTTCCTCTAATAGAGGTGCATCTAGAAAGTTTTATGAGTAAAATTTGTGCAAAAACATTAATGAGTAAAACATATTTAACTGGGGTCACAACCGTACTGCAACACGTGATCCTTTTACAGCCTCAGCTCCATCTCCAACCTTCAAATCATAGTACCTGAACATATCACAGTTCCATCACAAAATGTATACAACTTAAAATTGAAATCAACAAAACAATGGTATGAAAATTTAAAGATTGCAGCAAGAAGAAAAACCAAACATAGCACTAGTCTAGGAAATGTAGCTTATCAAAGAAGTGTGTGTTTTATTCACTTTACTTTGAAGAAATAATCGTTCCTTTTTACCAACTTAGCTTCCTTAAAAAAATATGATTATTTCCTACCAAACATGTGCAGAACTGTCTCTCTAGGTTTTCGAAAAACTAAAATTGATGTACTAGATAGGAGAATCCCACTGTGATCATATACATTGCTAAGTTTCTTTTGGTAACTCAGCATAAAAGTACTTTTACTAAAGTAAAAACTGTTGTTTCCATTGAACATGGTTAAGATTTGTATGCTAACAAATCATCATAATTCATATATCATCGGAATACGTGTTGCGTTTGTTCAACTGATAACCCAACATGTACTATATCTATAACATATACTTACTTCAAACCATTGGGCAAGGTTGTGTAATCACTTTCAGGAATCTTGGCTCCTCTTAGCTGCAGAAAAACAGAAAAGGAAGTGCATAATTCCAATCAGTTTCAGAACCTTAATATATATTTTTTTCTTTTCAAATAATTCAAAGAGAATAAATAATAGAGACACATACAGCTCTTCTACTTGTGCTAACAGCTTCAGCCACATCACATGCAAAGCCTCCAGCAACTAAACAAGATAAAATATTTAAGTAAACACCAAGAAAAAGAATATTTAAAAGGGATTCAAATCACCTATACCAATTTCCTGAACTCATTTCTGTCCCTCCAATTAAAAAATTGTCCACAGTAAAAAGTAACTAAAAATGGAAGTTCTTTTACTTTAATCAAGAAATTGTTTTGTGCGTTGAATTTGATTAGGATTTGTATCCAAACAAATTATAACCGTTGATATATTATTAGAATGTTAGTCACATTTAGCTAATTGAAATTCAAACATGCACGGTATTTGGTTTAAAGTTAACTAATGTGTACTATAAGTAAGAAATTATTGTGTCTAATAAATATAGTTCAGATTTGTGACCAAATAAATTATAATATATATTATTGAAATACGAGCCATGTCGGCCCAATTGAAAATAAAAAAAAGCCTGTAAAGAGAATCTTGGAAGGTAACTAATTAACTAACTAACTAACCAGTTGTGAGGAGACAAGTAAGTAAGTCTCTCCTTCCTTCAATAAGTAAAGATGGTGTAACTGATTCTGCTGCAGTTTTATTCATGGAGGAATAAGAGCAAGTGCATGTTAACCTATGTGAAGCTTTGCTGTTAAATCTTTTATGTGTCCCTATGGAGTAAAGGAATTAATTGCATTAGTTTGGAATTTGGATGATAAAAACAAGAATAGAGAGAAGCAGAGTTGAGAGAAGTTACTTGTGAAGAGAATGGAGGTTAGAGGGCAATGAAGAAGCACAGGATGGTGCTGATGGTAGATCACAGAGAATTCCATGTAGACACTTGAAGTGAGATTAGAATCTAGTTCATTTAACTTATTTATTTATTTTGGTTTCTTAGAAAGGAAAAAGAAAGAGAATATAGAGAGGATAACGTGGCTGATTTCATCCACAATTTTGAAGCTTTCAGAAATCACAGGACTTCAACAGAACAAGGCTCACATTCATGTTCTTGGTTTTTATTTTTAGACAGGGCTTGAGCCCAATCATAGTTTTTGTTTTTCTTAGTTTGGACTAGGTTGAAGGGTTTTTTTTTTTTTTTGTGAATTCTATTTTATCCGTTATTATACCTCAAGGGGAGTTTGTTTGTTCCAGACAAATCCAATTTATTTTTGTCAGCATTCACTGATCGGAGGATGGGATTAACACTATCTCTATTGAGAGTGACACCATCTTTTTTATATGTAAGAATCATAAATTTATATACTAAAAAGGATGGTGCCACTCCCAATAGGGATGGTCTTAATCCCATCCACCTCACTGATCAATTTATATACTAAAATGTTTTTTAGGATTCAAGTCCTTAATGGGGTGATTTGAGTTCTTAAATCAGCATTTTTCAAGGACTCATATTCGCTATTTTTGAGTTTTTTAAGGACTTAAATCCTAAAAAATATTCTTCAAGGACTTAAATCCTTATTTTTCTATTTTTCAGGGACGAAAAACATAATTAAGCCAAAAGTTTAACATAAATTTTACATTAATATCTTTTTTGTTACACATAATTTGTTTTAAATAAAAATATTAAATAATATTTATGTTTTTAAGAATTATATTTATCAACTTTTTATTGAGTTAAATTCTAACATATTATATATATATATATAACTCAATAGTAGATAGTAGGATAGAGTGAGAATATTTTAGACTTTTTAATAATTGTGTTACGAGATAAAAATTTGTCTTTTAATTTAGTGGAGTGCAAATATTTTGATTTTCATATTGTTCATTACGTAGTAATAAGTAAATTTGAAAAAAATTATGAAACAAAATCATATGTATTTCAAATTTTGGAGATTTTTTTTATAGGTCAAAATATGTCTATAGAGTTCAAATTAGAAAGTTGTTCTTTAAAATTGTACTTTTCAATCATCACATCAACTTGTTAGATGTAAAATTTTAAGGATTAAAGTTACAATTAAGTAAAAAATAAAACAATTTAATCGATAAACATTCGAATGTATAAAAAACACTTGTGTTTCAATTGTTGTGGTTAATTTGTTTTGAAGAAACAGCATGATGAGATTAGATCCGAATGTTCAAGTATAGCAATGAAAAATGAGTGGATGGAAGACTAAAATTATTACTCATGAATTGATGTTAGTCAACTAAAATTAGCATAAAACATGACTTGATATAGGACCAGACTTTTGGTCCCTTCCATTGAAAGTGATGCAAATAATTTCTATCATTTCACCTTATAACGTGTCGATCAACAACAACAGTCAATCACCATGAAATGAATATTTCATAATAACTCACAGTTAAAAATTATTTTTTTCAAGAGAAAGGTACATTTTGATAAGTATAATTTGGATTGAAATATGTAGATACGTGTACATTTTGGATATGCGACAATAATTGAATTTAGATTCTTTTTGATACTAAATAGTCCAGCAGTTAGATGAATGATTTTAAAACATTATTTTCTTTTTTTTCTATTTAATAAGTGTATATAAATAAATTAAGAATTTTGATGTCGCTGAAATCAATTACTAAACTGTCTAACACTAAAAAGAATTCAAATCCGACGATAATCAATCATTTAATCAAGTTTATCTCCAGCTAGCAATAGCATAGCTAAATTAATACTTCATGGTTTACTAAGTAGATACTCAATTACCATTTATAATGGTGTCATGTATTGAATAATTCTGATTTATAGTACATTCCATTAATTAGAATCTTTGAATAAAATATCATCTTTTCCTGCTTTTTTTATTTTTTAATTTCCCTTTTGACAAAACTAGCAATCATGCGTTTAATCTTGTCCCCAACCTAAGCTATGCAATTTTGCTTAATCTCTTTGTTTAATTAGTCATTGAGTTTAGAATAATTAATTACTGGAGGGGGAGATAAATTACCCTGTTTTTGTTTTTTTTTTAAAATATAATTCACATACTTTATTCTCCTCTTTCGTTGCTATGACGATATGATGGTGTCAATCAACTGCTAGTTTTTTATTCTTGATTTTTTTTTAAACTATGGCAGAAAACCTAAAAGATAAGTGTATGTTTGGTTTTTCTTCTATTTTTCTAAGTGTATAACTAATTACAAAATTGTGACCTATTTTTTATTTTATTTATTTTTAAAAAAATTATATAATAAGTATTAAGAAAAATTACTAGAAACAAGTCTATATTATTTTTCGTGATTGCCATTCAAATTCAAAAAAAATATTGGTTTTTATAATTATTTAGTAAAATAGAAATTAGAAACCATAATTTTTTTGGATAAGCCAAAAAAATATTATTAATATGAGTACAAACATTACTCCTAAAAATAATACAAAGAAACATCCAATAAAAGAGTCTTTACAATACAAAGACTCTAATATTAAAAATAAAGCTACCAACTAAAAAAAAACAACCCAACAATACAATACATAACAAAGGAGATCATGACATTCCCAAGCATATTGCCGGATTATTGATCCATTTACATATCAAATAATTAAAGCTAGAATTAGAAGCTTTAAGTCTGATCCAAGAGAAATAATATCAAGCGCTTTTTTTGAGTCCCAGTCTTTGTAAATCAAAGAGTCTCTCTAAGGGCATGTTTGTTGTATATTTTCATTTTTTTTATTTATATTCCAAAAAAATATATTGGCAGCAAACTATTTCCAACATATTTTCTTTATTATTGTTTAGAATTGTCACATCACTTATATACTCTATAATATTCATATATTTCCCCAGGTTTTATTTATAAAATATTTTCAACCAAATTATATGGACCAAGAAAAGTAGTTAAGGTTAGTTAACTTTATTGGTTTTCTAAAAAAGTGTGTGAGATGACAATTTTATCCTTCATTGAATACTGTGCTAGACAATCAAAATTGAAGAGTTGAGATAGTCAAAGTATTTAATGAGGGTAAAAGAAAAAAGTGACAATAAATGCTTTATGAAAACTACGTAGAAAACATTTTATAAAAAAGACTATCAAAATATTCTAAATAGTGTCTTATAAAAAGGACTAGAGTAAATACATAGTCAATGTGTGACTGTTAACACTCATCAAATTCAATTGACAATTTTTTTTATTTATGGCATAGTTTTGACTTGCCATTTGTTATTTTACCATAAGTTTTTTTAAATTTTTTTTTTAAATTATGGGTCTTTGTCTCGTGTTCTTTTCTGTCGGGTCTTTATACTCCTTTTTTTCTTAAATTTTTTTAGTCCTATATTTTTTTTATTGGGATAAATTTTAATATCATTTTAAATTTAAATTTTTTGTCATACTACTTATATATTTTACCATACCTATATATACCGAGTCATCAATACGTGACTTTTAACATAAAAAAATCAAATTGTTTATCAATTGTTCAATAAAAACTAGATAAGATATTGTCACTATGTTAATTAGTTAATTAATTAAATTAACCATGATAGTTAATTAAGGTTCATGGTCCAACCATAGAGGGGCAACTTTTTGGTTGGATGGTCCATTGTTGCCATGTGCTTAATGATATGTTTGGATGCGACCCATTGACCTGGCATTCCACTTCATCAAGACATATTGATAATGATGTGAGTAGTAGAAGACAATAGTAACCAAATATATTATATAAATTAAATAAGGAATTCTTGAAAAGAGAGATACATTTTAGATAGCCCTTTTGGATTTACAATTATATTATATCTCAGACATGTCAATTTTGTAAGCTACACTTGACATCACATATCTAAATTAAATAAAATAGTTTAAGTAACAAATGAAACTAGCTAGTGGTTTTGTGAGGTGTTCATCAAGAAGTTAAGGGTGTGAATTAAGGAGCAGACAACAAAGGAAAGTAGGTATGGTGCCATTGGACACTCTACCTTAATGGCCATATCACTCACAACCACAATGTCTAATAGTGGAGCCATTTAATAATATTTTTTATATATATCACAAGTATTTTCTTTCTTGAACTAATTCAATTCGAACCAACTCCAACGATAACTATAATTAAGCAGTAAAACTTTTTCTTTTTAAATATTTAATGGAGTTGCCTATTCAAAATTTAAACTTGAGATGCCTATTGATTAAGGTAAAATAATTTTGTATTAGTTGATCTACACGTTTGGTGATAATTTTAAACTAGTTTAATTAATTTAGTAGAGATTAATTAATTAAACATTATTTTATTAGTCCTACAACTTGAAAATAACATCATGTGCCTAATTACTTGTACAAAGAGTTGATGAGGGGTCAACATTCTCTGTAGCTAACCAACAAAACACTCTTTAAGATTTTATTTTGGTGAGTGCACTATTCAAAATTATTAATTACTAGCTTTTGATAGTGTTCTGTTCTTTTTTTTTTTTTAATTATTACCATCATGCCAACTTAAATCTATGACCTCTGCTAAATTTAAATACAATTATAACCATATTGTGAATGTATTGTAAACTGAATTGGGGAGAATGTGATCTGCTTCTAAATTGCCAATTTGTCTGTATATCTTTCTTTTAATCCTCTAATTTAATTTGTCTATTAAATTAGAAGCTTTTCTAATATACTAATTAAATTGGGCATGCGCGGTTTAGGGCTATTTATTTTTATTTTTATATCGTTTTTATTTCTATAAATAATTACAATAAAAAAATTATCTTTTTTATTTTATTTTATTTTCTATGTTTTAGATTCATATAGTAAACAATGAAAATAAGTAAAAACAACTAAAATATATTTTGAGGTTTTTGTAAAATATTTTTTCTCTGCTTATTTCAAACTAAACATAAAACATTACTTTTTCTTCTTTCTCCTCTCTTCTTTTGGACTAAACATTTTTACAAAATAGAAAAAAAATACATTTCTTGTCCCTTAACTCTACTTAGAAAAAAGAATGTATTTTTTTGTCTCCAAAACTTTTTTTCAGTTTAATTTAAATAGTTAATGAAAAAAGACAAAATTACGTAGTTTTAATGCCAAAGAATAAAGAATCCCGTTTAAAACGATGCTGCGTTTTGTCCTTTTCTATCATCTATTTAATGAAATTAATGAAAAAAAACCAAATTGAACAACAAAGTAAGTTAGGGAACCCTAACTAAAAAAACTATTAAGAAACCACACTAAAACTTTGAGGGATCAAAAGTGTTTTTTGCCAATAAAAAATAAAAACAGAAAATAAAAATACAATTAAGTAGTGATTTACTTTTATCTCTAGTTTTCATAAAGAATTGCAAAACAAATTTGCCACCTATGACCTCTTTGATTTGCCTTTTTTTCCCTTTGTTTTCATTTTGTTTCACGTGTTACTGAAATTTGTTTAGGAAAAACTAAAAAAATTTTAAAACGTGATTTTCTTACTTTTAGCATTTTTAGTTTTTTTCTTTATAAATTTCAAAAAACAAAAAACATTTTGAAAACAGAAAATTGATTGGAAATTAAACCAGAAATGAAAAAGCACACTAATAAACAAGCTCTTATTTTTCATAATGAAATCAAATTTTAACATAATAAGAAGCAAAATGAAAACAGCCTAAAAATTTTGTATTATAGTTATTTATGAAACCAAATTCTCAAAATTATCCCTGAATATACAATAATTTCTTCTCTCACAGTGATGGTACTCCATTCTCATCTGCAAATAAAACCTTGCCCCACCAAAGCTTTTAACTAACCATGTCCTTTTTTGAAGCACAAAAGAATGGCAATATGGCATCATCTTAACATTTACATTTGTTGGTGGAACAACTTGAACTTTTTTAAACTAATCCATTTTCTATGGAATTACATTGAAACAAGTATAATAAAGAAATTAATTACCAAAAATAAAATAAAGTTTAGTTTCTACATGGCTATGCCTATATCTACATACCTCACAAAAACTAGATTATTGGCTGCTTTTACATTTATTTCAAAGGCTGCAGCAGATTTGTTAGACCCTTCTAAGTCCTAATTAAGCTATAGCATGGAGCTATAAGGATGTCTATTAGTACAATTGTTCCCTATGTAAATGTGACCTACCTATGAAAAATTCATGCACTTGGCTAAGTAATTAACAAGAATTAAGAAGCTTGTGTAGTGGCCTAACCACACTAATGGGTGATAATATTAATGAGAAATTGAAAAGGGATGAGCAAATTAAATGTAAAGATTCTTTTTTTTTTTTTTTCATTCTTCCTTGTAGTACTTTGGATGAGGGTTGGAAAGCTTTTATGATCTTCTCAAGGGGAGTGGGTTTGAAAGAGACATTGTCAATTGAGAGGAAGTGGGTCTAGATAAAAAGAGAATAAGTACAATCATGAAGCTTCAAAACCCTTACCATATTCACTTCAACCTCATCAATAACCAAAAAGTAAAAGAATCACATGCCTTAAAAAAAGGTTACAGCAGTCATAACCAACTAAATTATCGATCTAGGTTTTTTAAATTCAGACATCCCTTTAGTCAAAATAATTCGATTTGAGATTTTTATCTATTAAATCTCAGTCATTTAAACTTAATCGAACGATTTAAATCACTTGATTACATTGTCTTGATGCCAGGAAGACTGTGATTTAAATCCGAATTACCAATAAGCTGTCTCCATTAAGAGATCTTGGTTCATTTTCAAGAATGAAATGGCTTCTTGGTAAATTGGAAAACTAAATTGATGGGAAAAAAACAAAATGCTATCTCATCTGATTGATTACAAAGCAAATTTCTACTATGCAACTACTTTAGATAGTTTGACAAATCATGCATTTGGGAAACAGAGTAAACTAACTGTAGATACCATATAAAAGTGCTATCTCTAGTTCCTAGTAAGTACCTATTTCACTTTCAAACATAGTTGGTGGAACAATAAAGCAATAGATAATTCAACATTTTTTGTTTAATAAGTTAGGCTGGAAAATTTTCAATCGTAATATTGTGATTTAGAGATTGAGTAGTAAACTAATGCTAAAATTTTCAATGGGGTAAATTAATTTCTTTTTCTTATTGTTCATCATCTTCTCACTTATAGTAGTTTTTCATGAATTAAATTGTTGCCAAAATTCAGACAGTAACATTTCTAGAAAAGAAAATTCTAACAGGTAACAACCTCAATCGTGCAAAAGAAATGTTCATTCTACTATTCACTTCTCAAATGGGGGAAAAACATAGTTTAGTAAAGTGTCTACTCATTGAAATCAAATCCTCTGTTCCAGTCCTGTCTCTCCAATAAAAATAAAACAAATAATTTCTTGAGAAGAAAATTTGTCACTTTTTTAAATGAAGACACAATTTTTCAATTTCAATCCCTATTTAAAACTCTCCAATTGATTTATCTGCAACTGTTTTTGCTTTTTATGTATATTCTTGTCCTACTTATTATAAGAATAAAACATTAATTTTTCGGCATATATTTTTAAATTTTTAAGAGATATTGCTGTCCCAATTATGAGGGATAGAGCAATTTCTATAAGCAATTATTATTATTTTTTATGTTTATCTATTATAATTAATGAGTTTTTTAAAATGATACTACTAGGGACAATTAATGCAATGAAGAAAGAGAATATAGGTAGATTTAAGAAATGAATCTTGATATATAGTGTCTTTAGGACACTAGTTAAGTTGCTGGAAGTAGAAAAATAATTATAAGTGTACATTATTTCATCTCTCGGGAATATAAAAAACTACATATTCCAATACCTTCTTACTGCTACTTAAATAGTGCTTTTAGGCACTATATATCATTTGCCTTAAAAAATGACTCCATTCATTCTGAAATATTAGTCACCTTAAAGGGATTTCACATGAATTAGGAAGAACAATTAATTTCTATAGAATCTAACAAAAAGTACATAAATAAACTAAATTTATCATTGACTTTGAAGTTTACTCAATAGTTATTGACTATAAGCATAATAAAAGTGGAAATAGTTAATAAGTATAACATTGGTAATATAAAAGGGACAAATATTTTGGAATAAATTTTTTTGGCTAAAGTGACAAATATTTCACAACAAAAAGAATAAGTAAATCTTTTGAAAATCAATACATTAATTACTCTTTTATATGTTTTATTAATAGGCACAATTATCTTTTTAGGTCCTCATAAAAAAAGGAGTAAAGAGAGTATAAAAATTCAAAAAGTTCCTTAATGAGATTTATACTATTAAGTAATGATCACTAAAAAAAATTCCATATACTAATTTCTAACATAATTAATTTTTCAGTATAAACATTTTGATTTTTACTAACAAATTTTTTTTGATAATAATTATAAATTTATTTATTAGTATAAAAATTAATGTACATTAATAATTATTATACTGTTCAAATAAATTATGAGTTTGTTGATATAAACTCAATATTTATATTAACAGATTAATTAGATATGTTAAACCAAATCTATAACAACGCTAATAATACTAATTAGTATATATAAATTTTTTTGTTGTAGACCTACAAACAGGTGCAAATTGTTATAGAGAAAGAGAAAGCTTTAGCTTTAATCTAATATTAAGAATAATACCTAATCACTCGGTTATGTATAGTGAGATTTGAAAATGACAACGATTTCCATTTTGTCCGCATCTACCATTAATTAATTAATCATAAACTAGTTAATCTTCAAATTCAATAAATTTTTACCATTATAAAAAATTTCAATTTTGAAGCTTTTTATTTACTGGCCCAACTAAAAGTGTTATAACTACTATTAATAAGCTTGTATCCAACTATTGGAAAAACCTTATGTCAAATCATTATTTAACGCCAGCTACGCAGTGCGAACGAGATTAGTATCATCCTAATTCTTAAGAGTGGAAAAACCCGTAGTTATATAAAAAAAAACTATTGAAAAAATCTACAGTATTACTGTACTACTGTAGTATATGCAATACATTCTGTCCTTTTCTCATCCTCTTATTTTTTAATTTTTTTAAGAAAAAGCAGTTAATAAGTGTTTACCCTTTACCTCTGTTATTTTTTCTCAAAAGGTTAATATATTTTTTTATATAAAGGTTAAAATATATTTTATTCTTACTTCTTACGTCTGATTTAAATTTTGTCTCTTTACTTAAATTTTGAACATAATAAAAATGATTTTAGTCCTGACTGTTTCCTCTAGTTATAATGTTTATTTATATTTAAAGTTCTTAGATGTGACACTTAATTTACATGACACCTATTTTTAATTTGGTACGTGAAGTTGAACACATTAATAATTAGAATAATAGCAATATAATTGGAGCAAACGGGGGGCTAAATTGATTTTATTTTTCTTTTTCATAGAAATAAATTGAAATCTCACATAAAATATTGAAACAAAATGTAGTTTAACCTTCTTAAAATTTGTATATTGTACAGTAGTTTATATATGTTTGGATCTCTTAATCCTTTAATCTGAGTAGAACAAATGCCTGCTTTGTTAATCTCAAAAAGATAATATATAATTTGCTTCATTCAATCCCTTGAGAACTGTAAAGCTAAATTTTCTATATATTTTCTTTTTAAATGTTTCATCTGTATCCAAAGCAAGCATGCTTATTGTGGTCTAATGATAAATATAAATATGTTCAGCCCATTTCTGGTGGTACCAGCATAAATTAGTGATTTCTTTGGTAAAATGGGGATAGTAAATTGAATTAAATTATTTCAGTATTTTTTTTTAATCAAAGAAAGATATCTTTAGTAGGCAGCTAAAAATTAATCTCTCCAAAACATAAAAATTATTAAAATGAATTTTATCTCTTCTAATAAATTTAAATGTGTCAATATGTTTAAACTTTAAAGGACCTAATTATTTACCGAAGACATTGTTGGTTGCTTCCCAAATTTTACTAGTACATGGCTAGTCACATTTGTAATTTAATTTATTTGTGTGCACATTTCACTAAAAAAAGTATTATTTTAGTGACTAAATTAGCAACACTGTTCGTCACTAAACTTTAGGCCATAAGCCATTCCATTCGCTATTTAGTCGCAAACTAGACTTTTTTTTTAGTGTTTGTAATTTAATTACTTTATTTTTATAATAATTTAATTTAATTACTTTTTGTGGTGAGTGATGAGTAAGTGGTCCTGTTTAATTTATTTGTAATTAACGCTGTTTGGGTTGAGAATAAGAAGGGTCCCACAACCAACTAAGACTCCCATCCCATACATACCCACCTTTAAAAGCACACTCCACTGCCTCTTTTATTATAGGGTCAGTTGTAGGCTTCAAGCACTTTAGAAAGATGAAACTTCAAACTCCCAAATTTCACCAATTTCTCATACTTGATTATTTTTTCCCCCTTTCTTTCTTTTTTCTAATAAATTTCTTTCCTTCTCATCTCAAGCCCCTCTTCTTGCAATAAGAGTCAGGAACATCCTACTGCCTACAAGAGAAGATGCATGCCGAGCAAGATGGAGAAGCAGGGCACGTGCAATACTAACTCATAAAATTAGTTTAATCCAAAGAGAATCGTATTCTTATAAATTCTTTTTTTCACCGACAAGATATAACTCGTTTGTTTATATTTTTACTACAATAAAATGTACTTATGAAATTTTTTTTTTTTACTTTTATCATATCTGCATTAAGATTTAAAATTGCTTCAAATAAAAGTATTTATAAACAAATAGTGCGTGTCTTTATCCAAATAGGTCTCAAGATTTTGATTTCGTATGTATATTTTGTTTCATGTTAAAATAGATCAAATATAAATTTAAAATATGAAAACTATTCTTAATTATATTAAAAACAGTTATTTAATTTATTCTATACAAACGTGAAACCAAACACATTCATTTTAGCAGAAGTGAGTTAGTTCTTCATGTGCCCCTCTTCCCCATCATGACCAGCAGCACCTTATATATATAGCATTTGGAAATAATGATCAAAGATGGGATTTTCCTTTGTGATTCTCCATCACTTAGAAGGTAACTATAAATACTATTATTATTCTAGAGAATTGATATTGATACTCTTATATTGATATTGTTACTTTCATTTAAAATTTTTTATTCAATCTTGCTTTGCTTTTTTATCAAGGAGAAGAGAAAAAAAGAGTGGCAATATCAATTATTGGAGTGACAATATCACTCCCCTTAGTCTATTATCATATATGTATCAATTAATTTCATCTATAATTTTTTTTTATAATTCTTCAATCATATTATTAGCAATTTAGCATGTCCTCTGTTAATATGTGGCTGAGACTTTAATTTGATGAGAGGAATATTTTGAAATGAGTATAAAGTCAAAGAAATAATTTATAATTGGACATTGGAAACTACTTCAATTCATTGTGATATTGCATTGGTATTAGTTATGGAAAGACCATGGTGGATAAAAATTGACTCAACTATATATGTATTAAGAAAAAATTAAATCATCATGAATTGTATATGTTGATTAAAAAAGAAGCAAATGTTGCATAAAAATCAGCATGCAAGAGCTATGAGCTATGAGCAATTGAATTGTATATATAGAAACAGATCATTTGTTGGTTTTATGTTTTCTCGAGTAAATCTCAATTTTAATATTTTAGTATAATTTAAATTGTATGCTTTGTTCATTTTAAGCCATAATTTTAAAGAAATTTCACTATGTGATTTCATAAAATCTTTCACATTAGTCGGTATAAAAGGATAAATGTGAATGACATTCATAAAAGTTTAAGAATAATATTATAAAGTTATTGACTAATTTAAATGATAAACGCATTATATTGTACATTTTCTATTAAAAAATAGTAATATAACTTCTCATGACATTGTTAGTATGGTGAATATAATTGAGTCTACAACAGCAAAGAATATGATAAAAATAAATGAGATGTATGTATGTATATATGTATATAGTGCTTAGGGCAATTGCCCCCACTGACATTTAATTTTTCATTTTACTAATATTTTATGTAGGTACTTAAGTATTGAGTTTGTTGGGTACTAATCTAAAGTTTTATCATAGATAGCATGAAGACTCTTCAAAGTTTCACAACGAGTGAAACATAGAAAGAAAATGTGGATTACTCGTATAAATAAATCGAGTTACTTTGAGTATTATCATCAAAATTTCACTAGTCTTTTAGATAATTGTGTGTTATGTGATGATTTACAATTTTTTCGTGGACGTACAGATAATTGTCAGTTGAAGGTGTTAAATCACGTTAAACTTGAATGTGCTTTTCTATGAGTGTGTGTTTCTACCGATAGAATTTGTGGAGAGATTCTTCTTATGGGGTCGTTTTTTGACAGAATTGCCCCAATAATTTTAATCTAATATTTATTTTACCCCATGTCCAAACTTAAATATTTTGACAAATGAGTGGTGCAAAGATTGTTTTGTTACTTATACTGAGAGAGATGTTTTTTATAATATTGAAAATGAAAAAAAAAACATTCTAAGTTTTTAATATATGGAATCCAAAAAAAAGGGTAAAATAAAAAAATTCAAGAAAAATAAAGGAGCACAAAGTCTAGGCAAAAACTTAAAAAACAAAAAAAAGTCCATTAAAAAAAGGTAAGTCACAATTAGGCTAAAAAAATGTCGGTTGGACTTGAGGGAAAATATTGGGAGAAAAAATCTCACATTATCTAGGATAAGAACTATGATAGTCTTCATAAGGCCTATAAACTAATTTTTAAGAAAAGTTAAGTTTTTTTCATTTCTAAGACCGTTTCTTTTTGTAACATATTATTTTAGTCATTTCTTCATTATTTTTCTCAAACAGGTTATGCTAAAGGAAAATATTTTTTTCTTGCAACTATTTTTGTTTCTAATAATGTCAGTAAGAAAATATTATAGGTTAGTATGATCCCTTAAAATTTGAGAAAAACACTAAGAAAATAATCAGAATTACACATTGTAAAAAATGAGAAACGAAAATCGGTCAAAAGAAAAATATGGGAGATTGAACTCCCACATTAATCTTAACTAAAATACTAAAAATGCAATCAAGCCATACTTTTAATATTTATATTATTATTTTTTTAATGTTATAATAATTTATATAGATATGTTATTTCACTGTTTAAATTTTTTAAATCCGTAACTAATAAAATACTACAATATAATAATTGTACAATCTTCCTCCTATAAAATAGTAACTTTTAGATTGAGATAGGTGCAAACTCAAAATTATTAATTAGGCTCCTTAAATGGAATATGCTTTTTAATTCACCGGTAAAACATGAGAGAAATTTAATTTTGTATTTTTGTTATGCATGCTGTGAATTTCTACACTGTAAATTAAATTTGTGTTCGTTGAACGATTGCTTTGGAAATTAAATTAAGCTAAGGAGTACTACTATTTATTTATAACGCTTATTATAAGTTCAATTAAATTTTTTTTGGTTGAATTAATAATAGTCGTATAAGTGAATAATAATGATATATATATATATATATATGTTTATCATTTTTGCTTTTTGTACTAGTATTTGATATTCGCACAACATCATATCCATCTATCCGTTTTCATTAAAACAAATGTCTTTACATACAGTTTATCTCTTTTTTTTTTTAATTATTAAATGCTTTACAGTTTTAGCAACGAATAAATTTTATGAATCTGCCATCACCATAAAAAAATCATATTATTGGGAAAAATAATTTTAAGAGACTAATTAAGCTTGCTACATTACGTTCGCAGGCCTTTTTTTTTTTTAAATATAATTAGCTAGGTAGAATGTTGTATTAATTAAATTTGTTGATGTCATTTAAAGATAATAGATTATATAAATTTTGTTTACATAATT
The DNA here is from genome assembly GCA_037177725.1 of Cyamopsis tetragonoloba. Taxonomy (NCBI): domain Eukaryota; kingdom Viridiplantae; phylum Streptophyta; class Magnoliopsida; order Fabales; family Fabaceae; genus Cyamopsis; species Cyamopsis tetragonoloba. Next base: position 8,000,779 of record CM074121.1, on the reverse strand, counting down.
TCATGTCATAATAATTTTAAATGACCTATAAGATAAATCTAATTAGTAAAACAAACAAGAATTTAACACATGAAAATGACACAATTCAAGTGGAGTAAGTAATTTTTATCCATAAAAGAAGACATGCATGCTGTGTCATCACTAGGATTTAGTAGTAGTTACCATCAGTAATTAATTACTGACATTTTCTGATTAATTAGATGCATCTTCTCTCACTGACATTTTGGAACACAATATAGGACCATTCTGTTTCCATTAAAACCCAAATATTCTTTATGTGCCTTTTTTTTCTTTTCTTTTTTTCTATAATACGGATGCCACCACATGATATTTAAGGTACATGTCTGCTTAATCAGTGGTTGATTCACATGCTTATGTGGGGTTTTTAATCCGTATAATATTAGATAGGTTAAAAAACAAAGATATAAAGTTGTTGTTTTAAAAATAAAAAATTAATGTAATTTTTTTTGACATATAATTAATGTTGTCATTTTTATTTTTTATTTTAGTTTTTTAATCCGTATACAAATTAAAAAAATTAGAGTATAATCAAACTTCGCTTTTTCACTTTTACAACAACTGAAGAAGCTGGGTTCATAATTACAATCATCTGCCTTGCCAAAAACAGTATTAATTGCTTTTTGAGAGTCCTAATCTTCACAATAATTAATTAGGATATATTCATGTGGACCTTATATCGAAAAGCATCTTTAATTTGCTCACCAATTTAATTAACCTTCACCGACAAATTATACATAGTGAAAGATTGCCCAAATTACAGTTTTACTATTATTATTTTTAATCACACTAACATAAATTAAAAATATTTAATGAATTTTAAATTTTTAATGTTATAAATAAAAACTTTTTGTTTTTCTTTCTAATTAAACTCGGTAGTCTCACAGGAATGAATCTCATCATGTTAAAAAATAGGGTTTTGATATCCAGTGCCTTAAAGGCACTAGTTAAAATTACTAAAAGTAGAAAAATAATCATAACAACATATTATTCCATCTCTCGGGAATATAAAAAATTATACATTCCAATATCTTTTTACTATATTTAGGTTCTTAAATAGTGCCCTTAGGGCACTAGATGTCATTTGCCTAAAAAATAACATAATATATCATGTTGTTATTTTTGTGTTTATCTCTTTCCTCATTAATGTTTATAGCAATGTTTTGAAAATCGGACCAGTCATTAAACTGGGGAGCCACTGATTCAAGGTTTAATGGTCCAACCGTGTTTGACCGATCGGTTCAATGTTTTGTTAATTTTTTAAAAAAATTCAATTTATTATATATATATGGGTTAGGATCAAATGACACTAATTGATTTGACACCAATTCTTACACCAATCAATAACGATAGATCGGAGATTTTTTTCATGAAGCCTACCGTTGGATTGAAACTACTTATTGTATAAATCATGTGTACAAAAATTCACACCAATCAAAGATCTTTTAATACTCCATCAACACACTTTTTATTTTCACGATTTTTAAAACTATATTTTACGTTAATTTTTTAGTACATTGATGTAGTAGTAAACGATCTTGGATTGATGTCAAATTTTATACACATGATCTATATGATAAGTAGTTTTAATCCAACGGTAGACTTCGTGAAAAAAACTTCGATCTATCGTTATTGATTGGTGTAAGAATTGGTGTCAAACTAATTAGTGTTATTTGATCCTAACCCTATATATATATATATATGAGGTTTGCTAACGTACACCTACTTGTTTTTTAGAAGGAGTGTATTAGTAAGTTATAACTTGAAATTTTAAAATACACCCACAAGGTGTAGCTTGCTAATGCAGTCTTTCTATGAAACAAGTGGGTGTACGTTAGCAAACCTCTGTAGGGTTTGCAAACGTACACCTACATGTTTTATAGAAAGAGTGCATTAGCAAGTTATAACTAGATTTTTTAAAATACACCTAAAAGATGTACCTTGCCAACGCATTTCTTCTACAAAATAGGTAGGTGTACGTTAACAAACTCATATATATATATATATATAAACTTTACACATATAGTAAAAGAATCTTTAATAGTTAAGTGGTAATGGTTTTTTCTTAAGTATTAGGTTGTTGGTTCAAACTTTAGGAACACACATCTTTTTTATGTTTAAACGGCCAATTCTTTCTCAGGCCGGTTCTCCGTTACAATGGGACCGTTATGCCTCCGGTTTTCGGTCCGCCTGGTTCAACCGGCCAATCCGGTCCGGTTTTTTAAACACTGATTTATAGGGACCCACAAATTTAATATGTATTTAATATATATTATAAAAGAGATAAATACAAAAATATTAATATGATGTATCATTATTTTTGAACACGAGGGAATCTATTCTCTTAGTCTCGTATACATATAGGATACACAAATTCTCTGTATAACCAATCAACATATGTTACTTAGGAATCACTTGGAGTGATTTCACTGTGACGTGTTTGTTAAGAATAGAGGTTTGAGTTAGATATATGTTAGGCCCAATGGAAAATTAAGATAAGCCCAAATTAAAATAGAGTTATTAAGATAAGCCCAAATTAGTTGTCCAAAAAAGATAACCCAAATTAAATAAAAATAAGTTAGGATATCTAGAATATAAAGAAATAAACTTAATGAAAAATGAATTAAGGTAGTGTTCGACCCTTTTTTTTTGTTTTTTATTTTTTTTTCTTGTATAAATAAAAGTTTGGCCAAATAATATTTGTGATAAATCTCTTAAATTTAAGCTAGCATTTTTTTGTGTGCAAAATGTAAAAAGTTGGCTTTTAAGCCAGAAGCTAGAAATATGAGTTTTTTTTTTTTTTAAAAAAAAAGTTGGCTTATTTTGTGGACCCATTGTAATTAACACTTTAATATTCTAAGTAACACGTGAAATCTTGAATATCTTTTCATTCTCTCTTTTAAAAATAGCAATTCACTAAAAACTTTAAAAATTCTTCTTCTCGTATATGAACTATTCATTTTACTTTAATATTAAATTGTTATTTTAGTAAATTTATATTGTGTTTAGTGTTTTTAAAAAAACAAAAATACAAATATTGTGTTTTATCAAAGAATTATTTTTTTTATTGTAACTTTAATTTTAAAAAAATTATATTTTTAATTTATTTTTTTATATTAAAAAAATGTAATAATTAATGATAAGTAACTTAAAAAAACTGATATAAAATACTTTTATCAAACAAATAGGTTTTTACCCATGAGTAACTTATAAGGTACAAAATAATAAAACTGTCAAATAGCTTTTACCTTTTTTTTAAAGCTTTTATTTATAACTTTTACTTAAAAGTCGCTTATAAGCCAAAGCCAGGAAAACAAAGCCTAAGTCTTCTTACTCTCCCAATTTCTGTCTCTTCGATATTTGGGTTCTGTACTGCTGCGAGATACGACATGTTGTTTCTTAGAGGACCAAGTGACAGGATTTTGTCCAAGATGAATACAATATCCGGATGTTGATTTTTGGTCATCAAGATCAGAGCCCCAATCTGAGTCACAAAACGCGAAGAGCTTCATATCAGTAATGGCAAAATTCGTTTGACAGACCTCCAATGATGTTCCTATGGCTTGTGCATGAACTGGTAGACTTTGTTAACGGAGAAGGATAACTCAGGTCTGGTAATGGTTTGATACTGGAGAGTTCCCACAATAGATCGATAGAAAGAAGGGTCTTAGACATGAGCAGAACCCTCAGTTGTGAGTTTGAGGCTACCAACCATTGGAGTCGATTGAGGATTTGAATTAGTCATCTTGGCTCTATGTAGCAATTCCCGAATATATTTTGATTGGGACAAAACCAGACTCCCATCTTGTTGACGAAAGACTTATACTACAAGGAAATAATGTAAGGGGCCCAAGTCTTTGAGGGAAAAGAAGGAATTTAGCAGAGAAATAAGAGACTAAATCTCTGTACCTGAACTACATGTTATTATGATATCATCTACGTAGATGAGGACAAAGAGTGTAGATTTAGTATTGAATCTTTTGAACAAAGATGAATCACTCTTGGCTTGGGTAAAGCCTAATTTCATTAAAGTAAGACACAGGTTATGAAACTAGGATCGTAGAGCTTGTTTCAGGCCATAAAGATCCTTGTGGAGCTTGTAAACTTTGCCTTTTTGAGCAGAGGAGAATCCAGGAGACTGCACCAAATAAATTGTTTCACTGAGCTCACCATTCAAAAATTCATTATTAACGTCTATCTGGTGAATATGTCAATGGACAAAAAGATCCAAGGACAGAACTACTCGCACATACAATAGCAGGTTTTGAGTAGTACAAACCTTCATAGCCTAATCCAGCCTTAACATTAGTCAAACGACAAGTATTTTATTTTATTTTATTTTATTAAAAAACTACAAGTAGTTCATCACATATCACTTCATATTTAATACAACTCCGTTTAATTGTGTTAATTATGAGCCTATTTGACAAGAAAGAAATTAATCTTGTTGTCGTACTAGTACTAATACGGTGTCGTATATACTCTAAAATTGAAAATTGAAAAATCACTTCTTAACTTAAAATAAATTAAAGGCATATTAGAACGATTACTTTTTTTAAGCATTTAATACACCCAATTAATTTTCCAAGAAAAAAAAAAATACACCTAATTCAAATGAGTACCATCTGTTACCAACAAAAAAAGAGTACCGTCGTGTAAGAAAAACCGTTTTTATATCTAAGATTAAAAAAAATTATTTTTTATTTTTAATATGTAAAAAGATTTTTTTAAAAAAAAATTGTAGGAGAATTTAAATTTATTTAATTCTTTTAATTTTAAAGAAGAGAAGATTCAACTTTTCAACAGGTACGAACTAGTCTTCTAATTTAATAATGTGTTCCCACACTCAATCCAAACAATAATTCACAAGTTGTAGCCATTGACCATTTCAAATCCGTGTGAGTATCACACACACAAACACTATATATAAAAAAAGTTGCAAGTAATACAACACGCACCACAAGCCCATCACAAAGATATTTCACAACAAATTGATCAAATTTCTCTTAACTAACCTTCAATTTCAGTCATGCAAGTGCAGCAACCGTACGCGGCGGCACCATCTGCGAACCCGACCGGCGCAATCATCAACGCACAGTATTGTGCTCCATATAATGTGGACCTAGCAATTATGAGGAATATCATGACATTAGCTGATAAGTTAACCGTCACGGACATCAACGAAAAAATTCTTTTTAGGCTTAAGGCATCTGTCATGACCATGCACGACCACCGTGTCTTGCTTGACGCTGCCGGAAACCCCGTCGTTACACTTCGCCGGAAGGTTTGACCTTATTAACTTTTCTTATCCACTTTTTTTTTTTTTTTTTTTTCTGGATAATAAGCGTTCCTATATACCCACTTGTTATTTTATATACTACAAAAATGAAAGAGTTCTTGTTTAGTTACCAACGGAATTTATTTGTTGCTAAATTTTGTTTTTTCAATTATTAAATATTTTAGCGACCAAATTAGACGCAATCTACTGCTATATGGTTGTTCTAGTTTAGCCACTGAGTTCATATATATATATATATATATATATTTTATTGTGTTAAATATATTTAAAAGAGTTTTTTATTGCATACTTACATGACTTGAATAGGATTTTCTTCCATTAAAAAATGAGTGATATGACACGTTAGTCCTTTACTTTTAGGGTTTATTCACATTAGTCCTTAAGATTGTCGGCAGTGAAAATATGTTTCTAAATTTTTATTCCGCGATGCTTTTTATTCAATATTGTTAGTTTACAAGTAACACTATTAACTCTTGTACACGTTGAACTTTAAAATTTTGAAAATAATTTATGTAAGTTATTGTATTTGTTATTAAAAGTTCAATTTAGTCCATGAACTTTTAAAAAATGTTCAGTGTAGTATATAAACTTAACTGTTTTAATAATTATAAACTAACCGTAGAAACTAAATTGCAGTACAGAACACAATATTAAGAACTTATTTGCACTCCCTACAATATCAAGAACTAATGTATACAAACTCAAGGACTAAATGATATAGTTTCTCATTAGAAAAATACTTGAGGTTAGGTCTAAATAAGAAAAAAAACTTGGGACTACATAAAGGTTTTTTTGTTTACATATAGAAATTTTTTTGTTGGTTATAGAAAGTTAATTAAACTATACATAGCAAGCTTCTTATCATTGAGTTTAGAGAATTGAAATTTAAGCAACCTAATTATTTGAGATATGTCATCACATGATTTTTGCATAGGTAAGGACAGCACATGATCGATGGCAAGTGTTTAGGGGCGAAAGCTCAGAATTAAAAGATTTGATATTTAGTGTAAAGAGAGAATCCATGTTCCAGCTGAAGACAAAATTGGATGTGTTCTTAGCAAATAATACTCAAGAAGAAGTTTGTGACTTTAAGGTCAAAGGAAGTTGGTTAGAGAGAACTTGTGTTGTTTATGCTGGTGAATCTCTTAACATTGTTGCTCAGGTAATTATTAATTATTTAATTATATTTAATATGCCTTTAATTTTTCTTTATTTACCTATATATATATTTGAATTCTAATTTTGCAAATGCTATATAAATAAATTATTTGATTTGATTGCAGATGCATAAGAAGCACACTTTTAAAAATGTTATGTTAGGGAAAGATAATTTTATGGTTACAGTGTATCCCAACATGGACTATGCATTCATAGTGGCACTTATTCTCATTCTTGATGAAATTAACCAAGACGCAAGGGGAGCATAGCTTAATTAGGGTTCATTATTGTATTTTGATTGTAATAATTTTCTTAATTAATTTCTTTTCAGCCAAGTTTCTTCGTTTTCAATATTGTGTATGTACTTATTTCGATCATGTAGCTCAATTGGTGAGCACATGAGAACATGTGTATGTGGTATCCGAATTCAATTTTCGTTGTACTTTTTTTTAAGAACCAAATAAAAAGAATATTGTGTACTTATTGTTTTTGAGGAAGTTAAATAATCATGTAATTCCTACTTCAAATTTTAGTCTATATGCAGATTGAATAATTATGATTTGGAAATATATAGATGACCCAAATCCATATTAATTTTGATAAACTACTATAAATTGATAGTATTACACTTAAATTTGTATTATCTAGAATAAAAAAAAAATCTCATACATACTACTTAAATGATATATTTAAGGTATTTGGCTTTTCTGTTGGGTTAAACACTTGAACACTTGCTGAAACTAATACAAATATAATATCTTATAGTGTCTTGTTAAATAATATGTATACATGATTTAATGCTTTAAGAGTATGTATTAAATTAGTTTATAACTTTTAAAACAATAAATTTTATTAATTTCTATGAAATATTTTTATTTCTATACTCTTAACTAGGATACTGTATAGCATTTTTTTACCTTATAAAACACTAAACTTGTTTTTCTTGGTTGCACCCTTTCTTTTTTCCAATCATTGAATTGCATTTGTTGATTGAATGTTGGTATTGCAACCATCCCAATTGAGAATGACACAATCATGTACCAAGTAGATGTCATAATGTTTTCTTTCTAGCGTCTTGATCTGCGGTTAGGAAAATTGTACAGTGTTTTCTAATTTTTAGACGGCTCTGTCTGAATAATAGAGTGTCAAGAAAATAGCATCACCCTTTAAAATATTATGTGTGACATGCTATTTTTTAAATAGAACTGTCTAAAGGTTAAAAAATGTAATGTCATTTCAAAGTGAAATCATTGTAAATGGTTGAGCATAAGTTCCGTTAATTCTCAGCAAACGTTGGTTTGGTGGCTATGGAGCTTTACTCTAAGTAACAATATCTTGGTTCTAATTCATATGAGTGCATTTAACTTATAGAAAAAAATTCTAAATATCTAAACTTTTTTTTTTAATGTTTGACAGAAAATCTAATTGTGATACTATGATATGATATAGAGAAAATAAAGTACATTTTAGTTTTCCTATACATGAATCATGCCATTCTCCTATCTTAACTACAACTTCTATCCTCATAAAATAAACATGGTTATATCTGAATTGTGTTGTAAAATATGTCAATTCTTTCCATTAACGTGCCTAAAATATACCTTTGACTGTACCAAACTAATTAATTAAGGTGATTTCTACGGGAAGACTAGAATTAAGGTTAGGAAGGAGATGCCTCAATGTGTTGATGATTATGTGATGTAATGTTACATGGTGATCCATCTGTTTGCTTTTGATGTGTTGGACAGTATTTTCTAAGAACCCTAACTTTGTTTTCATTCCACCATTCTTCTGCTTGCGTTTCAGTGAATCTTCTCTTACTGCATCCAAAAATTCAAACAATAAAAACAATTACAGAGAAATAGAAACATTAAAAGTGAAAAGGATACAAAATGCAAGGATAAAAATAAATATGTTAAATTAACTTTTTCTCCTTATATTTGCACTTTATTTTTGCTTTAGTCTGTATACGATCATGGCCACACTTATTAAGTCCAGAAGTACCACCACCACAATCGACATGGCCACTGTCGCGCCCCTGTCTTGTCTTCAAGCTACCTTATAAGGTGGTTTCTCTGACCACCATTGCTCTCATTGGCCGCATCTCAAAGACATATGTCTATCCCTAAAGTTTGGTAGAACATGTGTAGGGACTAAAAGGAAGTATTTGATAGAATGAAAATGAAGTGTAATTATAGGAATGAAAAGGTTAATTTAACCAAATAAAAAAATGTTGTTTTATCAAACTTGTATCACTTACTACCATGTTTATGAATGTGAGATATCAAATGCAAGTGCCAAATCATATTGAAATTGAAACAGATGAAACATGTAACTAACCTGAATTTAACTCGTCTAAAGATTTTGATACCATCTGGCCGTAACATGAGTGTGACATAAACACCTGCGTCAAATTTTTCAATGACTTGTGTTTCTCCTTGTCTCTCAAGTGTTGAAGATTCTGATCTGGAACTAATCTCTGAGCTTTGTGGTGACAGTTCTGGTCCAATACTTGAAACAGATGATCCAGCACTTTCTAGAAGAACAGGTCCGTGACTTTGAGATTGATTAACCGTCGCGGCATTAGCATCATTTTCTTCTAATCTTTCTTCTTGCAAATTATAATTGTTACTGTGACAAGCATCTATGTCAGGTGCATTTTCTTGCTTAGACTCTAACTTTGATCCACTACTACTACTTTCAAGTAAAATTGCTCCATCTTGATGACAAGGATTAACCTTTTCAACATTAACATTTTCTTCTACTATGTGTTCTTGCAATTCAGAATCATTTTGTTGCTTAGACTCTAACTTTGATGCAATACTAGTTTCTTCAACAAAATTTCCTCTGTCTTCACAAGAATTACCAACTTCTGCAGCATTAGCATTTTCTTTTAATCTTTGTTCTTGCAATTCAGAAGTGTCAGTGTCTGATGGTGGTATGTTAGTTGCATTTTGTTGCTCAGAGTCAGAGTCCAATTTTGATTCATTGTTTTCTTCAAGAAAATTTCTTCCATCTGTACAAGATTCAACTGCAGTAGCATTTGCATTTTCTTTTAATCTAAATTCATGCAGTTTAGAAGAGTTGGCATCTGATGCTGGTGTATCAGGTGCATTTTGCAGCTTGGACTCTGAATTTGATGGTAAGGAAGATTCTTCTTCTTCATATTCTGAATTTTCTTTTAGAAAATCTTCAACTCGAGCATTTATGGTTCTCAACATTTTACTTTCTGGAATTTCTAGTGGTAGCTTCTCAGCTACTTCCTTCAACTGAATAAAACAAAAGACAATAATTTTTATATATAAATTTTTTCATACATGAGCTATATATTACTTTAAAAATAAAAATTGGAGATACCTGATCCATGATAGATTTAATAAAATCTATTGCTACTCTTTGGTTAGAAGATTCTACTGCTGCCATGGCAGAAGCTTCTGTAGCCTTTTTCTGAAGCTTCAACATTTCCATATCTTGCATATCACTTTTCTGCTTCAAAGTTTGATTCTACATACAGAAAGAAATGTCCATGAATTAATGTTTATTTCTACAAGAACAGAGAAGGTAATTTATAGAATACTATTAAATTTACTTGGTTCTGTAGCTTGGAGACTTCTTTGGTTAAATGTTCAATCTTCTTTCGCAAACCATCGATAAGAGTTCCAGAAAACCTTGGACTACTAGATCGCGGAGGGCCTGTTTGTGTTTTGCACGTTGGAGTTTGTGGTGGTGGTGGTGTTTGTGATAAACTAGGAGACATAAAAGGCTTTGAAACACTTGGAACAGAACTGAGTGAACTCGGAAAGACAACATCTTTCAACTGAACTCGAGTCGGAACTTGAGAAGCTCGAACAAAGGAAGTAGAAAAATGTTTGGTTTCAGGATTCGTGTTCTTGATCTCAAGGTATTTCACTGGTTCAGTGATGGGAGACAAGAGAGTTCTTGCAGATTTTTCCTTGACATTTACAGAAAATTGAGAAACAGGAGGAGTAGTAGTAGTAGTTTTTTTGTCAATACTAGGCTTAGTTAGTTTAGAATAACAGTTATCACAGACACGATGTGGTTTTTCTGGTGTTGGACTCAATGCAGCATTGAGTGCCTTTCTAGAACTACAATTATGGCAGAAAACCAGTCCACAGTTATGACAGTTGTGCCTTTTCCTCGTTAATCCGAACGCTTGTCGACAACCGTAGCAAAGGGATTGGTCAGCTCCAGAGACCCATTTATGGATGCATATGCAAGATGTATAGTTTGAGCCACATGAGATAGTTTTTATATGCTTATCTTTCAAGGCTGCAACTAATGTAGGGGAGTTCTTATCTTCCATGTCTCCATGTCCTAATCTTCCATTAGCACCTTTTCCCCATGTGTATAGTTCACTTTTTGATGTCAACACAGCAACATGATGTGCTCCACATGATATTTCCTCAGCAAATGCACCAAGCAACTTATCTTGCACTAGAGTTGGTATTTTTCCCGCAGATGCAGGGTTTCCTAGTTGACCGTTTTCAGTGCCTCCCATTGTAAATACATGACCAGATGTAGTCAGAGCAACTGTCATCGTGTGTCCACATGCTATCTGGTGAAAGTTATATTCAATGAGTGGAATCACACGCGAAGGTTTGAGGTATGTATCCTTGTTTCCATGTCCTAAACGATATTTGTCACCATCGCCCCACGTGAAGAGCTTCCACGAAGAAATATTATTTGAGCCAGTAGATTGAAACGTGACCTCTACAATAGCTGCGGTGTGCCATACTCCACATGCAACCTTAATAGTCTTTAGTCCACTTAATAACTGTACCTCTTTTGGATACCACACACTCTCTTGATCTCCGTGGCCCAAGACACCAAATGCTCCGTCACCAAATGTAAAGAGTTTTCCATTTGAGGTTGCCAATGCTGAATGCCAAGTGCCACACGCGATGGATACAACCTCTAGTCCTTCCAACGCGCCGTTGCTAATTCTCTTTGGTATCCAATGGCTAGCCTCAGTACCATGGCCAAGAAGTCCAACATTATATGTACCATCACCCCATGTAAAAATATCATCAGGTTTAGATACAACACATGTATGAAACTCTCCACATGCAACAAAATCTGAATTAGTCATTAACAAAGAATCAACAAGGCAGGGGTGGGTAGTATAGTCTCTTTCAATTAATCCATGACCTAGTCTTCCACTACCAGATTCTTCTCCCCAGGTAAAAACCTCTCCTTGTCTAGTTACTATGGCAATGTGGCGTGCACCACATGCAATTTGACGAACATCAAGAACAACATTTGACTCTATGATCTTAGGAATCAATATATCTGTCTTAGAAGACACTTGAGTTCTAGTCCCACCAGTAGGGGACATACCGTCTACCAAAACCTCTCCCCATATGTAAACATCGCCTAACGAGTCTATGTCATCTGGATCAGATGCTCCACTTGAAGTGCTAGGCGTAGTACTTGATACGCTAACACGGAAGCCATCTCCAACACTTATCCTTGCCTGCATTATGAGCTTTCCCAATACAATGGAAACTCATTAGGGTTTCCAAATGTTAACTCCGGTGCTGCATCTAAAAGGAAACTATTTTGAGAAAAGTCCTGCATTCAATAAACAACCTATTAGGATGCTTGGATTAACAAGATGGATTTATGCAGATATAGAAAATTGAGAAGTGAGAGTGAATTATCTGACCATGACACCACAACAAGAAAATGATTTATTATGCACAATTTTTAACTCATTTTATATTAAATAAGGAGTGAGACTCACAATATTTGATGACAGAAATGTTAAGACATAAGTTTGAATTAACAGTTTTAAATATGTTATGCTTTACATTGCATAATCTTTTGTTCTAATTATGGAACAAAAAATGAATATATTTGCACAGAGATATCAAATTCATCACTAACAGATATACTCTAGAAATAGGACTATGTGTATCTTTGTTTAAAGCATTGAGTTTCTTCAAAAATAGTTGGAAATTATGGTTATTTCAGAGATGCAAACTTCTTCAAAGATAAAAGAAAAAATTACTTATAGATAATCTTAATTCTAATTTTCTTTCCTTTCAATTATTTTTACCAGTATAAAAGTAAGGTACACATACTCTCTTCTACATACATGACTAAACCCAAATAATCAAGACAAGACATGAGAAAATATTAGAATTGAACTTTCATTCTTTACCAAAAAGAAAAATTGAACTTTTATTGTATTCAATTTATGTCACAATAAATCCAGCACACAAGAACTTTTGCACATAATGGCAATAACTAGGGTTCAATGTATAAAACAAATTTGGTGAAACTAACTTGTTCAAGATTCATGAAGCTAGAAGCATATGCCATTCCATATGAAAAAACAGAACGAAAGGTGCCAAGTACCAAACTCAAAGGACAATTCATCAGCATCAGATGGACTTTCTTTTTCCCTTCTTCATAGATCCTTAATCTTTTCTACTTTGGCCTCTCAAAAAAATAATGCTCCAAAAATCTTGATGAAAAATGGTGAAGAAGGGGACAAGATAAGAAGCTTCAAAACTCATGGAAGAACTATATATACACTAGGTGAGAATATCCAAAGATAAAATCTCATGCGACAAACAAAAACATGGAAATCATCATCAAATTTGTTGATAGGGGTTTTGATATTATCACATTAAGTGAGCAAAATTGTTTTAGCCGATGAAGCCATGGAAAAAATTTGCAGATGCAAAGAGAGAAAGGATGCGGAATCAGAGGAAAGTACATGGCAGACAACATTTTGCATAGAGGAAGAAAAAAAATGGAAATTGGATATTTGGTGCAGTTCTTGCATAGAATTAATTACACGTGTGCCTAATTAGTTTTACATAAAATGCATATTTAATACTTAAAATTACATTATTTTTATAATATTAACATACTTTTTTAATAGTGATAAGTAATTCTGAATGAGTCCCTTAAGAATCTTTTTTCAAGGACCATGGTGGTCATGGACTTCAATGCAAATATATTAAACTTATTTTTCAAAACTGAAATTTATCACCGGAAGATAATTCTCTAGATGCAATTACACAATATTATTGTTGTAACTAATTCCGTTCTTTAGTTTGTTATTTTCTTTAACTGATTAGTTAGGAGTTAGACAACTAGGATAGATTAGTAATACTATATTTTTCTCCTTGAGGAAAGTGTATATATTTGGTAACTGTTCATTTTATTGATTGAGAAATCATTCCACCAATTTCAGAACCTCTTCTCTTATGAATTTCTCTGAACTTTTCTTCCAAAACTTTCATAGAGTCATCTTGTCACAAAATTTTTAATGATATGAATATGGACGTTCCTGTGATATTTAATAATAACATTCACATTGAAGCTGTTGTCCAGTAGCCTTATTGTGTTGGTGAGTGGATTTTTGTTGAGTGAACGTAGATCCATTGAATTTATAAGTTAAAAAAAATTGTGTTTATGTTTGGCCAAATTTAAATATAAAAAATTACTTACAAATGTGATTTTAAATTCTAACAAAATATATTTTAATATAATCTTTTTCGTTTGAATATGATTTTGAAATTGATATCACGTTAAAAAATTGAAAATAAACACAGCCGTACTAAATCTTTGCAATTGACTTAGCTGAGCCTTAGAGATGGAATGAGTGGAGGGGATTCATTGATTGAAGACAATACGTAGGTTTCACTACAAATTATTAATTTTATTATTTTTACACAAATGCCCCTATATTTATTGAACCACAGTGGTCTAGTTAAAAAAATAGACCATTGTAAAATTCACCGTGAGAAAAATGATTTAGAGGTAATATGTTTGAATATTAATCATTAAATTAAAAGTTTATAATATATAGATTAATGGTACAATTTTTTTATTAAAACATACATAAATAACACCTACAAAATAACATATTTAAATATATTTGATTTTTTTAAAATTTAATATACATTACCGTCATTTCTTTGCTATTGCATTTTAAATTTTAGAACACTGGAGGCAAGTAACTTTTTTTATTCTAGTTTGTTTTGCCTCTACGTCATTTATTTGTTTTATGAATTAGTTAATTATTTCATAATTTTTTCTTTAAAATATTTTAGTCTTTTATATTAAGTATATTTTGGTCCCTTGTATATTTAATGATATGGTTTTCAGTTTAACTATTGCTAATTTAAAAAACAATCGTTATTTTGGATAAAAATTATCGTTAAATGTAATATTTTTGTAATAAATTGCACAATTAAAAAAGTACATAAAATCGAAATGAATATTTTAAAAGTTTTGATAATAAAATACACACAAAACAAAGTTTAGGGAACTAAAATATTTTTAACCTTATTTAAAATTTTTAAGACTTTTACTTTGTGTGTTGATTTTAGCCTCTTGGGGTATAGATATACCGAGTTTTGAATTTCAGAAAATAAGAGAAAAGTCGTTTATTTGCTATGCTAATTTTCTGTTAGCTTTATTTTAAATTTGTTTTATAATTAATTTAGCTAATTAATTCATGAATTTATTTCTTTAAAAAAGCTAGACTTTAATTTGAGCATAGTACTTGGTACAGGTTGGTAGAGACACATTATGGTCTTAGCAAGAGAACTTGAGTTCCGGCCCCAAATATAGACTAGTTAAGAGTATATATATTTATGTATGATAGATTAATCTTCTATCTTGATAATAAGATAGAGAATAGTACTTAAAAAAAAGTTAAAAGATAATGGTCCTATATATAAAAAATTCGAGACTAACTTCACACGTACCAATAAAACATATTAAATGATGATTTTTTAATTAATTAAGTGATGAACTTGAATTTTTTTCTTATTGTGCTCATATAATTAATGTATCTATTTATATGAAAATTAATGAGTGTCATGCTCTCTCATAATTAATTAAGGGTACATTAGGAAAGTCGGTTTTGTTAGCAATTACTTCTTGTGGTTCTTCCTCCTGTCCACTATAAGTGTCATGTTGACTATTTTAATTTGGTTCATATTAAATGTCACTTTTTAATCTCAATGCAATATTAATTATCAATTTCTCATTTCAATATCATATTATAGGTCACTTTATACTTTTAATGCAATATTACTATTACTTTTTATAAAATTTAGACAACTAAATACATTTTTTAATTTGTGTGAAACACTCAAATGTAACACTTATTGTGGACCGGGGGAGTACTATTTATAAGACATTTTTAATCGAATCACTAATATTAATAAAAGTAGTTAAATGTAATTATTTGTCATAAAAATTAGATGATATGTCAAATTTATCGTTCAAATATAAAAGTAAATTAATGATTTCAAGTTTACAAGATGAGAAAGTAGATATAAATTGAGTGATTTAATAAGGCTAAAGAAAAAAAAGATATTAAATATTTTATAAAAAATAGTGAATGCCTTATAAAAAAGATCACAAAATTTCTTTAAAATGTATCTTATAAATAAAGCCAAACAAGAATAATATACTTAAAAATGATACTATATTTCTTATATGTAACATAAAAAAGTTTCTTCTCTTTATTCCTTATCTATAGAATCAAAAGTAGTATATATGTAAGTAATAAATGGAGCGTAAATATATTTAACCTTAATCGAACTTAGTATATGTATTAAGGTGTTGTTAATTATTACTCTTCTTTTACTTTGAACTAATTATTTTTTCTCGTCTGAAATATAAATAAATTTTGATAAGTTTTTTTTTACTGAAGATAAGTAAAACTCAAGTATTTCTACCCTAAATAATGAAAATATTTTTAAACTGTGCTTATATTAACTATTTTCAATAAATCATTTATTTGGATGCATAGCGTGAGAATCTCATTTTAAAATTATAAAAATCGATAATTTAAAAAATAAAGCTATTTTATATATCAAATCAACAAAGTTAAATGAAGTTAACAAATTTTCTTACTAAGAACAATTTACTAATTAACTCTTGGTTATATTTGATAGTACAGAAAGAATAGTACCCTAAAGATATTAATTAAAGTATAATACAATAATGATATCTTATTTAAAGTTTTAATTTATCTTAAAAATATAAATACTTTCACTATTGATAAATAAATTACTTTAATAGAAAAAAAAATATTTTTAGATTCTCAACAAATGCCATAAGGTAGTATTTTCCGATTTATTAACCCCAAAAAAGAAAACATCTTGACTAGAAGGTTTAAGAGCAAAGCAAGATCCAAGATGTTAATGTAATTATTTAATTATTGTTATCATTATATTATAAGATAAAACAAAAAAACTGGTAAACAGTGTCGACATTTTTCATCACAAAGGTTCGAAGAAGGCATTAACACACTTATATTTGGAGCGATCCGCCTCTCCTGTTGTACCCATGTTTCCATTATGTGCTCATTCTCTCTTGCTCACAATTCCTTATAATTACCATTTTGCCCACATTACAATTCTCCCGCCGTTACGTATTTGTTACTCATTTCTAAATAATAATAATAAAAAACCTACCATTATTTTATATTAATATTTTTTTTGTTTTTTAAGTATTTTTTTAAGAAAATACTCAATGGTGTCTTAAGGATACATTTTAAGAAGTCAAATGAGATAAAAAAATAATTAGAAAATATAGTTTTTTATACTCTTGAGACATAAAAAAAAGCCTACCATTATTTTATATTAATATTTTTTTTTATATTTTGTATCAATATTTATTGAGTCGTTCATTTTTTAAAGAGAATTTTAATGTTTAATGATTGGACAAATTTTCTCCATGAACTAGATTTTAATGTTAAGTTAGACTCTGAATTATTGATATTGTTTAAAAAATCTGTCATCGTTTAGTCTCATTAGTAAAATATTGAGTGATGATATGGATGGTATTTTTGTTTTTTTTTTTAAAAAAACAGTTTTAACTGTTTTCAAAAACAGAAAATTAAAAAATGTATTTCGTATATGAATTTTTAAAAATAATTTTATTTTTTAATATTTAAAAACTAAAATTTTAAAACATTTAAACTTTGTTTTAATTTTCTGAATTTACATATAAATTTGTATTGAAAATTTCTCTCATTTTTTTGGAAACTGTTTCTGAAAATTGTTTTAAAATACAATTTTTAAAAACTAAAAATCAAAATTATTTCAAACAAAGTATTCTTGACTTTGTAGAGTTTGTTCACTTTTGTCCCTAAAATTTCACGAGTGCATTTAGGTCTTTCAATTTGTTAAATGTAATGCAATTAAGTCCCGACACTAATTGATCGTAAACACTAAATAATCATTTTTTAAAATACAGTTTTTGTTTTTTGGTATTTAAAAACCAAAATTGGAAAACATCTGAAACTTGTTTCCGTTTTCAGTTTTCTGATCTTATGTACAAATTTGCATTGAAAACTCCTCTCACTTTTTCTGAAAACTATTTTTGAAAATTATTTTATAATTTAGTTTTTAAAACTAAAAACAAAAACTCTTCCAAACAAGTCATAAATGTCATATAGGATCCAAAATGGCATCCTTTGAGTGTTGATTTGGCATCAAGCCATTAATGAACAGCATAAAGCTTATGCATCTTCATTTTTGAAATTAGGGTTCATAATTTCATTCTGAAAATCATATTTTTAGTTGTTTTTCTTCTACTTCTCAGTTATCCATCACAACTCTAGCAATGACAAGCATTGGTCAAGGATTTTGAAGGTCTTCCTCTCTTGGTGAAGGAAGTCTCTCTGAGTTGAGATCAAATGGTCCTCAAATGAGGCGTCCCAATGACTTGGTTTGCAATTGTGGAGAAGAACAGTGATCTAAACTTCAAAGCTCTTGTTCTTATTCTTCTAATTAGGTTTTCCTTCTATTCCGTTTTTACAAAAACACAATTGAAATAGCAACAGAAAATATATAGCTTCTCTTCTTCATCTCCATGCACTGTATCCTCTAGATTATTTATTTTCTAAAAAATTAGGGTTAAGTTGAGTGTAACCGAAGAGGATGAAGGCGATTAAAAAGTTTTGGTTCTCTTCTATTCAAGGCATTAGCACACTATGCTACGGTTACTGCAAAACAAACATGCTTGATAAATGAAGAAGAATTGAGAAGATAAAGGAGTTATAGCGAAAATAACAAAAGTTTGGTTATCTTTTATAATTAGTCTTTTTTTGTGGAAAAAAACCTAAACGTCACCATTTGGGGTCCTATGTGGCACTTACCGTGTCACGTTGAACTTCCATAAATGACGTCTACAGTCAACTAATATCAGGGATCTAAGTACACTTGCGAAAATGTTAAAGACAAAAGAGAATAAACCCTACAAAGAAAATGACTAAATGATGTATTCTTTTTCGTAAAATATTATATAAATTTTATGAAACTATTTAAATTTTGATATTTTATTTATTCGTAATTTATAATGAGATAATACATTTTACCAACATAACTATATATCCACTTGTAATATTATTAATTTTTATTTATTATGATATAATTAGGAAAAAAGATAATTTCCTGAAGTTATGCTAAATTATAATATATCCGAATGTGTTAAAGAATAATTTCCTCAACTTGAAATTTGAGTCACCTTTGATATATATAATTGAGGAAAAAATTATTTAAACTACTTAATTGCACTAGATTCATGGGTGATTGTCAATGCGCATTTTTTGTCCTATTATTTTTCACAATTATATAAATTTTATGAACAAAACTTGTTAAACTTTTTCAAATCTTATTTAAATTTTCTTTAGCTAGTATCATTATTCAAATCATTAAATTCTTAACATTAGAATAATTTGAAAATCACTGATTCATATCAAGCTAAATTTCACATCTTACAGAATCTTTCGAATGATAATAAAATTTCAGACTTGTATTATTCCAAAAAAATAAAATAAAATAAAAATTTCAGACTTGTAGGTCTCTCATATTGTTTCTTATACCAATATTTATATCCAAAAGAAGGGAAAAAAAAAAGTCAATTGTTTGCGTATATGGAACATTCAAATTTTAAGGCTTTATAGAGATAAAAATCAAGGTGGATTTTAGGATACACTATTTTTAAAGTGGTGTACCATGCACCAATAAAAAAATATGAATTATATGTGATTTTTAATTAAATGTATCATTTCGTATACATTTTATTTATTCATATTTGTTATTTTTTAAGTTTTTTTAATCTGTTATAGGTGGATTTTAAGTGGTATACCATACACAAATCATGAAATTAATTAATTGATTATAGCTGGTTTAAAAGAAGAAAAAAAATCAAAGAAGTATCTATACATACAAAATACATAATTTCTTATTATATTAAATGTTTTTAGTTAAATTTTGTATATATTTTTATATGTAGTGTACCATACACCACTTAAAATATGCTATATGGTTGAAGGAATCTAAAATTCAATAGAGGGACAACGACTTTATTGTAATCTACCAAAAAAACGACTTTGTAGACAATTTGAATGTTCAGATACTAAAAAAAAGGCCTTTATTTAACAAGCACTTTTGGCAAGAAATTGCGAATATTATAAAATAAATTAAAATTTATCTTATCTTAATTATTTGACTTAAAAAGGGATCCAATTTAACGCATATGCATCATGCAAGGTTAAAATCATCATTTTATTAAATAGTTTATTTTAAAAATTTAGTTAATACGATCATTATTTGAATTAAATTTTTTTGAGTCTAACTCAATTCACCTAAACATAACTTATTTTGACGGCTTTACATTATATTAAAATATCTTAAAAAACACAAAATTACGGACTAAATTATTAATTTTTTTAAGTCAATGACTAAAAAAGACATTGTAAGTTAAAAATGAAAGAAGTTAAACTCAAATTCCGTAGTACGCCTCTATCAATACAGCAAGTAAACTCAATTTATTTTACATAATTCCACACAAACTAAAAGAAAAAAATAAAATAAAAAAAGTGAAACAAGGTAAGGGTATGGAAGTAAATGCAACAATGTTGTGATAGTGGTGGAGAATAATAAACAGAACAGAAACTAGGTTCTTGACGAGGCGTGAACATCAAGAACAACAACAAACCAAACAAAAAAAAAAAAAAAGAGAAAGTGGAAAATAATGGCTAGATTGACTGCGTTGTTATCGATGTTGAGCGTTGTGATTCTAAGAAAGTGCATACACATCTATCATCACTATGCACATCTCTTCATCGATATGGCTTTCCTTCTCGTCTCCTCCGTCCGTTTCTCCGCCGTCAATTCCCGCCACACCACGGTGGTTTCCGCCAGGATTATTTCTCCTTCCACATCAATGATGGGTAGGCCTGATCGCATATAATACTACTTATATTTGCACTATATACTCTCTTTAATTTATATCTCTGATCTCTCTCTCTCTTTTTGTACCCGATTAACAAAAGAACTTATGGTGAATTTTAATTTGTTATCTTGATTTCATGATCTCATCGTTCTTCTCTTAATTAGTTTTTATTCTCTTTATGTTTGTTTGGTGCAATAACGCTACTTAATCTTTTAATTTTCCCAATTAATTAGGAATTGTCATGAAATTAGGATTTTAATGCATATAATATTATATTTTAGGCAAATGATATTTAGTGTCCTGAGGGCATTATTTAAGAGCCTAAATATAGTTAAAAGGTATTAAAATATGTAATTTTTTATATTTTAGAGAGACAAAATAATGTATTCTTGTAATTATTTTTTTATTTCTGGTAACTTTAACGAACACTGACCCTATATTTTATCGCTTGTCTAAAGAATGCGATCGCGATCGGAAATATTTGAAGTCTAATACTAATAATTATGGTAGTCTCAGGCAAAACATGGGACTAAACAATTAGGACTAATAATAAGCTTTAATTTGTTTATAAAATGGGATTAGGCATTTAAATATCACGTCTGATCTTCTTCTTAATTAATTATACTTGTGTATGGAATTTAACATTAATGTTTGTGACGATTTACATGTTTAAGTTTACTATATAGTAGTAGTTATCTTAGAGAGATAAATGGAATTGTCAGGATTCATGAATCTGATGTTAACAACATATATAACTCAATGATATGTATAGCATATAGAATATATATATAAGTAATTGTGAGCTAAATCTAATAATATATAAACTAACTGCTGGATGATTTGTTTACTAATTGTGTGTCAAAAAATACAATTTAGCTTAATTAGGTTATTGAGCGCCTAGACATACATTTAAATAGAGGGTCAAATATTTGATTTATGGAAACCTCAGTCTCTAATTTGAGCATATCTCTATTGGATTAGCATTTAAAAAATGTTATATAGTGAAAAAAAAAATCAAACTTATTAGTGTGAAGACATTGGTTACTTTAGGAGAAAACACTTTGGTATTAGAGTGTTAATTATTGGTATAAGACTTAAGATTATTTATTATTGGGTAAATTGCACAAAGTATGCTTCAGGTTTTAGAAAATAGCACAGAACACCAAACTTTAAAAAAATTAGCAGTCTACACTATTTTCTCACACTAACCATAGTTAAATCTCTCTCTATTTTTTTTTTTTGTAAATAAGAAAATCAATTTTTCTGTATGTTTTTTATACAAAATTCATCTACTGAATTTTCCCAAAAAGTATTTTTCATAAAATAAAATAATTAATTGTGAATAAAAAAATACTATCATCATTTGTAAATTATTTATTTTTTAATTTAAAAAAAATAAATTTTTATTCAGAAATATATAATTTTTTACTTTATGAAAAATGATTTTTTTATTTTATGAAAAAATAATTTTTGAGAAAATTCAGTAGATAAATTTTGTACAAAAAAAAGCATACGAGAAAATTGATTTTTTTATTATAAAAAAAAAGAGAGAGATTTAACTATGGTTAGTGTCTATTTAAGAAAATAGTGTGAATTACTAATTTTTTTAAAGTTTGGTGATTTGTGCTATTTTCTAAATCCTCAAAGTACTTTGTGCAATTTACCCTTAATTATTTTATGAGAAAACACGTTTCTTATTAATTAGTAAAAGTTGCCTATATTTTAAGATGAGAATATTCTTTTTCTTTTAACCGGAAAATCACTTTCCTAATTAAATTCTTTTTATATCTCATATTCACTTTCCTAATTAAATTCTTTTTATATCTCATATTAAATATGAGTAAGTTATAATTTTAAATAAGTTTTCCATATAATCCATGCATAGTGCCTTAATTGCATTTAGATCTTCTCCCTCCCATCCTGCCACAATTTAGAAATTACACCAATAGATCATATGAAAAAAGTTCTGTATACCTCTATTAAGATGTATATCCTATTTATTTATTTATTTATTTATTTATTGTGTTTACTAATTTTTTAATATTAAAAAATTAAAAGATAAATAAAAAGTTTAATTTTCTTGATGTTATGTGGCTTATAAATGAGTTGTATCTTAATGAATTTATATATACTTCACTTTCTTGACTATCATAAAAGAATTAATCAATACGGATTAATAGAGTACAAGAGAGTTGTTTTATTAAGTGTGTGCGGTAGAGGATCAATGTGTCGTGGGTTCTTAATTAGTAGTAAAAAAATGCTAAATTTTTTTATTAAATTTGTTTAATTTATTCATTTTAATTTTGATAATTGTCATTTATCTTTGAGTATAGTCTGACATGACTAAAGTACTTAATTTATTCTATAATATGAGCTCATAAAGATTTTCAAACAGTTTAACAAAAATAGTTAATAATATATCGATTTTTAAAAAAGCTTACTTCTGTTTTATAATTTTATCTCAAATTAAATACCAAACTCACTTATGTGCTAGTATTACAATACAATTGACCTTTAGTAATATATGGTTTATATATAATATTTGTAAAAAATATTGTAAATAAAAAAAGACTATTTTTTAACAATTTAGCATCATTTTTGAAATGTTGCTGAAATTTTTTTACAACATGATTTATATACAACATTCGTTAAAAATGTTACAAATGTACAAAGATAACAGATTTATTGATTTGACAATAATTTTAAGCAATTTAGTACTCCCTCCGTCCTTATTTATAAGAACATTTACAAAAAAATTATTTGTCTCTTTTTATAAGAACCTCTTTGAAATTTTGTGCACATTCAAATTATTTTTACTATATTACTCTTATTTAATCAACCACACAAGTGATTCAAAGTCAATAGATGTAATAAATTAATGAGAGAGAAATTCTCTCTCTTATGATAATTGGAGAAGACTAATTTAGTCGGAAGAGAGTAATACTATTGGTTTTAATAATTAAGAGTAAATAGGAAAATAATGACAAGTTGCTACACAAATTTAATAATTTTTCCTAGTTTTACTAATTTTTGTAATTCTTGTGCTTTTTTTTTAGATGGCCTTATATATAAGGACGGAGGAATGAAATAATATTTTTTCAAATGTTACTAAATGTTAATTATATAGTAGTGTGAAAAAAAAATGTCAAAGTTACTATCTCTATAGCAGTCATTTACTCTAATAATGAAGATAAAACTAAAAAAGGTTAATAAATATTTATGAGCTTTTGTGTAGGAACTTGTAATACAAAATATTAAATTTTTTTTATTAGAATGATTTGTATTATGAAATAGAGAGAGTATAACATAGTTTAACATAATTAGTAAATAGTTGAGATTTGAGATCTCTTAATTATTGATCTAGAATTGAATTCTAATAGTGTATAAAAAAAGATTTTATTAAAACAATTGTATCTAATTTAATGATCTCTTCATTTAAAAAAAATAAATAAATTAATATTCATTACATTTTTTAAAGATAGATACTTATAGTGACTGTTATATTACATATATTGCATCATAAATTATGCAGTTTTTTTAAAAAAGAAATCATTATATACAATCGATCATCACTTCATCAGTACTTCAATATTTTTTGCCCAACATGTGATTTGTGACACAACCAACTTATACGTAAATTTGTTATATTTATCTTGTGTCATATTAGTGAAGTTTTTGTTGATAAACTAACACAGCTTCGGGCTCTTTGGTTTTATTTTAGTTTGTAATTTTTAGGTCAAGGTCTATGTTATTTTGTATCTTTTAATTGCTCTAATCTTATTTTTTTTTATAAGTGAAAGTGTCTTTACTGGGGTGATTGCTCTAATATTATAAACAATGTTTTATGCACTTCTTGTGCTCCTATAATAATAAGAAAATTGTTTGTTTGCCAATAAAAAAAATAGAAGATAAGATGAAAATATTTTCTCTATATATTGAATTGATCATCAAATAGCTTTTATATAGATATTTAATGTAACTATCTCAGCGGTTATTTGATGGGGAAAGATAACAAACTATAAGAGAAGTACAAATAACTAAATTCAACAAGTGCAAATTACATAAATCTATGCACACTAAGTCTTCTCTCTAACATTCTCCTGCAAACTCATTGTTTGCATTTCACAGGCAGTGAGTTAGGGCCAAAGATCGAAGAAGAGGCTGGATGTTGGTGCCTTGGTTACAAGATCAGCAATCTGAATGTAATAGGGTTGTGCTTGGCACATACTTGGCCTTGTGCAACCTTCTCTGTAGCAAACCAAAGGTCTAACTCAAAGTATTTGGTTTGAGTGTGGAGCACATGATTATGTCATAACATAATAGTGTTGATGTTGCCACACTAAATTAAAGGTGGTTTGGTGATGGCAACATACAGTTCTTCAAGCAGATTCTAAATATGTAGGACTTTTGTAACAAGGAAGGCAAGGTTGTGAACCTCTGCTTTAGTGCTTGACTGAGAGACAACTCTTTATTTTCTATAAGCCATGAAACAAGGTTGGTGTCAATGAACAGATAGAAACTCAAGGTTGATCTCATGTCAGATGGGTCTGAAGCCCAATCTGAATCACAATATGCAGTGATGTCAAGATTTGAAGAGGACTGAAAATGCAACTTGTGATGGATGTTGCTGTTAAGATATCTCAATAACCTTTTAACAGCTTTCCAATGAGTTTAGAGAAGTTTGTGAATGAATTGGCACAATTTGTTAACAAAGTAAGCTATATCTAGTCTGGTGATAGTAGCATACTGTATAGTGTCAAAAATATATAATCATGCAGTTTTGTAGAGGGAGTCGTTGGTGTTTTGACAACTTTAGTCATAGTCATGTTAAGCCCAACCGGAAGATTTGAAATGTACTTAGATTGATTTAGATGAATGCCACCTCTGGAATCTATTTTGGACTCTATTCTTAGAAAGTGATAGATTTGGCCTAAGTCCTCTAATGAGAAACTAGAATGCAAGAGCTTGATGAGATGATATATAGCTTCAGAGGAGTCACTTGTTATTAGAATATCGCCCACATAAACCAAAATGAAGATGCATATTCATTTGGTAAACAAAGATGTGTCACTCCTAGTGAATTTGAAACCCATGGAGAATAAGGTAGAGACAAGCTTATCAAACTAGGCCTTAGAAGCCGGTTTTAAACTAGAGAGCCTTCTTAAGCTTGCAAACAAGGTTGCTATTTGGTAGTTTAAAGCATGCTGGTTGGGACATGTAGACATCCTCCTTAAAGTCTACATTTAACAAGGCACTATATATCAATGTCGATTTGATGGACTGGCCAGCCCTTTGTGAGAGCAATGGTAAGAACAACATGGATAGTGATAGGCAGGCGTGGCAAAGCAGTCTAACTCGACCTGTTTAGCTTGCAACCCGCTAAGCCGGCCAAAAAACGCATCGAGCTAGCTTGCCAAGGCTTTGCGAGGGTGGATGGGATTAGCACCATCCCTATTGGGAGTGACACCATCATTTTTAGTATATAAATTTATGATTCTTACATATAAAGGGATGATGGGATTTCCAAAATTGGGTGGTCTCAATCCCTCCCACCCTTTGCGAGCTCACTTTGCTGGCCTGGCCGCTGCTTTATAAATTATGCGGTTTGACCAACTAGCCCACTATACTAATTAAAAAACAATGAAAAAAATTCTGGACATGCTTTTTTTCTTGGCTTTTGCTTTTTGCACCATGTAGAAAGCTATCAGTTTTTTTTTTCTAGAAAAAAACTAACTTTTATTATTTTTAAAAAAAATTAATTTTTATTATTTTTAACTATGGGCCTAAGTTTTTTAAATGTATTTTTTTATGGTTTGTTTGGTTTGGATTTTTTTTGTTAGGCCTTATCAGTTTTTTTTTAAAAATCTCATCCCAACCATTAGCCTAAAAAAACTAGCTCGACCACCACTTTTGTAGCCCAGCGAGTTGGTAGGTTAGGTGGGGCGCGCAACGTGGGTTAGCGAGTCAAATTGTCCAGTCCAATCCGTCAGGCCCAACCCATTTTACCACCCCTAATAACAGGTTTTATCACATGGCTAAAAGTTTTTGTATAATCAAATCCTTGTTGTTGACCGAATTCTTTTACCACAAGTATTGCTTTGTGTCTTTGTACGCTGTCATTAGGGTTGTATTTGAATTTGAAGATTCATTTGCATTCAATTACTTTTCTATTTGGAGGTAAAGGTACAAGTTCTCAAGTTAAGCTTGAAGATATATTTGCATCCAATTAATGTTTTCGTTACATGTTTCTTCTTTTTTCTTTCTTTTTTTAAAAAGAAAATTTCTTCTTTTCATGGCCATCTTTTAGGTGAAAGTTGATTATTTTTCCTTAAGCCTTCACTTACTATATATTCTAAGTTAGAGAGAACCAGAATTATGCATTTGGCTGCTGATAATATCACACGATTATGCATATACTCTTAGAACATAAACGTATTTAATCTTTAGGGTTATTTAGTTGGTAAATCTTTTAGATCCGGTGTAAGTGCTATTAATCTTATTTAGTTTGCTTGTTTAAGTGTTAGAGAGAGGTTAAAATCAATTCTCTTAAAAAAAAATTACAACCTCTAATCTTAAATATAAGACTTTTTTAAAAGAAATTTGTTAGTTCTATATATAAAACTCTACAAAATTTAAGAATTTATTATTGCTTTTTTTTCTTTGTCTATCCCTATGATAAATAAAGAGATAGTGTGTAAAATTAATGTAATTGTTGAAGATTTTGACTTTGTCAAAAAGTAAACATGGTAGGTGTTTACATTATGAGACAAGATATTTTGAAAGTTAAAAACTCACAATAAATGTTTCTTATTTTGTGTAGGTGTTTATATTTTGGGACAAAACATTTTGGTAGTTGGGGCTTATATTATGGGACGGAATGAGTAGTATTTTCTTTGAAAGTCAAGACATTAAATAAGGTTGTTGGTTGTTTTCTTAATCTGTGTGAATTGGATAAATATTTCTATAAAAAGACCACAACTAGTACTTCGTCCGTTCCTATTTAACTGTCTGGAGAGAAAAAATCAAACATATTAAGAAATGTAATGATTGTTATAATTTTTCTCAAAATAAATTTTAAACTCTCCATAATACCCTTTATCACTCATTGTTTGATTGGTTAGATAGTGTGGCATTAATTAGCCTCCAATTAAACATAAGGTTAGAATTGGTAAAAATACAATTAATATTACATTAAAAATATGAGTAGATGGATAAATGAAAACAAGATTTTGTTTTCACCCCAGACACTTAAATAGGAACGGAGAGAGTACTTCTCAAAAAAGTATCTTGAAGTACATATCAAAAGTGATAAGCAAAATCTTAACCAAATGGGCTTTGCTATTTTTGGTTTTACTATATATTAAACTTCGCTATTCTTCTTATCACCTACTAGGCTTGGAATGAACATAAAATTGTTTGATCTCGGAAAGATTGAATTTAGAATAAATGACTAAGATTCAAATTCAAATCCATTAAATGATCCAATCAAAACTCTATCAAATGAAAAGAAGCTAAGCAGAGAAGATAATTCAGTCAAAGTTAGGGTTTATCATCTTCAATCAAAACTTGTTATTAAACATGCTATCTTCCTCTTATTGTTTTTCGGAGTCTTCCTTTTCCTCTGTATGTAACTTATTTTGATAGCAGAATGTAAGAAACTTGAGAAATTACAAGCCGTTTGATTTGCATTTTCATTTTTTATTTTCATTTCTTATTTTCAGTTAGTTTTTTATTTTCTGAAATAATACAAAAGAAAATTTCTGGATGGTTTTCAGTTATGTTATACAAATCATAACTATATGCTCTAGATATAAGATACTTAAATGTCTTGCTTAATGCTTGATGATCATCTATCTGAATCATAGACGTCCAATTATTTGAAAAAAAAAAAATTACTTCGCAAAAAAGTGTCTTAAACTATAATGCTTGATGATCATTATTTTAATATGCGTGGTTTGATACAAAAACAGAAAAGAAAATTGAGACGAATATTTTAAAAGAGTGCAAATTCGCACACATAAATATATATCCAGCTTAATATCAAACATATCATGAAAAATTGTTACTGCTGTTGATCATAACTTACAACTAAGAACTATATTCAACCAGAGATACTTCACCATAGACCACAAGGGTCAATTATAGTCACAACTAGTGACAGAGAGAAAAACTATTAACTGTTTACAGAACAACAACCAAATCTTTCTTCTCAAAATGTATAATTATGGGAACAGATGAATCAATGAGGCACTAATATTGTCTGAATGTGAGATTGAGGCGGCCGGGACGAAGGCCAGTGTCTTTAAGCAATTCCTCTGGGGCTGATTTTGATAAGATCGATGATACGCCATGGAAGACGTGCCGAGATTCACCGCCAAATATCAACACATCTCCTGATTCTAGAATCACACTCTCTGCTTTCTCAATGTCCCTCTGATCCCCATATAGAAAGTCTGCAGAATCACCAATAGAGAAGGAGACGACAGGTAATCCTTTTCGCAGACTTTCTCTGCTTTCATCACGATCCTGCATTAAGATGGAAGCAACACAACAGAAGTTTGTCAACCATTTCACTTTCAGAAAATTTATAAAAAAAAAAGGGATGATCACAAACATTCCTAACAAAAAGATGGAGTAAAACATCAACATAGTTCATAAATTTAGAACTATCAGTTCCAGAAATTACAAAAACGTAACTTAGACCCAAAAATTAACAATCCTCAATTCTATATAGTCTAAATATAATTTAAAGTCTAAAATGATTTATTTTTAAATAATATAGGGAACAAAATTGATCTACTTTGAAATAAACTAAAGACTAAATAGATTGGATATAGAGAGTAGAATTTCTTTTCCATAATTTTTGGGATAAAGTTTATTCATGGTTATATTTTCAGGTACTAAAGTTGATGAAAACATGGGTCAGATTTTCTTATTGAATTCAAGCAATGATTTACAATAAATACAACACAAACTTGAACAACCACAATCCAGCATCACTTCAACAAAGGTCCATATACAATTCTCTATTTTAATACTAACATCTTTCTAGGAATAAGTCAACAATAAAACAGTATTTTTGAATTTTCCCAAGGTAGCAAGAAGCCAAGAACAGTAACTGACCTGATGAAGACCAAGCCTTCCAGTGGTGTTATAAAAATTGACTATGCATATATCAGGAGTGAGTGAAGGGAGTATATCCTCCACATTTCTTACTCCATATTCCTCTTTAATTAGATGACTTGCATCTTGCATTGCCCTCATAACATACTCACTGAAGTGCTGGGGAATACAAGGTGGCTCGCTACCGTCAATTGCACGTTTCTTTCCATATTTTCTGGTTTGAGGATCCCAGTCCAGACCAAGACACATCATCTGCAATCGAAGTTTCGCTCCGTCTCCATATCCTGGCTGATAGAATCCTCCAGGTCCCATGCCGAACTCGCGACAATTTTTCACAATTTCCACCTATTATTATTTGAACAAATACAGTAACAGAATAAATTAAATATAAGGACATAATGAGCTTGAAAGATACCAATTGAGCTAAGTAGTTCATCTTTTTATTCTTTTATACAGAGTCTAGGCTAATTCTGAAATATGTCTCTTAATGTCTAACAAATCGGTTGAATACCCATTATAAATTGCAATT
This sequence comes from Cyamopsis tetragonoloba, assembly GCA_037177725.1. Classification (NCBI taxonomy): domain Eukaryota; kingdom Viridiplantae; phylum Streptophyta; class Magnoliopsida; order Fabales; family Fabaceae; genus Cyamopsis; species Cyamopsis tetragonoloba. The sequence continues at coordinate 7,970,411 of CM074121.1, read as the reverse complement.
TCTACTTTGTAATGGCATGCTTAGTTTGCGTTTTCATTTTATGTTTTCATTTCCTGTTTCCGAAAAATAGTGAAGACCAAATACCTGTTCAGAATGGTTTAAGTAATGTTTCAAGAGAACCATGCCAGGCCTCAGAATGATGCCATATGCCTCTTCGTTCTGCATTCCAAAGTAGCTTTCCTCATTTTTCCCAAGCACTCGAGAACCTACTAAAGCAGGATTTCTTCTTCCGCGAAAGCAGATATCAAATGGTTTTGGAGAATAAAACTTTTGACCAGATGCAGCATATATTGAATTGCTGTGACTATCATATGCTCTATCCACAGATCCTGATTTCTTCTTCCAAGAACTTCCTTCAGGCGATTCATCATAGTGGTTAGTAAATTTTCTAGTTGTAGATTTCTGACTCAGTGATAAATTACTTCCATTACTATGTCCACTACATTTATACATATTGACCAGGGGCGATCCTAGGTCAACACAAGTTTTCCTCTTTGGCTTTTTGTGTTCAAAACCTGGGGTAGTTTGTGGGGAAGATAAATGATTAGAACTAGACTTCGACTCAGGGTGGTCCATCGATGGAGCACAACTTGTCGTGAGAGAGAGTGAACAATTCTTCGCGCAACTTGTTGAGGAAGTGAGTGAACAATTCTTCTTTATGTTACAAAGCAGCGGCACAGGAATACTGCCAATCATCATATAGCAACATTCAATATCATGAGAAGAATCTGATAATGGCCCATCAGGCAAGCCTTGATTTCGAATCTGGAAATTAAAATGAACAAAAGTAAAACTAAATATTTAGATTTATCACTCATGAAAACAAAGACCAAATGTAGGAAAATCTAAAACTAACATAATTCTGCATTTTTTGGAGACGTGATCTGCAATTTGAGACTCATGAAATTCAACAAGCACCTTACAAAAAAGAAAATCTAAAACGCTGCTAAAGGACATCAAAATCAAGTTACAAAACTTACAATCGCTTTTAAAAAAGGAAGCATAGTGTTACTGTTCAATATTCACTTGAATGATGTAACACAACTTTCACATATGAAAAACATATTTTCACAAAAAATATTATAATAAGAAACACGCAAAATTAATATCCTGATGAAGTTAAGTTAATAAAGACTCAATCATCACGCCACATAACAATGACAGAAAACGCATGCTTTTAGATTGCAACAATACCACGAATCAAGAAATTAAATTGCCATAAACAAGGAAAAATTGTGACTGCACTTATATAACACAAAAACAGAAGATACTTAACTGTGTTCATTAATGCGAAACTCAGAGAAAATGCAACAACGTAAAACAATCCAAGAAAGAAGAATGGCTCTTATGTTAAGCGGTAGACAAATCCTATTCAAATATAGAAGATGTAGCTTAAAACTCAAGTCATGTAACATGGTTAAATAAATGTACTAGAATTAATCCCGGAAATCAAGGTAAAAGATACAACTTATCTTATCCTGATCAATTAAATTTTATATTCTAAAATTATACTCCCTTCGTTATAAGGAGAGAAAAAAATCTTTATTCTATTTTCTTGTACACTTATATTTTCAATATAACATTAGTTGCACTTTTACCAATTTTAACTTTATGTTTAATTGAAGGCTAATCAACGTCTCACTATCCAACCAATCAAACAATGAAAAATAAAAGGTATTATGGGAAGTTTAAAATTTATTTTGAAAAAAACTATAATAATTATTACATTTTTTAATACGTGTGATTTTTTCTTTCCGGACAGTTAAATAGGAACGGAAGGAGTAAATGTTAACAAAATTAAATTAAAATAAACACTTTACAAAAAAATGGATTATCTAAATGAAAACAAATCATATCATATCATATCTCTGTAATAAAACAATTTGGCATAACCGCCACAGTAAAAATATACTAATAATGGTATCAAAGATAAGAGAATCTCAGGATTCTCTGAAGTTTAAGAGTGCACACCTAAGGTAATGACTTGTAATCAAACAGAAACAAAATTTAAAAATGAATAATTAATTAAATCAAATTACGAAAAAAGGAGACCTAAATTAAAAGTAATGAAATACTAATAATTATAAGGATTATGTCGATAAGAAAAGGGAGAAGCTAGGGTTGAAGCGTACGAGTGGTGAGGAGTTGGTGCTGCTGGTGTTGACGATTTTGCCCTTGTTGTTCAGAGGAGGAAACATTGAAGAGATTTGGAGGAAAAGATTGCAGCGATTGAGAAACAGAGGAGGATGAAACGACGACGTGTGAGAGAAGAGGCGTGAAGCAGTGAGCATGGTTGGGAATGAAGGAAGAAGTCATAATCAAAGAAGAATACTCTACCTCTGAATCTGAACTGAAGTAAATACCTCGGTGGATATGAGGAACAGAGTCTGAGGAAGTGGTTGCTGTTTCCGAAGCGACGGATTCGGAATTTATTGCCGCGCCGGTTCTTATGCAGTGCCGCCACTCTTACTCTAATGGTTAGTTTAGTTTGGATGAAAGGAAAAAAATAAAAAAATAATTATCAGTTTAATCTTAAACTTATAACATAATTTAGGTAAGCTCCTGAGTAATACAAATATTTATTTAGTTGCTTGTATTTAAAAGAATAATTCTCAAGTTAGACAAAAATTCATTTAGGTCATTAAAATTGTCAAACATTTACTTCACTTAAATGTTTTAAGTTTGATAATCTCATATATTTAATTAAACTATTTTTCTAAACTTATAAACCTAAATAAATACTCAAGTTTAGTAATTTCAACCACATAAAGTGAACCATTCTTGTAAACTAAAGGACTTTAACTTAAAGGACTTAAACTAAGTAAAACTTCAAATATCTTAAGAATATGAACTACTCTTGCAAACTCAACAAGGTATCTGAATTTCTTTTGTAAAGTCAAAAATCAATTTAATGCTTCACTCGAAAGAAAAAAATAGTAAGGTGATTTTTTTTTTAAAAGAGAAAACAAAAAAAAAAAGGAAAATTTGACTTAATACAAAAAAAAATTCATTACATTGACAATCAACAACACCATTACAACACATCTTAAACATTTCATTATCAGTGTCCAATAAAAAAAAATTACCAGCCCAAGAGTTCGAGCTGAAATTTTTGATACATGTCAAAGTGGACCAATGCCAACAGGTCTATATTATAATTACGTCTCTTCACATATATTTTGTATTAATCATTTAAAGATAATATTAAAAAAATTGTAAAGCTTAGTTGGTACCAAAAATATACAAAATACTTACGTGCCTCTTGATATGTGTGTGAGCCTCATTCATCGGTGGGCCTCCAACATGATAACCAGGCCTAGAACGATACAGGTTTAACCCTAATAAATCAATATAAATAACCGCATGCATACTCCATGCCAGGTACGTTCTCATCTAATACATCACAAATAACCTAATCCCATATTGACTTGGGCATTGGAGTGTTTGCAGGTGGCCACACCGCCGCGGAGGAACCTTTTCACCCTACCAGGCCTCATCCCAGATTCCTCAGGTACGATCACAACATTGGCGCCGTCTGTGGGGAACAGGACAAAAAGTTGTGTTCTCTTCATTATCAGCGATGGTATATTCAACACGTAACAAAGACTATAACGATCTAGAACTTGAAGATCTGGGGGATGGCCAACAAGGTGAAGGATCTAATCAGCAATCGGAGCAGCAACCGTCCTTTAACTTAGAAATAGAATTCCTTAAGCTCCAAAAACTGGTGCAAGCGCAGGCGAAGGAGATTGAAACGTTGAAGAAACGAGAACAGATTCAGCTAGGAAAGGAGAAGATGGCAGAAGCAGGCCCTGCGCAAGAGGTTGAGAAACAGCCTCAACGCGTTGGGAGAAACGGCGAAGAGGGGCAACAGAATATCCCTGATAATCCGGAGATTGATGGCAATCCGGATCCGCGTAACGCCAAGCGACAGTTGGAGATCAAGGCTCACCACCAGAAAGAAGATGCGGCCCAGCAAGATTTACGGGCGGCATCACGGATAGGTGGTGCCAACCCGCCACCAGCACACCCGGTCGGCCCACAAGAACGCATAGCGGAGAACATCCCAGAGTTTGGCTACATTGACAACCCGTTCACCCCATGGATCATGTCTCACACATTACCCCATGAATTCCAGTTCACCAAATAGCTGAAAGAATATGACGGGACTAAAGACCCGACCCTACATGTGAGCACATTTGAAAGAGCCATGTATTTCCAGGGGGTCAACGAGGCCATTGTATGCCGGGTATTCCCTTTGACTTTATCAGAAGCAGCAAGCCGTTGGTTTTCCGACCTGCCACCGCAGTCTATCAACAATTGGAAGACTCTTAAAGATAAGTTTGTCTTACATTTTACTAGTAGTAAAAGACAGTTTAAGTCTGAATTTCATTTAGAGACAATTAAACAAATGAAAAACGAATCTTTAAGAGAATACATTACCCGGATTAATAATGTGGTACTGGAAGTTAGGAACGTTGAACCTAACTTAGTGTTGTATTTCTTTGTTAAAGGTCTAAAACCAGGCGCCTTTGCCAAAGCCCTAGCCGGCGAAAAGCCAACGTCCATGGACGATTTGAAGGCCAGAGCTGAGAAATGGATCAGAATTGAAGAATGGGAGAAGGCTCAGGCAGCTCAAGCTGCTAAGAAAGACGACAAAGGGAAGAACCAACAAAACCCTCAAGCACGGGGAAAGGAGGACAAGGCTCAAGACAAGCCGTCAAAGGGTCCCCGAGGAATGTTCAATACTTACACTCCATTGACCGTATCTCCAGCCACAGTGTACAAGGAGGTGATGAATTCGGAGATCAGAGATAGGCCTCCCTCTCTCAGGAACCCAGGACGGTTTCAGAACCGATATTCTCATTATCACAGAGACAAAGGGCATTCGACAAACGAATGCGTTCAGCTGAGAGATGCCATTGAAAAACTAATTCGCCAGGGAAGGTTGGGGAATTATACTCAAGAGTCCAACGATAAAAGAGGCCGCAGGCAAAGCCCCAATCCCCGGGAGTGTCGACCGAGATCACCGCAAGCCAACCGACATCTGATGCCTGAAACCCGGAATAGATCCCGGAGTCCTAGGCGCAACCAGGGATCCCCACAAAGGGGGGTGATACAAGTTATAGCAGGGGGAATCAGCTGGAAGGGATTAGTAAATAAAAAACGAACTCGTGACACCAGGGACTCATGTTCACAGATAACCCAGGTAAAAAACCCGGTTTTATCTATTTCTGACGATGATTTACCTCAGGAGCAGGTCAGAGACAATGAGCCTCTAGTGATAGCCGCAAGTATGGCAGGATTCGAAGTCACCGTATCTTTGTAGACCAAGGAAGTTCAGCGGACATTATGTTCTGGAGCTTGTTTGACAAGCTAGCCCTGGGGACCAAAGACTTAACTCCCCATAAAGGTAGCTTGATCGGTTTCACTGGAGACACTGTCATGCCAAAGGGATATGTCGATCTGAAAGTCTCATTCGGGCAAAAGCCGAACATCAAGACGTTAATGATCAGATTCATCGTCGTGGATTGCCCCTCGGCCTATAACGCCATACTGGGCCGCCCAACTTTGAATCATTTGGGCGCGATTGTCTCAACTCTACATTTGGCTATGAAGTTCTCTGGAGAAAAGGGATCCGTCATTACGGTAAGAGGAAAAGGCAATAACGCTAGGCGATGCTACCAGGAGAGCTTGAAAATTATGAAAACACCCACACAACCCGTTGAGGCTCCTGAAGGAAAAGGTAAGAAGAAGATTGAGCGCCGGGATTCGACGCAAGGGGCGGGGGTAATGATGACAAATCTTGATCCCCACGTCGATTTCGAAGAACAGAGGCCTCAACCAGAGAGAGAACAGATTTTGGTCCAAATCGGCCAGGATACCGATCAAACGGTGAAAGTAAGAGCAAATTTGCCCCCACCCATCAGGGGGCGACTTATTGAGCTTCTTAAAAGAAATATCGATTTATTTGCTTGGGTCTCATCTGATATGTCGGGAGTAAAGCCAGAACTAGCATGCCATCGCTTGTCTATCAAGCCGGAATGCAAACCGGTAGCTCAGAAAAAACGAAAGATGGGGCCCGAGAGGACAGAAGCATTGAGAAACAGGTCAAGGAGCTCCTAGAAGCCGGGTTTATTCGGGAAATACGCTACGCGGAATGGCTTTCAAATGTCATAATGGTGAAAAAAGCAAATGGGAAGTGGCGAATGTGTACAGAGTACACGGACCTGAATAAAGCTTGCCCGAAAAACCCCTTCCCATTACCATGCATTGACAAGTTGGTAGACAATTCGGCGGGATATAGGTATCTATCCTTTATGGACGCTTATTCGGGGTACAATCAGATACCGATGTATCCCGATAATCAGGAAAAAACCGCCTTTATCACCGACATGGGGGTATACTGTTACAACATGATGCCATTCGGTCTGAAGAATGCTAGCGCGACTTACCAAAGAATGATGAGTAAAGTCTTTAAGGAACAAATTGGCCGGGTCTTGGAAGTCTACATTGACGATATGATAGTCAAAACTCCAGAACTTGGGGATCCAGTGGCAGACTTGGAGGAAACCTTAGGCCAGATACGCAGGTATGATCTCAGATTAAATCCAAATAAATGTACTTTTGGCGTAGAAGCCGGTAAAATTTTGGGATTTATGTTAACTAACCGGGGGATTGAGATCAACCCGGACAAGTGTAGTGCTGTTCTAAAAATGCAGAGTCCTAGAACCGTGAAAGAAGCTCAGCAATTAACGGGAAGAATAACGGTGTTAACCCGTTTCTTGCCGGCCTCCCCCGAAAGATGCTTGCCTTTCTTCAAGACGCTTCATAGCAAGAAGAACTTTGAATGGAATGCAGATTGTGAGCAAGCTTTTCAAGAGCTAAAGGGAGTTTTAGCCTCGCCTCCTATATTATCAAAACCGGATCTCGGCCAAAACTTGTATGTATACTTGGCAGTATCTGATGAAGCAGTAAGCGCCGTTCTGATCAAGGAGGATTCCCGGTCTCAGAGTCCAATATACTTCGTTTCCAAAGCCTTGCAGGGATCGGAGGTAAATTATCAAAGGTTAGAAAAAGTGGCATACTCTTTATTATTAGCATCAAGACGCCTACGTTCATATTTCCAATGCCACCCTATCACGGTTCGCACTAATCAACCAATAAGGCAAGTCCTGCACAAACCAGATCTCGCCGGAAGAATGATAGCTTGGGCAATTGAGCTTTCACAATATGACATCACTTATGAGCCAAGGCAAGCAATAAAAGCTCAAGTCTTAGCAGAGTAAGTAGCCGAAATGACTCATCCTGGGGACCAGAATCAAGCATCTTGGACGATATATGTAGATGGTTCCTCAAATGTTAAAGGATCCGGAGCCGGGATACTCATTGAAAATGATCAGGGAGTAGTGATTGAATATTCCCTTAAATTTGAATTCCCGACTTCAAACAATCAAGCCGAGTACGAAGCATGCCTGGCAGGAATAAGAGCAGCCAAGGAATTGGGAGCCACAGCTGTAACACTATGTTCAGATTCACAGTTTGTAGTATCCCAAATCAGAGGAGATTACTAGGCAAAAGAACCATTGATGCAGAAGTATCTTGCCTTGGTCAGAGAGAACTTAGTGGGATTCTCAGGATTTGAGATCAAACATGTCCCACGTTCAAAAAATAGTAGAGCAGATTTGTTATCTAAATTGGCAAGTACAAAGTCGGCCTCGGTACTACGCTCAGTAACAGAAGAGATCATCCCGGCACCCGGGGCAATTTTCCAGGTAGAAAGCGAAGATTGGAGAACTCCGTTGAAGAGTTATATTGCCAAAGGGATACTGCCCCAAGATCAGAAGGAAGCTAAACGGATCGTCCAGAAATCAACTAGATATGCTGTAATTGAAGGTCATCTCTTCAGAAAGGGGCTGTCCACCCCGTTACTCAAATGCATCGGACCTACTGAAGTCTGGTATATACTAGCAGAAGTACACGAAGGCAGCTGTGGACACCATCTTGGCGGGAAATCGTTAGCAAGGAAGTCTCTGCGGGCGGGATATTTTTGGCCCACAATGAATTCAGATTCAGCGGAATATGTTAAAAAATGTCAGAAGTGTCACAGTCCCCTCACTCACATTCCCGCCGAAAATCTGCACAGTATTTCAACACCTTGGCCTTTTCATACGTGAGGTTTGGATCTCCTGGGACCATTCACACCCGCGGCAGGTCAGTTAAAGCATTTAATTGTTGCTGTTGATTATTATACCAATGGATTGAATTGGAACCACTGGCCAACATAGCGTCTATAAAAATCCAAAACTTTGTTTTCAAACAAATTATATGTCGTTTCGGTATCCCAGCAGAGATCATCTGTGATAATGGGACTCAATTCACAGATAAGGAATTTCGAGAAATGTTAGCAGGACTCCATATCAAACAGTATTTTGCCAGTGTGGAGCATCCCCAGTCTAATGGCCAGGCGAAATCAGCGAACAAGGTCATTTTAAATGGCCTAAGAAAGAGATTTGAGAAAGCCGGAGCAAGTTGGACAGAAAATTTATCCCAAGTGCTTTGGAGTTACAGAACTACAATCCACAGTACTACCGGGGAAACTCCGTTCAGAATGGTGTATGGATCAGATGCAGTTATCCCGGTAGAGATCGGCCAACCGTCTTGGCGAGTGATGTATCCCGCCGAGAACAATGAACAGTTACTTCGAGAAGATTCGGATATGATAGATGAAGTGCGAGAAGTTGCCAGGATTCGAGAATTGTCAAGAAAACAACAGATAGCACAGAGATATAACCTCAAGGTAGTTAAACAAAATTTTCAGGTAGGGGATTTAGTCATGAGAAGAGCCAGCATTGGCAATCGAAACGCTAAACATGGCAAGCTTAAGGCGAATTGGGAAGGTCCATACCGGGTGAAGCGAGCAAATGAGAAGGGAGCCTACCACCTAGAAACTTTGAAAGGCAAAGAGTTACCATGAATATTGAATGTCGCTGATCTACGGCGGTATTATAGTTAAATAAGCATATATGATTATGTAATAAGGGGTACTCTTTTTCCTGCAGCAGGCTTTATCCCTAAGGAGGGTTTTTCTCCTGGAGGTTTTAACGAGGCCCCAACTGTCAATTCCCAGGCAATAAATTGATTTATTTGACATTTCCATCATTACTACTTTGTGTTCAATAAAGCACAGGAACCATAACAACATCCCAGAAGATATACAACGCGACATTAAACGGCTTATAAAGCCGAAGGTCAAGGTCCCTTCAAAGAAGGTGATAAAGGCCATAACGACATTAAAACGGCTTATAAAGCCGAAGGCCAAGGTCTCTTCAAAGAAGATGATAAAGGCCATGACGACATAAAAACGGCTTATACAGCCGAAGGCCAAGGTCCCTTCAAAGAAGGTGATAAAGGCCATAACGACATTACAACGGCTTATAAAGCCGAAGGCCAAGGTCTCTTCAAAGAAGATGATAAAGGCCACGACGACATTAAACGGCTTATCAAACCAAAGACCAAGGTCCCTCCAAAGAAGGCGACAAAGGTCAAGGTCATTCCGACATCATAACTCAAAAAGTACTTAGAAAATAAATGATAAGCGCAAATTGGACTTCAGCAAATGGATACTTAGAAATATGTCAAAATTACAAGCCAGAGGCCAGAAAATGAAATTGAAAAAAGTTCAGAATACAAAAAGGAAATACAAAGCGTTAAGCTCCCGTCCTGACATCCTCCACGATTGGAGCGGCTTCACCCTCTTCAGCCGGAGGAGGAGAGTCACAGTTAAAAGGCTCAAATTTCCCGGGATCCAGCAAAACAGGATTTTGATGATCATGGAAGTCCCAGAACTGGTCATCTTTCACGCCGTGGAATGGATCCAGGCCGTGAAGGTTGAGCTCCACCCCGGGATTCAGAAAGACGATAGATCGGACAGCTTCACGATAAGCGTCGAATCCCGCTTCCTTGAGCTCGCTTATCATCTCGTCATCTTTCGCCTCCAGGGTGTTTTGTAGCTCAACCACTTGGGCTTTATGATGAATCACTTCTCCAGCCGATTCCTTTAGTTTGGCGGCATTAAAATCCGTCTTGCTCTTCTCGGCCTTCAGCAGGTCATCCTTCTCCGCCAAAACCTGATCCTTCTTCTCCATCTCTGCCCGAAGGGATGCAAGCTGACCCTCCAGAAGGCTGGTACTTTCTTTGGATTTCTTCAGAAGAGTCTCCTTCAGCTCAATCTCGTCTTGAGCATCTCGAAGCTCCCCCTTAAGCCGAGATACCTCCTCGGAATGGTCTGTCTCTTCTCGGACGGATTGGAGCAGGGATAAACCCATGGACATCCAACCCATGAGGGATTGAACTTGTCCCTACAATAAAAGAAAAATCACAAGTTAGTACACTAAAACGGAAGCTTCAAACGAGATCAAAACATAAGGAGGTATAGTACCTTCCGGGTCTCAGCACTACCCTGCTAAAAGAAATCCCCATGCCTAAACTGGATACTAGGAGGTTGAAAGCCCTTCCAAACTTGAGGTTGGTGGGAAACCAACGGGATCAAAGACATGGGAGATTCGTCTCTAACCGGCACCGACTCAGCTGCGCACAAACAATCCACCAATACAAAATAAAAAACCTCTTGACGAAGAAAGCATACAGAGGAGGAGACACAACAAGAAAAAGTAATTCTTACACTGGGTAATCCGGGTTCTCTTTGTTGGACGGGCCTCCCCTCTTTTCTTAACAACTGATACTGCCGGAACCCTTCCCGCTGTAGGCGGATCTTGGGTAGCAGATGCCGCCTTAATTCCTCCACCGGCATTGCTCCCGGCCGCTGCACCAGCTACATCTTGAGAATGGGTACTAGGCGGGATAACCTTGGCTTTCCCCTTGGCATCCTTGGCGGCTTTGGCATCGAAGCGAGCGGAAAATTTGGTCATGATCTCGGCTGCCAAATAAAAAGAAAACAAAAAGAACGTCAAACCACCCGTTAAAAAAGTCAAAATTAAAAAAGGTCAAAGAGGTAAAGCCAATACATAAACAAGCAGCGGGACTAGCACGAGAAGATCCAAGTACATCACGGCAATGGATGGCCATCCCTTGGCTAGTGACAAAGTCGTGTAAGTTTCTAAAAGTCTTCTCATCATCCTCATCAAGAAAACCGCACTCCAACTCATCGCAAGTAAACGACTTGGAGTAATGTTCAGCCGACCAATAAAGGGGAAAAAGCGGTTCACGATCAGCCCTTTCCTAGAAAGCAACAAAATCATCATCCCAAGTTGTCACCTTCACAAATAGATCACAGCGCGCCTTAACTGAATCATCCCACGGGATAAACATCTGAGTGACATTTTTTTGGTGCCAGAGAGATACCCAAGACCACACGGAAGATCCCCGATATGGACCAAATAAATATAAAAACAAGCTACAGGAGTATTTCCACTCGTTAGCCCAGCAAAAGACTTCAAAGGCTTGCAAAAAGGCCCAACCGTTGGGATGGAGCTGAGAAGGGGCGAGATGAAGATTATGAAGAACTTCTATCTGAAGGTCAAAAAAAGGAAAGCGAATGTGGAGTTGATCAAATAAGGCGGTATATGCCATAAAAAATGCTTTGCTTCCATCAGCAGCATAGGAGCAAATCCGCTCATCTTCTCCGAGGATCTCTAGTTGATAATCCATAGCGGGATCCGAGGTATAGGAATTGTCGGGTGAATTGGGACCAAAATGAAAACACTTTTTCCACTCTGTCTCCACGAGCTCTAGTTCCTCAGGAGAAGAGATGGAACTAGGTTGGTTAAGCCAGGTAGAAGGGACCCATAGCAAATTTCGGATGCCTCTAATCCCAAACCACTCTGTCCTCATGGTTTGAAGATTAAAATTAGCTCCAGAAGGGCCGACTTGCCCCCCTCGTCCCCCTTGCGCCTCAGTAACTTTGGTAGTTCGGCGGCGGGATTTCTTTGGTGCCATATCTACAAGGTTAGAAGGATAACAGTTAGAGCTCGAATATGGCGGACTGGGGGGAGGAGAGGAAGAAGGTTGGTACTCTGGATCAGATTCAGAATCTACAGAATTTGTCATAGACGATGACAGATCATCCACACCCTCTACATTATCCCCGGGATCAAGATGGAGAAATTGACTTCTCACTAGTTTATACCTGGGAAGGGATTCTTCTCTGGACGAACTAAGGGATCTTCCTAGAGATTCCCTAATCGCTTTTACATATACCGGAGGTTCAGGATTTAGAACTCTAGAGGGGTCATTCACAGTCTGGGTAACAGACTCTCCACTCTCAGAACTTTGAGGTGAATAAGCCCAAATAAAATGTGGCTCAGAGAAATGAAGATTATTGACAGAACACATACCTCTTACGAGGTCGTAATTTGGAGGCTTAGTAGGATTTTTGATTCCCTTGGCGTAAGCCATAAGGGCTTCAGTGTCACAGGAATCAGAAGAAGAGCTGCTAGAAATGACAATGATTTGCTCACCCATGGAAGGAAAGAACCACACTAGAGAAAATCATACAGAGGACCTAAGTAAAACCCTAAAAACAATCCATACCCCCACCGAAGAAGAGAATAGACAAAAGGAGCAAGAAAGGATAGGGGGAAGGAAAGAAATACCTGAATGCAGCGGAAGAAGCATGGAGAGAAAGTTGAAGAGTAGTCCCTTCTTCACAAAAAAGGAGACCTCAAAAGGGGAAGAATGGTAGCGAAGGTAGGAAAGCAGGAGACTATGCCAAATTTTCTTTCTCTGTAAACTGAAATAGGAAAAGAAAGCACAGCTGATAGCAGAAATGACGAAGGCATAGTAACCGTCTCTTCGCATTAATAAGCGAGTAGCTCAAGAAATCCTTCAATCATAACGCACGACCCCCCATAAAGGCGCGTGAGCACACGTTCTTCGAAGAAGATCAACTGTGCACACCTTACAACGACATAGAAGTATGAAGATTAAGACGACATACGTTAAATGCAATTCGCCGACTTCACACGGGAGAAGCCGACGACTTGGGGGGCAACTGTTATGGCCCAGGATTAGTACAACCCGGTACCTATACAAATGTCGTCGAAACTTTTTTAATTATAACTCGACGAATGGATAGCAGGGCGCCGAGCGGGATACACGTAACAATATGGATTCATCGGTGGGCCTCCAACATGATAACCAGGCCCAGAACCATACGGGTTTAACCCTAATAACTCAATATAAATAACCACATACATACTCCATGCAAGGTACGTTCTCATCTAATACATCACAAATAACCTAATCTCATATTGACTTGGGCGTTGGAGTGTTTGCAGGTGGCCACACCGCCGCGGAAGAACCTTTTCACCCTACCAGGTCTCATCCCAGATTCCTTAGGTACGATCACAACACTATCCATCAAGTGCCTATTTGGTGGACATGATGTGATAAAACCAATCAAATAAAAAAGTTTAAAAAGGGTATGATATTTTTTTGTTGTCATAAAATTAAAAATAAAAATATTTTAATAAATAAAAAACAAACAAATATGATAAAATGTATTAAAAATAGACTCTTATCTTATTTAATCTGTAATATATAATTTACCAAATATTACACCAAGTAATATATTATATTATCGAATGTTATCTCATTTTGATATCATTTTTTTAATATTTTAAAAATTTGTTAAATTCATAAAACATAAAAGATTACATAATAATTATAAGAAAAACAAATGATTACATAATAATCAAAATAATATCAATGAATTAAACAACCTATGTTATGCCCAAAAAATCACTAAAAAGACATATGTTAATTCTCTATGAAATGTTATTTTATGAAATTCTGACTGATTTCTTTTTTTAATTTGTAAACTTTTTATGTCAACTTTCTTACCCTAATATTTGTCTCTTAAATTTATTGCTCTAATATTTTTCCATCTAAATTATTGTTTCTAATAATTTGTTTCTCTCCTAAAGGTGTATCATTAAAATTTCTTCTTAGTAAAATGATATTCTCTCTATAAAATTTCTCTCTCTAGAATTTTTGTTGAAAAATTTCTCCACAAAATTTCTTTGAGTTTCTTCTTAAAAATTCATCTTTCTGAATTTAAATTTTCCAAAGTTAGCTCAATCTAAATTTTCACTTTTTCGAATTTTTTATATCTAAAACTCTCATTTAATTATCATTTTGAATTTTATATGAAAATAGTTAGAAACTTAACTTTTAATAAATTGTGTTAATAAAAATAAAATTCAGCTATAAATGCACTTTTGGTTCTCCTATTATACTTATTAGGGTAAAATATGTTTTCAATCCTATTAAATAGGATATTTTTACTTTTAGTTCCTAAAAAAGTATTTTTTGTAATTTGATCCCTATAAAAAGAAAAATTATTATTTTCAATCTTTATTGTTAAGAAATTTTCATTAAGTACTGACTAGCATGATAGATTGCACGTGTTAAGCAAAAAAAATTCCATTAGGTGTTGACTGAGATGATAGAGTGTCATCACAAGGTGTTGGACAAGTGGTAAGCAATTTGGTCCCCCGTAAGGACGATGACACAAGTTCGAATCCTGAGAAACGCACTTGTTGGGAGAGGGAGTAACCATAATGTTCCATCCCCGGAATTGCGAGAGCAATGTCTCTCACAATTTTAAACAAAGAGTGTCACGTATAAGAAAAAAACATATTCTCTAAACTCTAATATAAGCAAAAAAAAAAAACAAATAAACAAACAAACTTTAATTACTTCTCTCTTATTTAATGCTATTATTCTTGATGTACACTTTATTTAATATTATAACTTTTATTTTGCAATAAATATCATGAAGACTGTTTTAATAATTCAAATTTATCTTTTATATAAAATCAAAAAATTAAATACAATTAATTAATTTTCGGTAATTTTTGTCCCTCTACCTTTTAGCTACGTGATTAGAATCATATGCTTTATTTATTTTTTCAGATTGTTGTAATTTGGTCTATCCATCCATGTTCTATCTAATTATATTGTAGCATAAATAACTGACGTGTCCCATTTTAAAAATAAATATATTCTCTAATTTTATTTTATTTTTTTGAAGAAAACAAAGAACACTTGTAATTTTACTTCCTTAACAATTGGTATGGAATTAGAGTATGAATTTGGATCCGCTCGACTCATTTAGGCTTGGCCTATTGCGACTTGGCAAATTTTCAAGCTATAAATTGAATATCTTTCGAGTTTCAACTCAACCCATCCCATTATGGTTTGAAGGGCTAATTTTTTCAAATATTGGTAAAGTTTGGGTCCAATTGTTATTTCTAATTATTTTATTTATTAGTAGTAAAAAAAGAATGAACGCAACGGTTAACCTGGACGATCCCTGTCCATTCATTGTTTCCCATAAACGAATTGAAGAAGGAGCTGATAAGCCACATCACATGTAATGTAATAAGGGTATCACTACAGAACAAGTACTCGTACTTCACATTTTGCCACAATAAACTCATCACACTTGTAAATTTTTCACTTGGATATGTGACTTTCACGATATTTAATATCTATTATTAATAATATAATTAAGATTAATTTAAATAAAAGCACTTTTTTTTTCTTTTGGCACTTAGAAGTGTGATAATCTGCTCAGTTGTCCATGTTGTTGATTGCTTGCAAAACTGCTTGCTTCACCATTTGCGCGTCAATGCTCTCATTCTCTTCACTCTGCAAAACCAACAAGTTTCAATTAAATTGACAAGAAATTATTACTTAAAGTTTCAGTCTCCAGTAATAGTAACTAATAACTTATAATTAATGATGAGAATGCAAATTTTATTGAATAGTATCATGCAATGGTTAAACGAATAGAGTATATGGGAGCCACACTCATTATTATGTCAGTACTTTGGACTTTGAAGCTTAGAATTTTAGATACGTCGCTCAAACCAAAATTGTACAACCTGCGCGTGATTTTTTTTATTTTTTTTTCTGAATTTTACTATGGTTTTATATTACATTAAGTAATGTTTTTTATAGTCAAATACACATATCCTAAATTAAATCTCCTCTCATTAATTTAAAACTTTTGAACTTCTTTTTTTTTTTTTGTCTTTCTCTATTTTAGAGGACTAATAAAATTATTTTAAAAGGAAACAGTAAAAACAGCATAAATTGAAGAAGAAAAAGGATGGATTCAAATCATGTGTCCCCAAATTATGTCCTCAATCATGTCTCACCAATAGAATATCGCCACATCATTAAAAATATTTCCTTTAATTTTAATCTTTAATTTTCTAATAAGATTTTTTAATCACGTGGCAATATTCTATTAGTGGACATGATTATGAACATAATTTATTTTAAGAGATTCCATGCTCACTTAATTATAGTTAAGTTTCACAACTCACCATAAAAACAAATTACATATATTAATAAAAAAAATTTATTAGAATAAGCTTAATATAGACTTTTCCTCACATAATTAATTTGCTAGTATTAATATTTTTATTAACATTTTTTAATAGAATTTTTTTCTGTAATTGTATACTTATTCATTAATATAGAAATTGATATAAACTATCACTTATCATATTGTTAGTAAAGATTATTAAATATTAATGCACGTAAATTCAAAATATTTATACTAATAAACTAATTAGCTATATTTGAAAAAAGAAATATAGCAATGACAGCAATCCTATTAAGGCGTGCTGTAATGTAATTAAGGCAAAAATTTTGAATTAATTTTTTTGTTTTTTTCCGTATAGATTTTGTTATTGTAGTGTCATGCTGTAATCCAATTAAGGCAAAATTTGTGAATGGATTTTTTTGGTAATACAAGAAAAACTGAAAACAAAAGTAAAAGTAAAACTAGAAACTTTTTCATCAGAAGCTAGTTCTGACATCGCTAACTAAAAATAAAATAAAATAAAAAATATTCTTTCTTTATTTTTGACACGCTTATATTAAAAAAGGAAGAATAAATCAGGATCAAGGGAGATGTTCTCACAGGATCATGTGAGAATAATGAATCTTTGCCACATAATAAAAAAATATATGATTAAGATTATTTTCACTTAATTTCATTTCACTAACCTTAACCATTAACGTTATTTTATATTTAAGATTTTATATTATTTTCAAAAAAATTGATGTCAACAATTATTACTTATATATATCCGCTATCTTATATAATAATATCGAAAGATATATTATATAATTCTCTTACTTCCACTAGTATCAAAAGAAAAATAAATAAAAAATAAAAATATTGTCTTACTTCTCCTCCCACAGCTTCTAGCTGGAAAGTGTCTTCACAAGAAACCCTAGCATCAAGCACATCAAGTCCAAGTTCTTCAAAAGCATCAAGTATTGCCACAAGCATACCTGGGCAATTCCTTTCTGAAAACACATTAATCAGAAAACCCCTTTCTAGGGTTTCCACCGTCACCTGATGAAAAAAAAAAAGTTTACAAAATTAAATATATTCAAAGAATATTATTAACTAAATATGTGCTATGTTATAAAAATTTAAAAAAGAAAGAAAAAAGAAAAATCACCATGGGTAGTTCATCTCTAGAGATTGATGATCCAGAAGTTCCAACTCCAAGCTCCGAGTTCAATCCCTCAACTTTTTGCTTCAACTCCTCTATGTATCTTGTGGCATCCACAATAATGGAAGCTTTATTCACCTGCCAGATTAACAAAAGAAAATTACAAAATTAAATAAATAAATCAAACACTGAGGAGAGGAATGAGCGAAAAATCAATTTGAATCCTATCCAGCTTTGGCAAGTACTGCCAATTGTCTTCGTCCATCTTATTAGAAATTCAACGATAAATTATAGGTAACACTTAATATACATATTCTAGTCAACTGTTTGGTCAACTATAAATTAATAATCACCGTTGGATTGTTAATCAAGATATTAATAACAAGAGATAATTGCGGTTGTTGCCATAGCTTGAGAGGAGTCCTGGGTAATATGAATAAGAATATATATATATATATATATATATATATATCATATAATTATAATGAAGAGTGTGTGGGATGGAGTGAATTACAGCACTAGAATTAGTGACGGATCGAAGTTGTTGCAACTTGTGTTGCATAGAAGCTTTTTTACGGTTCCTAGAAGACATGCTTGTTTTCTTTGTTCTTCAAATTGATTTTGGTTACGTTGCCTCTCCTTTAGGTTTCTCGATGCCTTCTTCCCTTTTCCATTTGAGGCTTAGGGAGTAGTGTTTTTTTTTATATAGGATGGGTGGGAGAAAAAATAATATTTGTGATCTCTTGTTTGTTTCCTTCAAGACTAACTACGTATTCCCCACAACAAATTATGCTTTCAAAGATGAATTACCATATTGCCCTCACTCTATCTTTGTTCCTTAACAAGTGAATATATCCAAAATGTTAACAAAAGGAAATAATAATAATAATTATTATTATTATACATTATTATTATACATTCAAGTTGATTTGAAGTGACTGCCTCCCACCACGTTTCGAGACGTGAGATCACCAAGTAGGATTTGGGTTAATTTTCTTTTCATCCCAACAAATTAGGACCGTTTTTAATTTCATCAAGAACAAGAAAAAATTTTATTACTTATTAAATAAAAGGTTATTAGTAACTCATCATTAGGAAAATTGAATAAAAGAAATTAAGAGCTAGTAGTGTTGTTACTGACCTAGACAAGTGGGCAATAGTCCACATGGTCATGTACAAGCCTTTAAGGTTTGAGAGTTAGAGGTTCAAGGTTCGAATTTTGACGATGATGATTTAGATTATGATATTGGTATGAGTTAGTTTAGGATGAATGTGTGTATTTAGGGTTTAGGTAGGAATAGTTTGCGTGTGTATTTACCAAACAAAAAAAATATTGTTGCTAACCTAGTAACTAGAGAACCAATCCGCTATGTAGTTGAGTCCATAATGCTTGAGTGATTATAAACTCTATTACGGTTATATTATTAGTGTACTTGAGACTAAGTAACTCAATATCTTAACATCTTAATAGATTATTCTCATGTTGAGGGTTAGGTATTGTTTTTATCAGCAAAAAAAATATATTTTATTAATAAAACCCGTGCAATTGAGGAGGGTTAGGTATTTAATGTGTGAAGTTTGAAGATAAATAATATATATGTTATACTCCATATTGAGATTGGTAGTATGTGAATTAGGGGCATTTTGGTGAAAAGGGTATAAGAAGAGAAATTATAGAGAGAAGTGGAAATGGGAAGCCCGTGAGA
Source organism: Cyamopsis tetragonoloba (assembly GCA_037177725.1). Lineage (NCBI taxonomy): Eukaryota > Viridiplantae > Streptophyta > Magnoliopsida > Fabales > Fabaceae > Cyamopsis > Cyamopsis tetragonoloba. Next base: position 7,951,201 of record CM074121.1, on the reverse strand, counting down.
GGAGTTTGGAGGGATTGACAGCTAAAGAAGCTTGGGGCGCAGTTTTCGATGCTGCCTGTTTGCTTGCTTGTTTGTCATCCAATGGAATGAACATCATCAATATGCCTTCATTCGCTCCCCCTTAATTAGCTTATTATTATTACCATTTCCCATTCCTAATCCATTCCCCTAAGTCACGTGCAGATTCCCCTAACCTAACCGCGTTAAAACCTCACACCAACAATTTACTTACATTCCCCCCTCTCTCCGCACGTGCTTCCTCCCCTCCTTAACACACTCTCTCTCTCTCCGCTGACTTCGCATGACCATCCTAGCTACTACAGTACTACTACTACATTTTTCACCCACAATTTGCATTGCCTTTGCTATTTCCTACTAATTGTTTATTCATCAAGGATACATGTATAACTACATCAAAAAAATTATCAACTATAGATCCTTGCTATTACGAATTTTTAATTTATCAACTCAATAATCAAAATCGCTAATAGTTAGTACAACCTTTAATTTAATTATTTTAGTCGTTAATTTAATAGTTAATTTAACGATCAATTTATAGTCGATTAATAAACTTTTTTAAATAGTGATTGTTCATAGATGTAATAATTTTAGTCTTTAGAACGTGTTTGGTTTAGTTTTTCTTTTTTGGCATATAGGAATGGGCTCTATTAGACCCACTAGAGGAGGCCAGGAGAGAAAAAATTGAGGCTTAAATGCACCATAGGGGATTGACCCCTCAACAAGCCTCACAAGCAGGAGGCAGGCAATGCAAATTGAACTACATGCTCTTGACTTAGTTAAACTAGTATTACCTCAATTACTTGTTTGAAGAAACCTAACACTATATTAATAGTACCCTTTAGTCATGAGTTGAGTCATTAAAAACCCATTTGATGATGAACAAATTAATATCACATAAAAAATTGCATCTCTTAAATTTTGCATTTTTCATATTTAAAATTTAAAAAACAAATTAAGGTAAACTTAAAAATAAATATCACGAGTAAAAAAGAAAAATCCTTCATACTTGTTAGCTTGTACCCTAACTCTCCTTCGTGATAATATTTTAACTAGTGACCAAGAAATGATAAATTGTCAAGGTAAATTTATCCTATTATATATATTGTCTCATTAAATTACATATCAGAATATGAAAACATTGCTTATCATATATCTTATTCAAATTATCCTGACTATCAAACAATTCCTAAAGGTTTATTTGGGGGTAAGCCAACTAATAGATTGAGTGAATTATTATCATTTATCTTTTTTTGTTTTATTATATAATAGTGATGTATTAAATATTAACCCAATTAGACATAGGGATATAATTGATAAAAGTAAAATTAATACTTCTTTAAAAATATAAGTGAATAGTTAAATAGGAACAAATTTTTACTTCTAAAGTGGGCACTTAAAGGAAAGAGGGAAGATAGTCTATATATATGTACTCTCTCCGTTCTTTATTACTTCCTTCATTCATTTTCATCAGTCCACAAAGAGAAATTCTTTTTATTCCTATTTATCTGATCACTTATATTTTCAATATAACATTAATTATATTTTTATCAATTCTAACCTTATGTTTAATTAGATATTAACCAATGTTTCACTATCCAACCAATCAACCAATAAAAGATCAAGGGTATTATGGAGAGTTCAAAATTTATTTTGAAAAAAACCATAACAATTAATATTATTGCACTCCTTAATGTGTAATTTTCTCTCTGAACAATTAAATAGGAACGAATGGAGTACAAGGTCCCATGAAAACAATTAGGTTTATTAAAAAAACATATAAGAAGGGTAGTTAATACTCCTCCGTCCCATAATATAAGCCTCAACTATCAAAATGTGTTGTCCCATAATATAAGCACCTACACATAAAATAAGAAGTATTTTTTGTGATTTTTTAACTTTCAAAATCATTCAACCAATAGAAAAACATTGTGTTTAAATTTAATTGGTGTAACATGTAAATAGTCTACTTAATACTTCTAATTCCAATAATTTAACCTTTTCTTAAACTGTGTAAAATGTTAGTTAAGGCTTATATTATGGGACGGAGGGAGTAGATTAATTTTCAAAAAATATATACATTTTTCTAAATTTATCGTTGTTCTATTTCATCATTGTATTTCAATATCACTTTAATAAGCTCATTAATTCTAGAGAATAAACATGAAAAATATAATGAATGCTCATAGAAGGTCTTATATTAATTAAGGAACACTGTTATTATTGCAAAAGGATTTTATAATAGGAACCGAGTAAGTATCATAAAATTTCGAATACCACATTACTTGATTAAACTAAAGCAGTTGCATGAACATTGTTATGGACCGAGATCTTGGTTTTGGAGACATGTCGATATATCTCGGTTAATGATAGAGATACATCATAAATTAAATGCGGTATGCGCAAATTGATTTATTTGGATTAAGGGCCCAAGCCCAATAATCTTCACATGCTTAAAGCGCATACATTAAATCTTAGAGATTCAATTATAAATACACGTCATGCACCTCATGTAAGGTAAGCAACTTTCTATTAGTTATAAGTATAAAACCCTAATCAAGAGTTGATTTGAGCGTTAGAGTATTTGCAGGTGTAATCTCATACACCGAAACTCTGTCGTACAGCTGAGAAGAGCATCTTCAACCTTAGACTCATTCTTTTTATAATCGTGACATATTCCTATTAGGTTAGAACACATCAAAGCTCAAGAAACAAAAGATGAAGCGGCAATAATAATATCTTTTATATATAATTCGACAATATAATGAATCCAAACAATGCCCTTGTTGCGCAGAAAGGTAATTAATTATCAAGTACCTACCTGTTCACATGTGTGCCCATTAATCATCGCTACAAAACAATATGCACAGAACACAAAATATAAATAATTTACCTTCAAATACTCTCATTTTTTTCCCTTCGTAAGTGTAGGTGTTCTAGATATCCCTAGAACAAATTATGTTATCCCACATTAAAAGTAATTGATTAATTAAGTCCGGAATCTAGCTTTAATCAAAATTAAATAACAATTATATGCATCAAACGACTTATTGAAAGTCGATGGTGTAAGGTAATTCTTACAATTTGGGTTTGGGCCTAACTCAATCCCAAAAGCTTGTAGAATGAAGATTGTCATACCTTTATAAACTTTATATCACTAGTCGATATTGGATTTGTAACAGTAATTTTTTTACTTTAATTATTTTCACTATTTGTTGTTGCAATAATTTGGGAGAGATCATGGAGATGTATGTCATATGGCCCCATTTAGAAACATTATTATTCGATTTCATTCATATTGTATGAAATGTACATACAAAGGAGCCAAATTTTTGGAGAATAATCACCAACACGTGCTTGCCTTTTACTTGACTCGTGTAATGATTAAGAGTTCGAAAGGGATTTTATCCTGGGAGAAATGCCAAAGCCACATTGCAATATTGTTGGATGAAAATATCCATTTAATATAATTGAGCCAAGAAAAAAATTATCGGGTTCTAGAACTTCAATATTACTAATATTGATCATTCTTGTGTATCAAAAAAAAAAAAAATTGATCATTTGTGCTCTCATGATGGTGACATTGTGCTTATCGATCAGCATATATAACTTCAGATTTTTCTTTAGGGAAACAATGAAATTTTAAAAAATAGACTACCATCATGCTTTAAATGTACTTTTAACCTTAAAAATTTAATATACATGCAACTTTATTATTTACAATTTTATTCTTTTAACTTTTTTTATAATGTGAATATTTAGTCCCTTTGCACAGGTCTGTCTAAATTATATATAAAGTATATAAATTTAGAGTTTAAGGTTTAGGATTTTTCTAACAGCTAAACGATCAATTAGGGTGGAGCAGAAGAATCAAATTTGTCCGTGCTTGGTGAAAATTATGCAAATGGGCCTAGCTTTAGAGGGATTTGGCAACAATGTTGAGAAAATTGACATTTTCAAAATGGTTACAATTAATTGGAGAAATAACTAACATATTAGAATTATTTGGATATATTTATCATTTATATTTTATTCGTAAGTTTTTTACTTTTACTAATATTAATTTATTAGTTATGGCGTGTACATCAGTTTAACATGTGAATTTTACTGGTTCAATTGTACATAGTGAATTAATATATTGATTCTATTACTATCACTACTAGATAAAGTTTCTCATAAAAAGTTTCTCAGACTTTATTTGGTTTAAATTTTTAAAAAGGAAGAAGTGAAAAATAGACAAATCAAAATTTTATTAATCATAGAGATTATTATTGCCAAAAAAAAAAAGAATGAGATCATCAAATATAAATAATTATTCTTAACTTTAATTAATGGTAATTTTTTTACTAGGCTTAAATATATTTTTCATCCATGCAAAATTAGGGTAATTCACTTTTTGTCTCTGTAAAAAATTTTGTTGATAAAAAGTCTAAACTTTTCTAAAAAAAATCATTTTTAGTCTCTAATGTTAGTTTAGTCCGTTAACTGCTAATGTAACTATCATCTCTACCATGCCGGTCTACCACATATGCAAATTTGTTCCTCTATTAACATTAAAAACTATGTTTAATGTTGATATAGCAGTCTGACAAGACAAAAACATTAATTAATTATTAACGTTTTTGCCATGTCAGTCTGTCACATTTATAAGTTCTAAACCCTATATTATTATTAAAAACTATTTACAATGCTAATGTGATAGCTTCACAAGATAAAAATAGTAGCTATGTCAACAGTTAACGGACTAAACTAACATCATAGACTAAAAATGAAATTGAGAAAAATTTGGATGGTTTATCAACAAAATTTTTTCGAGGAACAAAAAATAAATTACCCTACTTTTATGAGGGCGAATAATATATTTAAGCCTTTTTACTAAAATAAAATTTTGAAGAAACAAAACCCGATGTATAGCTAGAAAATAGAACAGTAGAACAGATGAAGAAGCATGCATGCACAGGTCACCTTTATGTTGCTAGCTAGGTAGCTAAGCTTAAGCTATATTATTAGCATCTGAAAATCAGGTTTCTCTGAGTTCAAAGTCAGCCCTACAAAATGTACTCCTATAATTATTTGTTTACTTGCATTGCCCCAGTGACAACTTAAATTCTCTACATGAATGATTAGAATAAGTTATCAAGAATAGAACATTATTATTATCAATTTGTTAAGAATTAAATGCAGTGAGATCAACTCAAAAAATTAATTCATTAGATAAGAGAGTTTGATAATTTAAGTGCAATTATATTATATCACATGAGATTCCTAATATATCACTATCCCTTTAAGACAACATTTTGGACGATATTATTGTTACCACATACATTTCAAAAATACATCACACATGATTTTTTTTCTTTAAAAGTAACTTTTAACCAGATTTTTAAATCCCGGCAAAACTGAATTTTACATCACACGTAGAACCTTCACTACAAAAACTTTGTTAATTTCTTATATATTTTCATGCAATTTTTTTTTAGGAATTTCCTGCAATTTTTTCTAGGGATTTTATTGATTTTTGTAGGGGTAAAAATTTCGTAGGAAAATCTGCAGGATGTAATTGTTTCCTGCAGATTTTTCCTACAGAATTTCGATACCATAATTTCCTAAAAAATAGTAGAAAATTCGTAAGAAACTTTACGTGAGAATTTTGCTGCAAGACTTTTCTAGAGATTTTACTCTGAATTTTTCTTTAAGATGCTTTGTTGTGGAATTTTTTGGGGATTTTGGTTCTTGCAAATTAAATTTGCTTGCAAATAGAAATTTTCTTAGGGTTTAGTTTTTCTGGGGTTTTCTTGGAGATTTTGGTTTCTGTGCATTTTCTTGTGAAATATTTTTTTAGGTCTAGTTTTCCTAAAGATTTTCTTGAAAATCTTGATTCCTATGAATTTTCATGTGAAATGTTTTGTTGGGGATTTTCTTGGAGTTTAGTTTTTTTGAAGGCTTCTAGATTTTTGTTAATATGAAAATTTCTGTGAATATTTTTTTTTGGGATTTTCTTGGTGATTAGATTTCCTAGTGATTTTCCTGAGGATTGAGGATTTTTTTGGGTTTTGATTTTCTTGGAGATTTTCTTGGCGATTTTGGTTCCTTCAGATTTTTCTGCGAACATTTTCCGTGGTGATTTTCATTAGGATTTTTCAATGTTAGTTTTGCTAGGAATTTCATTAGATTATGCATTTTCTAGATTTTCTCAAGGTTTTATTGCTGGTTATTAAAAAAAAATTGTATTTTGTGATATTTTTCTTCAAAATATTTTTAAACAATTGAAATCATGAATTTTCAAATAATTTACTTATTTTATCATATCTGAATAATTTATTTTCTAAAATGAATTTTATTTTAAATTATGGTTAATTGTTATTTGGGATTTAGTGACAATTAACTTAAATATTCTTAATATTATAAATTAAATTAATTGTTTTTAAAAAAATAGTTACAAAATATTTTTAATTTGGATAATTTTCAATCTAAACTTTTATATTTACAAATATTATTAATTTGAATAATCCCCAAATAAATCTCTAAGTACTAAATTCTCCAACAAAATCTCTAATAAAAAATCACAAGGAAAATCTCCAACAAACTTATTCGCAAGTAATTTTGTAGGAATGGACATTCTGTAGATTTTTTTTGAAAGGAAAAAGTAGTATATATTCACATTAGTGCACTAAAAATGCACTAGCTAAATACAATAGATAGTCAATTAAGCTAAGCAGAATGAGCAGACAGCAACAAATCCACCCTAAATAATCCCCAAAAAAACAAATTAATCCCCAAAAAAACACATTCGCAGAAAAATTTCCGTGATACCAATGCACAAGAGAAATTTAATTTTCAAGTAAATCCCCGTGAAAATAAAATCCGTAGCAAAAACCCAAAAAAAAATTCGCAACAAAATCCCCTAATAAATTTTCTTTCATACGATTTTTCCTACAAGTTTTGTATCCGTAACAAAAGTAAAAAAATCCCTAAGAAAATCCACGGGCAAAAATGACGAAAATTCTAGTAGTGGTGGTGATGACTTAATTAATTACATAATACTAATTTATAAAAAAGAAATTGAATATTTGATATATTATTAGGCATAAATGTGGGGCCAGATAGTGGGAATGAGTTGTGACATTGAAGTAGATAGAGGGAGTCCAAAAAGGACATGCCACCCCTATCTATGTTCTCATCCATATATAATATTAATCTGTTTGTTTATTTGACATGAGAGAGTGAGTTGCTTGAAGTGACTGACATTTGAGGTTCACGGGCAAATGTTCTAGTTACGAAACACAACAACAACTTCTTCTAAACTTATTTTGATGCAAATTCTCATTCTCATTAATTCCAACTAGCATATCGTACAAAACCCCTCTTTGTCTCTTTTCCTCACATGTGGGATTTACCCACACATCCATTTAATTATTAAAAAAAAAAAAATCATCACTTGTTGTTGTACATAGCTAGCTAGACTAATTCATTAAATAATTTTTTTTAAAAAAAAACATAATGTATGGTTTGGATCACACGGGACACCTAGTAGTAATATGAGTGGTGATACCCCCCACATAATAGGAGTCTCATTGAATTTTGAATTATTATTATTATAGAGTGAAATAAGGAGACAACATATATATATAAAGCTTCAAATTAAAGAATTATATATGTATGTATATTGATTGCACAAAGATGAGGGTAGATCAATCAGTGCACGGATTTGAATCCTTTGTTATAGGACACTAGTAAAAAAAATATTATAATTCACTAGCATTTACCCCATGTATTATTTGTGAATAATAATCTTTGCATATTAAAGATTACTATTAGTCATGGTTAATTTTTATTTTAACTGCGGTTAAAGCCTTCCTTAAACAATTTAACCACGATTCGCACAATCGTGACCCACAAACGTGTTTTCGGCGGTTTTTATAAATCGGAGATATTGAACCTTGGACCGAAGAAATAATGGAACGCTCTCCTATCACTACACTGCCATCGCCTTTTTGATATTATCATACATTAACTTATTTATATTATAATATTTTCAAGTATCTGCGGTTTTCATCCTGGACTGGTCTAAGGGTAAGGCCGGCCAAACCATTGCTTTAAATCCTATAAAAATATATAAAATTATTAATATATTTAGGTCTCATTTTAATATATTTTTATTTTTAAAATATTAAATATTTTGTAGTATAGAAAGTAGTTATTATTCTTTTTAATAAAATATTTCTTTCTTCTAAATAAAATACATATAATTTTTATTTAATAATATTAATAATTTTAAAAAATATTTATTGTTATTAATTTAAAAAGATTCATTATAATAATTCGGTTTAGACATCAAAATTAGTTGCACGAGCCTTGTTTTCATCACCGCCGGAGAACATCCACTCCTATGATTGCGTTTTTTTAGTGTGATATAGAAAAGTATATATGTTGGCTTTAATTAAAGCTGAAAATTATAATTAAGAAACATTGTTATTTCACAACCATAATATTTTTTTCTTGTTTTAGAATAAAGTAAATAAATTTGCATATGAATGACATTATTAAATTAAATAAATTTTATATTTAAAAAGTATGAGTTGAAACAAAAGCGAATTAATTTCGGAAAATATTTGAATTATTTGAAAAAAGTAGAAAAACTTATGTAACATTTATTTTCATAGTAATTAATCACTTTAATATAAAAATAAATATTAAATATTTTTAAAATATGCACTTTTTAAATTTTATGGAAACTTTTTAGTGTACTATACTCTCATCACTTATTTCAAATGAGTATATATATTAGGATGCTTGATTTATTTTAAGACAAAAAAATTATCAAAGTAGATATAAGTTACGTTTAGAATAATTTATATACGGTTTATGAAAATGACTTATAAGTTTTCATAACTTGTTTTTAACTTATTTTCACAACTTTTTTAAAATAACATATCAGAATAATTATTTTTAATTTATTTAAATATATTTCAAAATTTTATTTATAAATAAATTTATTCTTCAATAAAAATTTATATATAAATACTTAATTTAACAACACCGCGTGATTATTTTACAATATTAGTAATAGGCAAGGGTTTGGCGTAAAGCACATTTTGCAAGCTGCCAGAGAAGTGGCGGTGACGGAGATTTTAAGATTGATTACTTTCATATTTTTCGGAATTTGCTACCCAGTTGAGATTTCAGATTGTTGGCATGTACAGTTTTTTTATAGGCAAATAAATATTTATATATATATTTTAAATTAAATATTTCAGGCTAAATTATAGTTTTGGTCCTTATGTTGTCGAAAAGTTTTAATTTAGTCCTTTATGTTTTAAAATTTTCAATTTGGTCCCTTACGTTGTATTCATTAATCACTTTTGTCGTTTATACTATATTTTGTTACCAAGTAAGGGTTCAAAGTAAGAGACTAAAATAATTTAAAAATACAACATAAAGGACTAAAATTATTCTAAAAATATAACATAAAAGATTATATAAAATATTAAATTAAAATTTTTAAAACATAAAATAACTAAATTAATACTTTTTAACAATGTAATGGACCTAAAAAGTATTTTAACCATATTTAAAAAAAAACATTTATTTGATAAATTTACCTATGAGTTGCTGAGATTTGGTTAGGGAGTATTTTGCTAGTTTATTCTTTATTTTTGTTCTTTGCACTGGTAAGGTAATTGATATTCGCACTATCTTTTTTTCTATAAAATTGATATTTTTATTTTACTTATAACTTTTTTTAAAAAGTTGAATGTTGCCATATGGAGAAAAATGGACGGTACAAAAAGTAACCACCTGCTGGCGAATGGAAATTGGTCATTATATTGTTATTTGCACTCCTTTTTTTATATACGCTACATAATTTTTCAATAACTTCCAAAAAGTTAGTTTTTGAAATCACTTTCTGAATCTTCATTTCGTAAATCATACTACCTCCGGTTTTATTAATAAGACGTTTTCAACCGAATTATACAGACTAAAAAAAATAGTTGTGTTTAGTTAATTTTATTGGTTTTCTCAAAAGTATATAAAATATCATTTTTATCGTTCATTGAATAATGTGTTAGCCAATTATAATTAAGGAGTTAAAATAGTCGATACATTTAAAAAGAAACAATAAATACATCATAAAAACTATAAAATATCTTATAAAAAGAACCATGAAAATCTTCTAAATAGTATCTTATAAATAGGACCAGAGAGAATAACTGACAAAAACCCTACAAATACTTTGTAACTTTTCAACTTGATTAAATAAAAGAAAAAGTAAAGATAAAACCTTATACATGTATCATATAATCTATTAGATATTGGATAAACATTTTTTTAAGAAAAAGCAAAATTAAATGTTATAAAAATATAGAAGAATAAAAACACTCAAAAAGTTGACCAAAAAACTTTAAAAAAAATAATGGGCCTAAAATCATTATCATTAGTTATACTTAAAAGATAAACATTGGCCAATAAGGGTTGTACAAGTGGCAAGAAAAAAGATCCGTTCGACCTTATTATAAGTTTAAATTTTTCTAGAGTTACTAAAGTTTCTTTTGGTGGACATCATTTTCTATAGAGATCTCGTGATACCCGAAGGTTAATTGAGTATCTGCAACTGAGTAAGACTATTTGCAATCCAAATCCATGCAACAATTCTCTAGGTTCGAGCTCTACTACAACTAAGTAATACGGTTTGTCGTGCATATCTATCCAGTAATTCTCTAGGTTCGACCTCTAAGTAGCGGCACACTATTGGTAGTGTTGGTGGTAGAGTTGTTCGTGAATCGGGTCAATATGATAAACTTGACTAATCTAACCTAAAATAATTTTTAAAAAAATGATTGGATCAATTTGATGAATAGATTCGATTTTAAAAATGTAAAATCTGACCTAATCAAATTTAATATTAGATAATTTATTTTCAAATCCAATCAACTCAAACTGTACATTTTTTTAATACTTTCTCAACAATTTTTATTTTATCTAAAATATTTTACATAAAAAAGCTTTTACTTCATTATTTTTGTTCTATTATAATTATACGAGTGAGTATCTATTTTAAAAATTCTCCTATTTTTTCATATTTTTTTTATTTAATTTTTAATAGAATTTTATAGATAAAAGGTTCTAAACATAAAAAATCGAGTTCAACCTAGTAACTCAACCTAAACCAACTTGAGTTTGTTCGGATGGGACCAGACCAGATTTTTTTTTTTAAAAAAAAAATCAATCTAATCTAAACTCAATTGATGGGGCTAATTTTTTTTTTTTTAAACTCAATCCAATCTATCTCATAATCACTCCTAATTAAAGGTGCTTTTTTTTTTATTTTTTTTAACACCGTGCAATTAAACATGTTTAATTTGTTTAATACTACTCCAATTTATTTGAAGTCACAAGTAATGTTAGTGGAGAAGAACACTAGTACTAGTATACATCAACTACTATTAGAAGTAGAGCACAATAATATAATAGATTGCTCACATCGCAATCATTACCAAACAAACAATGCCGTTAAGAAGAGGGAACGCCAATATTTAATTCAACGGCTCCATCAAATTTCTCATATTTCTCATTTATAACTTATAGGTCCATGTCGCTAATTTCTATCCTCAAAAAACCAAACACCCACTTAAGCCATCAATAATTTTTTTCTAATTGAAATTAGCTAAATGGATTATGGAGTCTTTGTTAGCTAAATTAATACTTTCGTTTCTTAATTAATTTTTTATTCTTTAATTAATAAGAGTCAATAATCAGTTTTGTAATTTTTTCATGTGATATAATCTTTAGATAAGATCACAATCATAAATGATATAACATATTAGAAATAATTGAAAATGGTGTATTCTCCACACTCTTGAGAGCCTTGTATTATATCTAGAATAGCAGTTAAAAGTATACTTATAGATATTCTGACACTCAAGTCAATGACGATAACGTTAAGGTTCTTGTAGTAATTTTACATTCCAGAAATATTATGCATTGATCCTATTTATATATATCAAAGTCTCTAGAGTTTTAGACATTTGCCCATATGCTACATCTTTAAGGGGCATGGGGTCAAGGCCTAAACTTGTGTGGCCCTAACTCGGTACAAATCATGTCAGATCCATCTTGGTCTAGCATATGCCAAGATGGGAGATTAATCGAGATATCAGCTTAAAAGACGACATGATCGGTAAATCGACATGTTGGTTCACAATAGTGTTCATTTTGTTTTAATTTTGTCACTTTTTAATTTATTAATTTTGTTAAATTACTAACCAAGAAAAATATCAACATGCAATGACATTGTTTTAAGTTAGGGTTTACACAAAACAATGTCGCTTTGACATCTTCTTCGTAACTTTCTATTAGTCATTTAAAAGAATTCACAAAAGAAAAAAATGCAAAATTGAAACCAAAACAAAAAGTTACCTAACCAATTTGAAAAGACAAAATCGAAAAAATATAATAAATTAGATGAAATAAGTATTGATTTGACCTTTAATTAATTTATACTATGTATATGTGTGTAAATAAATGAGTGTTAAAAACTCTACTTTGTATAATTTTTTATTTTATCGCCAAACACACGTCCCTATACTATACTATTTCTAAATCAACTTATAAATCTACCATACTGGGGATGAAACCCCTCTCTTTGAACTTAGCAAGGTCTTACACCGCTAAGCCAACCCTTGAGGTTTCTAAGTCGTGTATTTACTTAAATTAAAATATAAAAAAGATTTTATACTCACTTTAAAGTAATTAAATGATTTAATAATATCATAGCTAATACAAAAAATATCTTTTAATAATTTCTAAAAAAATTGATGAGAGGGACGTCATCTAAAATAACAGGGGGATGGGCCATCCCCTAAAATCATATATACATGTAAAGAATTTTATTTCGCAATGCCGAGGCCGTGGCCCCGCCAAAATGATAACTACCCTCCGCCCCTGTCCCTTTCAGTTTTAAAAAGTATACTAACCACTCTCAGGATTGCACCTCCATTACAATTAACTATTGACTAACGGCATTAATTGCAATTGACCAATTTTTAATTTATTTTTATAATAAAAATTTTACTATATTACCCTCATTGATAATATTTCTTAGTTATTATACATTTTCCCTAAGATTATGAATAAAGGTAAAATAGTAAAATTCTTACGGTAGAAACAAAAATTAATCAACTGAAATTAACGCCATTAGTCGTCAATAGTCAATGATAGGATTTTAAAACTAATAAAAATAAGTATAATTTTTAAGTCTAAAGGAATAAGTGTAATACACACAAATCTCATGAAAAACTAATTTAATTATTCTGAGAGGAATTAAATGACACCGGTGTAACTTACATCAACTCTTAACCGGTTAATAACTATTTTTGAAAATATTTTTCACGAAACCTACTGTAAGATTGGAACTACTTATCGTATAGATCATGTCTACAAAATTTACATCATTCCAAAATCGTTTAGTACTCCATCAACATATAAAATTTTAGAATAATAACTTCTTGAAATTTGTAGGAGTCTTATATATATAACACCAACAAATTTTTTTTTAGAAGGTCTATATTTCGGAGTTAAGTAAAAAATTAAAACTAACGACAGAGCAATTAATAAGGTAGGTGATTAAACAATTTAATTTGCGATAAGATGGTGTACCACATTAGTAGTAGTAATAGACCTATCAATTATTATTAGTGTTTCCTTAGCATCATAGTACAATTAGCTAGCAGTTGGAAATTTTAGGTATTTCTAATTTCTCGCTAGTAACCAATTAAAAGCCTTCCGAATTTGGGTTAGATCCTCTACTTATTGTATTTCTCCATTTTTAATCTAATGATTTTTTCTTCAACATCATCACCTCTTTACAATTTCAAATATCTTTTATAGTTACTTTTTTCATTTCTTTTTATCTGTTTATTTATAGAAAAGAGTTATATTTTAATTTATCTGATCTGTTAATTTTTATTTTCAATAAAGTATTAATTATTTTTAATTAACTTTACCTAAATTTTTAATTGAAGAATTAATTAATACTCTTCTATCCAAGAGATAAATGATATAACTTGGAGATCAAACATTATTTGGATGAAAATAAGACTAGTTATTACATTTTTTAATATGCATAAGATTATGTACAATGCAAGATTGTTAGTTGAGTTGCTTAATAAATACTTTCTCCGTCCCAAAATGTAAGACCCTCTAGACCAATATTGCGAGAATTAAAAAAAGTGATTAATTGGGTTAAATGCATTAAATTTGTCTAACAAAAAGCATTAGTTCCCAAATTTATCCTTTCAATCTCTTTCTATCACCACACTCTCTCTTAATTATTGTTCATCAAAATTAGTTGAGTAGTAAGGGTATAATGGTAAAAAAAATTAAATGTGCATAAAAATTCTCAAAGGATCCTATAAAATGGGACAAACAAAAACTCTCTAGAGGGTCTTATATTGTGGGACGGATGGAGTATTTTATAATATTTTGGTAGATCCCGCATGTACACATCACTCTTTCAATTTAAGCAACTCTTACACTACAATGCAAGATTCTTATTAAGTAACTCACATGGGTTCCGCGCATACCCAACAATACAAGGTTCTTACACTACAATTATGTTTTTTAGTCTCACTTCTCCTTCAAGCAACCCTTAGTCTTAGTTGCTTATTTAAGCAACTCAACTAAGCAACTTAAGCCACGTCACCAAGCTGCAATGGGAAGTTGCTTGCTAAGGACGATTGCTTAGCACAAGCACACCATCTATGCAATCTCATTGTACATGGTATAATATATCCTAAGTGGACAGATAAATAGAAACGGATAGAGTAGTACTATTTATCTATTTTAATTAATTATACCCCTCTATTCCTATTCATAAGAACGATTTTTTTAACGTGTGAAATATTACATAAGTTAAGAATCTCAACTTAGAAATTATTCTTTGGAAATTACATAAGTTATATTTACAAGGTCTTTAATGTTTAGTTTTTCCATATAAAATTTTTAAGTACTCCCTCCATCCCATATTGATTGGCCTTCTAGTAAAAAAAAATTGTCTCATTTTCATTGTCCTTTTATGATATAAATGCAATATTTATTTTGTCTTTACAATTTTACCCTTATGTAATTATTATTTTCTCACCAACTTCTACCACTAACTCTCTCAAGTAGTTAATTTAGGTGGTTGAGTAGAGAACAAATAACTCAAGTAGTACTATTTGATAGGCAAAATAGAAAATTAGTATTAATTTTGTAAGTTACAAGAACAATGATTGAATTTCTTAATCTATGTGCAAAAGCTTAAAAAGTCAGTCAATATAGGAGAAAGGGAGTACTTGCTCATTTAATTGTATCTTATTCGGGTGAATATGGGGACTTTGTATGTTGTACTCTGTCCCTTTAATTTTACTGTTTTTGGTCATTTTTATAAGACCCCATAACTAATTTATAATGATTAAGAAAAAATAATTAAGTTAGTTAAAGTCATTAATTATGTTTATAGTTTATATTTTATACTGTATTAGTTTTTTCATATTACCCACTAATTAAGTTATTGGAGTCATTAATATTACATTGACCTTCCACCCAAAGTAGTTAGAAAATAAAGACATTTTGATTAAAAAAAAAAATTAATAATGCAAAAATTTTGGAATGAATCTTATAAAAAGGACTAAGAAAATTCCAGCAAAAAATCCTATAAAAAGACCAGATTTAGTATTATTTTTTTAAGGTTATACACAAGATTTTTAAAAAATTAGATATAATAATAATTATTATTAAAAAAGTTTTTATTTTATCAAAATGTTCTTATTAACGAATTTAATGTAAGGGTATTGTGGTAAAACATAAATTAATACTTTGTTGATTTTTTAAAATAACAAATAATTTGAAACAAGTTAATATTCTAAACAAGATAAGTAAAATAATGAATTGAAACAGAGGAATGTTTAGATTGACTTGCGAATCTATTAGAAATATCAATTAATATTAATTTTTTAAAATAAATTAAAGAGTTGTTATGTCTTTGAATTAAATAGTTTAATGTATGAGGAAAGGTATGAAAATGATTCAATAGTTAAGAGAATGTATAGAATTAATTTATAAACCACAAAAAAATGTGACTTACCTTCTTCAAGGTCATTGGAATGATTGTGATGATGAGATTATTAATTTCATCTACGAAGGAAGCCGCCACCATCACTCTATATAAAGGAACTTTGCAAAGAAGCATGGCACACGTCCAAGAAAAAATTAAAAAGTTCATAATTTAATTAGTGTAAGTAACTTGAACAATGAAGTATCTCTTATGACATAAAAGTAAATGTTATTATTTATTGTAACTTAAGTATAAAATGCTTAAGTTTATAAGATGATACACAAAAATTATAACTTTTATTTTGAGATAATGAAATAATTTGTTAGAACATTTTTGTGGACATTGAGAAGTGTCAAACTATGTAAATATTGCATGTTCTAATTTTGTGATGGGTTTTGTGTGTGAGGCTGTGAGCTAATGAACCATTTTAGTCCGTGGATGTTCTATACATTGTATTAATCAGATTGGTTGATACACTCTATATTAAGAGTATCTCTTATACTCCTTATAATGAATTTCAGTTTGTTTATTGAAAAATAAAATAAAAGAAGTGATTAGTTGACTTAATGCTGATAAATTCAGTAAAATAATAAATTAATTCTTGAAATTACGTATTTTTTTTTTAATAAGCAGGATATATTAAAAGAGTACTAAAGGTACTCTTAAATTACAAGGATAAGGGGCATACGCCGGCAAAATAAACAACAGGAAAAAACGCAATAAGAAACGGACAAATATCGATCTGCATCAAGAACATTCCTCTTAGTATGCAAATTAGTTAATATAATTTTCAAAAACCTGTAAATTAGTTTATGAGATTGTCAAACATCATACAGATTAAAACAATTTTTTTATTTATTTCGTTAGACTCAAACAGTTCATTTTAATTTAATTTCGTACACAAAATCGTTCAAATTAGTCTATAAAATGTAGAGCGCCATGTATTTATGAGCTGGATAATACAGAGTGTACAGAGTTCTCTGTTATGCAGAACACAACAATTATCCTTTTAACTTTCTTTTGCAGCGTTATATGACTTATACTTGGTTTAATTGGTTGTAAAATTGAACTTGAAAGTAAAACTACAGTATATGTTTAATAGATGGGATACTTATAACAAGAAGATCAGTAAAGAAAATCGGGAAAAAAAAAGCCGAAAAATCTGTAAACACACACTTAGTGTGTCTGAATTTAAATTTAAACTTAAATGTATGACAACACAATTAGGTATTTGTAGTTATAACATTTAAATTTTGGATTTATGAGTTTTATAACGTGAACCTATTAGGACATGCAGAATGCTCAGTTGAAAAGAATGATTTAGAATTATTCATGATTTAGTGATAAAGCTGAGTAAGCAAGACATGTGTTCGTCATATGTGGCTAGCAATAATCATCACCAACATTTTGCAACCCAATTAGAAAATTTAGTTACCCATATATTACTTTGGTGGATAGAGAGTAATATTTTGAGTGCGTTAAAACGCTTCTTACATTGAAGAATATTAAATTTCGTTGCTTATAAAAAATTAGAAAATTTAATTGATTGGTAAAGAGACTTTTTTTTTTAGTGAACTAAGTTAAAAACTTAAATAAAAACAAACAAAGCATTAATACGAAATTTCAAAAGTAGCATGGAATAACACTATATTTCATTATTATTACAAGTAAGAGCAACAAACAAGAGAGTAAATTTCATAAAATGCAATAATTAATAATTAAACAGAACCATAGTCTGAAATAAGAAAGGAACAACCAGAGGACACGTTGACACGAAGAGGAGACTCGCATAAGTGGAGCCCACTAGCCATCGAGCCCTTTATTTATTCTCATAAGTCAAATTTTCTAAAAGCACTGCCACTCATCATATGGTAATATCCAGTGATTGAAAATTTCCTCATGCTATATATTCACTTACCTGATGCTGCAATTTTAATGCAAAATAATCAACAATTTATATATCAACTCAAATAATTAACAACCAAGTTGGATAATTTCATGCATGTTTAAATTTCACTCCTCTTTAGTAATAATTAATTTATTGCAAAGTAAACAAAAGAAATAATGTGCATTCACTCTTAATTTTTTTTAAAAATAATTTTATTATTATGTACTTCATTCAAATTAAGGGTGGATCTATGCTTATTTTCTTTCTTTTTTAAAAATTAGAGCATTATATTATATTGGTACTCTAAAATTTAAAAAATATTTTATAAAAATTTACTTATGAATGACCCAACAAATATAAATTTTTATAATTATAATGATGATTTAATGTTTAGTGAAGATATTATGTAATAAGCATATTATAAAGGAGTTAATGTAAAATAAGTTATGTGGAAGAGTAGGAAGTGATGCATACGTAGAACAGTCGGTGGAGGGGCTGATCTTGTAGGGGATGTTGACACCGCATTTGGCAGGGAGAGAAGCAGCAAGGCCGAAATTGATACCGGGAATCGCACCAGCGGAGGATTTCAAGCAGTTACAAGTAGCCTGGCGGTCGGCGGTGGTTTTGGCGGCAGCATTGAGGTTCTTCACTCCGGCGCAGCACGACGGGGGAGGACCTCCAGCACCTCGCAAGTAATTAATGCATGGAGCCACCGCAGTTGCCACCTGTCCGCACGAGATCGCAGCTGCCATGGGTGCACTCACTACAACCAAGCACATCACTAACACTACACATGCAACCTTGAAGCTACCCATTATGAAATCACAAAGTCTTTTTTTCTAATTTCTTTGTTAATTATATTATATTGTTTGATTCAGTTGGTGAGTGTAAGTGATGAAGGGTGTGGGGTTTATATAGAAGGGAAGGGAAGGGTGTGAATGTGGGAATGATAAAATTAAAGTGTGTGTGACTATAGAGGATGCATGTGGCAGCTATTGGTTTGTTGGTAGTTGGGTTGAATTTAATGCTGTATGGTACCGTGCTTCTAATCTTATAACACGTGGATTAATGTGAGACGTTGGATTTAGTGCTCTCCAAGATGTATCACTCTCTGTATTTACCTTCCCCCAACCAAACTTGTCAACAGTAATAAAAGAAAGAGTGTTGGGCAGTAGTCGTATCATATCATATATGCACCGACGCTGCTGCGGAATAGGACGAAACTCACGGCACCGAATTTTGAATACGGGAGACACATCAGACAGACAAGGGTAAATTTGGGGAACTCCTACAGTAACCACATTAATTATTATTCATACTCTCTCCTTCTCAAAATATAAAACCTTTTACAAAATTTTTACTTGTCCCATTTTATAGGACACTTTAAGAATTTTTATGTATATTTAATTTTTTTTATGATTATATCTTTGCTACTTAACTAATTTTGATAAACATTAATGAAGAGAGAGTGAGATGATAGAAGAGTAATTTTGAAAACTAATACTTTTTGTTAGACAAATTTAATGCATTTACCTAAATTAACCACTTTTCTTAATTTCCACAATATTAGTCTAAGAGGTCTTACATTTTGGGATAAAAGGAGTATTTTATACTGTAAAAAAATACGTATACGTTATAATTTAACAGATTAATTAAATAAAGAGATAATTGCACAAATTTTTCCCTCAAGTAGTTTTTAAAATTATACTTGCTCCTACATAAGGGAGTAAGTATAATGTCTTTAGAATAGTAAGTGTAATAAAATTTCAAATTTTAAAAGAGTTTGTGTAATTTCAAAAATTAAAATGAGAGAAATGTAATTAGTACAAACTTCAAAGGAAGTTGTTGTAATTATCCTTTACGTAAAACATCAAAGGATCTCATATATTCTCCATAACTATAAATAAAAAAAACTTCTTGGAAAAAACAAAAATTTAATATAATTGAATTTAATAAGCCATTAATACTCTATTTTATTTTTAATTATAATTTCTTAATCTGTGCAATATTGCACGAGTTAAAAAAATTTCATACATATATTTGAATCCACTAAAATTTTATGTATAAAAAAGAAAGTATACGTAGTCTGTCCAAAATAAATAAATAAATCCTGTTAAAATTAGTAAATCGTTTTTTTTTTCATTTTAGAAGAATAATAGGAATATTTTTCTCCGATCGTTGAAGTATAATTCACTTATTTGAGCATAAAACTCATTAAAGCAAATTTTATATCTGTGCATTTTTTTTATATACACATAATTAAGACTATTTAACTATAAAATTATAAGTAATTTTAATTTTAAAGTTTTTGTTATGGGCGGAATTTCGTGTCTCATTGATGGAACTATCTATCCCACTTAAATGGAAGATCTCGCTGACACGCGGGATCCACATAATCCTAAGAAGAAAACCTAGCATCCATTGAGGCATTGGGCAAGGGTGACTCCAACTATTCTCACCTAATGAGCTGTGCGGACAAAAGGTATAAAGGAGATACACATCTGACAGGTTTGTCTGCCAACTGTATAGAAATCGTTTTCTTGAGATTTGGGCTTGGGGCCCAAAAAGAGAGGATCCCTCTCTTTTTTATAATTACCTAGTCCTACTGTAAAATGGGAAGAAGACAACTTATAAAGAAGGTAGCCCTATTATTCCATACTTCTCCTTTTTGGATAACCTAGCTAACTTAAGCATTGGAGTGGCCTTGTAGGTACCACCCTTTTCTTTTGTCGTCCACGATGATCAACAGCTTGGAGACCCCGCCGGAGGAGAATTGAAATTACACTCCAGCCCATCCCAGCTAGAGCTAGCAAAACGGGTTGAGCCCGTCAGATCGGACCATTTAACCCGCTAAAAAGACAGGTTGGGTTGAGGTTTTGAACCCAACAACCTGCACAACCCGCCAACAAAACGTGATGGGTTGGATTGGTGACAGGCCGGCTTGTCGGGCTCACTTTTTTCCTTTTTATTTTTTTTTATGATTTTACTTTGTTGGTTTTATATAATTTTGAATTTAACTTGTATAATGAATAATTTAGTTATATATATAATGGATTAAGAAAAAAACATATGGATTATCAATTTTTTTTTTATGATTTTTTAATGTATAGGCGGGCCAACCCGCTAGCCCACCCAAATATGGGTTGGACTGGGATTTTCAACCCATATAGCAAATGTGGGCTGGCCCACCCCTCTTAAGACGGGCCAAAATGGGCCGGACTGACTCGTTTTGCCAGCTCTAATCCCAGCGGCTAGGAGCATAACAGTTTCTTTTTTGGTTTATATACAATTTAAGTTTTTGTACATAACATGTTTTTTTAATTTGGTCCTTACATGCTGAATCTTTTCAATGTAGTTTTATACAAGCAAACATTTTCAAATAGATCTTGTTGTTACTCTCGTTGTAACACCATTACTGATGTATCTGACATTGCTAATGGAGATATTACATGACATTTTCAGCTTGGACCATTTTAACACCTAAGATTACCTCTAACCTTAATCCCAAATCAAAACATCAATGATCAAATCGTGACATATTTCTTTCTTTTCTCGTGCAGAGCAGTCATTCAAGCCTGGACTTCTTAAAGCCTCTACAAGGAACATGGAAGTTTCTATCAGAATGAGTAACGATGAACGCAAAGAAGAGAAGGGAGAGGAGAGGAGAAGAGCGATAAGAATGGCCACACAACAAAGTATAGAAAAGCCAAGAGTTCATTTTGGGCAAACAAAGCCTCAATGTATACTTAAACTACGATTTTTGATTTTCAAATTTGGGATTAGTTAGGGTTAGAGATAATATTAAATGTCAAAATAGTCTAAGTTGAAATGTTAAGTAATTACTCTTTAGCTATATTGGATACGTTAGTAATAATGTTATAACAAAGTAATGACATGGACTTATTTAAAAATGTTTGTTCGCATAGGCACTAAATTAAAAATATTTTATGTATTTGGACCAAATTGAAAACAAATATCATGTATAAAAACCAAAATTATATTTAACACCTTTTTTTATAAAAAAATGATGTGAAATTTAATTCCTCTTCCCTTCATTTAACATAACAAGCACAACTAAAAAATTTCAAGATTAGCTATAAAATTTAGTTACTAACCAACTGTGAAATTTCCCTAACTAATTTATATCTAACTATCAATTGCTATGAATTAATTAACTTTAATTTATATTTAAAACAGGAGGAAGTAAAAGTGTATAAAAAAACTAGAAAAAATATTTAAAAAAACCTGAAGAGTATATATATATATATATATAAACAACATGCATGTCATATAAACCATTA
This sequence comes from Cyamopsis tetragonoloba, assembly GCA_037177725.1. Taxonomy (NCBI): domain Eukaryota; kingdom Viridiplantae; phylum Streptophyta; class Magnoliopsida; order Fabales; family Fabaceae; genus Cyamopsis; species Cyamopsis tetragonoloba. The sequence goes on along the minus strand of CM074121.1, from coordinate 7,928,901 downwards.
CTCCGAATTATTAGTACGAGTATATGTGATTGTGGTGGATGGAGATTAGGGTACCTTTTGAGAGAGTGAGGCAGTGATAGCGCAGAGTGTGCAGCATAATAGTAAGAGTTTGTCGTACATAAGAATGGGTCCCACGTTTTGCAGAATGGTCAGATCGGGTAGATTTTCACATAAAGCATAATGCCCATCACTCTATTACACGCGTCGCCACAATACCACGAAGTTGGTAGGATAATTTAAATTAACAACAATTATTATCAATCTAAAATGTCTATTATTAAATTATTTAAATAATAATTATTTTTAATAAATTAAATTTAATTTTCAATATTTAAATAAAAATAATATTTTCTCTTTTTATTAATATTTTAAAGTTAAGTGTTTTATTATTTTATTAACAAGGTTGGAGAACATATGAAAAAAATTTTGGCTTCCACAAAAATATTGTAATTTTAAAAGTTATTAAATATTATATAAGTTTTTTTAATAATAATAACGAAAAATAATACAGTTTTTTATAAAATGTTACATGAAAAATACTTGCTCTTCGTTTTTGTTTTGATTTCCATAGCTAAAAAGTATTTTAGTCTCTACACTAATTATCGCCTGCATTTTATCCTTGTTTAATTCTGAAAATAAATCTAATCCATCAATATTCAAAAAATTATCATATTTCAAAAAAATTTCAAGATTTAGGCATTTTTCTTTCGAAATTATACTATCTAATGACTTCAATTCCTTAACACCAAATAAAAACTCAAAAAATTAGGAGAAAATTATTACTCATTAAATATTATTTATAGTACCATTAAAAAGTTAACTGCCACTTAGACTATTTTAATTTGAAAGTATTTTCTAAATATAATATTTCTTTTTAATTTTTTAGAAATATACTAATACTATTTTTTTTTTGGAACTTAATTTTTTGGGGCGTAAAGCCCGTGCCTTAGCTTCTTGGGCCTTAGGTTGGCCCTATTCCGAACACACACAAAAAAGTTTGAACAATTTCGGAAGAAGCATAAACTCTCAATCAAGTCTTTTTGATTAATGGGGAAAAGGATTAACAGTATCTCTTTTGGGAGTGACATCATTATTTTTAATATATAGATTTATGATTCTTATATATAAAAGGATGGTGAGATTTCCAAAATTGGATGATCTCAATTTCTTCTACCTTGATTAATAATAATGTGGAATCTTTACTCTAGGTACATGCCATAGGTGGTTACCAAAATTTTGGAGAAATTGAAATACTTTTAGGGTGGATGGGATTAGTACCATCTCTATTGGGAGTGGCACTATCATTTTTTGTATATAAATTTATGATTCTTACATATAAAAAGGATGGTGCCACTCCCAATAAAGATGGTGCTAATCTTATCCTCCTATTTTTAAGAACATGACTAGATCGGGCGGTTCCCCAGACTCGGGAGCAAATTGGACCCATTTGACTGAATATAGTTTTGAAGTTCGGCCCATTGGGCGTTCGACTGTCGAATGAAAAATAAAACTGAAATTAATTGAATTTCAACTGGATTTTTTTGGAATACAAATTGGACTGGATTGAATGATGTATATAAGCCCGATAACTTTTAGGTTGCTAAATAAACCATCCATTATAATAATTTTACTGTCCGTCTTTTTTTAAGCAAAAGATGGGTTGTCTTTGTCCCTCACCAGCCCAAAATTGAGAACGGATCCACAATAAGACCTAAACCCATCCTTTGACCCAAAAGAGCTATGAAAATATTAAGAGTATAATTGTAAAAGTTTTTGAGACGGTAAAAATAAAGAACTCCAGAAATAAAGAACCCTAAGTAAATATTAAATTAACATATATATTATAATATAATATAAGTATTAATTAAATAATGTTTAAATGTTGGGCCGAGTGACATTAACGTTGAACTGAACCCGTCCTAACTTAACACGACAATTGCGAAATTTCAAAAGTAGCGTAGAATAACACTATATATTTCATTATTTTATTACAAATAAGAACAACAAACAAGAGAGTAAATTTCATAAAACGCAAGAATTAATAATTAATAATTAAACATAACTATTTTATTACAAATAAGAGCAACAAACAACAGAGTAAATTTCATAAAACGCAATAATTAATAATTAATAATTAAACAGAACCATAGTCTGAAATAAGAAATAAGAAAGAAACAAGTAGAAGACACGTTGACACAAAGAGGAGACTCGCATAAGTGGAGCCCACTAGCCATCGACTCCTTTATTTATTCTCATAAGTGTAATTTTCTAAAAACACTGTCACTCATTATATAGTAATATCCAGTGATTTAAATTTTTCTCATGCTATATATCCATTTGGATCCCATCCAATTACCTGATGCTGCAATTTTAATGCAAAATAATCAAAAAATTATATATCAACTCAAATAATTAACAACCAAGTTGAATAATTTCATGCATGCATGTTTAAACTTTACTCCTCTTTAGTAATAATTGATTTGCAAAGGTTATCTACTAGCCAACAGGTATATGGTAGAGTAACATCTTTTGAGGTAGAGAGGCTCAATCTGTTGAAACAAAACTTTTAATATAATCGTGATTTAATTTTTAGTGAAGATATTTAAATTAAAAGATATTATCTACTAAGCATGCATGTTAAGCTTTATTGGCAAAAGTTGATTATGTAAAATAATTTATGTGGAAGAGTAGGATATGATACATACGTAGAACAGTTGACACCGCATTTGGCAGGGAGAGAATTAGCAAGGCGGTAATTGATACCGGGAATCATATACTGGCGGCGCCTTTCAAGCAGTTTGGCGGTCGGCGGTGGTATTGGCAAGAATGTTGAAGAACCTCACTCCGTCGCAGCACGCCTGGTGCATGGAGACAGTGTACCAGTCACCTGGCCGCACAGGTATTCCTCACTCAATGCCATGGTTGCACTCACTACAACCGACCACATCACCAACACCACACATGCAACCTTGAAGCTACTCATTATCAAATCACAAAGTCTTTTTTTCTAATTTCTTTGTTAATTAAATTATATTGTTTGATTCAGTGGGTGAGTGTAAGTGATGAAGGGTGTTGGGTTTATATAGAAGGGAGTTATGGACAAAGGTGTGAATGTGAATCATAAAAGCTTGCCATTATCAACCAAATTAAATCACAAGGAGGGTTAAAATAACTTAACGTGTCATCATTAACATTAGTTTATAGTTTATTTATAAGCTTATAACTTATAATTTAGTGTTTGGCATAGATGTTAAGTAATTATAAGTTTATAGTTTTTATAAATTATTCGTAAGTTATAAGTTAGCAGCTTATCAAAAGCAATTTATAGTAACTTATAACTTATTAAAAGCTAGTTTTCAATAAGTCATTTCTATTTTACCTTTGAATCATTTATTATATATGTTTACCTTATAAAAATATTTATTACATGTAATTATTCACTAAAAAAAATTGTCATTTACTAACGTTTTGTTTCGGCTTCCGTTGGTATAGACTTTGTCTAATGGAATTAATCCATTAGTATTGGTTAATAATATCTATAATAACGGATAAATTCACAATTACTAACAAATAAATCTGTCACTATAAATATATGATATACTAACAATATGTAAAGTGATAATATATATCAATTTTTTTACTAACATATTTATTTGTTAGTAACTGTAAATTTATTCGTTAGTATAGATATTATCAACGTATACTAACGGATTAGTTTCGTTAGTCAAAGTCTATATTAACGGTGGCTAATCCAACCGAAGTCAAAACAAAGCGTCAGTAACTGACAACTTTTTTTGTAGTGATTATATATTCTTTTAATCCATTTAACAAATACTTCCTCCATTCATATTTATAAGTACCTAAAAAAATTGATGTTCATTTTTATAAGCACCGAACATAAGAAATTGAAGCATTTATTATGCTTTTTTATTTTTATCCTTAATTAATGAGGATGGTGAAAACGAGTTTTTTAAAGTGAATGTGAGCTTTTAATTAATGAGGATACTTTTAGAAAGACATGTAAAATTTTTAAATTCTAATGCATTTTCTATATTTTAGCACTTTTTTAATTCACATATATTTTTGTTTTAGGTGCTTATAAATAGGAACAGAGAGAGTATCTATAGAGATACTCCCTGTGGTTGGTTCTGTCTATAAGAAATATGGGATTCAATTTACAAAGACCAATAAAATATATTAAATGTTGTTTTTTTTAATTAATTAAGTAATGAATTTAAATTTTATTTTTATTGTGCCTATATAATTAATGTATTCACTTGTATGAGAATTGATGTACATTCATATACTCTCGTAATTAATTAAGAATACATAAAAAAAATTGTTAACAATTAATACATTTAAGTGATGGTACTATGTTTTTTACATTTAAGATAAAAAAATTCTTATCTAATGGTACTATGTTTTTTACATTTAGGATAAAAAAATTCTTATCTATGTTCTTTATATATAGGACTGGAGGTAGTAGTTTATAAGCTAATTTTATTAAATACTTATATACAACTATAAGTTATAAACCCTAATTCATAAGTTATATAAAATATAAAGTATAAGCTAATTTTGCTAAATACATCCTTTTTCTCTTTTCAGTTCATTTGTTATCATTTAAGTTTTTCTTACATATATTAAAAATTATTAATTACTATATAATAAATTTTTTGTTCATAGAAAAGTAGTACAACCGGGAATCGAGCCTCATACCCACACACGCAAGTCCCCATGTGCTCATCAACTGAGCTACATGACTATTACGTTATATAATCTTTTGTGAAACTTTTAATTATATTATGAATATTGTTTTTTATTTTCTTATATCTGTTTTTTGATCGGCCAAACACACGCACCCTCACACTACACTACTTCTAATTATACCCTATTGAGGATCGAACCTCTTTCCTTCAGCTCAAAGAGCTCTTCCTTATGTCACTTGAGTTATAAGCTCACAGCATATTATTTTCTTATATATGATATCACTTACATTTAATAAAGACTCTTAAAAATATAAAATATTATTGAACAAAATTTTAAAGATAAAATAAAAATATAAAAAGATCTGAAAGAGTACAACTTTATGACCACACAGTTAAATTTTGTGTTGGTCTAAGTTTTTGAAATAAGGATAATGAGTTGCACTTGATGATAGCACAAGATTCAAATAATTTTTAATCCTTTATATGACTACTTTTAGATAAAACTAAAATATTAAAATTTTAAAATTCATATACCAAAAGAATATTTATTATTAGTCTCTTATTTTCATTACTGTAAATTTTTCTTAAAAAGTTTATATATGAAAATAAATATATATTATCAGTCTAAAATTGATATTGTCATTTTTCGTTTATAAATTTTCTCTCATTGTTTTGACTCTACGCTAATAATATAATAATTCATAATATACATTAATTTCATATAATTAATATATATTTTGACTTTATAAAAAAAGAAAAAAACAATAAGCCTACCTTACTATTTTAAGTAAAATTAGGTGGGTGTAATGATAGGACGAAAGTCACGGCACCCGAATTTTAAAGAAGAGACTAGGGTTGGGGGAATTCTACCCCTGCCCTCTTTCATCTTTTCTTACTTTGCCACATTAAATTGCTTTTTTATAAATGTTACCCTACAGTGACCACTTTAATTAATTTATTTGTTGATATACGGGTCATTAATCATCATTCATATTTCATACGGTAAAAAAATATATGTTGTAATGTAAAGGGTTAGTTAAGTAAAATATGATAGAATTTCGTATATAATAAATTGTGGGTCGGAACCCATTAAAATTGCGTGTATAGAAAAAAAAAGTATATATGGTCTGTCCAAAAAAAGAATTCTGTAAAAAATAGTAAATCATTTTTTTAAATTGTATTTTTGGTACTTATATTTTACATTTTTAGCGATTTTAGCTCTTTGACTTTTAAATGTTCAATTTTGATGCTCTAAATTTATAAAATGGACAATTATAATCTCCCTATTAGCCTTTTAAAAGTTTGTAATAATTTTTATCTAAATTAATTATTTAATAAAATCATTTAGCTAAAATTTATAATTACTAATTAGCTATTAAATTAATGACTGACTAACTATGCAATATAGCTACAAATTTATTCCTAACTAAGTTATATCTAAATAAGTGTTGATGAGCTATCAACAGGGATGGAAATAGACCAGGCTATGTCAGACCTATTTTATAGTTGATAGAGCTATGACCTATTGGCCTATCATAGGCTCATTTTTCAGGCTAAGCCTAGCCTATTTGAAAGCCTATAAAGCCTGAAAGCCTATTTATAGGTCTACTTTGTCTAAGGTTTCTAAAAAGACTCATAATTCTATTTTAAATATGCCAACAAAGCACTAAATAGACTAATAGGCATTTTTAACAAACCCTCTAAATAAGCTTAATTTATAAACATATTAGAAAATTTATTGTATTTACATTAAATTTTTTTATTATATATACATATATAAATTAATTTTTGAAAAAAACAATATTTTATTTATATTTATAAAATTTATAATATATATATCAGCATAGTACATATCTATCTCTAGAAAGGAATCAATGAGAAGCTTTCTCTTAGAACCCTAATCCTTGTAGGAAGTCCTCCTCTCGATATCTTCTATCCTTAGTTTTGGTGCGATGAAAGTCTTCAGAAGTTTTGGTAAAAAAAAAAAAAGTCTTCAGAAGCTTGTTGCGCAAGAGCATCATGGGTTAATCACTTGCAGTTTCTTCATATTAAGAGAAAGTTATCTCATTAAATGTATTTTAAAATAATTACTTTTTAAGTATATTTCTAAATAGATATTCACTCAACATACTCTACTAATATCGTAATAAGTACTTATTTGTTTCTTTTTTTTCCCTCTCTCTCCTTGTCGCATGCGAAATACAAAACCATTAATAAACTTCCAATTATAACTAGTACTAATCTTAAAAAATACTTAAAAGGTAAAATTGGAATTTTTTTAATTAATGCAACAGTTAGTGACTTACATTTTGGACAAAAAAAACCTTCTAAAAACAATTAAAAATTATTCCTTAATATTTTTTTGGTTCATAAGAGAGTAGTACAATCAATGATTGAACCCCGTATTCACATGCACATATCCTTATATACTCACCAATAAAATTACATAATTGAGACTACTCATTAATAGTTTGATCACTCTAAATTGGTTCCACACATACAGATGCACATTCTAAACAATTTTAATGCCGCATTAAATATTAAAAAAGAAAAAAATTTACTATTTTGGAAAAGCATAAACACTCAATCAAGTCTTTGGACTGATTAGCCCATATTTGGATTTGATTAATTTCAAACATATATTTGATAATTATATTTTGCATTTAAACAAGTTTAAAAAGCCTTTTTATTATTTTTTTAACAAAGCAAAAAAAATTTTATTCTTAAGTTAAAATTTGGATATTATTTCAAAAAACTTTAAAATCGCTTTTTATAGTTTAATATTACCTTAAAAATTACTTCTGACAACAAATATGTATAAACAAAAATTGATTATGTTTTAGACAATCGATTTTTTTTCACAGCTTATTTTCACTATTAATCATAACTAATTCAAACACAATTTAAAGGCCTTTTTTCTGCCTTCGTTTGATAAGTGACAACCTCTATTAAAACTGTAATTTTCTATTAAAAAAACCTATTAAAATTGGATTTCGGACAAAAATATTTAATTTTTTAAAGGAACTACCGAAACATCCAGAATTAGGAATAATGGGTGATCAGAAAACTCAAGGGCAATACAGCAAGAAAAACACAAGACAAAAAACCAATTAACATCAACTTTAATCTCTTCATTGATTTTTTACTAAGTCCAACTGGATAATATAATTTAAAAAAATTACATTAAAAATCCATTAATTTTTTACAAAGTCTACCTTTAATCTCTTCTTTGATTTTTTACATATAATTGAAACTGGATTAGATTTTTTTTTTTTAGAAATTGGACTAGAATAAATGATGCATATAAGCCCGATAACTTTTAGGTTGCTAAATAATCTCACCATACTTTTTATTCCGAAGGATGGGTTAGGACGAGTTGTCTTTATTCTTCACCTAGTCAGAAATTAAGAATGAGTCCACAATAAGACCAGAACCCCTCCTTAGATCGAAGGAACTCAATTACTACTGGGTGTAAGAAACACCGATTTTAAGTTGGACGAGACTGAGTTGGAACATTTTTTCACCTCTCATATTCATTTAATTTTTTTATCAAAATTATTAATTTTAAAGTGAGGCAACATATAATTATGAAAATTTTCACAGCTAGGTTATGAAAGTTTATATGATTGAACGGTTGTGAACTTTTATAGTTTAACTGTAAAAATTTCTATTACCATAAATATAAATATGACTGGAAACTTTCATAGCTTGACTACATAAAAGGTCTGTGGCTATGGATAGAGCAGTGAAAATATTGACAGCATAAATCTAAAAGTAATTAATACATAGAATCACCGCAGATGTCACCTGTACGTAAAATATTGGCAATATCACTCCCCAAAAAAAAATAGTAAATTATTATATTTGGTTTAATTGTATCTTTAGTTCTTTTATTTTATATTTTGGATAATTTTAGCTCCCTGACTTTTAAATGTGTCATTTTGATTCTCTAAAAAGTTCATAATGATTTTTTTCTAAATTAATTACTTAATAAAACCTTTTACCTAAAATTTATAATGACTAATTAACTTCTAAATTTATCACTGACTAACTATGCAATATAGTTACAATTTTATTTTTCTAACTAAGTTTTATCTAAATAACTGTTGATGAGCTATCAGTTGCCGTGATGGAATTTTTTCTAACTAACCTATATCTAAGTGTGAATTAATTAATTTATATCTAACTGTTGATGAGCTATCAATTGCGTATTTATGGTTCATATACACAAAATATTATGATGTGTGTTAGGTTTTGTGATGGTCTAATAAATTTTGTATAATTGATTTAATTTGAGTAAAACTAATTATAAACTAAAGTATTTTTTATTTGGAAAACTAGTCTAAAAATTTAAAGGTAATGCTGTTCAGATACTTTTCAACGAATATGTTTTTGCAGTATAAATGAATCATTATATGATGTATAATTAATTATATTAGTAATAAAAACAATTAAAAATTACTCCTTAAACTATATTTTTGCCAGTAGAATTAATTATTTAAAATTCACACAAAATAGTTTGATCACTCTAAATTGGTTCCAAACCAACATGCACACTCTGAACGATTTAAGTGCCCCCATTAAATATTAAAAAAAAATGTACGATTCCGAAAAAGCATAAAACTCAATCAAGTCTCTGGACTGTTTGCAAAAAAATAAAAATAAAAAATAAGTCTTCGGACTTAGGTGTCTCTTTTTTTGCCTTCGGCTGATAAGTGATAACCTCTTAAAATTGTAATTTTCTACCAAAAACATACCTATTAAAATTATTTTTTGGACAAAAATATTTCATTTTTAAAGGACCAACCGAAACATCCAGAATTAGGAAAATGGGTGATCAGAAAACTCAAGGGCAATACAGCAAGAAAAAAACAAGACAAAAAAACCAATTAACATCAACTTTGATCTCTTCATTTATTTTTGACTAAGTCTAACTGGATAATATAATTTAAAAGAATTACATTCAAAATTACAAATAATTGAAATTGGAGTAGATTTTTTTTTTGTTTTCAGAAATTGGACTAGAATGAATTATGTATATAGGCCCGATAACTTTTAGGTTGCTAAATAAACCATCCATTTTAATAATCTCACCACACATTTTTCCTTCTGCGGATATTAGTTTGGATGAGATTAGCACCATCCCTATTGGGAGTGACACCATCATTTTTAGAATATAAATTTATGATTCTTACATATAAAAATGATGGTGTCACTTTCAATATAAATAGTGCTAATCTCATCCTCCGATATTTAGGCTTCTAACTTTGAATACGAAGTTGATGATTATTTGACAAAAAAATTTAAAAACGAAAACAAAGTCGGGTACGTTTGAAATGTGTTCCAAAAAAATATCTGTTTGAAATTTTTTATCAAATTACAATTGCTGTTATTTAAAGCTGCATGATTTTATTTTATTTATTTAAAATGAAGTACTGTCAAAGCGGGTCAACGATATTTTTTTAAGCAGAATGGGTTTTGCCAACTTGCCATGTTAAGTGGGCTGAAAAATCTAGCTCGCCAGTCGCAACTTCTAGAATCACATTTAAATTTTATTATTTAATTAATCTTTTTTTAAAAAAATAAGTAAAATTAATCTATATAAAAGGGTAAACCATATTTTTAAAGTTAAATAATTGAATTGGTTTTTCTTCTTAAAAAATTGTATAGACGGATAAATCCTACAAGATGGCCTAACACTTCAACTCATCTTAGCTCCACAGGTTAACGAGTTAGGAGGGGCAAAGTTAAGTTAGTTGTGAGCTATAAGTGGTTAACCCACTTAGCATATTTTGGGTTGGCCAATGCAATGGCCTATTAGACCAAATCCATTTTGTCTGCAATATAAGTAAATATTAACCTCTCTCTCCTTATTTAATGTTAGTTTTAAGTATTTTTTTTATATTCAATGATATTTGACCTATCTAAATGGGAGAGAGAGTATTTAAAACTTACCATTTTTTTACTTATAATCAAGACTAGAGGTAGTATGAATATATCACTTTGGTTAAAAAAAAATGAAGAAGGGTGAGAACGAAAACTGAGACTTCCATTTGGAATCTTGCTTTTATTGCGTAAGAGTAATATTAAATTCTCCTACAAGATCTTTTTATAAATTTTGTTATTCACTTAATTTTGACAAATGTTAATTATACAATCTTAGAAAAAGTAAATACTTAATAAAAAATGAAAAACACGTGTCAAAATTAAATGTATAAAACAATTGATAAGAAAATTTAGTAAGAGAGTTTAACATTTTTCTTTGGTTTTATCTATTAATTTGTAACCCTTGTTATCCATTGAATTGAATCAGTTCAAATGGTTTTTGTTTCATTAGTTCTTGAAATATCATTTGGCCTTTATAAATTCAACAATAATATGTGCATATTACTATCCACACCCAACTGATAAATAACTACCTTTATTTTATTATTATGTGGGTCTACATATTTTTTTACTTTTCAAAAAAGAAACTCTAAACTAAATGTAAATAGGTTGAGAAATAAATAATAATGTGCATTTTATATTTTCCTTATAAATTAAAGCTATTGACTTATTTTGTTTCCACCATGATTGTTATGTCCAAGAGTTGAGAGAAACCCTTTGATAGTGCTCTCCTTAATTCAATTTCATTTCTCAATAAATTAAAGCTATTGACTTATTTTGTTTCCACCATGATTGTTATGTCCAAGAGTTGAGAGAAACCCTTTGATAGAGCTCTCCTTAATTCAATTTCATTTCTCAATGCAACATATATAAATATGCATAGCGCGTAAATAATTGACTGGAGTAATATAATTATATAATTTCCCTTTGCATAAAAAGAAATATAATTATCGAGAAGGAAAAAAATCCAATGTTCCAACAAATTATGTTTGGACTAATTAACCCATATATATTAGTATTACATATTATATAAAATAGTATAATGATTACTTGACATAATTATATTGTAACACGATCAGTAGACAAGAGCCGATAAATACTACTAATTATTCTCATCAGGGAGTGGAATTAATAATACTTAGTAACAAAATTAATTCACACATCCTCACTTATTTAAGATAATAAACCCTCACATAGAACACTTAGGAGTGTTTTAAACTAAAGCAATGTGAAATTGAAACTGTGACCCTTAATTTTATTCCCTCGCTGTCGATATTCATCATCCACATCTTTACTTCACTTGATGCTGCAATAATTGAAAAAAAAACAAAAATCGTATCACATATATATACAGTTTAAGAATGAAACATAGATCCTTTATTATTATTATTATATGGTAAAAAAATTATGTGCAGTTATAGAGTCACTATTGGACATTCCAACAACTAACTTTCAGTTGCTATGACATGCATATTTAAATATTGAATAAAAATTTTTGCAAGAAAACATAAAAAATATATAATTTATCTAAATATTTATATATACTTATGAAATTAATTAACATTTACTTTTTAAAACATAATCACCTTAATTATATATAAAAATTACAAACAAATACTACAATATTAAAAGAATAATATATTATTAATAAAGACATGAATGTAAACATATATACCTAGCACAGTTGGTGGAGGTGCTAATCTTGTAGGGAATGTTAACCCCACATTTACCGGGAAGAGAGGCAGCGTTGGCAGGATTGAGTCCACGGACAGAGCCAGCAGCCGACTTCAAGCAGTTACAAGCAGTGCGGCGGTCAACTGTGGTCCTTGCCATGGACACAATCCTTCCAACGCCAGCACAGCAAGTACTAGGAACCGGTCCGCCTCTTTGGAGATAAGAGAGGCAGGGGACCAAGTTAGACGAGATCTGGCCGCACGTGATGGCACGTGCAGAGTGAGCACTCAACAGGACCGTGCACATAAGAACCATGCATGCGAAAAACTTGATGTTAGCCATTATTTTCCTTGGAAGAGTTAAATTGTTGAGCGTGTTTGGGAAATGGGAATTGATTAACTTGTTTTTGAGTGAGGGTGATGAAGAGGTGAGGTGGTGTGTGTTTATATAGTGGTGATTTTTGAAGAGAGGGGGTACGGTTGAGTTGGTGGTGGTTGTGTTTTAATTCAATGCTTTTTAGTAATTTGTTTTGTTCGAGAGAGAGTTGTTATTGGGATGTGAGCGTTTTGTGGTGAGTCTTTACTATGCATGGGGCTAACTAATTCTACACTTCTCTCAAAGTGACACTTTGATCTGCTTATGGATAAACTTTTTTTCTAAACAGGAGACGGCACCGAATGGATTTTTCTAGTCCTATACTAGTATTCACTTAAATTTAAATAGTTAAATATAGTAAAATATTATAAAAAAATATTGTTTGTTATATTTTTTAGATACGAAAAATTGTATATTCATAGTTATTTTTATTTTTTTATTAGTTTTAATAAGTGTCTTAAGAATATTGTTTAGCAAAACTTTAATTTGAATTGTACCATATGAGTGCGTTTAATGTATGGACAAGACCGTACAAATAATACAGCACAACACAACTTTTTGTGTTGTGTATTGTTTGATACTCAATGCACATAACAAGAAGTACAACATAAATTTTATAATAATATCTTTTATGTTATATAATATTAATTTTTCTTAAATTTTTCTAAGAAAATAATATTTTGATATTTTATAATTATTTTATTATTTATTATAAAATTAAAACTTCATATTTTAATAAATTGCTACATAATATATTTTATGTGATGTAATAATTATATTATATAAAAACAAAAATTATTATTAAAAAATATTTTTGACTTTTTATATTTTAATATTTATATTTATTATTAAAGTTTATTTTATTATTAATACATTATTTTAATTATTTGTGTTTATATATATATATATATATATATATATGACGTTAACCGGTAAATATGCAGAAAATATGCAGAAGTGATAAAAAAGTAATGTAAACATTTGAATCAAACACAAATAATTAAAGATACAAGGTTAATTATCTCTTTTGTTAACTTGTGCATAGAACAAGAAACTTATCTTTTGGTTTAGTAGGGTATAAAAAAATTGACTTTTTGTACTGTCCAGTCAATCAAATTTTGTGCTGTCTCTTCGTAGCTTTTTGAATCACAGAATAAAGAGTTTTGTCCTATGTTGTACCGTAAAAATTAGCAAATCAACGGACCATATATGTTTGTTTATTTTTTGTTTCTAGTTATTTTTAAAAGCAAAAACTATTTTTTTTAATAGTACTTTTTTTTAAAAAGTAAAATAAGTGTTTAGTTCCCAAAATAAGCACAAAACAAGACCTTTAAGACATCTCTAATGGGCTTAGGAAACTTATTGGGCTTATAAAGAAATATTAACTAAAGAGAATTTTTGTTTTTTGACCGAAAAGAAAAACTAAGGAGAAATATTAACCGGGCTTATGAAGAACAAGTAATGCTGCACAAATGCATGTTTCATATATTGTATGTTGTATATCCTATTACCAATGCAAGACAACTTAATGGGCTTAAGAAACTTAGCCCATTGGGGCCAAAAACAAAAGAAACTTGGCCTATTCTAACTCTAACAGAGTTGACCAAATAAAAAAACTCTAACAGAGCGTTTGGTATTAAGAATATATTTTCATTCTCATCTTATAATTTAAATATCACTTACTTAAAAAAATAACTAAAACACACTCTTATTCCGAATACCCTGTAAGTTATTTCGCTCTAGGTTTGTATGATATTTGTTGCAACTTGTTCTTGTTGTGTTGCTTCAAATCGTTCATGTTGTTCTCCTGAAAGAATCAGGAGGGATTTTAATCTATAATCTATAAAGTGTATAATGCAAAATATATAATGCTGATAAAAGTTATAATTACACTTTTACTATTTGTTAGGTGAAAACTTTCTTTTACCCTCTTACTTTTTTTCTTTTTTCTTATACTACCATTACCTTTAGCGAAAACATACTAAGTCTGAATGGGTTAAAAATGTGTTTGAAGAAATTTTATAATGAGATTTTTTATTTGGTTTTTGCCGATTACATTAAATTAAAGAGGAAGTTTATTCATATCACTTTAATTTTTGTAATTGTAAATTTCTTTCTCCGTTGTTTTTTATTTATATTTATAGTTATATTATCTATAATAAAGGTAATTTTAAGATGTGATAAAAAAATTATGGATTATGTTATCATTTTACTAAAAATAGAAAATATTGAGTATTATTATTAGATAAAAAAAATGATTAATTTTTGGTTAGTTTAGTTTTGGGCCTAACTGTTTACTATTGCTTGGCCCATTCTGTTTTGATCTGTTACTGGGCCTAACCCGTTTTACTCTTCTATATATCCCTTTCTCTCTTTCCCTTGTAATCAGATATTCACATTCACAGAAATAACATTCTCTGTTTCGTTTCATCTTCCTATATGGTATCTACGAGCCTAGGGTTAGGGTTTGTGTGAGGCTGCGCCGCCGTGGCTGCTCCTCTCCCTTCTCTATCCCACGGTCCTTTTTCCTTTGTGAGGGCGTTGATTGGTTGATCCTCCTCCATGGCCTCGTCTGAGAATGATGCTGCGATGGCCAAACAAGATCTATCGCAAGATCCAACGAGTCCCTTCTATCTTCACCTGGTGGACAATCCAACTTCGGTGGTTATCACTCCGGTCTGGGAAGGCTCTCGCAACTATCAGGTTTGGTCGCGTAACATGGCCCGTGGCTTGATCTGTAAAGACAAGTTAGGGTTCGTCACAAACGCGATTCCAGAACCATCGCTGTCAAATCTCCTTCACCACACATGGCTGCGATGCAACACTATGGTAAAATCATGGATTACTCGCTCTGTAAGTCCTTCGATTGCTCAAAGCATTGCTTACTTTAATAAAGCTTCTGATGTTTGGAAAGATTTGAAAGAACAGTTTTCAAAGGGCGATACTGTTCGTTTTTCTGACTTACTCCAGGCGATCCACTCGGTCCGCCAAGGAGAACGTGATTTACCTACATATTTCACCGATTTACAAATTTTATGGCAAGAACTTGAGGTTCTTCGCCCTATTTTCGAATGCACTTGTTCGGTTCCTTGTTCTTGCGTTCTTGTAGAGAGCATCAAGAAATATTGTGTATGGAATATCTAACATGCTTTCTGAAAGGTCTCAATGAGACCTATGATACTATTCGTAGACAAATATTGTGTATGGAACCCCTGCCTTCTGTGGCGAAGGCGTTTTCTATGGTCCAACAACAAGAACGTAATCACTTCGGTTCTGAGATAGATGGTAAGTTTGTCCAGAATGTTTCTACATCTGGCTGGAAGAATAATAGTCAATACAAAGGTAAATCGAAAACTAATCCTTGCAGACATGTGAACCCTAATTTTGGCAAAACTTGTAGCTTCTGTGGCAAAGAAAACCACACTGTTGAGACATGTTTTTTTAAAAACGGTTTTCCTGCCAACTTCAAGTTCAAGAGCAAACAATCTAGTAGTACTGTTAACAACATGACAACAAAAGATTCCGCTGCTTCTAATTCTGGTAACATTCAAAATCTAACATGAATTTGAGCAATGATGACTATACCATGCTGATGGACATGATTAAGAAAATGAAACATGACTTTGCTGATCACACTATCAACAACTTCACACACGTTGGCACATCTAACACTGATGCAGACGGTAATAGTCTCTTAAATTCTCTTTGGATAATAGATAGTGGAACTACTGATCATGTCTGCAATAATATGAATTTTTTTAGCAATATTTGTTCTATTACTCCCATTGCTGTAAATCTGCCAAATGGAGAAGTTGCTTATGCCTCGCATTGTGGAACTGTCCATTTTAACAAGGATCTTTACTTCACTAATGTGTTGTATATTGAAAATTTTCATTTCAATATCATTTCTGTTCATAAAATTGTTTGTAGTCTGAATATCAGAATCATATTTGACATTGATGCTTTTTTCTTACAGGACAAGCAGAGCCAGAAGATGACTGGACTTGCTAGAGTTCAGAAGAGCTTATACATATTAGATTCTGATTCTGTTTTGCTTCCTGATAATTCTTGTTTTACTGCTGTTTCTGACTGTATGTTTGACACTTGGCATTTTCGTATGGGCCACCCTTCTGATGATGTGTTGCATGTTATAGCTAAACAATATCCGTATGTGAATTTTCGTAAACTTGAATCATGTGATGCTTGCTGCTTAGGGAAACAAACGAAACTGCCTTTTCCTAATTTGAATAATCGTAGTACTGAGATATTTTCTATGATTCACATGGACATATGGGGACCTTTGCATGTTGAGTGCACACACAACCACAAATATTTTCTTACCATAGTTGATAATTATACTCGCCATACTTGGATACACTTAATGCATAGTAAATCTGAAACAAAATTCTTGGTTAGTAAGTTCTTACTTTTTGTTAAAACTCAGTTTAATACTGCTGTTAAGATTGTTAGGACTGATAATGGTGTTGAATTCAATTTGCATGCCTTATACTCTGAACATGGTATAGTTCATCATACATCTTGCGTTGAAACACCTTAACAGAACTCTATAGTTGAAAGAAAGCATAGGCACATTTTGAATGTTACCCGTAGTATTCTTTTTCATTCAAACCTGCCAAAAACATACTGGTGTTACGCAATATCCCATGATGTGCATATCATAAATCGTATTCCTAACAGGGTGTTGAAGAATACCTCACCACATGAGCTGCTGCATGGTAAGTCTCCAACTTTGTTGGACCTAAAGGTGTTTGGGTGCTTGTGCTACGCTACCACACTCACCCAACACAGACAAAAACTCGATCCAAGAGCCAGAAAATGTTGTTTTTTGGGTTTTAAACATGGTACAAAAGGTTATGTGTTACTTGATATTGAAAATAGAAATGTTTTTGTCTCACGAAATGTTGTTTTCAAAGAAAATTGTTTTCCTTTCAAATCAGAGCAGACTAACAGTGCTGCTTCTGATCCTCTCAACTCTTCCGAACCTTTTTTAGATCTTTTTTCTTATGACCCTTGGCCCACGGAACATACTGTTCCTACAGCAAGTCAGCCCACTCCTGCAGTGGCTGATACATCTTCTGATAATGAAACTCCTCTTCAAAGCAGCAGTTCTGCCTCTGATAGTGATAATAACAATGATACAAATTCTCCAGAACAACAACAATTATGGCGTTCTACTCGTATCAGAGGCTGAGTACAGGGCCCTTGCCAGCACAGTATGCGAACTGCAATGGCTCACATTTTTGTAGAAAGATCTTCGCGTTAAATTCACAAGTCCTGCTCTTCTTTTCTGCGACAATGACTCCGCAAGACACATAGCTCGGAATGCTGTGTTCCACAAGCGCACAAAGCATATAGAGATAGACTGTCACGTTGTGCGTGAACGTCTACAAAAGGGTCTCATGCATCTGCTTCCCATCAACACAAAGGATCAGCTGGTTGACATCTTCACTAAAGCCTTAGAGCCAAAGGACTTCCAGTCCCTTCTCTCCAAGCTGGGTGTATATACAATATACTCTTCAGCTTGCGGGAGGGTATTATCAGATAACAAAAATGATTAATTTTTGGTTAGTTTAGTTTTGGGCCTAACTGTTTACTGTTGCTTGGCCCATTCTGTTTTTATCTGTTACTGGGCCTAACCCGTTTTACTCTTCCATATATCCCTTTCTCTCTTTCCCTTGTAATCAGATATTCACATTCACAGAAATAACATTCTCTGTTTCATTTCATCTCCCTATAAGTATTTTTAGAAAGTATAAAATATTTTTAAAAAAATAATTTTTTTTTAAAAATATCTTATACTTTCTATTTTTAGTAAAGTGACCACATAATTCATAATTATTTTTTGCCCCACCTTAAAATCATCCCTATAAAACTTTTACGTACCGTTTTAACATTCATCAGGTGAATTCGCTTTTTTGCCCCGTTGCTTTTTTGTTATTTTTTATTATCTCAATTTAACAAAATAGAAAATATTTAAAAAATGCAGGAAAACATTAATAAATCTATCAATTTAGTGGCATGTGAATTGTAAGTGATGAATTAATTGAATAATATGTCAATTGAATTGAATAATTTTATTTAATATTTTTAATTAAAATTATAATTATGTATAAATGTATAAATAAAATTAAAATAGAAGCTCGAAGTCCCGTAAGGCCAGCATAACTGATAAAGACATGTGTGTGTGAGTGTGTTGTACACTAATTAATTAATTATTAGGTGAGGATGATTATCTACAACTAATAAATTAAAACACTCTTAAAAAGTGATCAATTCCTAATCAAAAAATTAAAATATCAAAATAGAACCAATTAAACACAAACTATGAAATTAAATAATTTATGAAATTACTAAACCACATAATGTCTTTTAAACTATTGTCAAGTGTTTTAAAGTAATATTTATGACACATAAATGCTTTATCTCATATAATCAATTTAATGATTTTCAACAATTCAACTCTAAATCTTTCGAGGACATATTTAATTGCAAAATTTATTCAAGAATTAACTTGGTGATAACTACTTGCCTGTTCGTTTTGCATCACTTTTACAAGTTCGAATCTCAAAATAAATCTAATAAAAATTGAAAATTCTTTTTTATTCTCAACTATAATTTATATTCCGTAGGGGACAACATATACGAAAACTTTGATATGAGAATCCACCTCTCCATTTTCAAAAGAAAATAAACAACATTTCAACTTCACAAATTATTTTGATGGAAACAGAGTATGTGCCACTAAATGAGGGAAACAGAGTATTTCTCTTTAGAAACGTCAAACTTATAATATGTGCCACTAAATGAGGGAAACAGAGTATTTCTCTTTAGAAATGGAGAGGACCCATACCCCTCCAAAAACAAAAAAACGATTCCACCAATCACGTAGAGTATGAGTATGTTTAATTTAAATTTTAGTAAAATAAAAAGTAAAAAATATAGTAACTGAAAAAAAAAATCAATAATTAAGATTATTGTTGATGTACGAAAAATAAAATAATATTGCTGATGTACGAAAAAAAATTATTGCTGAAATACTAAAAGTAAATATTTATAACTTTCGTCAAAAGTGATTTTGATCAGATCAAAATATTAAACAAATTGATCCATACACTACTTCAAAATTCAACTGCTACTACGCCCCCCGATTCCACCAAATTCCAAACTTATATATCCAATCTAACTTTACCAAAAAATTATTAACAAGGTTATCGAATGTTGTTGACTTCACATGGTTAATTCAGATTAAGGATCATGGTCCTGCGATTAAATCATTTTCCAGCATATATGAAATCTGCAAAAGTATGATAAAGCAGTCAAGTTAATACAGCTAATTAAAGCTTACCACGTGATAAAAAATTTAATTTCATATAATCAGAAAATAAATCAGTAATGCCCGTCCACGAGACTCATTGCTGTAAAGCGATGATTCTTTGAAATAAAAAAAAAAAAAGTAATGAAAGGCATGAATAATGTATGTGTATATATATGTAAGTGAATAACCATAATCCATTATTCTATTGTATTTTATCCCTTAGATTGAGAATTAATTGTTAGAAACATGGCAGGAAGTTCTCATGTAAGGGTGAATTTTCCGAAGCTTGTAATGTGTTTGATGTTATGCCTAATTGGGATAGCTTCAGCTTCTGATTTTATTTCTTCAGTAACTAATAATAATAATGCTGTAACTTCAGAATTAGCTGCTCCTAATGATGGTTTAAGCCCCTTTTTTTATAGTTTAAGTTGTCCATTGGCACTTCCTATCATTCTCACTCAAGTAACCAAGGCTGTATTGAAAGAGTCTCGCATGGGTGCTTCCTTGCTTCGTTTTCATTTTCATGATTGCTTCGTTCAAGTAAGTTTTCATTTTCTTATGCTATAGTTAGCTTAACATGAAAGTTTTATTTTGTTTCATTTAAGATATATTGCTCATTTGGTTACACGTTTATTACAAGCGAAAGTACTTTTGAAAAAAGTAAGAGTTTCTTAATTCAATGAGATTTAAATTAAGATTATCTAAAATTACTATCAATAAAATACTTTTTCATTGTTCAAACATATAAACAAACAGGCTCATACTCCCATAACCCAAGAGAGGTACTTTTTTTTTTTTTCAAAAGGAAAATATATAACTTATTTGAGTAAACTCAAATTTATTCTAATAAATTTCTACATGAAAATCATATAAAAATATAGTTTTTTTATGAACCGAAATTTCTTAAGTATATACTCTGAAAATTTATTGGCACTCAAATTTTTGAAGGGATGTGATGCATTAGTTTTATTAAAGGACACGACAAATTTTACAGGCGAACAAAGTGCCTTACCGAACGTTAATTCTCTTTGGGGCTTCGAAGTCATTGACAGGATAAAATCCAAGCTAGAGAGAGTTTGTCCTCGTAAGGTCTCTTGTGCCGACGTCTTAGCCGTTGCTGCAAGGGATTCAGTTGTCGTAGTAAGTGCTTATTTATTTTAGAAATAACTAAATAAGCCAATTATGTATAAATATAAATGTGCAGTCACACATACAAACACGCACACACACTCACCAGGTGAGAATACTTAATTATCGTGAAAAATAAGAGCAATAATATAAACTACAAAATCTTACTCTCCGGCTAAGAAACAAATGCAAATATAAGACTTTTTAAAGTTGTCACATGACCACTTTTGTTAAAATATTTAGGTTATTATATTTTAATAAATTTAAATATTTTGTGTGCGAATGAATTTAAATATTTTTATACGTGCACTAATTAACATCTTAGTTCTTGTATATGTGATGTAATTGATAATTGATGGATATGAGAAATAAATTTCAGCTTGGTGGACAAGGATGGATAGTTGATTTGGGTAGAAGAGACTCAACGACCGCAAATTTTACTGCTGCTAACCTAGATTTACCTGGTCCCTTTTTGAATCTTGATGGTCTTATCACTTGCTTTCGAAAATAAGGGCTTCACCGCCGATGAAATGGTTGCTTTGTCAGGTAAAACTCATCGCAACACTTAAGTAAAATATTCTCTTGATTGGAAGAGGAAAATAAAAAGAAAAATTCGGGAGTGGAATCACGCAAAATTTTATCTCTCGCCACTTTTTTCTCCTTTACCAAACAAAAAAAAAAAGAATCCTCTTTAGCCCTTTTTCTTTTCAGTTTCAACCCAAATATTGATAAAAGTTAAAATTAACAACAATCAAACATTTTACACCAGTTGTCCAAAAAAAAAAAAAATTCCACCATCATATTTTATATTAAATATATATTCTTGTTATATATAAACTGAGCTATTTAAATTTGTTGTTCAGGTGCTCACACAATAGGCAAAGGTAGATGTTTTCTCTTCCGATCAAGGGTTTATAACGAAAGCAACATAGATCCCTCATTTGCAAAAGACTTGCAAGCTAATTGTCCTAAGATAGGTGGTGATGACAACTTATCTTCTTTAGATGTCACAACTCCAAACTTTTTTGACAGTGCTTATTACCAGAATTTATTGAACAAAAAAGGTCTTTTTCACTCTGATCAAGAGCTATTTAATGGTGGTTCTACCGACTCCAAAGTTAAAGAGTATGCTAGAAATCCATTACTTTTTAGTTTAGATTTTGCTAATGCAATGGTTAAGATGGGCAAACTTAGTCCACTAACCGGCAAGCAAGGTCAAGTTAGAAGTGTATGTAGCAAAATCAACAGTGTTGCACCAAATCTACTTGCCGAAGAATGATGAGTATTGGTTTTGAAGTTGATTTTTCTAATATGTTTTAAGTATTAACCATCTTATGTTTGAAATTGTTGGGTGTGATTGATTGTTGATGAAATAGGCAATAGATGTTTAATTTAATGTATGCACCTTTTTTTCCCTATGTATTTTGATTTGAACATTATGACATGTTTTATATTTTAGTCTTGTTATTTATTAATTATTACCAAGAGTTTGCGCACCAAAAATCACGAAAATAAACCATAATCCAACAATCTGCATAGTTCGTGGATGCACATTTCGTGATGTGTAGTATTTTCGTTTATATTTTATATGTAGTACTTCGTGCATTCAGCTTTCAATATTTGATCACACAAATCTTTTATAATATAATCCAAATTAATATCATATAGACACTTTTTGAAAAAATTGTCAGGAAACTTAGACAAACTCAAAGCACCTAAGAAATGTCTTCCACGCCAATAATGTATGTATCCAATGTTGCCATCAACGAAGACAATATCATCGGCATATTGAAGTAATGAAATGTCAATATCATTAGTAACATTGCCTTTTAGCATGTCTTTACCAACAACATTCCTATCAATTCTGCAAGCATTTCTGCCACCATCAAGTATAGAGCTATTAAGAAGACAAATCCAACCCAACCGTAGTCGAAGTCCATACGGCCAAGGCGAAAAATACCCATAGGACCCAAATCCTATAAATCCTGAATGTCCTAGGGCTATCCGATGGGCCTTAATTTTTTTTGAGCATCATTGTCTTTTATCCAGGACAAAAATTTATAATTAATTATTATTATTGTTATTATTATTAGTGTTATTATTACTATTATTATTATCATTATTAGTATTTATTTTAAATTATGAACATACTTTTATCTTTCATACATAAGTAGGATCTTATTTAAAAATATGTTTTTTTTAGTTATTTAAAATATATTTAAAACTTTTTTTATCAGCTTAAAACTCTACATAAAAGCATTTAAAGAAATTGTACTCTATAAAAAAAACTAATGGATTGTTTTTATTTTTATTTAAAAAAGTTATAGAAATAAGCATATCATCTTTTTTTGGGCAACGAAAAAAGCATATCTTCTTTTTTTTGGGTAACGAAATAAGCATATCTTCTAAGTTTAATATATATATATAATTGAAAAAAATTAAAAAATAAATCAAAGGAAGAGAGCTTTGAACTTTTCTCACGACATGCGTTCCTTCACACAATCAATCCTTCCCACAATATTTACGTAGCTGTGAGAAATGCGAAAAGTGAGTAAGTGTTTGGACTTTAGAAGCTTTTAGTGAGTCTAGGTCAGCCCTTCATTTATTTTACTCTAGCCCTACATATTATGGGCCTATCAGTAAGGGTCTTTTATAAAAATTAAAGTCTTTTTAATGAGGACCAAATGAAATTGAACTGAATGTTAAAAGAATCAGGACTGACCTTATGGCCTCGACTTTTGACACTCTAATCAAGTATATAAAAATGGCAAATCCAAACATGCTAGCATTATGAAAAAACAACTTATTCAATCAAAACAGTTAAAAGCATAATATATAAATATAGCTTTTCCAAGCAGACAGTGGAAAAAAATACAAATGACTTAACATTTCTATATCTTCCACTATTTGAGGATGGCAATCCTTGAAGTACAGTCTCCTCATTATTCTCCTTATTATAGCATAGAGGACTTTTGTGTGGAAAAAATAGGAAAACTAAAAAGACTTGGCAAATGTTATGGTTCTCTACAATTTAGTGAATTTAGAATGCCAGGAATAAACTCATTTTTCCAGGATGATCCTATTTTTTCGATTATGTTCTTATAAAAGTTAAAGCTACAAGCTGTGATTTCAGTTGTACTGTTTAATCTCTGCTTGCTACTTTAGAAATCCCCTGTAATGTATCATGAGTTTAATATATTATACATGCCCTATCTTTTTGTATTTTACTTCTTCCACTTATACTTTCAACCTATTAAACCATTCAGTATTTCCTTTAATATATTTTCTTTTAGTTTGTTTTATATGTATTATCAAATTTAATTTTTTTGGATAATAGCATTAAGAACCGTTGAAGTTTATATAAAATGTAATTAACTCCATTCTTCTTTTAATATTGCACTCCACCCCATTTAAAGGACGCTGAGAAACCGAAAACTAAAAGAAAGGGAAAATGTGTCTTCTCAATTTCTACAGAGGCGTGAAGCCTAGAATATATACAAGGGAAACCCTAGATGAAAACCTAATAAGCTAATCAAGGAAAAAGGGCCAACAAGGAATGGGCCGAGAAAGAAAAGAACAACAGCAGCCCAAAAGGCAAAAATGAAACAGAGAAAAAGAAAGCTAAGTTACAGACATGGGCTTTCTTGTTTTACCCCCCCCCCCCCCCCGCAAGCTGGAGCATATAAATCCAGAATTCCCAGCTTGGACAAATTATCATGGAAAGCAGCAGGTTCCAATGGTTTGGTGAAGATATTCGCTAACTGATGCTTGGTGTTAACAGGTAGAAGCTTTATTAAGCCACTGAGCAACTTTTCCTGGACCACATGACAATCAATGTCAATGTGTTTCGTGTGTTCATGAAAGATAGGATTCTGAGCGATATGCATGGCAGAATTATTATCACAGAACAGAAGGGAAGGTCTTGAGAAAGGAACACCAATGTCAGATAACAAATAATTTAACCACTGAATCTCGCAAGTGGTGGCGGCTAAGGCACGATACTCAGCTTCAGAAGATGACCGAGAGATTGTGCCTTGTTTTTTGCATTTCCAGCTAATTAAGGAGTCTCCAAGGAAGACGCAATATCCTGTGATAGATCGATGAGTGGTTGGACACATGGCCCAATCGGAATCACTAAAGGCTTTGAGTTGAAAACTGTTGGAAGAGGGGAAGAACAGGCCTTGACCAGCAGATTCAAGTAAGTCAAGAGTGTATTTGCGCTAGGAAATAGAAATTCCTAGTTTACTTCTAGCAATTTCTATACCCAAGAAGTACCTTAGATTTCCAAGATCTTTTATCTTAAAAGCAGAGTTAAGGGTCTGTTTGGTAATGTTGATAGCAGAGATATTATTTCCAACAATGATGATGTCATCAACATACACAAGCAGAATAGTGATATCCAAACCAGAGCATTTAATAAACAGGGAATGATCATAAGCAGATTGTTTAAAACCAGATCGTTGCAAAAAATCAGAGAGTTTTGCAAACCACATACGTCCTGCTTGTTTCAAACCATACAAAGACTTGTGAAGTTTGCAAACAATGTTCTTATTGGAAACAGATAAACCATTAGGAATTTTCATATAAACAGTTTCATGTAAATCACCATGAAAGAAAGCATTTTGGACATCTAGTTGCTGTAAAGACCAATTTTGTATGGAAGCAATGGCTAACAGTAAACGAACAGTAGTTAACTTCGCAACGGGGGCGAATGTATCGAAGTAGTCAACTCCTTCGACTTGCTTATATCCTTTAGCAACTAAGCGCGCTTTGTAGCGCTCAATGGATCCGTCAGAATTATATTTGATTTTATATACCCATTTGGACTCTATAGTACGTTTACCTTTAGGCAGAGGGACAAGAGACCAAGTTTTATTATAAGCAAGAGCTTTTAACTCACTGTCCATGGCAGTACGCCATTCAGGAATCTCAGAGGCCACTTTATAAGAAGATTGTGGGTGTTTGTTTATCGGAGAAGAAGGAGGAAAATCAAGAAAAAAGGATTGTGGGGCGGCGGAACCCTAACAGCACAGGTGAACCATAAAGGCTCGTAGATACCATAAAGGACGCTGAGAAACCGAAAACTAAAAGAAAGGGAAAATGTGTCTTCTCAATTTCTACAGAGGCGTGAAGCCTAAAATATATACAAGAGAAACCCTAGATGAAAACCTAATAAGCTAATCAAGGAAAACGGGCCAACAAGGAATGGGCCGAGAAAGAAAAGAACAATAGCAGCCCAAAAGGCAAAAATGAAACAGAGAAAAAGAAAGCTAAGTTACAGACATGGGCTTTCTTGTTTTACCAATAATCATAAATGAGTTAACTTTAACCTAACAATAACTAACCATAATTGGTTTTAACTCAGTTACATAGTTAGATCTACGAAGTACTAACCCTTTTCACACCTCACAACTTTATTTGATGTCTCATCTTAGAATACACTAATGACTATTAGTATTAATCTGAGTGGCTTAGTAATTTCGGATCATCATCAAGTAGATTTCACTTCTTGAATTGATCATGAATGACCTCAAAAATAGACCTTGGGTTGAATAAGTTATATGTATCATATTCACCGCTACCCTCCCTCTCTTCTTAATACCACCTTAATCAGAGGCACCATATCTAACAAAACAAAAAAATTTCACCCTACCGTCACTACTACATTATTATATGTAATAACATTGACTTCATGCAATATTTATAAAAAATGTTGCAAATATTAAAAGACAACATTTTTTTAAAAATTTAGTAACATTTTTTAAATGTTATTAGAACATTTTAGTAACATGACCTTTATACAACATATGTGTTGAAAATAATGCAAAAAACATATTAGAGACGTGTACACATATTATTTTTATTCACCTAGCTAATAATGTGAAAGACAGTTGGTCGTGTTATATTTCAAGTTATGCATAGACCAAAAAACAAAAGTCATATATAATATATTCTTCAATAACTTTTTATAAGCTTAACGACGGTACAATATACGGTATATATCCAAACTAACTACTATATACTAGTATTAAAAAAAAGACTTAAGTCAATAAAGAAAAAAAGAAGACTGGTTTCCAATTAAGTCCACTATCAATTGTACTATACCATCAGAAAGTAAACATAAGACAGCCACTTTCGATCTCAACGTCAACATAATACACCTATTACCACCAAAATTCAATTTACATACATTATCACATTTTAATGTATGTTTCACGAGATTAGTTGTTGTAAGCGAATATTTTTCATTTTTTTTAAAGTAATGCAGGGAATGCATATTCATGTAATGTATATATAAGGGGAACCTTAACCAAGCACAAATCACAAATTAAACAACCCTTGAATTGAGAATAATTTAATTAATTGTTGAAAACATGGCTGGAAGTTCTCTGAAGCTTGGAATGTGTTTGATGTTATGCCTAATTTGGATAGCTTCAGCTTCAGATTTCATTTCTTTAGTAACTAATAATAATAATAATGCTGTAACTTCAGAATTAGCTGCTCCTAATGATGGTTTAAGCCCCTTTTTTTATAGTTTAAGTTGTCCATTGGCACTTCCTATCATTTTCACAGAAGTAACTAAGGCTGTGTCGAAAGAGCGTCGCATGGGTGCTTCCTTGCTTCGTCTTCATTTCCATGATTGCTTCGTCCAGGTAACTCTTCATCTACTTATAATTTTACAACCTGAGAAAATTTGATACAATAGGGTCTGTTTGGCTTGTATGCTTATTGTAGCTCCCATTTTAATAAAATTCGTATAAACTCTTAAAAGTTATTGGTGTTGGAATGATGAAGGGATGTGATGCATCGGTATTGTTAAAGAACGCAACAAATATCCACACCGAACAAGATGCTGCACCCAACCTTAATTCTTTAAGGGGCTTTGAAGTGATTGACAACATAAAAGCTAAACTAGAGCAACTGTGTCCTGGTACTGTCTCTTGTGCCGATATCTTAGCCGTTGCTGCAAGGGACTCTGTTGTTGTGGTAAGTATTTATTCATTTTAGAAATAACTAAATAAATAAGCCACACATACAAGTGATACATGAGAAATTATTCTCAGCTTGGAGGACTTGGTTGGGTAGCTCGCTTGGGAAGAAGAGACTCACTCAATGCTAGTTTTGATGCTGCTAACACTGATTTACCAAGTCCATTTCTAGATCTTGATGGCCTCATCACTGCTTTCAAGAATAAAGGCTTCACTGCCGATGAATTGGTTGCTTTATCAGGTAGACATTCATGGCATTCGCATTCACACTCCTTTCTAT
Source organism: Cyamopsis tetragonoloba (assembly GCA_037177725.1). NCBI lineage: Eukaryota > Viridiplantae > Streptophyta > Magnoliopsida > Fabales > Fabaceae > Cyamopsis > Cyamopsis tetragonoloba. The sequence goes on along the minus strand of CM074121.1, from coordinate 7,900,524 downwards.
ATAAAATTTTTTAAATAATGAAAATAAGAAATGAAAATGTAAATGCAAATGATACGTGCCCTTATCTTCTTAAAAATCTTAAGCTATTTAAATATTTTGTTCAGGTGCGCACACAATAGGCAAAGGCAGATGCTTTCTCTTCCGATCAAGGATTTATAATGAAACCAACATAGATCCTTCTTATGCAAAATCATTGCAGGCTAATTGTCCCCAGACCGGTGGTGATAACAACTTATCTTCATTAGACATTACCACTCCAAACTTCTTTGACAGTGTTTATTTCAGGAATTTATTGAACAAAAAGGGTCTTTTTCACTCTGATCAACAACTCTTTAATGGTGGTTCCACAGACTCCAAAGTTAAGGATTATGCCAACAATCCGTTGCGCTTCAGCGTTGATTTTGCCAATGCCATGGTCAAGATGGGAAACCTTAGCCCACTTACTGGCACTCAGGGTCAGATCAGAAAAGTGTGCAGCAAAGTCAACAGTGCTGCTTCAAATTTGCTTGCAGAAGAATGATGCATTTTGGTTTTCTAAGTTGAAAAATTTTCTATCATGTATTAAGTATTTACCATCCTATGTTTAGGTTTGTCGGGTGGTTCACTATTGATGATGAGAATAAAATTTTGTGATTTGGTTTACGAGCCTTATGTACTGTGATATTTTATATGGTTTTGAATACTATGTGACATATTTATATGCTGTATTCATACAGCGATATTTTATTTGATTTAATTTTCCTACTATATACTACAGTTTGTTACCTTTTTAATTGGAGGTATGAAACTAATTCACCTTGTATTCATACAGAGATATTTTTAAAAGAAAAATCATCATTGGATCAAAAAAAGGAGAAAAGTCATCAATATATCTCTACTCACGCTTTTTTTTTTGGAATAATTATAAATCCTCCTAATTCATGTCCCTAAAAATTCTCCTAATTATTTATTAAAGAATGTTTTCAATGTTTTTATATTTTCAAGATTAGAAGTGCATTTAATTCTATATTTTATATGGTATTAGGAAGATAATTAGGAGGATATAGCATTGCTCTTTTTTTATAGTTTAAAGTGCGTTTACAGGGGTTCAAACTGACGACCTTCTACTCAAACCATGTCTCATCGGCCATCCGACCAACCTGTTGGAACACGCATGACAGGGTAGAGGGAAGATTTGCTCTGCTCACGCTTAAACGCACACATAGAAAACAGAGCAAACAGGGGAGGGAAGATTTGGTCCCCTCTTCTCGTTGTTTGTAACTATGCGTTAGGGTCTCAATTAATGACTCTCTAACCTTGTGTTTGGTTAGCTAAACAGAAATAGGATTGAAGGGAAGTTATTAGAGTAGAGAAATAAAAAGAATAAAAGTGTTTAAATTTATTTTCAATTTTTCTCAACCCAGACATTAGGAGTACATTGTTATCTATGTTTTTTTTTTTTTTCTCCTAAGCGACACATAGTGTAAATGTGAACAAGCGAACATGAGTTTTTCATTGTAAATTTTTATGTTGCTGTCGTATTGCAAAGTTATGTTGGAATAATGATTTTTTGTACAAATAATGATGGTACAACAACTCTGTAAATTATCTTAAAATAAAGTATTTTTTAACTTCTGTAATATTGCACAGGTAAATAAATTAAATGTAAAAAATTACTATTGAAAAAAATAAAAATTTAATGTGATTGTGTTTGACATATAATTAATGTTATATTTTTTTTTATATTTAGCTTCTTAATCTGTACAATATTGCACATGTTAGAAAAACTCTTAAAAAAATACTCCATAGGTTTCATGTCGTTTTAGAGGTTTTTTTTCCAAAATGATAGTTGGTTTACATTTTCAAAATAATATTAAATGTTCTTTTCTCCATTTTACCCTTATAAAATAATTAATGTCAATTAGAAATATGGTTAGATAATTAATATATTAATCATTAATAGAGTTATTTTGGTAAAATTACTCTATTCATTATAATATTTATTGCATTTCTTAATTTCCGTAAAACAATCTTAAATGACTTTCATTTTAAAACGGAAGAGGTAATATTTTTTTAACATTAAAATAGGAGTAATGAGCAATAGAGCTCATGAAAATTAAACAATTATTGTATAAAAATCATTATTCTTTCAATTGTTCGAGGCTTATTGTACTAGACATTGTCCCTTTTTCATGAGTAATGATTTTTGTACAATATATTTATGTACAACAATTATAACACTATTAAAATAATAATATTTTTTTTAAAATTAAAATAATGCAAGTTAAAAAATAAAAAAATATTATTATTTTAATAATGTTATATCGTTATTGTACAAAAATGTATTTTACAAAAATCATTATTATTTTTTATTGGTTACATAGGCATAGTCCCAATAAATCATCTAAAGAAAAAAAAAACACACACACACAAAGCAGAGTGCATAAAAGTCACGGACTCACAACCATTGAGACATGGACAAGACTACCCAATCAGTTTTAAAGCTTAAAACAAATTTTTAAAATGAGGTCTTTTTTAAATACCCCCTTAGTTTTTTTTCTTATAATCTTTTAATGTTTTGCACAAGAATTAAGAAAATAATTAAAAATTAAATTTTTTAAAAGTACTTATTACCTAATTTTTTAATGTTCTTTTTAATAAGATATTTTATTGTGAATATATGAATAATGTGGCAAACTATAAATTGTGAATATATGACATTCAAATTTTCGTTGGATATAGGTGATAAACACATTTTCAGTTTTAAAAAACCCAAAGCACATCTTTGGTTCTGTTTTTTAAGAGTATAGGTTTACAGATCATCAAAATAAATTTATATAACAGCTTCTGTCCATAAAGCCTTTTATTAACCTCATTTTAATTTATTACTATTATCAATACCAAAGCTGTTAAAAGAAATTAATTTCAGTAACCTTTGTTACAATTGATTTCATTTATTGTAATTTTTAGTAATATAATATTTGAACCTCTCACGCATATTGCTTAAAGGCTGCCAACAATATTTTTTTTCTTTCTAACTACTATATAAATGATTCAGAAGCAAGCTTTTAACCATAGCAATACTCTGTCTTTCACTTAATTAACCTTTCTTTATCTCTTGATTCTATATATCTTCGTTTTATTTCTCCTAAAAAGTTATTTATGAGGCTCCACAGTGTTCAGGCCTCAAAAATACACATGTTCGAATAGTTTAAATTTAAGAGACAAAGCCGAAAATAGGATTGTTTGCAGTGGTGACTGGTGAGCATACTTTTATCTTTTCAACTTAAATAAGACTGAGTCTCTAAAAATGATAGAGCGCTTCGTAAAGTCTGGTATAATTGATAGATATAATTTGAGTTTTATAAATATTGTTTGTGGTTTGATTCTTATTGTGTGTATAAAATAGCTTTATTGTGCAAGAGATAATATTCTCAACAATCATTTTTAAAAACTCTTGTCAAACAGGTTTTTTAATTTTTCTTTTTTAAAATTAAAAAGCTATTTTCAGAACCGGCAATCAAACGAGTCCAAAATGTATTCAAATTTTAGTTCTTAAAACTGACCCAAAACATATTTTATATTGCTTATTAATTGTATTCCTAACATTGAGAATTAATTGCTAGAAATATGGCTGGAAGTTCTGATACCAGGAAGCTCGGAATGTGTTTGATGTTATGTCTCATTGGAATAGCTTCAGCTAATTTAGATTTGATTTTTCCTAGTAATGATGATCAGTTAAACCCACTCTTTTACATTTTAAGTTGTCCTCCGGCACTTTCTATCATTAAGGCAGAAGTAACTGCAGCTGTTCTGGAAGAGCCTCGCATGGGTGCTTCCTTGCTTCGTCTTCATTTTCATGACTGTTTCGTCCAAGTGAGTGTTTGTTGGGAAAATACTTATAAATCAAAATTATTATTATTCTAAAACCGTCTTTGTTTTAATTTTGAAGGGATGTGATGCCTCGGTGTTGTTAAAGGACACAACAACTTTGAAAGGCGAACAAAGTGCTTTTGGCAACGTTAAGTCTCTACGTGGCTTCAAAGTCATAGATAACATAAAAGCTAAACTTGAGACAATATGCCCAGATACTGTTTCCTGTGCTGATATCTTAGCCGTTGCTGCAAGAGATTCTGTTGAAGCAGTAAGTATTCTTTGGTTTTAAAAATTTAAGATAAACAATATGTATGTGATGTGTGAGACTGATATGAAAAATGATTCTTAGCTTGGAGGACTTGGTTGGGTGGCTCGCCTAGGCAGAAGGGATTCAACTAGTGCAAGTTTAGAAGCAGCAAACTCTGATTTACCTGGTCCCTATGTTAATCTTAAGCACCTCATGGCTACTTTTAAAAAGAAGAATTTCACTGCTGATGAAATGGTTGCTTTATCAGGTAGATACACCTCATTGCAAGCAAGTTAATGAGTTTAATTTTACAGGTCAATTACCATAGTCATTAACATGAAATTAAATTTTTAATTAAATTTAATGAATGTTTAGGTGCTCACACAATAGGCAGAGCAAGATGCCGCATGTTCCGATCAAGGATTTATAACCACAGCAACATAGATCCAATGTATGCAAAATATTTGCAGGCAAATTGTTCAAAGATAGGTGGTGATAACAACTTAGCTTCTTTTGATGTTATAACTCCAAACTTGTTTGATGGAGCTTATTACAGAAATTTACTCAATAAAAGGGGTCTTTTGCACTCTGATCAACAATTGTACAATGGTGGTCCCACAGACTCTAAAGTTAGAGATTATGCCATGAATCCATTACTCTTTAAATTAGATTTTGCCAATGCAATGATCAAGATGGGAAATCTTAGCCCATTAACTGGTACACAGGGTCAAATTAGAAAAGTATGTAGCAGAGTCAATTGAGTTTGTTGACATCACAAATTAAATGCCTCATGTGGGTTAATTATGTTAAAGATCACACATAAAGTCCTTTAGTTATTTGTTTTCCCATTGATGCATTTTGGTTTTGAACTTTCAAATTTTCCAATATGTATCAAAAAGTGTTCTGTTGATGAAAATGGCTTCATTGATTTACTTTTTTTTATTGGCAAAAGAAATATATATTATAATAGAGCATTTTAGTCCCTGATTTTTAAGGATTAAAATGTGAATAATGTAGTGAAAGTTATGGACTAAAATGACCAATAATAGTGAAAGTTAGGGACTAAAATGACTGATTTCGCGAGGAACTAAACTGAATGATAAAATACAAAGTCTATTATAATATATAATTCTATTATAATAATAGTAATAGGTGGCACCAGAGGTGCATACCAACAGGGGAAAAGACTTAACAATTACCAAACTGGAAATACAAGATAAATATAAGAAAAAGGACCAACAACCACGGAAAGATAGTAACAAACAAGATAACACTAAAAAAGACAGAGATAATAACAATATAAGCTAAATCCCAATAAGTTTATCAAAGGCTGCGTTTTCCATCTTACAGGATAAAGTTTCAAGGAATCATCCAGCATCCAATAATTTCAAATAATAGTGTTTTCATTTTTATTTGAAAAAATATATTATTTATCAAGTTTATAGTGCACTATCTCTAAAATTTTTGTTGTAATTTTAAAAATATTAAAAATTATGTAAATTGAGTTAAAAACTTCAAAGTGAACAATACATTACTTTTAAAAAGCTTCAAATAATTTATGTTATTTAGAAACACCATATTTATTTTTATTTAAAAAACCATCATATTCTTTGAGGGTATATAGCACATAATCTTTAAAAAATTGTTGCAATTTTAAAAAAATATAAGTTGAGCTATAAACATAAAAGTGAATAAGAAATTATTTTTAAAATGCTAATAATTTAGGTAATTTAAAAATTGTTTTTTCATTTTGATATCGAACAAAACCTTATTATTGAAGTGTATAGTAATGATCTTTAAAAAACTGTTGCAACTTTAAAAAAAAAAAAATTATGTAAATTGAGATAGAAACTACAAAGTGAATAAAGCATTATTTTCAAAAACTCTTCAAATAATTTTGGTAATTTGAAAAAAAAATCATTTTTATTTAGAAAAATACTATTCTTCAAGTGTATAGTATACGATGTCTAAAAAATTGTCGCAATTTTAAAATATAAAAATTATTTAAAGTGAGCTAAAAACTTCAAAATGACAAATACATTATTTTGAGAAAGCTTCAAATAATTTACATAATTTAAAAACACCGTATTTATTTTTATTTCGAAAAATACCATATTCTCCAATTGTATTGTACATGATCACTAAAAAAATTGATGCATTTTGAAAATATAAAAAAACCTTGACATTGAGCTAGAATCTTCAAAGTGAATAATACATTATTTTTTTAAAATCTTTAAATAATTTAGGTAATTTAAAAACACCCTATTTACTTTTATTTCGAAAAACTTCATATTCTCCAAGTGGATTGTACATTATCTCTAAAAAAATTTGCATTTTAAAAATATTAAAATGATGTAAAATGAACAACAAACCTCAAAGTGAATAAAACATTATTTTCAAAAATTTTCAAATAATTTAATCAATTTAAAAACACCCTATTATTTTTATTGCGATAAACACCCTATTCTCCAAGTGTATATTGCATGATCTTAAAAAAAAATTGTTGCGATTTTTAAAATATAAAAAAAATTATCTAAATTGAGATTGAAACTTCAAATTGAATAATACATTATTTTCAGAAAGCTTCAAATAATTTAGCTAATTTAAAAACATCATATTCATTTTATTACGATAAACACCCAATTCTTCAACTTATAGTACGCGATCTCAAAAAAATTAGTTGCAATTTTTAAAATATAGAAAATTATGTAAACTAACCTTGAAATTTCAAAGTGAATAGTATATTGCTTTCAAAAAGTTTCAAATAATTTAGGTAATTTAAAAACACCTTATTGTTCAAGTGTATAGTACACAATATTTTAAAAAACCGTTGCAATTTAAAAAATACTAAAATTATATAAATTGAGCTAGAAACTTGAAAATGAATAATAAAAGATTTTCAAAAAGCTTAAAGTAATTTAGGTAATTTAAAACACTATATTTATTTTTATTTCAAAAAATATCTTATTCTCCATGTGTAGTGTACATGATCTCTATAAAAACTATTACAGTTTTTAAAATATAAAAATTATGTAAATTGAGCTAGAATTTTCTAAGTGAATAAGACATTGTTTTCAAAAAGTTTTAAATAATTTAGGTAATTCAAAAACTATGTTTTCATTTTTATTTAAAAACATTCTATTCTTTAAGTGTATAGTTCACAAATTCTAAAAACATTATTGCAATTTTAAAAATATAAAAAATTATGTAAATTTAGCTAGAAATTTTAAAATGAATAATACATTGTTTTCAGAAAGCATCAAATAATTAAAGTAATTTAAAAAATATATTTTCATTTTTATTAAGAAAAATACTATGTTCTTCAAGTGCATATAATACACGATCTCTAACAAAACTATTACAATTTTAAAAAAAAATATAAAAAAACGATGTAATTTGAGCTTGTAACTTCAAAGTGAATAGTACATTAATTAAAAAACTTTAAATAATTTAGGTGATTTTAAAACAACATATTCTTTAATTGTATTGTATATCATCTCTAAAAAAATATTGCATTTTTAAAATATATAAAATTAAGTAAATTGAGCTTGAAACTTAAAGTGAATAATACATCATTTTTCAGAAAGTTTCAAAGAATTTTGGTGATTTAAAATCACCATATTCATTTTTATTTTGAAAAACACCCTTTCGTTAAGTGTATAGCTGTAATTTTAAAAAGATAAAAAAATTATGTGATTTGAACTAGAAACTTCGAACTAAACATGATGACAATGTTTTGAAAAAGATTCAAATAGTTTAGGTAATTCAAAAAATGCATTTTCTTTTTTATTTCAAAAATATCTTATTCTTCAAGTTAATAGTACACGATCTCTTAAAAAATTATATTAATTTTAAAATTATAAATATTATGTAAACTAAGTAGAAACTTCAAAGTGAATAATACATTTTTTCAAAAAGCTTCCAATAACTTACATAAATTAAAAGCACACTATTTATTTTTATTTCGAAAAACATCATATTCTTCAACAGTATATTACACAATCTCTAAAGAAAAAACTGTTGCAATTTTAAAATATAAAAAACTACGTAAATGGAGTTAGAAACTTCAAAGTGAATAATACATTTATTAAGAAAGGTTTAAATAATTTAGGTAATTTAAAAATACCCTATTAATTTTTATTTCGAAAATACTCTATTTTTCAATTGTATAATACACAATCTTTAAAAAAACCTTTGCAATTTTAAAAATATAAAAAATTTTGTAAATTGAAGTAGAAACTTCAAGATAAATAATATATTATTTTAAAAAAACTTCCAATAATTTAGGTGATATAAAATCACCATATTTATTTTTATTTCAAAAAATACTATATTCTTCAACTGTATAGTATACGGTCTCTAAAAATTAGTTGTAAAATATACAAAATATGTACAATGAGCTAGAAACTTCAAATTCAATATGACATTATTTTCAAAAAACGTCAAATAATTTAGGTAATTTAAAAAGTATTTTTTTATTTTTATTTCAAAAAACATCATATTCTATAGGTGTACAGGATTTCGAAAAAACTGTAACAATTATAAAAATATAAAAAAATTATGTTAATTGAGGTAGAAACTTCAAAGTAAATAATACCATATTTTTCAACTATATTGTACACGACATCTATAAATATTGATGCAATTTTAAAAATATAAAAAGTTATGTAAATTGTGCTTGAAACTTTAAAGTAAATAATATGTTAATTTAAAAAAGTTTTAAATAATTTAGGTAATTTAAATATATTATTTATTTTTATTTCAAAAAATATCATATTCTTCAAGTGCATAGTATACAATCTCTATAAAAATATTGCAATTTTGAAAATTTTAAAAATTCTGTAAACTGACGTAGAAATTTCAAAGTGAATAATATATTGTTTTAGAAAAGCTTCCAATAATTTATGTAAATTAAAAACACCCTCTTCTTTTTTATTTCAAAAAACACCATATTCTTTAACTTTATAGTACATAATCTCAAAAAAGAATACCCGTTGAATTTTTAAAAATATAAATAATTATATAAATTAAGCTAGAAACTTCATATTGAATATGACAATGTGTAGAAAAAGCTTTAAATAATTTAGGTAGTTTATAAAACGCATTTTTTTTAATTTCGCAAAACACCATATTTTTTAAGTGTATAGTACACGATATCTTAAAATTGTTGCAAAGTTCGAACCTTGGCAGGGGAGAATAGAAGAATAGTTTAGTTTAGGGTGTGTGAGTAGTTGATGTGTGAGTATTTGCCTATAAAAAAAAAAGTAGAAACTTCTAAATGAATAGTACTTTGATTTCAAAAAGCTTCTTATAATTTATGTAAATTTAAAACACAATAATCATTGTTATTTTGAAAAGCATCATATTCTTTAACGTATAGTACACAATTTTTAAAAAAAAAACCGTTGCAATTTTAAAAGTATAAAAAATTATGTAAATTGAGTTAGAAACATCAAAATGAATAATACATTATTTTTAAAAAATATCAAATAATTTAGAAAATTTAAAAATACCCTATTGAAATTTATTTCGAAAAACACCTTATATAATATACAATCACTAACAAAACTATTGTAATTTTAATAATATAAAAAATTATGTAAATTGAGGTAGAAATTTCACGGTAAATAATATATATTTCAAAGAGCTCCCAATAATTTAGGTGATATGAAAACACCGTATTCATTTTTATTCAAAAAATATTATAGTTTCCAACTGTATAGTAGACAATCTCAAAAAAAAACCATTGCAATTTTAAAAATATAAACAATTATATTAATTGAGATAGAAATTTCAAAATGAATAATACATTGAATTCAGAAAAGTTAAAATATTTCTGGTAATTTAAAAACACCCTGTTCTTTTTTATTTCGAAAAGCACGATATTTTTCAAGTGTATAGGAGACGATTTTTAATAAAACTAATCAATTTAAAAAATATAAAAAATTATATAAATTGAGCCTGGAACTTTAAAGTGAATAATACATTGTTTTAATAAAGTTTCAAAATAATTTTGGTAATTTAAAAACACTCTTTTTATTTTTATTTCGAAAAACACCATATTCTTCAAGTTATAGTACATGATTTCTAAAAAAGTGGTTACAATTTTAAAAATATAAAAATTATGTAAGTTGTGCTAGAAACTTCAAAGTGAAAAAGACATTATTTTCTGAAAGCTTCAAATAATTTAGGTAATTTAAAAACGGCTATTTATTTTTATTTTTGAAAAACATCATATTCTTCAAGTGTATGATATATTATTTCAAAAAAAGAAAGTTGTAGTTTTAAAAATATAAAAAATTATATAAATTGAGCTAGAAATTTGAAAGTGAATAATACATTATTCTTGAAATCTTGAAATAATTTAAGTAATTAAAAATATGCATTTGCATTTTTATTTCAAAAAATATCCTATTATTTTTAAAATACTGTTGTAATATTAAAAATATAAAAAGTTATGTAAAATGAGCTAGAAGCTTCAAATTGAATAATACATTTTTTCTATAAACTTCAAATAATATAGGTAATTTAAAAAACTTGTTTTCATTTTTAATTCAAAAAACGTCATATCCTTCAAGTGTAAGTACACGTTCTGTTAAAAAATTGTTGTAATTTTAAAAATATAAAAATATGTAAATTGATCTAGAAACTTTAAAGTGAATAATACAATGTTTTAATAAAATGTCAAATAAGTTTGGTTATTTTAAAAAGTAGTATCATTTTTATTTCGAAATTATCCATATTTTTCAAGTGGTACACGATTTCTTAAAAAATTGTTTCAATTTTAAAGTATAAAATTATGTAAATTGGGCTAAAATCTTCAAAGTGAATAATATATTATTTTCAAATAAACTTCAAATAATTTAGGTAATTTAAAAAATAAATTTTTATTTTTATTTCAAAAAGCACCATATTATTCAAGTACATAGTAGAAGATCTCGTATAAAATAGTTTCAATTTTAAAAATATAAAAAATATATAAATTTATATAGAAACTTCAAGGTGAATAATATACTGCTTTAAAAAATTATAATAATTTAGGTAATTTAAAAAATGTGTTCAATTTTATTTTGAAAATCACCCTATTCTATTTTTCAAGTGTATAGTACATGATTGGTAAAAAATTATTGCAATTTTAAAAATATAAAAATTTTGTAAATTGAGCTAGAAGCTTCCAAGTGAAATTGTTCAAAAAAACTTCAAATAATTTAAGTAATTTTAAAACCACGTTTTCATTTTTAATTTGAAATACACTAATTTCTTCAAGTGTATATAGTACATGATCTCTTAAAAAATTGTTGCAACTTTTGAAAATAGAAAAAATTATGTAAATTAAGCTAGAAAATTGAAAGTGAATGATACTTTATTTTCAAAAAGCTTTTAAAAACTTAGGTAATTTATAAACATCCTATTCATTTTTAAAAACACCCTATATAAATTGATCTAGAAACTCCAAAGTGAATAATATATTATTTTTTTTATAAAAATCAAATAATTTAAGTAATTTAAAAATACGTTTTTATTTTTATTTCGAAAAAACACCATATTATTGAAGTGTATGATACATGATCTCTTAAAAAGTTATTGCAATTTTAAAAATATGAAAAATAATGTAAATTGAGCTAGAAGCTTCAAAGTTAATAATAGATTGTTTACTAAAAAAATTCAAATAATTTAAGTAATTTAAAAAACACGTTTGCATTTGTATTCCGAAAAACACGATATTCTTTGAATGTATAGAACACAATCTCTTATAAAGTTGTTGCAAGTTGAGAAATATAAAAAATATATAAATTGAGCTTGAAACTTGAAAGTAAATAATATATTATTTTTAAATAAATTTTAAAATTGAAGTAATTTAAGAAACAAGTTTTTATTTTCATTTCAAAAAATACATTATTCTTCAACTCTACAGTACCGAAGTCCAATCTTTGTGGTAACAAGTGTTTATTGTCTCGGGCAAACTTTTTATTTTTGTACATACTATAGATATTTTTGGTCAACTACAGACTATAGATAACAAATACAAGACTAGGATAGTATAGCTAAGTTGGGCCACAAAATTTATATATTGCCTCCTTTTTTTTGGTAAATGAAGAAAGAGAAAAAAAAAAGAAACTAAAGAAAACTGAAACATATGAAACAAAAATTCTCTAGGGTAGAACATAGAAAAAAAAGAGAAGAAATTGAGATCCGCACAATGACAGTGGTGTGCTATTTGAGATCACCCTCACCTTGCACAATGTGAATTTGTCTTGTAAACCCTATAAACAATACTAAATATTCAAAGAACAAAATAATTCTCACAACCATTTACAAGTATCTTGTGAAATTTAGATTGTGATATGGATCCGACTCGTAACCTAATTCAGATGAGGTGAAAAGAATTAGCACCATCCGTATTAAGAGTGACACCATCTTTTTTAATATATAGATTTATGATTTTTATATATAAAGAGATGATCAGACTTCCAAAATTGAGTGGTCTCAATCTCTCCCACTTTCAAATAACTAAATCACTTACCCACAAAGCCCAACATCAACATCCGTGCGGCCCAACAACAATCACAATAGAAAACTCATTTACTGCATAAGAGGATCATTTTAAGTGTATATGAGTAGAAATAAAATTGTATTTTATCATGTTATTGACTAAAATACTTCTATTTATATAATTAGCTATTATTTATTAGTATTCTCTAATCTCCCATGTAGGGGCAAGAATAAGCCAGGTCAGACTTTGATTAAACATACTAGGTTTATTTCATTTCATAATTTTTAAATCTAAGTATGGCCTACTAATCTATGATAGGCTCATTTTTTAAGTTAAACTTATCCTATTTGAAAGCCTATAAGCCTATTTATGAACCTACTTAGTTATAAGATCAAGCTAACATTTTTATCTTAAATAGGTCAACATGTTACTAAATAGGCTAATAGGTCTTTTTAACAAGACTATGATAAATAGGCCTAGTTTAATTATTTCACAGTCAACAAAACAAAAATATACTGCATTCAATAAATAATAAATCATTAAATCATGCCATACAAAACAAAGACCCCAAATATATGTTTTTTTTAATCAATCAAATAATATTAGGTCAGATATTACACTTTAAAATAACATATAATTTTCAATGTAATCAGTTCAAGTGGCTTATTTAAATTCACGGGTTGGATTTTTTTTTCTCACCAGATTGAATATATTATCTACCAAGTGGTGATCCCAAAATTTATTATATTTATATTTATAAAATTTACATTAAGTTTAATAGATTTTTTAAAAGGTTTACACCTAGTCTTTTTAATTAAATAGGCTTTTCAAAAAGCCTAACCTTTTTATTAAACAGACCATGATAGATCAGACTTTTAAATTAAGTTTTTGTTAGGTCGACTGACCTCTTTTCACCTCAACTCCCATGTCACTACAAACCTATATTTTATAAGGATATAGAAGAAAAAAAATTAAATAAACATTAGAATATAAAATAATAATACTTTTAGGAGAATTTCTAGAAATTAAAATAAAATAAAATAACTAAAAAAAACCGGAAGGAGTATTAGAAAACTGGGTTATGGTATGTTCTTGATTAAACATGGCGAATTTAGAATTGTAGCCTGCAATTAAATTCGCCATAATATCTGGAAAACTATCAAGAAGTCAACTTCTTATTTCGCACAATACAGCTAAACATCATAGCACTTAACCAAAATTTAATTTCATAAAACCAGATTGTAATTGATGTGCACAACATTTCATTGCTGTATCCGAATATTGGCTTCCAAAAAATTATTAGCAATAATTATGTTTTTGTTATATTAATACCACCATAATAATGCTAGGTGCCTATGATGTATGTATATAAGTGAAACATTAATCAAGCACAAATCACAAAACACAATTTCATTTGTATCCCTTACTTTGAGAATTAATTTCCTAATAAAATGGCTGGAAGTTCTCGAATCAGGGTGATGATTTTTGAGATTTTTGGAATGTGTTTGATGTTAGGTATAATTAGGATAATTTCAGCTTCGGATCTAGACCCACTTTATTATTCAGATAAGTGTCCGCAAGCACTTCTTACCATAAAGACAGAAGTAACCGCGGCTGTGTTGAAAAATCCTCGAATGGGTGCTTCTTTACTCCGTCTTCATTTTCATGATTGTTTTGTCCAAGTAAGTCTTTATTTAGTTGTGTTTATTATTGAGTACATTTTAAAATAACGCGACACTCTCGCATTCATTCCATTGAATTTAAATACTAATTTTTATGTAAAAAAAAAAAATATCCTTTCAAAAAATATTAATTTTTATGCCGTGCTCCCTTTTTAAAACAGTTGCCTACACTAATGAAAGAAATTAAAGTAATTAGTATTTTTAATGAAAATTAGAGTAACTAGTTTGTCATGGCAATAATGACTTAAAAGTTTGAATCATATATTTGTTTTAAAGAAAATAATGGATTCAAATATAATAAAATCATTGGCGATTCTATTAAAATGTTAACTTTTTACTTGTTAGATACTAAAATGTCAACTTTAAAAGTACAATTAATTATCTTTATTTTGAAAAGTATTTAAAAATAATAATTATTATTAGATTAAAACTTATATCATTTTCTGCATTTTGAAAGGATGTGATGCTTTAGTGTTGTTAAAGGACACGCCAACTTTTAAGGGTGAACAGGGTGCCTTGCCCAACGTTAATTCTTTACGTGGCTTCAAAGTTATAGATAACATAAAAGCTAAACTTGAGACAATATGTCCGGGTGTTGTCTCTTGTGCCGACATCTTAGCCGTTGCCGCGAGGGATTCTGTTGATGCTGTAAGTATATTCATTCATTTTAAAATAACTAAATAAGAAAGTAAAAAACTAATTGTCTCAGAATTAGTCTAGGATTTGAAATCCAAAGGAGATGTACTGAACTGAAAACTTAATTCACCAACATTTGTGAGTGATAACTGATATGAGAAACTATTTTCAGCTTGGAGGATTTGGTTGGGTTGCACGCTTGGGAAGAAGAGATTCGAAGACTGCAAATTTTGGTGCTGCTAACTCTGTTTTGCCAAATCCCTTTCTTGATCTCAATGGTCTTATTGCTGCTTTTCAAAAGAAGGGCTTCACCATAGACGAAATGGTTGCTTTATCAGGTACACAACAATTAGAGAATTTATACATTTAAATAATAGATTAACAATTTTATTGATGATCTTAATGATCTTAAACTTTTTTTGCATGTTCAGGTGCTCATACAGTGGGCAGAGCCAGATGTCTGTTGTTTAGATCAAGGATTTTTAATGAAAGCAACATAGATCCAATATATGCAAAAAATTTGAAGAAAAATTGTCCAGAAACGGGTGGTGATAACAATTTAGCTTCTTTAGATGTCACTACTCCACAATTTTTTGATAATGCCTATTACAAGAATTTATTGAACAAAAAAGTCTTTTTCACTCTGATCAACAACTATTTAGTGGTGGCCTCACAGATTCCAAAGTTCAAGATTATGCCACAAATCCATTACTCTTTAAATTAGATTTCGCCAATGCCATGGTCAAGATGGGAAACCTTAGACCACTAACTGGTACACAGGGTCAGATCAGAAAAGTATGCAGCCAAGTCAATTGATCTGTTCATCAGACTCAATTGGATTCGTTGCCAAATTCCTAATTTGCATTATGTTAAGGAATAAATAACACATAAGCCCATCTCATTATTTGTTTAATTTGCTAATTGGTTTTTTTTTTTATTCCAATCTTTTTAATGTTAATTTATTTTCGTATTTTTTTATTATTTTCTATTTTAAATAAAAATTATGAACAGTCATAATACAGAAAAATACTATTTTAGTAAGATCACGAAGTTAGTAGAATATATTCGTAATATATTTCACGGTTATAGTATTTTAAACTATGTATTCTTTAATCTACAATAAAAAATTATGTACTATACATTTAAATAATGCAATATTTTGATTTAAAAATCAAGACGTCTTTTTTAAATTCTTAAATTATTTGAAGTTTGTTGAAAACAATGTACTATACACTTGAAGTTTCTAGGTTAATTTACATAATTTTTTATACTTTTAAAATTACAAAAAAATTAATATTTATTTTAAACAATGTATTATTCAATCTACAAGAAAACATCATGTACGAATACGATGTTAATTTGATTTAAAAATCAAAGCGTCTTTTTTAAACTACTTAAATTATTTGAATTTTTTTAAAACAGTATACAATACACTTGAAGTTTCTAGGTCAATTTACATAATTTTTATATTTTTAAAATTGCAATAATTTTCTTAGAACATTCTTTTTAAACAATGTATTCTCCAACTTAAGAGAAAAATCATGTACTATGTACTTGAAGAATAATATATACACTTGAACTTTCTATGTCAATTTACATAATTTTTATCATTTTTAAATTGCAACATTTTTTTAGAATACTTTTTCAAATAACGTATTCTTCAATCAACAAGAAAATAAAAAATTATGGACTATACACTTGATGAATACGATGTTTTGATTTAAAAACCAATCTGTATTTTCTTAATTACTTACATCATTTGAATTTTATTAAACAAATAATGTATTATTCACTTTGATGTTTCTGGCTCAATTGACATAATTTTTTATATTTTTTAAATTGCAACAACTTTTTAAGAGTTCATATACTATACACTTGAAAAATATGGTGTTTTTCAAAATAAAAATAAAAACGCGTTTTTTTAAATTACTGAAAATATTTGAAGTTTTTTTTTTTAAAACAATGTATTATTTACTTTTAAGTTTCTAGATCAATTTACAGATTTGTTTATATTTTTAAAATTGTAACAACTTCTTAAAAGATCGTGTACTATATACTAAGGGCCCGTTTGGTGACTAGGATAACGAGCTCAGAATAGGATAATTTATCATATCCGGTTACTATCTGGAGTTTGGTGAGCCAACAAGATATGATAAGCTTATCCTATCTTCGGGGACGGATCCAGAAATACTTGGTGGGGGGAACATTTTTTTATTGGAAGGCAAAATTTAAAATGATAATAATCAGAATTATTAAGTATATAGATAATTTATAAATAAAGAGAAAAAATTTCAAATTTTAAAAGAAAAACAACAAGAATCGTCGAGTATAAAAAGAATATCCGCTATCATTTACATAAGTTATTTTGTTTTCAAATTTATAATTAAAAACATAAATTTAATAATTTTTCTTAAATATAATTAAATAAGAAACTCTTGAAAACATTAAAATAATAATTTTTATAAAAACTATTAAAACACAAAAATAAGAGTTTATTGTGCAAATTAAATATTAGTTCTTTAAAAAATATTTAAATATTTCTATTTACTTATATATAAAATAATATAATATTTTTTATGAGTATATAACTTTATTAAATAGCAAAAAAAATACAGTAGAACAAAAAAGAAAAACAATACTAAAAGAATTTAAAAATAAAAAGAAGAAGTAAAAGCGGCCCGTCTAGGGTCCGAACAAGGAACCCCAATATCAACCATTGGGCTACAATTTCATATACGACGAAGTATATGAAATATAATATTATTACTTGGTGACGGGGGGGGCTCTGGGACCGTCCCTGTCTATCTCATAAGAATTTTTATTTCTTACTTTATCCTTCATTATAATACATATTCTTAAATTAACATTTATTTTTAAAAAGTAAAATAAATGATAAAAATAAAATGAATAAAAAAAACAATAATTATAAATATTGATTATAATAAAAAAAATTTAATAATAATAATAGTAATACAAATAATAAGTAATAAAAATAAAAATAATAATAATAATAATAATAATAATAATAATAATATCCATTCCGATATCTCATAGACACACAATACACTGGATATGATAAGAGTTTATTAAGACTTATCCAACTCTTATCATATTATGTTGTTATTCAATCCTCTTATCCTATCATGCCTTATCCTATCCTGTCCACCAAACAAGCCCTAAAAGAATATGGTATTTTTTGAAATAAAATTGAAAATGCATTTTTAAAATTACTTAAATTATTTGAATATTTTTTTGAGAATAATGTAATATTCACTTTGAAGTTTCTAGCTCAATTTACATTATTATTATTTTTTTTGAAAAAATTGCAACAAATTTTTAAGAGATCATATGCTACAAACCTGAAGAATATGATGTTTTTCGAAATAAAGATGAAAACGCGTTTATAAAATTACTTAGGTTATTTGAATTAGTTTTTTTTTAAAAAAAACAATGTATTATTCACTTTGAAAGTTTCTAGCACAATTTACATATTTTTTTTCTATTTCAAAAATTGCAAAATTTTTTTAAGAGATTGTGTGTTATACACTTGAAGAATATGATGTTTTTCGAAATAAAAATAAAAACACATTTTTTAAATTACTTAAATTATTAATAAAAGTTTTTTTAAAATAACATATTATTCATTTTGAAGTTTCTAACTCAATTTACATTTTTTTTTCATATTTCTAAAATTGCGACAACATTTTAAGAGATCACGTACTATACACTTGAAGAATCACATGTTATTCAAAATAAAAGTTGCGACAACTTTCTAACTCAATTAACTCATCTTGATGCTTAACTAACCACATATAAATGGAGTTTGATCCTCTGTCGATAGAAATTGAGTGATATTTCGTGATCACCCAACAATTGCTCTATGCAACCTTAACTTTAAGAAAATGATTAGTCACAATTTTCAACGATAAATACCATGTGAAAAGACAAAAATAAAAAATGTAAAATACATTTGCAGAGTTGTTAGTCTGAAAGTTAGGAAACAAAATTTTAAATAATAGCTATTCATGACCAAGAGCTTTAGCTCAAATAATGGTCACGTAGGAGGTCTAAGGTTCGGACCTTGACAGAAAAAATTAGGAGAATAATTTAATTTAAGATGTGTAAGTAGTGAGTGTGTGGATAATTACCAATAAAAAAGATAATAACTCTTCACCTTAAATTCATGTGAGTACAGTTTCTTGGGTGCAGTTTTAACGGTATGAAAAAAGTCTGGATGAAAATTATGGTTAAGTGTGTTTATTTTTTTCTACTCCAAAGTAAGTTTATAGTATTAATTTGTATTATAGTATATTATATATTATATTATTAGTATTAGTATCTTAGTATTAGTATATTATTATTATATGAAACTACTAGGTTATGGAATGTTTTTTACTACGCGTGGCAAATTTAGAATGGTAGCCTGCAATTAAATCCGCCATAAAATCTGGAAAACTATCAAGAAGTCAACCTATTTAGCACAATACAGCTAAACATCATAGCACGAACCCAAAATTTAATTTCATAAAATTATACTGTAATAGATTTGCACAACATTTCATTGCTGTAACCGAGTATGGCTTCTTAAAAAATACTTAGCGATAATAATTTTTTTGGGTACATTACTAACAACAACAATAATGCTAGGCACGTATGATGCATGTATATAAGTGAAACCTTAACCAAGCACGAAAATCACAACACATAATTATTGTAATATCCCTAACATTGTAATTGAGAATTAAGTGCCAGAAAAAATGGCTGGGAGTTCTCAATTCGGAATGTGTAATTTGATGATGTTATGTCTTATTATTGGGGTAGTTTCAGCTTCAGATTTAGTTTCTCCGGCAACAAAAGCTGTGACTTTCGATTTGCCATTTCCTATTAACAATCTAGACCCTACTTTTTATACTAATAAATGTCCCTTGGCACTAGCTACCATTAAGATCGAAGTAACCAAAGCAGTGTTGAAAGAGCCCCGCATGGGTGCTTCCTTGATTCGTCTTCATTTTCATGATTGCTTTGTCCAAGTAAGTATTATTCCAATCATTTTCAATTATTTTAATTTATATTATCAGATTTATTCATTAATAATTCTATATTTATTTAACATTTTAAAATTATAATCATTTGCTTTTAAAAACAAAAATAATCATATATTATTCTAATTAAAACTTATATTGTTGCTCCCATTTCGAAGGGATGTGATGCCTCAGTATTGCTAAAGGAAACGCCAACTTTTAAGGGTGAACAAGGTGCCTTCCCCAATGTTAACTCTCTACGTGGCTTCGATGTCATAGATCAAATAAAAGCTAAACTTGAGACAATATGTCCTGGTGTTGTGTCTTGCGCCGACATCTTAGCTGTTGCTGCAAGAGATTCGGTTGTTGCTGTAAGTAGTCATTAATATGTTTTAAGAACAACTAAACAAGCCAAATAGTATGTAAATATATAAATTCAAGATAATTAGTCAATTATTACTATGTATATGATGTGAATGATATATGAGAAATATATGATTATTTCTCAGCTTGGAGGACTTGGTTGGGCAGCTCGCCTAGGGAGAAGAGACTCAACCACTGCAAATTTTGGTGCTGCTAACTCTGATTTACCTAGTCCCTTTCTTAATCTTAATGGCCTTATTGCTGCTTTTAAAAAGAAAGATTTCACCGTTGATGAAATGGTTGCTTTATCAGGTACACAACCATTGCTAACTTTATCATGTGTGCACAAAGCATATTTAGAAGGATATAACCTAATCTCCGATACTAAACTTGAGCATAAACATGAAAATTGAAAATTTTCTTAAAACATAACCCATATGTTTTCTATTAATATTTTTAACTTGCTTACAAAGAAATGTATTTTGAATTTAATAAATAATAGGGTTAAAAATATTTAGTACTCTGATTTTTTTCTCATAAGCAATTTAGCTAGTACAAAAACTTTTAAAATATGCATTTTGTTTTTTGAAGTTTTCAAATGTGAACTTTGCTACAAAAAAAAGAAAGTTACATTTATCAATATGTTTAATTTAAATTACGATGATTTTAACTGTCATTAAATGTGATTTTATATTCAAATGCACCTCATTCTAAAAGTACATAAAATCAAAACACACATATTAAAAGTTTTTGTACTAAAATGCAATTGAAATAAAGTTCACAACACCAAAATATTTTTAACCCTAAATCTTATAAACAAGAATATCACACAGGGTAGTTAAATGTCTTCCTATTATATATTATAAATAAGAATATCACACGGTTTGAATTTATGTGAACGCACCTTCGCGTATATATATATATCCAACATGTTGATTTAGTGGCTGGAGATGGTAATTTTGAGTAGCAGTTCCGAGATCCAAACCAGTGTGAATGCACTTTTACCCGTAAAAAAATGTTTTCCTATTATATATTAAATATATAAAATGAAATTGTTAAATTTGTTGTGTAGGTGCTCACACTGTAGGCAAAGGCAGATGTGTCCTCTTTCGATCAAGGATATACAATGAAAGCAACATAGATCCTTTCTATGCAAAAATTTTGAAAGAAAATTGCCCTAAGTCAGGTGGTGATAACAACCTAGCTTATTTAGATGTCACCACTCCAAACTTCTTTGATAGTGCTTATTACAGGAATTTATTAAACAAAAAAGGTCTTTTTCACTCTGATCAACAACTATTTAGTGGTGGTCTCACAGACTCTAAAGTTAAAGATTATGCCACCAACCCGTTGCTCTTCAGATTAGATTTCGCAAATGCAATGGTCAAAATGGGAAATCTCAACCCTCTAACCGGCACGCAGGGTCAGATCAGAAAAGTATGCAGCAGAGTCAATTGATGAGTTAGTTGAAAAATTCCTAATGTGCGCTGTGTTTTGAATTACATTTTCTTGTTGATTGATCCATTTTGGTTCTGAAGTTTCAAATTTTCTATCATGTATCGAGTATTTTTACTATCCAATATTTAGATTGATTTGTTGCGTGTGATTCATCTTTGGTGAAGTATTATAATTATTGTTTGATGTATGTTCCTTAATTATGTAATGTGATATTCTATTTGATTAGAAGATCTTGTCAAAATTTATACTCTGTATATCAATATTTGATTATTGATTGATATTCAAAATATTCAAATAAATCTTTCTTTAAAAGGCAAAGAGAATTATATTAATTATCAAAAAAGAGCATAAAATATGCTCACGGAAAAGAATACATAAACCATGAACCTACTATAGTGCAACTATAAAAAGGATCTGGACCATTCATTATTTTTGCTTTACACTAATTTTTTTGAGACGAAAAAGTCACCAAAGTGGATAAGTATTTCCTAACAAAATTTTTTAATTTCTATGTTTACAATTAAAATTCGAACGCCTATTAATATACTTAAAGAATTGAACCATCTATTAACTATATAGGACGTTTGACTAACATCAAATTTAATACTCTTATTTATTGCTTATTTTTCGTATTCTCTTTTCTTTATCAATAACATCACTAAAATATTTTTTATTTTTTTCTTTTTTTTATTTACTTTCTTTGTACTTTTTACACTATTCTATACCTCAAAATTGAGATAGATGTACAATGATAAATTTTCTTAACTAAAATATATATGAACTGAAGTGATGCAGATACGGGTGATAATGGGTTGGGTATATTTACAAACCCGAACAATTTAACCTAATCCAAACCAGTTTTTTTGACTTAGGTCGAGTGATTGAGTTGATCCAGATATTTTTTAATGAATTCAAACTAGTTTTGGGTTGAGTATTGAGTTTGTATTTTAAAAACTTAATGAACTCAACTCGAACTACCGAAACCAAATTATTAATGCAACATTATTTTATTCTCCCCTTGTCCTCAATTCTCGTTTTACCCCCTCTTCTCCTCAGTTGTTGTGGACCTGTACACCGGGTTCGCATCCCGGCCCTTTATGAGGCCCACTCGTAGCACGACCCAAGATGCTGGTCCATCTTGGAAAATTACTCTTACTCGGAAAGTATATACTCCCTTCGTTCCTTTTTATCTATCTTTTAAGGTTAAAACATATAGATTAAGAAATTTATTTAATGCTCTTGTAACTATCAAAATTATAATATAATTCTCTATTGTACCCTTGTTGGAACTCTACAATTATTAATTATCTACTACTTAGTATATGTTTAAAGTAATAAATGACAAAGAGTATGATAGGAAAACAAGCTATAAATGTTTTCTTGAATTCTTAAAGAGACGGATAAAAAGAAACAAATTTTTTTCAAAACGGAGATAGATAAAACGGAACGGAGGGAGTATATAGAGAGCAGGAAGGACTCAGGTATGACAATCTTGCCCTAGAACATTCACAAACTCTAGCCAATATTGACTTGAGCGTCAGAGTCTTTGTAGATACCATCTACTCCCTAGCGGAGCATTCTGAAACATCACTGGATTCACAGGACTAGGCCGTATCTGGATCTCAGGTACGCATCACCAATCCTCATTACTTGGTAGAACTAGACTTGCTTTATATCATTGTCTTATTACTCTTAAAACTTAAATGTTGGCAATTAGTCTCTTTGATTTTATTTTTTATATTTTGACTATATAACTAATTCATTACTTTTTTTTTATGTTATGAGCTATGATTATGTTATATTGTTATGATTATATTATTAATATTACGTTTTATTTTAATGAATAAAATCACTAAACATAAGTAAAATTAATATTATGTCACTTTACAAAAATAGAATTTTTATTTTTAATTTAATTAGGTAGATCCGAGCACCCAACTCAATATAACCCAATTTAATTTATTAAAATTGAATCAATTCAACTCAAATCATTTAGTCTGAATTGAACTTCAAAACAGCCAAAACCCAATCCAAACCAACTTGAACTCACTCCTAACTAGATGTGGGTCATTTTGGTTATGATGTATGAAGATTTTGACACTTTCAGATTCTTGCATTGTAAAGAAAAAAAACATATGTTAATTACTTTTGATATTCAATAATGATTTTTTAATAAGCAAGATAATTTTATTAAAGAGAGTATAATAAGAAATACTGAAAAGATTACCTCTATGTTTGATTGAAAGGAGAAAAAAAAAAGGGGTGAAAATATATAGTGCCCCAAGGTCACTAGTTAAGATTACTAGAATTAAAAAAATAATCATAAGAGCACATTGTTCCGTCACTCGAAAATACAAAAAACTACACATTCCAATATCTTTTTACTACATTTAAATTCTTATATAAATGCCTTTAGGACACTAAATATCATTTGCCAAAAAAAATACAATATAACAGTACATCTTATTTCTCTTCACTCTATTTCTTCTCAACCAAACACATGATACAATTAATCCAAGAGTATGGAATGTTAACAAACAGAGATATAATTCAACCGACAATTACTATAATTTGAAAAAGAAAAATTACAAGAACGAAGAGATGCCTTCACCTATGACACAGATTTAATTTTTATGACCTCTAAATTACTAATACCTCTACTGCTCTACATATAGATCCTGTAAAAACAATTATCTCATTACGAAAGAGACAAATTTATCATAAACAAGCGAATCATATGAGCTCAATCAAGATCCTTTGTAATATAGAATTAGTCATCTTTACAAATTTTGATATTGCATAAAAATGATAGCATGTAAGTTAATTTTTTTTGTTTACACATGTAAGTTAACTGATTACTTAGTCCTGGGATTCATAATTATTTTCCTGAATTGCCATGCGCGGGAGTGATGTTCTGGAATCGAAAAAGACGCATTCCATGTACGTTTCTCTTAACTAGGTATTTTATATTTTATATGAATTTGGTTTTAAAGTTTATAAAATGGAAGATTTTAGTCACTCGATCACTAATTTAGATGAAAAACATAGTTATTTTAGTTTTTTTAAAAAATTGTTGTTAATTTAGATAAAAAATTATAGTTGTTTTTTAAAAAAACTAACAGCGAGACTAAAATTGTCCATTTTACTAACTTAAAGCACTAAAATCGGGAATTTAAAGATCAGGAGATCAAATTCGCTCAAAATATAAAGCAGGAAAATTAAAACTATAATTAAACCAAAATAATATTTTTTTCCACTTAATAATTCATATACCATTATTATTTACCTTCATTCATTTATCATTTTATATATTTCTATTATCATTATTCATATTTTTTACGTTCTCTCCCTTTTTATTTTTATTTTTATTTTTTTTTATCTCATTCTTCTTATAACACTCTATACATCCTAAAATTAGGTAATACACTTATAATTTTTTTCCTTAAAATTTTAACAGTTGACTTATGGATTAATAACAAATCCAAAGGACTAAATCAATGATTGACAAATTCTTTTGTCCAACTTCTTATGATCCAAGTGAACTCCATCCAGCAAGTTAATTAAACACTCCTACTTTGTTTCTTAATATATTATATACCGTGATGAAAGTTTCTTTCCTCGAAATGGTCAATTTTTAGGCCCAGTCTTGCACACCCACCAGGTATCATATAGCGTAATTGTTCTTAATTAGTTTTAATTATTTTATTTAATTAAATAGAGGTTCACGTAATCCAATGTCTCCTATATATATATATTACACAGGAGACACAAATAAAAATCATCAACAACTTTCCTAGAAATATAATCTCTGTTCAGTAGCGATCGATCTTGTTATCTAGCTAGCTAGCAAGTAATTGAAAAAATAATATTATTAATAGAAATGGCCTCGCGTGGGTATTTTTCTTCTGTTTTTTTTGGTGCCATGGTTTTTGCAACAATTGCAACCTCTGTTTTGTCACAATTATCACCTAATTACTATGATTATTCGTGCCCTAACGCTTTGAGCACCATTAGAAGAGTTGTACAAGAAGCAGTGACGAAAGAGGGTCGTATGGGTGCTTCCTTGCTTCGCTTGCACTTTCATGATTGCTTTGTTAATCGTAAGATATATATATATATATATATATATATATATATATATATATATATATATATATATATTCTTAATTCTCTGTTTTATAATGAAGTCACTTCTAATTACTTGGTTTTGTGATGGTGATGAATGCAGGGTTGTGATGGTTCAATTCTTCTGGATCCTACATCCACCATTGACAGTGAGAAGAATGCAAATCCAAATTTCCAATCTGCAAGAGGATTTGAAGTTGTTGATCAGATCAAGCAAGCAGTGGATGAAGCATGTGGAAAACCACTTGTTTCTTGCGCTGACATCTTGGCCGTGGCCGCTAGAGACTCTGTTGTCGCGGTAACTAATACTCCTGTCACAAGCCTTTCACTCTCCTACTTTACATGTCAATTAATATCAATCCGTTGATTTGATATTCTTCAGTATATTTTATTTTTATGCTTTTAATTTTTTAAATATATTAGTCTATAGTCAATTGATGTATATCCTTTGGTTATTACCATGTCAAACAGAGCAAGTGCAATTTGCGCCATGAAATTTTTTTTTTCTTAATTTTTAAAATGATGGAGCAGGTAAACGAAACTTATGTATGATAATACATAATTTGTATATATTTCTTAAGATCAGCTCCTTGACTAAGTATAAATGTCTAATATTAGAGTATTAAATTAAAAATGTTGATTGCCAACCCACCTGTAATAGTTGAACTCCATGTATGTACTAGGGTAATATCTTGCGGTTTGGATTTAGAAAAATTATTTAGTTTCTTTTATAATCTATCAATAATAATAGAAGCATGCTGCGATTTTAAAAGAAAATTATAGTTTGAGATCTTAAAAAAAATATTGAGAGAATGAGTTTGTTCATGTCCGAAAAATTAATCTTTTATCCTGATAATAAAGTGAAGATATCTGGAAAAAAACATTCTTTAAAATTAATTTAAGTATTTTTGTTCAAAGAAATTTACTGTTTTATTAGTATGTTTTACCTGAATTTCAATTTAAGCATTCAAAAGTTAGTTATGTGTTACATGAACACAAATTTGATGTAAAATTCACATTTATGCAGTTAGGGGGACCAACATGGAGGGTGAGACTAGGGAGAAGAGAATCAACCACAGCAAGCCGTGACGCCGCGAACACCGACATCCCCGCACCATTTTTCAGCCTCTCTCAACTCATCTCCAACTTCAAAAGCCACTGTCTAAACGAAAACGACCTAGTCGTTTTATCAGGAGGTCACACCATTGAATTTTCGCGTTGTCTTTTATTTAGGGACCACATCTACAATGACTCTCACATCAACCCTCACTTTCGAAAAACACTTAAAACTATTTGTCCAAGAGAAGGAGGCGACTTTAACCTCGCTCCTCTGGATCAAACTGCGGGAAAATTCGATGTGGCTTATTTTGGTGATTTGGTTAGGAAGAAAGGTGTTCTTCACTCTGATCAAGAATTGTTCAATGGTGGTTCTACGGATGCGTTAGTTAGAAAATATAGTTATGATAAGAAAAGTTTCTTTAGGGATTTTGGAAAATCTATGATTAAGATGGGAAATATAAAGCCCCTCACTGGGAATCAAGGTGAAATTCGTTTGAATTGCAGGAAAGTGAACTAATTAATAATTTGTTCGTAAAGTGCAATATTAAGGAAAATCATTGTGCACAAGTGTGAATTTGTTGTATTATGTTTACAAGAAATTTTTATTTTTGTTGGATCAGGACATGAATTGTTTTTAATGTTCGTTTGTTTTTATTGTGAAGCATAATTGGGAGTCATGTATTCTTTGTGTTTTTAGTTAGTTCTTGTGTGATGGAAATTATTGATTTTGTTCATATGATCGTATTTTGAGTTAACATCTGAGTCACTGTCCTGTTTCTACAGAATTTGTATTTCTGTAAGAGATTCAATTTTTCTTATTAACTATTTCATTATCTTAAGTCTTGCCCAAATTAAACAATTACAACTTGCTGCCATTACAATCTTCACTAAGCCTACATTGACTGTCCTTTTTTTTCTCTTTTCTGGGTAAGTAAAAGGTAAACTAGATAAAAATTTTCAATTTTTTTTTGTAAAGAAATACCTAATAATAAAGACTTATTGAAAATTTAGAATTTAGAGCATTTATTTCACTTAAAACTTCTCTTAAAATTACAGAATTCTCATCATCTTTAATTTCAAAAATACTCAACATAGTACTACCTCCAATCCAAAATATAAACCCCTAGCTCATTTTTGTTTTGATCCATATTATAAGTTCCTACATATAAATTTAGAGGTATTTATTAAGGGTGTTCAAAACCGAACCAAACCGTCCCAAACCGATAACCGAAATAACCGAAAAATGGAAAAACCGATTTTTTTTATTGGTTCACTTCGATTTTCGGTTCTACTAAAAAACCAAACCAAACCGAATATATTATTATATTTATATAATATTAATATTAAAATTACTAATAATCCTTAACCGTAAGTGAAAGAACCCTAATTCTTTGTTTGTTTGGGATTTAGAGAAATAATTCAAAGAATTAATCAATCAGATGTTTTTATTTTAATTTTAACGTTTTGTTTGCATGATTTATTTATTTGCCTACATTAATTATTAGTGATAGCATTACTTATTTACTTTCAATTATAGTTTGTAAAAAAATATTAAAATCGAAAACCGAACAAATCCAAACCGAATTTAATCGAATTAGTTTTGTTCGATTGCCTCATAGAAACCAACCGAACCAAACCAAACCGAACAAGAGTAAATTGATCGGTTCGGATGGTGACTCTCCCAAAACCGAACCAAACCATACCGTGAACACCTATAGTATTTATTATGTTTTTTTAACTATTTGATGTTTTCAAAGTTAGACCACCAATAA
Source organism: Cyamopsis tetragonoloba (assembly GCA_037177725.1). Classification (NCBI taxonomy): domain Eukaryota; kingdom Viridiplantae; phylum Streptophyta; class Magnoliopsida; order Fabales; family Fabaceae; genus Cyamopsis; species Cyamopsis tetragonoloba. The sequence continues at coordinate 7,871,812 of CM074121.1, read as the reverse complement.
AAGATGGTGGAATTTGAAATGTGTAAAGTTAAAACTAGATAAAAATAATTAATGATTCTAAAATCAATAATTTAATTATTTTTTTAAACTGTGTGAAACATGACTAAATACTTATATTTTAAATAAAAATAAAAATAAAATTAAGAAGATGACAGACACGTGGCAATTGACGGTAAGCATATATTAGATGTTTCTTTGTTGACCTGATAAAAATTTGTGTAAAAATTAATTTTGTACGGATTGCATCCAGTACACCTAATTACATATAAATAAAATTGGATTTCTAAGGCTTAGGCAGCTGATAAGAATATATCTATAAGTATTTATTCCATAATTCGATTTACCGTGTTGTTAAATTTTTTTATAAACTCAAAAAAATTAAATAAAGATGTGATTAAATTATTTCATAATAATTTAATCCTATGTTCTTGTTAAATTACTTTATACTAATTTAACAAAATACTTTTTTTCGTATTTAATCTTGTGTATAGGATGTACGGGTGAAGTCACAAATCAAAAAAAGAATTTAAGATGATGACAGACACGTGGCAATTGACGGTAATAGACAAGTCAAAACAAGGAGCTCGGTTTCTGTTTTTCAACACAAAGAAAGCATATAAAGAAACCAAAGGAGCACATAGGAACAAAGTTGAAAACACCCATGTTGGAAACATACAAAACCATGGGAAGAAAATCAAAATTATCTTCTTCTTTCCTCTTCTTAACTATAAAAGCATTCAACCCAATGAATTAGCAACATTCTAATATTAACACTATCATCACAACATAAAGTATCTGAACTAGAGAAAAATTAGAGTAACTTATTATAATGTTGAGGTCCAGCATTATAAAATTATTTGGAAGAATACTAATTGCTAAAAGGTTTTTATCCACTTCTTCTTCTTCTTCTGCTTCTAAGATCGGTTGGTGGGACCATGTGAGACCAGTACCAAAAGACTCCATTTTTAGTGTCAATGAAGCTTTTCTTGCTGACCCTTTTCCCCACAAGATTAATCTTGGAATGGTATAATTATTGCTACCTTAATATTTTGCATTTTCTTACTGATTTCGTTTTTCATCTGGTTTTTTATGTATGCTTTGTAATTAGGGAACTTATAGAGATGATGATGGCGAACCCTTTATTCCCCAATGCGTTCGTGATGCTGAAGTTATCATTAAGAGATCCAAATTCCAGTGAGTCTTATTCTGTATATGGTGTTAAACAGTTTCTTAATTCCTAGATACAACAATGAACCCTTTTTATTGTAAAAAATTCTCTTACAATTAAAATTCTCTTGTACAGTTGCAGTTGCTGATTTCTGGCACTACTAATTTGTGAAAAATCCTCTGTCTCCCACTGATCTTGTTATGTTTGTGTTACCTCTCCTGAATTTTTGTAACTATTCTAGTGACAATAGTGCTTTCTTTGATTGGGTTATTGACAGGAACTTGAGCACTGCAGTCAGTTCAAGATTTGTTGAGGAGAGTGTGAAGTTGGCATATGGCAATGATTCATATGTTGTCAGGGAAGGGTTGTTTGCTGGAATTCCTGCTCTGTCTGGAACTGGCGCATGTCGGCTTTTCGCTGAATTTCAAAGGCATTTCTATCCTCATTCTCAAATTTATCTGCCAGATCCTACCTGGTCCAAGTATGTCCTTTTCCAACTGGATTATTATTTAAAAGAAATGCTACCAACATGCTCTTTTCAATACATTCTTTACTATTTGCTTGAAATTAAGGTGTGGTGCAATGTGTCCTTGGTTTTTCGTTAACAAAACTGGAACTTGTGTCAAACAGGCTTTTGTCCAACGAGATGAAAATGATACTTTAATTCAACATTCTTTACTATTTGCGTAAAATTAAGGTATGATGATTCCTTGTGTTTTGCAATCGGTTGACAAAACTAGAGTTTATGTCAAATTGACTTTTGCTCAATGAAATGAAAGTGATACTTTTGTTCAACTTACATTTGAAGCCTATTTCCTTTGAACTAGCATTCATATAGTAGTCCAAACATCATGACAGTTTTAGTGAGTTTCAATCTCTATTTAGTAGTTCTTATATGATTTTCAGCTGATAGCAAATAGTATCTTGGAAAGAGTGTCTTACTAGCATAGCATATAGCTTTTCTTTGAGATTTCTTCTTTCTAATGCTTGAAATTTGAATGCCATAGTCACCACAACATATGGAGACAAGCTGAAATTCCAGTCAAGACCTTCCATTACTACAATCCAGATACAAAGGGTTTAGATTTTCCTGCCCTCATAAATGATGTCAAGGTATAGCAATCTAATTTTCTTAGGTATTCATCCTGTTGAGTATCATACTAACTTTACTATTTAGAATATAAACAATAACCTACTGTGCTAAAAATAAATGGTCTAGATAACTTGATTACACGTACAATACACGAATGAGATTGAAGTACAATTAAACGGACCAATCACAGCCGATCAGTAGAGAATCATCACAACAACTGAATCCCTAAACAAAATATGTTGTAATGCAATGCAATTTGATACAATGCAACTAAGGTATAAACCTTACTTTTAATTTCCTCTGTTTGTTCTGGTAATTTTAGAATGCACCAGATTTTTCTTTCTTCTTGCTTCATCCATGTGCTCACAATCCAACCGGTGTTGATCCCAATGAGGAACAATGGAGAGAGATATCATACCACTTCAAGGTGAGAACAAGTAAAATGCTTTAGTATTGCTTTGTAGTTTCTAGTACCATAAACTTAGACCAATTAAAACATTCTTAAATTAATTGTTTTGCAGGTGAAAAATCATTTTCCTTTCTTTGACATGGCTTATCAAGGTTTTGCAAGTGGTGATCTTGACAAGGATGCCAAGGCACTTAGAATTTTCCTTGAAGATGGGCATTTGATAGGTTGTGCTCAATCATTTGCAAAGAATATGGGATTATTAGAACATAAAGTTGGTTGTCTAAGGTAAGAAAAGTTATACATCCTAGTAGAGTAAACGTCGCTTTGATCCCTAACTTTGTAAGATAATTACTCTTTAATCTTTCGTTCACTTTACTCCTTAGTTTTCATAGAGATTCATTTTAGTTGCTGACTTTGTAAGTTCATTTCATTTAGTCTTTTATGGACTAACGTGAATAGCTTTTGTATAAAATCATGAACTAATGTGACTAGTTTTTTTTGGAGTCAAGCGCTGATATAAATGTGAAGATTAAAAGAATTATTTCACAAAAGTCAATGACTAAAATGAAACTTTTCAAAAGATATAAACTAAAGTGAAATTAGCTTACAAAGTCACTCTATCCTGGTAACTGAACTGTGTTCAACAAAATAGAAGCTATTTGTCCATGGTGCAAGTTTTTAGGCAATGCTCAAGTACATGATTTAATGAAATGACATGAAGATCAATTTTATGAAAAATTGAAAATGCTGCTAGTTTGTTTCATTATTTTGATTCTTATGTTCATTTCAGTTTTTTCTGGTCTAAATTAAAATCTATAATAGTGTGTTGTGCCAGAATATAAATCAAGCAGCTGCAATCAAGAGCCAACTGCAACAGATTTCCCATGCAATGTATAGCAGCATTCCTTTTCATGGAATTTTGTTAGTTACAATGATATTAAGCAACTCAAATTTAGAAGCACTTTGGAAGAAAGAGGTGAAGGTAATATACAGTTTATTAACTTTTTCTCTTAAAACTTTCGATCTTTCTTTATGATTATTTTGTTTGTGCTTCGGTTCACATTCATAAAGAATTTATCTCTGATTTCCTAACAGGACATGGCTAAACGGATTCAAACAATGCGAATAACTCTGCGACAATGTCTCGAGAACTTGGATTCATCTTCCAATTGGGAGCATGTAACTAAGCAGGTTTTGAGGATTTGATTTTGTAATTTGTATATGCAGTTAAACATTTTATCACTTAAGCTTAAGCTAAGCATACAGGTATAAACTTCAATCGATATATACAAATGCAGGTTGGCATGTTCTGTTTTTCTGGATTAACCCCTGATCAGGTTAGAGACCTGAAGAAGTTGTTCCACATATACATCACTCCTGATGGAAGACTAAGGTATGCTTCAAACAAGATTTTAAATTGTGATTATGAATGTGTTGCATTAAATGCAATGCAGTTAAGTGCAATCAAATACCGTTATTATTACAGATCACAACAGACGGTCAATTGTGGTTTCAATGAACTACTAAAACTTTAGCTTCAAACAAAATACTAGCAATTCAACCATAATTATTATAATTAATATTTTTTCCTCTTCCTTAGTGGTTGGATTATATTATTATGAAGTGATTTTCTATCCAGGGCAACAAAAATTTTGATGGCTTGTGTGTCTACAATGTATTCAATGCTTTGATTTTCCATGAAAAGCTTTTATTTTGGGATTTATGATTTGTATAAAATTGTACATGATAGAAAAATTAATTATAAATTCATTTAGAGATTACTATTTCTTTAACTTCATGGTGATACTTGCAGTATGGCAGGTGTGACAACAAGCAATGTGAATTATTTGGCAAATGCAATACATCAGGTGACCAAAATCAATGAAGAAGCTTTAAGTTTATGTAACATTTAGCATTAATCATTCTCTTCTAGCTTCTTACTACAGGACAACATAATTATTTTTAATTTTTTTGACTTAGGTAAATTCATAGCATACCAGTTAGGTAAAGAAAAAAATAAGTACTCAAGTCAATATTTTGTACTATCTTGGTGATTAGTGTAGGATCTTGATGTATAAACATATGCACATATTAATTGATGAATGACATAAAAAAGGAGGGAGTATATATGATGCAGAAATGTGGGACAATTATATTGTTTATAATATTCTATACAACATGTGGTCATTTCGTGTGCACATGGTACTAGGGACAACCTCAGGTCACTAACAGCTTCTCACCGACAAATTAGCTCAACTCTAACATTTTTTAAGTGTGTTAAGATATCTCACCCTTTAAAGAAAATCAATTTTTCATTTTTTTTATAAGTTAAATATATAATTTTTGTGGAAATAAGTTAAATATATTTTTTAAGTCTTTTAATAAATATAAATTATCTTATTAGAAACTAATTTCACCAAACATATTTATACAATTATATACCATAAATCATATAAAAGTTATAGATCATAATTCATAAATTATGAAGTTATATATCATATAAACTATAAATTTAAATCTTAATATTATCTCTCAAATCTTTTTTTCTTGCAATGAGCTTTTTCATCACAATTCAATGTCGGTTCAGGGATGTTAATTAATTTTTACAACTTTTGGAACTATATATATAATGCATCGTAGAAATTGGTTATCACATGTCTTTTTTTAGTTACAGGTAATATTTTTTATTTCAATTAAAATATTCATATTACAGTAGAGCTAACTTTTTTTAATAAGATTTTTTTTGTTTTCAAAGAGTTTAAATTTTAGACCTCTTACCTAAGTAAATAAATATGTACCAATCAATCGTTAGTTATGATTATATGTTAGTTATTATTATATGTCCCTGTGTGCATACGGGATTCGAATTTTTTTTAGCCGGTTTTTCATTCAACACCATCTAGCCACTTGTAAGCCATCAGATCTGATGACTTTTATCACAAACATGTTTTAATTCGCGTGCAAGACTTGATCAACGATGAAGATTACTGTTGCAAACTGCTAGAGACTACAGAAGATTTAAATTCATACATACTCTTTAAAGTAAACATTAAAAAAAAGAAAAAAAGTGATTATTGTTTGCTAATCTGACATAATGTTATTATAGAATATTCTAAGATAATATTTAATTAGATTTTTTTTGTGAACAATTAGAAATTGGTTTTTTTTTTAGAAAACAAAATATATTAATAATGAGTACAAGAAGTACTCAACCAACCATACAGAGTTCAGAATGATTAACAAAAAACCAGTAGTTGAAAGCATATTAGTAGCAACACAGCCATCACAAACTACTGAAATAGCACATGACCAACAAAATCAGATTAGCATACAGAAACCAGCAACATCATCAACACATGCCAACTACTGCAACAGCTAAACAGGACCGCTACTGAACGACGAATTGTAACAGGATCACTCGAGCACTGAAAATAGATTCAAGCTGGCTTCACACTTTCCCAGCTGTGGAAAGAAAAGTGGCAATTTTTGTATGAAGTCTTTGACTAGAGCCATGAACGTAATTTAATCATATCTAAGACCCGATCCAGATGGACCATAAAGCCACGAACCAGACATATTGAAATAGTTCTCTCTATCTTCTATTTCCATTCGTCACCCCAAGAATTGATGGAAGTGAATTCGGCTACAATTTGGTAAAGTCGTTGACATCCCCAGTCACTCCATTAACTTGTACCACCAACCATCCTTGAAACACCCCTCCTAGAAGCACTCCTTTCTAACCCGGCTCTGCTTGAAGGAACCCTCCCAAAGATCACTTTCCATACAAATGATGAGACCTTAAAAAGTATGTTTAGAAGCCAAAAATTCTTGAAAAAATCATCAACACTCAGGGTAATAATCACTTCATAAGTCGATTTACAATTAAAAATTGGTTACATAACTAGTTGAATTTATTGACTGTATAAGCGTTGTTTCTTCTCCTGTAAAACTATTTTACACTCATCAGTCATCATTCAGTTGAATATATAATTTACTTGTCTTGTCACTGTTTAATCAAAATTAACAATTAGTCAGATATTTGATTTGATCGATTTGTGTCAAACATTCAAAGTAAGATCGAAATTATTCCTTTAATAAATGTATGATACATCAAAGATAAAGTGTTTTTTTTTTTATAATCATGAGTTTTCTCACGTTTAGAATAAGAATAATTTTGTTTTATATTTGTGGTGCATTGTTGGTGCTAACTTTTAAAAATTTGGCATAAGTAGAATTTAAACATGAGATCTCTCGCTATGGATCATTTTTCCTCTGAAAGATAAAGTGTGTGTTTTGATTAATTTACTTTAAAAATATAATTATTTATTTTTATAAATTCTATAAAACAGTTTTAAAAAGATAAATAATTATTTTTAAAAAATTAAATTAATCCAAACATTTTATATAGATGTCTCCCTTTTTTATTTGATGGTATCTATATGAGCCGGTGACCATGGTACAAGGAAAATGTTGCACCTAAAGTTAACCTCAATTTAAAAAGAATTGTAATTTTTACTTGAAAGATGTTAATGTGCAAGAATTTTTACTCACAAAACAATGTATCAATATTAAAATTGTGATGATTTTTTTCTCACTTCTGAATTCCCTAATGTATGGTCATGTTATCGTTTAATTGGTTAATTTAAGTTTCTTTTATTTTCTCATTCACTTATGATTGACTCATTCACTATAATACCGTAACTTTAATATTAACTGAAATTACATCAGATTATAATTATATTTATACGGGTTAAATATGTTTTTTCTTAAACTTTTAGCGAGAATCTGTTTTTAGTCCTCGAAATTTAAAATGTTGGTTTCTAGTTGCTGAAGTTTAAAAAAATCACTTTTCGTCCTTTCGTATAATTTTAGGTGACGTGGCAAACTTAAGGTCTTTCATCACGTCCACGTGTCAGCAGGTCAAATTGTCACGTCATCCAACAAACTTTTTCAAAGTTCAGGGACTAAAAACCAACGTTTTAAAGTTCAGGGACTTAAAGTAAATTTTTGCAAAAATTCAGAGACCAAAAACATATTTAACCCTAATTATAATTTAAAATAATGACATTCAAAATAGAAAAAAAAAGAGGGAATACCGTTACTTCTTTTAATTTATTATTGCTCTTAATTTATTATTTTAATAATATTTATATATTAATATTTAAATTTTATTGGTTATAAAAATATTTAAAATATAATGGTACTCCCTCTGTTTTTTTTAAGTCGTTTTAGTTTTTTTTATCATATTCACCTTTTCTAGTCGTTTTAAGAAACCAAAAAAAAGTTAATGTTTTTTTCTAATATTACCCATATTTATTAACCTTCTCACTCCACCTACATAGATTAATTATGCACCTATAAAATATTATTGTCCCAACTAGATCCAATCACATTCATCATTTTAAATTGTGGCTTGAGATATTAATTGAGGAGAGATTTTATATGAGGATATATTAAGAAATCTGAAATATATTTTTATAAAATTTAGAAGACTCAATCATTTCCTTAATTCCCGCGTATAATCTTAAACGACTACTAAAAAACAGAAGGAGTAATAGGCAAAGAGAAGTGGGAAAAAAATTCTACCAGATTTTTTTTATTTTGATCGTTCAAACACACATAAACTATAATAAAATCTACATAATTGAAGATCGAATCTCACACCTTAAACTCTAAAAACTCCACCTTATCCCACTTTTTACCCTTTGTTTGGAATTGTGAAAAATTGATGAAAAAAAAGAAAAGAAAAGAAAACACGTATTATGAATTTTTTTTTTCGTTGAATAAAAAATTAAAAGAAAATACGTATAACAAGGCGAAAACACGAATTACGAATTTTTTTTTTCCTTCCTCCCATTTTTCACTCTCTCCCAAACAAAGCATTAATATCATTTAAACTACAAACTCTCAATTCTGCTTAATTTAACTGTAATGTAATTGCAACAGTAATTTGAAAGTTGCTAAATAGCATTTTCGTTTTTACTTGCCATTTATAGGTTGTTACAATTACAATTATAATTTTCTCGCTAAATTTTTTTCTCTTTAGACGTTTGCTTAACGTTATCAGAAAAGAAAAATTGCTTACCAACTAAAAAGTGTGATTCACCATTTTGATTCCTCATTTTATAATCATAGGATATTTTGGTCCTTCACTTTTTAAAATGTCTGAATTAATCTTTGACTTTGCACTCAAGTTACTTTAGTTCCTGGCATTAAGTAACATTGACCAAAAGCCTACATAATAAGTTAAGTGCGTATATGACACATTATTCATCATATATGAGTCCACATAAACAACCAAATAATATTGTTTGGCTTAATCTCCAAAGTTACGTAGGTTTTTTAGGCTTAAAATTGAGTTATTTTGTTAGTGATTTGAGACACTAATCGAGTTATCTATTTTGAGATTAAGCAAAACAATGTCATTTTGTCACTTACGTGAACTTCTAAGTATCAATTAATATTCCATATAGGCACTCAACATATCACGTAAACATTTTGCTAGTGTCACTTAAAATCAAGGGCTAAAGTGGCCCATGAAGTGTAAAGTCATGAACGACTAATTCAGACATTTTAAAAAATTAAAAATTAAAATACTCTATAACTATAAAATGAGGGACCAAAATAATAAATAATAAAAGTAATTTTCATTAGTTAATCTTTGCCATAAATAAAATCATTTAGTAAGACAAAGGAAAGAACCTATATAAGTTTGTTAGGTAAAAGATAAAGCATTAGTCAAAGATGCTGATTAATGGGTTTCTTCTTCTTCCCCTTCCCCCAAGTAAAGGGCACTATGCTCTGTACTGTGTCCTAATTTTACATCTTAATCAAATGTTTCAAGCGCATCCTATTAAATAATTCGGTTAGTTAGTTAGTTAGTTATAGTTAGCATGGTTGTGATAAGATTTTTTTATTTTAATTGATTAAATACATTTGTTAATTACATTTTGAGTAGGTCTATTACTAGTGCTTTTTGGTCTATTCTTACTCATTTTTAAATATTTTAGTAATATGTAAAATTTGATTATTTGATTTTATTAGTTAAAAAATGTATTTTAAAATTTTAAAAATTTTAAAAGGAGTGGCAATAGACTCACCATTACATTTTTCTTACCGTTGTAGTATATTATGAAGCACCGACTTCGACATGAACACCGCGACACGGCTAATATCCAAAATATAGGACATCGGGACACTGCTTATATATAAATATTAAAAAAATATAATATATACAAATTATATGAAACACGATAAAAATAAATAAAAATAAATTATAAGTCGATAAACAAGATGTTTATATTTATTTTTATGAAATAAATTGTTGAATTTTTACAATTCAAATTGATAATAAAAAAGTTTCATAAAAATTATTGTGGTACGTCATCATAATGTAAACATTGTGTCTTTCCTACCACTTAAACTTCACATCTTGTCTGACCTCTATCATAATGCCTCACAAAAAAGAAAAATTAAGTCTTATCACCAAAACTTTTTTTTAAAGAAAAGTCTTAATTTAAGGTACATCATCATTTTCTTAATCTTCGTCATTGAAAAAGTGTCGAGTTATTGGCTCAAAGTGTCGAGTTGATGAAAAAAAATTTTTTTATTAGACACATACGTTTGTATGACACGATAGTTGAGAGAGTTGTTGATACTTCATAAATAGTATAAGGTATATATACTCTATCAAATCGAAATAAAAGCAATAATAATAAATTATTTCTCTTGATTTCATTCTCTTCCACTCTTATGTTATATGTTTTCTATTATGATATGAGAGTCTTACATCGATTATAATCTATGTCACCATAATTCTGACGTCGAGTTCCTACTTAATAGTTTTCCCTTCTTTTTTTGGTCTCATTATTTTTAATTTTTTTATGCTAATAAATTATCAACTACATAACCGTTAATTATAGTTAGAAGGGTTACCATAAAAGACTATAATGATAAGATGAATCTAATTAACAAATATAAATTTCTATTTAAAAGAGTTTATGTATAGCTTATGAAAATAGTTTATAAAATTTTATAAGTTATTTTTAGTTTATTTTCATAAGTTAACTAGAGTAGCTTATTAGATTTGTTCAAGTACGTTTTACAATTTTGTCTCTAAAGAAACTTATTAAAAAATAACTTATTGTATAAGTACTTAATTAAGTTGTGTATTTAAACACGTCATTTAATAAATTATTATAAAAATAATCTTATCACAACTTTTTTTAACTTTAACTAAGTGAATTACTTTTATCTATAATACATCCTACTGATAGAATATCTCTAATTTTCGTGACTGTTAAAAACTTTTTACCATAATCTCCCTTATTGATTGTGGATACATTTATTAGTTTATTATTGACAGGAGTTTAAATTGTATTGCGCTACATAACATCACGCTATAATATTATAATTTTAATAAGATGACAGTCATTTTTATCACGTTTGATTGTATTTAATACAACACGGTTATAACTGCAGCATTAGGACAATCACAATTTAAAACCTTAAACACCATGGTTAGAATATACGAGAAACATTATACCATATTTGTTGAACAAATCTATTTAATTTTGGCACACTCCATACACAAGATAAGAAACTATGATTGTTTTAAACTTCATTTGAGAGTTGAGACACACTCATACAGATTAGAAGCAAGCTTGTTATTTGAGAGGAATAACAAACTCAACACAAATTCTAGCATAGAAAATTGATTGTCCTCTAAATATGAAGAAGACTATACAAGCAACAAAAATTTACAGAGAAAATCTATGACAACCTTATGAAAAACCCTTAATTAATTACCATATGCTCATTTCATTTCCTATAGAAACCTTGGAATCCAGTGTTGCCAAAGCACATTATGGAAGCGGGTGAATTACAACCATACCCTTCACTATTCTCTCCCCTGAAATTAAAAGATGAAGAAGATCCATAGCTCAAGAACCTTCTTCTCCCAAACATTCCCATAGGCACAACTTGGCATGAAACTGATGATGATGACGGCGGTGAAGTCGACAACAAACTGATTCTCTTGAGGTTGAATTTTGGTATCAATGCAAGAAAAAGATTGGAAGATCTTGAGGTTTTCTTTGGCTTTTTGGTGGAATTGAAGGTGTTGAAATGATATGAAGGTGGAGGAGTTAAAGGAGGAAGAGTGTTCTCAGAAAATGTGAATTTTGGAGTTCCAGGTTGAGATTCCCACACAAAAGGAACAGAAACTGAAATTCTGAAAGATGGGTTTGACATTGAATTTTCCTTTGACAGTAATCTGCAAAAAAATTTGTCATCTTGCTTGATTTCAAGGACACTGCTCTTCTGTGGAAGCTCTGCTTTTGCATTGAACATCTTTTTTTCTTTTTTCTTTTTTTTTGTGGTTTTGAATTAAGGGTATCAAATGCAAAATGAAAGTATCACAGGATTGAATGTGTTTTTATATGCAACTATATAGTACCTACCTCAACACACATGCAATTTGTTTGTTGATAGCAATTGGTTTATTTAAACTCTTAACTTTAAATGACAAAGCTTCCTATTTTTCTGTACCTAACCGTTTTGACCATTTGTCTCTGAATTTTTTTTACAGTCTTTGAGCATAATTTGAGGCTATGTAATTAGCTTTTGTTGCAAAAGTAACATGCACAATGCAATGCAAATCCTCAATTCCATGTAGAATCTTAAGTTACTAACAAAGTCGTCTCTTTATCGAGAGCTTGTAGTTCAAGTGGCATAAGAAGAAGTTATCAGAGTTCAGGAGAGAGTTTGATCTCCGATGAGGTAGATTTAGGAGTAATGTAGTGTGAGGTGTATGTTTGGCCAATAAAAAAATTAAAGTAGGCTCTTTTTAATTCATTAGTAATTAGTAGTACTCCTTCCGTTCCTATTTAACTGTCCGGAGAAAAAAAAAAATCTTGTTTCTATTTATCTGTCCACTTTTATTTTCAATGTAACATTAACGGTACTTTTACTAATTCTAACCTTATGTTTAATTGAAGGTTAATCAATGCCCCACTATCCAACCAATCAAACAATGAGAGATAAAAGATATTATGGAGAGTTCAAATTTTTTTTTGAGCAAAACTATAACAATTATTACATTTCTTAATATGTGTGATTTTCTCTCTCCGGAAAGTTAAATGGGAACGGAGGAAGTAATAGATAAATACTCCCTCCGTTCCTTTTTATCTGTCTCCATTTTGAAAAAAAAACTGTTTCTTTTTATCTATCTCTTTAGGAATTCAAGAAAACATTTATAGCTTGTTTTCCTATTATACCCTTTCTCATTTATTACTTTATACATATATTAAGTACTCCCTTCGTCCCATAATATAAGCCCCAACTAACATTTCACACAGTTTAAGAAAAAGTGGCTAAATTATTGAAAATAAAAGTATTAATTAGTCTATTGAGATGTTACACCAATTAAATTTAAACTAAATTATTTTTTATTGGTTGAATGACTTTGAAAGTTAAAAAACCATAATAAATGCTCCTAATTTTGTGTGTAGGAGCTTATATTATGGGACAAGACTATTTGGTAGTTGGGGCTTATATTATGGAATGGAGGGAGTAATAGATAATTAATAATTGTAGAGTTTCAACAAGGATACAATAGCGAATTATTTCATAATTTTGATATTTATAAGAATATTAAATAAATTTTTAATTCGTGTATTTTAAGCTTAAAAGAAAAATAAAAAGGAACGGAGAAAGCAATAGATAAATAATAGATAATTGATGAAATTCACATTAGTCGCACTTAATGATATAAGTCTTGCTTCCTACTCAGTGGTCAATATCCTTAATTATTTAATGATATTTATAAAATTTTACAATCGCTAATGAATATTCAAATAGGACTAGTAAAAGATACAAAAATAACTTATTAGTGTATTTTATGTTTAATTAAAAAATTAGTCACTATATTGTTTTGGTCCCTCTACACATGTCAACATTAGTACTTATTATTTTATTTTGGTGCATATAATTGATAATGTTTTTTTAGTTTAATTGTAATTTTAGTCCCAGCTTTATATTTTATTTGAATTTAGTTTCTTCAACTTTCAAATGTTTAATTTTGGTTCTCAAATTTACAACAAAAAAAAAAGAAAATTAGTTCCTCTATTGTTAATTTAAATAAAAATTATCACTAATTCAAATAAATTATGTCACTAATTTAGTTAAAAATTGTCATTAAGAAAAAACAACTAACAAAAGGATTTAAACGGTTGATGTTTTAAATTTGAGGGACTAAAATCGCTTATTTAAAAGTCAAAAAATTGAATTTACACAAAATATAAAGTTAGGAGACTAAGACTTGCAATTAAGTCTATTTTTTGTTTTAATTCTTAAACTTGACATTCCTTTTCGTTTTAGTTTCGAGTACATGAAAACATGATCAAACATTTCTCAAGTTTATAGATTAAAATGAAATTTGTCATGAAGTATAAAGTATAGGGATCAAAATTAACAGAGACTAAAATGTCAATGTTGATATCTAAAAGAATCAAAATGAAGTATTTTTTTAATATAAAAATAAAAAGAAATTGAATAACAATTTCAAAACTGAATTATATTGTTTAATTTTCTAATTTCAACCGAAAAATCCAGAGTGCACCATCATTTGCGGTGCATATATGCTAACCTTAGAGTTGTAATCTATAAACACATTCTTATGCACCACTCAATTTGGTAAACTAATTTTTGTATATATATTTCATGCTTTTTTAATTAATTTCTATTGCATTCATGATCAATACATGAATCACTTCTTCCAGCATGGTATACCACAATACCCTAAAGTGCTAAATTTATGGCTATGCAAAAGTAAATTTGAAATTTGAAAACCAATTAATTAACATGGTACACACGTGCCATCACATTAAGGAGATATCATCTTGAAGAGTAGTTATATCTTTCAATATAATTAAGTGCTACCCTCAGATATGCAGGTTCCATTTATGGAGACTGAAGAATTTGATATAGCCACATGGGGCTTCTTTTATTTTAAATAAACTTAAAATATAAAAAAAGAAGACTTGGGCTATGGGGGCCATATAGTAGTGGTATCATAATTATGAATGAGAGTGAAATTAAGAGCTAGTGAAGAAGATGACCTACCCTTACAGGGTCCATCTTCATCATTTATTCCAGATTTTTCATTTTTTAAATTTGTGGGCTGTGTCAGACTTCTATAAGGTCAGAGTATGGCACCTGGAATTTGCCACGACATACACGATTATCTTAGCCGCAGGGATTGACATCATGTGAATTGAAATGTGCATTTTTTTTTTCTGGACTACCAATTTAAAATGTATTTTAATATTTTCAAAGATTTTTAATCTAAAAAAAAGATGTTATACATTTCTATTTTTGTGGTGTCAAACATTTAATGGTTGATCTAGTGGTTGAAAAAGTATTATTTTGAATAACAAATCTTCCATTAGAATTTATGTGAACACACTTTCGTCTATAAAAAAATTTATAGTGTCAATCCTAACCACCGATAATATTTATAGGTTCGTTTAGATGTTTATGTGGGTGGATGTAATAACACTAAAAAAAATGTCATTTATTAACGCTTTGTTTTTGCTTTCGTTGGATTAGTCATCGTTAAAATAAACTTTGTCTAATGGAACTAATCCGTTAGTATAGATTGATAATATCTATAATAAACAAATTGATACTATCTCTTTATATATTATTAATATATTAAATATTTATAATAACAGATTTATTTATTTGTTAATAATTGTTTATAAATGACAATTCTTTTTTTAGGGTAAGCTTGGTAAAATAATGTAGTGGCTAATGATTTTAGATAAACTTTCCATTGATGTATATGTGGGTGGATGTTATGGTAAGCTAGCTAAACAATAGTGCAATGGCTAATGATTTAAGATCAAAACGGTCCCAAACAGAGAACTAATAGATGCCCGTTCAAAAAAAAAAAAATACAGATAGAGTAGTAGTATATAAATTAAAGTAATTATATGTCACTAAATTTGTGTTTAAGATTTTCTTTAACTCACTGTTTTTATCACTTCTTATTAATGTTATAACCACCTTTAATTTCTTTGACTATAATAGTGATTAGATGTCTTAAGGCATACTAAATGGTAGTATTAACTTTTAGATTTCAATAGTTTTATAGTTTTATTTTTCAAAGCCAAAAATGGAATTAATAAGGGATTAGAAAATGAACTGTTGAAGCTAGGTTTTAGAAGTTGTAACCAAACACAGTACATGATGTTAAAGGCTTATAGAATACCAAAAAAAAAAAAGGCTTGTAGGCTTAGAAATTTATTTTGGTGTACATTATTTTTTTAGTCCATAAAAGAATAAGGTTTTTTTTATTTGCGTTTTTATTTATGTTTTTATTACATTTTATATTTTTTGAATTTGTAAAAAAAAAAGTGAAAGTACTAAAAACAAGAAAAAAATTACGTTTTCAGTCATTTTTAAATTTTTCCTATACAAATTCTAAAAATCAAAATAAAAATAGAAAATAAAAATATAAACTAACCAAACCCTGAAAGTTTTGTCTTGCTCCTTACATATAATAAATTTTACATATTTTTCATTTTAATCTTTAAAGAATGACAAATGTTAGGTTGTATGTCCTTATACTTGACATCATTTAAAGGATGGGAACGAAAAATAACATCAAGTATACGGATTAAACCAAAAATCACAATAGAATATAGAATCAAATTCAAATAATAAGGCTAAATGGACCAAAACAAAGCTACTCTTTTAGAGACTAAAATGAAAATAATATTCAATATAAGAATTTAAATATTAATTTAATAAAACTTTTATTAACCAAATTTCTTGGAGGGTATCTATCATTATATTCAAGAATTTATATCCAACTAGTATCAATCACTAGGACTATTTGTACACATTAGAATCCTATATTTAGCCAAAAGAATTTACTTATCCAATCTGTGTTTTGCTCCAATCAGCTACATATTAGCTATAGAAACTTTCAGAGCTAATTCAATATTTCTTGCAATGTATTGAGTAGAATAAAATGAAATAAAATAGAATAATTAAGTTAAATTAGAATAGATTCTTGCTAATAAGTGCTCTAAGATACTTATTAAGTAATTGTTAACGTTATTACTATTAAAAAATTAATTACATGTGTATATTTTTTCGTCTCTCAAAAATATAAAAAATTATATTTTTCAATAACATTTTATCACATTTAATTTTTTTAAAAATGCCCTTAAAATACTTGTTATCAAGTGTACTACTTTTTAATGGAGAACGTGTCATGCGAGTGCCCTTCTTTCCTTGGTATATTTAGTATCATACAACTTTTTAGCTTCTTTTTTTTTCTTTTTTGTGGTGGGGGAGACCAGAGAATGTGTCAATATATAATCATTAGAAAATGAAATAAAAATTGAAAAAGGCAAAGATTTATGCTGGAACGCACTGTCTCAGATTCTGATCAGCTAAATCGCATGTATATGGGACACTGGATATATATATATATATATATATATATATATATATATATATATATAGTGGATATTCAGCTGTAATTTTTAGTTATATATCTTCAATTTATTTAAATTTATTTTGTATTATAACATTCATAGTAATGGAGAAGAATGAAGAATTTTTTTTATTGAATTTTCGTTGGAGATGATACAGATTTTTGTAACCGGAGACAAGGACCTGTCAATCTGTCACTTGTCTTTGAAAATTTCTAATTTGATTCCTAACACTACATTCACTCCAAAAACATTCATCATTAATAGTCTATGGAATACAAGTGATGAGGGTGGTGTGTTGAGCAAACAGATAGAGTGTGTGTTTAATTGTAGTTTAACTTTATTTTGCAAACGTGATTTTAGTAAAAAGTGAAACGTAATTTTGGATATTTTAATTTTAAAAGTGATTTTGATAAAATAAATATTGTTTGGATAGTATTAATTAAAATCATTTTTAAATTTGTAACTACCAAAAAGGAAGTTATGTTTTTATAAAAAAATAATATTTTTCTAATATTTTTGAATAATAACTTTTTTTCAAAATTATAGAGGATATTGATGGACTTTACGTGTGGTTGTTTCTAGAAAAAAAATAATATGATTTTTTATTAAAACTATAATGTTAAGAGGATGATTATCGATCATGAGTGTGAAGAGTTGAATTAAGAGGATAATGACGAAAGTCTCATATTAGTTATGAATATAATTAAAAAGAGAGAATATAAGATGTTTTTCTATAAACCTAAACTTTATATAATATCAAAACATGATGACCTTGGTAGGTATGTGTTAAGATGAATATGAGCAAGTCCTATATTGTTTAAGAATATAGTCATGATTATAAAAGATCCAATCAAAGGGCAATTTAACAATGTTTCATCAAATAAACAATACAAATTATAGTATGTTTGCTCAACAATTACAACATCAAATGTAAATCATAAAACTTAAACTAGAACACATCAAATGTAAAATATAAACCTTAAACTAGAATAGTAAGCTCCATGATTATAGGTGCATGGGATTCACACCTTTTTTAAAAAAAAAATACCACTTTTTCTTTTTGAAAACTCAGTCCAAAAATATTGTTTTCGAAAAGTCAGTCCATACATGTTGTGTTAGGAAATCCCAGCATCTATATATGTTTTTTTGGTCAATCAGGATGATTCCGCACTAATGGGCTGAAGGTGAGTGAAATTGTGGGTGGTTGGGCAAGCAAGCAAGTCCTTAATATTGTTGAGTGTAACTTTCTATTTCATTATGTATTTTAGTTTATGTTAGTTTATAATCAACACTATTAATTTTCGTTGACATCCGTCACTAAAATTTTAAAAAGAATTCATATAAAATGTTGTGCTTATTATTAGATGTTAAATTTACTAAGTTTTTTTTTTTTTTAAATGTTCACTTTAGTCAAATAACTTAATTATTTTAAAGATCTTGTTAAACAACATTCTTATAGTATTTGTTAAGGTTCTTAGAATTAGAAAAATAATTATAAATACACATTATTCTACCTCTAAAAAATACAAAAAATTATCATTTTTAACATTTTTTTATTATATTTAACTCAGTAAAAAGTGTCATAAAGACACTAAATAACATTTGCCTAATTTTAATTATAAACTAACAATAGAGGCTAAATTACATCACAGAACATAATGTTATGAACAAACCTTACAAACTCAAAGACTATTTTTTTAATTTTCAATATACGTGAAAAATTTTAAATAATAAAATATATAAATGGAGGGAGTAATTTTTTAAAATTAATAAGTGTAAGTTCAATTTCTAATATATGTGAAAAACTTTAAATAATAAAATATATAAAACGGAGGGAGTAATTTTTTAATTAATATAAGTGTAATTGCATCTAACTAGTTGATCTAGGAGGAGTGCTACTTTGAGTAGTAGCTCCTCAATTTGAATCATAGTAGACACACTTTCGCCTATAAAAAAATTAAATTAATAAGTGTAATTTAATACTATCTCTATTCCTAATTATAAGTTCTTAAAAAAAAATATCACACAGATTAAGAAAAGTGTTAACATTCATAAAATGCATTGGTATTTTCAAAAAATATTATAAATGTTCAATTTAACCCTTATTTAAAACTCACTTTTATTTTCAAATCAATCTCCTCTTTTTTTATATTTTTTAGAGGTAAAAAAAATCATAATAAATACCCTAATTTTCTATGTTGGGAACTTATAAAAAAGAATACCAATTAATAGAAAAAAAAAAAGAATATCAACTTTTTTATTCAAGTGCTTATATTTAGGAATAGAGGTAGTATTAGGGCCCGTTTGGTGATCAGGATAAATGATATGATAGGATAACATATCATATCTGATTGGTAATTGTTGTTTGGTGAATTAATAAAATATGATAAGTTTATCCTATTGGCTTATCATATCCTACTCCTTAGTACAATTTGCTATCTTAAAAGTGAGTTGGGTTAAAAGTCAGCATGATAGAATAAGAGTTTTATTTCTGACTTTACCCTCACTTACAATATATATTCTCAACCTAACATTTATTTTTCATAAATAAATAATAATAAAATAATAATAATAATAATAAATAAAAAAGTAATAGTAAAAAATAAATATAAATAATAATAATAATAATGAAAAACAATAATAATAAATAAATAATAATAGACAAAAAATAAATTAATAAATTAAATAATAATAATAAAAAATAAAAAATAATAGTAATAAATAAAAAAATAAAAAAATAATAATAATAATAACTTATCTACTCTAATATCTTATAGACATATCAAACACTAAATACAATAAAAATTTATTTAAATTTATTCAACTCATATTTTATAATACTCTTATCCAACACTATTATTCTATTTTTTCTTATCCAATCATATTCCAAAAGTACTCTTAAACATTAAACTTGTTTGTTGGTTACCGTTGACACGAGCCTGTCTCTCAATTTTGCGGGCCCGGACCCACCGCGTCACGAAAATCAAGGCAATGACGACGGTGTCAGCGCTCAAGTGAACGACACGACCTTGACGAGACCGTTTGCGTTTATTATTAGTTCTCCCACTTCTCACTTCTACTACGATTTCTCTCCAAACACCAACCATTTTCTTCTTGTCTTTTTATTGATTACTTCTCCTTGTCTTTTGCTTCTTTCGAATTGAATTCTCCCTTACATGGAGGAACTTACTACCGATTCGGCGACGAACCGGTTCGAACCGGGTTCGGACAAGAAGGAGACCGGGTTCAGAGCGGAGATCGATACTTCGGCGCCGTTTGAGTCCGTTAAGGAGGCCGTTACACGATTCGGTGGACTAGGTTACTGGAAACCCATTCAAAATCAAAATCAAAACCATCATTCTCTGGTAATTTCTCTCTCGCGTTTTAATGATTTGTGATCTGTTTAGCAATAGCATTGTACAAGTGAGAAATGAGAATGGTGACACAATTTCATACTAGCTCTCTAGTACTCTTCACTGGAAAAAGGTTGAACCTTTTTGCTTGTGAAAATTTTAAAAATAAATAAATCGATTCATTTTTTATGTAGAGATTAGAGAGAGAGAATGTTGTGAGCTGAAATGGAGTTGTTGTTTGTTTGTTCGTTTATTAATATTAATTTAATGGTCATTTGTTACACTGCAGTCCAAAGTTTTAATTTTTTTTTATTATTTAATGTTAATTGCAATTTGTTTCTCAATGTTTAGCTCGTGGGTTTTGAATTAAGGGTTGTTTTGTATTCTGATAACTCATGAGTATTTGGGAGGCTAGGATCTGAAGAAGTAGATGCCTTATAACTTCACAATCATTTTTAAATTATTTATAATTAGCTGCTAATGTATTTTTATTTTTTACTGTGTACATTCACCATGAATCCATGACACCCTCTATTTCTTCCATCGTATACATTATACATATATCTTCATAATGCTTCACTGTTCTTTTAGTGCATGTTTGTCTTGTCTTATTTTGAAGAAGTAATATTTATTTATTTATTTATTGTTAATTTTATTAGTGGTCCTTTAAAATAAAACGATTTTATTCTCAAATTTTAAGCCTTTCCAAACATGTGTGAGTTTACACAAATCAAAATCCAGAAGATAAGACCATGATCTGATGCAGAACTAAGCAACTGGAATAAAGTTTGGCTAAGTAGAATATAAGAATAGTAACCCATCTTGTGTGTGTCACATATTCATGTTGAATTACACTTCTTTTTAAGCCTTTGTATTTAGCTAAACAGTGAAATTTTCCTCTGTTGTATATAGCAGCACCATGTTGAAGAGCTTGACCCTGGAAAAGTGCAGGAGCAAGCGGTAGTATTGGAGAAAGAGCTGATCCTGAAAGAAAGGGAAACACTTGATGTCTTGAAAGAGTTGGAAAGTACCAAAAAGCTTGTGGAAAATTTGAGATCTAAACTACAGACAGAAGAATCTGAAGCAAAAAAAATTAATATTCAGATGAGTGTGTGTGATAATACATCATCTGTCAACAAGAAAGACAAAGAAGTAGATAAGGAAAACCAAGCAAATCAAGGTTGTGTCCTGTATCCTTTGTCAGCTCCGGGTTTGATATTGATGGAATTGAAGCAAGCAAAAATGAATCTGAACCGAACTACAAATGACATTGCTGATGTTCGAGCTTCTGTTGAATCACTCAATAAGAAGTTAGAGAAGGAAAGGATCTTACTCGAGAAAACCCGCGAGAGGTTAACTCAGAATTCCTCAAAAATATCCTCCCTTGAGGAAGAGCTAAACCAGACAAGGCTAAAACTGCAAGTGGCAAAAGATACCGAGATCAAAGGCGGTTTAGATGATCCTTCGGTTATTACGAGAGAGCTCCAGCGGTTGAGTTCTGAGGCAGAGCATTTCAAGCAAATGGGAGAAGCTGCTAAATCAGAAGTCTTGAGAGCAATGTCTGAGATTGAACAGACAAAAGCTATGATAAGAACCGCTGAAATTAGATTGGTTGCTGCAAGAAAAATGAAGGAAGCTGCAAGAGCAGCAGAAGCCGCAGCCCTTGCAGAGATCAAAGCTTTATCTCATTACGAGAATTCACATGATGATGGAGTTACTCTTTCCTTTGAAGAGTATAATGCATTGACCTGCAAAGCTCGAGACGCCGAGGAACAATCTAAGAAGAGAGTGGTAGATGCTATGCTTCTTGTTGATGAAGCAAATTTATCAAAAATGGACATTTTGAAAAGGGTAGAAGAAGCTACAGAAGAAGTTAAAACCAGCAAGAAGGCGCTTGAAGAAGCTCTGGAAAGGGTAGAGGTTGCAAATAGAGGAAAGCTAGCAGTTGAAGAGGCGTTAAGGAAGTGGCGTTCTGAGGGTCACAAAAGGCGTTCTTTGATACATTTTTCCACCAAGTTTAAAAACTCATACCCCTCTCACCATCAAAGAGACTCTTGGTTATTCGATGTGAACGAGCTGAATATAATGGACGATGAAGCCAAGCCGGTTCTAAAGCAGACCCTTTCAATAGGACAGATATTGAGCCGGAAGCTGATGCTTCCGGAGGAGTTCGAGGTTGGGATGCTTCGCGAAAGAAGCTCGGCAAAACGGAAGGTATCGTTGGGTCAAATGCTAGGGAAACAGAACAATGATCTGTCCTTTGACAGGCAAGTTGAGAAAGAAAATGGTCAGAAGCCGTTTTCTGCAAAGAGAAAGAAATTCGGATTCGGTAAATTCTCTCTTCTTTTGACAAAGCGACAAAAGAAGAAGAAGCCAACTCTGAACTTGAGGTGATTTCAGGCTTGGTTTGATTCATCATTTTGCTCTTGCATCTTAGTGCTGACCAGAATGAAACTATCAAGTTATTGAAATAGCCTTTATTGTTGTTGCTTACCTTATTTCTGTCCATCGTATGCTATGGCTATGCTACTTGTAGAAATGATATATGTGGATTTAACTCTTGTAAGATGGTGGTATTATTTTCTATATGCCTAAGGTTGATCTGTTCTTTCTGTATTTATATTTTATACATGTATTGGCATCAATGACATCTTTCTAATACATGATACTCTTGCTTAATAACGTTCTTTTGCAGGATACATATCCCATTTTCTAGTTTTTGTGTTTTGTTTTGTTTTGTTTTGTTGTGTGTTCTCAGGCCTTAAGGGTAGGAATATATTTCAGTTATTTCTTTTTATGTATAATAAATATGATATGATATGAATTCTATATTGAATTCAGGATTCTGATTTAGGGTCACATCTTTGAAGAATCCGATTTCTTTCTACTCGAGTTTTGGCATTATGAATTGCATCCAACCATCCCAAAGTGGTGAAAACTTGAAAATGTTGCCAAAAAAGTTAGTCTTAAACAACTTGAACGTGGGTACGTAGAAACACATCAAGAAATGCATTTTTTTCTTTGTTTTCGAATGAGTTTTTCTTTATTAGAGATAGATCCATTAGCCTGTTATGTCATCTAGTTCATCATTGATTAATTGGATTTTGATATTAAACTCCATAATAGGTGATTGGCTTATTGGCTTAAATTTTATACAACAGAGTAAGAGGGAAAGACTTTTCTCAACAACTCTTCATTGGCTTCATTTCATGGACTGAAACTCAAATGGAATAAAGTACTATATGTATGTTTTTCGTTGAACCAACATGACTCAATAATAAATAAACGACACGGTTTGTTTCTAGTAATGCTTTTAGGTAGAGCTAACGGCAAGAAAAAACACACTCAATCATATGTCATACAAGATTCAAGGATCTTATTTGAAAAATTCAAGCTTTTGATGTTGCTCCACCAATATGCTTTCGGACAACTTCAAATATGATATATTTTTCTCTATTGTTTTTGTTTTTGCTTTGTGAGACAACTTCAAATATTAACTTTTCTTGCGTGCACATATTAGTTCTCTAGTCCTGGAGAGTCAAAGATTAATTTGTTGGAAAAAGTTTGAGTGAAGGGTCACGTTGCTCATTAACTATTAGTCTTTAATATTTTAAATGAAATATTTGAGTCTTTGATTTTTTTTATTTGTGAATCATTTTGGTTTCCGATATTAATTTAGTGTTAACGTCATTTAACGTGACACATTTAAAAATCATTTTTCTTTCCAAAATCTCAGAAATTAGAGTTTATTTTTTTGTACTGTACGCCATCTTTTTTCATTAAAAAGAGTTTTTTTAACCTATGAAGTGAGAACGACATAGTTTGATTGTCCAACATGTTATGTTGAACTTCCGTTACGGTTTCAACATTTATCTAACCCCATGAACCAAAATAAATTAAAAATCAAAATGTCAGTTCTACTCTTCACTTCTCACTTATTTACAACTCAAATAAAATTGAAAAGGATAATCAAAAACAGGTTTTAGCCGATGTAAAAGGGTTGTAAATGAAATATATTTACTAATGTGAGTATATCAATCATTTATCTAATTTGTTCTAGCCATAGAAATCATGAAGGTGAATTTTACTTCTCCAAACAAAATATTAATTTATGTAAAATAAAATTATGCTGTCTATAAGAGTCACTATTATTAATAGTCTTTTATCTTTATTTTTATTATTATTAATAGTATTATTATTATTATTAACCAACAAAGTTAATCAACAAAGGTCGATATAGTTGATAGATATCTAAATTTTTTAAGCATATTGACGGAGTTTGAATCTTGATCATATGCATAAAAGACCTTTGTTGATAAAATCAAAAACCCATTTTAATAATCTCTATTTCCCGAAACCAAAAAAATTAGTCTTTGATCATTGACTAGAGATTAACACACATTATTATTATAAAAATAACCTTTTAATTAGTTGTAAAAATTAAATCATTTGAAAAGTTTTTTCAATTTTTTATTTAAGTTATCAATCATACTAAGCTAATCCTAGAACAATCTTGTTTTTTTCGTTCTAAACACCTCAAATCTCGAACAATCTAGCTGTTTTTTTTTAAAAAAAAAATCTCCTAATAAATTTTTTTTTCTTTAAAAAAAAAAAAACAATAACTGGAGCCACTGCCTACAACCTCCTTTCTTTGTCCCTTTCATTCTCTTCTTCTCCAGCCCCTTATAAGTTAGTTATACCAGACAGTCACAAACATATTTATTATTCTCAACACATTGCCCTTTTTATTTTCCCCAATAGGTATTCTTCTTCTTCATTTTCCATACTCCTTGTTATTGCAAAATCGTAATTTTTCTTTGTTTCTCTCTCGCTCTGGATTCAATTTGAAAGCATAAGCCCTCTTTATTCTCCGATCATGTAATCGCACTGATTTATTTTCTTTCGTTAATCGTTACCTTGATTGGTTTTGCTATCATCGGATAAGTTTCTCTCCGCATTTTACTTTTGTGTCACATACCCTTAATAATGAATATTCAATTGATAAAATTCATTTTATCATTATTTTTTTGATATTGCATAATGCATTTTGGAATAGACCTTATATTTTGGAATAAACCTATTTTGGATTCTGTTTTTGTTTTCACTGATGGAAGCTAACATTGGTATTTGAAGTGCTTAGAGGCACCATGGAGAAAAGAATGGGGCTTTTGTTTCTGATTTTGTTGGGTGCTGCTTGGGGTTGTGATGCAAGAGAGCTAGCAAAGGGACAATGGAGCAGTATCACTGTGAATTCTGGTAACATTGTTGACTGAGAAATTGTTCTGATCTTTTTTTATTTTTATCTTGGTGCTAAGTGAGATGAATAGAATTTGAGGCTTGGATTGTTCTCTCTCCCTTTTATTCATCAATCTTAGAAGGTAGAAATTTTAAGAAGTGATGTGTTAGTATTAGTTTTTAACCATCAATAGAAAACAAGAGGAAAAAAAAAATGCTGGCACTGACTACCAGCTATTTGTCAAAATGAAGCTTAGACTGAATTAAAGGGTGGTGTGGAAATTTTGGAACCGGTTTGGTTTGGCAAATCATTACCTGTTTTCAACTATAATTATATATTGCTGTCTTGTTTTGATTTTATTTACTGCTTTCTCAAACCAAACACGTATTTTGTTAGTATTCAGATATGCCACTTTGATTAGTGATATATTCAGTGTATTCTAAAATGAGAGAAATAGCCAAAAGAATGGGATGAAGAATAATGATGTTAACATCCTCTGATGATCCATTCTGAAAGGTCACAAGTCCAGTTTTAACTTGTTATCTGTTAGTTTCCCCTACTTCATCTATACCAACCAGAAAATGCTTTGGAATAGAATCAGATTGCTAATACTGTTTCCGGTTGTGTAGAGCATTTATGTTCATCAAACCTTGTTGATTGGGGGTGCTCCAGTAGATTTGTAGATTCTTATGTTCACTTTAAATGCGAAAGGAAGACCAATCCTAATACCGCATTTCGAAACTTCTCTTTTCTTGAGATGAAATGCTATAAGCATAGATGAAATGTGGATGAAGTTTTCTCTCCGAAGCACTTTCCATAAGTTTTTTTACTAAAGGTGCCAATATGTCAAAAAGTAAAACAGGCAGCAGCTCTACTGTTGAGATGTTAGTTAAGTCTCACATCGGTTGGGAATATGGGTATAAAAGAGTATATAAAGGCGTGACAATCCTCCTATTATGAAGCTAGCTTTTATGATTGAGTTAGGCCCTAGCCTAAAATGTAAGATTGTATAATTCTCTGTTTAGTCTTAATGTGAGTCAGTCGCATATGTGTTTACTTGCAAACTTCTCCTTTGGAGTAACTTTTGGGATTGTGTTAGGCCCTAGCTTAAAATTTAAGATGTACCTTAGATTTTATTAGACCGCTGAAGCAAAAATATGGCTGTACTGCTTGATTGAACATGATGCATTAATCTTTTAACTCATTTTAGAATTTTGAAATACAAATGCTGCAGCTGCATCAGTATCTTGTTGACATATATTGTGTATGCAGAACTAAATAGAAAATCAGATATATGTGCACTTTGTGAGGAATATACTACTGAGGCACTTGATTATCTACGTGATAACGAGACACAGGTGAAGATCATTAATGCCCTTCACAATACTTGCGATGAGCTACCCTTTTACAAGCAGCAGGTTCGTCTTCTTTCCTGGATTTGTTGTATTTTTTCTCAGATGCTCTATTTTTCTCAATTTTGTGAAAGTTGACTTTGATTTCCTGTTATGTTGCTTAATAATCTAGCAACACTAGCCTTATTTTCTGTTACAAATATGATAATCATACATAATTTAGTTCTCATAAACACAGTAGAACAGCTCAGCTTTTGTTGATCCATGCACTTGCTCTTGCTTTGGTGAAAGTTAGAAGAAAATGAATGATATAAGACATTATGTAGGATGGAACTCTTTGTGCTGTGCATCAGTTATCAAGTAGCAGACAGAATAAAAAGTTGTGCTGCAACTTAGTAGTTTTTTAGATCAACCAAGAGTATTCATTAAGAATTAATACCCAAAATGTTCCCTGACTTTATAGCCATAGATCATTTTAGTCCCTAACTTTATCTAATTTAATTTTTAGTCCTTGATTTTGTAAAATTGGTCACTTTAGTACTTGACTAAACTAAATTGTCCATGCCATCTCCAAACAGAGTTCCAAATTCTATTGGACATAGAATACCTAACCCAAGGAATAGATTATGTGAATCCTCCACCATCAGGTCACAAAAGCAACAGTTATGAACTTATGATTATCATTCGGACCAAGAATTCCTCTATTAAGAAGATTTGAACGCGAAGGAATTCTATCATGTAAAAGTTGCCAACAGAAAATAGAGACTTTGACCGGGCTCCAGCTTTTCGAAAATGTTTTGGATATACTTATCAAGTCATGGTTTAATTCTGATGATGAATTATTACGAGAGTAAATGAGATAAAGATTAATAATAATTTGATCAAGAATATGGGTATTGTGTTGTATTATTGTTCTTGTTATTGTACAAAAGATAAAAGACTAATCCCTATTTATAATTGTACTAGACTCTTAATCTTAATTAAATAAGGAAACAAATCATGAGATAATAACGAAACAATCCAATCTCATGACTCTCTAAGACATGATTAAGATATTGTTTGATATTTTCGCTTATTCTTACATTATGCTTTTTTCCATTAAATTGCATTATAAGCACCCTTAGCAATTAATAGGTTAAAGTATCCTGCATTTTTTCTGCTCATCTCTGTTTGTTCTTTATTGCACAGTGCATCCAATTGGTGGATTATTATGCTACACTTTTCTTCTCAGAAATCACGTCGGTTCAACCAGGAGAACTCTGCCAAATAATCAACTTCTGTCAATCTGCAAAGATTTCTTCAAAAGTTCAAGGAAGTAGCTGTGACTTTTGTAAAGATACTGTTTCTGCCTTGCTGGTTAAGTTGAATGATCCTGACACTGAGGTTAGTAATTTAATCTGATGGTGTGAAAGTTTACCACTGTACCTTGTCCATCCTTATGTGGGGAAAATTTTCTACATTTTCAAGTTCTACTTTTCCCTTAAAACGTTATTATTTCTGTTTTGGCTTTATTCTTCCATGTCTTAATTACTGCTTGGTTTTAGTCACATTTTGTTGAATATACAACTAACAATTTAGTACAAAATATCAGCTAGAGATAATGGAGGCACTGTTGAAAGCATGCAATTCTGTGGAGAAGTTAAAGAAGGAGGTAAGAAAAATCTGAGAAACTCCTCATTTCTTTTCCTCTCTCATTTTATTGAATTACCCATGCATTGTTAAACAAACATGTAACATGGAATCTACCCTTTGATTACAGAAAATAAGTTGCAAATTTTTACCCAGTTGATTAGTAAACTACCATAGTTTGACCCACAGAAGTTTTCGTGTAATGATAATCTTAACTGGAAGGCTCCTTACCTAGTCAAATAATTCAACTCTAGTGTGAAATTTTTTGTTTACTCTATTCCTCAGTTTCTCATAGGAACTGGGAGTTTGTAAAGAAAGATAAAACAATGAACAGTAAAAGATGAAGATTTATTGATGAAGAAGGTAGAACAGTACTTTTAGGGATAAATCCCTCTAAGAGCTCTATGGCTTTTTTCCTAGAGCTCTAAGCCCCTCAATCTAGAGTAAACTCTACCCTAACCACTTGGTAACAATGCATTTTCTCATCTCCTTACCTCACCCAAAGTGATATTATTTATACTAATCACTTTACTAAAACCACCCTAACTAACCATTACAACTCAGCCCCAAACTAACTAACAACTTCGTAATTAAATCCTAACAGTTTCTGACTGCATCATCAATAGGACAAATCTTGCTACTTCAATTATATGAAGATGCTAAGAGGATGTTCCAACCTACTAAAGTGCATTGTAGGGCATTTATAGACTTTATTTTAAAGTCATACAATACAACATAGGTGTAATATCTTATGAATGATAAGATAGGCTTTAGCAAACAAACCTGAGAAGGATCCAATTCCTAAATCAAGCAGTCTCCAAATAGACTTTTGATGCACTTGAGCCACTTCTTCGCTACTATAGTCACATAATTCTCTCAATAACCTGCATACTGTGTACCGAACTGTTAGGGTTGACCCAAAAATGTACTCAATAATGTGATATATTTACTAAAGGTTGTTATTCGAACTGTGGGTAAAACTAAAAGTTAAAACTATCAAATGTTTTGTTCCAAATCGTGGCTAATCCTTTTCTAAAAAAATAAAAAAGAATAGTGTTTAACTCCAATTCAATAAATAATTTTTTAGGAAGCCTAATTTGCTAAATAATTTTAAAATTAGCTTCTTCTTTGTTTTTTTATTTTTTGTAAATTTGTCCGTACTAGTTCTTTTGTAGGAGATCTTGTAAAATTATTCTAAAGAGTGATAACTGAGAATTAACATGAACTGCGTACCAATACTCGCGTATTATATAACTATGTTCCCTACTAGGCAAGTTCACCTGTTCAACAACTAGAAATTTTGCAGTGATGATTTTTATAGTCAATTATTGCTATTAATCCAAGTTTTTTTCCCCTTAATCATCAAATTGCTTGCAGTGCAAGAGGATGGTTTTCGAGTATGGACCTTTGGTGCTTGTCAATGCAGAGAAGTTCCTGAAGACAACGGATATATGCACTGCATTACATGCTTGCCCAGCTTCCACTGCTGTTAGCCAGGAAGAAGCCTCAACCATGGAAGACGCACCATTGCTTTCTGACTCTTAAACCTTAATCATGGAAAAAGCACTTATTGCTTTAGTTTTACACTTGTACTGCTACCTAAATGTGCTTCTTGCTACACGATATTTACTACTCTTCTTATTTGTCAGGGTATATGATTCTGAAATGCCACCTTTGATATTATTATGTACTTCTTCACTTTGAGAGCAGGGAAGGTGTTTGTGTTTGTGTTTGAATTTCAGAGTGCTGTACATATTGTGTAAATCTTATTCTCTTTATTTTCTTCATCTAACTTCCAATTGCAAATCCATCAACTAATTGACTATCATAGTGACAGAATTTTTGGTCCTAAGTTAAGGATCCGCTTAAAAGAAAGAAAAAAAAAAGAAAAAAGAAAAGGGTATTACACTGTTCTTTTCTTGAGGTTAGCGTTACATGCACTTTGATCATACTTGTTTTGAAAATTATGAACAAAAAAAAAAAAAAATTAAGATTAAGAGTTCACTATTTTATACTTATTTCCTAAAAAATAAGTTTCTATTTATATTCAATTGTTTGAATAAGATTTTAAGACGTACAATGAAAAACAATTTCTGTTTTCTTGAAAGACGATAGAAAATGTTTCAAAATTTATTCATTATAATAGAAAAAAACAGAAAGTAAAATTTTGGAAAAATGCACCCAGACCCTTTGTTTTTGTTTAGGGACTCATTTCAGCATTCATTTCCTACATGATAAAACCATTTCAGAACAATACAGGATCGTGATAGCATATCGTGATGAGGAATCAGTGCATTAATATTTCATTTAACAATGGGTCTGCTTAATAATGATATACTTTTAGCAAATAATATTAGTGTACTAAGGACACTATTTAAGAGTTATAAAAAATATTAGAATATGTAATTTTTTGTATTTTCGATAGACATAAAAACGTGCACTTATGATTGTTTTTTTAATTTTAGTAACTTTAACTAGTGCCCTAAGAGTATTATATATCAATACCCTTATATAAAAAAATAGTGACAGCATAACATGAGGTTCATCACAATAAATTTCGTGGCTCAATTTCTATTCAATTTCAAGAAAATATTTCTGTAGTTCAATGCATTATCTAGTTTGTGGCTCAATTTCTGCATAACTTGGACATAATGTTCTTCACAATGTTTCTGCATTTTTTCTGCATAATGTTTCTGCATTATTTTTGCATAATTTTCTTTACAAGTTCTTCATAATGTGTCAACTTATGCGCACCCTTCCCAAGTTTAAAGATAAATACTTTACAAATTAACTTAAATAAAACTAAAATCGCATTCACAGATACACTTCTCAATCACAAGAAATAGACAATCTATAAAAAATAGAAATTAAATTTCATTCATTCATAACTTCAATTTCATTCAATACAATTTACAAAATAGAACTTAAATGAAACTAAAATCTCATTCATTTATTCATAACTTCAATGTCATTCATTACATCAAAATGTTACAAACACAGACACAACACAAGAACAATTACTTTCCAGGAGCCCCTATTCCCCTTGAAGACATGCCTCAAGAACCTTTCTCATTGCCTTCAATGGAAATCGCATCGAAACAGAACCTTAAACACCATTTCGAGGTAGATTGAGTAGAAGCAGAAGAATGGACACGAATTGAAAGAGGGAGGAGGACGAATTTGATAGGGAAAGGAATTCTTGAGTTGATTTGAAAGAGGGAGCAATAGCGGAGTAGAACAGAAAAAGAAAGATGCATCGAGCATTTTCTTCCCCTTTCTCCTTTTCTTCCATTTTGCCTAACGGTTACTTATTTTTCTTCTTTTGAAAAAAATTAACCATGGTTTAAAATGTGTAATATTCTATTGGAACATTCTTCTTCTGTTTCCATCCGTTAATTTAATGGGCTGAACTGCAATTTATTTGGTAGATCGGGGTGCAGTAAAATAATAGCAAACCTTAAGGAGTTTGGGTGCATTTTTTCCTAAAATTTTTAAATGAAACCTTTTATAATTATGAGTCCATTTATTTGAACTTATTTTATAAAATAAGTACTAATTTTAATAAAAAATATTTTTATAATTTTTTGGTATATTTATTTGTATTTTTTAAAATAATCAGAAGCAGAAAAATAATCTTATTTTAAAAATCAACTTTGAAGTGCTTCTGAAATTAATCAATTGTAGTAGAGGAGAAAAAATATTAAAAAGAGTGATTATTTTAATTTCAACTAAACATAAACAATTTATGATTATCAACCTAATCAATTAAAAAAATTTATTTTTCTACTTATCTTCAGAATCAATTATTTTTAAATTTAAACAAACTAACATATATCAAAGCATTAAAAAACTTATTTTAAAAAACATTAAATAACTTATTTTTAATTAAAATTCATTTATTTACTATTAAATTATTATATCAAAAGAAAATTAAAGTAATTCAATAAAATTTATATTATTTTATTTTTCAACCAAACAAAAACACATTTTTATAAAACCAATAAAATAACCTATTTATTTTATGACAAATGATACATAATACTCTAAAAATAATATTATTTAAGAAATTAAATATAATAAAAAATATAATTTAATATATTCTCAAAAAATAAAATAATCTACTCTTATAATTATTTTTCTAATACTTATAACTTTATAAATACAACGCTTGTGTTAAGCTATCTTTTTCGTTTTCTCTTTGCATCAAAATTCACAATCAATGAAACAAAAATATATGTCACCTCACCCTATTGTCTTTCTGTGTACCGCCGCAATATTTTCAAAGCAGATTCGTCAAAAAAAAAAAAAAAAAAAAACATCAGTTGTCAAATTGATGTGATATTCAAATTGTAAGCATTTTTGTCCTCCCATAAATGGCCTATTGGTTGTAGGAACTATATAGAAAATGTGCATAAAACTTCCAAATTCGAATTATTTAGATTTTACAGATAAGTGAAAAGAATGGCGATTAATAAGTATTATTAAGGTACAGAAATTGAAATTATTTAATATTAGTAAGTATTTTTAATTTGAGTCAAAATGTAAAGAGTGCTTTTTAGAATAATTTTAAATTTTCCTATCAAATACTCTTATAAATTCTCTTATTTATTAATAGTAATTGAGAAATGCATTTAAATATATTTAATTTTTTGTTTATTACTTACTTTTATAAGGTAGTAAGAGAATATATAAAAAAATATACCATCCATTGCTCTTTCATTTAACTAAATTAATTTTTAACTAATTTTTACTAAATTTACTTTCAAATGAATTAAGTTTTTCTTTTCGATGTACCAAAAAAAAAAAGAATTAAGTCTTTTCAAAAAAAATAAAAATACATGCACATTAAACATCTCCCAAAATTAAAGAACTGTTTGGTTTGTATTTTTATTTTTTGTTTTTATTTTTTATTTCATGTTTTTCTGAAATTTTATAAAAAAAAACTAAAAATACATTTTTAATTTTTCTTTTGTAAAATTTTTAAAAAAAAGAAACAGACTAAAAACAAAAAATACAAATTCAAATCAAACAGTCCTAAGATTTTCTGTTCCATTAGATTTCCAAATAAATTTCGTGAAGCTTTTGTAAATGATTGAATATTTGAATAATTGGTTATATTGGAAAGAAACTCTTTTGTCCTATACGTAATGCATCGTATATATGGGTAAAAATGAAAAAAAAATTGAGAATTATTTTGACGGAGTATATTGTTTTACATAATATTTTTTTAACGGTATCTAACTTGGACATATATCCCTCCTGCAAGAATAAATAGTTTTTTTTTTAAGGGAATAAATAGTGTTATGAATTTTGATAGTACTTGAATCAAAATTTATTTTGAATAAGCAAGAATTTAGAGTACAAATTATACTCATCCTACGATTACAAAAGGTTTACAATACAACATAAAAAGACAGTCCCACGAAAAGAAACCAAACAATATAAAATCGGATCAATAAAACACCAAACTAAAAGTTGAAGCTAGTATAAGTCCGGCCGGACAATAACATCAATGCACGAACGGATGAAAAAAAGAAATAAGATTCGCCTTCAACCATAACCAAGATTGAAACACAATGTTTTCAAAAATTCCCTCCTTATCCCAAGTTTTTCCTCTAAAGATGGCATCATTCCTTCTCAACCATATGTTTCACACACATGCAAACCAATCAATGGTCCATCATGATCTATACTTTGCATAGCACGTAAATAAACCCCGAAATGACTTAGTAGTGAAAGTTTTATATAATTTAAATGGGGCCTTAAATTCAAACTTTATTTAATATTATTGTTCAAAAAAAAAACTACAATAATTAATCCTCTAAGTTATCGTGTATAATTTTGAGAAAGCTTGAAAATAGGGCTGGATCGGTACATTTTGAGGCCTTAAGCGAAATTCACAACAAAAACTTATTTATATATATAATATCACTTTTTATTTTATGTCTTTTTTAAGATATAAAATTATTTATGAAAGTTTTATAATTAATTATATCCATAGATAATATAAGTAATTCAGTTATATACTTTTTTTTTTCTGTTATTCATTTAGTTATATACTTTATAAAACATATAGTTAATTTTAAATATGATTTAATTAATTTAAAGTCTTAAATATTTTGGTAGGGTTATTAATATTTTAATTTTTTTACCAAAAAATATTTTAATTTAATATTCTAATAAAATATTAATTTTACTTGTTCAATGTTTCTTTCAGTAAAGTATTATTGTGTTAATAAAAAATTATTTAAACATACTATAAATATTTTTTGTGGGCTTTATCAAATAAGGGACTCTAGGTGATTACATTTTTTTTGTTTAAATATATTTTTCATCCCTGTAAAATTAGGGTAATTCACTTTTCGTCATGCAAATTTTTTTGTTGATAAAAAGTCCAAACTTTTCTCCAAAATTTCATTTTTAGTCTCTGCTGTTAGTTTGGTTAGTTAACTTCTAACGTAACTAACGTTTCTGCCATACCAGTCTGCCACATATGCAAATTTGTTTCTCTATTGACTTTAAAAACTATATTTAAGGCTAATATAGCAGTTTGACGAGACAAAAACGTTAATTAACTATTGAAGTTTCTGCCATGTGAGTCTGTCACATTTACAAGTTCTCGACCTTATATTAATATTAAAAACTATTTATAATGCTGATGTGATAGCTTGACAGGATAAATCAGAAGCTATGTCAGCAATTAACTAACTAAACTAACAATAGGAACTAAAAATAAAAATTTTGAGAACAGTTTGAATTTTTTATCAACAAAAAAATATTACCATAATTTTACAAGAATAAAAAATATATTTAAGTTTTTTTTTTT
Organism: Cyamopsis tetragonoloba; assembly: GCA_037177725.1. Classification (NCBI taxonomy): domain Eukaryota; kingdom Viridiplantae; phylum Streptophyta; class Magnoliopsida; order Fabales; family Fabaceae; genus Cyamopsis; species Cyamopsis tetragonoloba. The sequence goes on along the minus strand of CM074121.1, from coordinate 7,836,236 downwards.
TTTCTTAAAACAAGATCCGGACCGGCTTGAAAATATTTAGTAAGTCTATTATCAAATCATTTAAAATGTAAGGACTCCATCACTTTTCTTGTTTTGTCTTTTCTAATATTGGTTATGTTTTGTTTTGCCTTTTCTCGTATTGTAGATTAAAACCAAGGTCTCTTTGTTTATCAAATTCCTTTTGTTTTCTTAGTATTAAGATATTTATTTATATTTTCCATTTTCCATTGAATGCAGAATGTCTTTCTCTTTTCTATTTTTCCTAACTCAATAGAAGTCAAAGTCGAACTCCAAAAAGGGAATACTCCCTCCGTGTTAGCATTGCAAGATTCCTTGAATTTAATTATTGATTGGTAAAGTGAAAAAAAAAAAGAATTAAAAATAAATAGACTTTCATTAAAAAAAAAAAATTTCAGATTTCTACTTTTTAAATTTTTTCTCTTATTATTATTTTTATTTAATTTTCTCAACCAAAACAATGGGTAAGGGTGAATCAGTAATTCTATAATGCTGGATACGAAGGAATTAAAAATGAGACGCTGAAAACGCCAAAATCAGAATCTGGAAGAACCGTGGTCCATGACGTGTGGACAGGTCGAACGTGACCACCAATCATATGCTAACACGTGTCCTTCAATCAAATGCAGCTGAGACCTGTAAAAGCAAACGTAAGTAACACGGGAAGGCTGTATCTGGCATTCTGGCTGGAGGAGACGAACCTGCTAATAAAAATATGACACGTGTCATACACTTATTGGGCAGTTTTGCGACTCACGGGAAGGCCGTTGGCTTTGTTTGTCGTTGAACGTTGAATCATGATTTTTGGCGAAGCATCATTTTGGACTTCCACATTCCGCCTCCCCCCAATCATACACCAAAAAATAGAACTAATAACCAAAAATTAAAATCATACACCTAAATTAACTATTTTCTCTCATATAAATTAGTATTATTTTGAATGGAAAAGTTTGTTTTATTTCTCTAATAAATAATATATACGAATTCAGAATATGAAATGATATAACTTTCATTAAAACAATTATTAAATAAATATAATTTAATGCTTGAATGTTAAATACTTTTTTTAAACTCCTTTTTTAACTTATACATATTTTTCAAAAAATAAAGTAATATCTTCTGATATGTTAAAGTTACGATATTCATTCAGTATTTTTATTCTAAATTTTCCCAATAGGTATTTTAAGAATACTAATATGTTTTAAAATATAAGTATATGATAGCTTTTCACACAATTTTAAAAATATAATTATTTCAGTAATTTAAAAAAATATAATCACTTAATTATAATTTTATCACTAAATAAATATAATTTACTATCTTTGAAACTAACAACACGACTAATGTATTACTTTAATAAATTAAAATAAAGTTAGAAAATATTAATAAATATACGCTGTGTTTTTCGTAGGTGCTTTTTATACAATATAAAATATGAAGATTTGCTCTAGGTTCTTATACATTTAAACGAAGGTAGTATTTATTAACCAGATTTTTTAGTAATATTTTTTAATTACTAAGATGTACTGTTTTTTTTATATAAGAAAATGTACGGTTTTTTTTGGTTCACCTGTTTTTTTATTATTTATGTTTAAGGTAATCAGTATCTACTACAATTAGCGATTAGGTCCACATTTCTTTGGGCTCACGATGATGACAATGATTATAGAATGGAACTGACACAGATGTTACCCAAAAAAATAAAAATAAAATAAAATAGAAGTGACAATTAGATGACTTGCATTTTTCTTAGATGACTTGCATTTTTCTTAATTAGCGACAGATTATTTTATAAATTTAATAGGTGCATCTCTGTTAATTTCATTATTACATTTTTTTGTATTATTACATTAATACATTTAAACTATATTTTTACGTACGTTTGTATAATTGCTTTTCAATTGAACTGAAAGAAGGAAAGAATTCAATTTCTAATTTTGTTATCATTCATAAAGAATATCAACGAATCAATCATAATGTATAACATACATGAATTATAATGAAAATTGATCTTTTCACATTAAAATTTATATATTTTTATTAAGTAGATTTTTTTTTTATATTCATTAATTGATTATAATAATTTTTCACCTGTTTTTACAAAAAAATCACTAATTTAATATTTCAAAAATAAAAACAAAGACTAAAAACCCGTTTGATATAGGCTTTAGTAAAATAAAAAGTAAAAAACACACAAATCAAAGTAAATATGAATGATTGAGATTATTAAAGCAAAAAAATCAAAACTACTCAATAGAAATAAATATTTTTAGTTTAAATGACAAAAGAATTTTCTATCTTATAGATTAAGTAAACAACATAAAAAAAATGGATGGAAAAAATAAACATTTACTATTAAAAATGTTTAACTCATTTTTTAATTGTATCTTTAATGAATTTACTTATATAAAATGTATTAACACTGAATATTTTTGGTTAATTTTAATTGTTCGTTTTTAGGTGCAATCGCGTTAAATATAAAGAAAGAGAATTTTATTATTTATAATAGTCATTTTATTTTATTTTTTTATAAGCATAATAGTCATTTTATTTGACTCAAGTAAGATGAATATAGAATAATCATTTTTTTAGAAAGAAATCATATAATATATTGAATAGAAACATCTTTAAAATTTTAGAAAGGAATCATTTATTTATTTATTTCCATATTAAAATATTCTTTCTTAAACATTATAAATATTTTCCTCTTTATTTGATTTGATTTTTTATTTTTCACCTAACCTTGTAATTATAACACTTGGAGACCCATATTCTAGTATGTGTAATGTAATCATTTGAGCAGAGAGAAGCAGCTTAGAAAGTCTTAGAATATTCTCTTTATGCTAAATCATCAACACCAACTTGTTCTCTGTCTTTGCTTCCAACTCCTCAATTAACGCTTTCCTTCTCCTTCTTCCTCTTTTCCTTCCATTATACCCCAAAACAGAGATCGCACAGCACAAAGTTAGAGAAGAAAATCATCTCAAATCATTCAGCAGGTAAGTGGACAATGGCCATTTGAATTCTCTTCTGCATGTTTTGTGAGTTAATTTTGATTCTTCTATTCCTGCTCCCCTGTTTGAAAAGTTACAAACTTGATTTGCTTCTCCTTCGAAAGTTTGGTTTTTTCGATTTTTCTTTTCATGGGGTTTAAACTGTTTTTCTGAATTGTTTCTCGCTGGAGAGATCATTCACCTTGATTTCAAAGCTTCGAAATTTATGCCTTTTTGAGTAATAGTCCATGTTTTCTGCGAGTAGTTGCTGCAACTTTCTGGATTTGGTTCCTATTATGTCCACACAAAGTTTAAGGTTTAATTATAAAAACATGAAATATGGTGTTTGATTGTAAATGGGTGAAATCTTAAGGACTATTTAGGAATTAAAAATAGTTCAGGGTGCCTATTTGCAAATGACCGAAAGTTTAGGGTATACTCTTTTCCGAATTTTATGTATCCTGAGAAGATCTAAATCTTGAATGTTATGATATGGTTGGATGGTTGTTGTTTTGATGTTTGTTTTGCATCTCTCTGTCTCTCTTTGTGAAAGGGTATTCTGAATTTTGCTTTTTGGTTGATCATAACACATCTCTCTTAACAGTAAATTTGCAATTTCTTTACCTCAATTCTTGTCTTGTAGAAGATTTTTTTGTTGCTAGTTACTTATTCTCATGAATTGAAACTCTTGTCAGTATAGTGAAAAGGACTTCATGACATGTGAAACAAGCATGAGTATAGGTAGATAGAATTGCCAAAGTTAGGTAATGAATGTAATGGAAAGTGGAATCACATGCATGTTAAACGTTGCCAACCCTGATATAGTTATGTTGTTTTTTTTTTTTCAACTTTTCCTTCTCAAGTGGAGTCACTTTATTTGTTTATGTTATTCCAAGCAGAAAACATGTCTCTCATGTTACGTATTGTTCTCAATCTGTTTCATGAAATTCTATTTAACAGCCTATATTTCAGTAGTAGTTGTTTAAACTTGTGTTCTTTTTCTTTTCATAAATCACTTATTTGTAAAATCTTTAGAAACAACTTCCCTGATTTTCTTTTCATAACCAGTTTTTCTTAGTCTGTTGTGGTAGAGATTGTTAAAGAATGGCATATGAAAGAGGTTATAAAAATTTCATGTGATTTATTTATCAGGTTAGATTTTGTGAGTTTACTAATTAAATGTTTGTCTCTGTTTCAGGTGTGCTTTTCATTGTATGCTGTTCTGCTTTATTCCTTGATCATTCTACAAAATTGTTAGCAAGACTATCTTCAGTGTTCACTAGTGTCATTAAAAAAATCAGGGAATGCTGAAAGATGTGCTTGCTAGTTAAGAACTCCATCATCGAGGCTAATGAGGTTGTGCCTCCATCCGAGCTACCCCTATTTCTCCTCGACGAGATTGGATGTTTAATCCACTTCCCATATCTATTTTCTGCTCAATTCACTGGTGTGGCTAGAAATCCCAGGCACTGTATCATTTCAAAGCACGATGTTTGTGAAGACGGTTGAGCTTTGAATTTCGCAAGAAGCAGTTTCCTGCTTCCGGCTTTTGTAATTGCCTTTACTTACTACTATTGATATTAGCCTGTTTTATAGATAAGTGTTGGAAAAAAATGGATCAGAAAGGAAGTGTGCTTATGCAACGATATGAACTTGGAAAATTATTAGGCCAAGGAACCTTCGCGAAGGTCTACCATGCAAGGAACCTCATAACAGGCATGAGCGTGGCCATTAAAATAGTTGACAAAGAGAAGGTTTTGAAAGTTGGGATGATTGATCAGATCAAGCGCGAAATTTCAGTGATGAGATTAATCAGGCATCCACATGTGGTTGAGCTTTATGAGGTATTGGCCACCAAAACCAAAATTTACTTTGTTATGGAATATGTAAAAGGCGGCGAACTCTTCAACAAGGTAGCTAAAGGAAAGCTCAAGCAGGATGATGCTAGGAGATATTTTCAGCAATTGATTAGTGCCGTCGACTACTGCCATAGCCGAGGCGTGTGTCATCGCGATTTAAAACCAGAAAACCTTCTATTAGATGAACATGGGAATTTGAAGATCTCAGATTTTGGGTTAAGTGCTTTGGCTGAAACAAAGCACCAAGATGGTTTACTTCACACTACATGTGGTACGCCAGCCTATGTTGCGCCGGAAGTGATAAACAGAAGAGGTTATGACGGTTACAAAGCTGATATATGGTCATGTGGAGTGATCCTGTATGTTCTGTTGGCTGGTTTTCTTCCATTTAGAGATTCAAATCTGATGGAGATGTACAGGAAGATTGGTAAGGCGGAATTCAAATTTCCTAACTGGTTTGCGCCGGATGTACGCCGATTGTTGTCCAAAATCTTAGATCCGAACCCGAAGACCAGGATATCATTGGCCAAAATCATGGAAACTCCTTGGTTCAAAAAGGGGTTACAGAAGCCGGCCGTTACCAACGCTGAAGACAAAGAACTAGCTCCTCTGGATGCCGATGGAGTATTGGGAGCATGCGAGAATGGAAGTCCTTTTGAGCTGTCAAAAGACTCAAAACCTTGTAACTTGAATGCTTTTGACATCATATCCTATTCTTCAGGCTTTGACTTGTCCGGGTTGTTCGAAGAGACAGATCAGAAGAAAGAAGTGCGATTTACCTCTAACAAGCCTGCCTCAATCATTATCTCCAAGATAGAGGAAATTTGCAAGCGTCTCCGGCTGAAAGTGAAGAAGAAAGATGGAGGATTGTTCAAGTTGGAAGGTTCTAAAGAAGGTAGGAAAGGAACATTGGGAATCGACGCAGAGATTTTCGAAATCACTCCTGTGTTCCACCTAGTGGAGTTGAAAAAATCCAATGGAGATACATTGGAGTACCAGAAGCTTTTGAAACAGGAAGTTAGGCCTGCACTTAAGGACATTGTTTGGAACTGGCAAGGAGAACAACCTCAGCAGCTGCAACTGCAGAATGAGGAACAACCTTCTAATCCTGCTATATCAGAGGTTGTATCACAACAAACTTCATGAAGAACGCGATTATCCATAAATTTGTTTTGTTTCTTTAGTCTTCATGATGTTCTTCGTCCGCGATATATTGACAGTTGTCATAGATTAAGGTGTTTAAGCAAATATGGATGCTTTCTTTACTTGTGTAATTAGTTTCATATTCTGGACATTGGAGTCTTTTGTTGTGTGTGTGTATTGACTATGAAATGGAATTCGAATTTTTCAGCTTAAATGATGTATGGAAAATGTGTATCTGGAGTAAAAATCCAAATTTTTTATTTTAATAAAAAATTGGTAGCGACAATTATTGAACTCTTAAATTATTGGGTTAAATATGTTTATACAATTTTGAAAAACATAATAAGCATTGTGGGCTTACATAGAAGTGTCAGGTTACTCATTCAACCCATTTTCATTGAAACAAAATCACAAATCAATAAAAGCCCAAAAAATGAGAATTCTAACATTATCCCACTTCCCTCTCCGGCAATATTAATTGGGATTTATTTTTTGTTCAAAAAAAAAATTGGGATTTATTTATTTTGAAATAACTTTACAAACGACTCTTAGGAGTGAGGTCAAACTCTCAAACATCTTTGGCTAAAATAATTTGTACATGTTTGGATAATAGCATATCTCTTTTTCTTAAGAGATGATTTTTTTAACTTGTGTAATATTACAAGTTAAACATTTTAAAAGAAAAGTTTTTCATAAGGAAAGACAAAAAATTAATTGAGTTTTATATTCAACATGCATTTATTACTTATATTTTTTTTTTTATTTTAAAATTCTTATCATGTGCAATAGTTGCACAGATTAAAAAAACCATATATATATATAGGCAGCCAAAAAAGAAAACTAAAGGACGTAGACACATGAAAAATAAAATCGAACACAGCTCTCTTCTCTACAACGCTCCTCTAATTTTCTCTGGACATAGTTTGCGAGGCTCTAGTGTCTCAAAATTGAGTGCACGAGTTCTAAGTCACCATTATATTAACCTTGGGGAGCAATTTTGGATATCGGGTTGCACTACAAGAGGTCCGCCAAAATTTTCTTTCAGGGCAGTGGCCTCCATACCACATCACAACGTATTCAACTCCTAATACCTTATAATACACCATCACAACAATAACATATTCATTCGAATAAAGTTGAATTACCGAAAGTCTAGTTCATCAATGATTATATAACTAATAGCCTCATTGTCATGATCATAATATAATATAATGTGCAAGTGTATGTACACTTCGTTGCATAATAGTGATCCCTTCGTGTTATTATGAATAAATCCTATAGAGTATCGATTTTTGGCCAACTGAATTTGGCCAACCCAATATAATAATAATATATATCTCTCTCTTGTATTTTATTTTTAAATTAAAAATTCAATATATTATTATTTTAATCTAATTGGTTAAAAGTTGGTCAATTGGGGTTGGCAAAATTTTTTTATTAAATCGTATTTGGTGTCTCAAGAAAGTACAATTGATCTCTCAATGGTGTGATGCATAACGCATGGTTGCTGATTTTATAGGGGTATAAGGGAGAAAAAATTATGTTTATGGAGTTAAGTTTAGAAAAAAAATGCTTTTAAAAAGGGTTATTTTTATAGTTTTTTTTTTTTTTTACTTTGATAATGTTCCCAGTTCGTTATAGAGGTGACTAATTTATCATAGAGGTTCTTACCTCACCATGAAAGTGTCTATTATTCCATGGTGAAGTAAACATTTTCACGGCGAAGTATGCATCTCTATGTCGAGGTAATGATCTTCATGGCGAGGTAGGAACCTTTGTCAAACCATGAAATAGTGTCACATTAAAAAAAACACGAAAATAATAGACACTTCTACGACGAGATATGAACCTTCATGGCAATTTGTCAATAGTGTCTTATTAAAAATAAAAACAACCTGTAAGAAGGTGGGAGGGATTGAGACCACCCAATTTTAGAAATCTCACCATCCCTTTATATATAAGAGTCATAAATTTATATATTAAAAAGGATGGTGTCACTCCCAATAGAAATGGTGCTAATCCATTCCACCCTGTAAGAATGGTAAGAAGCTCCATGGCGAAATAAGTATCTCCATGACAAACTAAGTAGTGTCAAAGTAAAAAAAAAAAGAAATCTTATAAAACTAGCTATTCCCTTTTTAAAAAAATTTCAAAACATAACTCCATTAAAAAAATATTAAGTGAAACTAGACCCATTAGCATAATTAACCGCATAACACACCGTAACTGATTTGAGGTTTTCAAAATTACAAAGATTAACACTTATTTAACTTTTCTATGTTATTTAATGATAAGTCTTTTTAAGATGTACCTATCGTTATCACACAATACGATGATAAGAATAGAAAAAAGTTAGTATTAAATACAGTATTTTTTTTTTTGGTAAATAAAAAAAGATGGTATTTACGGTCAAAAGTTCAAAAAAGATATTAAATATTTAATTTTTAAGTAAATATTGTTGTAATATCAAGTGTTATTTCAAAGTTTAGGAAGTCCCACATTGAGTGGTTTGGTGCATTGTAAAGCCTTTATATACTAAAGTAAATCTTAGGAGGTTAAAAGAGCTAGAAAGGGAATTGGGCTCGCGCGCATGAGTTTGGGCACCGAAGGCCCAACTCAGTGCAAATCTTCCGATTTCCCCCCTGCCCATGATATATGGGCAGTGTCGTAGACACAACTTAGGCTTATTTAAATTCTTTCTCTGGCAACAACAGCACTATCACATGGTTCTCATTGTAATATTTTACAACAAATATTTCATTTAATATATCATGTACAAGACACATATTAAAAAATCATTTAGCGATTTATCTAATTCTTTTTCTTTTGGTACATGCGAGGGGAAAATCCCAAAAGAAACAAAACTAATAACAGATACTACGAAGATATGAAACTCCAACAACATCTTGGCAAAGTAAATTAGAACACACTCTAATTGGTGACGGGTAAACGTGAAGACCAACAACCACCGTCGAATCTCTGCGTCTATAAGTTGCAACATTATCCAAAACATTACCATAAAAGGTGTGCTTTGATCAATTAATCAGGAGGAATAGCTCAGTGAAAGGGAACTAGTTTCACTCTTGGAAGAAGTCCACCAAAAGAAGCACTCTCGTCTGAATGATTAATTCTGCGCAATATACCAACGCATTTGTTCAATAATTTCGCCAAGAACAAAAGATCCATTGTCATCAACAACCTTATTCTCCTCATCCTCCAAATAAGCCAAACCAAAATTGCAATGGTTATCCATTTCAAGTCTAGCACTGTTCATGATATTTAAACAAACAGGCACTTCAATTTTTTTAATTTGAAATAAAATACTACCTTATTTTTTATACAAAGAAAATATGGAATTTTCATTTTTAAGGAACAATATAAACTTGTTCATTTATGAATTAAATTTAAATTTTGTTCAGCAATAAATATTTATATTTTTTATGCTTTATACTAAATTTGAATAATGCAATGCCTTTTTTTTTTAAAAAAAAAAACTACTTTATTATAAGCCAAAGAATATTATTAATATGAGTACAAGAAGTACTTCTAAGAATAATATAAGAAACATCTAATAAAAGAGCTTTCATAATATAAATTAATGACTCAAATATTAGGAATAAGAGTTACCAACTAGAAACAAAAACAACCCAACTATGTAATACATAACAAAAGAGATCATGATTTATGACTTTCCCAAGCATGTTGCTTAGTTATTGATCCATTCCTATATCAAACAATTAAAATTAGAGTTAGAGACTTTAAGCCATATCCAAGAGAGATAAGTAACCATATCAAGCACTTTTTTTGAGTTCTAACATTTGTACTTTAATGTAACTTCATTCCTTATTAGCCAAATTGCCCAAATGGCGGTGAACCAAATAGAGTGTCACGCAAACTTTTTCTCTTCAACCCTTTACACAAACCTAAAAATTGCAAATACTGTGCCCGTCTATCCACATGCATGACTGATGACAAACCTAGCCACTGTAGCACAAGGTACCAGACCTCACTTGCCACCTTACACTTGAGAAACAGATGAGACGGTAATTCAACTTCAATGCACAATGTGTCTTCTATTCGCAATATCTCTCTTCGTGCTAGACATTCCTTGCATGTAATTTTATCCGAAAGATATCTCTAAGCAAATGAAGAGACTTTTATGGATACCTTTGTATGCCACATAAAAAAACCTTAATAATGAATATTAATAAACCATTAAAAAGATTATAGAGAAGAGAAAAAGGAAAAAAACCCTAGTTCTGATTTCCTCGAATCGTATCCAAGTCAACGGTTATTGAAGACGTGGCAATTTCTAATTGGGCAGTGATAGAAGCAGGGTAACAATAGCATTCCTTTCGAACGCAATATAAATACGGTGGCAGGTGGCAACCCTGCTCTCGCTATAAGCTCCAGATCTTTCTTCTCACACACAACTCAAATACAAATACCTCTTTCTCTCTCTTCTCTCTCTATATCTCTTCCTCACAATCTCTGGACAAACGAAAACTCACTACAAATCTCAATTCCTCAATCTCCCTCTCCTATAAAAGAACCCTTCTTTCGAATCCTTCCCGCTTTCTCCACTCTCTTTTCTTCCGCCCTCTTCGATTTCCCTCGCTCACAGATCCGAACCCTAATTCTTCGTCACAGGTCCGATTTTCCGATCCCCTGGTTTAAATTGACGTATATAAACCTCAATTCGTCCTTTCTTACCTTTTCTCTTCAAGATCAAAACGAAATTTCGGTTCGGGCGTGAAAAATTATCTTCAACTGTTTTAGGGTTTTTTTGAGAAAACTATTCTTTAAAGATCTGGGTTCCTTTCTGGTTTTTGTTATCGTTTTTTGGATGAAATTCTTATGTTCAGAAGAAAAAGTGGTTTTTTGGGTACTGATTGGTGTGGAACATGGTGTTTTTGTTGATGGGCAGCTTTGTGATTAGCTTATAACATTAGGGTTCATGGCTGACCAAGGATTGGAAGGGAGCCAACCGGTAGATCTACAGAAGCATCCTTCTGGGATCGTGCCTACCCTCCAGTGAGTATCCGTTAGCTTCCTCTTACAGATTACATCCGCTCCCTTGATTGGTTCCAATTGCAAGCATCATATGGATAACTCTGAAACTTTTGTTTGCTCCATTGAATAAGAGGAGGTTTTTGAGGTGTGGGTTGACATTTTTTAATTAAGTGACCTGTTTAGTGATGGCGTGCATGGTGTCCTTTTTTTCTAACTTACATGATGGTGGTATTGAGCATTCAACCTGTAAATAATGACAAAAATGTTTTCTTAGTTACTCCTTTTGAATAATGGACGATGATTTTGATGATGAAGTCTGTGCTGTAACTATGACTAGTATAGTTGGGGGCTACATGTGGGACAATCAGATTGTGGGTTTTGCTTGATTAGTGCTGAAGATGTTATCGTGGTCATTATGTCTTATCTTTACATTCCATTAATCGTAATTTAAGAATACTAAATAGTGATTTTAACTAGAAATAGCCGCTGGAGAAGCTGCGATATCCTTGTCCAAATCATATCTGGGATTATTTGTACTATATTGATCAATGGATGGTTTTACCATAAATTTTTGGAAGTCCATAAAATAAGAGTAAACCACCAAATTAGGACCCAAACTTGTACAATGGCCTTTACATTAGTCCTTAAGCTAAAGAAATTTTCATAATAGTACATAACTTGTCAATTTGTCTGGCATGTTAATCCCTCCCTTGACGAGGATTGGTTTGCTTGACAAATTGCAAGTTTAGGGACTAATATGACTGGAAATTGATAAGTTATGACTAATGGCTAATGCTCAGGTTTCTTTAGTTGAAGAACTAATGTGAATACGGTGTACAAGTTTAGGACTAATTTGATGGTTTACTCCAAATGTAATGAAACAATCACAAAATGTTTGACAGATCATGTGAGATACCAGCTTCCTTTCATAGATGGATGTCTTTGTGTGTCAAACTTTAGATGTGCTTCGCGCCACTAGCATTGCTCATCACCGAGTTACAAATCTCGTTTTAACCTGCCAAACTCAAACAATCTCTTCTACCAATTGATGGCCCCCCAAAATCCATTGTTGTCAAAATTATTTCTACCCCTAGGATTATATGATTTACTTAATGTTTTGATACTGTGCACACCTAGGGTCATAGTCTGGTGGGATTGGTGTAAGACCACAGAATAAAATTGTAAAAATGTTAGGATTGGTGATATGAAGCGAGTTGGATGGCCATGACAGTGACAGATGTAGCTAGGCAGCCTGTGACTGAACAGGATATTAGTCAATCATATTAGTTAATCATATTATCATATTTTATTGCTAAAATACTCGTATATTTTTGTTTAGGTTGTTACAGTTGCATAAATTGCAACTTTTCACTTCCCTCCCCTTCTAGATAGGATCTCAAGTTTGATAACCTTGCACACAAAGATTAAATTAAATTTAGAATAGAAGCATCCTTTTGTGCTACTCTTTTGCACACAGTTAACTAAATCATGGAGTCACTCCTTGCAAGAGGTTTTGAGTCTATTGACAATTTACCTTGGAATATGTAATACATTAGCTTTCTATTTACATTGGGATATATGATAAATTTCTTCTATAGACATGAAATAATCTGATAAACAAGCTGCTTGTACTGCTAGAAATATTGTGTCAACAGTCAATTTGGACTGCAAGTTGGACCTTAAAACGATTGCACTTCAAGCTCGTAATGCAGAGTACAATCCCAAGGCAAGTTTCATTTGCTGATACTGCATTTTACTCTAGTACATGTACTAGTACATGTATGTTCTCAATTATGCATGTGCTTTGCATATGTTTTTAAGAGAATTTATGAAAATTAAGCAATTAGTTCTCTCAAAAACATGTGTTTCCAAGCATAGCAAACTTGATGGTGTCCAGTCATTATCCTGTGTTTTGAAAATTCAAAGTCTAGCATTTCTAGAATCTGGACTGGAAAAGCTTGGTTTGATGATTTGATCTAAGACTAATATCTAATTGATGTCTGTTTTGATATCAACTACGTATCACTACTGTTTTCTTTAAATCAATAATTTGCCGCTGTGGTAGATATTCTAGTTCTAGCTGGTCATTTGTATGCCATGCTGATGTCTATTATGTGATTCACTGCAGCGTTTTGCTGCTGTCATTATGAGGATCAGAGAACCGAAAACTACAGCACTTATTTTTGCTTCTGGAAAAATGGTATGCTCTTTTGCTGCTTTACTTGTCTCTCTAAGTAGTGAACTTCATTCTTGTTTTGAACATTTTCCTAAATTAAAAAAATGTGAAATTCTACAATAATTTTAAATATACGGTTTTGTTATTGAACTGTTTTCTTATCTCCTATATATGTGATTCTTTTTTCTTTTTTTTTTTGGTGTGGTGCTCGAAGAGGATTTATAGTTCTTATTGTAAATTATATTGATATTGATTGGTATGAATAGGTTTGTACTGGAGCCAAGAGTGAGCAGCAGTCTAAGTTGGCAGCAAGGAAGGTATGTTATTGTTCTTTTTGTATTAATTCTTTTTCATATTATTGGCAGATGACCTGGGGGTTAATTGGACTGGGAAAATAAACCATTTGTGGCAGCTTTGTTTTTAGCATATCCATCCTGTAGTTTGGAGTTGAATAAACTTTGTAAACTATTAGACAGACATAGATGGTTTTGATGTCCCCTTCACGTGTGTAGTATTTTATTTTCTTCAGTTGGGATTGAGATTGCTCCATTTTTAAGAAGTTTTGTATTTTCTAATATTTCTTTTTTTCCCCCTTCCCTCAGTATGCTCGTATAATCCAAAAGCTTGGCTTCCCTGCAAAATTTAAGGTACTACTTCCAAGCTTCTTCATTACCTTAACTGAAGTTGTATTATCCAATATTGTTCATTTATTTGTCTCAGTCCTAAGCAGTGCTTGATTACTATTTGGTTCTTTGGTATTATGCTTTAGGATTTCAAGATTCAGAACATTGTTGGCTCTTGTGATGTAAAATTTCCCATAAGACTGGAGGGTCTTGCATATTCCCATGGCGCTTTCTCCAGTGTAAGTAATTTATTTCATAAAGAATTCTTAAGAGTTGATTCGAGTTTCTGGTGACTTTTATGGGATAAATTTTACTTCACAATGACATTGGTTAATCGTATCTCAACATTGGAGTTGGAGATTACTGTGTTGCTAACATAAATTTGAATGATACTGAGTTAAAGGTTGAAAATCAAAACTAATTTTGATGGCGGTAAAAAAATTACAAAGTTGGTGTTATTTAATTTTATTGTTCAGATGTTTAGAAGCTCTTTTGACCCTAAATGCGTGGTTTCCAGACATTGCAGATACTTATGTGCTGTAAAGGTTTTTTAAGTATTTAAAATTAAATTTGTTGGAAATGGTAAAACATAATGGGTAGTATATGCGTGGTAAAGTAAGTATTATTGGTGATGGAAAGGCTGGCTATCATCATTTAATTCTATGGGTGTTCAGTTTAGTCTTTTTGAATGCATGCACATGTGTGCGCGCTCGTGTGTCTTTGTAGTGAAGTCTGGAAGTTGAGGAAAATGGTGTGCATATTTGGTGATTTTTTCTTGTTTGTGGTGATAGTATGAACCGGAGCTTTTTCCTGGACTAATCTACCGTATGAAGCAACCTAAGATAGTCTTGCTTATTTTTGTCTCTGGAAAAATTGTTCTGACAGGAGCAAAGGTAATATTTTTTTTGCTTATACTCCCCCATATAATTTCCCTCCAAGCTTTCTGGCTCACTTGACTAATTGTTTTATGTTTCCAATTTTAGGTGAGAGATGAGACTTACACAGCCTTTGAGAACATTTATCCTGTGCTTACCGAGTTCAGGAAAAACCAACAATGGTATGGACTTTGCATTTAACTCTTTCATTGGAACTTTTTGGGCATAATTTCAATGAATCCACGTCATAAATATGATTATGAGCTTCTGATTTCATGTTTAGATTCTTTGATTTTATGACAGATTGTTGTTCAAGAGCAGGAGCAGTATTCTGGCAGAGAAGTTCGTGGAACTGTAAATATTAAGACAAAGGAGACATCTGAATTCATATAAATTAAGACAGCTGTTTGTGTTTTGTTGCTGTTTTTCTGATGGGTCTTGATGTAGTTAAGTGGACGACATTGTTCTATTCAATTGACTTCAAGAAAAAAAAAATTGAAAAGAGATTTTGAGGTGTCAAAAGGGGACATAGGAAAGTGGGGGAGCTAGATGGAAATAGTATGTTGTGAGTTCTGACTGTTTGGGCATCTCATGAAGTTTTAAACTGTTTTGATATGATAAATTTTTAGCTGTTAGTGCCAATTGACCCTTATCAAGTTCTCTGCCTAGATTATTGAATGTCTTTTTTTTGTTGTTGTTGGATAATTAGATTATTGAATGGCTTTTAACATAAGTAACTTATACAACTTGTGTATGATACCCCCTTTATTTTAACTTGTTATAACTAGTTTTAATGACAAAAAAAAAACAGACCTACCAGTCACCTTGGCCACCCTTCTCCTCCCTGCCTCCTCCATTTCCGACCATCTCCTCCCCATCTCCGTCTGCCACCTCCTCTCTTTCCACCGTGCCAATGGCGCTGCCCTTCCACGCCAACCACCACTCCTTTCACACCAACCACTGCTGTCGCCACCGAAAAGATAGATCTGATATTTCTTACTCCAAATCACATATCTTCCTCTGCCGCCACACCCATCCTCCTTCCTCCACTGCCCCTCCCGCCTCCGGATCCTCGTCCGCTGCCTCTCGTTCCCTCAATTACGGCGTTGCGCTTGAGATGGGAATGTTCGTCGTCGCTCCGCTTCCTCCTTCCACCACCACGAACCCTCCCTCGTCTCCGATCCTCACTCCCTCAACCCCGCTACTGCACTCGGCGTCGGCGTCATCCCTCTCCTCACCACCACTCCCTGCAACCTCGACCCCGATGCTAACCTCCTCCCGAATCATTCCCTCATCTGGAATTTACTTCTGGCAGCAGCAGAATCACCACACCGGAAACCTAACTCCTTCCACCAGCCCCGTCGGGGGCGGCACCGTCACCGCATCCGCCACGAGCGGGGCAACCACCTGCCAAGACTACGGAAACCAAGCGAAGAAAGATTGTGCCAACAGACGGTGCAGAACGTGCTACAAGAGCCGCGGGCTAGAGGAGGAGCTATGGTGGTGGTAGGTGAGGCTATGGTGGTCAGAGATGAGGCTACAACGGTTTGGAGGTGTGGTTGATGGTAGTGGAGATTGGAAAGTTGAAACCTGTCCATCAGGTTGCCTTTCCATCATTTCAACCATTAAATAAAAAATTATTAAATCCAATGACAAAGAACATGTGAGGCATGGTACCTCACTTATTTTGGTTACTTATAATAAATGCAACCCTTGAACTGCTCGTATTCATAACTTTTTACTTTTTGTCTTAGTGAGTAACTAGGATTAGAAATAGGCCAGACCGCTCGACAGAGGTTTAAATAAAACCTATATTAGGCTCAGACTAAGGCTTATTTAATTAAACAAGTCAAGTTTTAGGCTTTTTAAAAAGTTGTTCATTTAAATAATGATAATTTTAGAGGTAATAATTATAATATGATTATATATATATATATATATATATATATATATATATATATGTTATTATTATACATTATGTGAAAGTTTTAATATGTTTTATTGTACATTTGTTGTGTTAATTTTTTTTTACTGGCTTATTATTTATGTCTTTAGATGTATTAATTTATTTAGAAGTATGTGTTTTAAATAATTTTAGGGATTTTATTATGAATTAGACTTTTAAATGGATTTTTTAGGCCTTAAAAAAAATTGTGACATTTAATAAATTAGGTTTAGGTCTCTAATTTTAAAAATTAAGTTTAGGCTTTTGATTTTAGAAACAGGTCTAAGTCTAGCCATTCAAAGTTTATTTCAGCCTAGCCTATTTTTATCCTTAGCAGAATGCAAGTTTTTTTTTTTTTTTTGTGAAACATGGAAGCCATGGAGTAAGCCAACAGTGTAACATTAATATTTTGATTAAACTGAAAATACCAGTCCATTTATTTTGTTGGTGGTATTATTATGTTATTATATTAAATAAATTAAAATTATGTAAGTTTCGTTATGTGTATAAGGTGCTACCGTGAAAGAATAAAGTACACGAGCAATGCTTTCTTGACCGTCTGTCAACATTAACCTTCATTTTTTAAAACATTAAATTTATTTCAGTAAGGATGTTTTGTTTTGCAATTCTTATTTAAAATATTAAAATTATTTGGGTGTTTTTGTTTCAACTCAGCATTAGAATTTTCTTTGACACCCAAGAGGGAAGAGTGGTTATTAGTAATAATAATGAGTCTATAAGTGTAGTTTTAGTGATGGAGAAATGCAATGGTAGATTGAGATAGATGTTAGAGAATAGAGATGCAACAATTTTTGGTTTGTTTTAGGTGGCATTTACAGTGCTACATATGCATGTGTAATTAAAGGTTTAATTGAAAGGAGTTGGACTTTCAAATCAAACCGACCTTAGCTCAGTTGGTAGAGCGGAGGACTGTAGTTGGTAGAAACCAAATAGATATCCTTAGGTCGCTGGTTCGAATCCGGCAGGTCGGATTTTCTGTTTTTTTAATTTTCACGTTGTCCTGTTTTCCATTGTCATTTAACGATTAAAACGTTTACACTTTACAGCTTGTCATCAAAATTAAAAGGTTATATAGTTTACAGCTTGTAACTAAATTTGCAGTATTATTTTGATATAAATATTTCATTCTCCTCCATCAACTAATTTTTTTTTTTGTATTAACTAGAATTTATAAAAGGATTTTGTGTTTTTCGTACAAAATTAATATTCCGCATATAACTCCTATAAATATTTAGAAGCAGTTCCCTAGCAAGGTAGTGTGGTTGTTAAAAGAGTGAAGAGTAGCAATTCTTTAGTGACTAATCGTATATAACTCCTATATATATTCACTACATTTACTATCGAAAATAGTGACTAATCTCCTCCTCAAATTAGTTCACATAAAATAGTTGTTAGGCAGTTACAAAATGTTGCTTCACTTCTACATCATTAGCTTGGGCCTAATAAAAAAATACTCCTCTATATAATTCTTCCACTTATAGAGGAATCATTAGGGAGAACAATTACGTTAATTTTTCCAATTTGAAAATGACAATTGATTGGCGCAAATGTAAATAGGAGTTTAATTACGTGTAAATGTATATATGGCTTTTGCTTATAGTTTTGGCTGATATAGCTAATAGCTTTTTTCATGCATTTCTCACCAAATTAAATAGGAAACTTGACGTTGTGGACAATATTAATTACGTTGCTCACCTTTTCTTCGTTGCTGATAATTGTTTTGACATTCTCTGTGGAAATTGGCTGGGGCAAATTCAGTGTTATAACTTTTACTACAATTCTGCAATGAACACAATATTTATGTATTGAATTCAACCAATTAATAATTTTAAATATATTAAGAGTCGGTTTGTTTATGCTTATTTTTGTATAATAAACACTTATTTTAATAAAAAACGCTTTTATAAATTTTTAGTATGTTTATTTGTGATTCTCAAAATAATTAAAAACAAAAAATAATTATATTTCTGTTTATTTTGAGAAATAACTTTGAGTAGAAACAAAATTGCTTCTCAAAATAATCAACTAACGTAGTAGAAGAGAATTAAAAAAATAACCAATTTTTTATTTGTCTTTAGAATCAATTATTTTTAAGTTTAAACAAACTCGCCCTAAAATTATAATAACAATAAAACTAATTGTGATAAAATTTATAACCAAATTATATATTTTAAATATTATCTAAAAATTTTAATTAAGTTATGTTTATCATATAGGCCAAACTAATTGTCTAAACATATATTTTTTTTTATTTTCTCCTCTAATTAATAAAAGTTACAAATTTATTTTATAACTTTTTATTTTATTTCAATTTCTTTCTTTTTCAGTTGTTCTATTAAAGAAATAATGGAAATGTCGAAAACGACATCATTTTAACTTTTAAGGTAGAGTTTATGCAAAGTTGGCATTTTTTATGTCATTTTCATAATTTTTTGTTTGTCATTTGAAAGATTTAAGGAAAAATAGCACGAAAATAGAATAACAAAAATTATAAGATTGATTTGAAATTTTTATTAATTAAAAGAAGAAATAAAAAAAAATAGAAGATTAAAATACTAACTTAACCTATGGTATATTATATATACTCATGGTAAATTTGGTACTAAATATAAAAAAATTATTTTTTTGAAGTTTGCTCTTCTGAAGTTTGAATTAACAGCTGAGGTGGCATCGATTAATTATTACTAGCTGAGGTGGCAATTGATGTAAATTTGGTACTAAACTTTATTCTGCTACAAGCTTAATTATTACTTTAAAAGAAAGCTTAATTATAACGCTAAAAAGAAGTTTGAATTTTGAAACCTTCATTGTTAAAAAAAAATTAATTTTTCGACTTAGTGCAATAATATCACTAAATTATAAAAGTAATTGAAATTTAAATGGTAATGGAAAAAATGGTTATTATGTTAAAAGCCAAATAAAAGATATCTTTCAAATTTAAAATGATATGCTGAATATTAAGCATGTGTTTGGTTGACTAAAACTAGGGAGTAAAAAATAAAGTAAAAAGAAATTACGAAAGAAGAGAAATAGATAAGAAGAAAGTTTTTTAATTTTTTTTTTTAAAAGTCAGTTTTTTTTTTATTTCTTTCAAATCAAATAAAACAATTTGTATCATTATCTATTTTTTCGTTCTTTTTCAATTCTTTTCTCCCGACCCAACATAGGAGCTTCTTAACAAATATGAACTGCACTTCCTCCAAAAAAAAAAAAAAACTCCTAAAATTAGAGTATTTGTTTTTCAGTTGTTGGCTGTATTTTTTTTATTCATAAGAAAATAATATAATTGGAGATTGAATCTTATACCCACACACGTATGTTTCTATGTGCTCACCAACTGAGCTACATAACTTATATTGGGTCTCCAAATTTGAGTTTTCAGTTTAACTAATTTGAATTTAGCATTTGTGAAATTTATAAAAGTACTTTCACAAAAATTATTCAAACAATATTTAATTTATAAAATTTATTTTTGAATAAAAATAAATAAACTAATTTTTAATAGACTTATTTTCACTAACTAAATTTTATCATCCAAAAACCAAATAAACACTATGAAAGCAGTTCTTAAAAGGAAAAAAAAAAAAGCAGTTCTTAAAAGGAAAAAAAAAATAAAAAGGAGAGACAACAGTTTGGTATTGCGTCGCTTTCCATATCATTCAGCTTATATTCCAATTGTTTTAGGACAAATTATTTTTAGTTGCATATATATTATTGTAATTGGAGAACAATATTGTTAATAAAAAAAGGTTTCATTTGTGTCTTATTAGCAGTTAGTGCTCTAATCAGCAAATAATTAACCAATAGTTAATTATAGCATAAAGTTCATGATTATATTAGGTGAATAAAGGAAACGCCTAGAATAATAATTATGATGTAAATCTACGCTTTCTGTTTGAACTTTAAACTAATAACCCCCAAACTGGAGTCGTCACTATGAATAGATTGATAACGCGTGATGCATGCTAATAAGTTCAAAAAAAAAAATATTGATTTGAAATTCACTTCTTTTTAGTCTTAAAAAAATATTACTCAGTGAATCATATATGTAATGTACAATTTAATTCTGATACTTAAAATATGTTTTTATAAACAGCTAAACAAATCTCTCTTATATGGTTTTAGAGATTTTGAATTTGTTAGTAACTGACATGATAATTTACATAAAATTCACCTAGATCTAGCTAAGTGAGCAATCTTCAAAGCCAATATTGGCAAATCAATTGAAGTTACCGGTAACCGACTCTTCCTGTTCATGAGCCAACGCAAGAAGCTGTGGCCTCAACGCATCTTTCCAGAAACACGCACCACTTCCCTCTCTTCTCTCTCTTTTCTTCACTTCAACCACAACCCACTCATCCATTAACCGGTAAAACTGAATCATAATCACAAAATTACCATCCAACCCTTCCACCCTCACTCCTACAGAACCGTTCTCTTCTTTCCTAACCGTCACTTTTTCATTTTCCGCAACTTTCTCCACCTTTTGCGCCACCATCTCCGGTGCCAACCTCCAAACGAACCGTTCCGTACAATCCGAATAGTCCGGGTCAGTAAACAAACCCGACATGTCAAAACCGGATGAGAAAGAGATTAAATGAAACGCGTTTAACTTTGTCACGACCCGGTTCTCATCCAATTCGGGTTCCTTGGGTCGGATCCCGTCGTCCATAGACCCGCCCTGAGTAAACCACGGGTCTTCCATTATCTCATCTAATGTGATTCTCGTCTCTGGATTTGTATCCAACATCCTCGACACGAGACTTTTAAGATCTCGCGATATCCATTTCGGGAAGCGAAATTGACCGCGATATATCTTTCTGTACAAAACAGTGAAATTGTAATCGTTGAAAGGTAAGTACCCAGCGGTGAGCACAAACAAAACGACGCCGCATGACCAAACATCCACTTTAGCACCGTCGTACCCCTTTTTCGCTAGAATCTCTGGTGCCACGTAAGCAGGAGTTCCACAAACAGTGTGGAGCATCCCATCGGGTCGAACCGGATCCATAATCGCGCCCAACCCAAAATCAGTTACCTTGAGGTTCATTTCGTCGTCGACGAGGAGGTTATCGAGTTTCAAATCACGGTGGAAGATGCCGCGGGAGTGGCAGTACTTGACGGCGGAGATGAGTTGCCGGAAGTAATGCCGGCCGAGATCCTCCGTGAGGCGTCCCGCGGAGGAGACTTTGTTAAATAGTTCCCCGCCAGGGGCAAACTCCATGACGAAGAAGATCTTGGTCTTCGTCGCGAGGACTTCGAAGAGCTTCACGGTGTGCGGGTGACGCAGCCGGCGCATGATAGAGATTTCACGCTCAACCTGCGCCGCGTAACCGTTTTTTTGCAACTTGCGCTTGCTGACGGTTTTAATCGCCACGCTCTGCTTCGTGTTCACGTCCCGCGCGTGGTACACTTTGGCGAACGCGCCAACGCCTGACAACTTCAGAAGCTCATATTTCCCGAACAAAACGACACCGTTTAGTGCCTCATCTTTTCCCGTCGAGAACTGTTTCTCTTTCACTTCCTCTATTCCGGTGACGACGCCGTTTTGTTCCGTCTTCATTGCCTCGCTACGCTGCTAAGAAAGAAAAACAGAAAGTGCAAAACAACTTAGAGATTTGGGATTTGAGATACATATATAAAATAAAAGGTAAAACCAAATCGTGCAAGGTAGTGTGTTGGGTAATGTAAGGTTTAGTAGTTTTTGTTTAGTTGCCTTTGCCATAAAATGTTTATCTTGTAAGGAACTTCATTCGCGAAGCACGCAAATGGTGAGATTGAAGAAGTGAGTGACACAGTAAAGAATAGAATTGAAATGGAGTGGTATGTGGCATGGGTATCACGCACGTTACCAGAGTCTATTTAAGATATCATCATGATTATATTAAACTAATTATATAATATCAGGATTTGAATATTGACCATGTGAATACTTTTTTCTAAAAAAGAAATTGTAAAACTTTTTTATATTATATTATTTATGTTTTGGATGGATTAATTTCTAACTATTTTATTTATAGATTATTAAAAAAATATTTTCATTATAATTTTATTATATCGAGAATAAATTGATGCTCACCTTAAAAGTATATTCCATTCAATTTTTATTAAAAGGCATAATCAATTAAATTATACATACTAAATAAAAGTAGTTGATTTTATTAACTTGGTAAAAAATAATACAAT
The DNA here is from genome assembly GCA_037177725.1 of Cyamopsis tetragonoloba. Taxonomy (NCBI): domain Eukaryota; kingdom Viridiplantae; phylum Streptophyta; class Magnoliopsida; order Fabales; family Fabaceae; genus Cyamopsis; species Cyamopsis tetragonoloba. The sequence continues at coordinate 7,813,384 of CM074121.1, read as the reverse complement.
TTATTAAATTTATCTCTTTCTAAATAAAGTGTTTGATAGTTATAATTAATTAATATTAATATTTAAAAGTATATATTAAAAAAGTATAAAATAATTATTAAAATTAATGAATATCTTAATCAATAATATAATACTAATAATAATTGAAAGAGGGTATGGAGTGATGTGTGGCTAATAATGCGCATAAAAATGTATTGAGGTGAAGGGGAGGCCACAAACGTACACGGCTGAAATCTTAACTAATGAGTGGCTATATGGACGTTTCTCTGAATTTGCAGTTAAAAGGAATTTTGTAAATTTGAATACATTTATGGTCTTTAAAATGTATTTATTTAAAATGAAAAAGTATAAATTTGAAGACAAAGTAATAAATTACATAGTAATTTTAACATAAATTTATTCTATTGTAAACAATCGTATTTAAAAGTTTAAATAGGTTTTTTCTTTAAAAATATGTCTTTTTCGTTTAAATTCTTATTAAAATTTTGAGTTTTTATTACTTTTATTAATTGTAATTTTAAAAAATAAAGCTTTAATATGGACTAAAATTAGAAACTAATCAATTATCAAAAATAAAAAATATATTTAAATATAATAATAAATATAAGCAAGTAACTTTTTTTTGAATAAAGCAAACAATATTAGTAATTAGAGTACATGATGTACCCAAACAAATAATACAATACTTCCTCTATTTTAAAATTATAATTATTTTAGGTTTTTTCGCACATATTAAAAAATTATTGATATTGATTAGTTTTTAATATGAGTGGACTAAGTGTCTGTTTGAAAAAACGTTGGAATTCTTCAAAAGTGAGTTGAGAGTCGTAAAATTGATTTTCGATAAAATTTCAATCGTTTGATTTTGCATTGGGTTCGTTTCCAACTTGATTTTGAAAAGCCAAAATCAATTCTGATATAAGCAAGTCTAGTTTTGCTTTTGCATTGAGTTAAAAATTTTATACTGAATTTTTATTACAAACTTGATTTCGAAGAAAAAAATTTCAAACATAAATTACATTATTTAAAATTAATTCTACCACCTCAAATTCAAACACACACAAAGTGTCCAATTAGATGCTAAAGTAATTGACAAAATAATTAAAAAGAAAAATGATGATTGATGAATAACTGAGGTGACGAGAGAAATATTAAAATACATATACAATTTATTGCATCTTATAGTCCTAATGTGACAATTGTTTTGGAATAAAATTTTAAGTCCAAAGTTAATACAGATTTGGAATGAAAGTATAACATATTGCAAAATCGAGCAAAAAGACACACAAGAAAAAATAAAGTTAAAATAATTTCATACTAACACCACGACATATGTCCTAAAATATGTTAAAATATGTGTTAATAAACAAATAAAACGAAATGCCCAAACATACCCCAGATTTTAAATTCATTCCCACTAACAAATAAAACATAAATATAAGCAAGTAAGTTAATATTTTATTATTTATAAATTTTATTATTATAATTTTTTTATTATTTATAAATTTAATTGATATATAAGTTTAAAAAACAAAATTTATTGTTATTATTATTATCATTACTATTATTATTATGTTGGCTTAAAATACATTTAGGTCAGCCTGATCACTTCTTATTTGAACCCTGTCTTAATCAATTCTTGGACTACCGGTGGTGACTTAAAAATGACCTGTGCTAATGGGTTTTGTGGGTGATATGAAATTTTTAAAATTTATGTTATATGCCCTTATATTTTTTTAAAATCCTATTTTTATATTTCTCAAATATCCCTTGCTTAATGTATGACAGCTAAGAAACACTAAGGAATATTTTTTATTATTGAATCTGTAGTTTTTTTTGTTTAAAAAAGGAAAAAAGGATCTAGGTGTCCGCTGCCTTCCTCGGCCGATCCTCCTCCGCTCCTTCAGCACCTGCCCAGCCCACTCCGACCTCGGCGCTGCCGTCGTCATCTTCTAACCAGCCTTAATGTACTATACTTTTTTCTTTTGTGTTCTGTGATTGTTCAATTTCTTTCAGTATCCCCAAAAGGGAGAGGGGTTAAAGAAAGAAAGTTTGGATTTTTGAGAATCTTTGTGTTTTTTTTTTGTGGGGAAGTGTTGCAAACAGGGTATTGGGGGAGAGGAGCGATGGATCCGGAGCCGGGGCAGTGTCGGAGGACCGATCGGAAGAAGTGGCAGTGCTTGAGGGACGTGGTGGTGGGGCAGAAGTGCTGCGAGCGTCACATGCATCCAATCGTAACTGTTCAAGAAAGCTTGTGGAACTACCCACACCTACTAGTGCCGGTGGTGCCAGTGGTGGCGGCGGTGAATCTCTCGGTGTTTCGTCTTCCATTTCATCGCCGCCGTTGGCTACTGTTTCACTTAAATCCCCTTTCGATTTACTTCATTGTTTCTCCGTCAAAGTCAAGCGGTAGAAGATGAGATTGAATTTCTTCAATGAGATTGAACAATCACAGAGATTATAGGTGGGTGTCGCAGAGGATAAATCTTTGAGTAATGGAGGGGTCAATTGCAATTTCACTATTAATTTCAACTTAAAGGGTTTTCAAGTTTACCAGTTTTAATCCCCTCCGTTCATTATTAAAATAATATATCTTATGGTTTAAATTATCATCACTACCAGTCCTGACTTATTTTCAGGGTGCACTGTAAAAGGAACCATTAATTCTATTACTTATTAAGTTTTTCTTGGTTGAAGGACGGATTTAGGTCTAAACTATTAGTCAGGTGAAATGTACTACGGACCAATCGAGAGAGGGACATGGATAACTTGTCCTAATATGTCCCTTGAACACTCCTAAAAACAGAGTAGGGAGGCTGGCCGGAAAGCTATTGAGAGCAGGGCATGTAAGCGATAAGTACAGTGTTGGGTGTGTAGTTGTACAATTGCACATGGATATTGGCGTAGACAATGATTTATTCATAAGTACTATTTTCTCTCTAATTTTTATTAAAAGACACATTTTAGATAAATTAATAGTATTTTTTATAAGACATTATCCATTTCTATAAAGAATTTATTACGTTATTTCTTATTTACCCTTATAACTTAGGGATCCATTTCTTTAGGAGTAAGTGTCTAACACTTATACTTTATTTTATAACTCTATATGATTTAACGGTTAAATCATAAGATATTATCATAATAATCATGTATATCAAATTTTAAAAAAATTGAACATTTATAGATATATCATCTTGTAAGTTTTATTTATATATGTTTCAAAAAACCTTTTATTCATCAAATTAAGTGCACTGTACACAAATGAAATATCTACAAATTTTTAAATAATATAAATTTTGTTATAAAGCAGAGTAAATATCTAACACTTACTCTTAAAATATATGCACGGACCCCTCCCCATAATTTATTGATTTAATTTTTGTTCGATTTAATGATAACTATCAACAGGTTCTATCAAATATAAACTTGATACTAAACCATGTAAATTTAAAATATAATATCGTCAATTAAAGGTGCATTTGGATAACAGCTTGATAAAATAAAGTTTGATAGAATGAAATTTGATAGAATAAGTTTATGTTTGGAAATGATATTATAAAAGTGAATTTGATAAAATGAAGTTTGTTTAGATAGATAGAAGTACTTTTAGATTGTAGTATAAAGTTACCAAAAAAGACATGATTTATAATTAAAAAATAACATGAAAAAAATAATAAGGATAATAAAGGGTAGAGTTGTAAATTATTTGTTTACTTGTGGAAAAGGAGAATGAGAAGTAACTTAAAGTTACTTCTCATAAATTTTCTTTTGGTAACTTAAAAATAAATAATAAAAAAAAACTCAATGAAAAAATTAGCCAAACACAATTTAGTTTTTACAAATTTTATTTTCCTCCTCCAAATTTTCTTTTAATAAAAAAAAATATCCAAACATACCCTAATCATGCCTTAAAAATGTGATATAAGAAAATAGTTGAATAAATTTGTTTGTGGGGTTGTTTAAACATTTTTGTATTGGTACACAGACACAATGTCTGAGGTGGGCTTCAGAGGATGATGTGAAACCGTTAGTGTGAACCTGTGACTAATGTAACAGAGTGCTACTTTTGGCACCATGTGTCATGCTGGGCGCACCATGGCTAGTTATTTTTTTTTCAATTTTGCCCCAGAAACGGTAACTAGAAACCGTATCGCAACTTAAACTTTTTTTTTTAAAAAATTTTAAACGACACGGTATCCAGATATCGTTCCTGGTAAATCAGAATCCAAATAATGTTTTTTAAAGATAATTATATCAGACGCACTCCCTACCACCTTCATGTATACATTATCACTTTTCACAAAATACTTATTTTCTCCAATCAACTCAATATCCCAAGATATTTTACATTATTTGAAAGCTACAATCTCCAAAAAAAAGGTAAGTATTTGTTGCATTTGGAATTAGCTACGCTTTTAAATTCATATGGTGCTGGGAAACTGAGTAGAAGTCCCATACGGTTTCCAGAAACCAGTTGGAAATGGTTTCCAGAAACTGTTTGGAAACGGTTTCCAGAACCTGTTTGAATTATTTTTTTAATTTTATTTATTATAATTTTCAAAATGTATTAATTATGCAGAAATGGACAATTCTGAAGAAGAATTGAAGAATATAGATGAAGAAGTGGAGAATGTTGAGGAATATGAAGACCATGGCGTTTTACCCAATTTGGTTGATTATGGACAACACTTTGTCACTGAACAGGTAATTTGATAATTAAGTTTAACATCCTGATGTATATTAGATTTATTGAAATTTCAGTAAGTTAATAGGTTGTTGCTTTGTTTGTGGTAACAGGTATTTTCAACTACAGATGATTTGATTGCTTGGGCGAGGGAGGTGTCTAGGAAGCTTGGATTTGTTACTGTTGTTTATAGATCAGATTATGGTCCAAGGAGTAGTTTTTTAACTCTTGCCTGTGAAAGGAGTGGAGTGTATAAACATGCTGATAGGCCTCGTAAGGTGATAGGACAACTTGTCACAGGTACTAAGAAGATAGATTGTCCTTTTAGGCTCAGAGGAAGACCAGTGGGGGCTTCGGGATGGAGGCTAATCGTAAAATGTGGGCAGCACAATCACAAGAGAGCTGAAACTTTGGTTGGACACCTATATCCCGGTCGTCTGAAACCTGAGGAAAAGCGACTTGTGGCAAATATGACGAAGAACAGAGTGCGGCCAGGCCAGATACTTAGTGCATTAAAAGAACGTGATCCTCTGAATGTGACCACAATTAAAACTGTATACAATGAACGTCAGGCATACAGGAAGGCACTAAGAGGGCCACGTACAAAAGTGCAACTGTTGATATCACAACTTGATTCGTACAAGTATACTCATTTCCACAGGAAGAACGATGAAGGTGTTGTGCTAGACATCTTCTGGGCGAATGAGAACTCAGTGAAGTTGTTTCGCACATTTCCCACAGTTGTTTTACTTGACAGAACATACAAAACATGCAGGTACAAGTTGCCTTTACTTGAAATCGTTGGAGTGACATCTACTCAGCTTACATTTTCTATTGCATTTGCTTATACTGAGTTTGAACGCATGGACAATTTTGTTTGGGCTTTACAATGCCTACAAAAATTGCTTGTGCAAGAAGATGTATACCCGGAGGTTGTTGTGAGTGATAGAGACCTTGTGTTGTTAAATGCAATTAGAGAAGTGTTTCCTGAATCAAAACACTTGTTATGTCAGTATCACATACTTAGAGCGGTAGTAGCAAAGTGTAAGCGTTGTATACCTGATACTGAGAAGTGGATAAAAGTTGAGAATTTGTGGAAATCTGTTGTGTCTTCTCCCACCGAGGAAATATATGACGACCGCAAGGATGATCTTGTTGGATATTGTATGATGTATAAGGATTTTGTGGAATATGTGATGAACACTTGGTTGACTCCGTGGAAGGAACACTTTGTCCATGCATGGATAGATGAACACATGCATATGGGAAATACTACATCGAACAGGTATGATATATGTAGTATAAATAGCATTCGACAAATATACTTTGTTGTTAATCATGCGGAATATTGTATGATATATTTTTTGGTGTTTACACAGGGTTGAGGGTGCACATAAAAATTTGAAGTTGCTTTTAGAGAACAGTCAAGGTGACTTCTGTCATGTTTGGGACCGCATGCATGAGATGATATCTGCCCAATATACCAAGATTCTCGCATCGTTTGAACAAAGCATAATGGTGAAAGAACATAGATATAACAATTCATTGTTTACAAAGCTGTGTTCAGTTGTTTCTAGAGAATGCTTGGACTTGATATATCGCCAGTATGAATCAAGCAAGTACGTAAACGTAGCTGACCCCCTTGTTTGTAGCTGTGCAATACGCAAGACACACAGAATACCTTGTCAGTGTGAAGTTGCAAAATGATGTATGTATCAGTTACCTATTCCTGCAGATAGAGTGCATATGCACTGGAAAAAGTTGGCAGTTCTTCAACATTCTGACACGTCGTATGGCTCATATTCGGAGTATCAACCTGACTTGAACTTTGATGAAACTTCAAGATTGCGTATTGTTGTGGAGGAGATGTGGGAAAGATATTTCAGACTTGATGTTACTGGTCGGAACGAAATAGTCCTCAAAGTCAATGAGATTGCACATCCAGAGTTGACCACCATGAAACCACCTTACCATAAGGTTTCCAAGGGGAAATTGTCGAAGAAGGAAAAGTCAACCAAGCGGATACCATCAAGTTGGGAGAACGTGGATTCTTTTATGGATAGTGCGCCATCGGTTAGTCAGGTCATGAAGACTTTCAAGACTACAAGGAAGAAGACACATTGTACCGACGACATTGTATACTGGAGTGAAATCCCACCTATTTTTCAGAGATACGTTGAACATGTTGTTGATGTCAAGGCGGATGGGAATTGCGAGTATCGTGTGATTGCAGCTCAAGTTTATAACTCTCAGGAAAAATGGGATGTAGTACGTCAGTGTTGCTATCAAGAATTGATGTTCAGACCTAATGTGTATATAGAGTTGCTAGGTGGTCGTGACCGGTACATGGAGTTGCTAGCCTCGACCCAAGTTGAATCATTGACTCGGTCTCAACCGTGTGACAAGTGGTTAACCTTCCCAAACATGGGTTTGGTGTTGGCTACAAAATTTTGCAGGCCAATAGTGTTACTATCAAAGGCTGGGTGTTCCACATATTTCCCACTATTTGCAGCTCCACAACCTTCTCATGACATTATTTGTCTCATGATCATCCAGAATTGTCACTTTGTTCAGGTTAGTAATTGAAATTATAGTTGTATGTAATTTAAATTAGGTGTTACTTAAATTAGAGTTGATTTTTTTCCTCATCTGTTTCAGGTGAAGCTGATGTCAGATTCTCCATTACCCCCTATTATGCCTCAATGGATTTATCATTGTAATGAAATAGGTCGTTTATGGCAAAGTCAATATGAACCGCATCTTCAAGCATATGCTCAAATTGATAGGCCCTTTGTAGACCTAAATGAAAGAACCTTTGTAGACCTAAATGAACCTTGAAAATATTTTTGGGTTTGTTATTTGTCATGTTACATTTCTTATTTGTGGCTCTTTGATGCTATTGTATTACGTTTCTTGTTAGTGAATCTTAGTCCATATTACGTTTCTTATTTGTGATAAACAATAATTATAAAATATAAATGTCATACACACATGCATATATAAGTGTGTCTACAATAAATAAATAACGTCATACATACATATACAAATGACAAACAATAAATATAAAATGTCATAGTACATCCGTCACAACAACAAAAAAATAAAAAAAATAAGACACCTAAACCCTACGACGGACCCTCCGTTGAAGTGCATCATCATCTTGGTTCTCATCCTCCGCTCGACTGCCATGATGCGTAGATAAGGCTAGTATCTCACGTGCCAAATCATGTTGGACAGTACCGCGCGTGGTCGAACTAACAATACGCTCAGCAAGGTCACGAACATGACACCAGTCCTCTGAACTCGAACTAGGAACAACATCTGGCAGCTGGATGGGCACTAAACGATGTGCATGCTCACTGTATGCCACCTCATCCATCCAAGGGTGGGAAACCGACAGGAACCACCTGAAGTAGTCTGCATGACATGCTCCACGATCATCAGCAGGAACAGGTGTCAAGTCATCAGTCTCTAGCGTGTGCACCTCCATGTCAGCCCATATCTGGTCCACCTGCTCTGGAGTACATACGCCACAAGGAGGATCACTAGGAACAGTCTGCACATACCCAAACTGGCGGAGATACCTATCAGGAAGGATCCTAAATATCTTCCCGCCAAAACGGATAGGGCCGTCGTACAGATACACCTCCTGAAACGGATGATGCTCCCTAAAAGCCTCGTATGGGGTCCACACAACTTGACCCGGAGTCAAGTTGTCAAAATGTGTCCTATAGAAGCGCACACCAGCATGTGTACGTACCGGCTCCATCCTAGACATGATCGGAAACCGCGGTAAAAAGTGCTCGCTGACCCTAAACTCGGCAATGGCAGGAAAGTCCACATAAAACGATGCCTGTAGTACACCTAGCACTCCACCCATCTGCCTCGTCTTGTGAAGGCTACCCTCTGAAAGCTGGTCATATATGTGGGCCAATAGCACTCCTCCCCAAGACATAGCCCTTGCCGTATCCTCGTCCCGTAGAAGACTAAAATAAGCGGTCAGGACATGATCGCCACTCTTGTCGGGCATCAACATGCACCCGAGCAAGAAAAGCATGTAGGCCTTCTCCGAAAGCCGAAACTGCCCCGACTCGTCTATCTGCTCCCCAGACTCCTCCGCGGCCGCCTCTGCCTGAATAACAGCCTCCCAAAACTCCCTCAACCTCTCGAAGGACACACCTGTGCCCTTCACCATCGCCTCTGCCTGCCCTTTGGTCACCTTCAACTCGTCCTCTACGATCTGAACAGCCATCGGATGTGTTAAACGCGTAGGCGAGTATAAATCACCCTCGATCGGCAAGTTGGTGAGACAAGCCACATCCTCAAGAGTGATGGCCATCTCACCAACTAGAAGGTGAAAAGTGCATGTCTCCTTATGCCACCTCTCAACAAGGGCCGCAATCAAACCCTTGTCGATGACGGCATAAGTGCATACAACGAGCCAATGCAGCCCTATGCGGCATAGTGTCTCCCGTATACGATCAGTCGGTGGAGGGTGCTCCTGTATCTTCTTCCTGTGGGGAACTGTCCTCATATCTGCCCGTCCCTGCAAATTAATAATTGTAGAATGTCACACACATAGAATAGTTAAAGTAAATAGTTTAGAATGTTGTCTAAAATAAAGTAAATTTACCTCGCCTCTCCAAATGAAAGCAGCCTCGTGATCCTTGAACCCCTGAATGATAGAAACGTCCTCGGGGCCTCCAGGAAAACCCTCAACCTCTGGCGGTGGCTCTGCAACTGTCTCTACCTCAGCCTGTGCTGACGGTGGTTGTGGTGCATCGACCCCAGCACGAGAAGATCCACGACGATGGCGGACTGGTGGTGGTGGTCGTGTGTCGACTCCACCTCGGGAGGAAGATCCGTGATAGAAGCGGCCTGGAGCTGCTGATGGCGGTGGTGTGTCTACACCAGCACAGGTAGAAGATCCGTGACGAATACGGATACAAGGTCGTGACTGTGTCGGTGATGAAACTGGTGGTGGTGAAGCAATTGGTGGTGGTGAAGCAACTGGTGGTGGTGGTGATGGTGGTGGTGACTCACCCTGAACTGCTTCACCAGCATGTCGATCTCCTCGGCGTACAGAAGCATGTGCCATGTCTCCTACAACCATCTACATATACAACCATACAAGTATTTTTTATAATTATTAAAATATAATAACATAATTACATATCAAACTATAAAAATAAAAATAAAACAATATTATTAAAAATCTATACTATATATATTTTTTTAAAAAATTCTATACTCTAGAATTTTTTTTTAAAAATAGACAAATACTAATATTCAATACTTATAATTAAAAAAAAAATTAAAATTCTAAACGGTAAGCAGAAATCGTATAGGAACGGTTTCCAGAAATCGTTTGCTACATAACCCTGTTTTGCATGGAAGAGCGAAACGGTTTCTGGAATACGTTTGGAAACGGTTTCCAGAAACCGTATGGTTCATCTTCTACCCTAGAGCAGCACTGAACGCGAAAACATATGACATTTGGGCCCAAAAATTACCTTGATTTGTTCTTCTGAGCAAAACGACCCAATCTACCTGTAGAATGATGGAAACAAACGAGCCAATCTATGGAGAAAAGCACTTTTCACAGAATTTGGAGTTGAAGAAATGAAGAGGATATAGTTTCACGGTATCCAGATACTGGGTTAATGTAGTTTTTTCCAGGAACGGTATCTAGATACCGTTTCGTTTAAATTTTTTTTAAAAAAAAAGTTTAAGTTGCGATACGGTTTCTAGTTACCGTTTCTGGAAACGGTTTCTGAAAACCGTTTCAGGGGCAAAATTAGAAAAAAAATAAATGGCCATGGTGCGCCTAGCATGGCACATGGTGCCAAAAGTAGCACTCAATGTAACAGCGTGTATCTCGTGATTCGAACCAGCTCCTGCTATGTTTTTTGTGATGGTCGGAAACCAAGACTGGAAAATGTGGCAGTTTCATTTTTAACAACAGCTACTATAACGCCATTTTTACTCTTTTTTTCAAGCTTTTTTCTAATTAAATTCAGTTTTTTCAACTGACATGAAATTTATTTTCAAACTGCATTGAGATTGTTGAAATATACTGTAATATTATCTGGCACTAAATTATTAAGATTATTGTCAAATTATTAAAAGTGTTATGTTTACATAATTGTAATTATTTTTCAAAAAATATGTATATTTATGTTGTTAAAATAAAGATTTAGTAATATTTTAAAAATACTATATATCAAATTGTTAAAAAATATTATCTTTAATATTTATAATATTTTCTTCAAATATTGTATAAATATTATATCATTAAAAGTCAATTATATTATAGTAACTGACATGAAATTTATTTTCAAACTGCATTGAGATTGTTAAAATATACTGTAATATTATCTAGCACTAAATTATTAAGATTATTGTCAAATTATTAAAAGTGTTATTTTCAAATAATTGTATTTTTTTTTTCAAAAAATATGTATATTTATGTTGTTAAAATAAAGATTTAGTAATATTTTAAAAACACTATATATCAAATTGTTAAAAAATATTATCTTTAATATTTATAATATTTTCTTCAAATATTGTATAAATATTATATCATTAAAAGTCAATTATATTATAGTAAAAACAATTCGCTTTTTAAATATAAATTTTAACCACGTGAAATTTTAATAAAAAAATATTTTAAAGGTATGTTTAGAAACATAATTTAATTAAGTACTTATATAAAGTAAGTTTTTTTATTCTAGTAATAAGCTGTTCTAGAAAGTTTAAGGAAATAATCTAAAAACAGTTTATAGAAACTTAGGGCTTGTTTAAAACAGTGTTGGTTTTTAGTTTTTAAAAATTTTATTATAAAATTTATCTAAAAACAAAATCAAACGACTTTTATGCATAAATTTGTTTGTCAACTGATTTATCAAAATCCTAATTAAATCCCCCCCCCCCCCGTGCAAAATAACACTTCATGTAGGCAATTTTATTAAAATAATACTTTTTTTTGGTACTAAACTACATATGACAAATTTTAAAGGACTAAAATATTTTTAACCTTAATTTAAATTACTTTGTTAGTCAATATTCTTTTTTGTTTATGGTCTTGTTCCTCAATATATTATAGTAAATAATTGTCAAAAAAAAATTCGTAAATTATTTCTTTTGGTAATTTATATGGTTCGTAACAAAAGTGAAGCCCAAAGCTTTTATTTATATATTTTTTTCGGGTGATTTTAAGGTGGGGTAAAAAAAATTAGGGATCATGTGGTCATTTTACTAAAAATAGAAAATATAAGATATTTTTAAAAAGTATGGAATATTTCTAAAAAATTAATTTTTTTTAAAAATACTTCATACTTTTTATTTTTGATAAAGTAACCACATGGTCTCAAATTTTTTTATCCCACTTTAAAACTACCATTTTTTGTCAGTCAAAGTTTTTATTAGTATTTACCATTAATTCATTTCAAAATTTGACTTGGGCTAAAAAGGAAGGTGGTAGCTGGTCCATTATTCGATGAGAATACAACACAAAAATGGTTAGGCTTTAAAATGTTGGCCCACTAGTAACCTAAAATGAAGAAGCAAACAAAAGACACCTTCGATTGCAACCGTAACAAAAAAGGAGTCAAGGAACCTTAAAAAAACAAAAAAGATTGCAGCAGTAACCAATGGTTCATCTCAACATTTTTTTTTTTCAAAAATATACTCTTTCGAAGAAAAAGTAGAGTGGTGTGGTGAACTAAACATACGCGTGACGCCAATAGTACTTATTTGCAGCGCACTAAATCATGAGAGGTGGCCTATTTTTTCAAGTTGAGCAGTGAAGGTATTCTTTTTAATAAAACACATTGAATATTTTGATTGACATTATTCTAGTTGGAAATAAAATCATCATATTCCAGACATTAATGTCTGAAATAATATTTTTGAATTGTGTTGTTTATAAAATAGTAAAAATAGAAAAGAAAACATTCATTAGTTTATGCACAATATCGTCCAAAAACATCATTTATAATACAAATGTTCAAAATAATGTGGTCTCATTTTCAATTGAAACGTTGTCAATCTCAACACCCAAACAAATTTGGTTTAATGGCCAACACCATACTTAGGCTAGTGGCCCAAGGCCTAAACCTCGACATTGAAAGATGGAAGGGCATCAAGTTTCTCTCAGGCTTTTTCGGTCTCAGGTTTCAATATGTTTTTTTTTTAAATATCTTTTTTAGTAAAGAAGGTTTCAAATTCAATGATCCTAATCCTATATTAAGTGCATGTAGATTCACATAAGTAGAATTAATTTTGTTAATTGATTTTGAGCAAAATTGATTTATATTAGGAAAATTAGGATTGAAAAATTGATTTTAAGAGAGACTCATGTTTGGATGCTTTGGTTAAAACCCATGTTTTAGAGTGGGCTAAATTAGTAATTTCGTCTTCTAACTTTTTTTTTTCAATTTCATCCTCTAACTATTAAACGTTTTGTTTTGATCCTCTAACTTTTCACTATCCAACAAATTCGTCTTTTTCGTTAATTTCGTCAAACACCGTTAAAGACAGTGTTGGATGTCGTTACTGTTCATCACCGTCTTCTTCTGCATCATCGGCTCTCCGCATTACTCATCTTTCTCTCTTTCTCCCTACCCGTCACCGTCCTCCCCGGAAAGTTCCGGCAAGCCTAAAAAACCACCTGTAAAATTAAATTTGATATCAAAGGGAGAAAAAACATAAAAGAACACAAAGAATGTTGTTGCTCCTTTTTTCCTTTAACTCAATCTCCATTTATGGCCGTGCTTTGGAGTGAGAAAGAAGAAGACCCTTTGAGTTATCTTCTATTCTCTCTCCCCTTCCAGTTTCAAATTTTGATTTGGGGATCTGAGTGAGTGGGTGGGTTCTACTTAAGCTCGCTGGAATGTCAATGTAGAAGTTGTTGAAGGAGAGGTCGAGGTACCAGAAGGTGGGGATTTGGGGGAGAGTGTTGGGGATGGGTCCAATAAAGTTATTTTTAGAGGTTAGGTTATGGAGGCGTCGGCAACCAGAAAGGACAACGACAGAGGGAGAAGAAGAAGATGATGAACAGTGACAGTGAGAGGAAGAAGATGGACCATAGCGACTTCTAACACTGTCAATAACTGTGTGAAGCGGAACTAACGGAAATGACTAAGTTGGACGGAGAAGAGTTAAAAGGACGAAAATAAAACTTTGATTAATTAGAGGATGAAATCGAAATACAAAATAAGTTAGAGGACTAAATTACTAATTTGGCCTTTTGTAGTATAATAATGATGCATAATTAATTATGGAGAAGTAGAAGCAACAAAAAGTTGCTTCTCACAAAACCTATGTTTTGTATCCGAAATCAATTTTTATCCAAGATTGCCAAACAAAATCAATTCTGATCCAAAACAAATTATAGTTTTAGTGATGCATAAACTAAGCCAAACATGTACTTAAGTGGATAACTGACATCATAAAAGCCATTTTTTTTGCTAGCTATCAAAATTTTAATTGGAAAAAATGAGTAAAATTGATTCTGCTTTTCAAAAGCCACCTAATTTTGTTAACTATGATTTGCAAAATGATAATCCCAGAGTTCTTAATTTCAAACAGCTTACAGTTGGTCAAAATGCAATTTGACCAGACTTTAACCCTAGAAGAAGAGTTTTCCAAACACACTGTGAAATTATATTGGTAAGTGAGGAAATTATATTGGTCAAAATCAATTATGTGTAATGTTACATTTGTTAAGAAAATTTTAATAAAAACTTTTCATATGGAATGAAAATATTTATTACATATTACATACAAGACTCATTGAATATTTGTTATTTTTTATTAAATAAAATTATTTAAATATTCTTAACATATGCAACATTGTATATGATAAAAAATCAATTTATAAATTTAAAAAGGTAGGAGGAACCAAGTAAAAGAATCTGCATGAAAATGCTTGTGGAAGTTGCTTTGGATCAAATGAGAATGCCAAACAAGTCAGTTCATCACAAAAGGGCCAAATTAGCTTTCAATTCTTAACTTGGGCATGGTGGTGGTCATCTATTCCTGCCAGAAGTGCTTTTACAACTTCCTTATTTTTTAGGGCAAGTTACTTAATTTTTTTTTTAAGTCACAAGTACTATTTATTGGAGACAATTTTATTTAAATTAGTTAGGATTATAATAAACAATAAAATTCTTTTTTTGAGTATTTAAGGTAATTGTATACTCACAACTTGAACTCGAAGCCATTAGTTATGCTAAAACAATTTAATATCAGTTGATCTATGCGCTATCTGTATATAAAAAAAAGCGGAAAAGATTTTCCGTGAACTCCAAGTTGACTAACTTGAATAAAAAAATAATATTTTGATTTTTTAATTTTAAAAAAAAGTAAATGAAGATAGAAATTAATTTTATACTGTGGTTGACCAATTGTTGATCATTTTTCGGTGGTCAAAAATTGGAACAATAAAAAAAGCCACAAAACAAATTTGGTCTCAATTCTACTATGCTTGTGTTTTCCTTCTTTTATCAATAAAATCAAAATTTGGTATAATTTTGATCTTGATCTTTTATTAGTACCTATACCTAAGCTACAAAAATTGTCATTTAATTGGATTCTTGGAGAGACCAAAAAAAATATATTCTATATCCATGGCCGGCTAGATTTATTTTCAATGATGCAAGTTTGTTACAACTAACTCTAATTAAAGTTCTTGTTCCTTAGTGGTTCCTCACTCAATCAATTACCCTACTTCCAGGTAATTAGTATAATTTTGTTACTTCTCAAATCACTTTATTATTTTACTAAATAAATTATGCTTTTGTTGAGCACCAAAAGCATATAATTTGTTTTGTTTAGTATGTTTTCCTATATTTCTGAAGCAGGTCAGGTCGCTTGAAATGCAATGGAAGAATGCTTCATATATGTTCGATGCTTGTAAAGGAAAAAAAAAGTTGCTTTAAGTTTTAATGTAATTATTATTTGTAAGGAAAGAAAAAAAGAAATTAATTTTGGAAGGAAACAACAGACATTATTGTGTGAATCACTAAGGCAGAAAAGAAACCTTAGCTGGTGAAAGGCATCGCCCACAGAAAAGGCACCAACCGTGTTTCCAACAGATTCCCACCCACGCCTAATGAAACAGTTACCAAATTGGTATCGTATACTCTATAAATATATATATGGGGCCAAAAAAACGTGTAAAGTTAAAAATTGATGAGACCTTAAAACATTGGGAAAAAAGAGAGTAAGTAAACTTGCACATTAAGAGTATGAATCAATTTCTATTTAATTAAGAGCATGTTTGTTTATATTTTTATTATAAGCTAAAATATATTTGAAGAAAGAAATTCTTACTTTTATAAAAATATAATTAGAAATTATAATTAATGAAAGTATTTTTGATTCTCTCTAACTACTATCCAAACTTACTCTAAATAAATTAACTTTGAGTTTCTTATTGAAGCAAAGTGGAGTCTATGGAACCCAAATTAAGAGTAGGGATTTAAAAATCCTATGGTGCTATTTTTCATCCGGAAAATGTTTTGTGGCCAACTATTGGCCAATCAATTAAAGTATTATTTTTTTCTCATTTTATTTTTTTTTCTTTTAGTTTAAAAATCTAAAATATTATTATTTTACCCAAATTAATCTAAAGTTCACCAATTTGAATTGATCAAAAATCACTACCCTTCCCATCCCCAATCCCCTTTCTTGTGGGCCCTACACTCTTGTAAAAAAAAAACTAAACTGACTATTATTTTTTTGATAATGTGTTTTAATATTAGTTTAAACTAATACCAAAGTCATTTTAAGATTATCTTTTCAACTTAGGATTACTATTGGACTCTTTAGCTTACAATCCTTAAATTTTTTTCTCTCTTTTTTATCATCTCTCCAAATTTAAGGGTCTTGATTCGGAGACATTCTCAATAATATAAAGATCATTGTGGTTAGAAAATCACCTTATAGACAACCTAATACTTTAACAAATAAAAGTTAATTAAAAGAAAAATATTTCAAATGTCCACCTTCTTCTTTCATTCCAATGGACAAAACACCAATTTAATTCAAGCTTCAATTTAATTAATAATGTACGAGATAAATGTACAATATAGGAAAACTAGGTCAGAAAAAAGAGTCTATCATCTAAGTCCCTTTGCATCAACTTCAACGTTTCTTTTCTATTATATTTCATGTGATTTGTAACGTGGATCATTCTGTTATTCCATCTTAAGATTAGTTTTTATAATGCTACGAGATTGGACTATCAAAATTAATAATTACTTGTATTGGACTTCTTATAAGACTGATGACAGATAATTATTAAATTATTTTGTGGTTAATTTGAATATATTTTAAATGATATTATGTTTATCTTTTAATTAAATTTCCCAAAATTTAGTAAATTCAATACTTATCTTAATTTGAGAGAGAGTTGGTTGATTATTTGAGTTTTATCCTTATCTTGCACTAATTTAGATAAGATTTGATCCCTAAATTATTGGATTGCAGGTAAATAGATAAAAGCACAGAAGATAAGGGTGAAAAAAAAGGAAAAAATATCTGAAGCAACCTTATCTGATATTATTTTATCTTATTTTGAGCAAAGATAACCACTTGGGATCTCTATAAAAGGCCTCATTCAAGAGATTGTTACAGTGCGCAAGTTGCTCCATGAGGAAGTATTTTAGTTCTCTAATACTTAACAAAGACATGTATAAAGTGTGTAACGATTATACCTCAAAGTCGGATTTTTAAGGTCGAACTTTCGAGCCCGATTAGTGAAGCTTGTTTAGCTTGAACCTAATAAAATAAACATATAAATACAAACACAATTAAAACACATTTCGAATGATTTGTAGAGGGAAATTGTGAAAGCGAAATGGTGGAGATCTTATCTAAATTAAGAAACATTGGGATAGGGGATGTTTTATGTTGATCATACTAATTGCGTGCTTATCGAAGTTAGTAGTATTTGCAACTAATTCAACACTCATTTGAGGGAGTAATCCACTTTCGGCGGCTAAACAATGGAGTTAGTAAAACTAAAACTCATGCTCTCATGCCCCAAACTTAGCCACATTTGTCCTTTTAGAAAATAAATTATTCACACAAATAAAACTGTCATTTTCTTTTTTTCTATTTTTCCCGCAAGTTCCATGGTTAAAGCATGAATATTTTCAAGTTGAGATATTGAATAGTTTATATATAGTTGTTGAAACTTTCGTAAAACGTCAAGGATTTCTCTGCACTGCATAAACTTTCAACGAACACCAATGATGGAACGTATAGCAATAAACAAATCAAAATCCTAAAGTAACCTCTATTAATTAATTTTTCATGATAGTTTTTGCCATAAAGCAATTTATTAGAAGAATTAACAATTAATTAGTTCCACAGTATTTTGTACAAGAGATATTCTATAATTAAGCAGCTCATAAAAAAGATAGAATAATAAAATGCTTAAGCATAGCTAGATCAATTTGAACTAATGAGACACTTGTTAATTCTTCCAGGGATGTTTGTATAATATAGATAAAATAATTCTACCCAAAAACAAAAAATAAACTATAGATGAAGTAATATACTGTTGTTCCAACCTGTTTTTCAGTCCATTTCTCAGATCAAAATTGCAAGAGGATCTTAGCTGGGACTAAATCATTGCTAATCATATATCTTGGTTTTAATACGCGTATCTTCTATTTATTTTATTTTATCATGATAAAGTTCTAAAAGGAAAACTTTAAAAAAGGGGGAATAAATTAAAGGAAAGTTAAAATAAATGGAATTTTCTTCAATATTAAATATAAATTTTGATATGTACCATATCAAAGAATGCTTCTCATCAAATAATTGATCGGTTGAATGAATATTTTAATTAGTACAATTGTGGATGGGCATCATATATTAATTATTATTATTATTCACCATTAAGTAGTTTAAGTCCACAAGAGACCACAACAACCATTACCAATTGGCAATCTCACCCTTCTTGATCAAACCAGTGCCAACCAGTTCTTGATACAAAGTCAAGAAAATAAAATAATATAATAATGACAATTATAATAAAACACAACATTATTTACAGAAAACTTCAAAAAAATACTACTACTCCTATTTACCTGTTTTTTGTTTGACTAAAAAACTTGATCAGTGCTGTACTTAAACATTTAACCACCACCATGTGGTGGAATTGAACAAATGGCTGCCGTATACTTTTATTACATATACACATATTATCAATGAAGGAGTTTGACCATATAATATTTATAATAAAATAATTATTATAGCACCCCAAAGATTGATTATTTGATTACAACAAATACATCATAATTACGTATTACGTTCCATAAAAATCATTATTTTTGGCACCAAAATAGGAAAAACCAAAATCGACAAAGTGAAATGTATTAGTCAAAATTCAAATACCACCAGTTGCAGCAGACCCATGTTTTATTGATTGAACAAGTTTGAGTTTAGGAACGAGAAAACAAATTAAAAACCAAATTTTTTATGAAAAAAATATATTGTATAATTATCCATGATGTTTTTTTTTTAATTAAATGCTAAAAAGATTATTATTATTTTCCTTTGCTTGTTCCGTCATCAACAATGAAAAGTCATCATCTTCTTCCTTCCAACTTCCTTTACTTTCATTCCACCACTCTTTAACACCAATCAACAATAAGCTATTGCGTATTGACAATCATCATCATGGCGATTTCACCTCAAACCTTCCCAACCAGAAAACGACGACCCTCTGCGTCGTCGTTTATCTCTCCCAAGCTAAACGACCTTACCCTCCTCCACTCTCTGCTTCACCTCACGAATCAGATATGTTCTTTCAACCCCGCCATCGCCTCAACCGCCAATTTTCTCCTCAACCGCACTTGCAATTCCACCATCCGCAAAACGCAGCTCCTCGGTGTCGTTTTCGAAGACCTTCTTCGCGGTTCCAATTTGATTCCCAACTCTCTCTGCTCCCACTCGCTCATTCTCTGCCTCGAGGAAATGTACATCGTGCTGCACAGGATCAAAGCTCTTGTTGAAGATTGCTCAAACGGAAGCAAATTCTATTTGCTTATGCAGATTGAAACGGTTTCTGATACCTTCCACAAGCTCACCGGAGAGTTATCCACGCTTCTTGATATTTTTCCGATTCAAGAGCTTGAATTAAACGACGACGTTCGGGAACTCCTTCTCCTTATCAGAAAACAGTGCTCCGAATCGAAGGCTCTGCCAGGGAAAGAACAAATTCAGCTCCGGAACGAGGTCGTTTCGGTTCTCGACCGGATCAAGAAGGAAATTGTCCCCGATCAGGCAAACCTAGCTTCGATTTTCGAGAAATTGGACATTCGTGATTCTTCCAGTTGCAGAGCGGAGATTGAGAAACTAGAGGAAGAGATTCAGAATCGGAGCGAAGAGCAATCGAAAACAGAGATTGTGGCTTTGATAGGTCTCGTTCGATTCGCGAAGTGTGTTCTCTTCGGTGCCTCAACTCCATCGCCGCGAGACGAGAGTTTGCGGCGGAAACAGTCGATGGAGGTGGTGGTTCCATCGGATTACCGGTGTCCTATTAGCCTGGAGCTGATGAGGGATCCTGTCGTCGTGGCCACGGGACAGACGTACGATCGTGTTTCGATCAAGCTCTGGATGGATTCTGGGCACAACACGTGTCCCAAAACGGGTCAAACCCTCTCACACACCGAACTAATACCAAATCGTGCACTCAGGAACATGATAGCAATGTGGTGCCGCGAGCAGGGGATCCCGTTCGAAGCGGAAACGGTTACGTGTAAAATCAGCGGCGGCGTAACCAACAAGGCTGCGTTGGAAGCTACTAGAATGACGGTGTCGTTTTTGGTAAACAAGCTCAAGGTCCCTTTACCCGTTTCGGTGTCGAATTCTCAGTTCATGGAAGATTCAAACGCCGTCGTTTACGAGCTTCGTGTGTTAGCTAAAACAGACTCGGATAGTCGAGCTTGCATCGCCGAAGCTGGAGCTATCCCGCTTTTGGTTCGGTACCTTAGCTCCGACGTTGGGGTGCACAATCCGAGCCTCCAGGTTAACGCCGTCACGACGATTCTGAATTTATCAATTCTTGAAGCGAACAAGACAAGGATCATGGAGACAGACGGCGCTTTAAACGGCGTTGCGGAGGTTCTTCGTTCGGGTGCCACATGGGAAGCGAAGGCGAATGCGGCAGCTACGGTTTTTAGCTTATCGGGTGTGCCTGTGTTTAGGAAGAGGCTCGGGAGGAAGACACGTGTCGTTAGCGGGTTGATTGAGTTGGCCAAGTGTGGACCCGAGGCCGCGAAGAGGGATGCCTTGGCGGCAATATTGAATCTCGCGGCGGATAGGGAGACAGTGGCGAGGTTGGTGGAGGGTGGTGCGGTGGAGATGACAGCAGAGATCATGGCGGCGATGCCAGAGGAGGCGGTGACGATTCTCGAGGCGGTGGTGAAACGTGGCGGTTTGGTGGCAGTTGACGCAGCTTACGTGGGGATCAAGAAGTTGGGGACGGTGTTGAGGGAGGGTTCTGAGAGGGCAAGGGAAAGCGCGGCAGCCACGCTAGTGACGATGTGTAGGAAGGGTGGGTCGGAGATTGTGGCAGAGCTGGCGGCAATTTCGGGTGTGGAGAGGGTGATTTGGGAGTTGATGGCGATGGGGAGTGTGAGAGGAAGGAGGAAGGCAGCGACGCTGTTGAGGATTTTGCGGCGGTGGGCGGCAGGGTTGGACGGTGGAGAGACGGAAGGATTCTCTACTTCCTCCATGATCTCTTCGTCAACTACAGTATTTGTTCCAACTTCAAGTTCTTTAGTACAGTAAATTTTTTCTATAATGAATTCAAATTTGTAAATGTGCCAAATGTTGTTGTATCATTTATTTTCTTTAATTGATTTTGCCATCCTTGAAGAAATGTAATCTATGGAGCACTTTTTTTTTGAAGAAAAAAGTGAACACTAATTTTCCATTCTTTGATTAGTTTGTGTTTCAAAATTGTGAATGATAAATTTAATAATTAAAAAAAAAATTGTGAATGATAAATTTGTCTCTATATCCAACAAATTTTGAGTTGTTGGTTTCATTGTTATTGTTATGATGTTCAAATTTTCATGTGCTCTTAATGAAAACTTGAATCTAATGATAGCAATGGAATTTTGGGTGCGTTTGATGGATCAACAGTACAAGTAATACAACACAGTATAACTTTTATGAGTCACAGCATAACCTTTTGTGTTGTATATTGTTTGATACTGAATACACAAAACAACAAGTACAACATAAATTTTACAATAATATTCTTCATGTTATATATTATTAAATTCACTTTAATTTTTCTAAGAAAATAATATTTTAATATTTTAAAAATATTTTATTATTTTATTATTTATTATAAAATTAAAACTTTGTATTTTAATAAATTAGTACATAATATATTTTATGTGATATAATAATTATATTAAATAAAATAAAAAATTATTATTAAAAAATATTTTTAATTATTTTTTAATATTTATATTTATCATTAAAGTTTATTTTATTATTAATACGTTATTTTAATTTTATATATATATATATATATATATATATCGTTAACCAGTAAATATGCAGAAGTGAAAAAAAATAATGTAAACATTGATTTACAAAAATAATACAACATAAACTACCTTAGGTAAGTGGAGAAAGTGGGGGAGGTAATTACACCATTGAATAAACATGGACGGTTAGTTTTGGCTTTTCCTAACTTGTGCTCGGAACAAAAAACTTGTCCCTTGGTTTAGTGGGGTACAAAAAAGTGGTTATTTGTGCAGTCCAATTACTCAAATATTGTGCTGTCTCTTGACAATTTTTTGAATCAAACACAGAACAAAGAGTTTTGTTCTATGCTATACCTTCAAAATTAACAATCAAACGGACACTTTGAGTCGGTGACTAACTTACTGTATTATTACACTATATTTTTATTTCCCTTTTATTTTATTTTTATTTGCTCTGCAAGAGACAGCGTGGATTTTTTTATCAAACCTTACTAACTGTTTTTTTTTTTTTAATTATAATCAAATTTTATTAATTGGAATGGAATCATTCTCTTGGATTCAAGATATAAATTATGAAGTGCTGCGAACACTGCTTAACGAGTTGAAAATGGACGCTAACAAGCAACAACAGAAAAGAAGAGGGTTTTGGGACGTGGATTAAGATGGTTGGATATGCTTGTATGAGTTGTATTTGAGCACGAAAGGCTCCTAGTTAAGGAATGAGAGGATTTCGGACTTTCTATTGCGAAAAAAATTTATTAACATGTATATATAATTTTTTAGGATCGAAAAAAAAAAATACTAAAATTCTAAGTAACCAACTTTTTAAAATTTTGGACTTTTTAATTTTTTATATTTGGTCCCCAAAAATTTGAGGCTAACTTCGTCACTGTATTTAAGTAACAACTCTTAAATTTAAATTCGTCTGTACTTTAACTTAAATAAAAATTCTTGTATTAGTTGTATGTGTGACATAATTTCTTGAATAAACATGGAATACTGTTAATAACATCATGCATTTTAAAGTCACAACTATCATGTCATGTGTGGTGCCGTTGATGATAAAATTCTAAAAACAACTACGTCAAGATCCATGCTTTAGGGGCAAAGTCAACTAAATGTAACTACTATCCAGAAGTCAACTGTGGATTTTTTTCTTTCTTTTTTTTTTTTTGTGAAAGAAGACTTTTTCTTCTCCGTTTGGGTAGACACTGACTTTTCCATGCTAATGGAAAAGCCCAACCATATTCTGCCCAATATCCTTAAAACTTTTTGTCACAATTGACTAATATCATTTTTGTCATTGAAGTGCCCAATATCTGAAAACCATTGAACTTCATGGGCCTTTGATATTGAACATGGGCATACTTTCCCTTATCCAAGGGCAATCTTGCATGTGCCACACTTTGATAGACCTTGACCAAAAAACAGAAAGACCTTCACCCTAAAAAAAACAATTAAAGTTGAAAGACAGAGTATAAAGGGCTTGATTTCTTTGTAGATTAGCTATTTTACATGTTTATTGTTAATGTTATCTAACAAACAATATTCTGTTTGTAATGTTTATTTGTTGAGACTTTATTATATTACTCTTTGAAGTTGTTGGATCTTTCTTATATAAGTATCATTTGACTGCCTTTCTCTTTGGGGCTTAATAATATTTATCTTAAAAAAATCAACAGAAACGAAAACATATTAAATATCAGATTTGATTCTACCGTAAGGCAAATACACTAAGGATTTTATTTTCCATTCCCTTCAACAGATATGAATGGAGTAGATAGATCCATGGCCTAACTTGATTGGGACACTTGTTTTGAGGTTTCCACAAGTAAGGGATTGAAGACTCCCTTGATTATGGAACATTCACTTCATTTTTCCTTCTTTCTTCCTTTCCCTCTCTGGCTCCTAACATGGATGTCTCAAGCACCATTGCAATTCTGGAATCCTCTTCTATATATCTATATAGGTTCTTTAATTCAAGGTTCAGTGCTCAAAATAAATACTAACATGGTATCACAAGCAACCCTATCATAATACAGAGAATAGTAACAAACAATAATATAAGCGGTATAACACTATCACGAGGTACATATATTCTTTGTCCTTCCTAAAAATAAAAACAAACTTTATTTACCTTTCAACCATGACAATTACACTCTATGGTCCCCTCATAAATCTATCCATTTCATTCTTGATTATGATTCCAGTTTTGACACGCATCCACTACCTTTACCGTTACAATGCCTTTTAAACTTGTACCTCTTCATGCAAATATCAATAATATAATGGGACCAATTGACCAAATTTTTTTTCAAGCCACCGATATTCTCCATATAAGGTAATCCTGATTGAACCGAAAATTTTATATTATGGTGAAGTTAGTTCTTTCGGCAAAATTATATTTTTTTAGTTCACTAGGCCTTGAACCTAGAACTACTTACTTAGTCACTTGAGACCATCCGCTTAAAAGAGAATAACATATATCACTTGAATCAAAGACACGAATGAGTACTTGACCTAAATGAGTTCATGTTTAATTAGTTACCAATTAGATAAAGGTGACACACTTTTTAATAATATATAAATGATTATAATTTATTTTCATATAAATTTTAATTATATTAAAACACCCAAAAAATAAACACATAACCAAGTCTGAAATAGTAAGTAGGAAACCCAATCTCCTTCTATACAAGCTTCTGGGAGGAAATAATTTGTTGACAGTCACCATACACATTTATTTCTTGCCAGTTCAGTGATGACTACTAACAGGAAGTATTTATTTTCCCAGAATGATCCATGTTCACTCTAGTACCAATATGATTGAAAATTCTAGGGAGTTGAGTTGACATCAATGTGAAATTCAGATATGGGGTCTTCAGGACAACAATCCATTATGCACTTCTACATCCTTTCCTCTTCGCAACATGGGATTTCATGTGTACTATTTCCCCCCTTTGCAATGTGGGGAATTCATGATATTTTTTTTTGGTATCCTCCCACTCTATTATCAGATTAAAAAATTAATTATTCGAGCGAAAATTTACTTTCTTTTTATATTAGTGTTATTTCTAAGGATTAAAATTTGGTTCTGCGTATCACTAAGATTGTAGTATGCTTCTATCACTGCACCAATATATTAAATTCATGATATTTTGCCTTGGTTGAAAATTGATTCACTTTTCTTTACCTCAGAGACAAGGTATGCCAAGGACATTCATAGAAAATGATGGATACACATGGGGCCAAACTAAAGATCTAGACTATATAACAAACCCATGTTCTGGTTTTTCATAAGTATGAAATAAAAACAATAATTAGAAAGAACATAACAAAATTGTAGAGTAATCCAAAGTTTCACAATCTTTCTACTACATGGGCCATTTAGATTTTCTACATTTGGATGCATGCAATCCTGACCCACAACAAGCTTCCACTCCCAAAAGCTCCTTCCTTTTCCATGCCTTCCAATTTATTTTCAAGATCTCTCCCTTTAATGGCAAAGCAAATTTTTCACCAAAATCACATTCCTTTCACATTGCACTAAAACAATGACCCAACTACCACTTCACATAATACCATTATTTCCATTTTCTAAAGTATAGTACTTTTCCAATTTGTGTATTTTCCTGTCACTTACAAACTTACAAGAGTGCCTTCACATTTTTTTTAAGGGGAAATTGTAGCAATCTCTTTTGAAGTTTATACACATCACAACGAGACCATGTATGTTTGTGCACATTATACCAATCTTTTATAAAGTTTGTTTTTGTTATATTGTCCTCTTTTATTTGTTACACACACTAACACTAATCTTCCATGAGATTAGAACACATTATCAGGTTCAAGGGAGGTCAACGCATTTTTACAAACATACTAAATTTTGATCTTAATGTGACGTGCACAAACTTTAAGAGAAATAGTTATAATTTTTCCTTTTTTATTGATTGTTCTCACAATTTCAGATAATGAAAGAGTTTCAATTACTTTTTTGGTATTTAAATTTGTATTCTCATCTTTACTAAGACAATAAACTACTTACCAATTAATTGTAGAGGAGGTTGTTGATAATAGTGCTTTTACTTTACATTGGAGAATAACCATAAGGTCAATTTGTTAGTTTTTATTGTTAGTGTTGGAACATGAGTCTGTTGCATTTGCAGTGGCAGTGAAAGATTTTCCATGGGCCACGTTCACTATGGGCTAATTGTTCAGATATTATTAGGTGGGCATGTAATCCACGTGGACAAAGAAATTATGCTTAAAGCCCACAAGGCATGAAATTCCTGATGGAGGATCACCTACGTGGAAGGCTGCTTATTTAATTGACCAAATACCAAATAATAATAATAATAATAATAATAATTAAAAAAAGACATCTATTTACTCTAGGAGTAAGTGTTGCGACACTTATTTCGCTTATAACTCTATATAGAGATCGAATTTCACCAATTCGGTCATTGAGTTATTAGATATTATATACCAAATTTTAGAAAAATTAAAATCTCTAAATATGTCATCCATGACATTTATGTATGTTTTAAAAGTTTTTTATTCATTAAATTGAAGTTGATAATGAAAAATTAAAAAGTTTTCAAATCAAATGAAATTTTATATAATTTATCTATATACTATAAACTTTCAATAAACGAATGAATTGATAAAATTCGATATCTATATAAAATTATAAATTAGAGTAAACAAATCCTTCTTCATTAAAAAATATGTATTAGATAAGAGAATCAACATGGGTGTTGGCAATAGAGACGCACTACTTTGTGAATTATGATTGAAATTTCTAAAAGAATATTACTCCTAATTGAGAAGATTATGTATGCTCGAGGAATTAGTTTATATTTAGGAATTCACTATGTTTATCCTTAAAGGAATTATGATTTATGATAAGAATTTGTCCCTCAAAAAGTTATGATTTACGATTAAAATTTGAGAATGTGAATTCTAACACTTCA
This sequence comes from Cyamopsis tetragonoloba, assembly GCA_037177725.1. NCBI lineage: Eukaryota > Viridiplantae > Streptophyta > Magnoliopsida > Fabales > Fabaceae > Cyamopsis > Cyamopsis tetragonoloba. Next base: position 7,786,199 of record CM074121.1, on the reverse strand, counting down.
AACATGAAAGTAGGCTCACTGGTTTATAAAAACATATAGTTAGAGGTATTGGATGAATTTATTGTAAAAAAACAATTATTTATTTTGGAAAATGCTAAATTTGGGATTGATAATATTTTATTGTTTTGAAAGTTAAAATCCTACTTAAATGCTACTAATCTAATAAAATATTTTTATTTTTGTATTTTTAACAAGTGTCTTAAGAGCAATGTTTAGCAAAACTCTTATTTCATTAGTTTTTTCTATGGCAAATGATATTTAATGCCCTAAAGGCACTATTTAAAAACCCACATATAGTAAAAAGATATTGGAATGTGTAGTTTTTTGTATTCCCGAAAAACGAATCAATGTGCTCTTATGGTTATTTTTCTACTTCTAATAATCTTAACTAATGCTCTTAGGACACTGTATATCAAGACCCTTTTTTATTAGCAAATACACATGCACAACTTATTTTTATAAGTTAAATAAGAGCTTTTAAAAAATAAAAAATTACTTCTCTAAACTAAATCATTTGTAAACATATTCTTAGTATTTTACCTTGGCCAATATAAATTTCTACAAAACCAAAGAAAAATAGCAAAGTCAAAGCAGTGATTAGGGATAGCCCAACGAATTTAGAAGTCTAAAGCAAAATTTTTAGATAGGACTTTTTTCTTAAGCTTATATTAATAATTAATTAAAACTTTTCAATTTCTTTTAAAAGTAATTTTTTTTTTTGAGTTTTTTAGATGCAAAACCACTTATTAAATTATCATAATCTATTTCACTTAATTTTTTTTTCAATTGATAATAAAGTTAATTCATTTGATCTTTATTGAGACATTTTTTATAAAACTATTTGAAAAGAAAGAAAGAAATTAAAAACTCAAAAAAGAAAGAAAGAAAAGAATATATAAAAGGAAAAAAAGGAACGGAGGGGAATCCAACTCACGTAGCCAGTGATGGCAATGAAAATGTGAATCTACTGAGCCACACTTGAGTTTAAGCTCTGCAATGCGTTTTGTAAATATATTTACGACAAAAACTGCATTCAGTAAAGAAAAAAAAAAAAGTTGATCCTAAACAGAGTTTTGGCTGCTTTACTATTAGACCAATTCGTGATTAGGGTGATTATTTAAGGAACTCTAATGCTCTATTTCCTTTTGAGATATAAAATCTCTCTTGCCGATATTTTAATTATGCATCACTCTCTCTCTCTTTTATCAGACTCACTTTCTTAGTTATTATACAAAGATTAATTCACAACTAAAATTGTGCATGATATTTTCATGCACTTCACGTTATACTACTCATAAATTTACTCCTAATTTTACTTCACTGGAGTAGAAGTCCTCTCCTTCAACTCAAAGAACTCCTCTTTATATCACTTGAGTTACAAACTCTTGATAATTATGCATAATACTGAGTTAAACAAAAATGTCTTCCTAGTTATTGTACATAGATTAGTCCACAACAATTAGTCATGCATGATACTGAGTTAAACAAAAATTATATAATAGCTTAAGAGAAATTAAAATTCATGCATTCGAATTCACCTTCTCTACAAAGATGATCCTCTCCTAATCTAACTCTAATTAGTCATTCGATTGACCCTTAATCTGAATCATCCATCACAAAAACACTTGTTTACAAGGCCAATTAGTCTTAACCACCTATCTATTTAACTATTTATATTTATACTCAATAAAGGATTAGTAAGTAGAGAAGTCACACACTAGGTACTCTGTCTGGTTTAGGTGTTATTTTTTTTATTATTATTTAATTAAAACTTTGGTGTTAATTTTAGTGTCACATTCACCTCCCCTACCCCACTCATTTGCCTTTATGCCAACCTTTTTCTCCTCCTATGGACCCCACTCCATATACGGTTCTACCAATTCCAAAACACCCCCTTTCTCTCTCTTTATTTAATACCATACAAAAACCAAAGAGTGTCAAAACAAACACTCATGGACTTACCTGAATTCTCATTTTCATCCCCACACATTTCATAAAGAACAACCACAAAGCATTCCAACACCTTCACAAACAGAAACAGAGTGAGTGAGTGAGAAAAACAGAGAAAGAGATGGGGAATTACAGGTTCAAGCTATCAGATATGATTCCAAATGCTTGGTTTTACAAGCTCAAAGAAATTGGAAGAGGAGGAGGAAAGAAGCAAAATACTGCATCATCAAGGAAAAAAAAACAACTTTCTTCATCACAACAACCCTCACCCAAAACAAAATCACCAAAACCAAAGCAACCCCACCAACAATTTAGCCCCAGAAAATCTTACTACTTCTCAAGAGACCTCAAATTCAACCAAAGCAACAAACTTTCCACAACCCCACTTCCCAATTCCCCTGAACCACCAAGAAAATCACAAAAACAGAGGATCAAAAACAGAGCAACCACCACAACAAGAAGTACCTGTTCCCCAAAGGTTGTTTCCTCCACCGTCTCCGCCGGATGCAGCTGCCGGACCACCGTGGATTCTGTTTGGACAAAATCCGATTCGCCGCCGGAGTGCTACTCTTCTTCTCCGTTTGATAGCTCTGCCGAGTCAGAGTCCCCTGACCCGGAATTCAGAACAGACCGAGTTCTCCCCACCGAGTCGTCATTCGATGAAATGCTTTCGCTTTCAACTTCTTGTGCCTGCAAAAGCATGAAAATTTCCAGCACAACAAATGATGTTGTTATCGATGTGGACAAGAATTCTCTTTCTCTACCCAGAAAAGATGATAAGCTTAATGGGTATGAAGAAGAAGCTCTTTCACAACTCGAGCTTGAACTTCCTCCGATCATAACAAAACCACCCAAAATTCCCAACAAAATCAACAAACCCAGAACCAGAACGAAACTGGAAACACATGAAGAAGTGAAAGAACAGAGGAATGGTGGTAGGAGGTTTTCTGTGAGTTCACCGGGGGTGAAGCTCCGTTTGAACTCGCCCAGGATCAGTGGTGGCCGGAAAGTAGTCTCTAATGGCCGGAAAAGCGTGTCATTATCTTCATCAACGGCGACGTCAGGCTCCCGGAGAAGCCTGTCGGAGAGTTTTGCGATTGTGAAGTCGTCGTTCAATCCACAGAAGGATTTCAGGGAATCAATGGTGGAGATGATAGTGGAGAACAACATAAGAGCCTCTAAGGATTTGGAAGATCTTCTTGCTTGTTACCTTTCTCTCAATTCAGATGAGTATCATGACCTCATCATCAAAGTCTTCAAGCAAATTTGGTTTGATTTAACTGAAACAAGCTGAAGAGGGTGAGTCTAAAGCAGAGTGCTCTGTTTGCTCCTGATTCAACGTAAAATACTTTTACTAAAAGTAAGAAATTACTCTGATTACGTTGATTCGGACATATCATAATTGTTCATATGTCATGAGAATCTATGTCACATTTATTCAACTGAAAATCAAACATGTACAAGGTTGTTGTTTCGTAACCATTAGAGAGTAAGACTGGTACATTAATCCTCTCTTGATCTTATCAAGTGAGTCTTTTTTTAGTAAGTAGTTTTTTGTTTCTATAATTGAGGTAGAGAATAAAACTCCCTTGGAACTAAAATTTTTACATAAAGGATTTACTTTCTCTTGTGTGTATCTTCTTATTATGTGTATGTATGTAATATAGTTTGGTAAGGTTAAAGATATATAAATAGACTCTAGTGCTAAGCCAACATTTGATCCTGTGACTATCTTTAGAAGTTTGCAAAGTTTTTGTTTTCATTTACAAATAAAAAATTTATGGTGATAGGGCGTGTTTGATTTCATGTTAAATCAGGCAAAATATGAATAAAAACATAAAATTTACTATTAATTATGTTAAAATTTGGTGTAGTGACATAGTACTGGTATCCTGTTTTATAGTGTTGAAGGTGTCTCTTTTTTCTACCATTTTATAAAAAAAACATATATAATTATTTATGCAAATTATAGTTTTTTTTTCCTCTAGTGGATAGAAAAATAAAATGGGGTTAAAGTTAGAGAATTTTCGTCAAAAGGGGAATTCATTGAAGTGCTGAAGAACAGCAAAAAGAGTGTGTGAAGTAGGGACTGATGGGAGTGTAAACGTGTGAAATTGTTTCTGCTGCGCAGAGATTTGTCTATTTTCTTGCTTTGTATTTTATGTGCATACAAAATCCAAAAAACATTTTGGCTTTTGGTCATATTCATCTTACTCAAGAAGCTTTGAGCACCAAATATGATTCTGAATTTCAGTACCCTCATGAACCTAAAGTAGTTTGGGAACAAGACATAGAAATGCACAAAATTGTATAAATAGTTATCACCTAGGGGTCCCTCGTTACCAATAACTGACACCTTCTTCCATTCATTCACCTTTCAATATATTTTTTTTTTCTTAATTTTTTTTTTAAAAACCGGTGATTGGTTTAAGTGACACATATCAAACTACGAATTTAGATTCAGCGTCTCTTGAGTAGAAAAAATTTAGTAAAGAGGACGAACTTAAATAAAATTGTTTCTTGTAAAGAATACTCTTATTAAAGAGAACTTGCGTTTTTGTCTTATTATTATTAAGAAAAAATATCACTTATTCCATTTTATAATATAAGTACATACATAAAACATTAGCGTCCAACAACTTGATCTAGTAACTGGAGAGTGAAAGTTTGAGTAAAAATTTCCTAATTAGAATCTTCTTGAATACATTTTAACCTATAAAAAAAACATATATATTAGAACTCGAACCTAAATTCTATTAATATACTACAACTATTTTGTGTTTCTATTACTATATAAACACTAAAAAAACCTTGCCCTTTTAAGTACAAGCTCTAGATTTCACGTCTTTGGTGACAAATTTTGAAGGGCATGTGCTTATCCCCAAGCCAGAGCATGCAGCCTTTTAAGATCTCGCATGCAAATTTTCCATCACAAACAAAACAAAACAAAATCTTCAAAGATGAAGGAAAAAGTTTCAAAGCCGTACACTATTTTTTAAATTGGACGAACCAATTTTTTCTGACTAGAACTATCAGAAATTCAAATTGTTACACTGTGCCTTCTGCGTTGAACCCTATGAAAACTATGAAATAAAAATTAAATTAATAAAAGTGTCTCTAATTGAATTTCCTGATGAAGCATGTCCAAATTTTTCAAAAAGGTAATAAAGTTACTTCGATTATTACAAAAGCAAGTGCAGACTTTAAACCACAAAGGCAAAGATAGAAACTCTTGTGGTTAGGACTTTTTCATGTGCCATAGTCTTATCTTTGTTTTCTTTGCTTATTCTAGTTGATATTTTTTTTACTTAGATTTTAGAAATATCCAAATTAAATTACCCTTTCTATATATATATTTTTTAAAACCAAAGAATATATATTGACATTTAACAATATTTAAAAAGTTCTATCCCACACTTAAAAGGTAGTACCAATTGATGATAAATGTTGTCGCTTTGTAGGACAAAGGGGAGGTTAAACAGCTTAAGATGAGGAAAAGTTTAAATTATTTTTCAAAATAAGTTCATTATTTTTAGGAGATTTTCCTTTATTTCTTGCAGAACCAACGTAACTTTTTATGATCTCAATTTTCGCAGTAAAGAAGTTTCAACAAGTTTGTTACATAAAACTTGTGTTCTTATTTAGCCATGTGTGATGTGAACTCTCTCGGATTTTGTATTTTTATTAAAATATTAGTAATTACGATATATAAAAATTGTACTCCATATATATTCTCTAGCGTGATTAATTAATTTCTTTATTTTCAGGGACAGATCGGACCCACAACAACACACTATTTCAAATCACCACACGTATATATTCAGGTTAAAAAAGACTGTGGTTTCCTAAAAAATAATAGTGCATGTCATATTTGGTCTGAACTTGTGCCATTTATTTATTATGTGTAAGAAAGAATATTAAAAAACTTATGCCAGTTGACACAAAGCATAAAAAATCTATATATGTAATTAAGATTCTATTTACTTCAGGATTAAGTGTTAAATATTTATTCTGATCTGCTTAATAATTTTATATTGATATCAAATTTTAACAATGTAGTTATTGAATCATAAGATATTATGTTGACAAGTATGTATACAGAATTTTTAAAAAATTGAATGACTCTAGATACATTATTCTATAAGTGACATTTATATATGTTTTTTAAAAAAAATTATTCATCAAATTAAATGGATAGATAAAATATTAATTAATTTTTAAATCATATGAAATTTTATATAGTTAATTTATATACTATATATAAACTTTCAATTCAACAGTTGGATTGATGAGATTGAATATCAATATGAAGTTATTAAGCGAAATAAGTGTCGCAACACTACTTACTTCTAGAGTAAAAATATCCATTCTATTCACAATTATTATATTATTCTAAACTTGTATTTACTTTCCAATAAAAAAAACTTGTATTTACTTTAAAACTCACTTTGCAAAACAAACAAAAATATTGATTTAACGATAAAAAAATGTTAGTAATTTAAATATAACGACGTTATCTATTTTGTTCATTAATTTCATTGTTAATCTATTTAGCAACTGACTAAGCTAAGTAATAACTTTAGTGACTAATTTTGTTAATTACTAAACAATCAATTAATTTTTTTAATCTTATCAAAAGTACAGCTATTTTTTCAAAAATACACTTAAATGAGATAATCTCTCTACTTTATTAAAAATAATATATAACTCAATTAAAAATCATGCAATTTTTTCTATCAGCTAACTACACACACTCCAAAACTATATTATTCCTAAATCTACTCCCAGAATTCTACCTCACCAGAAATTGAACCTCACTCTTTCCGCTCAAAGAGCTTCTCTTTATATCATTTGAGCTACATGTTATTAGCAAAAATCATGCAATTTAATTTACTAAATACTTTTATATGTACGTCAATTTTTGTTAATGTAACTTCTGAAAGTCATTCAATTTATAGTTTTAGTGCATGTTTAAAAATGATTATTTCTGAATAAATAATTGCTTATTTTTTAAAAATTCTCTTATAAAACTTTTAAAAATAAGCAATTATTTCTTTAAAATAAACTAATCCAAACACGCACGATCCCACAGAATCTCATCTCCCTTAATTGTTAGCAAAACCTTCATCCTCCATGCATGGTCATTGTACTCTCGAATTTCTATTACCCTTAGCTCCATAAATGAATTGATATTTAAAGACATAAGGGAAGACGAAAATAGGGACATGATATAAGACAATATTGTCTATATATATGACAATTCATATTATGATCTTTAACTTTTCTAAGATAAAAGGCATAACAGCTCAAATTCACTTTTAACGCTACTCTAGTTATCTTTCCCCAATTTATTGCAATGATTGAAATCTAAAGGTTGTTGTTTAATTAAGTGTTGAGAGAATGACATATCCCTAAACACAATGGAGGCATCACTGATTTCCCAAATAAGGCACATAAATTGACACTTAATAATTACTACATCGTCAAATTGGTTGCATTATTGGTATAGGGAGTATAAAAAATATTAGTGTATATATATATATATATATATATATATATTTCTGGATCAAAATAATGGCATCCCAAATATACGCTTACATGCCGGGTCAAGTAGCCACCAATTACCGCCAGCATCTCGGTAAGTTAAGAGCGGCCTATTATCAAGGCCCAGCTGATGAGAATTGGGCCCAGGCACAGATCCTGTCCCAATACAAACCGCATTTAGGTAATTTACCTCACTCTATAAATACTATCATAATGCACCATGTAAGGTACGTAATATATATTATCATATACACAAACCCTAATTCACTCACTGACTTGGGCGTCGGAGTGCTTGACCATCTTACTCGTCCTACATCCCTGTCAGGTTAGATCACACCAATATATATATATATATATATATATATATATATATATATATATATATATATATATATTAGATTATTAGAAAGGGTTGTAATTTAATTTCTGAATTGTCTTTCTATGGAGGGGCTATCCACAGGCCACGTTGAATTGAGTTTAAGGAAAAAATACTGAAATTAGTATTGCATTTTTTAACATATTTTTTTATACACACAACTTAAATTTAAATATTTTATAAAATTGAGTTTGAATTTAATTGGTTCGAATTGAATAATTTTTTAAATATACAAATATAAATGTAACTATTGAGAAGATAAATACATAGATTTGCATACTTTTTTTTGGAATTTTTAACACAGAATATTTAAAACAAAATAAAAATATGGTCGGGCTGAATGAAATTGATCAGATTTAAAAAATCTGATTTAATCCGTTGCACCAATTTAATCCAATTTTATTAAATTGAATTATTGAGATTGATTTGATTGATAAATCGAGTTGAGCCAACCCATAAGTACAAATTGTACAATCATCTCAAAACTGTTAATTCATTCACCTATATAATCATAAAAAATCAATAAAAGGTTTAAACTTTTTAAAGTTATCGAATAAATGTAAAATTTGATTGCCATCCTCCTAACACCCCTTGAATATGCTTGCTAAACTTAAAGTCATTTTTGTCTTTCGACTCATGCTACTAGAATATCCTCCTCCTCTCATGGTTGCACATGTTATCAGACTTAAGTAACCTTTGATAAACATATGTGAACCGAACCGAATAGGATATTGAGTATTATTATGTATTTGGTATATTAGTTAAGTAGAACGAAACAATATATCGGATCAAATAAATCGAACATTTTGATAAAGCAAAAAAAGATAAAACCAGAGAGAACGTAATATAACACAGTAAAATTATTATTATTATTAATTTCAAAATTGTTAATTATATTTTTGCTCTTCAACGCGATTAAAATCGTGAAACTAAAATTTTAGAGATGAATATAACGTAAATACAATTAAATAAGGAAATACTATTTTTTTAAGATATTTATATTAAAAAATTCTCATCAACATCTTTATTTACAATAAACACTAAGTGCCGGGATAGAAGTAGATTCACGTTAACGTGGATCCACTTCAACGCTACTTTTTTTGCATTCATTCGATCTGCCTCGGTTTATGTGCCAAGTTTATCTCAACTATTGATTTATCTATCTTAACGTGATTTAACGTGATCCGACGCCAATCCAAACACACACTAAGGGTGCATTTGATGCGTGAACAGGACAGTACAAATAGTACAACACTGTACAAGTTTTATGAGGCACAACACAACTTTTTATGTTGTGTATCGTTTGATACTCAATGCACATAACAAAAAACACAACATAAATTTTACAATAATATCCTTCATGTTATATTATTAATTTTTCTTAAATTTTTTTAAGAAAATAATATTTTGATATTTTATAATTATTTTATTATTTATTATAAAATTAAAATTTCATGATTTAATAAATTATATTTTATGTAATATAACAATTATATTATATATAAAAAAAATTATTATATTTACCGTTAAAATTTATTTTATTATTAATACGTTATTTTAATTATATATATATATATATAAATGACAAAAAAAATGACGTAAACATTGATTTAAAAAAAAATACAACATAAACTACCTCGTAAGTGGAGAAAATGGGGAAGGTAGTTACAGTACTGAATAAAAATACAAGGTTAATTATGTCTTTTCTTAACTTGTGTATGGAAGAAGAAAGTTATCCCTTGGCTTAGTGAGGTAAAAAAATTGTCATTTTGTATTGTCCTATAACTCAAATTTTGTGCTACTTAACAGTTTTTTTGAATCAAACACATGTTTTGTCCTGTGCTGTACCTTGGAAATTAGCAAATCAAACGGACCCTAACTATCACATTTAAAAATTTATAAAAAGCTACATAATATTTTATAAATATTTTTTTTATAAGTAGGTAACGTGTACTTACATGTATGGGTGGGTAGTGGCGAATCTTACCAATAAGTAATTTTATCATCTTTTACCGAATGTATTGGCTCATATTCAACGCAAGTTGAAAATGTGATTGCATGTTTGGTTGCAGTTTTATTTTTATTTTCTGTTTTATAAAATTTAAATAAAAATATTAAAAGTGCTGAAAATATAAATAAAATAAAAATAGACAATGAAAACAAAAATCAAACCGTCCTTTAATTTTTATTAGAGATAACTATACCAATTTTTTTTTGATTTGTGTGTATCATACTTACTCTCCAATTTTAAGAACTACATTATTTAATTGCACCTCCATTACGATGATTCCCTTGTTATTAATTGTTGAGTTACAATATTAATTTTAGTTGACTAATTTTTATTTTTACAATCAATTTTACTATTTTACTATTATTCATAATCTTAGAAAAAAATTATTTCTTAATTATTACACTTTTTTCTAATATTATAAATAAGGGTAAAATAGTAAAATTCTTATTGTAAAAACAAAAATTAGTCAACTAAAATTAACATCGTTAGACAACAATTAATGATAGGAATAATTGTAATAGAAGTGTAAATCTCGTGGAAGGATAATTTTTAAAACTGAAAGAGATAATAAATACAATACACACGAACCTTAAGAAAATTTGGTGTAATTATCCCTTTCAATTATTATCCCAATATCATTTTTATTCTTTATTCTTTTTGTTTGTATTCACTTCTTTTTAATCAAACAAAAAATGAATCCTTATAATAATTATTGTTATTTCCTTTTTTTCAAATAATAATAGCTAAGTGTTGGGTCAACTAAAGGCAGAACTAATTTTTAAAAATACCCAACAACCCTAGCTAATTTGGCGTCCTTGAGGTCGTATGTACTGTCCTCCTAATTTAAGTAACAAATAAAATATGAGTATAGTTTTTTTTAACATGTAGCCATAAATATTCAATAAAAATGTTGAATACATTATAATTAATACTTTAATATAATATAAAAGTATATATTAATAATTTTTTGGTAGATATATTAATTATTATTGTTGAATTTTAAGAAACAAATAATGTTGTTTTAAATAAAAAATATTTTGTTTTGTTTAAATGAAAAAATATTTTTATCTTCTTATTAATGAGCAGACATTATTAAAAAATTCGAAAAAGAATATATTAGGCAGCACCGTTTCTATTTTTTTTTTTTTCCAACCAAACTTACCAACCCAAGAACAAGCAAATAGATCGATAAAGAAAAATGCACTTAACTACCTTTGCTTTTCTACCTAATGACCATATATTTCTGGGTTTTTTTTTTTATGTTTTTAAACAATTTTTTCCAATTAAAATATTATATAGAACTTGCTTGATTTAAGGAGGGGGAATATATATTAATATTCTTTCTATAATTAGTGAGAAACATTGAATTTTTTTTGGTAATGAGAAACATTGATTTTTTTTTCTTGGTAACGAGAATATTCTTCGTATTTTTCATTTGTTTTTGCACAATTAAACGTTAATAATTGCATAAGAAATAATCCGAATTTTCATACCAAAAGTATATTCTTAAATCAGAATCTGGATTGAGACTCAAACTCTCCAACTATCGTTGAGTTGGGATTCAAAGAAAAATTCTAAAACATGGTCCGATCCGTTCTTTTAAAACCTGCTTAATTAATATTTTACTAATATAAATGAGAATGAACTTTTACTTATTTATCAAATGGAGTATTTCTAAAACATATACTTCTTATGATTTTTTCAATTAATAAAAACAACAGTATATTAGGAAATTAATTAACTGAATATGAATAAATAAGAGATTTTTTTATAAGTGAAATAAAGAATCAATTACTTGAACTTTGTTGAAAACAATGTAAAAATACGATATTTTAATTTAAAAATTGCAATAAAATTTTAATATTTATTTTTAAAAGATTATATTCTTCAATCTACAAGAAAACATCATGTACATGAATACGATATTTTAATTTAAAAATCAAAGCGTCTTTTTTGAATTACTTAAATTATTTGATATTTTTTTAAAATAATGTACTATACACTTGAATATAATAGGTCAATTTACATAATTTTATATTTTTAAAATTGCAACAATTTTGTAAGAATGTTTTTTTAAACAATGTATTCTTCAATAGAAAAAAATCGTGTATTATACATTTGAGGAATACGACATTTTGATTTAAAAATCAAAGCGTCTTTTTTAAATTATTTGAAGTTATTTTAAAATAATGTATTATTTGTAGGTCAATTTACATAATTTTTATATTTTTAAAATCTTAACAACTTTTTAAGAGATAGTATACTATGACATGAAGAATATGGTATTTTTTAAAATAAAAATAAAACCGAGTTTTTTAAATCACTTAAATTATTTGAATTTTTTTAAAAATAATATATTATTCACTTGGAAGTTTCTAGTTCAATTTATATTACTTTTTGTATTTTTAAAATTGCAACAGCTTTTTAAAGATCATGTACTATAGACATTTGAAGTTTCTAGCACAATTTACATAATTTTTTCTATTTTTAAAATTGCAACAACTTTTTAAAAGATTGTGTGCTATATACTTGAAGAATATGGTGTATTTCGAAATAAAAATGCGTTTTTCAAATTACTTAAATTATTTGAAGTTTTTTTGAAAATAATATTCACTTTGAATTTCAAGCTCAATTTACATAGTTTTTATACTTTTCAAATTGCAAAAACTTTTAAAGAGATCATATACTATATAACTTGAAGATTATAATGTTTTTCGAGATAAAAATAAAAAGACTCTTTTTAAACTACTTAAATTATATGAAGTTTTTTGAAAACAAGGTATTATTAACTTTGAACTTTTTAGCTCAATTTCCATAATTTTTTAAATTTTTGAATTGCAATATCCTTTTAAGAGATTTTGTATTATACACTTGAACAATAGAGTGTTTTTCAAAATAAAAATGAAAATGCATTTTTTAAATAACTTAAATAATTTGAAGTTTTTTTAAAAGTAATGTATTAATCACTTTGAAGTTTTTAGTTCAATTTACTTATGGTATTTTTAAAAATGAACCGGGTGTTTTCAAATTACCTAAATTATTAGAAGCTTTCTGAAAATAAAATATTATTTTACTTTGAAGTTTTTAGTTTAATTTATATTACTTTTAAAATTGCAAATATTTTTAAGAGATCGATCATGCAGTATACACTTGAAAATATTTGGTGTTTTTTTTTTTAAAAAAAAATGAAAAGCTGATTTTTAAATTACTTAAATTATTTAAAGTTTTTTTACAATAATACATTATTCACTTTGAATGAAGCTTCTAGATCAGTTAACATAATTTTTAATATTTTTAAAATTGCAACAATTTTTTACAAATTGTGTACTATACACTTGAAAAATTAGTGAGTTTGTCAAAATAGAAATGAAAATGCTTATTTAAATTACCTAAATAATTTTTGGTTTTTTAAAAATGATGTATTATTTACTTTGAAGTTTTTACCTCAATTTAGATAATTTTTATATTTTTAAAATTGCAACAATTTTTTAAGAGATCGTTTATACACTAGAAGAATAAGTGGTTTTTGCAAATAAAAATGAAAACGGGTTTTTTAAATTGTCTAAATCGTTTGAAGTTTTTTAAAGACAATGTATTATTAAATTTGAAGATTCTAACTCAATTTACATAATTTTTTTATATTTTTAAATTTGAAATAACTTTTTAAGAGATAATGTACTATATATACACTTGAAAAATATGATGTTTTTTTAAATAAAAATAAATTTGCGTTGTTTAAATTACTTTAATTATTTGAAGTTTTTTTTTAAGCAACGTATTATTCACTCTGAAGTTTCTGGTCCAATTTATATAGGGTGTTTTTAAAAATGAATAGTATGCTTTGAAATTACTTAAATTATTAGAAGATTTCTTAAACAATGTATTATTCACTTGAAGAAATTAGTGTTTTTCAAAATAAAAAAGAAAATATTATTTTTAAATTATATAAATTATTTGAAGTTTTTTTAAAATAATATATTATTAACTTTGAAGTTTCTAGCATAATTTACATAATTTTATATATTTTTAAAATTGCAATAGTTTGTGTTACAGATCGTGTACTATATATTTGAAGAATATGATGCATTTTGAAATAGAAATGAAAACACGTTATTTAAATTACGTAAATTACTTGAATATTTTTTTAAAACAATGTATTATTCACTTTGAAATTTTTAGCTCACTTTACAAAAATTTTATATTTTTTAAATAGAAATAATTATTAAAGAGATCGTGTACATTTTAAGAATATAGTGTTTTTCGAAATAAAAAAAATAAATTTTTTAAATTACCTAAATTATTTGAAGTTGTTTTGAAAATATTGTATTATTCACTTTGAAGTTTTTAGCTCAATTTACATAATTTTTATATTTTTTAAATTGCAACAATTTTTTTAATAGATCGTGTACTTATACTTGAAGAATATGACATTTTTCAAAATAAGAATGAAAATGTGTTTTTTAAAATAGATAAATTAGTTGAATTTTATTGAGAATAATGTATTATTCACTTTGAAACTTCTAGCTCAATAGACATAACTTTTTATATTATTGAAATTGCAATAGTTTTATAGATATAATATACTATACACTTAAATATTATAATATTTTCAAAATAAAAATGAAAACACATTTTATAAATTACCTAAATTATTTTTAGATTTTTAAAATAATTTATTATTCACTTTGAAGTTTCTATCTTAATTTATATAAATTTTTTATATTTTTAAAACTGTCACTATTTTTTAGAACTTGTGTACTATAACACTTGAAGAATAGAATAGGATGTTTTTCGAAATAAAAACTAATAGGCTATTTTTAAACTACCTAAATTATTGGAAGACTTTTGAAAATAATGTAGGATTCATTTTGAAGTTTTTAGCTCAATTTACATAATTGTTTATATTTTTAAAATTGCAACAGTTAATTTAGATATCGTGTACTATCCACTTTATGAAGAATATGGTGTTTTTCGAAATAAAAGTGAATTGGGTGCTTTCAAATTATCTAAATTATTTGAAGCTTTTTGAAAACATTATATTATTCACCTAAAAGTTTCTATCTCAATTTACATAATTTTTCATATTTTTAAAATTACAACAGTTTTTTGAAATATTTTGTACTATACCATTGAAGAATTAACACGGTGTTTTTTGAAAGAAAATTGAAAATGTATTTTTTAAATTACCTAAATTATTTAAAGTTTTTTTTTACCACAATTTATAATTCACTTTAAAATTTTTATTTCAATGTACATAATAGTTCATATTTTTAAAATTGCATAAAGTTTTCTAAAAATCGTCTACTATATACACAAAAAAATATTTTTTTTAGAAGTAAAATAAATCTTTTCTAAAGATCGTGTACTATATTCACCGAGTGATATCACAAATTACTAACAAATCCATAACAGTTTGTTACACCCAACAATTAATAGCTGTATCCGCTATTTTCTGATAACCACCCACTATAACAAACTCCCACCAATAATAGATATAGCACAAAATAATCTTCTCCTAATAGAATAAAAAAACGCATCCTGATTATTTGAAGTTTTTTTACAACAATTTTTTATTCAGTTGATTAAGAAATTGCAGTAGTTTTGTAAGTGATTGAGTACTATACACTTGAATAAAGTATTTTTCGAAATAAAAATTAATAGGAATTTTTTAAATTACTTAAATTATTTGATGTATTCTAAAAAATAATGTATTATTTATTTTGAAGTATCTAACTCAATTTACTTAATTTTATATTTATAAAATTACAAAAGTATTTTTAGAAGCTAATATTACTTTTAGTCTAAATGATTCATGCTCTACTATATCCTAATATACTTAGATATACTTAGAAGTTGTTGTTACTACTCACTAGTACTTTTAGTCTAAATCTAAATGCTTTATACTTTTTTTTCCATTTTTGTTTTCTTCAATTTAAGCCAAAAAAGAATTGCAAGGGCGTGTTTGACATACAAAAAGCAAATAGAAAAATGCAATGACGATACACATTTTATGTAGATAACCCAAAAAGAAGTATTCATAAAAGCAAGTAGAGTCATAAAACACATTAATGAGAGCGGTGATCTTTATCTAAGTCAATATAAGAAAAGGGAAAAGTCAAGGTCTTGAGCAACAACCATTCATACTTAGTGACAAACATGAGATGTATCTAGCTCACTATCTTACCGTCAATCAAATTTAAAAATACAATGCTAAGATAGAGAATTCAAATATTACCATGTTTCTTCACATAAATACATGTCAAATAATAGTGATTTCTAACCTGACTTCTTAATCACATCAAGTTCCTCCTCCACCTTCACGCCTCTCAACCCTCTAATTCCACATCTGCTCAAGATTTCTTCAAAATAATGAACAGCCCTTTCATTTCTCCAAATGTCTTTTCTTCATACGTTTTTTTTCTCTCATTCTCCATTCTCCATTTCTTACTCTTATTCATTCTTTAGCATAATTTTTCATGCCTATACAATATCTCTTTTTTCTGCATTATATGAAAAGTACTAACGATTACTAATTAATAATTTTTAATTGTTATAATGTTGTAAAGGCCTCTCATTACAAGAACGCATTGCTATTTTCATTACTTCTTCGACTCTCTAAGTTCTAATTTAGCCTCACATTATGCTTTCATTATAATGATCTGGATATATATTTTAGTTATGATTTCTTTCTTTCGTTAGCCTCTTCAAAGAACTTTAATTTCATATACATGTAGTGTCCATGCACCCATAGTAGTTGGAAAATGTATAGTATTTTTCCAAGTTTAAAACAATAGCATGTTGTTGTTTGTCACTAAGTAGCCATAACCAAATAGTTACTAATAGATGTACTACAAAACAAATAGAGTTTAAGAAAAAAAATCTACTAGGTGTAGCTAGGGACGAACCCAGAAATACATGGTGGGGGACAACTTTTTTTTGTGTGGTTGAGGAGTGAAATTTAAAAAAATAATAATGAAAAATATTAAGTATATAAAAAGTTTATAAATAAAGAAAAGAAAAAATATTAAATTTTTAAAGGAATTACAACACGAAAATTTTAAAAATATTAAAATAATAATAATAATTTTTCATAAAAATTACTAAAACACAAAAAAGTAACAGAGAAAAAAACAGCATAATAGCAAAACCTCCCAATACGAGATTCAAACTTGAGACTCATTAGTGAGATACACGAAGACCAACCACTGTGATACAAAAGGGTCATAGTAGACATGCGAACTATAACATATATATACAAGTATTATTACTAGGGGAGGGGCACCAAAGCCCCCTTGAAGCCATCCCCCTGGGTGTAGTTTTTGGTGAAGGTCACAGAATGCATTAGCAAACAACTACAATGGATAAAGCATAGAATACCGTTTATACATAAATAAAAAAAGAATAAGTGAATTTTAGACACAAAAGTAACAAAAAGCGGTAAGTAACAAAGTATAGACAGAATTTCTTATAATTCTTACAAGAGCATAAATCTAACTTTTTTTTTTAAACACAATTGAATAAGTTTATTTCAATATTATTAAAATGATAATAAAATAAATTGTATATAAAAGTCTCTCAAACTCAAAATAATAGCTTGTTGTGAAAAGTAAATATTAGGATTTTAAATAATTTTTTTTAAATAATATTATTTACTCACACATAAAATAATATAGATATAAATGTATCCAAAAGAGAGCAATATCATTAATAGAGAAAAAAAAAAGAAAAAGTGTTTTAAAAATTAAAGAAAAGGAAAATAACAAAAATAAAGAAAAAATAGGTGACAATTACATAAGGAAAAAAGAAGTAAATAACAGACACAAAAAAGAGGAAGCAAATAAGAGAAGGTGCATAAAATAAGAAAAAAAAACGGAAGGAAAATAAAAAAAGTAGTAGAAAATAATTGAAGAAACCAAAAAGACCAAAAATAACACCACACGATTTTTTTTTAATTTTGAATTGTTATAATGTTGATTGCAATGAATATGACAAAGTAAAGTGAGAAAAATGATCAGGATAAAGAAAAAAAGCATACAAGTGCCACCATTCAAATGAAATATATATGGAATTTGAGGATCTTTTCTACAATAAATACATCTAGTTTATTAGTTAAAACACTAATGACTATTTGAGATATCAAAAGATTTGTATTTGTAGTTATCAATTTCTTAAAATGGGGCTAGAGTAACATAAAGAGGAGAGAAAGAGGCAAGTGAACAGGAATAGAAGAGAAAATATTGACAACTCGAATTGATAACAATTACATAGACCAAATAATTTCAAAAAAGTATAAAAGAAATAAAAAAAATAAACATAATTATGGATTTATCAAGAACTAAAAAAAGCATAAATCAATAATAAAAAACTATAAAAAATTATAGAAAATTTATAAACCATGAACCAAAAACAACATAAATCAAGAATAGAAAATTACAAGAACAAAAAATAATTACCAAAAGATTCAAGAAATTTTTAGAAAATGAAACCTAACTATAAAAAATTCAAAAATCAAGCCTAAACGAAAAAAATTTCAAGAATCAAATCCTAAATTAAAAGTTTCAAAAATAAAATCTAAAAGAATTTTTTATTTTTGAAATTGAAACCTAAAGTGGGAGTTGATCTGCGACATGCAAAGCTTGAAGCGTTCTCCAATCGCCCTAGTAGAAGATAAGCAAGAGAAAGGCAAGAGCTTCAAGATGGGAAGCCGTGTAGGTAGCGTTTTGTGGATCTATGGTAAGAGAGGAAGAGAATGGGAAAGAGGCGAAAAGGTTGCGTGAAGAAAAAGAGAGAAATGAAGGGAGCTACGAAATGGAGGAAGAGAGTGAAAGAGAAGGAAAATACGTGTCTTTGAACGAAGTTGAGGGAAGAGGATGAGTGAAATGAAAGGAGGTGGCAAAGGTAGAGAGGGGAGACAGCGGATGGGCATAAAAAATGAAGTATTTTCTCTAGATTGAAGAGAAAGAGAAAGAGAAAGAAAGTGAAGGATAAGCATGGTTATGTGAAAGAGGAAGTTTTAAGAGAGAGTTTCTCAACTTTGTGATTAAATAATTGAGTGTTTGAATCTCATGATCAAAGATTCGCATGATACGGTAATTTTTTTATTAAAAAACACATAATTTAATCCTTAACTTAATAGGATTTGTTCACATTTGTCCTTGACAGTTTTAAAAGTGCCAATGCGTCCTTAATATTGTGTTTCCTGATGCAGTTTAGTCACTGTCGTTAATTTATAATTAAATTCTTGGATTAAATTGAATATTTTCTAAAGACTTTGGGACTAACTTAAACTTTTAATAATAAACACAAGTACTTACATAATAAATTGTTCTTAAAATTTTAGGAATTAATATGGACGAATGTTATTGTAGTTAATTATAAATTAATAACATAAACTAAAATGTATAAGGAAATAAAAAGTTAAGAACTTATTTATACTTCCGATAATATCACAAAATAATGTGACAAATATTTTAAAATAAAATTTTTCATAATGTGACTGAAACTAGAAAATAACTATATTTTTAATGGAAACAACAAAATGCTAAGTAGCATTATTGTCCAGACGCAAAAGAGAGATTTGGTAGAGACATATAAAATCCAAAAGATATTAATATGTTGGGGGTGTACGTGTCGGCAGCCGTAAGTGAGGACTTTGTCACAGGACAATTCTGATATAATAAGGCAGATTGAACGTAACACATACATGCATGTATGTATATAATATATTGACACCTTAATAAAACATTATAATAATAATATATAAATAATTCTAAATTTTCCTATTAAATATTTCTATAAATTATTTTATATACTAATTAAAGAATACATATTATTATATATATATATAATCTATCAAAAAAAGTTTTTTATTTTTTTATAAACAAATATACATCAAGTAACTAATATCCAAAGGAAGTAAACTAGTATCCAAAGATTCTAATATATATGATATAATAATGAATAAAATAATATAAAATACTGTAATGCGGAGATTCTGGGTTATGCTTTCATTTTGCCGTGACTGTCTCTGATGCAGTCCAAGTCGTCGATTCTTATTATAGTTCTTCGGCTGTGACGGTGAATTAACCACCACTCGCAGCATATATACAAATCAAGACACGACTTTACAAAATAGTAAAAAAAAAGGAAAAAGAAAGGAAAAGACATGTAATAGATGCATGTACCCTAGAATATAGGTTCTTCTTGGTAGCTATAAATTTTTAGGGTCCATCCGTCCATGTACTTTTATTTAGGACACAATTTAAATAATGTTGGATAGGTATAGTTGGTGGTGATTACCATCTCAAAATTTATCTTATAATAAGTTCAAAAAAAATATCATATACATTAAAAAAATTATTAATACTGATTAAATATATTGATATTTTAAAAAATTATTATAAATATTTAATTTTATTTATATTTAAAACTCATTTTGATTATAAAATTAATTTCTTATATTTTCATTAATTAAGGAAAAAAATCATAATAAATATTCTAATTTTTTATTTTAGAGATTTATAAAAAGAAATACAATTTTTTTTCTAAGGACTTACGTTTAGAAACAAAAGTAATAACTTAAATGATAAATATGATGTAAAAAAGAGGTACATATTCTCGAAATAAATTTTAAGTTCTGATTGATAAACATTAACTAAATTTTATCCTTTTATTTATTGCAAGAATGCATACAATTACTCTCCTTTATATGCAACTTATAAAATTACACTTTTTTTTATAGAAAAATACATCAACAAGAGATTGAACCCGAATATTTACACACGCATAAAATTACTCCGTTTAATTACACATTTAATGTTTTATAATTAATAAAATTTTCTTACAAATTTTTTAGAATTATTTGATTTTTTAAGTATATAATTTATATATAATTAATATAATATTAAAAGAGAACAAAATAAATTTATATGATTATATAAAATATGGATGTCCCCATTGGGCTGTTTAAAGGGTTAACTTGTCTGTCCGATATGGCCAGCATAGCTGGTAAGAACATTTGTGTGTGATATATGATTCAACTTTTAGTATCGTTAATTTTTTTGTAAACAAAAAAAAGGTTAACTTATCTACGCTTTTATTACTTTTTTTATTTTGTTTTGCTGGCTTTATGTCAATTGTATAGACTCTCTGTGAGCATTGCTTGTATTCATTTCGTCTATCAATGATATTGCTTTGGCTTATCGATCAAAACAAAAAAATAATCAAAGCTTATATTAGAGTTCAAACGACGGGATATCATTGTAGTAGGGACCAGGCGTGGTAATCACCACCTAGATATGGGGATCCCCGTGAGGATTACCCCATTTGGGGTCTCATGATTGGGGATTTTTTCTATGTAGACGGGAATGAGGACCAAAATTCCTCTTCTACATATTTGGGGACAGGGACTGGGAGCATGCTCTCCCGCAGTGTATCCCTGAATATGTATATAAAATTATATAAATACTCTCATCTAATATAATAAATGTACATAAAATTAATATGATTAATGTATAATAATTTAATTTGTAAATTAAAAATATAATATGATTAACTTTTATTTATTATCACTTTTGTTCTTAGTTCCTGCTCCTACATTATTAACTGTTGTGCTCATCGCTCGTTCATTCCTACACGTTGTTCTTGCTCGTCGTGCTTATTTTTACTATTGTATCAACCTGTTCTTGCATTGTTTGTTTTGGTTTTTATATTTGTTCCTTTTTTTCTATTTGTATTTTAGATTTTTATACTTTTTAAGAATTTATACATTTTTTAATACCTAGAGGGATCTCTGCGGTCCCTGTGAGGAATGCGGGGAATTCAATTAGGATGAGAAGAAAAACATCCCCATCGCAGAGAGCTAGGATGGAGATGAAACTACGGAGGAGCGAGGGAGTACTCCCCGCCTCATTGTCACCCATAATCAATAGATAATTGTCGACAAAATAACATTTTCTAGTAGTGACTCGAGAGTCTTGAGTAAACAATCTCAATTCTCTAACATTCTTTTTTTAAAATAATAGAAAAATTAGAGAAATAGTTATTTATTATGATTTATACACTCCCTCATAAATTTTTTTTGAAGTAAAATATTATTTTTGAAATAAATTAATACAAACACAGTTAATGATTTAATATAGTCAAGAGTTTGTAGCTCAAATAACAGAAAGAGAAGTTCTTGGAATTTGAGGGGAGGGGTTCAATTCCCTGTGGAGAGTTTTAGGAGTTAGATTTAGGAGTAGTATAATGTTGAGTATATGTTTGACCGATAAAAAAATGATTTAATATAAATTTATAAAATTTCTAGCAGCCCCTTAAAATATTATTTCATGCTTTATCAATTATTGCTTGTTTGCACAACATGCCACCACTAAACTCCTGCACGTGTGTAGCTCCTGACCTTACCCTACATTTGTTGCACGCTTGACATGTCTGGGCTTGGCCACATAGCATTCATAAAAACAAAATTAAGGTTTTATTTAATTTTTAAAAAAAAAGATAAGATAAAAAAAGCCACTTTGACTTAAATTATATTTATTGTAGTATTTTCATATTCGTTCATTCATACTCCCTCGGTACTATAATACAAGCTTTAATTAATATTTTATACAGTTTAAAAAAATAATTAAGTTATTAAAATTAAAAGTATTAATTAGACTGTTGAGATATGACACCAATTAAATTTAAACTCAATTATTTTTTATTGGTTGGATGACTTTAAAAGTTAAAAAATCATAATAAATACTTATAATTTTATATGTAAAAATTTATATTATGGGACTAGACATTTTGGATACTAGGACTTATATTATGGGATAAAAAAAATTAAATATAATGAGTGAGAAATTTAATAATAAAAGATAAATAATATCTTAAAAAATTTAATATTTTTCTTAATTATTATGTCTAAACTTTAAACGACTGGTACTATAGAACTGTAGGTAATGAATAAGTTATTTCAAGATTGTCAAAACCCAATACGTACAAGGAAAACGAATTTAGTAGTATTAAACTTGCAATTAAACATCTTAATCTTAATGGCTTAAGAGTAGGCAAATGGAGCACTACTAATGTAAGTTTTTTTTTTTTTTCCTTTGGTTTAGTCAAAACCCAATACGTAATTTGAAAACAAATTTAGCATTGAATATATTGGTTTTTCTTTCTAGGTATCCAGTAGAATATATATATATATATATATATATATATATATATATATATATATATATATATATATATTCACTACGTCATAATTTATTATTAGTAATATTTTTTAAAAATTATTAAAAAATATTACAAAATCATTAAAAATATATATTGTATTTACATATTTACAACATTTTTACTAAATATTATATAAAGGTCTCGTTACTAGATAGTTTTAGTAACATTTGAAAAATATTGTTAATTAAATCATCAAAAAATATTGTCTTTTAGTATTTGCAATTTTTTATACATGTTATATAAAGTTAATGTTACTAAATATCTATAATGTAGTAGTAATTTTTTATTCACCAACACTCTTATTAAATATATCATTAATGAAGAACACAGTTAAGAAAATAATGAAGGTTGTTAATTTTAATTATTTTGGAGTTATTTTGTCTTCTATTAATTGAAAAGACTAATATTTTTTTAAAAGAGAGATTCAATACGAGAATTCATATAAAAAAAGTAATTTTTTTATATATATAAATAAAACGAAATTACATTCACATAGGTTTGATTAGTTAAAGAATTATAATTTAAAGTTTCACTCATTTAATTACCAAACTAATTTATTGAGTAATAGAGTATATAATTACTTATTGCTATATATGTGGGGGAAAAAAATAAAAGGGAAAATAAAGAAATTATAGTTGTGTGGAGTTATAACGTACAAGTTGTTGCACTAAAGGTTGAAGGTGATGAAATAAATGGAGTGATAGATAGATAGATGCACGTGCAGTGCAGGAGACAAAAATCTTGTGAAATCTGAAAGAGAGTCCTCTTTTTTTATGTCCGTAATTAAAAAGTATAATCAAGCTGACTCTCATGTACTCCCTTCTGTCCCCATCTGGTTTTAATGCCCCCTATGCAATCTTATATTTATATTTTGCTAATCGCTAATAATATGTGGCCAAAAGAAAAGAAAAAAAAGGCAAAATACACCAATACCTTGTTTTTTTGTTAACAAAAAGGTTGAGAAGAGTGACATCTCCAATTCGACCGTCACCGAGTGTCAATGACATATTAAAATGTATATACTCAACTAGTGTTTAGGCACAGTAAAATCTCCTTAGAAGAGATGTACCTGCACATAGAAAAACTTGAGTGACTCTAAAAATTTGAACTTATGTCTAATTCAAATAAATCCCCTTTTATTCTACTTATACTAACCCTCGTTGGTTACACCAACAAAGATGCTAGCATAATAATAAATGTATCTTTATTATAGCTTTAATAAATAAAAGCACTTGAGTTAGAGTCTATCAAAAAAATATAAGAAATTAGTCTATTTTGCCTATAATATAATAAAATAGCATAATAGATGTGAGTAAAGTAAATATTAGTGCTATAATACTCTCTTTGTTTTTTTTCATGTTATTCTTTTTAATATTTTAGTCATCCATTTTTAATAGTTATATTAAGAAATCAATCAACATTTATTTATATCACTAATTAAAGGATATAATAGAAAATTATACAATAAAACTTATAAAAACTTTAACTCATTCTTGGGACTACACTCATTCTCTTCACGCTATTTGTCTCCTAGCTAAAGGGCAAAAATAAACTTATGCAATTTCAATGATTTGGTGATGTGTTCTGTGGGTCTTATGGAATGCGCAAAATGCAATAGTTGTTAAGCAGGAGAATGCAGATGCTGAAGAAATCTTTAACTCAATTCAGTTTTTTTCTTGGAAATGGTTCCTTTCAAAAGTTTGCAATCATCATTTGGCTTTTTCAGATTGGTTTTACTAATCCTATTTTAAGTATTGCCAACAATGTTTGATCTGATTGAGTATTGGTGTTGAAAATACGGTTTTGGGAGAAGTTTTGTTCTCTCTTTAGATGTATTTTTCTATTGAATTTATTTTCTTCCTGTCTTTTTTCACTTGTAATTCCTGGGTGCACTTTTGGTGCTCCATTATTAATACAAGTTCCCTTTTCCTGATAAAAAAACTTATAAAAACTAAAAGACTTAGTTGCAGTTTTAGTTTTCAACTTTTTCAATTATGAAATTTTGGTCTTCTAATTTTCAATTGGGCAATTTTAGTCCCTTAAAATTTTTAATTATGCAATTTTGGTTCTCTAACTTTTAATTGTGTGATTTTAGTCCCCCAACTTTGTCTATTGTACGATTTTTGTCCTCTCAATTTTTTTAAGTTGTGTGATTTTGCTCAATTAATCAATTTTTCGTCAAGAAGCTAACAATTAAGACAACCAAACCAATAAAATAAAGGGCGTAAGTATACAAAAATCGTGTAATTAAAAAAGTTTCAAATCAAAATCTCATAAATGAAAACTCATTATATGAATTTGACCGCGTTGCCCGTTTAATCTTAACAAGAGATGGTCAAAAGAATTAAAATCACACAATTAAAAAAGTTTGGAAACTAAAATTGCACAATTAAAAGTTAAGGGACCAAAATTGTATAATTGACAAAGTTATGGGACTAAAATCGCACAAACAAAAATAAAAGACTAAGGGCTTGTTTGATTTCTCTTTTTTAAAACAGTTTTTTGTTTTTAAAAACAGAAAATTAAAAAATCCGTTTAGCAGTCGAGTTTTCAAAAACAGTTTTCGGGAATAGTTTTTGTTTTTTAGTATTTAAAAACCAAAATATGAAAACATCTGAAACTATGTTTTGATTTTCAGTTTTCAATTTTCTGAATTTACACAAAAATTTGTATTGAAAACTCCTCTCACTTTTTTTAAAAACGGTTTCTGAAAACTGTTTTATAATACAATTTTTAAAAACTAAAAACTAAAACTGTTCAAACAAGCCCTAATATTACACAATTAAAAAAGTCAAAAGACCAAAAATATAATTAAACTAAACTAAAACACCTAATTATTTTTTAATTATCCTGCTTTACCATAAACGATTAACAGGACAAAACAGAGAGAGTACTGCATAAAAGTCCTCATATTCTACGCCACATGAATGAAATTCTGATCCCTCTAGAAACACACTGAAAATGAGATTGAGATCTAATGGGAAGATATTATGTGTGGGCTCTGTGCACAAAACATATGCTTTACGGATAGATTGAAACTGTGACTATGTTTAGATTATTTTTGAAAAGGTGTTTATAAGATAAGATGTCTTATGAAAGTACTAGCTACCTATTTATATTTAAACTATTTTTTCCACAATATTAGAAGATTAGCTTCTTAATTTTTCAACTTTTTTACTTTAGAAAAAAATTATTCAAATTATCTGCTCTTTCACATAATTTTATTTTTTTACTAGGAGTATTCACCGTTAACCGTCAAAGACTAATCACTTTTGAAACAAAGAGATTATCAAAATAGATAAAACATTTTTTAATAAAATATTCTTCGTAATCATTGCCATAATTCGATCACTAATCAACATATTTAATTAAAAGACTTGACTATCTATTAACTGTATTGAACTTTGTTAATTTTTTTTTATCATAATAACCTGACACTACTATATACTTTATATAATAAATCTTATATTTAGTCCTCTAATAATATAAAAATAATTCCTTCCATATATATATAATTCTTTTTCTTAATTTAAAGTTAAGTTTAATCCAAAAATCATGGACAGTCAATTATTCATGCTTGAAATGGAAAGCAATTATGCAGAGAGGACTTGACTTTAATTTGCTGAATTCAGTAACCAAAAGCAGTGTCAAATATTTTTGCCATATGTGAATGTCGTATCCAGTTTCACTACTAACTTTCACACATCCTCTTCCCTAAACTAAATATAATAATGTTTGGATTGACTTTTGTAAACATTAAATTATGGTTTAGATTCATTTAGAATTGATTCTGTTCAAAAAATTATATTTGGCAATTTTTAACTAGACTTGATTCTAGATAAAAAATTATGATTTAGTGAGAAACAACTAATTGTTACTTCTGATTTTATTTCGAATCAATTCTCGTGATAATCAATTAATAGAAACAATTATGCTAGAATCAATTTTTTTAATTCAAACATGCACATAATTACGGTCATTCCCGATTCTGCTCAAATTCTTTCTTTCAAGCGAACACAGAAATGGCATCGCATCATATTTCACTTCACATATAAAAGCTAAAAAAATAAAAATAAAAATAAAAAATAAAAAATTATTACATGGTCACGTGAAGCTATTATAAGTTTGACCACCACATGTGTGAATGATTTTGTAAACCATTAATTAAATTAACTTCCTTAATCGGTTACTTAATTAGATTAATCGTTGTTGGTATAGTTAGTAAGTGTTCATGTCATATATACTTACTAGAGCTACGTCTAAAAAGTGATGAATCACATTACGGGTAGGCTTAATTAGGACAACGGGGGGGGGGGGGGGGGGGTGTTTTTACCTATTTCTAGGAAGTTAAATGGTTATGGATCCTCTAAAGTTTGTGGTTTTTGCTTGGCAACTTTTGTTAAATGTCTAGGAGTGGTGTTACGGTTACACCTTTGGATTGTGTAAAGTGTGGTAATATTCTTGAAAAGATTGCCCACCTTTTTTATTATGTAATGTTGTTAGGGTCATTTGATATCAAGTGTTTGCTTGGTTGTAGATTAACATGCCAATTCCAGGGGATTTGTGTCTATGTGGAGATTTCAATGAGTGACAAAGTTAGAAAGTGGTTACGTCTATTTGAATTGAAGTTTTATGGAGAAATTAGTTATATTAGAGGTTTTTGTTTGTTTTTAACGTTGTGTTGTATTGAGTTTGAAGTACTTCTTATGCTCCATTTAATATATTGTTTTGCTTATAAAAATATTATAGTTATGTTTTGTAATGAAGTATCACAATTTGGGTTGAGTGGATATGATTGAACACCATTGGCGGCAAAAAATCAATATGGTTTCTTCTTAAATCTAGCACAACATGGTCTACAAATTAGGGATGGCAACAAGGTGAGGCAAGGTTTTTGTCCTCCTCGCCTCTACCTTGCCAAAAATGGGATGGGGGCGAGTTTAGGGATAAAATAGGTGGGAATAAAAAATTGAAACCCAACTCCATCCCTATTGAGATTCGTGAAACTCGCAAGTAATTCATATCCACATTATTTTTTTAAAATAATTTATTTAAATACTTCATACAAATTAAAACTAAAGATCAATATAAAAAATACAAATGTAACATTTAAATTCACACAATTTTATGAAGATAATGCATTAAAATAATAGTTTAACTTTATTATGATTAATATTATAATTATTAATAATACTAATACGTGCATATGGGGTTATGATCAAATAGGGTTATGATCAAATGATATCAATTGGTTTGACACTAATTCTTACGTCAATCAATAATAATAGATTGAAGTTTTTTTTTACGAAACCTACCGTTGGATTGAATCTATTTATCGTATATATCATGTGTACAAAATTTGACATCAATCCAAGATCGTTTTATACTCCATCAACACACTTGTTATTTTCACGATTTTTAAAATTATATTTTACGTTAACTTACGTTGATGGAGTACTAAACGATCTTGGATTGATGTCAAATTTTGTACACTGATTTATACGATAAGTAGATTCAATCCAACGATAAGTTTAATGGAAAAAAAACTTCAATATATTATTATTAATTGGTGTAAGAATTAGTATCAAACCAATTTGCATTAATAAATATGTCTATGGGGCGGATTTGGGGATGAAAAAAACAATACCCACAAATTCGATTGTTATTGTCATGCGCCTAATATGAAAGTGTGAAGGAAGGAATTGCGAGCTAGATCATGGTTTGGATATCAAGACCCAAGGGTACACAGACCCCATACAATTTTTTTAGTATTAAATTAGTATATACCGAGTTCCTTTTCAAAAAAGAAGCCTACTTATAATGTTTATGGTACTCGTGATTGAAATAAAGCTAATTTTATTTAATTATTTTCCTTCTTAAGCTAAAATTCATCAACTCGGTCGATTTTTGTCCACCTATTTATTTTGACAAAATCCAAATGCACTACTACTACCTTGCAAGAGCATCTTCATAAATCAAAATCTTCCTTGTGATATAGAATCTAGTTAAATTGAAAGGTCCAATCAAATAATAATGAAATTAGTTGATAAATAGTTGTTGTATTTTTACATGAACAGTGTCCTTCATTCTTGTTGGATGTGATGTTTTTCTGAGTGTGATTACTGATTAGGCAATTATTCAGATGTGACTATCGTAATCTTATGGGAAGATCATGATTAGATTTCTCTCTTTTCCCCCTAATACAAGGTACACTACATGAAATTATTTCACTTAATGGGCCCTTTAATTATGACATCCTAACCAAAAAATAAAATGTACGATTTTATTTATTTACTTCTTTGCACGGAACACAAACTGTCAAAAAACAAGTGACAAATTAAATAATATTAATACTAGTAGTACATTATCAACTAAACTTCACCCTTCCCCAACAAGAAATTAATTAAGTATATTACATACACCTAATCTCTGACTAATCTTTTGAGAATGAAGGTGCCATTTGAGAATGCTTGATTCAACTTATTATTATTGATTTGTAACTAGTAATAATAATAGATAGAAAATGAAGCATTGTATGATAATAATTGGTCAAAAAGCATTGAGGTTAGCAGTTAATTAGAAACAAAGTCAAATCCAGGTTAACAGTTAGTAGGTAATTAGGTTTCTCAAGCGAATTAATTAGAGATAAAAAAAAAGTTTTATTGAGAAAAGTTATGGACACTTTAGTGATTCATGATGAATGTATTTAGTCATATTTAGTGTAACATAGTCATAACTGCAACTTGCTCGATAAAGAGCATATTTGTTTTGGTGTTTTAAATTTACGTTCAATCCATAATCAATTTTAGTTTGAATGCAATATGTTTGGTTGAGAGTTTGAATCCGTGTTTTGAATCTACCTTTAATCTAAACTCAATTCTTTAAATGTCAATCCAAATACACGTTATTTTAAAACCTTGTTTTCATGTGAAGACAGAGTTCTCTTCCTTTTTTCCCATTTTATCGTTTCTGCTTTAGAACTTTTATAAAGGAACCCCACTCTGTCCCCGTAAACTCATTCTTTATAAGAAATATTGCCTTTACAAGATCAAAGTACATTCATCTATTTATGGAAAATAAATTTATGAGAGAACTGTGTAGTGTACTGCTCTGCTCAAAAACCAATGGGCAGATGTATTAAGCTGTATATACAATAATAATTATGTACTACATTTCAGAGTTGCATAGTTATCTTTATTCAAACATTGGATATGTAGAATCCACATGTATCTGACTTTTCAAAATTGGGATTTGATTATTTTTTCTTATTTTCGAGTTAGTTCGTTGCTGTAAACTTAAAAATAATTGACTTTGAATAAATTATAAAGTAATTATTTTTTAATTAATTATAAAAAAAATTAAAATTTATTTATGTTAGTTTAATTAAGAATAATAACTTTTTTAATTTTTTTTTATTGTGTTTTTAGAAATAGTTCAAAGCTACTTATTAAAATAAGCATAAATATGCTTATTTTTAGCTTCCCATTATTTTGAGAAATACAAACAATACATTAAAAACTTATGAAAATACTTTTTATTAAAATAAATGTTTATTTTATAAAATAATTTATAAAATAAGCACAACAAAAGAAATCTTAGTTTAAGTCATGTTCTGTGAGATAAAGAAATAAAGCACTTCTTGAGGTTATAAAACAAATAGAGTAAACCCTCCATTGAACTCTTCTTTCAAAATATATGTGTCTTTAACTTGATCCTTCAAATATTAATGTCATTAATTGAGTTTTTTTAAGGTCTTTATTGGTATTAGGTTTTATGAAACTTATGAACTTTGAAGGACATAACAGATGATACTTTTTAACTTTAAGAATTAATTGGTGATATAGATCTTTTCGAGATAAGGTTAGATAATAGTTATAGGTTTGTTTGTTTATAATTTTCTTATAAGTGTAAGTACTTTCGAAGAAATCAATAATTTCTTACTTTTGTTAGATCTATTTTGATATCTAAAAATCATTACCAATAAAAATATTTTGAAAAATTTTCAACTTGTATCTAAATAGGCAAAATATATTTTGAAAACCCAACAAAGAATTTACTCGTAATTAGTGTCATTATTCATATGTAGTAATTTATTTTTTAATTTTTTTTATAGCATGTACCTTTTATTTGTTATTTCCTTACAGCTATATCTCTTATTTATTTGTGAAGGTAAGACTATCACTGAAAAGATAATAATCAATATCATCTTGAACTTCTAAAACCACTTATTAATTTGAACAATTTTTTTTCTTCTAAAATGATGGTAGAAAAGGGAAACAAAGAGTAATTATAACAAGACTAATGTGTAGATTTTATCAATTTTGCTTTTGTGTTGTTGCTTTGAATCTGATCCTCTCCTATAGTTTTCCTCTTAATTCTCTCTCAAGCCAAATGTAATACTCCTTCCATTCTATAAGTTATATACAAATTAAAAAATAATAATAATTACACCATATTTTATTATCTTGCTAAAGTCTGCTTAAAACAGGCAAAGATATTTAAATGGGCTAGGTGGGCCGTGGGTTGGCCCGCTCAACACGCCAAATTTTTTAAAAATAATCCAAAAAAATTAGTTTATTATTATTTCTGGTCTAGAATATTTTTTTGTCTTAAATATATTTTGTTTATTTTTTCCTAAAATTTGTTTTTTTCTGGATTTTTTTGTTTGGAATCTATACTTTTGGGTCTGAAATATTTTTATTTTTGGAATCCGTCTAAAATCTGTTCTTTTAAAAAATAGTCTGTGGGTTAGCCCGTCCTAGCCCGCATTGCTGGCGGGCTTGACAGAGTGGGCCACAAAGGGCTGGCAGGCCGGGCTTTT
Source organism: Cyamopsis tetragonoloba (assembly GCA_037177725.1). Lineage (NCBI taxonomy): Eukaryota > Viridiplantae > Streptophyta > Magnoliopsida > Fabales > Fabaceae > Cyamopsis > Cyamopsis tetragonoloba. The sequence continues at coordinate 7,754,276 of CM074121.1, read as the reverse complement.
TTTGCCCTCCCTACTAGTACTATGTGAAAATAAAAGTTAATCGTTAAATTGACACTTAGATCTATAATCATTAAGTGAGGGTATAATGAAAAAAAAAAATTAAATTTTAAAAATATAAAACAATAAGACTTTTAAGACAAAAATAATGAGGTTAAAACAATGTAACTTAGGAAACGACATAGGATCTAGATTCCTTTATCTCACATATTATTATGACATTATCATGATATATATCTTACATTATTTAACTTTTTCATGGTGGCCTAGGTTAATTTATGAAACCATAATGGATCTAGAACTGGTTCAGGGCATGCTAGAACAGTACCTTACCTCGTCCAAAATGAAGATTCTCTTGTGTTTGTGGATTATTTGGGAAATGATTCCCATATACACTCCATTTTGGGGTGTATAAGTGATAAAATAAATAAATAAATAAAAGATGTGATAAGTAATATGATAAAAAAGAAAGAGAGATATAAAAATAAATAAATGATAAAATTGATAATAATAATAATAATAATAATAATAATAGTAATAGTATAATTTTTTGAATTATTTATGTACTCAACAAATGGCATTTACAATTTGACTTCAAAGATAGGTCACAAGATTCCACTTTGGGATGAACAGAGAGGAAAGCTTTGAACCTATCCAAGACCCAAAGGTCCCACTCAATTCAATGCCACTTTGAACCCCAAAACTTTGTCTCAACCAGTTATTAGGTCTACTTGTAGACAAGGCCATATTAATCATTGGTATAACCCAAATCATTAACTTTAATTATATTGATATGAAAGGATTTCTTTATGTGTAATCAAGGAGTGCATTCAAGTTATAGATACTTGATTTTTCTTAAGTAAAATATCACGTTTGAATTGGTTTTGTCATCGCTAAATTATACTTTTTTTTTATGAGGTATAATTGATTTTATCTAAAAAATGATATCTGTCAATCTTTGGTTAGAATTGATTTTGGATATAAAATATGAGAAATAATTTTTTGTTGTTTGTTGTTTCTACTTCTACATAATTAATTATGCATCATATTTACACTACAAAACTTAGATTTTAACAAGAATACCCAAACATAATTTTCTCTTAGAATTAATTTGTTAATCTAAGTTTTCAAACGGAAATTAATTCGACTTTAAATCAATTAATAGAATCAATTATGTTCAAAATCAATTCTACCACCTTATCCAAACATACACTTCTATAATAAAAAATTGCTTTATGTGCCAAAGCAATATGCAACATAAAGGTATATAACAAAATCTTTTTTTTTTTTAACCTTGAGTAATGGCATGATAGTAGCTCACCTTGTCCTTTAACCACATATGTAGAGATTCAATCCTCTATTGGTGGAAATTAAGCAACATTTCGTGGTCACCCAATAATCACTTCGTGCGAGCTCAGTTTGGAGAAGGAGATTAGCCACTGCTTTCGGCGGTAGATACCCTATAAAGAGGAAAAAATATATAACACCTTTTATTGGTGAAAAATTGTTTGTGGACTCACATTAGCTTACCGCTCATTTAACCCAGTTTTATGATTAAATGCGAAAAAATATGTAGTTAAATTAGTACATGAATTGATTAATTAAGTATAAATGAATAGTAAGCTAATGTGAGTATACAAATTGCTATTGTTTTTTGGTACTTAGAATAACTTAATCATGATATGATATGATATGATAAATATTTCAAATTGCATGTGCGCATTTTTATGAAGATGATGATAAAAGTTTCACATAACTTTACTGAACATTTTTGTCATTATCATCTTAACGCATCCCATCACACGGGGAATACCTGATGTGGGTCTTTTTCCAATTAAAGTAGAGCTATAGTTACTTTTTCCAATTATAGTCTACTCTTGAATATACATTAAACAAGCTAAGATTGACATTGTCTTGTTGATGGATTAACAATGAGTCACTCCTTAATTACAAATTCATACATCAAGTTCAGAACAACCTACTTCGTGAAACAGAATATTTTCTGGTGTTAACTAACCTACTTCATTTATTTACATCTAATTTATGTTTGACATTGTTTATCCTTCTTTGTTTCAATACCAAATTAAAGTATCTTTTGCATCCCATATTTATACATGCACAAGAAAAAGAACTCAAGGAACTTAACTTAATTCTTACAAACAAGTACACAAATCTTAAGATAAGCATACACCATACAGTAAAATATATTACAAACTTTTTCACATTATTATGCAATATTCAGTTGAGTCCGCATGGTTTACAAATATTCACGGACATCATAAAGGAAAGCAACAAATACACACCCAAAAGTAGAGCAAAGAAAAAAAAATTCTGTATACATAGAATCAAGATTTTAGATTGTGACAGCAGTACGTGAAAGTTACAATCACGTTGCATTAAACTTTGGATGTGGCCAATGTAAGCTACAATTATGCAGTTTTAGTGTCATTGAAACCATGACATTGTAGCGTGACGTGACATAACATAATTTGAAACATTGCGAAGAACCTCAACAAGAAAAACATCCACCATGATGAGGATTCTGAAACCCAATGTTCTCAACATTAGCAACAGTCTTGAACATCCTCCTCTTATGAATCTCCTCCATTATCGACCGTTGAAGAAGTTGTTGCCTCCTCACATCCACACAAGAACGAATTCGAGTTAGCCTCTTCCTCTGGCATCCATGGAACCTGTGAGAAGAATCTATTCTCATGTTGCAAAACTGTGTGGTGAAATCAGAATCCAGCACCTCTTCTTTAGGACAGAACCTTGTGCACTTTAAGGGTTCTGATGGTGAAACTAGTGTTGGACTATGTTCATCTTCATTGCATGAGTCAAAGTAATTGAAATTGGAATACTTGAAGGAGTTCATTGAGGTTTGAGAGCTTGCATCATCATTCATGAATAGATCATCTGTAGAGATATATAATTCATTGGAGACAGGGGAATTAATTTATCAGATTTTAATTAAGCTGCTTTAAGAATAACAATAGTAGCTTTTTCTATTGATAAATTATTAAGAAACTCTTCAACTATGTATAATGATCAAAGTTCAGGTATTATCTGCATTTTAAGATAGTATTTGTACAGCTTTTTTTTGGGTTTCCCTTTGCTTTTATAATGAAATTACATTAAAACAACAAACTTAGAAGTTTTAAAAGATAAAAAGAGGGTTTTTAATAAAGAAAAAAGATAAAAAGAAACAGCTTCTACATAAATTTATAATTTGAGAATTTATTTGGATGAGATTTCTTCGCATTTGGCTTGAGACTAATTCAACAAGGTAGTTGCCATATTTTTGGGTTATGTGAATTCTTAACATCTTAACACATCACCCTTACACATATACTGATTTATGAAGTTTGTAGTACTTATATTTATGGATGGTCCACGTCGAATTTTGTTAAGCCTTGATATTATTTTAAATTTATAATTATGTCTAACTTAATCTCAAAAGTTTACTCATTAGAAAGTTTGCCTTAGTTATTATACACTCTTTTATGATCATATTCCTAGTTGACGTGGACTTTCACGTCACCATGTTAACAAAATTCTCAAAAATACTTACATAAGATAGAAAAGTTTATTCAAGAACGATCTTTAAAATTTAAGTAAAAACAACTTATAACATTACTGTTTTATTCTCATAAACATTCTCATAAACATATTCTAAACAAAACAAAAGAGCTTCTATCTTAAAAGTAGTTTTCAGATTACTGTTCTTTTTATTAATTAAGTAAAATCAAAACCATAAAAGGTACAATCAACATATTGAAATTCAAAGTAATTTTTAAAAACAGAAAAAGTTAAGTGAAACACTTATAGTTGAAAGAAGAGAACTTACTACTACCTTGAGTCCAATCTTGAGCAAAAGGGTAATGATTCCCAAAAAGGTTGTTATTGTTGTTGTAGGAATTAGAACAAAAAACTGGGAGAGAACCTTGAGAGGAAGACCTTGAAGATGGTGAGAATAAAGGATAGTGGCCACCAATATCATAATCCTCTTGTTCTTCATCATAACTAAAACTATGTTGTCTTTGATACTTAGAGGAATTTCCCCAATTTCTCCAAGTTGGAACCAATGCTGATATCTCCTCTTCTATCATTTCAGCAATTTCCAATGGTTCCAAGTCACTAATTTCCAGCTCCTTAACCATCTCCATTGCCACATCAATGGCAGTGTCATTTATTGTGTCAAATGGAAAGTATATGTTCCTTGTGTGCCCTGCATTCAAAACACAATTTTGAAGCAACCCAATTTATGTGTTGACATCTAGAATTCATATTGAGGATTTCTTTAACTCAAAGACTAATACTAAGGTAATTTCTAAGTTCAAGGACTGAATTTAGTACATACGGTCTTCACATTAGTACTCAACTAAAGTAAAACATTGATCTAACATGTTAATCCACGCTGACATCTAGAATTGCATGGTTTAGAGATCAACATGTTCGAAAATTACAAGTTTAGGGACTAATATGTTAATTTCTTTGGTTTAGGGATTAATATAAAAGGGAAAGCAAATTTTGTGACTAGATTAGACATTCACTCTAAAATGATTGTATCAAGGTTTCAATTTCAAATTATGGTCCGCGGCAAAGTTATCATGCTATAATATCATAGTTTTGGCTGTCATTGCGGTCACGAGATCATATCTATCCCTAATTGCAGTTTCCATGGCCGCAATTAGAGCAAATACAATTATAAACATAACAAAACAACAGCCACAATTTGAAACCTTGAATCATATCATATCTTGTGTTAAAACTAAGCATACCAGTTTTGTTAGAGATCTGGACTTTAAGGAAAACAGTATCATTATCATCCTCTTCATTGATGGAACCAGTGATTGTCATGAGAGTGTCCTGTGTTTTATCATCACTCACTGCATGTTGTTTTTTCTCTTTGGCAACTGGTACATTAAAGCTGAGTGTGTCTCTGTGTTTTTTTGCTTGTGAGGTTGGGCTAGGGAGTGATGAGTAATTAAATTGTTGATCCGTGGATAAAAATGGATCCAACAAAAGCTCTTTTGCTGATAATCTCTTTGAGACATTTGCCAAACATTTTCCCACAAACTTCTGTGCTTCCAAATCTTGGATTCTGTAAAATGCTTTTGGTAGCTTCCCCTGTTAAATCATACATCATAGAGTATTCAAAATAGATTTTAGGCTAAATTAGACTTTCAAAACTTGTGACATTTCTATACATATTTTTTTAAGGAGATTTGTAAATTCAGTGGAATTAAGCTTACCGAAGTAACTTTCTTGTAAATTTGAGCAGGGTTAGAACACTCGCTATATGGAAACTCAGAAGTAAACAATTCTATCATACACATCCCAAAAGAGTATATGTCCACCAACTCATTATATTCCTCTTCATATAATTCCGGTGCCATAAATTCAGGTGTACCTGAAAATTCATACCAAAGTCAAAATGGTTTAGTCCCTAAAAATATGATGATTTTTTTTTTATTCCCTCAATTTTAAAAGTTCTGTATTTTATCATCAAATAATTTAAATAATCTCGTTTAGTCTCTCTATCTATATTTCGTCATCTTTATCCGTTAAGTGATGGTATCGCCCTTAATATGATATACCGAATAGTGTGTCATGTCATCACTTAACCTGCATGACTAAATTAATGACAAATGAATCATTAAAGGATTAAATTGATGTTTTCTCTTTAAACTTTTAATAAGATTAAATCTAAAATTTTAAAAAGTAAGAGACTAAATGAAAAAATTAAAATATGTTAGGAGGAAGAAAAAAACATATTTTTCTTCTTTTTAAGTAGGAAATAAAAGGGTAAATATAATTAAATTGAAGTGGGGAATTATTGCCTATGACACTGTGGGCATGTTGGGAGCCACTGAGAATGGCTGCAAGTCCTAAGTCACCAATCTTGACTTGACCCAAATGGCCATTGATGAAGATATTGTCACATTTGAGGTCTCTGTGTATCACTGGAGGATCATGGCTATGCAAATACTCCAAACCTTTTAGAATCTGCCTTGCCCAGTTCTTCACTGCTCTTATATCTACTTGAGGGTACTTCTTTCTATACCTACATTATGTATTTTGTATTTAATGTTATCACAATGCATATATTAGAGAAACTTTATTAGTGAAATTAGTAAAACATCAATTTAGCACATAAAATTAAAAGTTGACATAATCTAGTTTGATACTTAAAATTAGGGTTTTAAATTACAATCAATATCGGGTGATGTGATTGTAATTCGGTCATGATTACGGTATACACCATAGATTATATCTTATCATTTTTTATTATAAAATAATAAAATCAATCCCTAACTTTGACCATTATGAGTCAAGTTAGTCTCTAATATTGGAATCTAATTAATAGATAATTAGTTAGATCAAGATTGAATTTATTTTTTCATAATTTTATGAACCATTATGATTATACACCAATACATTGACTTTAGTTGATTGATTGACGATTATTAAAGCAAGGACTCAAGGTATTCTTATGGGTTCCGATTTTTGGCCACCCAAAAGTAGCCAACAATTGGCCAATCATAATATAAAATTAATTTCTACCTGCAACTACATAACATAAAATTTTGGTTGACTGAAAATCTTTTTTGTATTCTTATAATAAACCAAAGTACCAGGTAATACAAATTTTTAGAAAATAAATTAATGTTTTACCAAAAAGAAAACTTAGTTTAATTAAGTTAAAGGCTTCAAATTAAGATATATAAAATATAAAAAGAGTATAGGTAAGGTTAATTACTCTCTGAGTGTGCCAGAGGTGAACAATTCAGTGATGAAGTTGAAGGTTCTGCAATTGACATCAATCCATGAATCATGAAAAGTCATGATTGATTCATGTTCTAAGTTTTTGAGCAGATGAACCTCTGAATATAATCTCTGAAGTTGGTCTGCTGAATTGAACATATCATCAAGCTTCACTTGATTCCAAGCCACTTCTATTCCAAACACCTCATCAAATGCCCTATACACCACTTTCATGGCTCCTTTTCCTAAAATGTCCCTGAACTACACACCCACCAAAATATTAGTTAATTATAATAATACAATTAGTTCATATTTTAGTATTAACACCATTACTTCATATTTTAGTATTCACACCAACTAGGCAATTAGCCAATTAGATGGAAAAAAAAATTATCAAATTAATAAACATGTACTTGTTTTCATTAGTCAACCCTTTCTATTTGGTTGCTTATTAAGTGACCTTTCATTGTTCTAGAGAGATAATACTTTGGGTAACAAGTCAACACTTGGCTAAGAACATAACACAAGATTTAAGTTTTAATCACATGAGTTGCTACAATTGATCATATGAGTCGTCTGATTAAAATTAAACAATTGACATTTAGTGAATTAAAAAAATAACTGATTTTTAGTATTTTAATTGATGACCAATTAAATTTGAGTCATCTAATCTTATTAATTACAATGTTTTTTTACCGTAACAAACGTGAAAAATATAACCTAACCAATCTCAAATCATTTTATTGGGAGACAAAAGGTAAAACAAAAAAATAATACATATAATTTCAATTCAACATAACGTATGGTGGTTAATTTCTTAATAATAAATTGACTCAATCATACACATACGACAATAACTGAAAAATTAGTTTAACAATAAAAACTACCTCTTTGCACAAGCAACCAAAAATATTAATTTCATCAATAAATAGTTGCGCAAAATTAACTAATAACAATAGGTAGATATGAAATTAAACAAAATCAATTTTCACAAGCAGATCAAGTCCTTTAACTCATAGCACTCAATTTTAAATCTCAATTCAAATTCAACTCTAGGAAATCAACTTATCAATTTATACCCTTCATCTAAATCACCTTGCTCTGTATATCATACCAATAATTATTCAGAATTTTCATTTTTCATGATCAATAATTAACAAAGAAGGAATATAATAAGAATCAAAATAAGAAAACACTTACACGTCCATATCTTCCAGATGGGTCAGTTTCAACATATCCAATTTGAGCTTTGCCTCCTAATCTCCCCTTAAACATGGCTTAATCCTAACTTAATTATACACTATTTATAAATACAAGTAATAGTATTGAAAATTCAGCAAGAAAATAAAATGAAAAATCTGAATTTGATCTAAAGGGTGTGTGCTAGAAGATCCGAGGCTTCCATTCGTGATTCTCATATGAGAAAACACCAAACAATTGCCACAAGAGACGAGAGTAATCAACACTTAGCATAATCCAAGCCATTTCAACAAATCCACAAGAAATCTCATAGAAGTGCTTGAAAACCATTGGTGTGTCTCAAATTTCAAAACTCTTTTTTTGAGATGAACAAGTTAAAATAGGAAGAGATATATGATACTCTTCCTAGATATTTTTGTGGAAGAAAAAAGATTATTTAGTATAAGGACAGAGGAACTTAGAAAAAAAATTGATGTGTTTGTCCCACAATAAAGTCACACCACAAATGGTGAGTTTTTGAGCCAAAAGGGTAATGAGTTATGGTTGAAGATTCTCTTGTGGTGGATGAAGAGATTATGACAAAATAGAAAGCCTATTAGAAACTGGGCTTCTAAATTTGAAGAATCTATGGCTATGATTTGATAAAAACATTTGTGGTTGTGAGGGAAACAGACCAAAAAATTTAAGTCAGATCAGGAAATTAATCTATTGAGAGATTTTGATTTTGGAGAGAAAAGAACAGAGAAGAAATCTTATGCTTTATGGTTTGGTTCTGTGGATTGTGGACAAATAGTTGTGGTTGTTGTGATATAGAATAGTCTATGCAGAGAGGGGAGACTACATTGAATAGTAATGTTCATGTAGTTATATTCCAAAACTATCTATGACATAGATTTTGTTATTTTAATGTATACATGTGGGTGAGATTTTAAATTTAATATAATATTTTGAATGAAAAGTCATTTTTGTTTTTGTCAATAATGACTTCTTATAAAATAATAATAGATGAGTATTGTGCTATCCCGATTTCAATTCAGCCCAATTTGGTTGTCATTCGCGAGTCCTAAATTTAATCTCGTATTGCCATGCATTAACTTTCCTCAACCCTGCCTGTTGATACACTTTAGTTTATAAAAAAAAATTTCAATTCTGAAATCAACTCTACCCCACCACCTAAAATAGAGATGGTTTCGGGCCAATTTGACAGTTTGATACACATTTATGGAGATTCCCCTGATTCTACCATGCAATGTAGCCATATATTCCTTCGTTTCTATTTGACTGTCTGGGAAAATTTATTTATCTGTCCACTCATATTTTTAATATAATATTAATTATACTTTTATCAATTCTAACTTTATATTTAATTGGAGGGTAATCAATGCCACACTATCCAACCAATCAAACAATGAGAGATAAAGGATATCATGGAGAGTGTAAAATTTATTTTGAGAAAAACTATAACAATTATTACATTTTTTAATATGTGTGATTTTTTTCTCTTTGGACAATTAAATAGGAACAGAGGAAATATCTTACAACAATAATTAAGCTGATAAATTTTGTGAAAATAAATTTTGCTTGATATGTATGCTATATAATCCCTTCAAATAAGCAAATTTAATTTTAGGTACAATTTTTTTTCATAAGCGCAATAGCACATACATAGATTTAAATTAAAGAGTTATTGTTTAAAGTTTCGTTCTCCTAACCGCATTTTTAAATACGACATTTCAAAATATAAACAAATCTTAATTAATTTTAACACACTTAATTAGATCATTCCAAGAGGTTATTGTGAAAAAAAAAAGATCACACCAAAAATGTGATCTTTATTTAATAAATCATTTAACTTTTAAAAAAATATTATTCTATAGCAAATATCATAAAAAATGTTTCCTTTTTTAAAAGAAATCAGCGAAATGAAATACTTTCAACGGTCTTATAAAAGAGAATGAAATAAGTTCAAAAGTTTTAAATAGTGTCAATATGTATTTTTTTTTTTGACAGTTTATATTTAAAGAATGAAAATTCATTTCCCTAGTAATAAATACATGTTGTAACACTTGTTTTATTTATTAAAATTTTTTTATGCATAGGAGTGGCCTTACCAGGCCCACTAGGAGAGGGGGTTAGCGCATAACCTGGTATTCAACCCGCACTAGTACTGGGTATGCGGGCTGCTCGCCCCGCACCACCCAAATCCGCGGATAAACAGATTAACTTGTATAAGCTCGCATGTTAAATTAACCGATGAAATTATGGCTCGCGTCCACACCGTAAATTCACGGGCCCCGCGTAAGCTTTTTTTTTTGCTATTTTAATCCAATTTTTTGGGTTTTTTTTTTTTAAAAAAGATGGCTTTTTTTCCTTCTAAATATAATTTGGTGGGTTGGGTCACATACTCACATGTTTGGTTTGGCCAAAATGCTTGGTGGGATGGGTAACATACTCACATGTTTTATTTTCTTTTTAAAGCTCAAGTGAAAGTGATGAATTTGTGAGCTAAAAAAAGCCTATATACACACCTACGCCCCGCATAACCCGCAGGGCTCGCGGATTTGGCCCGTATAGCCCGTGAATAAATAAGCCGGTCCGCTTAAACCCACTTTGATAAACGATTCAGATTTTTTGTATTCAAAACCCGTGTAACCCGTCAACCTGCGAATCAGCCCGCGGACCCCAATCCGTATACCTAGCTCTATCCCGCACCCTTGCAAAGCCCCAAATTAATGCTACAATTAATTAAGTAAATAAATAAATTAGTGTTACATTATTAATCAAACTAGAGAGTCCCGGGGTCATGTAGCTCAGTTGATGAGCGTATGAAAATATGTGTGTGAATACGAGGTTCGATCCCCGGTTGTACTACTTTCCTATGAAAAAAAAATCAAACTAGAGATTTACTTACTCTATAAAATTAGTGAGCACATAAAAATATGTGTGTGAATATTCGAATTCAATCCTTAATTAATATATTTTTCATGCTATAAAAAATATGGATAATTTAATTAATAATAATATGCTTATTTTTTTAAATTAACTAAAACATATTATTATCAAAAAATATAAGAAATACTGCCATGCCAACTGCAAAAGAAATAATATGCTTATTAATATTATTATTAAACTTTTGCTGATCAGAATAAATTATAGTACGGACAACTACTGGGCAAGGCTCAGAAATAGTCTCACCCACAAAAACAAAAACAAAAAAGAAATAGTCTCACCCACCAACTTTTTTATTGTAATTATTTGTCTGTTCGAAGTCTCTAAAAAAATTATTATTTATTAATGTTTTTTTATTAGATTAGTTATTATTAGTACATAGATTTTATCTAATACAGTTAATTTATTAGTATAATTATATAACATTTATACTAACGAATAAATATGTAATTATTCAAAAAATGTCAATATAAGTTTTTGATATATTCAACCAATTTTATTAAACAAAGTTTATATCAACAATAACTAATATAATAAAATATAAAAATATAAGTTTAATTAATGATAATTTGTTTATAAGAGTGTTCCTCATAAAATGCAAACGTGGCATCATTATGACAGTTTATTTTTTTTTAAAAAAGCTTGTGCATGTTAATTGGTAGTTGTTTAATAGGGAAAAGTTAGAGCGTACAACTAATTTTGAGATTTAAAGTAATTTTTTTGTTATTGAGCCCTTTTAATGATGAATAATAAATATTTTATAATTATTGACAGTGAACTTTAGCTTACTATATAGTCTTAAGCCTATAAAAAATGTATTTTATAATTATTAATGTTATTTTATAAATAATATATGCATTTTATTTAAGAGATTAAATTTACTTTATATAGACAAAATTTAGAATTTTATGTTAAAAATATATTTTATGCCTAAATGTATTAAAAATATGTGTATTTTTTGGGGCCTTAGGCCAGCCTTACCTTAACCTAAAAATATGTCTATAATTATACTACTTTTAAAATACTTTTAATTCAATAATCAATTAAATTAAATAATTAATATATAAATGTTATTATATAATTAAACAGAATTTTATTGGAGGAACAATTCATAGTAAGAGAATTCATGTTCGAATCTCACCTATACCAAATTTTCGGGGTCAATGCCAGCCACGCAGCGCGAACGGATTAGTCTCATCCTAAGGGTAGGAAATCCCGTGATTATACAAAAAAGATATAATTAAACGGAATAGTAATATATTTTTTATTATATTAATAATCTCATCCTTATTTGAATATGATGTGTTTTTATAATATTATTAATTATTGATGTTTCTCGTTTCTTTCTACGTTTGATATTTGTGCAATCATATCCTAATACAGCAATGATATTTGCACACCATTATTCACTTCACAACTCATTAACAACCACCTTATCTCATCATTAGGTGGGCCCACCTATCCTTTTCCTTCTTTTTATTCTAAACTAGTACTTTACCCGTGCATACGCACAAGTTGATGTTATGCAATTTTGCGTCATTTTGTTGCTGTGTAGAATTACAATAATGACAAATTAATTTGGATTATGATATGCATGTATTAAATTATTCTTGTAATAGTTAACTTCAAATAGATATTGACGGATTCAAAACAACAAAATAGTATGGAGTTTTGATCGTAGTTAGTTGCAAGAATTTTTTTTAAAATAGTAAAAACATATAGTATAAAGTATATTAACATTAAAAAAATTGAACATGCTATAGCATGAAGAGTGCTACAGTATTACAAAAGAACGATGAGCAAAATATAAATGCAATAAAGATAGTAAATAATTAAAGTTTTTGGATCACTACAACATAATTAAGAAAATTGTTACAATATAGACTTTATACAACATTTTGGATGAGCCACATCCTACTGGAAAAGAGAATGGTACATCTTAAATTAAAATTCAAAAGTTCAATCACTTTGGATTCAAAATGATACATAGGCCAAGTTTAAGGCTAAATCAATGAACACATAAGTGAACCATTCATCCGCATTCTACATAAATATAAATACATGAATTATTTCTTTTTTGAATAATTAATTTTAACAAATCATTAATAAACAAATTTATTTTCATTCAATGGTGATCTAGATATACAAAAAAATATTGTGATATACTGAATTTGATAGTTTCTATGTCATGCTATCTATAGTTTACAAATTGGAGAAACAAACACAAATTGCAAAACATAAATGCAGAGTGAATATGACATTCAAAAAGAAACACAATTTTTTTTTAAAGGTAAAGATTAATTTATTCATTCAGAGAGTATAAGGAATACTCAGCTTTTTACAAAGTGATCCAAGCCACAATACTACATAATTCAGCTAAAAAATTACCAAACAAAAAGAAAGCATCGCCAATTAACAACAGGTTTGCGTATGAAAACTCATCCCTTGCTTAACATGCGAATCACCCTAACAACTATACCATTTACTCAGCAATTCTACCCATAAAAATTCCAGCACTATCTTCTTTCAGTACAATTAGCAACATACCTCAATACATATTAAAAGACTGTTACACCAACCAAAAAATGATAATCCTGCCGTACCACCATTTGTAAATTCTTTAAACCATTCCCAATATCTTCTTCTTGTAGCTTCAAACACAGAATCCAAGTCAACTAATGCATTATTGAAAATTACCTTGTTTTTAGCCAACCAAAGTTCTCAAACAGCTCATTGATTTACCATGATGTGGACAAATTACAAATCTGAACACAAAAAAAATAAAAAATAAAAAATAAAGATAAGCAAATACTAAGCAAGATCAATCAATAAAAAAAATATATCATCTCATTATCACCAACATATAAATTCAGCACTTCATCTTTTAAAAGAAAAACCATACTCCCCAAATCATATAGACAAATGACAAAGTGAATATGAAAAAAAAAATGAAAAATGAAATATTAGGTTAACCTCTTATAGTCCTTTATGACATGCATGTGATATCCTCTTTTACTCTCCAAATTTTTTTCTTCCCACAACTTTCCCCACTCAATAAGAGAGTATTTTTCTTTCTCAAATAGAAAAGAACACAAACCATAACTTGACCATAAATAAAATTGTTTATAAGGCTTTTCAAAACTTTTAAATGCTTTTCAATATTTTAAATGATTAAATGATGAATGTTATTATAATTGTGTAGAGGATTATTGCTTTTCAGTGCTTTCAAATAATTCAAATTGACTAAGAACTGAATGTTGATGGAAATAAAAAATCAAAAAATAAAGAGAGAAAATGAACCTTACTAATATAACAGAACATATGAATGTCTATGATATGCAAGATACAAAGACAAATAACATAATTACACAAATCAAATTTGTATGTTCTTTCATATCTTCACAATCAAATCATATATATTATAGCATAATTTCATGATCAATCAAATAGCATTATATCTCAATATACCCCCATAATTTGACTTTGAATAAAATTGTTTATAAGACTTTTCTAACACTTTAAAATGCTTTTCAACATTTTAAATGATGAATGATATTATAATTGTGTAGAGAATTATTTTTAGTATTTTAAAATCATTCAAATTAATCAATAATTGAATGTTGATGAAAAATCAAAAAATAAAGAGAGAAAATGGACCTTACAATAGTAATAGAATAGAGTAATGTCTATTTGCTGCTAAGAGTGATATGATCTTCAAGATAGAAAGACAAATAACATAATTACACAAATCAAATTTGTATATTCATTCTTATCTTTACAATCAAATCATATCAATTATAGCATAATTTGATGATCAATCAAATAGCATTATATCTCAATATGCTCTCATAACCGTGAATAAAATTGTTTATAAGACTTTTCAATACTTTAAAATGCTTTTCAATAGTTTAAATGATGAATGATACTATAATTGTGCAGATGATTATTTTTTAGTGTTTTAAAATCATTAAATTTGATAAGAATTGAATGTTGATGAAAAATCAAAAAATAAAGAGAGAAAAGGGACTTGCAGCCATAATAGAACAAAAGAATGTCTCTTTGCTGCTAACAATGATATGATCTGCAAGATAGAAAAATTGATAACCTAATTACACAAATCAAGTTAGTATATTCTTTCCAATCTTCACAATCAAATCATATTAATTATAGGATAACTTCAAGATCAATTAAATAAAATTATATATCTCAATATGCCTTTTTAACTTGACTGTGAATAAAATTGTTTATAAGGATTTTCAACATTTTAAAATACTTTTCAATATTTTTAATGATGAATGATATTATAATTGCATAGAGGATTGCTTGTGAAAGCCAAAAGGGAGGGGAGAAAGAATGAATGACAAAAAAGAAAGCTGAACAATATTTTCTTTGTTGTTACCACATTAATGAAAAAGCCTCATGAATTATCAATGGTTGAATGACCGAAACATTCAAAAATAACAAATTTAAAATAGAAAAGAAATTAAAAAAAGAAAAGTCATTAATTCTTACAATTGCAAATCTAAGTCACCATCTATGCTCAATTAAATAGATGGTTTGCAAGAGAAAACATTAAAGACTAAATATAGAATTATTAACGAATACTATGAATTAATGATAAATTAATGAAAGCATATTATTGAAAACAATTGTATTAGAACCGGTAGAAAACATGTATTGATAAGTATTGATAAGATATTTGAAGTGTAAATAATTTTGTTTGAGATATTTAGAGATTTAGATATAATGTCAAATAAGATATTCGTGGAAGTTATTATGATGACTTTGGATTTTATGTGATAGCAATTGTTGTCATCATTTATAGATTTTGAGATTTTTTCTTTCACCAAATCCTATATGGTATAAAATCTCATATGACATTAAGATCTCAGACTTGCAAAATCAATTATAATCAATCAAATATATCAATAGAGTGAACAGGAGATTTCTTGCCCATTTCAAGTTCCCGTAAAAAAAACAAAAAATGAGTATAAAGGAGAAGAACATGGTATATAATCGATACTGTGAGATTATTTTTATCAAGCGATAATCTTCATAATTTCATTAATCATTAAAAAGTAAAAAAAAAAAAGTTCTCTTCATATTCACAAATTATTTTTAAGACGCATTCACAAGTTAAACAAAGCTAATTATCCTCGATAAAATAAGTTTTTCATTATTCAAAATCATGTACGGTTTTACAAAGAGCCAAAGACCCTTTGCAATTTTAATCAATTTTAACCCCAACAAAATTATAAAAACACAGACAACCATCTTCATAAACATCTCAAGAAAATACTTTCTTTCAAATTAAGAAAATCTGAAAAATAAACAAATCTACATATCTACGTAGAGATAGAAAGATACCTAATTTAAGTCAAAATAATAAATGAAAAAACTTACCTTCACCAAAAGAAGAAATAAAAAAACTTCGAGAAGTACGACAATGAGATCTTAGTTCTCTATTTTTCTCTTGATTCATGTCTCAAGTTTCCTCTTCATAATACAAAAAAGAACATAAAGAAACATAAGTTTTTCATTAATCACAATCATGCACTTTTTACAAAAAGCCAAAGACTCTTTGCAATTCTAATCAATTTTAACTCCCAACAAAATTTTAAAAACTCAAACAATCATCTTCATAAACATCTCAAGAAAATACTTTCTTACAAATTAAGAAAATCTGAAAATAAACAAGTCTACATATCTACATAGAGATAAAAAGAACCTAATTTAAGCCCAAAAAAAATTAATATATGAACAAATTTACCTTCACCAAAAGAAGAAATAAAAAAACTTTGAAAAGAATGATAATGAGGTCTTAGTTCTCTACTTTTCTCTTGCTTCATGTCTCAAGTTTTCTCAACAAAAAACAAAAAAAAAACCATAAAGAAACATCAATTTTTCATTAATCACAATCATGCACTATAAAAAAACAATCATGGACTTTTTTACAAAGAGCCAAACACCCTTTGCAATTCTAATCAATTTTAACCCCCAACAGAATTTTAAAAACTCAAACAATCATCTTCATAAACATCTCAAGAAAATACTTTCTTACAAATTAAGCAAATATAAAAAATAAACAAATCTTCATATCTACATATAGATAAAAAGATACCTAATTTAAACCGGAAATAATATATGAACAAACTTACATTCACCAAATGAAGAAATAAAAATTTTTGAAGCATAACAATGAGGTTGTTGGGAAATAAAGTCCCATATTGCCTAGGATAACAACTACGATAGCATTTATAAGACCCTAGGCAACCCTCTCCTTGTGAGCTAGCTTTTGAGGAGAGTTAGGCCTTTGTCATTTTCTAATAGAGGTATTAGTTCTCTACTTTTCTCTTGCTTCATGTCTCAAGCTTCTTCTGTAAAAAAACAAAAAAAAAAAGCAGAAAGAAACTCTTTGTGATCAAAATTGGTGAAATAACACTCTTGAAAATTCAAATGAATAGAAAGAAACTCTTTGTGATCAGAATTTGTGAAATAACATTCTTGAAAGTTCAAATCGATTTCTACCCCCTAACTAAATTTTAAAATCTAAAACGATAATCTTTATACTCTGATTAATCATCATTAATCATTAATAAGTAAAAAAATACTTTCTCCTTACATTCTCAAATTATTTTTGAGACGTATTCACAAATTAAACAATGCTAATTATCCCTGATAAAATCAGTTTTTCATTAAGCATAATCAAACAGTTT
This sequence comes from Cyamopsis tetragonoloba, assembly GCA_037177725.1. Classification (NCBI taxonomy): domain Eukaryota; kingdom Viridiplantae; phylum Streptophyta; class Magnoliopsida; order Fabales; family Fabaceae; genus Cyamopsis; species Cyamopsis tetragonoloba. The sequence continues at coordinate 7,736,646 of CM074121.1, read as the reverse complement.
TCAATAATATATGAACAAACTTACCTTCACCAAATGAAGAAATAAAAAACTTTGAGAAGCATGACAATGAAGTATCAGTTCTATACTTTTCTCCTGCTTCATATCTCAAGCTTCTCCTTCAAAAAAACAAAAAAACTCAAACAATCATTTTCATAAACATCTCAAGAAAATACTTTCTCACAAATTAAGCAGAAAGAAAATCCTTGTGATCAGAATTGTGAAAAAATACCGTTGAAAATTTAAATCAATTTCAATCCCCAACTAAATTCGAAAATCTGAAATGATAATATTCGTAATTTCATTAAGTTCATTAATAACTCTAAAAAAATACTTCCTCTTCACATTCGCAAATTACTTTCACTAAACATTCAAAAATTAAACAATACTAATTATCCCCGTTGTCTCAAGTTTCCTCCGTAGAAAAACTAAAAAAGCATAAGTAAAAATCATGTCATTAGAAATAGTTGAAGGAGGCAATAGGCAAATGATCATCATAGCAAAGAAGAAAAACTTAGAAACAGAGTTGTTTTTTAATTTTCCCTCTCACTTTCTTAACTGCAGAGATTAAAATGTTCCCTATGCACCGATGTCGTGCAAGTTTCCTTACCCACAACACATTTTTCTTGTTCAATCGGATGGGAAAAAGGGAAATAGACAGAGAGATGAAAGGATTAGGACATTATCAACATTCAAGGAGCAAGAACATCCACAATTGAAAACAAATTAGGGCTTAAAGAAGAACCAAACCTGGAGAAAGAGACCCACAATGGAGGAACAAAGCAGAGAAACCGAAAATTTTTCAACAGTGTGATAACGTTCCGATCAAAACAGAAGGAAGAAGAACATGAAGGAGGCAACAAGTATATGAGAAAGAAAAAACACAGAAGAAGCAGAAGTTTATGAGAGAGGAAGAAGAAAAAAAAACGTATCAGTGAAGGTTGAGGCAAGTGAGAGAGGAGAGAGAGAAGTTGTCAGATTTAAATTTTGAAAATGCAAGGAAAAGCTTCTAAGAGAAGCTTTAGTTTTTCTTTTTTTATTCAGGTGGGACCCATTTGCTACAGTAGTAAACAGTGATCCAAAGATGTGCAGTTGTGACACGTGTCCAAGGAAAACATTATTTTCTAACCCGAGTTTTGACAAGTTGTAAATAGGTTGGAAAATGAATAGTAATATACATTTTTTTAATTTCCATCCTAATAATCATAGATAACAAGTACACTAAATTTTGACATACAACTATACAACCAACATCGATACATTCATCACACATACATATTAATATCAAAACAAAGAGGTACCACACTGAATAAATTTGGTTGTATTTTATTTGGTTCTAGTTTAAGCCTTTTTGCTACTTGCTTGTTGTGTTATAGTAATAAATTTGTAAAAATGGTGCTAGTTGAAGATGAGAAATGTTGGTTGTGATTTTCAAGAGTTTTTTTTTTTACTATTTAGCTTGTATTTTACTAGCATGTTTAGTCTTTGATATTTATTATATGGGTTTTGCTATCCATTGCTTTAAGGGCAATGGTTAAGCAACTCATAAATAAAAAATTTTCATTTAAAATAAAATAAAAATAATTCTGTAGCATTAAATACTTTGTATTTTTTAACACTTAAATTTCTATTTATGAGTTGTTTAACCATTGTCCTAAGGGCAATAGATAACAAAACATTTATTATATTAATTATGTACCCTTGTTACAAGACTATTTTGGAACTCTTGTTGCATGGAAACTTGGATTAGTTTGGACCCCTTGTTGTATTGTTACTATCCCATGTAGACAAATTAATTTTCTTTTTCATTTTGGGCTAAGACTAGAGCATGTCTTCAATTGGTAAATTAGATTTTAGACTGATTAGTATTGTTCCTTACTTGTCTTTTTCTTTTCTTTTTTACTTTCTTGACCTAAATTCTTATTATAAGTGATACTGATGTCAACAGTATCACCTAACAGCGTAATTTTGATGTTATGTTTCAAGTTATGCATGACTTATATTTAGCTACAATGATAGATGTTTTATTACGCCATTTGCCTTTTTTTACTTAATTTTTTTATTGAGAAGGTTTAATTAATTATGCTTAAATTTTAAATTAATGTGAGTTTTTAACTTAACATAATATAATAACAAACAATAATTAGTTGCTTCTGAAATAACAAGAGAAATTATGGTAGTTAACAAATTAGAGTGAAAAAAAAAAGTTTTCTGGCGGTTAAAACAATTGATGGGAACCATAGCATTTTTAGGAGGTCATCGACCACCAAAAAATAACGGCCAGAGGTCGCAAAAAATGGGTTCCAAAATAAATTTCTAAAATTGTACCCATGGCGGTTATAAACCGTCACAAAAATAATGACTAGCCGCCGAAAAATAGTTTTCTAGAGGCTATTCTTGCGGTCAACCTATAGCCGTTGGAAAATACATAGTGATGTTTGTTGATAAATTTCTTTTTGGACTTGCTTGTCTGTAAAATTGGATGCTAACTCCTTCAAGTTTGTGTGCATTATTTTAGTATGAGGTTCATTTTTTTCCTTGAGTTTTTTTATTTTGATAAATTTTTTCTTGAGATTTTGATAAATAAATATTTTGGATCTATTCAGATTTATTTTTAAAGGTTGAACATGGTGCATGGTGATGGTGAGGTGATTATGATTGCAAAGGGTATTTGTGTTTTTAAGTTTGACTTAATCCTTTGAGGCTATGAGTTTAAGGTTTTTTGTTTTTTGAGTTCTTCTCATGTACAATCATGTTTGGGGAGTGTATTTTTTTGCAAATCTAGATTGATGTTTAGATTTTTGCTGATTTTTGTAAAGGTGAAAACTTTTACTTTTCAAGTTCGTGTGAAATTAGGTATTTGTTTTTAGGGTTTTCATATCTCCTCCATTCTCTCTTTTCTTTACCGCATTTAGTGAACAAACTTATGCTTTCAGGGTTTGGAATAGATTTAAAAAAATTCTGATGAGTAATTTGTAGAAATTTCATTTTTGTATGAGTTGGTTAATGCCGACCCTCTTTTCAATGTTAATTGCTAATTAGCAATTAGCAATTGTGCCGCGTATGAGTAGATTTTGAACCTCAATTTAAAATCAGTCTTCTTATCTCTTCAATATTATCAATTTTCATTTTTTATAACCGGGTTCTATTACCATATTTGCTTATCTTTGACATTTGACTACATATTGAAAGCCAATTTATTAACAGAAATGAAATGAGAGATTAAATTCAAGCGATTTTAAATATTTGATTGCACATTAACAGTTAATTTAGTAACTAATTGTAAAATGAAAGGAGGGACTAAATTCAAACCATGTGAAAAGTTAAAGGACAAAATTCGAAAAATAAAAAATTGAAGAACCCAAATTATATTATTGATAAAGTTAATGGACGAAAAGTGAGATTAAATCATATTACAGATCGCGATGTGAGAAGCTATCAAAAGTTGCCAGTTGATTATTTATACATGATGTGCTGTGTGTGTGTTTGTTCTTCCTTTTCCTTTCGTTTTTTTGTTAAATTTGTGTTAAGAAATTAAAGTGATCTGTACGTATATATTATAGATTACTTAGCTTGTGCAATTAGATAAGCAAAAAAACAACTCGGTAATTTTTTATTTTTTATTTATTTTTTTGTCTGTGACGTCGTCGATGTCCAATAATGCATAAGCCACTAACATTTCTGATGAAACACACAAAAAACAAATGTAATTTACATTTTTAATTACAATGATTGAAATTGTTGAAGGACAGATATAATATAAGTAGCACGCTTAGAAAATTCAAAATTTCTAACATGACTGCATGCGTTAGCAACAAGATACATGCACACAGATTCAAATCAGGTTGTTCTCAATTATGTTCCAATCAATAGAATATTGTCATGTCATTAAAATATTTTTTTTAATTTTAATCTTTAATTTTCTAATAAATTTTTTTAATGACGTAGCGATATTCTATTGGTGGGACATGATTTTGGGGACACATGATTTGAATCCATGCATAGAATAGAAATTCATTTTTTTAATATAATAGTAACTTTTGAATAAATAATATATAGGCAATTATATTTATATATTGAATGATTGATACTATAAGATTTGACTTTATAGTGAAATAATGCAACTCATTAGGGTCAGCTTAATGGTTAACATTTAGATAATTTATATAAGGCGATCTTAGGTTCGAAGTTCTTCTATCTTATTGTACAATGAAAAAAAAGAATATTATAATAAAATAAATTTAAATTATTAATTGTCTTATAAAATACTATATAATAGCTACCAAAAAGGGCGTTAGGGTAGTAGTGGAAGTGTATTACAGCCTTGGGAGGATATTATGATTTCAACTCTGAAAAGAACATGCAAAACACCAATTGAGAGAATACATATGTTTATATTTGAAGAGTTAATTGATCTTTTATCCTTATTATAGAACCAAGACATTCAACAAAAAATTAATTGGACATAGATAAGGGAGAAAAGAAAATTGCTATTCAGGACGGAAATTTTCAATTAGTACCAAAAGCGACAAATCCATATGCCTTCAAGTAATAGTAATACAGAAAACATCATCAATACAGTTTTCCATCATTCATGTTTAGAAGTAAGGTAGATTATAAGGTCTGTCAACCGAATTTGGCATATTGGTGTTCCTTTTCATAAAATAAAGATAAAAAAATTATTTTATTTATAATATTAAAATTTAATTGTTAAGATAAAGTAATTCATAAGTGCTAATGACACATTATAGACATGGCCAAAGAAGCAATTTTTGAAAAGAAAAAAAAGATGGCAGAAACTTCACCGCAACTTTTCTTTTTTATGTTTTTTTGTTCGAAAGTACTAAACAATAAACACCATTAGATGATTAAATGGGACAAGCCCAGAACTATAAGAAATAAAAAAGATGCATATGGTTATCAGCCTCTTTTTTTTTTAAATAGGACTAAATAGTTTATGTCCAGATGGGCATGGTGTTAGGATATATTTACACCATCTGAATTAAAAAAAAACACCACTTATTTCGTTATCGACAAGAGTCCAAAAAATAATGGTGTGTTTTCCAACCGAGATACTACTAATCCCAAACCCTATGGGCATGGTTTCAGATAGATTGGACCCAAAAAGTCAATTGTTGAATTAGGGAGTATTAATAGTCGCACGTAAATTTTTGGTTTAATTGCACTTTTGGTCCCTCATCTTTTTTAATTGTGTGACTTTAGTTCCTCTTTTTAATTGTGTGATTTTAGTCTCCCAATCTTTAATTGTGCGATTTTAGTCCAAATTGCACAATTTTGGTTCTAAAACTTTTCAATTGCATGATTTTGATTTGATTTTTTTACTATTTCTCAAGAAGCTATTGATCAATGAGATTAAACCCATATAATGAGTTTTTATTTGTGGAATTTTAGTTTGAAACTTTTCTAATTACACGATTTTTTTTACGTACTTTGTTTTATTAGTTTGATTGCGTTAATTATTAGCTTCTTAATGAAATATAAGTTAATTGAGAAAAATTGCACAATTTAATAAAGTTGAGGGGATTAAAATCACTACATTAAAAATTAAAGGACCAAAATTGCATAACTGATATAATTAAGAGACTAAACTGCAGTTAAGTCTAAATTCTTTAGGTGAGTGCTCCCCTTTGCCTACCACCAGATATATTACTTCCTTCACACTGAGTGTTGAATTGTAAATTGTTCTTGTAGCATAAATTTATTTATTTTCAATAAGAATCAAATAATTCAAGAAAAAAATAAGTTAAATATTTACAATAAAAAATAAAAGATCCTATCAAGAAAACAACCATGGTAGGCATCCAGAGTGAAATTCGAAAGCAGAAGGGCAAAAATCATAAGTTAGTCGTCGACGGATGGGTCCCAGTCTCCTTGGTCTCAAAAATGGGATAGGAGGGTCCACACCCACATGTACTTTTGTGAGATCGATTACTCTTTCATACTTCAATTTTGATGACACTACCACTATTACCATTGTCATCAATGCCACCAGCAACAACAACATTCCCACCTTCACCTTCCTAGAGATACCCATCGTAACAGAATACACCCACCCACACCACTTTCTTTTCCTTAATTATCATAGATACATTCTTTCCCTTTCATCTCATTTATTTATAGGAACTAGTACACCGAGAAAAAACAAAGGTAGACTCCAAATTTCCAAAAAGGAACAAAGATAAAAATAATTTCAGATAAAATCATAATAAAAATAAGATAAAAAAGATGGAGTCTACTAGAAAAACCACGAATTAATTAGGATTTTGAGGACAACGGTTTGAAATAGATACACTTCAAATTTTTAAAAACTGATACTAATAGTTTCTGATAAAATAACAATAAAAGAATAAGATAGATCCATAAATATAGAATGAAGTAAAATAAATTTTCTCATTTTTAATTTATAAACATCTTCTATATATTTAGTGAAAGATTATGAGAGTTAATCTTGGCCACAATTATATATAAATAGTTAAGATTGTTTTTCTTAAATCAAATTTCAACCATTAATTATAATTGGATGGTTAATATTAGCCCTTCTCATTCACTCACCTTTTACTTGATACGTTCTCATTTTATATATATCTATATCTATTTATCTATAATATATATAATTGTATTGCTGATTTTGACTTGTGTCAATTCTCGAAACTATTGTTTATATTGAAATATTAGTTTCAATTATTGAAATCATGTTTCTTTATATCATTTTATAATCTATTTTATTTATACTATCGACACCGTTTCACAACACTAAAGATAAGAAATAAATAATATTTAAAAAAAAATACGATACAATCTAGAACATTTATTTTTATCATTTATATGAATATAATATAAATAGAATATTTAAACTTTAACTGATCAAAATTCTTTAACCTACTATTTACTTATTATTATCTTCTCACTTAATTCATTTAATGAAATTTAATCTTGAATTGAAAATTTAAATTGATAGAAATAAATTTTATATAATTTAAAACCACAAAAAAGTAAGGATGAAGTATAAGAAAACTTTTAAAAAAATTTATTTTATTTTTTTATCTATATCTATATCTATATTATATATAAAAGTAACAAATTAGAGTCTAACGAAAACCATCAAAATACTATTTTTTTTAAAAAAAATTAAAAGATAAAAACATGGAAAAGGCCATTCTCAGTTATTTTTTATTTTTAAATAATTAAAAGCTAAATTTATGGGAAAGTACGCACTAATTAATAGCAAATTCACCAAATAAATGTTTTTTTAAACAAAAATATTTACTAAATTGAGTTACTGAAAAAATATTTACTTAATTGGATCTTAAAATCTGAATTTTGTTTTTAAAAAAAAAGGGCAAGATCTGACGTGGCAGCATACTATTGTGTTATGCCTACTACCGGGCACAACATATACTAATTTATAGAAAACTCCTGCAAAACATCCATGCTTCAGAGCTTAGCTGGTGGCTCTTTATCCATAAAGCAAAGGTCTTGGTTTCAAGTCCTGTAATGCATTTTAATTATTTTTATTTTTTATATGCTTAATTAATTAAATATTTAGTATTTTAAAATATTATTAAACTAATATATTAAAATAAAACCTCATTAAAAATATTTTCATAAAATGTTTTAAATTCAGATTTTTGGATTGTTATTTTTTAATTTCTAAACTATACTTTTTTTTCAAATTATTATTTTTAAATTTAACCTTTTTTCAAAAAAATAATTTAGTTTAAGTTAAAAAAAATTTCAGCAGAAATAATTATTATTTTTCTCAAATATTAATTTCAGAAAATTGATCATTCCAAAAATATACAGTTTATACTTTATAAATTTAAAAATAATATTCTGAAAAATAAATTTGAAATATAGTTTATATAATTTAAGAAAATATAGCTTACGTTGTTTTAAAAACTTATTTTTATTTTATATATAAGAAAATTTTTGGATGAAATTTATTGTTTTGTCTGATAGAAAAGATAATCTTATTGAAAAACTATTTTTTTTTACTAAGAATTTATTTTAATATTAATTCAATAATATTTTAAATACTTAATTAATTAAGCATTTAAAAAAGTAAAACATATTAAAAATCACATTTGTTTGATCTTGAACCCAAGACCAGTGTTAAAAAAAAGAAGTGGTGGCCAACTGAGCTACAACAGTTATTTATACTCCAATAATATTTTTCTTTTAAATCTATTGTAAGTTCGTGAGTTTTTCATGTTCATATTTCACTAAATATTATCTAACTTAATATATGTGCTATGCTTTCGTGTTGGGTGTAAATAACACTTCTTATAGTGGTTATATTCAAAACCAAATTTACCAAAAAATAATCAAAGAAAAATCTCACCTATATAAAATTAAAAACATTTGTATTTTTCATGTTCAGCGAATTATTGCGATGTGTATTTTTTTCAAATATATCTCTGAAATGAAGGTGATATTAGAAAAGAAAAAAACTCGCAAGTAATTAATGAAATTAGAGTTCATTACTACGCTCGGGCCATATAAGATCGTGGGTTTAGGCTTAACTCACTCTCAAAAGTTAGCTCTGCTAGCTCCTAGGATGAAAATTACCACACCAATTATATATTCTATGGTAATCCACTTTCTAGTGGATATAGAACCTGATCTTAACAGCCCGTGTGAACGATATTCGTTGCTAATACAGTATTTTTTTTGTTGCCATCAAGATGCATGTAATCCATTAATGAAAGAAAAAGAATATTTGACATCAATTGAAAAAAAGAAGACTAACGGTATAGTTAGAGAAAAAATAAGTATTTGAAATATTAAAAAAATAGCGCACAGCAATTCCACTTAATATTCAACGGAATTTCTTTCTTTCCTATGTCTTCCTTATTTCTAAAGGAAGGATGATTTTTCTTAAAAGTAATCTCAAAACTACGAAACAATAAACAAAATAATAAAACCCCAAAAGAATCATGAATATAACTAAGTTTCTTTAACCATTGTTTTGTTTTTAAGGACAATGGATAAAGAACTTATCAATATTTACAATAAAAAATATAAGATATAAATTAATGAATCCTATAAGGCATCGTTCGAATTACTCAAGAAAACAACCCTGGCGTGCTTCAAAACTCTGCGTCACAGTCAAAAACCAAACCAGAAGGACAAAAATCATAATTCTTCTTCCTTGGTCGAGGGGTGGGTCCCCCCACGGTGAGGTCTCTTACTCTTTTCATAGTTATTGGATTTGGATGACAATGCGACAATCAGCAATATGATGAATGACACTGCAATGATGAGTAACAACATCAACTTCGGAGAGGGAGCCATTGATAGGAACTTAGGAAGGTTTCTTGTTGAGGAAGAAGTGTGGAGGCGTTTGTTTGTTTTGGTTACTTTACGTGAGATGCGATGCTTTCATCTCATTTATTTATAGGAACTATATAGACTCCACATTTCAAAAACAGGAACAAAGATCAAAAATAATTTTAGATAGATAGATAAAATCATAATAAAATAAATAATAAGATAAAAAAGTGGACCATTAGTTGGAAGATTTCGGTTGCTTTTGGAATTCAATAATATTAAGTGTACAACAGTTTTTTTTTATACACTCTGTACACATTAATAAAATAATATATAATATTTAAATTTAAAAATAAAATATTGATAAAACCAAATTAAAAAAATATTATTATTTTAATACTATTATACAATTGTTGCACAAAAATTTGATTCTTTGAAACTGGTTGTTTTGATTTGTTTTAGTTTCAGTCTTTTATTCTTATCTCTCGAATCTCAAACTGTTGAACCCCAAACTAAACTGATCAGGAGTAGTTTATAAAATTGTGTCATAATAATTAATATTGCATAAGGTTTTCAGGTTGACCCAACAAATTCAAAGACTTAAAGAGAATTTTTTAGATGAGGCATTTTTTTAATCTAATAATAATAATAATAATAATAATAATAATAATAAAAATAAAAATTTTTAGTTTCATTTAAAATTTATTTTGAGATTTTTGTGATGCAAAATCATTTATTAAATCAGTGTTAGTCTTAGATAAGACTTTATTAATTTTAATTTTGAAAAATCTAAAAAAAACAAAAAAACGAAAAAAAGAGGAAAATAAACAGGTAATTTTAAAAAGAGGCCGCATGGAGATTGGACCAAGGACGTCGGGGATGGAAGGAATTAGGGAAACAAACTAGCTAAGAGTCACAGATTTGTATGATTAACGTTCCTTTACTATTTGTATTTAAAAAAGTAGATTTTATCAAAAAAAAACTATAATAAGCAAAAAAAAAAAAAATTGGAGTCTAAAGGTGTTTAGGCTGCTTTACTATTAAGCCCTGAAGGTTTCAAATATTTGAAACTATGATTTAAATTTGAATTCAGTAAAAGATTGGATGACAATAGAAAAAATTTGATTTTTCACAGAGATATATATTGAAAAAAGCTAAGTAAAACCATTTAAAACCATAAAAATAATAAAATTGATAAAGGCAACTGATATTTTCCATGTTCATATATATTTCGTGCTATGCTTCCGTGTTGTGTGTGAATAATACTTCTTATAGTGGTTATATTTAAAACGAAATTCACCAAAAAATATTCAAAGAAAAATCTCAGTTATATAAAATTAAAAACATATGTATTTTTTTCAGCGAACTTTTGCCATGTGTTTTTTTTTTTCAAATATATCTCTGAAAAGAAAGTGGTATTAAAAAAAAAAAAAACAACTCGAAAGCAATTAATGAAAGTTCATTACTACGCCCGTGAGCGATGCCCATTGCTAATTTTATTTTGTTGCCATCAAGATGTAACACTAATGAAAGGAAAAGAATATTTCAACAGAATAATAAATAGTATTGGTTAATAGACCCTTTACACAATGAATGAAAATTTAACTAGAAACGGAAGTACTTATATATAAGAAAAATTAATTAATTTATGTATATTAAAAAAGTTGAATCCAGAGATAGTATAAAATATGAAACATTCGTAGAATTATATACTAAAATAGTTTTTGACTTTGTATTTTATAAGTCAATTTAGTCCATCGTGAAATCAGTCATTTTAGTCTCTGACTTTCATTATTATTGGTCATTTTAATCGCTGACTTTCACTACATCAGTCATTTTAGTTCCTGATTTCAGAGACTAAAATGACGTGCAAAATGTAAAGTCAGGACTAAAATGACTTATCCCACAAACTCAAAGACTAAAGTGAATTATTCTGACAAAGTTAGAGACCTAAATGATACATCACTCAATATTTGTATATATATATATATATATAGGTAAATATTTATACTAGATAAAAAATAATTAGTAAAAATTTATACCCATTTTTGTACAAATATTTTTAATTTACTAGAAGTACCAGGTAAAAGTTTCAAAAAGAAACAATTATATGAGCCATTACTGCCAGATAACAAAAACACTCAAAAAAAAAATGAAAAAAACAGACTCCGAAGGAAACAACACAAAACTGAATCTTGTCACCTCCTTATTGTCTTTTTATTTTGGTCATTTATTATCAAATCATTCTTCTTTATTATCAAAACATAAAGTAAGATATTTTTAGGAAGAAATAGCATTATTCATATTGTTATCCCGACTTTAAGTTATACCCACAATCGTTCTCATTCAAACTGTTCTTTTCTCGCTTTATTTATAAGGACAACTTTTTCTATCCCTTGTTTAAAAAAAGGTCATATTTATGGTTCTTATATTCACCATCACATTTAATTCAAGTCATCGTCATTTTATAACTAGTGTAGTTTCTAGTGCCATTTATATAATTTTAATATTTTTAAATTGTAACAATTTTCTTAAAGATTGTGTATTATAGGGTGTTTTTCGAGATAAAATTGAAAACATATTTTTATATTACTTAAATTAATTGAAGATTTTTAAGGGCAATGTATTATTTACTTTGTTGTTTCTAGCTCAATTTACATAATTTTTTGTATTTTTAAATTGCAAAGATCATGTAATATACAATTGAAAAATAGCCTATTTTTTTAAATAAAAAAGAAAACACATTTTTGAAATTAAAGTACCTAGATTAATTGGATATTTTTTAAGACAATTTTTATTCACTTTTAATTTTTTAGATCAATTTATTTAGTTTTATATTTTTAAAATTACAACAATTTTTTTAAAAATTGTGTACATATACACTTGAAAAATAATGTGTTTTTTGAAATAAAAATCAAAATGCATTTTTTAAATTACCTGAATTATTTGAATATTTTTAAAGACAGCGTATTATTCACTTTTAAGTTTTTAATTCAATTTACATAATTTTTTATATTTTTAAAATTGCATTTAGTTGTTTTCAAAATAAAAATAAAAATATATTTTTTTAAATTACTTTAATTATTTGAAGTTTATTGAAGATAATATATTACTGGCTTTGAAGTTTTTAGCTTAATTTATATATTTTTTATTTTTAAAATCACAACAATTTTTTTGGAGATCGCATGCAGAATATGTATTTTTTGAAATAAAAATGAAAAACAATTTTTTTTTAAATTACTGAAATTAGGTGAACCTTTTTTAAGATAAAGTGTTATTCACTTTCAAATTTTTAGCTCAATTAAAATACTATTTTATACTTTTTAAAATTTCAACATTTTTTTTCGAATGTGTACCATAGACTTGAAGAATTGAGTGGTTTTTGAAAAAATGAAATTGATTTTTTTTAGTTTCCCTAAATAATTTAAAGCTTGTCTAAGATAATGTATTATTCACTTTGAAGTTTTTAATCTAATTTACACAATTTTTTATATTTTGAAAATTGCAACAATTTTTTACAAATTTTGTACTATACACTTGAATAATAGACTTTTTTTTAAAAAAATAAACGCAATTTTTAAGTTACCTAAATTATTTGAAGTTTTTTTTAAGACAATGTATTATTCAGGTTAAGTTTCGAGCTCATTTTATATAATTTTTTTTTATCTTTTTTAAATTGGAACAATTGTTTTAGAGATCATGTAATATAAACACTTGAGGAATATATATTATTTTGAAATAAAAATGAAATTCTTTTTTAAATTACCTAAATTATTTGAAGCTTTTTGAAGATAATGTATTATTCACTTTGAAATTTCTAGTTCAATTTACATATTTTTTTTTAATTTTAAAATGTTTACAACTTTTGTAGAAATCATGTATATACTTGAAGAATAGAATCTTTTCTGAAATAAAAATTAATATGTGGTTTGTAGAATTATCTAAATTATTTAATACTTTTTTAAGACAATTTATTATTAATTTAAAGTTTCTAGCTCAATTAACATAATTTTTATATTTTCAAAATTACAGCAAATATTTTAGAGATCGTGTACTATAGGACCCTTTTCGGCAAAAAAAAAAAATGAAAACAAGTTTTTCATGTTCCCTAAAATATTTGAAGCGTTTTGAATTTTGATAACAATTTTTTTAGAGATTGTGTAATATTCTCTTGAAGAATATGTTATTTTTAAAAATAAAAATAAAAATGTATTTTTTCAAGTACATAAGCTATTTGAAGTTTTTTTAAAGATAATGTCATTTTAAAGTTTCTAACTCAATTTAAATATATTTTTATATTTTTAAAATTACGATAGAGAGATGCTTTCATCTCCTTTATTTATAGAAACCAGTAGAGTAAGAATAAGGAAAAAAAAGATAGACTACCAATTTCATAAAAGGGACAAAGATAAAAATAATGTCAGATAAAATCATAATAAACAAATAATATAAAAAGGTGGAGTCTACTAGAAAAAAGAAAGAATAAACAGATCGGGATATGTAATTAGTTGTGTAAATTAGGGCTTTGAGGACAATGGTACGGTTTGAAATAGATAGACTTAAGATTTTAAAAACTGATCCTAATAGTTTCGGATAAAATAACAATAAAAGAATAAGATAGACAAAAATAAGATATATATATATATATTTAATGGAATTTGTTTTGTTAGAGAATTAATAAGTATTTGAAATATTAAAAAACATAGCGCACAGCAATTCCACGTAATATTGAATGGAATTTGTTTGTTTCTAAATATAGGATATAAGGCTGCTTCAAAAGACTACGTTACAGGGAAAAATGGAACGAGTGGGGCAAACGTAATAATCATAAATAATCTTCTTCCTTGGTTGAGGGGTGGGTTGTCCCACGGTAATGAGCAATATGATGAATGACACTGCAATGATGAGTAACGACATTGTGAGCTTCAACTTCGGAGAGGGAGCCATTGAAATGGGCCGGGGAGCAAGAGAACAGACCCTGTATCGGATCGGAGGAGTTTAATTTGTTTTGGTTACTTTATGTTAGATGCAATGCTTTCATCTCATTTATTTATAGGAACTAAGGATAAGAAACAAAGATAGACTCCACTTTTCAAAAACAGGAACAAAGATCAAAAATAATTTTAGATAGATAGATAAAATCATAATAAAATAAATACTAAGATAAAAAGATAGACTCCGCCATTCTGTTCCTTTAACAGAAACCTTCAAAAAAAAACATGCATCATTGACAATCATATTATCTTTCTTAACCAACTTAACAAGTTGACTTCAAAAACCTGTTACATTTCTTAATCTTTCAAACACTCAACAGGCATAAGAAACCATTCACTTAGCGATCTTGAGAAACCGTTGGAGCATTCAGTACTGTAGCTTATAATCTTTTACATACTTCTCTATAACTAACTTAACATCCAAAAAATGCCAAAACAAAAGTAGGTTGTGTGGCACATTTACATGAGTGCAAGTGCTTCTTTCTCACTATATATATTATCATCCGTCTTCCAAGTTATACTACAATCTATCTTTGTTCTCTTTCAAGCTTTTACAAAACCGTTCCCCTTCCCCGTTTAATTTACCATGACTACTTTTTCTCTCTGTTATTTCTCAAAAAAACTCATATTTCTTATGCTACTTATGTTCGTGGCATATGTTGAACCAAGCCACTTCACAGTTGACCTGATACATATAGATTCACCAGAATCACCATTGTATAACGCAACGATGAGTGAACATGAAAGGGAGATAAATGAGGTTTTCCATTCCAATGCAAGAGCAAGAAGTATTTCTTTTATGGTCAAAAATAAAATTGAAAATGTCATCTTTCCCATGGAAAGAGCACGCTATGTCACGAGTATTTTTATTGGTAAGTAATTTTCTCTTTTAACGGTGACTAGTTGAAAATTTTATTGAGATCTAAGTTATCATCTTAGGCCCATTTTTTTGTAATTTTTTTTCACTCATAGTATAATAATAGTAATTTTAACCATTATTCATAAGTTAAAGTATGTTAAACTAGCTCATTTTAAGTGTATGAGAGACTAGATTCTCTGTTCAAAATTATTGGCCTTTTTGTTATTATGGTCCGTTTGATTTGCTAATTTCGAAGGTACAGTACAGGACAAAACTTTTTGTTCTGTGTTTGATTCAAAAAACTGTCAAGTAACGGCACAAAATTTGAGTCACAGGACCGTACAAAATGACAATTTTTTGTACCTCACTAAACCAAGGGACAACTTTCTTGTTCCATGCACAAGTTAAGAAAGGACATAATTAACCTTATATTTTTACTCAGTAGTGTAACTACCTTCCCCATTTTCTTCACTTACGAGGTAGTTTATGTTTAGTTTTTTTTTAAATCAATGTTTACGTCAATTTTTTGTCATTTGTATATATATATAATTAAAATAACGTATTAATAATAAAATAGATTTTAACAGTAAATATAAATATTAAAAAATAAAGAATTAAAAATATTTTTTAATAATAATTTTTTTTATATATAATATAATTATTATATTACATAAAATATATTATGTAGTAATTTATTAAATCATGAAATTTTAATTTTATAATAAATAATAAAATAATTATAAAATATCAAAATATTATTTTCTTAGAAAAATTTAAGAAAAATTAATAATATAACATGAAGGATATTATTGTAAAATTTATGTTGTGCTTTTTGTTATGTGCATTGAGTATCAAACGATACACAACATAAAAAGTTGTGTTGTGCCTCATAAAACTTGTACAGTGTCCTGTTCACGCATCAAACTCACCCTATGTTTCTTGTATTGAGTTTGATGGTTAAATTAGTTAACCATTTTCAATGTTATCTTAATAAAGCTTTTTACTCTTGCTGTGTGAGGTACTTGGTCTAAAGATTATTGATTGAATTTTATGCTCAAGTTAAGTAGACATAATGTTGATGATGCCTCCATATAGGTACCCCAGCAAGAAAGAAAGCTGTTATAGTGGACACAGGCAGCTATCTTACTTGGGTGCTATGCTTGCCTTGTGAGCATTGTTCCGAAGTGGTTATTCCCCCCTTTGATCCAAGAGCATCTTCCACTTACAAGGACCTATCTAAATACTCTAAACTTTGTTCTTGGCCGAGTATTCTCCTATTGTTTACTTGACCGGTATTCTGGGTCTGTTAGTAAACTAACATACTTTTACACCATTTCTCTTGAACAACTCCAAATTGGTGAAAGGGGGCTCACTGTCGTGGGACCAAAAAATCTCATCATTGATTCAGGCTCCACATTGACTTATTTGGAACCACATTTATATAGTTTTCTTGAAAATGTCATTGCGGATTATATTGATGCTGAACCAATCCCTCCACGGGATAAAACATACAGACTGTGTTATGATGACAAACACGTGGGAAAGGTCAAAAGAGTTCCTCATGTTATATCCAAATTCCCATCGGTCTACCGTCAAAATGAATTTTCCTCCATTACTTTGAAGTATAAAAATCTATTTAGAACCCAACTATCTTGGATTTGCTTCGCAATAGTCCCAACAGATGGACCACAGATCTTTGGGAACACTGCACAATATAACTTCTTGGTAGAATACGACATTTCAAGATCTACAATTTCATTTGCTCCTACTGATTGCTCCAAAATATAGCACAGATTATATGCATTGGTCGATGATAATTTGTTTACAAATAGAAATAACATAATGAAAAGTAAGAGTAAAAAAAAAATAGATGTTAGATGTAAAATTATTTTTTAACTATTGGAGGATAACATCACTTGATAGAAATAAAAACCCTTTTTATTGTTTGTGTGTTTTGGGGCTCCTGTTGCTTGGCCCAGTTTGGCTGTTGGACTCAGACCGTCCATAGGGCTAGGTTTCGTTGTCCACAAAGCTTCATATATACGCATGCTTTTCTTTTGTAACTTGCGCTGAATCATTCAATACAATTTCATTTTTCTCTCTTTCCAAAGCAAGTCTCTTAGTTTTCCTATATGGTATCTACGAGCCCTAGGGTTAGGGTTTTAGGGGTTGCGCCGCCGCGACCTTCGTTCTTCCTTGGTCGCCGTTGTGCCCCTCTCTTTCTTTTTCTCCTCCTTTCGATCCTTACACCCTTCTTCTCTTCCATTACGCCATTCTTTCATGGCGAACATTGATTCAGTTCCTCCATCTGCGAAGGTAAATCCTTCGCAAGATCCTATAAGCCCTTTCTACCTGCATCCGGCTCACAATCCTTCTTCAGTTGTCATCACACCCATTCTTGAAGGCGCAAGAAACTATCAGGTATGGTCTCGCAACATGGCTCGGGGCTTGATCTGCAAAGACAAGCTCGGCTTCGTGACTAACAGCGTTCCTGAACCACCATCAACCGATCCTCTGCATCACACTTGGATGAGATGCAATACTATGGTAATATCTTGGATAACTCATTCTGTAAGAGCTTCTATCGCTCAAAGTATCGCTTATTTTGAAAAGGCTTCTGATGTCTAGAAAGACCTAAAAGAACGCTTCTCTAAGGGCGATTCTTTTAGGTTTTCTGATTTACTTTCTGCGATTCACACTATTCAGCAAGGAGACTGGGATCTTGCTAGCTATTTCACGGATCTACAGATCCAATGGCAAGAACTTGAGGTTCTTCGCCCTATCTTTTCTTGTACCTGTACTGTTCCCTGTTCTTGTTTACTTGCTGAAAGTGTGAAGCGTTATCGTGATTGGGAATATGTTACATGTTTTCTTAAGGGCCTAAATGAAACATGTGATACGGTTAGACGTCAGATTTTGTGTATGGATCCTTTGCCTAACGTTGCAAAGGCTTTCTCTATCGTTCAACAACAAGAACGAAATAGATCCACAGAGGTAGGTGATGTTGAGTTCATTCAAAATTTCTCTACAAATAATTGGAAATCTAATAACACACCATCTAAAGGTAAATCAAAACAAAACCCTTGCCGACCAAATCAAGGAAAGATCTGCAGTTTTTGTGGAAAAGAAAATGATACTGTGGATACCTCTTTATTAAGAATGGCTTCCCTGCAAACTTCAGATTTAAAAACAAGAATCAAAGTGCCAGTATTAACTCTGTTAACTCTAAAGATTCCGCCGCTACTTCATCTGGTAACTGCAAAAAATAATATGATCTTAACCAATGAGGATTACGCAATGCTTGCTGACATGGTTAAGAAAGTTAAACTGGAACTCGGTGATCACACTATCAACAGTATCACACACAACACCTCTGCTCACCATGGGTAATTTCCTAAATAGCTTCTGGATTATTGACAGTGGTGCCACTGATCATGTTTGTAACAACTTATCTTTTTTTGAAACTTACTCTTGCATAACTCCTATTTATGTGAATTTACCTAATGGTGAAACATCTAAAGTCATGTTTTCTGGAACCATTCGTTTTAGCAATGACCTATATCTAAATGATGTGTTGTATATTAAGGACTTTAATTTCAACATTCTTTCTGTTTAAAAGATTGCATGTTCTTTAAACTTGCAGATTCTTTTTGACAAACATGAATGTTTTTTGCAGGACAAAGCAAGAAGACGATTGGACTTGCTAGAGTCCAAAAGAACCTTTACATTTTCCATCCCACTTCCCTGTTAATCCCTGATAGAATATGCTCTAATACTTCTTGTGATTTCACACGTATTGGACATCCTTCTGATGATATTCTGCGTATTATTTCTAAAAATTTCCCTTATGTGACTTTTCATAAATATGTGTCTTGTGATGCTTCTCAATTTGATAAAAAGACTAGGCTTCCTTTTCCAAATGAAAATAACAGATGTGATTCTATATTTTATGTGATTCATCTTGATATTTGGGGTCCCCTTAATATTGCATGTTCACATGATCACAAATATTTCTTAATCATTGTTGATGATTTTTCAAGACACACTTGGATACACTTAATGCAATCTAAAAGTGAAACTCGGTCTTTGGTTCAAAATTTTTTAAAGTATGTTGCTAATCAATTTAACATTCGGGTTAAAATAATTAGAACTGATAATGGTGTTGAGTTTAACATGCCTTCTTTGTATGATGATCTTGGTATTATTCACCAAATGTCGTGTGTTGAAACTCCAAAACAGAATTCTATTGTAGAGAGGAAACATAGACACATCTTAAATGTGACTAGGTCTATTCTTTTTCATTCCAAATTGCCACAATTTTATTGGTGTTATGTTGTATCATATGATGTTCATCTTATTAATCTTCTACCTAGCAGAATCCTGCAGTACTCAACTCCATATCAGCTACTCCATGGTAAGACTCCTACTTATCTTAGCTTGCGTACTTTTGGGTGTTTGTGCTACGCGACCACTCTCACCCAAAATAGAAAGAAACTCGACCCGAGAGCCCAAAAATGTTGTTTTTTAGGTTTTAAACAAGGTACCAAAGGCTATCTTTTACTTGATTTAGACACTAAAAGAATATTTGTCTCTAGAAACGTGGTTTTTAAAGAAACTATTTTCCCCTTTGCATCAGGTCAAACTAACATTGTTTCCCCTGATGACACTCTTTTAACTGATCCGTTTTTTTAAAAAAAATTATGACCCATGGCCCACGGATCATTCTGATCCAACATCAACACACATAGGAAACTGTGAATGTGACATCTCCTGAAAATAATACCAGCTCCTCTAATGATTTTGTTTCTAATAACAATTATGATGATTCTGTTAATTCTACTGTTGATAATTCTGTTGATAACATTGTTCCTTGGCGTTCTACTCGTTTGCGTGGTCCTCCTTCTCATTTATCTGACTATCACGTTTATGTTGTTAATAACAGTGTTTGCAATAACTCAAATAAATATCCTATATCTGCTTCTGTTTCTTATAATAATCTCTCTGAAAATTATAATAGATATATTTTGAATATAAATCAGTATAGTGAACCCACTTCTTACGCTGCTGCCTCACAAGACCCTCAGTGGGTAG
This sequence comes from Cyamopsis tetragonoloba, assembly GCA_037177725.1. Taxonomy (NCBI): domain Eukaryota; kingdom Viridiplantae; phylum Streptophyta; class Magnoliopsida; order Fabales; family Fabaceae; genus Cyamopsis; species Cyamopsis tetragonoloba. The sequence continues at coordinate 7,716,414 of CM074121.1, read as the reverse complement.
AGGCAATGAATGCGGAATTCTCTGCTTTAGCAGCCAACAAGACTTGGAGTCTTGTTCCCTTACCAAAGTCCAAAAAGGCTATTGGTTCAAAGTGGGTATATAGAATTAAATACAAATCTAACGGAGAAATAGAGAGATTTAAAGCGCGTCTGGTTGCAAAAGGATATAACCAAAAAGAGGGTATTGACTACTCTGAAACTTTTACCCCTGTTGCAAAATTAACAACGGTTCGTTTATTACTTGCCATATCTGCTGTTCAAAATTGGAACTTAGAACAACTTGACATAAATAATGTTTTTTTACATGGAGATTTAAAAGAGGACGTTTATATGAAAATACCTCAAAAATAAAAATCTTGTTTGCAAACTGCATCGTTCTTTATACGGCTTAAAGCAAGCTAGTAGGATGTGGTTCGAAAAACTTTCTGATTTTTAAAAGAATATGCGATATAAGCAATCTCATCACGATCATTCCTAGTTTATAAAATGCTCTAGATCTATGTTTATTGTTGTTCTTATTTATGTGGATGATTTAATTCTGGCTGGAAATAATACCGTTGAAATAACTGCCCTTAAACGGTCGCTTGACAAGAAATTCAAGATAAAAATCTAGAAAGGTTACGATATTTCCTTGGTTTAGAAATAGCTCGCACAAAGGCTGGAATATTTCTAAATCAGAGGAAATATACATTAGATTTAATTAATTCTTGCGGTTTACTTGCATGCAAACATGTCCAAAGTCCAATGGTTAAAGATAGCTTAAAGAATGCAACTAACACAGAGGTTTATCCTGATCCAAAGCGATACAGAAGACTTGTGGGAAAAATGTTGTACCTGACGACAACAAGACCAGATATTCAATACGCAGTCAACCAACCCAGTCAACTCATGCAGAAACCACATCAAGGACATTACCAAGCCGCCATAAGGGTTCTCCAATACCTAAAATCTGACTCTGGCCAAGGCTTGCTTTACAAAACCAATTCAGAACTGAGACTCAAAGCCTACAACGACGCAGATTGGGCTACGTGTCCAGTAACAAGACGTTTTGTGACCGGATACTGCGTTTTCCTAGGAAGTTCTCTCGTTTCATGGAAATGCAAAAAGCAAGGCACTGTCTCCAGATCTTCATCAGAGGCAGAATACAGAGCGCTAGCCAGCACTGTATGCGAATTACAATGGCTGACTTACTTACTAAAAGATTTTCGTATTCTGTTCATTTCTCTTGCCTTACTTTTTTGCGACAACGATTCTGCACGGCACATAGCACAAAATTCTCTTTTCCATGAAAGAACCAAACATATAGAGATAGATTGTCACATAGTCAGAGAACGTTTGCAACGTGGGCTGATGGACCTTCTGCCTATCAACACATCTCATCAATTGGCTGATATATTCACAAAAGCTCTTGAACAAAAAACTTTCCAAGATATAATCTCCAAGCTGAGAGTACATAGTATATACTTCCCAGCTTACAGGAGGGTATTGGAGGATAACATCACTTGATAAAAATAAAAACCCTTTTTATTGTTTTTGTGTTTTGGGCCTCCTGTTGCTTGGCCCAATTTGGCTGTTGGACTCACACCGTCCATAGGGCTAGGTTTCACCGTCTACAAAGCTTCATATATACGCATGCTTTTCTTTTGTAACTTGCGCTGAATCATTCAATACAATTTCATTTTTCTCTTTTTTCAAAGCAAGTCTCTTAGTTTTCCTATATTAACCAAAAAAAAAATGAATTAGTAAGAGAAAGGTAACAAAATTAGCCTATAAAAATAGGTGATATGATAAGCATAAATTGATGAGACAGAAAAGGACACTAAAGTAATCTATGCGTGACAAATTATATATATTATTTTTTGAATTAAAATTAACTTAGAACGTGACAATTGTTATAAGGTTTTCGCTAATTTTTCTATCAAAAGGAAAATCAAAGTAAAATAAAAAATAAAAAAAAAGATAGATGCGCGATATGCGACTATGTGAAATTACACAAGACTAAAAGCTACGTACAAAATACAGTATAAATGAAATGAAAAGTGGTGTTATAATAGATGAAAAGAGACATAAAAAAAATAAGGCAAAAGAATATAGATCAAATAAAATATTATTGAATCATTAGACGGTTGAAAAAAAATATATAAAAGATTCTAGATACGGTCCACCACTTAAAAAGAGGAGGACCATGTTACACATAAGGTCCAAGAGCTAGAAGAAGGAGGTGCCAGTAGCAAAGCAGCACTTGAGAAGCCCACCAAGCCCAAGAGAAATGCGAGAATGCCTAGTAGATAGGTAGATTATGTATTTCCTAAGTAATTTAACATTATATCAGTATTCTAGAAATTAACCTAATCTATGATGCTATTCATATTAATTTACAATTCATTAATCTTACATATTACATTTGAATTGGTCCAATTAAAAAAAAATATAAAAACTCTTTATTATGGGATGATATGGGAGAAATACGGAATTGAATCCTCTCCAATTCCAGTCATCCTCTAACATCCTAAAAACCATCTTAATCATTGAATTTTTTGTACACATATATAAAATAAGAAAAAGCAATAAAGAATTTAAATCTCTCTCCACAGCTGCAAGACCATTTAGGAGTGGGAGAGAATCCAAATTCGAGAAATACTTCCTATTTAAATTGGACTTTAAAATTTGATGAGACACCTTATAGACTTAGTAAAATTTAAAATTTTTTTTTTACTTTGTAACTAGTGAATTTTAGAATTTGAATGAGAATTAATTTAGAAAAAATGTATGAGGTGTAACCAGTATGAAGGGGCATATATATATATATATATATATATATATATATATATATATATATATACACTGCCAGATGATATTTTCAGTAATATTTTTATAGTAATTAATAAGAAACTTATGTATGTTAGGATAATACATTAATACTCACATTGGAGGTTCATGCATGAATTAAACATCATTGATGCCTTGATGGTCAGATTCTTGTGATCAGCTTTCAAATTAAAATACATGCATGTATGAAATTTGAAATTTATAAATAATCAATAATAACTTATAAAGAGATATTAATAAAAATAAGTCTAAATATGAATTTAATAATATAGACTATTACTGTGATATCATAAAATGTGTTATTAATGTTTTAATTCTAAAAAATAATTACTTTATTCACCATAAAAAATATTAAGTAACTATTTATTAAAATCTTAAAAGATTAAATATTTTTTCTTTCATATTTAATTTGTTTCCTGGATAAAATTACCCAGAAAAAAAGACTGAAAGGCACTGTATAATAACAAATGTGAAAAAGAAAAAAAAAAAAAGATGGGCAGTAATTATATATTGTTTTAAATTAAACTAACGAAAAGTACTATTATCCATGCAACTAATCACCCATATGATAAATTGATACTTTACCCGTTCCATAATATCTGTACTTTAAAATTCTAGCGCAATAACTAAAAAAAATATTTAATACTCTTATTTTTACAAAATAAACTAATTAATTTTTTAATATTTATATTTTTTTTTCACAATTAAATTTATCGTATTAAATTAATTATTTATTTCTTTATACTTAACATTAATTCTCTTTTCTTTCAGGGTTTAATTAAAAAATAACAATAAATACTATTATTGAAAATGTAAAGTGACAACTAATTTAAGAAAAATTAAAACGGCTAAAAAATAGGGTATTGTGAAACGGACAGAATATTTACTTCTATTAAGTCATCTCAATTTTAATGCATCAATAATCTTAATCATTAATTTTTATTTTAATTTAAGTATTTTTTACTTCTATTCTTATTACTACAAAATTTAAACCAACAGTTCCTGTGAAATCTTGCCCTGAATTATGTTTGGGCCAAGACAAACTTGATTCTTACAATCTCGTGGAAATGTTTACCAAAAAAAAGAAAAATCTCGTGGAAATGTTTGTCCGGTGAACGGTGATCTTGTCTTGATTAATTAATTAATTTGTGTATATTAAAAAAATTAATTAGTTACATTTAATTTTTTTAATTTTATATAAAAAATAAATTTCAATTACTAAAATAATGTCTATCATATTTAATTTATTGCAAGATAGAAATAATAACATTAAATGGAGGATATATTAAGAACAATAATATTAAATATAAGAGAAGTTATTAAAATTTATTTATATTTTAAATCAAAAAATAAAAGATTTTTTTTTTTATATTTGAGTCCAAGAGGTAATAATTCTCGTAGCACTACAGACGTCTTTTCTTTAAGAATTTTTTGTTTTTTTCTTATCTTGTGTAATAATTTAACTTAAGAGAAGTAGAGATATTTTCATCGAAAAGACACAAGTTTATTATGGAGTTTATGTGTACAAGGCAATAATTACTTTATTTAAAAATAAAAAAAATTCTCAACTTGGAATTCTTAGCGTAAGCAAAGTTGAACAGGCTAAAAAAAAAATCTCTTTTACTTTTTTTTTCTTTTTTGTTACTAGGGATATCCTTTCACCTAAAGTCGAAGACTAATTTTTTAAGATTTGAATCTCTGTCGGTATACTTAAAGATCCAACTATTTATGAATTGTCCCAGATTTTTTTTTATAAGAAAAATCTCTTTTACTAATCGATATGTTTTGCTCTGGCAAAAAAAAAAAGTCCTTAGCTTTTCTATTGTATTTTTTTCTTCTAATATTATTAGATAATAACACAATTTTGAATTAACTTCAAAGATAATTAATTACTTTTATTCTTTCATGAACTGATTTTATATTATAAAATAATGTTAGAATATTTTGTAATTCCTATAAAATTCACATATTTTAGTTTTGGTTTTTGTAAAAAAAAAATTGTTTGGTTTTCATTTAAGAATGCGTTTGGATTAGAAGTAATTAATTTTAAAAATAAGCTGTGAAAAAGAATTTATTTTCTGATATATAATAGATTTTTGTTTGGATATAATTGCTGTAAAAAACAATTTTTAAGAGAATTTTAAGTTTTTAAAAGCGATTTTAAAGCTTTTTGAAACAATGTCCAATTTTTAGCTGAAGGACAAATTTTTTTTTCCTTTGTTAAAAAAATAATCAAAAGCTCTTGTAAATGCAAAATATAACTATCTGACGTACGTTTAAAAATAATCTTATTCGAACACACTGTAAGTCAAATTGTTGCATTTTTGTCCCATTAAAATATTCTTTTATTTGATTTTTTTTCTACAAATGAGATTACTAAAGTTTGAACCGAAATCCTTGTGGTTGCTATTTTTTTTTATCGGTCAAATACACACTATATTAAATCTCCTCAAAAATCTACACCATTAAGGATCAAACCTCACATACATCTTAAACTCTAAGAACTTCATCTTATCTAATTTCTTGATGTCATTTGAACTACAAACTATTAACCTTGTGTTGCTAATTTGTATCCACCAAAATATTCTTTGATTTGATTTATAAACCAAACTAACTAATTGAATGATAAAAAAAGGGATATTGTAGGAAATGGACATTCAATCAGGTTTTGCATGTTTATGGTATCGAAACAAACAAAATGTTGAAAAAACATCAACCTAATCAAATTGGACAAAAACCTAATCATCAACTCAACAATAAAACAATACAAAGGGGACAAGATTCGTCAACCTAATAAATTAAATAATATTAATTAGACAAAAATAATCAAAATATATAATCAAGGAAAATTTATAATTTTCGTCCTTTATGTTTAAGATTTGATTTAACTCAATCCTCAAACTTTCTTAAATTCATTTTGGTTCTCAATCTCTCTAACTCGGCTCACGTTTGCTCTTTCTATCATTTCTCCATTAAAAACTAATAGAACATGATGATCGGCATTAAATTCGACACATGTCATATTTTAAGTGGGTCATGATTAAAACAATTACAATAATATATATTTAAAGGGTTTTGTTATCCATTATCCTAAGGGTAATGGTTAAGCAATCCATGAATGGAAACTTTGCATTTAAAATAAATTAAAAATAATTTTGTAGTATTAAATACTTTACATTTTCCAACACAAAGTTTTTATTTATGAGTTGCTTAACCATTGCCTTAAGGGCAATAGATAGTAAAGCTCATATTTGTCTTAAAAGGAAATGAAAAAAAAAACCCAAGCCTGGTCTCTTCATGTCTAACCTCACTGCACCATAATTGATTATTAGCAATATTTGAAAAAAATCACTAAAAATTATTACAAAATCATTAAAAATGTTACTTTTGCACATTTGCAACATTTTTACCAAATTTTACATAAAAGTCATCTTACAAAAGTGTTTTAGTAACATTTAAAAAATATTATCAAATCATTAAAAATTATTACCTTTTAGTATTTGTAACTTTTCTTACACATATTGTATAAAGACAATATTATTAAATATCAATAATGTATTAGTAGTGCCCCTCCACCCGGCAGCCGAGCTCCTTCTTGCCGCTGCCAGCTCCCCCACCTACCGATCCACCCATCACTCAAACCAAATACAAGTTTATTCCGATAAATTCCAATAAAAGTTTCTTATTTATTGGGAGTTTATTTAATATTATTAATGCTACAAATGCATCTTTATTCTGATTTTCTATAAAAAGTTTTTTATCTATGAGTTTCTCTTACCATTGGCAAAATTCATAATAATAATATAAAACACTAATAAAATATTTTTAAAATAATTTAAATTAACACGAATTTTAAATAAATTTTGAGGGACTTGTATGTAAGAGGTGGAGCCTTAAGCAATTATGTTGTCTCTTGCCTGAGGGAATCAATGTAAGACCTTGTATCTTAAACAAAATTGTTTGCTATGAAGGATAAATACACGTCATCACATAGGAAAAAAAAGAATAAATTATGAATTTAGTTTAGAAAAATGTTTTTTTACAACCATTTTTCTTATGTCCATATTAAAATAATAATATCATTATTTTTATTCAAAAAAAAGAAAAATACAGAAATCATGTAATTAATTAAAAGGCTTAACTATGTTTTTTGTCCTTGAAAACTAGAAAAATAAGGATATAAGTCTTTAAAAAATATTTTTTAGAATTTAAGTCCTTAAAAAATTCAAAAATAGCAGATATGAGTCCTTGAAAAATGCTGATTTAAGGACTCAAATCACTCCTTTAAAGACTTAAATCCTAAAAAACATTTTTAGGGACTTAAATCATAATTTTCCTATTTTTCAGGGACGAAAAATATATTTAAGCCTAATTAAAATATTAAGAATATAATAAAGGTGTAAGAGAAAATAGTGTCAAAAAATCAACACCCATTAGTTTATAAGATTGCATGAGTATTTCAATTTTGTCCCTAATAGTGCTTCATTTAGTTCGTGATTTCTATTTCAGTGAATTCATCGGTTTGATCTCTAACGTCGTAATAATAATAATAATGTTGCTAATGTTCATTTTATATATACTTAATATTTTTTAGAATGATTCAAGCATATATCCTTAAGTTCATTTAATTAAATTTTTAATTTGATTCTTGAGTTTATAGGTCTGATTTGGAATTTTTAAACAAATTAAAATTCACTTATATGAATTCTTTTTGAAAATGTTAGACTTATATGAATCTCAATAACGGGTCCTAAAATAAAATATTACGAAAGTAAGAGAAGAAATTGAAACACACACTTTTACGATTTTAAAAATTAAAGTGATAATTTATGTCAGAAGAAATAATAATAACAAGCTTTATTTTATTAGGTAAGGTCGAATATATAGATTAAAAGACACTACATTACTGTGCTTCATAAAAATCAGACTTTAAAAAATATCATTAACCAAAAAATTATGTTTAATAAATTATTTTAGGTCCCACTCTAAAAAAAATTAATTTCCGTGACATTTGTGGTTGTATTTAAGGTCCGTTGAGGAAGTGTGTAAAATTGCAAATCCTGTACTTGTTAATTAGATTTGGTGCTTCCTCTGTATTAATATTAATATTAATATTATTGTTTTGTTGAATATTGTTGAGATGGCACTAGCTGGTAAAATTAGCACTGAATTTTGGATCAATCTAACGGCTTCAAAGTTGTTCAACTTCTACACAAAGGAACTCCACCAAGTTCAACATGTTACTGACAGAATTCATGTTGGAAAGCTTCATCAAGGTCATGACTGGCATCACACTGATTCCGTCAAACACTGGACTTACTCCATCGGTAATTATAATTATTTAACCTTATAATTTCAAACAACTAATTAATATCACGTTGCTAATCATTTTTGTCACTAATTCTAACAAGTAATTTTGTTTGTGAAAAAGCAGAGGATAAGGTAAACACATGTTACGAGAACGTTGAAATTGATGAAGGGAACAAAACAATGACTCTGACACTCTTTGGTGGAGATGTGGGTAAGCAGTTTAAGAAGTTAAACCTCGTGTTTCATATAGTTGATAAGAATGATGGAGGTGCGATTGTTACATGGACTATTGACTATGAGAGGATCAATGCTGACATTGAGCCTCCATTTGGGTATGTAGAGTACCTTCACAAGGTCACCAATGACTCTGTTGATCACCTCCTCAAGGCTTAGACCTATATCAAGAAAAACAACAAAATAAGAGGATCACGATATAAGAGCTTGAATCTATTATCTATATATCAAGTACTGTATGTGAAATATAGCATGAACAAGAATAAGGGTAGTGATGATGTGATCCTTTCTATTTGTTTGTGTGAAATAAAGTTTGTTGGACATGCATTGTCCATCATGGTATTACTTTGTTCTGTTTCTGTATGTGTTTAATTGTGAGTGGTATGGTTTTGTAATGCAAAATTCAATGGAATATAATATATATATATATATATATATATATATATATATATATATATATATATCTTATTAAGTTAAGAGATCAAATGATGGAACATTTTGACGATTTTAATCCCACGGTCAAAAGCATTTTTGCTAGAACCTTCACAAAAAAAACCTTCCATGCGTGCCTTCAAATCCCTAGAAACACTTCACCTCTTCCTCTTCATATTTAGAATCTCATCTTCTCCCTTCACTTCCTCCCAAGCCTCTCACTCCTTTCTTCTTCTCTTCTCTCATCTCCGCCGCCTCTATTTCTCAAGCCCTTTTCTTCCATCCTCAAACCCAAACCTATTGAGTGGAGCAGCGAAGCATAACTATGGAGAAAAGGAATCAAGGGCCTTGCATGCGCAGATCTACTCCTTTCCCATCCAAATCTTTCTTTTCTATTTTTTTTTTTTGGATTTATATTTATCTATTTGTAATTTTTTGGAATTTTCCCATAATTGTTTTGTAATTTTTTTTGGTATTTTATTTTTCTGAAATTATTTGTGGTAATTTGTTTGATTTTCCCTAGAATTTGTTGGATTTATCTTCATTTGTTTTTGTTGGAATTTATTTTTATCTATGGAATTTTTCTCCCGCTTAAACCCAACCGATTTGGCCCCACTTTTTGAGGCTAAGAATCAATGCTTCTCACAAGCACCCATGTCAAGCTTATCACTCTCTAATGGAACATGGATGCTTAAAAAGAGGTGCTTATGACAAGCACTCCGTTAAGCACCCCGCGTTGGACTTGCTTTAATGTCACTACACGGGGTTCTTGATGTGCCACATGTTAGCTTGGAATCTAAAATCTGGTAATAATAAAAAGCAGATTTTATAATTTGTTTTGACTTTTTTTAACTACTAAATAACTAAATTCTACTTTCTCTATCTTATAATTTAAATTCTAACTAACATTTCACACAGTTTAAAAAAAAGGTTAAATTATTAAAATTAGAAGTATTAATTAGACTATTTAAATGTTACACCAATTAAATTGAATTCAATTATTTTTTATTGATTAAATGATTTTGTAAATTAAAAAATTATAATAAATACTTCTAATTTACTGTATAGGAACTTATATTTTAAAACAAAGGAAGTAAATTCTAAGCGAGCATGTGGTGTGCTAAGAACATGTGTGGCAGTATTAATAGTTGCCCCTAGAATATTTCTCTGCCATGAAGGATTGTTAGTAATAAAAGTTAGGAGAGGACAATACGAACCCATTTGAAAACTATTTTTTATGTAAGGACTACACTGAAGAAAAATAATTGGCCAAAAACCAAATTTAGAAAACATGTTTAAGCATGTTTGATTTAGATTTTAACAGAATGATATTGAAAATTTTAGTGAAGCTAATATGTTTAATACGTTTTTAGTGTGGTAATTCAATCTTTTGGCACTATGAAACTCAATTTTGCATTAAGAACAAGTTTTATAAAAGCAATTAATGGGATTTTTTACTATCTCTAGTTTAACAACCCAATGAGGTTTTCATCCATTTCGAATCATAAGCAAAGTTTTTCAACTAAGACATACAATTAAACATCAAGGATTAGGTGATCAAACTAAACCAAATATTAAGCAAATGTAAGAAAAACCGAATTCATACAAAGAAGCAACAACTATATATTGAAATTGAAAGAGTATGAGTAGTGATAGCTACATTTAATCCCAAGAGAAGAGAATTAGCCACTCATGGTGGCCATTACATCCAAGCAAAGAAGAAACAAAGAAATCCTGGCTCTCACTATAATTTTCTCTCTCTCCACTTTTCTCACTCTAAAATGCCGAAATTCCTCTCCAAAATGACAAAAAATGTACTTATAGAGATACAGAATGGAGGAACTGGCGCTTGAGGCCAAATCTGGGTGCGTTGCAGCCATTCAAACTCTTCAGCTCCCATTTATGACGCTTAAGCATCCTGCACAATGCTTAAGCGTTGAGTTCCTTATTGCTAATCTTTCTCCTGGCACTTAAGCTCAATTTCTAGCACTTAAGTGCTGGCCCAATTTCTCTAGCAGTGTGTTTTGCTTGTTTCTCTACTCCCAGCATTTAAGCTCTCATTTGGAAACTTAAGCGCTGCTCCTCTGTTGTCCAAATGGCTTTTTCTTGTTGTCCAAACTCCAAATACCCCTACAAACATATTTCAAAGGATTAGAAATGTAACAATTTATTAAAAACTCTTAATTTTACTTAAGAACTAGCAAAGTACCCAAAGGACTATCCAAAGTATGTATATCTAAAGCTCATTTTTTCCAATTTAAACCAGAAACTGATTTTATTTATTTTAAAAAAAAGTAATAAGGAGCCAGAATGGCATGGTCTAATTCCCTGAAATTCTAACGTTAATGTCGGCTTTTACTTTTTACCGTCGGTTTCATGCCAATCAAAATTAGCATCGATTGTCCTTCTAGCATCGGCTTAGAGTCAGCTTTTTTTTCCTTTTATTCTTCAAGCCAATTAGCGTCGGTCGCAACTGTTAATAATCAATTATTATTTCTAGAATTTTTCAAACTGACTTTGAGAAGCAATGAAATAATTAGATTAATCATCAAGTGCTGAAAAAGTCTAGAAACCTCAAGCAATTTCCACCAACTATGAATTGAACTAGAAAATTCTAGTGTTAGCTAAGTGAAGCTGAAAAATTGGAAACTTCAGGAAGTTGCCACAGCCGACAATGCTATAAATAGAGACCTCAACATGCAATGTTTGTGATGTGAAGAAGTGTGATCAAGTGAGTGAGTGAAAGTAAGAAAACGAGAAAGTGAGTGTGTGCAAGTAGAGTCCTGGACGTGAGACAGCAAATGAAAATTAATTAGATAGTGTGTGAGAGAGTGTGAGTGTGAAAATAAGTTCGTAAAATGAGTATCTTTCCAGAGACTTTAAATCTTCAACTATTTGAGCCATTGTTTATGTTTAAAAATATAATATTGTCATTCATATATCAGGAACTAAGAAGTTCACAATCAATTCTTTGGAAGTACATAAGGTGATTAGTGAGATCATATCCCACACTATAACTCTGTTGAGCTAATAACCCAATAACTGAAGAACTACTTCTGAAACCATCAAAATTCATACTAACCGGTCCTACAGCCATACAAAACACGTTGTCTGTGTACTGTTGAAAAAATCTTGCTGAGTCTAAAACCAAATCTACTTCATTAGCAAAATGAAAAGTAACAACAGGGAATCCAACCAGATCTCTACTCACACTCCCCTCGTAGCAAAGTAGCCAAGGAGCATTTTCAAATGTAACTTCATCAAAGTACCAACGAAGGATATTGTTAACTTGTTCACATAGTAATTTGTATACATCATCAACAAAGTATGTGAATAGAGTTCATGTATCAATTAAGACTCCTCCAACTCCATTCCCTTTCATCTCAAAAGTTGTTGGGGTTATGTTTAACCTCTCTTCTCCTATACTTATGCCTTCCATGGTAACATAATAAAAGCCATTAAAAACTTGAAGACTTGTAAAATCTCCTTCAAGATCCGCGCCTTCGCCTAATATCAATTGGTTATAGTTGTAATGTTTGTCAGCAAGGTTGCCTATGCAGTAAGAGAACTTTAGGCCAATTTGTGAAACAAAAGAATCATATGATTGTGAATTGTTTATTCCTAGTCCTAGGCCTAGTATTCCATTATACCCTGGATCACTGTTGTATCCAATGTTGTGGCCACACCCAAATACTATATCAGATAATTGAGTGGTACCTTCATCAACTGTCTCAAAGATAAGCGCGTCAAAACCAAGTGTTCCAGATACAGAGGAGCTATCTACATAAGTGATTTCGAATGTGGCCTGATCTGAGAGCTTGCATGTGCAGTCTATGAAGCCACATGGTGGTGTTTTGCATGATGGCGAATAAGTGGATGACGTTGAAGGATCAAAAACTTGACTTAAATTGAAGAAACAATTTCTGCAAGGGGTGCACATGACCCAAAAGAAGTCACTAGCAGTGTCCACCATAACTAGTTGTGAAATTGGGGGTTGGCCAATTGAGAGATTGGCCAATATGGTTCTGGCAGTTACTGAGGATAAAAGTTAGCCCTATAGTCATACTCATTGACCAAAGAACCTAATGCTATTCGTATTTGGATGTAGGATAAGCGCGCCACTGAGTGTTTGATGTCAAGTTCCATTATGTCTTTGGTTGTTTCATTTGGATTGTAGAGTGGATGGTGAACAGAACGGTGGTGAATAAGTTTAGAGACCAATTTACGTGATTTAGAATTAGTTGGAACAGCTAGTGAGCTACCTAAGGATATAAGGAAGGTTGTCTGATTGAGAAAGCTACAAACCACAGAAGAGGATGCAAAGGTTCGGATACAAATGCCATTGAATTTGATTGATATTTGAGTTAACATAGGTATGATATGACGTATGAAAGAAAATTATTGATGAAAGGGAATTTCTATGGAACCAGGCACATGAAATTTGCAGTATATATGTTCATTTGCTATACAACCTTCTTTGCATTTGGTCATTCTTTGAATTTTTTTTACTATAAAACCTTTCCATGAATTGATATAAAACCATTTCAAATTTTACAAGTCATAACACACAAAGAGCCAAGAACATCTACTTAGCTAGAAGTGAAAAATCAAATCACACCCATCACTCTAAAAAATATTGCAATATATAACTAATAATAAATAAAAAAATAAAAAATCACCCGTGGATGCTCTGCATTAAACGGTAGAATAGCCACAATAAGCTCATAAAATATGACACCTAGCTAGCAGCCACCAATCTGCAGTTGCACTTACAAAGAGAGCAAGGGTAATTAAAAAAAAATCACTGAATTAATTAAATAATTAAAAGATTAAAAGTGCGACAGTGTTAATGTAAAAGTCTGACAGTGTTGTTTCCTGGGTTTTTCATTCTACTCTCATTTGCATATGGGTTGAGCACTCTGGTGCTTAATTAATTTAAAGTTTATGTTTATGAACAAAAAAGAGTAAAAAAGTTTTTAAAAAAATGCAATAGACTATTTATTAAAAAAAATGACTAAAATTTTTTTTTTTTTGCTATTAGACTAAAAAATATTTTTCGTATAAGCTGCAAACCATGTCTCATGCCAAGAAGTATTTCAGGTGCCGAACAGTTTAGGGGGTCTAATAATTATTAGTATACAACAATTAGTGTATACAATTTTTTAACTCTAAGTCAAATCAAGATTTTCATTTTTTTTAAATTTTTTATATTAAAAAATAGTTAAATATGAGAATAAATAAATTATAGGTTAATAATGAGTGTATAGTTTATAGTGAGTGGTGTACTACAGATTTTTTTGACGTTCCTGATTCTTCACTTTTTGAACTACATTGAGGTTTTGGTTCATCGACTTATCCTGTTGGGCCAAGCCAGCATTGCCACAGATCACTAATGTTTATTCTTGCAAACTTCATGATTCAAATGTCCAATTCTAAATGTGAAGGAGGTGTATGAACATCCTAGACATTCTTCAATGGCCAAGAAGGAGCATGCATTAGCTTTCATTAAGAGTTTAAAATTGTACTATTTTGATTTTTTAATTTTTAATTATGTAATTTTAGTCTCTCAATTTTTCTAATTTTGTGATTTTGATCCTCAACTTTTAATTGTTATTTTAGTTCCTAGACTTTGTTAATTGTGTAATTTTGATCCCTCAACTTTTTCAAATTATCCGATTTTACTCAATTAATTCATCTTTCGTTAAGAAGCTAACAATTAACACAATCAAACCAATAATGTATAAGAGCACCAAAATCATGCAATTAAAAAAGATCCCAACCAAAATCTCACCAATGAAAAGTCATTATATGGGTTTGACCACATTGACCATTAACTTCTTAACTAGAGATGGCTAAAAGAATCAAAATCACGAATTTGAAAAGTTTCAGAATTAAAATTATGCAATTCAAAGTTAGGGAACCAAAATTACAAAGTTAGAAGACTAAAATCGCACAATTAAAAAAATTAAAAGATAAAAAATACAACTAAACTTTATAATAATTATATAATATACATGTATAAAATAATATAATATAATAGTATCTCTTGTCCTTTTTATATATAGGACCTTTTAAGCAGGATTTGATATCGAAACTTATTTTAACTATATTTTTAAAAAATATTCTTGAGAAACTCAATTAACTCAATCTCCCAATTAACTGAGTAATTGAGCAATTGATTAATTCAATATGAAGACATACAATTGGGTCTCCTTATGATATTATCTTGATTTATATCTCTTCCTCTTCTATAATAAGTGACCTAGGTAGAGGTGGAAAATTTATAACAAAATTTTATTATTCATCAGCCATGCACACAAAAATAAGGTGGGCTAATCAAAACTCAAAACTCAAAACTCAAAAGTCCACGTTTAAGGAGATTCAAAGCCTATATTCCACCGGCTAGCCCTGAAATCGAAGTACCCACCTGAGGGTCTGCACACTAGAATAATCCAAAACAACAAATTAAAGCATATTGGCCATAAAATATTGCGTCATTCTCATCAGTGAATGATCAAACATCCACACATATAGTTAAGTGGTGTGGAGAGTTACCATCACACCACAATGGTTTTATGAATGTTTTGATTAGGCATTTGAAACTCCAGATCAGGGAGTTTGACAGACTTTTCTTTTCATTTTTTTAATACATCAAATTCAAAAGAATCTATCTCATGATTGACAACCGAAGACTCATTTCTTTCGAGTACATAAAAAGACTATCTAAGTGGATAAAATAATTTTTTCAAAAACAATTTTCATATACCCACGAACATAATTCGATCTCTCTCGAGAGCACTTAAAATGTATTGTAACTTTAGTTCCCCATCCGAATAAGTAACGTTTTATTTCTTTTATACATTAGAATAAATAATAAAAATTTATGTTTACCTCATTGAAACACAAGAGTAAACAACTAAACACATAAAACACCCATACCTCAGCCAGGATCAATGTAATAGCCATACAGCTATATATATATACTAACACTAGCCATATCTCATTAAAAAAATGTACATGTGATTCATTTCACTGAGATAAACACAGATTCATTTAAATATAATTAAGAATAATTTTTATTTTTAAATTTACACTTATTATAAGTATAAAAAAACATACTTAATAAATAATTTCATTTATTTTCAAACACATATTTACACCAAACACCGTCAAAAGTCAAACAAAGTTAGATGATCATATCAGCTACAGTGTGCAACTGCGTCGCATACACAGTCCCACTACAAAAAAATATATCATATCCTAACAAAAATAATGTGTCAGTACTAATGGATTTGTGAAATGAATTGAATTATTTTCCTCAAAGAACGAGAGACCCCATATAGGGGTTTTTATTTTTCTTTTTTATTTTTGGCCAACCCATAGGGGTTTTTAATACACATGGAGAACCCAACGGAAAAGATAACGGGCGTAAGCCAAAAAAGCCCAAAAAACACACGGGCCCAATTACAATAAAAGGGAAGCCCTAATGAATACAAAAAGACTCACTACAAGAAAAACTATTTAGGGTGAGAGGGATTGAAACCACTTAATTTTGGAAATTCCACCATCCTTTTATATATAAGAATCATAAATCTATATATTAAAAAGAATGATGTCACTCCCAATAGAGATAGTGTTAATCCCTTCCACCCTATTTAGCCGTGGTTATATTGGCAACTTGTGACAGTTTAAACTGACGCTGAATGACTTTTCTGGCAATTCATAAACCGCCACTGCTTACCATGCCACTAGGTCATTTAGCGGTCAAAAAAGTGAGGTTGAGAGAGGTAAGGAGATAAACTAGGTCATTTACCGTGCTCATAAGGTTATTGGCTGCCAAAAAAAATGGAAAGGGTTGCCGAACTTGAAGAACGAGATGGACGGCGGTAAGACGAGACTTTGAGGGTTAAGCAGATAAATTAGGGTTGCAACCTTAGTGAAGTTGAAAAGAAAATAATAACATTAACTATAATAAATTTAGTTGGGTAAAAGTGAGGTTAGAGAGGGAGAATAAAAAAAGAAATTATAATAAAGTCTAATTAACAAAAGTAAAAACATATAACATAAACCTCATATAACAACCTTAAATGAGTTAGAAGCTTTTGAGTGGAGAGGTAAATTTACCTTCGCCATGAAAAGGGTAAACCACAATTTGATGAAAGGACCAATTAGTACATTTATTAGAGTTTAAGGGTTAATTATAAGATGAAGTGAAAGTGTGTGGTGCTTATTTGCAAGTGAGTAAAAGAAAACAAAATAAACCTAAATTATATGAAAAATAATTTATTAATAATTAATGATTTAATAAAATACATTTTTATTTATAGATAAAAACTATGAAGATAAAAAGAATATAACAATTAACTTAGTTTATATGTTTAGAATAATTTTATCATAATTATAACTGACTAATTATTATCTTTATCTCTAATACTTTCTTTGAGACACATGAAATCAAATATAATTAAATTTAAATAAGTGATACCCACTTTCTAATATGAGAATGAAAAAATATTCTTAAGAAACTTAGTTAATTCAATCTTCCAGTTAACTAAGTAACTAAGTAATTCAATATTATGAATAGTGATTTCTCTTTGTACTAATAATATAAGAACATACAATTCGATTTCCTTATGATATTATCTTGATTTACATCTCTTCCTCTTCTAAGTGGCCTACTAGGATGCATGATTTATCAATTTAATTTTATGCAAGAAAAGCACAAGGCAAACGATCTATTATTTGCTACCCAAAATTTGACATGGACAAGTGTTGCTCTGTTATCTCAAGACAACTCGAGTCTTGATACTTCAACTAACTTACTTCCACCAATATTAATTTCTATCACTATGACCCCTGAACATATAAAATAATATTCATCAAACATTATTTTCTTCTACTTTAATTTAATTTAATCCCACTCACTAAACATCAAACCCAACTGAGAAGAATAATATGTAAGTTAGAAATTAATAAAAAAATATTAAAAGGAGGCTTGTCGGTGGTTGTCTGGTTGGTCCCCATTACCATTAAGATTCATGGTACAAACGAAATGATGCAAACAGTGACATCATTTGAAACTATCGTTTTATAATTTATTTATATTTATATAAATAAATAATATGCAATACAGTACATATAGGTATATATATGTAGAGAGACTATTATTGGAGCCTATTAGATTATATTGTTGCTCTGTTTATACTTTAATTGTGATGATAATTAAGTATATCATAGTGATTTAGTGTTTTCCTAAATCATTATATACTATAATATATTCCATTTGAAAAAAAAAAAAAAACTAAAATACAACCCACAAGTCCCAAGGAGAGAGGCTAAAGGGACTTAATAATTGAAATACTTGAAAACAAGTTATAAATTAAACCAAACAGAGTATTGAATCAAAAGGAAAAAGGGCAACTATGCTTATAAGTTTGACTACATTTTTTTTTTCTTAAAATTCCTTAAATTGGAGTGGAGTTTTGTTAAATCACAAGATTTGCACTATAGAATTTTGAGGGAATGATTGGTGCCAAATGCTCACAAAAAACTTTTGAGTCGAGCATGAGAAATGGTCCACAACCATTAATGGAAAATAATCACGAAAGGAGAAATTTTTTTACAATCTCTATTGGCGGATGTACACCAACCGAAATAAGCATATAAAACACATAAATTTAACATATTTCGACACCTCAAGCCCTATATTCACGTATACTTTATAAAAATTCATTACTCTATTTACGATTTTTGAATAGAAAAAATTACAAACCCTTTCATGACATATAAATACTGAAGTTCCTATTATACCTAAAAAAATAGTGTTGTTGTTATGAAAATACTTAAACTGGCTCTTCTATTTATGTAAGTATTTTACCTCACCTTTCTTGGAAGTATACAATGTGAAACTTCTCCCACTTTTATTTTACTCACTACTCAATATGGCTTGACTTGGATGAATACACAACATGGTTAACCCAAAAGTCTTGCATTTAATTTCAAATATGGTTTGCTTGTCATAATTAACAACCAGCAATCTTATTTTTCAGTCGTTAAATCATTTATGTTTTGTAAAGTTTAACGATTTGACTAGATAAAAAAACCCACACACTGAAAGGATACATACAAAAGATGAAGAGTTTTCATTTTTCTTATATCATTCATCTCATAACTAAAAACTTAATTCTTTTAAAATGTAGAGATTAACAAAATAAAATTTGTCATTTTTAAGAAATTAAAGTCATTCTTTATACACGATCAACATTTAAACTCTTACGTTAATACTTAAAAGAACTTAGTTATTTATCAACTTTTTTGAACTTTATTGATAATTGTTTTGATATTCATATTAATAATAATAAACAGGTTTCAAAACCTCGTTATTTGCAATAAACCTAATGTTGTCATGATTATATTCCTGATACAAGTGGAAGAAGATATTGAGAGATGAAAAATTACCGGTCGGGGCTAGTTATTATGTATGTGTTCGAGTTGTGTAAGTGATAAGATAATATTAAGTAATAGAAGTCATTATTATAACATATCCTCATTCTCAGCATCGAGCAAGGACAAAGATAAGGAGTATAATTAACCAAACCGTGCCATTCTTTTCCTTTAAAATTTCTACTTTTCAACGTGTGCGCCACCTTCGCCAACGACCAAAAAAACTATACCCCTTATCTAATAAAAACTCTTATATATCACTTCAAAAAAAATTCATATGCTAATAGAAAAAATCATATAAAGTGTTAGTATTACTAGCATTGTTATAAACTTTTTGTAACATAATTAATCGGTTAATATAGATATTCTAAATTTATACTAATAATTTCATAATCTATATTAACAAATAAGCATGAAATTACTAACAAATAATTCTATTAATAAAAGTTAGAATGTTTATAGCGACATATTAATAATGTTAGGGAAAGTCTATATTAACCATAGTTAAATGATATATGCCTAACTCTCTTCGAAAGCTAGCTCGTAGGATGAGGATTGTCATACCTTTATAAACTTAATGATGGTTATATCACTAGCCAATGTGGGATTTCTAACACACTCCCTTGCACCTAGAACTATACAACTAGAGTGTAGACAAACACGGGTGGCCCAAACAACATGGACTAACAACACACCTAAAATGGGGGCCAATAACGGATTTAGGATAGACTCTGATACCATATTAGAAATGACATAGGCGGCCTAACTCTTCTCAAAACCTAGTTTGTAAGATGAGAATTGTCACACCATTATAAACTCAATGATGACTATATCATTAGCCGATGTGAGACTTCCAACAATATATGAAAACTTTTTTTTATAGTGTATAGTTAATAAATACTATTATTTAGTTAAGTCTCTTAAAAATATTCATAAGTGATTAAAATTTAGTTGTGTGTACGAAAAATACTTTTTTAGAAAGATCACATCCATTTCGATAATTTTTTTGTCTTAAAAATAACTAGTCTATGGTTCTTGATCCAAAAATTGAAGGGTATTAATCGAAAGTCTCATAAATTGAAGGTGGTTAAAGTAAGTTCTATATTAAAGAATACTCGTCAAAGTCTCACGTTGAGGAGAAGAGGGTGGAGTACTCCTATAGCTATAAGTAGCTTTTAAGCCAAAAGTTAAAATGAAGAGTTTTTTTATTTTTTATTTTTTAAAAAATAATTAGCTTATTTTTTGTCACACATTCACAGTTTTAAATAAAATACTAGATTGCTTCCAAAAAAAAAAATACTAGATTAAGCAAACAATTTTTCACTTATAAGTAACAACTTATAAACTAAAAAATAATAAAATTACTAAATAACTTTTAATTTTTTTAATTCTTATATGTAGCTTTGGCATAAAAACAGTTTTTAAGCCAGAAAAAAAAAACTAAGTACACTTAAAAAATTATAGCTGTTGAACAAAAAAAAAAATGTATTGGCTTCGGGTGAGTTATTATTGCTAAAAGAGGGTCTAAAGAACAAGTTGCATGTAAACGCACGGATTCTAAAATAAATTATCAAAAGCAGAACCTTAGCTTGAATTAATATTCTTTTCCTAATTAATTTAATTTTATTAATATAATTTCTTCCTCTTCTTTTTCTAATTAAAGAAAGAGGCACTCCATGACCAAACCCGATCTTAATTTGTCCTAATCAACATTCAATTACATGTATGAAATTATGACACAAATTAAAGGTTGGGTCTAAATTGTAATGTTGGGTTAATTGCCATATTGGTAGCATATGCTTTAGCAATGGTTGGTGGCATTAGGTATCTTCGTACAGTGACAGTATTAATTGTCCCAATATATTAACTGGTCCCAAATTACAAATAATATAATTATATTTAATTAAGCTAATCAACGTGATTCTCAGCTCTACGCATGCATAAATAAAGTACAGCCAATTCCATTATTCTTTGAAGAAAGTACATTTAATTAACTTTGATTAAACGACTAAAAGAGTTTAATCTTGTGGTCTCACCTTCTCATGAGTCAGAATTAATTGATAAACATTTCATCACTACTACTCTTGTAAATGCATATGATGATGAACTTACATTAATCTAACTAGATTTCTTAGTCGTTATCTTGTGTTCTATGTAATCATCATCCAAAAAATTCTTTACACTTATTCATTCTGTGTCCGATTTCAAGTTTAATTTAGAAAAAGGTTCTCTTGTTGATTAGTGTTACTTCGGTTCTCCCCTCTTCTTTGGAAGTTGGGTTTATACAGTTTAGGAGGTTTTTTATTGGGAAATTAGGCAAGAAAAGAGGACTCAGTATATGGTTGTATGTAGTCTGGTCTCTTTGGTTATGTAGAAATGCAATTATTTTTAAATTTGAACTTTTGGATGTCCTTCTCATTATGGATCAGATTAAAACTAGATCTTGGAGCTGATTCTATGCTAATGGGGGAATGCTTGTAATTTTTCTGATTGGTGTAATTACCCTTTAGGGTGTTTAAAAGGGTAATAATTTTGTTTTCCTGATGTTTACTGTGTAATTTTTCTTGTTTGAGAACATCTTGTACTCAAACAAAGTTCAATATATTTTCTTGGCTTATCAAAAAAAAAAAAAACTAAATCTGTGGGTACTCGACCGATTCCATCTCAATTTTGACAAGAAATCCCCTACTTTAGTTGTATTTTTGGGTGTAGTATTTGTCGTCGTCCCCGAATCCGAGAGGAAACCTTTTTTTTGTTTGGTTTGATTGGATTTGTCTAGTTCATGAGTATACCCTAACTCGAGCACACTATTAAAAAACGACTATGAGACGAGAACAAAAGCACACATAAATTTAATGTGGTTCAGCACCTTAAGGCCTACGCCCATGAACACTACACAAAATATATTATTACTCAACTTACAATTTTTTAATGAAAAAATTATAAACTCTCTCAATTGTCAATTTTAATTTTGCATGAAAAAATTGCAAACCCTATTGTGACACTGAACTACCCTAGTCATCATCATTACATCCAAGAGACTAATGTTATGTTATTGTTGTGAGAGTATTGAAACTAATTGACTCTCCTTATTTATTATATATGTATTCCACATCTTCCTTCTTCAAACTAGACAAAGCTAAGTAGAACTTTGAGTACTCACTTCTAAAGTAATAACCTTCACAAGAAATTATATACGGTACATTTTTTACATCTAATTTCTATGGTTAAATGTGAAGAAATACGTGATTAAATCAGTACATAATTAGGTTAAATCATTACGTACTTTAATCACATATTTCTTAATTTGGTGTATTTTTTTCCTCATAGCAATGTGGTCCCAATTCTTATGTAATAATTTAACTAAATTACATACTCATTTCTCCACATATTTTTTTTACATTTAACCATAAAAATAAAATACTACCTCCGGTCCTAAATATAAGATCATTTAGAGGAAATTTGTTGGTCCTATATACTCCCTCTGGTCCTATTTATAAGACATTTTTAATCGAATTATACGGACTAAGAAAAGTAGTTAACATTAGTTAACTTTATTGGTTTTCTAAAAAAATATGTGAGATGCCAATTTTATCCTTCATTGAATATTGTGTTGGCCAATCAAAATTAAAAAGTTAAGATAGTCAAAGTATTTAATGAGGGTAAAAAAGAAAAGTGATAATAAATGCTTTATGAAAACTACAAAACATCTTATAAAAAGGACCATCAAAGTCTTCTAGATGGTGTCTTATAAAATGAACCAGAGAGAGTATAAAACTCCTTACAAAGTTCAAGAGGCAATTATTAGTTTTTTTCCTTATCTATCCTTGTAATAAATGAAAGGATAGTATGTATAATTAATGCATTTGTTGAAAATTTTGACTTTAAATAAGGATAAATTTGGTAGATTGTATTATTTTTTGAAAATAACAAGACATTAAATAAGGTTGTTAGTAGTTTTCTTAATCCGTGTGAATTGGTTAGAGGGTCCTATAAAAAGAACTAGAGATAGTATAAGAAATGGATCTTGCTGCCCTAAGGGTACTTGTTAAGAATACAAAAATAGAAATGTTTTATTGAATTTGTAACATTTAAATAGAATTTCAACTTTCGAAACAATAAATATTATTAATTCCAATAAAATATTTCTATTTTTATATTCTTAACAAGTACTCTTAACTTAAGAACGTTGTTTAACATTTTCCATAAGAAATATATATGTAAAATAAATATACATCTATCATTTCTCAACCCTTCACATACTCCTACCTAAAAGCATTCTTTTATATTCGACACACATACAGCAACAGGATCACCTAATTAAACCTACCAAGTCAAGGATTCAATTGTTAGAGACTTTTGTGCAAAAAGACCAAAGGGACCAAGTTATGCATCCACTTAAGGAACAGTGCTCTGCCTTCATTTAATTAAATTTTTTTTTTTGGGTTTCTTATGGTGTATTTTGCTTTGCACCTTGAATGGTGGCTCTTAATTACTAAGCTAGAAAAGAATAATTTATCGATCAAATAAATAAAATCGTTGGTCACAATCTTAAATATGATGTTATTAATTGATTTTGTTGTTAATTAGTCTATAATTTAATCGCTAATATATTTAACGATCAAATAAATAGGTTTAGAAATTTATTGTCTTAGTCGCTAAAAAAACTTTTTTTAGTAGTTAATAAAATAAATTTGCTTTAAAAAAAAAGAAAGTCAAGGATTCTAGGTCTTTTTGATCAAATAGTATATGTTCCTCTCCTAATTAGTTTCATTGATTAGTCATCCCCCATTATTTATGAAGTTCTTAATATATGTAGATGTAATCATATGTGAAGACAATAATGATATTAGTGTTTATTTAGTATATAAAAAAAAAAAAAAGCACCAAAAGACTTGAGAGAAATCCATCCAAACTGACTTATTTTAAATGTAACCCCACGCAAACAAACAAGCTAGTTGTTTCCATAACGTGAACCATTGAAGTCACAAGCTAAGACGACAACTTTGGTCCAATAATAATTCAATCTATAAAAAGTGCATAAGTGGATCCCATTTCATCACTATATTATATATTATAAATGAGAGTTAAATATGTTTTTAGTTCGTGAAATTTAAGGAGAATTCGTTTTTAGTTTTCAAATTTTAAATGTCAGTTTTTACTTTCTAAACTTTTAAAAAAATATTTTTAGTCTCTCCGTACTTTTTTTGTTACATGGCACACCGAGAATCCTTCATCAGGTCCATCCACATATTAACATATTAGTTTATCACATCACCAAAAATATCTACGGAGGATTAAAAGTGAACTTTTTCAAAGTTTAAAAAAAAAAAAAACGACATTTTAAAATTTAGAGAGTAAAAAAAATAAAAATTTAGGAATAAAAACATATTTAATCCTATAAATTATGAATTAGTGACAGACATGATTTGAGTTCATGAATTCCTTATTGGACTATAAGCGAAATAGTAGCACTCTCTATATGTACCTAATGCTATACATCTGAGGCTGCATAGATTTCTTTAATTATGAGTTTGCAAATAAATTAAATTATAATTTGTCCAATGAATGAATCCTTGTTCCTTAATTAAAAGAAGCAAATTTAATATATTGTTAGTTAGGTAAGTGCTAGAGTGAAAGGGAACCGAAAGCACAGCCATCCATCATTTCGTTTTTCTCCATACCACATATAATTGAAGTATTGGCAGGTTGCAAATAATTGAAAATAAATGGAAGTATGATATGTAGCAAAAGAAATTTAACATAGTTGATAAATAATTATTCTTTTAGGTATATTAACTAAAAATTGAATCTTAACTGTGTATATAAAATCAACATTGTTAGGATTGTAATCCACTTTAGTAATTTAAAAAAAAAAATAGTTATTGACTATCAAAAGGAAAGATAACTTTTTTTTTAATAATCATGGGTTTTTTACTCTTGAAATCAGACTAATTCCATTCGCAATGTGTGGTTGACACTAGTCCTCGAGAATTTGGCATATGTGAGATTCGAATACGAGTCCTTTCGCTATAAATCGTCCCTCTTACGAATTTAGCGAGACCTTACACCATTAACCCAACTCTTAAGTTTTAAACACCTTCTTTAGAAAAATGAAAGTGATATGTCTAATAATGAATGTCAAATTTCAACCTTTTTCCGCCTCCTGAACTTTTCATTTTGATAATTCCAATTCCTGCGTTATAGCTTTAATTAGGGAGGAAATATAATAAAGTCTAATTAAAATCTTAATTGATAGACCGAAAAGCTTCTTAAGCAACAGTAAAAGGTGGCTAAAATTCATTGATATAAAAAAATGTAGCTCTGTCCTTTACGTGACACCCAGCTTTCTTCAGACTTTTAACAATATTTTAAAAAAATGTGAAATTATTAAACATTGCTAAAAGTTAGTATGTTGTTAAAACTTAACTATGCTGTAGTGTTTGATTTTTTTAAAAGAAAATAATAGGAAGGAGAAGTGCCTTTAATATTAGGAGTATTTACAGTTTAGTTTGGTTTAATTTTTAGATATGATCCCTCAATCCGATCAACTTAATCTTATTCGATTTAGTTTTGTTCGGTTGGTTTAAGAAAAAAAAACTGAACCAAACCGATTCAATCATTTTCAATTTAAATTGGGTTGGTTTTTGGTTTATTTTTTTATTTTTTTACAAATTATAATTACAACTAAATAACTGTCATCACTAGCAGAGAAAAATTGGTAAATGAAAATATGGACACTTTGAAAAGGATTACATTTAGAGCCACAAATTAAAATACACTAAAAAAGACGTCGAAATCCAAACCAAATGTCAAAATAAAAATAGCTATTTAATTTATTGTGTTTAAAGTTCATTTTTGTACTTTCATATCCATATAAATATAATACTAAAATTTAATGACTATTTAATCGATTCGTTTTGGTTCGGTTAGCTTTTCTCGAGCAGAACCGAAAATTGAACCAATAAAAAAAATTGGTTTTTTATTTTTTTTTAGTTTTTCGATTATTTTGGTTATCTTTTGTTGGTCTGATTTAATCGGTTTGGGACAGTTTAGTTTGGTTTTTAACACCCTTATCCAACATTACCAGACAGGGCGTCAGCATAGGCCTAAACCGCAAGCAGAACAAATGAACATAAAATATTGTATAAAACACGAGATACAGACGTAAGAATGATTTTATCTCATACTATAGATCTGAATTCCAATTGCACTGATTCAAAAACGAGATGAAAGATCTCAAAATAAACAACAACTTTGGCTCAAGAATGAAAATAAAACAATTTGTAAAACATGGGATACAGATGCAAAAAAATCTAACATAAATCAGTAGTGCAAGAAATAAACTAGGAACGAAAAACAAAAGAGATCGAAGGGAAGGGATTGAAACTGTTTTTGGTATGGTTTGAGGTTGATGGTTGGGAATGGAGTTTTAATGACTTAGAATTATGAAGTTTGGATGAAGATGGTGGTGGGTGAAGGGTGGTGCCACGTCTTAGGAAAGAAGATAAGCCACAAAGACGCTAAAAGAAAGATGGAAAAGTTTTTGATAAGTCTAAGCTTGGTCTAGCCATTACCCTAAGAGATTCACTCTTATTTATCAAAATTCAAGATTTGATTTTATTCATGAAATGTGGTGCTATATATAGGCCTCATGGGCAGCCCACATTGCCTTACACACAAAACTTCACTAACCAATGCACTACTAACGAGTGCTCCACTAACATTAATGATGATGAGTCCTCACTAATTTAGTGGAAATGTGTAGAGAAATTTGATTGAAGTTGGCGCAAGTATGCAAACTAAAAAGTCATGCTCCTTATTAGATAAATAAATAAAACATGTAACCGGTAGCCCATAAGATCATCAAAGTGATTCACCAAAACAACCCACAAAATACTAAGACAAGCTTTATTACAAAATAAGGAAAGCTTGGAAGTTAGTGTCAAATTGCTGTCCTACAAAGGTTAATTTGGTGGCAAGAGGAGTCGCTATCTCTCAAGGAGAGATCCTCTACTCCCTTTGTCATGCAGAAGAGGAGTCTAATGACCATTTATTCCTAACTTGTGAAGAATCTCATGGTATGTGGATGAGCATTTATCGGTGACTTGGGTTTAAAGTGGTGTTGTTTAATTCTTGCAAAGATCATTTGTTGCAACATGGACATTTTTGGGATCTAATAAGAAAGTTAAATTTTGGAATGTAATTTGGTTCTGAGTGGTATGAAATATTTGGTGGTGGAGGAACTGCTTGGTCTTTAAAGGTATTCATCATAGCAAAGATAATATTGTTGAATATATCAAAATTAGGTCTTGCCACTGGCTAAAAGTTTACTGTCACAGGTTTTCAGCATCTCTTAGTGATTGGTTCTAAGTTCCTGTATTTTGTATCAAAAATTCAAGTTCAGGAGAAATTTTTGAGTCTGTTTTTTTCTTTATCTTTCTCCATTCAATTTTATAGTAGATATAGTTAGATTTTTATATTCGGAATATGGTAATTGGAGGCAGCAGTAATTGATGTTCCTCGTGCGCTTGCTATGCTTCGATGTTTAGATAGTTTTTGTTTTTGAGTTTTGTTGTTTTGAGGATAGCAATCCAGTGATTTGAGTATTGATTTATTTTATATTTATCTGTTTAAGTTTGAGCTAGTTTTGTTTTGGATATTAATTTCTAATGTTGTAATCTTAGCACTTCTGGTGCTTTTATTAATAATATCTTGTTTGTTTGCCGATAAAAAAAATAAGAAAAGCTTAAAGTAGAATAGCCCATATGCATTTTTGGTTGACTCCCTTTATTCCTCATCATAAGAGATTCCCACTAAGAGGGACCTTAATTAATGGCTC
Organism: Cyamopsis tetragonoloba; assembly: GCA_037177725.1. NCBI lineage: Eukaryota > Viridiplantae > Streptophyta > Magnoliopsida > Fabales > Fabaceae > Cyamopsis > Cyamopsis tetragonoloba. The sequence goes on along the minus strand of CM074121.1, from coordinate 7,688,325 downwards.
CAGGGAGATTCGAACTAATGACCAAATCGATCGGATCTCCTTTCCTAGCCACTTGCTCCAACCCTCATTGGCCGCTTGCTCCAACCTTCATTGACGTAGCCTTTGAACAAAGATCACTTGTGTGTCTAAAAATTTACTAGACATGTCACTTGACCTTCACCACCCCTTCAAATGGTTTATTCTACTTTTGAAAATATTTTGTTATTAGTATTCATGATCTCAGAGATATACTTAAAAATTAAGTGATTCTAAATGTAAGCATTTTATATGCAAGTGAGACCATATCATACTCCACATGATGTCTGGTGTTGGACCTTGGACTCAAATTTTTCCTTTTCAACCAAACAAGTGTATGATCTAATTATTGGTGCATTTTACCATGAACCCTTATTTTTGGGGACCATCATGGATCAAGTGAAAATAGTTATTATTTTAATAAATGACCAAAGTATTATATTTCCTAAGAGGTCCACATTTTTTTTAAATTCACACATTCAGCACCCACACATACATGAAACCAAAAATTTATGGGAATGCAAATGAAGAATTTGGGACTTGGGAACAAGAAAAGTGGTTTATTGGATAGGATTTGGGAAGTTCATCAGCTTATATGAGCTAAATAGAAAATGTTTAAAAAAATTTTAATCTTAAATAATCTTGAATAACTAGGAAAAGACCAAGAGCATGCTTAAGAGAATGAAAGAAAGAGCGGCATTAAGTAGCAACAACCAGAAGGAGAAGGAAAAGAAAAACACAAAAACAAACCATAATATTTCTATGTTTTTTTCTCTTTTTTCAAGATGCTAAGGCATATTTACATAGAGAAGCAAAAATCTAGGAGAACTCTTCCAGCGACAAATTTAGAAGTTACGTTCTGTGACATCACGCGCTCGAAGATTGAACACTAATCAGAGAACGCCTTTCTGCTCGTAACCTTACTTCTGCGCCGATTGATCCAAGAGTCTGACGAAGATTGGGTAGTTCAGGAGCTCAGTGTCGACCAATATTCTGAAAATCGGACTGGACCGGCCGGTCGAACCGGTCGGACTGGGAACTGGTGGGCATGATGGGTCGGTTGACCCTGTGAACCGGAGGAAGAATGAACCGATCCAAAACCGGGAAAATCGGGTTCAAAACCGGTTTGTACAAGCTGAAAGAGAAATGGAGAAAATGACGTTGTTTTGGATTTTTTTTTTAAAAAAATGACAATGTATTGAGTCTACTAAAAAAATGACACCATATTGATAATTATGATTGAGTTTTAATATTTTATGGAATTACTTTAGTTGTGTTGTTTGTTGTGCTGAACTTATGAACTTATTATATTAGTTTGTATTGTTACCTGGGTGGACAAAGTATTTTTTGTTTTGCTACATTTGGATATTTGGATGTTATAATTAGATATTATCTTCAATATGAACTTATTTTATTGCATAATTGATGTTATGCCGTATTTATTATAATATTTTTTTAAAATAGTTTTAGAAAGTATGATAATATTAAATTTTTATACATTTAATTGTTACTGGTTTGATGACCAGTTCGACCACCGGTCCGACCACGGTCCAACCATTGAACCGTGAACCAGTGCCTCGACCGATTCGATGACCGGTCCGGTTTTCAGAACATTGGTGTCGACAACGAACTGCTCCATCGGGTTGCGAACGTAGATCCAGACGTGTCCCTCCGACACCACTGTGCAGGATCTATGGATGTTCGCCTATAGGAAAACTCGAAAAGACGCTGGCTGGTGGCGGCGCTAGGAATTGGAGCAAAGGTGAGTGTATTGGGAGGAGTCAATAACGGGGGAGAGATGATGGATCAACTACTTCATAACGGTGGAGACAAAAACACCTTAAAGAGAGGTAGTTTAGAGAGAGAAGGGAAGAGGAAAAATAGAAAAATGCCAAGAAAAAGAGCCAGATGGAAGAATTTGGGAGAAAGTGGTGTTAATGTGTGTTTAATTAGGTGGTGGCAAAATCAATGCCATTGTTCCTTTCTACCACTTGTTAATTCATCTTTCTGCTTGATGCCAAAGAGTGTCTAGATTACTCGTTGTCAAACTTCAACGTTTAATACAACAACTTTCTGAGGCCAAAACCTTTACCTTTTTGTGAAATCTCAAGACTTACGGACCGTTCTGCAAATACCATTCATTCCCTTTTATTAAAATAATGTTATTTTTATAAGGGGCCATGATGCACCTTGAAATTAGGGGACCAATGTAGACAACACCCTAATTATTTGATAGGGTCTATTTATTTTCTTGAGATTGGCTTAGACGGAAAGAAATTGTTTCTCTCCCTATTAGCTCTTGGTGTATTTTAAAATATCTTTTTTTATTGTATTTCCTTAGTTTTTTTTACCTTTTTCCTTCGTTGTATCTTTTATCACTTCTTGTGCATCTCTATTAAATGTTTTTTGGCTTATATAAATATAAAAAAATATTTTTCTTAAATATAAATATATATAAGGACGAATTCAAATGGGGTGAGGGGGCCTCCCCACTCCGCAAGCAATATAAAGTATATACCATACAGTTCATCTAGAGAGAATGTGTGGCATAGCTCAACAGTCATTGAATGATCAATTCATCTAAAGGTCTTCAATTGTTGTAAGACGCCTTTCTTTTTCTTTTTTCTTTTATTCTTCTTTTTCTATTATTTTTCCATTTATTTTTTTGATTTATTCATATAATAATTTTTTTCTCATTTTAAAATTCTTTTAGCATTGCTTCTTTTTTTTTTATTTTACTTTTTTTTTTTGCTATTTAAAAAAGTTAAATACACACCTAAGGAATATTATGTTATTTTATATATTATTTATAAATAACAATATTTAAATATTTTATTCTAAAGAACTAATGTTTAATTTTTACAATATTTGTCTTTTAATAATTTTTACAGCAATTAATATTATTCTTTTAATGTTGTTAAAAGCTTATTATTTGATTATATTTAAGAAAAAATATTAAACTTATGTTCTTAATTATGAATTTGAAAATAAAAAATCCAATACAAATAATAATAGATATACTTTTTATACTCGACGATTTTCGTGTTGTTTTTCTCTTAAAATTCTAAATTATTTTTTCTTTATTTATAAATTTTCTATATACTTAATAATTCTTATAATCATCATTATTATCATTTTAAATTTCACTCTTTAATTACATACAAAAAATTATCTCCCATAATGTATTTCTGAATCTGCCCCTATATAAATACCTTAAAAAAATATTGGATAAAGAGGGGAGAAAAAAGAAAAAGGATGGCTCAAATTCACGTGCGCTTTTCACTTTGTAATGATGGCATAGTTTCGCCCTGCCAATAGCCTCATAGTTAATTATTCCACGTGTTTCTTCTATAACTTCTAACCGTTTAAGGATCTTCTACAAGTTAACAAGTATAAATGGAAATTAAATCAAAATCTACATCTGCATTAAATTAAATACATTTAAAAAACAATAAAGTTTATATTTTTTTCTCATGATCAAGTTAATAATTTATTTTATTCACAAAAAAAAAGTTAATATTTTGGTAATAGAATCTCTGACCCCTTTTAACTTGCAACGTCTGCAAGTACGGACTAATGCCATATACTTTTGACTAGTTGAATTTAAATATTGAATTAATACCTCATTATACCGTATAAATTAAATAAATAATAATAATAATACTTTTATACGCATCTTTTTTATATATTTCTCCTATTTTATATTGTAACAAGAGACCATTCCCTCAAGTTCTGCTGAGAACATTCATTTTGCGACCTTTTTTAGTACTTTTCAGATGAGGCACTAATTTTAAGAATTGGCTTTTAAATTTTATTTTTTATTTTTTTTAAAAATAAGTTAGTGTATCTCTGAGTTGGTTTCGCGTAATTGAAGTAGATCAGGAGAATGTGCTGAGGTTTATACGCTCTGGTTGATATCTCCTGCATCGTACGAAAAAGATAGATAAACTTTCATTTCAATGTTTGATAATTATATAAGCAACAAAAAATTTGACTTTTTTTTGGTAAAACAACAAAAATTTTGATTGAAACACAAACGTATTATATATATTCAGTAATTTTTCATCATCACATCGCATATATATTTATTGATAATACTACTAAAATAAAAAAATAAAAAACCCTTTATAAAATTTTAGCTAACGTAATTATATATATATATATATATATATATAAACACAAAAAAATTATAGTAATTGCATAATAAGTGGATAGTATATTTTAATTTTTATACGTACTAACAAATTTATTTGAGATGGTCAAGACTATTCACCGATGATAAAATGTGTTAGGGCCGCCACCCCATACGCGTTGGCCAGCTAAAATTAGGCAGAATTGGCTTTTCATAGCTATACGGATTATTTTTTTAGCTTGTCCCATTTTTTTGTTGATCAGGTGGACGCGAACTGGTCTGTTTAGCCCGAAATTTTTTTTTACAAAATATAGTTTCCTTAAAACACGTATTTTTATTTTTTTAAAAAAATTCATAAAAAATATATTTTTTTATGCCAAATGTATCTTTTAGTCCTATATCTTTTATGTGCATTTGATTTCGGTTCTATATCTTTTTTGGGTTACATTTTGGTCATGTTTCTCTTATAAATGTTTCATTTTGGTCCAGTCTGTCAACTCTGTCACCCCGTTACAAGCTAATTTGACTCTGTTTTTATTAAGGTTCATGTGTATGTTAAGGTTTCTCTGGGTTTGAAGATAAATGACGTAATTTGACTCTGTTCTTATTAGGTCAATTCTGTTAACGGGGGCGATGAAGTTGACAGATTGGATCAAAATGAAACGTTTATAAAAGATACAGAACCAAAACGTAACCCAAAAAAGATATAGGACCGATATGAAATACACATAAAAGATACAGGACCAAAAGGTACATTTAACTTATTTTTTAATTGTATTTATTTTGTTTTGAGATTTTAACCCCTCTTTGCATAAATAAAAATTCATATTTTTAATTATTTTAAAAAAGGAAAATGACCTGACGAGCTAGCCCGCCATTAGCATGCTTGGGTTAAAAGGGGTGGCGGGTTTTAATATGCAACCCTACCCGTCACTTTATGGCAGGCTAGCAGGCAAGCTTGCTGGGCCAAACCTACTTTGCCAAACCTGCTTCGCCACCCTTAACTGTAGTCCTTGATTTTGATGGTGATTTAGTTTAGTCCATGAGATTATTTTACATTATTCAACTACATCCCTAACGTTAGCTCCTTCATAATAAAATTTCATATTGATTGTGAAAATTTTAAAGAATGATTCAAATAGATCCTTCAATTTAGACTAAAAATATCGATTTAATTCATGTGGTTTTGAAAAACATTAAATTTATCCACAAGTCACTCTTTGAGTTCAAAACTTCAAGAGATGTAATTGAATGAAAAAATGAAATTTTAGGGATTGAACTGAAAGTTCTTCATTAAAATTAAGGACTAAAGTTAATAAGCGTAACAATCTAAAGAACTAAAAAATGCATTTTTCTTATATTTTAATATTTTCCTCTAATTTTTTTAAGATCATTGATTAATTAAAAAAAACTAAAATGTCTGTTATTTTATAAAGTTGGAAATTAATTCAAGAATTCTTAAAACGTTATTAGGAACTAAAATAATCTTCCGTTGCTCTTGGAGACGGATGATTTATGTGGTTTATTCAGTTGAGTTTCTATTTTGTGAGATCACTATGGAAAACGTATGTATATAGCAACTAAGAAAATTAGTCGTTAAACTTATTTATTTAGTCATTAAATAATTAGTAATCAAATTAATAACCAATTTAACTGCTTAAATATTTAACGACATAATATTAGCATTCAGTAATGTTAGCATTCAAAAATAGTGGTATATTTAATAAAATATAAAATATATAATTATAAAAAGGATTTTTTTAACTTGTTCAATATTACACACATTAAGAAATTAAATATAGAAAAATATACTTAATTGTACTTTTGGTCCATCAACTTTTTCAATTGTACAATTTTGATTCCTTTATTTTCAATTGTGTTATTTTAGTCTCCTAGCTTTGTCAATTGTGCAATTTTGGTCCCCTAATTTTGAATTGCACAATTTTGATTCTGAAACTTTTCCATTTGCGTGATTTTGATTCTTTGGCCCATTTCTCGTTAAGAAGATAATGGTCAATGTGGTCAAACACATATGACTTTTCATGAGTGCTATTTTTATTTAAAACTTTTTTAATTACACGATTTTGTTGCTTTTACACATTTTATTTTATTGGTTTGTTTGTGTTAACTGTTAACTTCTTAACGAAAGATTGATTAATTGAGAAAAATCGCACAATAGACAAAGTTGGGGGACTAAAATCACACAATTAAAAGTTGGAGGATAAAAATCGCACAATTCAAAAAATTGAGGGACTAAAATTGTCAAATTGAAAATTGGGGACCAAAATTGCATAATTCAAAAAGTTTGAGGACTAAAAATGCAATTAAGCCCAGAAAATATAACATTAAATTTTTATTTTTTTCAATAACAACTTTATACCTTTAGTTTCTTAACATTGCACAGGTTAAAAAAAACTCTTAAAAATATTCTAAAGGGAATGTCAAATTAAGAATTTGTTGTCAATCTTATCATATTTCTTTTTATGGTATTGACATTACATTATTTTTAACGAGAAAAAAGAAAAATATTGGAACGAAAAATGGAGTTGTTGCAATGGTACACAGTAGGGGTGTTCATGACCTGCCATATTTTTTGAGCTAACCAAAGTTTAAGTTATTTAGGTCGGATCTAACACGGTCTAACATGTTCCATTCTAAGTTTTATGGTCGAATTTGGGTCTTATTTACTGGCCCGATTCTCGAATTTGGATCAGGTTCGGGTTCACCTTCGAATTATTATAACCCATCCCTATGCTATGTACCCTAACATATTTTCTATCTTTTACCTTATATTTTATTCTTTTCTACCATTACTTACCACACTTTCTCCTAATATTTGTTTCAATAATAATGCAATTTTTATTTATCAAATATCAAAGATTTAAATAAAGTTTTATCAATAACTACTTTTTTTTCTTTGAATCTATGACAATAAATTATGTCTTTATATTGGTTTCATTTATTTATTTTTTTTAAATTAAGAATCAACATTATTATAGTATATCTTAAATACTAATTTTACAACGAATTACTAATAATCATAAGTTATATATCTAAAATCAAGATATTATCATATATTATAATAATATTTTATATTAGGTTATATGTCTCGGTTGATCCGGTCTTGTTCTTTTTAACCCGGTCTTATTTGGACCTATATATCTTCGAGTTTCTTCAAGTTTAGGGCCGGGTTTGGGTTTGAATTATTGTCCTGCCCTATATTTAGGTCCGAGTGAGAGATGAGTGTAACTCGTCCTAACCCGTCCCACAAACACCCATAGCACACAATATTATTTTAAGGAGTTACAATACTAAGCACATTAAGTATAAGTAATCTAAACACAAAGGTTTAGAGGGTTTAGCGATTAATTAAGTTCACTAGAAAAAAAAGTCTCTTTAGCAACTCATGGAATTGGTCGCTAAATTTATTTTCTCAATCACAATATATTATAGCGGTCGAATTAGTAATCAAAATAATTAGCAATGCAATTTTTAGCGAATAATAATTTTGCTAATTCTATCACTAAAGTAAGTTACAAAACGGTTCTTTTTGCGTCACACTTCATCATATGTGAACGGATCTTCTCGAGTATAACCTTCGTTATTTTGCATAATCTCATATTATAATTTGTTTTATGGGCGAAAGTGCATTCTAAAAATTTCGAACGAAAATGCTGTTATTTAAAACTTTACTCCTTAATTACTAGACTAACATGTTGAATGCGATCTCAAATTGTGATTGATTATTGCATAATAATAAAAACAAATATATGTAATAAATGGTTGAGATCTTAGTTGGAGAAGCAGTAGAGGATCCAAATTTTGCTTCATGTGCCACTGCCAACTGCCAAGGAGAGATTGCAAAGCCTAACGACATCCTCAGTGTCCGTACACATTATTTTTTTCTCTGAGACACCATGGTTTTTGTTATTTTTTTATTTAAGCTTTTTCCCTATGATATCTCAATGGGCAATGGCTGATGAAAACTATTCCACAATTTATGCACTCAATCATTTTAATACCAAGTTGACATTTTTTAAATAATTTTGTAAAGGAAAAGAATAAATTACTCCTGAGCTATGTGATTTTTTGTCTCCCTACCCTACCCTATTATCAGCGCAAAATAGGTGTATACAGTGACAGATTTAAGACCTGAGCTAAAACTGTAACTTAATTAAAAAAAATAAGAAGTGAAAAAAATAAAATACTAATATAAAGTAAATACTTTTAAAAGAATTTAAAATTAACTTTAGTCTATATTCAGTGATATAATAGATTTAAGATTATAAAATTATGAAGCTAATATATATATATATATATAAATTTAAGGAATCCAAAAATATAAAGGTATATAAGGGGTCTAAAATATAACAATTCATAATAATACTTATAAAATTTTTAAGTTGAGAGGGTTCATCATATGTATTCCGTGCACTTGCTCCCTCAACCTAATGTAGATCCGCCATTAGATGTATATTACACATAATTTTCACTGAATTTCCGATAGCTTTGATAGATCTATAGTAAAGTACACAACATCTAAAATATCAAAAAAAAATTTACTGTATTAAAGCATCAGTCTCAAACTGCACATTATATGTATAGTCTAAGTCTAGGAGAGTAAAATATTCTTTAATTTTTTCACACTTAATTAATTAATTTTGTCATCACTTTTGAGAGCCTTAAATATATTCTTGTGGGCTTTGCACTCTTGGGGGATGGGAAGTATCATTGATGTGTTTGCCATTGTTTGGTTGCATATCCAGATTGTGAAATATTTGGGAATTTTGTTGGTACTTTTTTTTTTAAGGTTGTTTGGTGTAGCAAAAGCACATAAACATGTGCACAGGTGCTGAATCTCGAGGAACTATAAATGGTGAGAATGTTAAGAATTCAAAGGTGGGAAGAGGAGACTATGAGGAGAGAATGAGAACTATTGAAGGTGGGGAAAGAGAAGCTTACAACTTTGGAAATTTCATTCAAGGCCTTCTTCAATGCATTTCTTCCCTTCTTCCTACCCTTACTCTCTCAGAGGTTCGTATTTCTCTCTCTTCCTCTCCCTTTTATATTTGGCTTCTCTGTTGAGTCTCTACTGAAATCGAAATAGATATTTTGATATTTAAATTTTAGAATGAATAAATGTCTAGGACTAAAATGAAATAAAATTATCTAAATAAGAGTTGGATTAGTATCCAACAAATGCTAAGCTGAGAAACTCAACACCTTCTTCTCTATTTGTGTTTTGGTTTAGGAAAATGCTAAAAAGTATAAAGTGCATGCATTTGAGAACATTACTTAACTAAGACTTTGTATAATGAGTTTTATTGAATAAGAGACAGTTTATGTAAAAAAACATTGCGAAATTTACTTGAAAATGTTAAAGTCAATTTATAATTTTGATAAGCTCTTCCTTAAAACTTACAAAAATATAAACTTAAAACCACTTATAAAAACCTGGTCTTCCAAATACTATACAACAATTCTAAATCTCTTATTGAGTGAATAAGAATATGTGTCCTTGATATTTGGAAGGAAATTATAAGAAACTATACTTATACAACATTATCTTATTTATAAGTAATATTATTTTTATGCTGCAAAACGATAAGAATGATTATATTCAAATGATTAACAAAAAAAATATCAAAATTATAACATAGTGAGTTTGTGTTTGTTTCATCTTCATCTTTTTTTTTTTTTTGATGTTAAGAAAGATTAAACATAAATTTGGAACTTAAAAATTATTTACAATAATTATATTAAAATATATTCATATTTACATTTTCGACCAAAATGAGTGTCATGAAGAATAGGAAAATGCCGATTTTTTAAAAACTGAGTTGAACCAAAGATGGGACTGAAATCATTGGGTTGCTTTGGACAGTTTACATCACTGTATTCGTTATAGTTGAATTAATTGAATATGAGTTCTATAAAGTGGCCTTTTAGTATTTTTTTAAGGGTGAGGCAATTGTCATTCTTTCTTTTTTATTGTTACTTTTTTTAATTTAAAATATATTTTTATAATTAATAAAATTTAAGTATTAAGACACATAAATATTATTAAAATAATGAATTAGAATTAGCAATAAATTAAAATGAGTAGTAATATAGTTTCTCTTTTTTTTTATTTTAAAACTGTGACGTAAAAATTTTATAGTCTTGAAATTTAATTTAAGTGATATGAATAAACCTTCTTCCCAAGAAAATACTCTGAGGAATCAAACCTAACAAACCAAATATCTTCTTGTGAAGTATCCTTAGCTTGTACATATTTTTAAATCATACGGGCCTAACACGCTTCTAACGGGCAAAACTCATTTGAGTGGCTTTTTAGTATTATTAGTAGAGAACAAAGATCATTAACCCTTGCTTTGGATAAAAGGGAAAATAAGTGAAGAAAAATGAGACGAGAGAAAAAGTGAGAGAAATTTAAAGAAAATAAGAGAAAGAAAATATTTAAATTTTGTTTTCATAAATCAACTTTTTCTTTTTACTTCCTCTTTAACCAAATAAAAATATTATATTATTATATTTTCCTCTTTTCTTATTTTTTTTTCCTTTCTACCAAACAATAGCTAAAAGTAAGAAAAACCCCACTATATATGACTAAAATCAAGTTATTGGTAAAACATATACATAAAATCTATCCAATAAAATAAAGCTGAGATAAACATCATTTTTCCCTCCAAAAATATAAATGTCACTAAATTTTTGCCTATAAAAGATTTTTATTATCATTTTGATCTTTAAAAGATATGAAATGCCACCAAATTGTCCTTCGTTTAGATCAAAAAACTAATTTGATGATGTTTTAATCTTTTGGGGATTAAAATTGTAATACAAGCATATTTAGAGGACTAAAATAAGATTCTTTGTTATCATTATTTTTGTCTCTAAAAGATTAAAATGATACTAAATTTATTCTTAAAAAATTAAAAAATCACTAAATTAGCCTTGTGTTATAAATAAATGACTAATTTAATGGCATTTTTAATTTTTCGAGTATTAAACTAGCTTAATGACACAAACCTTTGAAAGACTATATATGTTATGATAAATACATCTTTAGAATACGAAAATAATATAAAAAAAGAGTTGAGTGATAGTAAGAGAACATAGAAGTATAATTATTGTAACTCTGTGTTTCATACCACTTATTGGTCAAACTAATGGTTTGGTATGGATGAGAATTTAAAACTGTTTGTTTTAGTTTATTTGGTAAAATAAATATTTATTGCAATAAAAAAAATAATGATAAATTTTTTTAGCTTCTCAAAATAATCAAATCAGACAATAATCAAATTTTCTGTTTATTTTGAGAATCAAGTCGAAAATCTGATTATTCTTATTATAGCCTAATATACATAACTTCTTATCCTTATTATCCTTATGAAATATTTTTAAGTTTAAACAAACGGATTCTCATTATATAACATTTCAATATAATTAATTATTGTGTCAAAATTTTGATAAATAAATTATTGTGTCAAAATCATGGTTAAAGGATAAACTTAAAGTTAATTTTATTTCTAACAAAATCAGTTATACATCAAGTAAGATCTCATTTGCCCTTCGACATTTTGCTTTTCACGTGTTATTGACAAGACATGTATTATAACGTTAGTAATTATACACTTTGAAAGCACAATAAATCCTTAAACAATCACTTCTTTAGAAAATTAATTTTATTCAAAATTAATTAAACAAAATTAATTTTATTATCACATAATCAAACACACATTGAGTGAGATAACTAGAGAAGTATTCAAAATCTGTTTCTGCTTTTCATCCCCTATGTTTCAACAATTCAACATAATCTATCTACAAAGGTTTGTGAAACCACTCCTTACATTATAACACATCTATATCTCAATTCGAAGTTCGAATCTTAGTTGTGTACATGAAAAATAAGTACTTTGTTAAGAGATATTACATCTACTTTACGTATCAGCTAGATTGTTTTGCGGTTCAATCTCATTATCTTTTATTCTTGTGCTCCATAAAAAATGTGAAGGATCGATCCAATCATCCAAATCTCAAACATTAGAATAGAAACTATTTGTCTCAGTTTCACTTTCAGATCAAATCAAAAAATGGCATAATTATCAGAAACTATTATTGGTGTCTCTGTTTCAAATCACAAATGGCATATATTCATTCATCAACCTAACTTTTGGTCTTCCAACCTCATATTGGCACTTTTTACCATCGTGACCACTGAGTCAGCAGTGTACTATATATTCTGTACTTTTTTATTATTGTTAATTAATTTATGATCATTATTGTCATTATTATTAAATTCTGTGCGTGCGTGTGGTGACATTCATCATAACCAACCATAAAGTTCAGTCTCGTGGAGAATACAAGTACAACAAAGTCCTCATACATAATTCATCAATATATATATATATGTTGTTTATTTTTGGTCTTGTAAATAAATTATTAATATGTCCGTCATGTTTAAAGCTATGTCATGCGAAGGTTAATTATCTTTTTGGATGTATTTAGGTGCACAGTTTAATTAAACACCTATGTAATAAGTTATTTTTAAATTAGAGTTCTTTTATAGAAAAAATTGTAAAACATACTTAAATGAGCTAAAAACAGTTTATTCTGATAAGTTACTTCATGAAGCTTATGAAAATAAGCTGAAAGCAGCTTATGGGAACCCATAAACTATTTTCATAAGATGCGTATAAACTCTTTCAAACAAGATCTTTGGCTATTTCTTTAATTGAACCAAATGTAGAAAGAGTAATGATTTATATACGACTACTATTTATAACGTAGAAAGAGTAATGATTTATATACAACTACTATTTATAATATAATTTATAATATTGAACCTAAAAAATATCATTTTAGTTAAATGAAGTTGAAAGGTATATTTGTGAATGATAGTTGTATGAAAATAATTTTTAAATGCATAATCTTGTCTCAGACTTGTTAGTTTGGATGAGCTTCTAATAATAGAATTTGTACAGATAGAATTGTTATATAAACACTAATATTGTAAATTGGTTCTAAATAAATTACGAAGATAAGATTCTTGAATAAACTTTTCATAAGAAAAAAAGTTGAGCTAGAATAGCTTATTTCAAAAGCTGGCATTTGAAATTTGTGTGGAAACAAATTATGACATTTATGTTTTTATGAGTACTGACCAAACAAAACAATCCTTCTAGTTAGTTAAAATAATGTTGATATGCAGTCGTTTTATACTTAAGTTAATTGTAGTTTTAGTCTTCTAGTTCTCCAATTTTTTCTTGGGCAGTTTAAGTCCTGCAATTTTTGTAACGTGCAATTAACGAAAAACATTTTCTTGACAACATTACAATAAAAAACATTGCATGACAAATATTGTCCTTCAGCATAATCCATTAGAATTCTGAAAAAAAAAATATTGAAAAAATAACTAAAATTGTACGTTATAAAAAAGCAAATTAGGGACTAATAATTTGATAAGTGAAAAAATATATTAAAATAGCACAAGAAGTGCTAGACAAAGTACACCACAGAATTACAAAAACAGAACCAACTAGAGTTCTTATGAATGTATAATTAAGCGTTTATATTTTCACTTACGTAGAAATTTGTTAATTGTTCAAAGCTCTTATCTATCCTATTTTTAATTTTTAATTTGTACACAATGAGGGCAACCCGTTTAAGGGGAGAAAAAGGAAAACAAAACATTCCTTAGCTAACTATATCATGCAATTGATCTAACCATCAACTCAATTTTCTTGAAATTTTTTGTATTAAAAAAATTTGGTTAATAAAGAACAATAAAATATTAATAGAGTAACTTCGAATCCATAAGTGGATGCAAAATATCCCCTGTTTATGTCTCATGCTTCCCCCACTCTAAATTATGATTCAAGCAAAACTTAGAAGGGTTATCTAGGAAACTTTTCATATGAATGTTGCCCCAAATTTGGAACAAGGTTTTAAATTACAATAATTCATTTCATAATATCACGCTACAATATTATATTTTTGACAATCACATCAAATCGTGATTGTAATCGCAATGACTAAAATGATTATATCTAGCCACATTTCAACGTCAAATACATTATGTATTTTCTACGAAACATGATTAGTTTTCAATAAAATTTTGGGTCTTATAGCAATGATTTGGATAGAAGTGATAAGAAATTGCTTTCTCATCGAACCAAACCTTGATTTAAAAACTACAAACAAAACACATTGGAAATATGACATTTTCCTATTAAAGTAATTTTTTAGGGGTATTGTTGTGAATATTCTCACTTTTTTTATGGTGTATAAGTTTCTTTATTTTATTCTTGAATGGAAACTATGCAAAATCATTTCTGCACATTTGCACAAAACCAGCAAAAGAAACATGATATAGATGTAATGTAAGAATAAAGTGGGAGAGAGACAAAAAAGAAAAAGAAAAAAAAAGAGAGAGAGATGAGTTTAATTAAATGTATGTGAAATTTGGCATACCATTGCACTATCTTTAGTTCTTTACTGTTATGCAATTCTTGTACAGGAAACTTAAAAATGCGTGAAACCAAAATTCTAACTACACTAAACAGTAATATATAAAATATTATGAAATATTATGAATGTAAGTATGTTTAAAGAAAAAAGGAGTATGAAGGAAACCTTTAGTCATTGGACAATGATAACTAACTCTATTATGTTCATTATATTATGTGTCCTCCCTACTTGAAAAGTAGAAATTGGATTTGAAAACATCAGTTCAAAATTTATAGTAGGATTGGAATCACTTGTACTAATTTCTTGTCTCTCTAATTAGAAAATGATAGAGGATTTGAGTTCCTTATTGTATATGGTAGCCAAATATGCATGTTAGTACATTACACTTCTTTTGCTAACAAATGTGTAATGCAATTTTCTGCAGTTGAAGGAAGACTTGCAATCCCTAGCAAAGGTTTCATGTCCCATAATAATGACAAGCCTGATGATATACTCTCGATCGGCCGTTTCCATGTTGTTTTTGGGTCGCCAAGGAAAAGCAGAGTTAGCCGGAGGCTCACTAGCCCTAGGGTTTGCCAACATCACAGCCAATTCAGTTCTCAAAGGCCTCACAATGGGAATGGACCCAATATGTTGCCAAGCCTATGGAGCCAAGAGATGGTCAGTTCTCAACCAAACCTTTTTCAGAACCGTATGTCTCCTCCTAGTCGTAGCCATCCCCATTTCAATCTTATGGCTAAATATGGAACCTGTCCTTCAAATGCTAGGTCAAGATCCTGAAGTCACTAAAGTCGCGCAAGTTTACATGGTGTTCTCGATCCCAGAGTTGCTTGCTCAAGCTCATCTCAACCCTTTAAGAACCTTCCTAAGAACCCAAGGCTTAACCACCCCTGTGACTATAGCTGCATCTTGTGCAGCAATATTACACCTACCCATCAACTATTTCTTAGCTACTTACTTAAACTTAGGAGTAAAAGGAATTGCACTAGCAACTGGTTTGAATTCTATAAACATGACTCTTGGCTTGTTGCTTTACCTATTTTTCTCAAAGAAGCCTCTAAAGCCATGGCAAGGAGCTACAATTCTCTCAGCATTTCATGGGTGGAAACCTTTGCTAAACCTCGCAATTCCTAGTTGTGTTTCGGTGTGCCTAGAGTGGTGGTGGTATGAGATAATGCTGTTCCTATGTGGCTTGTTGAGTAACCCTCAAGTCACAGTTGCTACAATGGGAATCCTCATTCAAACACTTGGATTCTTGTATTGTTTCCCTTTTTCACTTAGCATAGCCTTGACAACAAGAATTGGTCACTCACTAGGTGCAGGGCAACCCTCGCGTGCCCAAAGCACGGCCATAATCGGGTTTGTGATAGCATTGATACTCGGGATCTTAGCCTTCATTCTCTTGATGTGTTTGAGGAAATCATGGGGGAGACTCTTCACTGATGAGGCACAAATTGTTGAAATGGTCACAACAATACTCCCAATTCTGGGTTTGTGTGAGATCAACAATTGGACTCAGACAGTTTCATGTGGGATTTTAGCAGGGACAGCAAGACCTTATCTAGGTGCTAGAATAAACTTGTGTGCATTTTACTTGATTGGATTTCCAGTTTCTATTTTTGCTACATTTATATACAAGTATGAATTGGTGGGTTTGTGGTGTGGAATGCTAGCAGCACAGGCTTCTTGTGTGTGTATGATGGTTTACGCATTATATCGAACAGATTGGGGGCAACAAAGTAAGAGAGCAGTGGAACTAGCACAGAAAACAACAGAGCAAGAAAATGTAAATGATGAGGAAAGTGGGTTGCTTAATTCAGATGATCAATTGTGAGATTTTGCAATTCAATTTTTTCTTTTGGCAATTTATCAATTGTTTATTCAATGTGATAGGGATAGAAACTTGTTCGTAATTGATTCTTTGACCTCAGATATATATATAAATATAAATATTCTTCTTCACTATGATGTACATAATAAGAAAAGCTAACCCTGCGAATTGTGAATATCTCATTCACGATCAAGGTTTAGCATTATCGCCATGTCCATATCTCGTTGCTCGTAACTATTGCATTGACACGATGTTGTGACGAACTGACAATTGAGATTTGAAGCACTGAGCGATGGTAAAGAATGTAGATTGTGAACTTGTAAGAGAAGAATATGAGTTTATGTACAAAACATTGAAGGTTTTAGTTTTTATTTTTATTTTAAAAAAAAAAATGGATTGAAGGTTTCCATTCGGTACAAATCATAGCACCGAATTTTGAAAGTAATTTTTTTTAATTTTTGAAAATTAAATTTCTAAAAATTACAGTAAAATTAATTTCTAAACCATTTCTGAATTTATTTATTTTGGCTAACTTTCAAATATTGATTTTTTTTTCCAACTGAGATTTCATTGCATAAGGGAAAGAAACTCGTAGAAATTAATTTCAGATACTGAGATTTAATAGCACCAACATAGAAAATTTTGCTACAAATACCTGATAATGAAAATTGACCTGTATAGATCAAAAACAAAATATTTGAATATAATAAGAAGGAGCAAGAGGATGAAGCCTCTTGAAAGATATTGTACAAGTCTCAGCACTCTCTAAAATTAAGTTATGGATGAATGATTATACGTTCCGAAAATTAATTTCAAAAGTAAATAAAATGGTGTACTTAGCAAAACAAGACGGTGTAAATAGTAACTGCCGTAAATGGAATAGGGAAGATATTACCACTCACTTTCTATACAACCTAAGTCCATTCATGCACACACAAATACAGACATTTTCTGGACAAAAAAAAAGATGCAGACATTTTTTCGGACAAAAACATACAAACATTTTTGGTTGACCAACAAAATTCAGACATTTTATTTTTGTTGAGACCAAAAAATGTATACACACAATTTTTTACAAAAACTTTTTCTACCATTGTCCAAAAAAAAATGGTCCAAAAGCAAACATCTTTAGACCAAAACATACACATCCTTTTTGTAAAGTTCAACGTGATAGATTCTAGACTATAAAAAATCCATGTGATTCATGGGCCACACCAAAAAAGAGGTCAATGAAGTTCGTTTGTCTCTTCTCGACTCTCATTGACCTTTAACTTCACTGACCAAACATATTTATTTAACCAAACAAACAAGCTCAAACTTAAAATCAAGCTTGAATATTTTAAAGAAGGATTTTTCTAACCTGTGCAATATTGCACAGGTTAAGAAATCATAAAAGGAAATAAAAAACAGTATTTATTGTGTGTTATACATGATATTATTAAAGTTTTGGTTTTTCCCTTACAAAGTTTCCACATTTAGTTTTTTAACCTATGTAATGTTGCACAGGTTAAAAAAATCCATTAAAGAATTAAGGTTCAACTTTACACACAATTTAACACTAAAAAAGTTATAAATTTATTCTAGTATATTGCATTACACAGTTTTAATAGTATAGATGATTTAAACTTGAGGTGTCACATATAGCACAATTTTTTTTTAATTTATTAACTAATATTAAATTGTTTATTTAATATAAATTCGGTAAATTTAAATTAAAATAATTTTATAAATGAGCTAAACAATTATAAGCCAAACTTAAATCTTAAGTTTACTCCAGCTGATTTAAATAAATGAGTCAAGTTTGACCATTTTAAATTTTTTATAAGCCAAATCTAAGGTAGTGTTTGACCCAGTTTTTTTTTCTTCTCTTCCTCTTATAAGTAAAAGCTGAGTTAAATAGGATTTGCAATAAACCTCTTAAATTTAAGCTGCCTTTTTTATTTGTGTACAAAATGCAAAAAGCAGCTTTTAAGCCAGAAGCTAAAAATATGAGCTTTTAAAAAAATATTGGCTTATTTTATGGGTACATCGTAATTAATACTTGAATATTTTGATTAACACTTAAATCTTGAATATCTTTTTCTTCTCTCTTTGTTAAAATAGCAATTCGCTAAAACTTTCAAAAATGTCTTATTGTCGTTTATGAATTATTCATTTCACTTTAATATTTATAAATTTATTGTTATTTAAAATTTTACATATTTAAATATTTTTAATATTAAATTATTATTTTGATAAATTTATATTGTATTTAGTTTTTTTAAAAAAATAAAAAATATTGAGTTTTATCAAAGAATTATTTTTTATTGCAACTTTCTTTTTAAAAAAATTATATTGTTAATTTATTTTTTTTATATAAAAGAAATGTGACAATTAATGATAAGTAACTTAAAAAAGTTGACACAAAATACTTTTATCGAACAAATAGTTTTTTACTCCAAAGTAGTTTATAAAGTACACAATAATAAAATTGCTAAACAACTTTAAATTTATTTTTTAAAGTTCTTATTTTCAACTTTTACTTAAATTTGTTTATAAATAAAAAATAAACTGAACTAAACGAAGCCTAAATTTCAAATGGCCAGCTAGCTTAGCTTGTTTTTACCCCTATTTGTGTTCATATTTATATGAATAAATGCCTTTTCTTTTGTTAGTTCTCTTCAATTTTGATGAAGTTGCATTTTTTTTCACCATTTGTTATTTTGGGAGAAGATAAAAAAACTAGCCATGAGTGGTTACTTTTAAGAAATTTCCCTTTGCCGTAGATATACAAACACGTTTCCATATGGTTTGTTATATAGTAATTCAATGCGTTTATAAACAATCATCTAAGATTACAACTACAATGATGTAATGTTCAACAGAAGAGTATAATCATCATGTTGATAAGCCTTTTGAAAGAGTGAGAATAGAGAAACGTCGGTTTCTGTTTAGATATTCGTTTGCAAGCTAAAAATAATAAACGCTTGAAAATGTTTTACTTTCAGAGTATTGGAATTTCAATGAGTATCTAAACATATTCACTATAATTAATCTTGTTTTGTAAAGAATAAACTAAAGACATATTTTTATAAGGGTTTTTTTAACTTGTAATGCAATATTGCACAGGTTAGTAAATCAAAACTAAAAAGTTATTATTAGAATGAACAAAAATTTAATGAAATTAAATCTGATTTACAATAAATATTGTACTTTTTTTTATTTATAGTTTTTAAACTTGTGCAATATTGTACATGTTAAAAAACTCCTTATTATAATTACAAAATGAAGCAAACAGTTCATTGTATAGTTCTTGTATTCAATTAAATTAAAGAGTGTTTTGTTTGTGTTTTTGGCTCTCAATATTTGAACTCCTAAGACCGTTGTGTATATTTTAACATCTAACAATGCGCATTGCTTTTTTTATTTGGATATTATAGATTTGTTGTCTATAGCAAAAGTCTACTCTTTTCCTTTTTTTCCAATTAGTAGAAGATTAAGCCCTTAACCTAAAGAAACAACTTATTCCCAACTTTGAATAGAGACAAATTCAAAAGTAAGTTACAGTATTTTATTTCTTAGCGAATTCTCAAAAATCATTTTAAATTATATCAATGAACATATTATGAAACAGAGGCTCCGATTGATGCTTAAAAGCAACGATTGCTTATGGTTTACATTCAAGATTCTATATTGTATGTTGTATGATAAATGTTATATCTTCTTCTTAAATTTTTCTATCCACTAAATTTTTTAACAATTGTTATTTATTATTTTAAATGATAATTATTTAGTGGAACATAAATAACAATTATCAAAATTAAATAAAAAAAAAAGATTTATAAGAAGATTTAATATTTTTTATGTTGTATTTTGAGATTGGGATAAATGGATAATTGAGTCAATGGCCATAATTATAGAAAGTCAACAGTTGCTTACAATGTGTATCTCCTTAATTAATTATTCTCTACTAGAGATTTGAATTCGCAAGCAGAATAAAATGGTTCTTAATCGTTTAATAACTGGGGATTAATAATTGTGCTGCCTGTGGTCGTGAATTTATCAACTAAACTACATGACTGGGATAGAGTCCGTTTATTTAAACTTAAAATTAATAATTGATTATTTTTATAAGTAAAGAATTGATTATTTTTTAAGTGCTTTAATAAGAATCAGAAATTATGTGTGTTTGACTACCATATTTTCTAGTTATTTAGAGAAACAACTTAGTATCTGCTCTTTAAAATAAATAAAAAATTTGATTATTTTCTTATTCTAATTATTTTAAGAAGCACAAACAAACAAACTTAAAATTTTTATAAATATTTTTTTATTAAAATAAATATTTATTTTATCAAATAAGCTTAAACAAACATGCTCTACCCTTTTACCTTGAGAGCTTTTATATATTGCTTCAACAACTTCTTCAATAACTCACCATGCAGTCCAAAGACTCTCACGAATTTTTCACTCAATAAAATTGGTACATAGTTGGTGGCCGAACTCAAATTAAAAATTTATGAGTAATATTATTAATATATATATATATATATATATATATATATATATTTCATTCTATTCTTATATATTATGCAATATGAAACTTTAGTTTTTATATTTAATTTTTTAATTTTAAGTTTATTATACAAATGACAAAAAAATCATTAAGGTCGTTTAGACATACGAAAAAAAGACAGTTAGAGACAAGGGCAAAGGGGACTTTAGACCCTCCCTCCCTTTCAAAAGTTTTATATGCTACATATATTATTATATAACCATTATTTTATATAATAATAATATCATTTAAAAATGGGTTATTTATGCATACTTGCTTAATTCTTTAGAGATTAGTCCTAATTACACTACACCCACACTTTTTTTGCAATTCTTCTTCTTTTTTTTTTGGTTATTTTTAAGAGTATTGTGTGTATAATCTATTAATCCGTATATTAAACAAGTCACGTTGATGTAATGTTTTAAAAATAATGGAAATGAAGCTGTTACAATAATACATAAATCAAAAGTGGTGTGTGTACGTAGTTTCAAAAATAAAATTGATCCAAGTGTATTTAACAATAACCTTATAAAAAATTAGTATAATTAACGTGTAAAAAATTTGTTTTTGAAAGTTAATATTTAGCTTCCACAATAAATTATTCATTTTTTTGTTACAACAATAAACTATTGCCCTAGATATAAAAAAGTCTTTGGTGTTAATAATGATGAATCCTCTTTAGGTTAGTGTTTTAAACTATTCTTTAATTCTAAAAAGATTTTTTTTTTCTATTATCGAAAAAAAAACTCAGGTTTTGAGGAAAGTTACTATTCTTTAATTAATATATTACAGTAATTTTATTGTGGATATGTTAAATATTAATAATGATTATCAACTAATAAAATTTTAGGTAATGGAAAGTTACTAAGTAGTAGGTGGTAAAGGGTTTAGTGGGTGCACATGAGGCATAATAAAAAAAATAAAATCCAATCACTAAAAAATTTAAAACAGTCATTGTTAACTTATGTCCATAGACATAAATTAAAAAAACCCTAATATAAGATGAAAATGAAAGGAATATCATTCTAAACCTAAATTTTTATTGCGATAAGTTGAATATAATATTAAAACAAGCATTTTTGAAGTGTGATTCAACACATTATGTATAATTTTACATTAAAATAAATATTATAATAAATTTAAGGAAAATACTAAACAGTGTTATAAGAACGTTTGTTAAGAATATAGAAGTATATATGTGCTCATTAGGATTGATAGTATTTATGGTTTTGAAATTTAAAATTATATTCAAATATTACTAATCCCAATAAAATATTTCTATTTTTATATTCTTAACAAGCATCCTCATGACAGTGTTTAATAAAATCCTAAATTTAAAACGTAAAAATTGTTCTTAATTACAGTTAAATGATATATGTTAGAATCCTTCAAATGAAATCAAACCAACAATAATAGAATTGTTAAGTGTGTGTTTGGTTTAGCGGTGGTAAAATTGATTTTAGATCAATATGATTTTAAAAAATTGATTTTGTGTAAAATTGATTTTAAGATAACGTGATTTATGTTTGGGAAATTTTTAGTCAAAAACAAGTTTGGAGTATGAATGCAGTGTAAAATTTTTAACTCAACGTGAAAGCAAGACTCAACTTGCTTTTACTAAAATCAATTTTGGCAACTCAAAATCAATTTTGGTTTTATCCAAATTCAAAACCAAACAACAAACTAACTATCTAAACTCAATTTTAATACTTTAAAATCAATTCCCAATATCACCAACATTTTACCAAGCATGCACTAAATTACTTGGATTCCTCATTTAGTCCATAAGAGATGTAAAATGAAAGGGATAAAAAATAAAAAATAATAAATGATATAATAAAATAAGAAGTACAAATGTACAATATTTAGAAAATTTATAGAAAGATTTTATAAGATTATATAGCAATACTCTTGTCCCATATGTAGAATATAGAAGAAAATAATCTGCCCTCCTAAATAGAGATGGCAACGGGCCCCGCTCCCGCTATGAACGGGGCGGGGACGGGTTTGGGGAAAAGAAGGCGGGAATAAAAAATTCAGACTTAAATCCATTCTCGTCGGGGATTGGAGAATCCGCGAGTAACCCACGGGAAATTCAAACTTACATTTTTAAAAAAAATATAATTTCTTTGTATATTTTTACACAAATTAAATACTTGAAAATTTTTAAAAAAATAAATTAATTATTTTAATTCACAATTATATGTAAAAATTATTAGAAATATAATAAAATTTTAACTTTATTATTATTGATATTGCTAATAATAATAGCATTATGTGTATATAAATATGAAAATAAGTATAAATATATAAAATTATAACGGCGGAACGGGTTCGGGGGCGGGGCGAATAGTTAAAATCCCAAGCCTGCCCCCATCCCACTAAAAGCGGGGGCGGAGAAAACCCAAACTCGTCAAAAACCCGGTCAAAGCGAGAATTTCCCGTCAACGTCGGGCGGGGTCGGTTTTTATTGTCATGCCTACTCTAAACCAATTTTTTCTTTTTTATAAAAAAAAAAAAAACCAAAAAAAGATGTCCTTAAATGGAGTCCATGAGCATACTTCATACTTGGACGCACATGTTTGGACCAGGAATGAACGGTCAAGATGTTAGGCAGAAGAACACGCAAACGTTTTGATGAAAAGTAGTAGTAAATACCTATATTAAAGTTTAGACTCATAAAACTGAAGTCAATGCCTCTTTGGACAGATAAAACAACGCACAGAGTCTCCCAAGGTAGAAACTAGAAATCTACCCTCTACGTTAATGTCAATGTAGAGAGAGAGAGTAAGAGAGAGAAGCTTTTTCGTTTTACAGAGAGAAGAAAATCAGTGACAGGCACCAGAAGCAGAAGCAGCAGCAGCAGCAGCAGCTAGCACCTAGCACCCTAACCACACCAGATTTTCGATTATAAATTCTTCAATTCTTCGCTCCGAGATCCATTTCAGCTTCGTGATTTTCAGGTTGTTCTTACATCGCATGATCTTCACTGGGTCAATCACAAGGTGAGAGAGAAGGGTTCGATCGTGACCCTTCAATGACTCACATGCCCACATAGCTTCGGAGTTAAAATCGCGAGCTTTTCTATGGGTTTTGCGGAATTCGTTCGTGTGGGTCATTCTAATTCCCTTCGATTGCTGGGATAATTCACCTTCCAGTTCCATTCAGAATTGGGGAAAAAGTATTTTGGGGTGGCTCATCGAGTTTTGATGAGCTATGGCGGAGCACGTAGCAGCTTTGCACACTGCTACTAACGCTTTGCAAGCATTAGGAAGGGGTTTTGATGTGAACTTCGATACGAGGTTGCTTTATTGTAAAGGGGTTTCTGGGTCTAGGTTAGTTGAGATTGATGAAGAACACCTCAGGGATTTGTGGTTGTACGATGATGTGGTTGTCCCCAATGTTTCTAGGGACATTGGAAGCTCTCAGGAGTCCATAGTGCCTCAGAGTTCTGGGGTCTGCAATTTCCAAGAGGTGAAGTTCACTGCTGAAAACTTTGTATTTGTGCAATTACTTTTTTTCTTGTTTTGTTAAAATGTTGTGTCTTGACTTGGTGAAATTGTTTCCAAAATTTTTATTCAGCATGTTTGTTGATCAGTTATACTATAAATTGCAATTGCTAAATCATCTGTACTGGTTTAGAGTATAGGTTATACTATAGATGGAAAATCTTTATTCTTTAGTTTCTGTTCATGATTGAAGAGATGGTCATAGTGTAGTGAAACTCTGGTGTGGAATGCTGCTAGCAATGGATCTGTAGAAACCCCCCAAAGTGATATTCATGAGGATGATTTTGTTTCTCTTAATCGTAACCTCTTTGTGTGATATGGGTATTGTAAGGGATGGGAAGGGGTTAGGAAATGTTACTTTAGCATTCGTCAATTCTATATAGGCATGTAGCTTAAACTAAAGCAATTGAGAATAGACCTATTGGCAAAGAAAGGTTGCTTGCCCATTTAGATTATTAGAAGTTCATTAGGAATTTTCAGATGATATTTACTGTTTCGTTTTTTTTTACTAATGCTATTTGTGTTGCAATCCGACATTGACTAGGAGTATGAACAAAATTGAATATATAAACCATGAGCAGTCCTCCCCCCTTGAGCTAGCATTTAGGGTTCAGTTAGGCTCAAGTCATTTCTAATATGGTATCGGAGCCTATTCAATTTGTAAATTAGGCCCGCCCGTAGGCGTTCCATCTTGCAAAGTCCACGCTCTAGGTGTCCAATATTGAGCATGAATGAGAAGGGCGTGTTGAGATCCCACATTGATTATGAATATAGCAAAACTTGAACGCATAAGCCTTGAGCAGCCCTTAATAATCTGCTTATCCTTTGTCTTTGTAAACCTGATTTCTTTGTATGCAGGTTAATACTGTGATATTTTGTGTGCATTAAGTTTTGAAACAAGCAAACTATAATAATTTCTGGTTGCATTGTTCTAAAGAACAGCAGTCACATTTGGCTATTGCAAACTGTAGCTTTAAACGAAGGAAATAATTAACTAAAGGGCAAAGTTATCAGTTGTCAAAAATCATAATGAAAGCCACATGTTGTAACTGTTTCTTTTATTTTCTGTTTTATTTTCTCAAATTTATGATACTTGTTTTGTCACTTGACTGCAGATGGTAGACTATTTCAATAATAAGGCAAATATATCGGGGAGCTATCCTTTGGGGAGCTTTAACTCTGCATTTAGCTTCACCGGTTCAAAACATGTTGATGCTGCAGCCACAAAAACCTTGTCTTCAGATGGATTTTACGTTCCACTTGCAAAGGTTCAGCTTAGAAGATCCCAGTTGACATTGCAGGAACATGTAAAAAAGGCCGTCCCAGTCAATTGGGATCCACCATCCTTGGCAAGGTATGTATATACAAGTTATCTACAAAATGGTGCAGAAAATATATCTTCAGATTGTTCCTGACTTTTAATTACATTTTGACAGCTTCATTGAAAATTTTGGGACACATGTCATTACATCAATAACTATCGGTGGTAAAGATGTTATTTATGTCAAACAACACAATACTTCACCTCTGTCAAAGTTAGAGATAAAAAAATATATTCAGGATATTTCAAATCAGAGGTTCTCTGACATCAATAGCCAAACAAGTTCAGGGCAAACAAAATCCAAGGATAAGGCTAGTTCACTTCTATTCCATATTTCTTGCATAAATTGATGTTATTCAGGTTCATGCTAGCCAGAAATTTAATGCTTTATTATGTAAATTATATGTTTTGCAGGGTGTTGATCCATTCTCATTCAATAGTCAAGGGGTTTATCCTCAACCCACAATAGCAACATATCCTACTGGGAAAGAAGTATGTAATATCCCAAATATTGGTTGTTTAAATATATTTTGAAGAACCATTTTTTCTAGTTTTTAAGTAAATTGTCGGTATATATTCTTTTGATAATCTGTTGCGTCTTTAGGCATGGAAGTATGCATGATCATAGGTTCTACCACATCCACGACTTCACCGAGGACCTCTAATATGGTTATTTCCCTTCCTAACAAGTAAACCTCATTTTCAACTTACCTTTGAAACCTAGACCTTGTATATATGGGTAAAAAAGTAAAAAGAAAAAGAAGCTAGCTAATAGTTATGATGTATGATACAAGTACGGGTACAGGTGTTGGATATGATACCAGTAAAACATGGAGATATGACATTTCGTAAAAAAATTGGATGCAGTTATGGCAGAAATATATAACATGACTTATATATGAGGAACATGATTCTAATAAAGCATTTCACACACCCATTTTACACAGATCGTACAAAACATCTTAATTCATATAGTTGGCCATTCCATGATTGAGGGGGAATTCGGAGTTCTTACATTCAACATTAGTCACTGTTGACACGTTCAAATGCTAGCATTTGTCCAATTAAATATATATTTATGTATGTTCCAGGCTAGTAGTATTTGATCTTTGAGTAAAATTCTGGTAGCATATCAACAACCAGTTTGAGACATTTTAATATATTAATGCTTCCAAGAAATTAGATATTTTGTGTATTTTCTACTTCCACTTGTGATTTATTGATCTATTTAGTCCTATATGAGTCTGCTAGTTGTTTTTTCCTTCCCATTCTTACTTCCCCTTCCCTTGACATTTTGGAATATGACCTGCATGACATCGCACTTTGAACTTTGGGTAGGAACTGCTCGTATCAGTTTTCAGCTGTACTAAGAAAAATTCATACTTGTTATTAGGAATGAATATGATGCTTACATGTATTTTATAGCTATTGATTATTAGTAGCTGACTGTTCTGTTGAATATCCTCCATCAATCATATCTAAAGAAAAGAATAATAATAATAATATTTATAAAAAAGGACTTCACTAAATCATCTTTTTTCACTTAACTTCTTACAATACTTATTGATCAGGATGTCACAGTCATTTTTAGAAGAAGAGGTGGAGATGATTTGGAACAAAACCACAGCAAATGGCTGAAAACTGTAAAGACCTCCCCAGATATTATTGAGATGACTTTTTGTCCTATAACAGATCTCCTTGATGATATACCTGCCAAAGAGCATTTGACTCGTGCCATTGGTCTTTATCTTGAATGTAAGTCAGGGCATCCTTTACTTCGGATTATTTATAATTTTTCCTTATTATCTTTTGGGAGTATAATCTGATATCAATTTCATATTTCTTTTCCCTTTTTACTGAATTTTATGCACAGATAAACCTCCAATTGAAGAACTTAGATATTTCCTAGAGTTTCAGATTCCTCGTGTTTGGGCTCCATTACAGGATAGGATTCCTGGTCAACAAAGGAAGGAACCCGTATGCCCTTCATTGCAATTTAGCATAATGGGCCAGAAACTTTATGTCAGTCAAGAACAGGTAGAGAATTATTTGTCAAAATTTTCTTTTAAAGTCTTTCTTGCTTGGCAGAGGGGACATTCGTAGTTGCTAAGCAAGATATAGTTTTAACTTTTAAGACATGTTCAGCTAGTAACTCTGGCAAATTGTTTTCAAGTTTAGGAATCTAATAAATTGAACCTTTCATTTTCAAGTGTTTGTATAGCTGAATGAAATGATTTTTATTTTGAAAGTTTAATGTATTCTTTTGGATATATGCATGCAGTGATTGTCTGGATTATGTTGTTAGGTCAGTTTCTTTTTTTTCCTGCCATTGAGACCCTGCTCAAGTCTTGTGCCTATTTTAGTTCTAGTCAGTACTTATAACTTGAATTAATGTGTCTACTCTTTTCATTATTTTCTGTTTGTATGATTTTGAGGCAACAAATACCTGAAATATGGTGTGCCTTTATTGTTGAAATCTGTGCTGTCAATCCTTGACAGAAAAGAGTTTGCAATCTATTTTTTTCCTTATTAATAGGTTGGAAGCAATAATATAATTCTTTCTCTTCAATGATATGAATTTCATCATAACAGTCTTTTAGTCTTTGGTTGGAAGAGTAGATCAAAAGTGGTACGTATGAAATCAATTTCACTTGAAAATTATGGTTCTCTTTGGTTGCAGATTACAGTTGGACGCAGGCCAGTAACCGGCTTACGTCTTTGTCTAGAAGGAAGCAAGCAGAATCGGCTGAGTGTTCACATTCAACACTTGCTATCCCTTCCGAAGATCCTTCAGCCATATTGGGACAGCCATGTAGCTATCGGCGCACCAAAGTGGCAGGGACCGGAGGAACAAGACAGCCGGTGGTTTGAGCCTGTAAAGTGGAAGAATTTCTCTCACGTGAGCACGGCACCAATCGAGAACCCCGAAACCTTCATCGGTGACTTCTCTGGTGTCTACATAGTTACCGGAGCGCAGCTCGGAGTGTGGGATTTCGGATCGAGAAATGTACTCTACATGAAGCTCTTGTATTCACGGTTACCCGGCTGCACAATCCGAAGATCACTATGGGATCACATCCCTAACAAGCCACAAAAGAATGTGACTACCGGAACCACCTCCAACCCTGATGACTCAAACTCGAGTTCTAGAGAAAACACCTCGGGGAACAAGTTGTTGAAATTTGTTGATTTGTCCGAAATGAACAAAGGACCTCAAGATCCTCCTGGACATTGGTTAGTTACTGGTGGAAAGCTTGGTGTTGAAAAAGGGAAAATTGTTTTGAGAGTGAAATATTCATTGCTTAATTACTGATTTTGGAGTCCAAGTTTGTGGTATGAGGATGTGCAGTGTTAGAAGCAGTGTTTTTAGGTGTGGTCCATGTATAAACATTTCACAGTTTGATGACCTGAGTTGATTAGGAAGCTTGTAACTGTTAGTTGATTATTATGACTGAAGAAGAATTCATGTTGTGGTGGCAAAATGCTACTTCCATTGCTGCTGCTAATGTCATGTTCATATCTCTAGGAGTTTAGAACCTTTTATTTTTCCGCCATTCCGGTTTAAAGTAATGTTTATATCCTTACAGCATTGAGAATACAGAATGATAAAAAATGTTTTTCTTCCCCTTTCTCTTTCTCTATATAACAAAAAACAAGAGGATAGCAACAAGGGGAGAAATATGTTTCTCAAGTCTTGGATTTCCTAATCATCTATTTGCATATGGTTGTTCAAGGATCTAAGACAAATGGAGGATACATTTTCAGGGATGAATGGAATATTTCTGGATTTGCAATCAAATATGAGGAAATAGATCTTGTAAACTTCTCATCACTGCAAATGGATTTTGACAAAAAATTGCTTCCATTGAACACAGAAGAGATACGTGCACCATTAAGTCATAATCGTTGATTCTGTTTCCTAACAGATATTGCGTTGAATAGAAACTTTACCAATTAGAAACATAGTTAACAAAGTGTCAAAATGAAAATATTAGAGAACTTTTGAATTACTGTTAAGTTTAAATCACAAAAAATAAAAAAATTAAAAATTAAAGCTTGGACGAATTCACATCCTTTCAAAATGTTAGGTTTTTTAAGTTTTGATTATGGTCCAAATACCAAAAAGATTAGTACGTTCACACTATCGTAATGAGTGAAGGGATACATTAGTCTTTGAATTTATACAGTTTATTAAGATATTTTCGGCGATGCAAATAGGTTACTGACTTTATGCTCCTTAATGCACTTTAGTTCATGTTGTTAGTTTACAATTAATACCATTAACTTTAGTTCTCATTGGCCTCTAAAATTTTAAAAACGATTCATATATGTAAATGATGCACTTTAGTCCATGTTCTTTTTTGGTATATATGAAGGAAAGTCCATGTAACTAAAAATTCAATTTAGTTCAAGACTTCAACCATTGTAACCGTAAACTAACGACATTGATTAAACTAAATCATGGAGCAAAACACCAGCAATTTATTTACACCGTTGAAAATATCAAAGACTAATGTAAACAAACCTTACAAAACAATTGACTAAATGATATATTTTTTTGGTATTGAAATGTTAAGAATTGGTTTTTTTGTCGTCAAGTAAGCATTCTAATTTTGGAGAAAATAAAATCTTCATCAGCCAAAAAAGTCTTGAGAAAGTAAATTTTAGTGAAATTTCTTATTCTTACTATTCTAGTAAAGAATCTAAACAAAAATTATTATGAAACAAAAACTAAAATCTCTTTAACATATTCAATTAACAAAAACTTGTACTTTTATTGAAAACTTTCCATTCAAATGATGCAAGAGGACAAGTTAGTTATTGTTACAATTTGAAAACAAAAATGAAATTTAAAATTGAAGACCTACATAAGTCTGTCCAAATTGCCAATTAGGAGGTGCAACATTGAAACTAGTTACTGTTCGACGATCACTAGTAGTAACCATGAATGAAAGGCTCTGGCCAATTAAATTAGAGTTGCTTTGCCAATTTTGCCCCCAGTTTCTATTCATTGGCATCCATGCAGTTTTTGACCCTTTTATGGACATAGCTATAACATCTCCTGCCCCTCCTACATTTGATACCAACACCAAATTGAAGGATCCTCTTCCATTTAGGGTGAACTTCATCCCTCCACTTCTTGTACATGCCACCCTACATGCATCAATTCCAGCAGAAAATTTAGAGGTTGTTTAATTAGATTATGAGTTTTTTTATTTTATTTATAAGAAAATATATTAACCGAGAATTGAACTCAGATATCCGCACACATGTTGCATATGCTCACCAACTGCAATACATTACTGGGACAAATTATGAGTTTTATTTTATAAGATATGCTTATATAAAAAAAAATTATATAAGTAAGTTATTAAGTATCGTTTCTTTTTGTCAAATCTAATCTGATTCAACCTGATCAAGCTTTAGGTTAAATTAGGTTAGTCATTATGTTGTGTATATTTATTTTAGTCATTATTTAATTTTAGTTATTATACTATAGTAATGAGATTTAATTTTATGAAAAATTATAATATAAATGTTAAAAATAAATAAATTTATTTTAATTTAAAATATTTTATATTTTATTTTAATTTATAAAATAAAAAAATGAAAAGAATTTAAAAGGGTGTGATCGTGTTATTTGGATTAAAAAGTACCTGATGATCTATTTAGCTAGTTCTTGTTCAGTATTAAAAAATTACCATACAAGATACAACTTATTATTAAATTGATCTAAATCATATAGCAAAAAGATTGATCCAAATCAATTAAGTTTCTTGGATTGGATCAGGTTAGGTTAGTAATGTTAATTAAATTGATTCAACGTATCACTATAAATAAATTGTTATCTATATATTAATTAATTTTTACGTTGATTAATCCTTGTTAATATAGATTTGTTTAACGGAGTTTATATTAATAAATAAATATATTATTATTTAGTAAAAATATTTAATATATATTATATGTCTACATAATCCAACATAAACTAACAATAAAGTGTAAGTATTTTTTAAGAGAATTTAATGATTGATTACCTCTTGAATTGCACAGGAATGATTCCAGCAACTGGAGATTTGGAAAGTTGAAGGAAAGCTGGCTGTGACAAATCAAAATGCAACTGAGGAGGGTTGCACCAAGCAGCACTGCCAGAACTAGGAGGGCATAAATTAGTGGTGGTGACGGTGACGCTGCCAGGGAGGCACCACTGCGAGTCATTGACGCATTGCAACTGGTAACATCCACCGCAGCTTAACCCGTTGTTGAAAAGTGCCGTACTCAACACAGCCGTACGACTTCCATAACTTGAAATATCTTTATATCCGCACGCTCCCCCTATTCAAATTCATGCAAATAAATCAATCATCTATGTTTTTTAACATGCACAACCTTGCACGAGTTAAGAAATTAAAAATATAAGTTTTCATGGGAATTAAATATATTTGTTAGATTAGAAACTCAAAACTCTTTTAAGGTGAACTTATTCTAAATACAATTTTTGGTAAAATTATTCTAAATACAATTAAAACTTTTTAATTTTACTTTTTGTTTAAATATATTTTTAGCCTCCTATAATAGTGGAGTATGATTTTGGTCACTTTATTTTTAGTTACAAAAAATTAAATTATCAGTCCCTAAAAATTTCCCAAATTTCAATCAAGTCCCTCCTATAGGTTTTCTGTCTAAAAGTTGACAAGAGAATTCCGAGGTGACATTTTTCATAAATAAAAATAAAAAAATAATAAAGTAGCATAAAATCAAACCATAATAATATATACTTCCTCCATTTTAAAATATTAGTCACTTTAACTAAAAAAAATTTATTTCAAAATATTTGTCACATTTACATTATCAATACTATATTTATTGACTAATATTTCAGAATAGAAGGTGTAATAATAAAAAAATCACATTGGGTAAAAATATGAAAGCAAAAATTAGGTTACCCATGTCGCGTAAACCGGTGCTGTCACCATAGAACGTTGCATGTGCAGCTTGCAAAGCACTCTGATCTTGGCCATAGGCACTGGTAATCCAAACAAGTAGGAAAAAGAGCAAAATTGACTCAACTTTCGTAATTGTCGTCATAATCTCACAAACTTAAGAGAAGTTCAAGTTGGGGAATAGAGGAAGAGACGAGGTTTAATTTATATAGAAGGGTTCAATATAAAATAATGCATGAGAGGGAGAATTAATTATAAACTTCTAGTGTTAGTGAGTTACTATGAAGTTTAGAATTTGATTAAAAATACATAATTGTTAGAAACAGGATATTAAGACTGTGAAATAATAAAGAGACTATATCTCTTAATATATTTGTTGATGTATAAACCGATCGAACAACACTTATTTATATAAGAAGTCTATGTAAATAAGAAAAAATAATTATAATCAAATCAAAATATGATCTTAGATAAATTTTTAATATCTTTAAAATTATTCCTAATATCAATATATACCATCACAAAAATATTTGGTCAAAACTCCATTAACAAGAAGCAGAATTTTGACTAGCCTACCAAGTTCAATCTTCATACTAGGATTAGGAATTAAAAGGAAATCCATAAATATTTGTAAAACATGTTTTTTTTGCTTGTTTTGGGAACTTGTTTTTCAAATGGAAAAGCCAATCAGTAATTTTTTTTTTTTTAACATGTGTTCGGTGCTTCTAGTTATTTCTATTGGGAATAGACACAACACCTTATACATTTGTATGGTGAAAAAAAAGACAGAAAAAATTAAAAATATTAAAAGAAAAATTTCTTCTTGTTTGAAGGAAATTTTAGAAGTTTCAAATAATCACCATGATTTTATGAGTTATTATTAGCATGCAGGGACTCCTCAATTTTTATAAAGGCCTAAAGAGAAGTTAAAAATATGAATTTTTTATACTCAAAATAATTTTTTAAAATTATTAAAATTTCATTTTTTTTACTCTTTGTGATGCAAAATTATTTATAAAATTGCCGATAAATAAAATTATTTATAAAATTAGTGCAGTTAACTCCCGTCTAACATTTTTTTCCAATATATTATATATAATAATATCAAATTTATTTAATCTTTAATTTGATAAAACATTATTTAACTTAAGTAAAATTTTATTAGTTTTAATTTTAAAAAACTTCTTTCTATTTAAACACTTATTACGAGAATTAATAAGATTTTTTTATAAGCAATATAATATAGACATTTGAAAAAGAATAATATATTCTTCTTATATAATTCACTTTCAATTGCTTCATCATTTTTTATTGTATTATTTCTTTTACTTAAAATATTTTATTCAAAAAATAAGTTTTATACATTTTTCTTTTAAAATTATACCGATCAACACTTTAACTTATCAAGTACATGAAACAAACACTGAGAAATGAATAATTGAGTGTACATACACCACCACACACTGGTGCACAACGAGCCATTGATCCAATAAGTAATACATCGTTGCATTTGTGATTTGACAAGGATTATTTATCAACATTTGTGAATTGTGAATAATTAAAGTATTTTGTTTAAAATGTAAATCACTAAGTAAGAGATTTTTTAATTTCAAATCAAGTGCCTCAAAATCATATCCCCAATCATGTTTCACCAATAAAATATCGCTACGTTATTGATAATATTTCCTTTAATTTTAATCTTTAATTTCCTAATAAATTTTTTTAATGACGTGACAATATTCTATTGGTAGAACATGATTTGGGGACACATGATTTAAATCCGTAACAAGTATGAGTTTCTAAATTCAAACGTTAATGCTCTTATTAGATAAAGCTTTCTATGGTGTAAACTCTATTAAGACAGTATCATGCTCTCTTATTCAATTAAATCAATAATTTGATATAAGATTATAAAAAATTTAATTAAGTCATATTTTCCATTAAATCTTTTAGATTTAAAGATATAAAGTTAATTTTGATTTTCAATCCTCCATTATTTTTAGAGGTGTGCTATATGGTGAAGAGATCGAAATCAACACGAATAATCACGAATTTAATTTACACCGTTAAAATAAGACCTAACTATCATGGATGGATACTTATCAATTACTGCTATTACTCATTAAACAATGAATCACATTAGTAAAAAATCACAAAATTTGTTTAGTGTCAAATACTGTTTTTCTTAATTTTTATCATTCTTTGTAATTTTGAAGTAAAAAACTAAGGTTTATAGAGTGATACACTATTAAAAAGGCTTTTTATATATTTATCGAGAAAATTTGTAATTATCGAAATTATTGTTCCGTGAATATAGGTAAAAGATATTGAATCATGTTAAATTTGGTATGCACTTTTGTTGTGATATCTTTATGGGTTGTGTGTGTGCTCTTTCATCTTTATTCTTCGACATTTGCGTGTGTGGGAGATGTTTTCCCAACATATCAGAGCTAAAGTTCTAACCATGAGAGAAAGAGCAGAAACAATGTGAAATCTATTATTGTTTACTTCATTCACTAAAATATACTCTATATATTTTATTTATAGATAAAAGATTAAAAAGACAATAATATCCTAACTGACTGTTAAATAAATTACTAACCAACTAATATAATTAATAAAAAAAAATTGCTTAAAAAAGAAAATCTTCTGGCTGGTAAAAGATTAAGGAAATCTGAACCTATTAATTATATAAAACAAGTCGAGAGCTTGTAGCTCAAATATAAGAAGGAGCTCTTGAAGCTTAAAGAGAGGGATTCGATCTCTGATATAATAAATTTAGAAGTAGTATAACGTAAGAGTGTGTGTATTTTGCTGATAAAAAAAATTATATAAAACAACTAATACTCAACAATTGCAATGCTTAATTTTTAGAGATCTAATTAAGTTCATTTGGTAATTCACATATTTAACTAGTTAAGAAGATTGCATATTGAGTGAATAATAATCTACACTCTCTTCTTGCTATCATATCATTTCAGATTGTGGCTGCTGAGGAAAATATGATAGCAACTAATGAATCAACAGCTAAGGATCAACCTAATTTTTAAACTTTATATTTGATTAATGTTTGAGATCCATATAGTTATGTGGTTTTTCATACAATAACATTTTTTTTATAGGTAAAAGTTAATCTATAGGGGATGGAATTGAAGAGCTGCTACTCAAAGCTTCACTATCCAATCGTTAGACTTTCATACAATAACATTGACTAAACTAATTACGCATTCAAATTAATTTTGAACGAGAGCCATCACAATACACTTCTGGTATCAAGTTATAGCTAGTTTGTTATTTTTTATTTTGTAAAATAAACATTTTCTAAATAAAAAAATCAATTCTAATTTTTTTTAAGATGTTTAACTATGCTTTTAAAAATAATCCGAATAGAGAAATAATCAGATTTATGCTTTTTTTAGAAACAACCTTCTCAAAATAATAAACTGTAATAAAAAAAAGAAGATTAAAAAAGTGATTCTTCTCATTTTAACCAATCATAAATAGTTGCATCTAACAGGTCGATTGGATAGTTGAGGAATGAAGAGTACTGCTTTGAGTAACAAGTCCTCAGTTCAAACTGCTGTGAACACACTTTAGCCTATAAAAAAACCAATCATAAATAGTTTATATTTTTCATTATAATCAATTAAAAACTTAATTAATTCTCTATCTACCTTCAAAATTAATTATTTTTAAACAATATCAAACAAACTACCCATAATCCATAAATATGTTTTTGCAAATAATTATAAGATACACTCTTGAAATTGATCAAGAAAAAGATAAAAAGAATACCTAATTTGAAAGACAATTAAGGACTTAGCCAACTTGAACTCTGGTCTCACTATTTTCTGTATAAGATTCTATTTCTGTATAAAATTTTACTTGCTATTATTCCAATATACATATGTTGTTTTTATATTGTTTCCAATGAGTATAAGGGGCCCAACGCTTGAGGCCCAACGCTTGAGGCCCAAACCGGAAGGGTGTGGTGTGTGTATCATTATAGGAGTGAATTATAAATTAATGGGAAAACGAAAAAGAAAAAGAAAAAGAAAAAGAGTTCAACCGATAACTACCCATTTGATACAGCACCATGCTGCTCAATCAATTAGGGAAAAGTAGTTATACCACTAACAATTAGGAAATTTAAATTTTAAATAGTACAGAAAAATGTTTCAACAAATCAACCAATACGATTTTTACACATTTCATTTATCATTTTGTCGTGCGAAACCTTTTCACACCATATATCAAAACTCATCAATTAATTTTGTACCAAACAAAACTCATAATTTAATTTAATTAATATTAAAAAAATCCTCAAATAAAAGTCGGTGCATCAAGTTGTTTATTTCCTTTCAAAAAAAATTAGTACGTTATTTATTTACAAATTTTGAGTTTGAATATTTAAAAATACAGTTCAGAACAAAAACGCTTTTGATGAATACAGTTGTGTCTTTTCTTTGTTGATAAAAAAAATGTACAGCTGTGTTTGATATAGTCAGAATTTAAATAAATGTTTCATATTATATTTGAGGAATTTATATATCGTCATTTTTATTAATTTTTTTTATAATATTTATACATTTTTTCAAATTTTATTAAAAGTCAATTATGTTGTAAAATTTGTGTATTTCAAAAATTTAAGTGTATCATTGGTTTTTACGGCACCGTCTATATTAGTGCACCGTCCACCGTCCATATTAATCTTCTGCACAAGTTGAAAACCAATCAGAGGCTACCGTCCAATCCTTGTAATTTACGTTTTACATAGGAATTAACAAGTGCCTAGCCTATATAAGAGAAGCCTCACATCACTTCTCAAACACACCAAAATCATTCTTCTCTTCTCTCTCTAATTCAAGCTTCATTCTCTAAACATATCCTGGGTTATATTGTTATTATTTCTTGCTAGTTTCTGCATCCCGATTAATATCGGAAGAGCTTGTTATATCTGGGGGGTTTGCGGTATTAACGCCGGATAAATCCTTTAGGACAGTGTTTATCAGGCTACAACTTCGTTGCTCTCCTGAATTATTTCCAACAATCTAAAGGATTTATACCCCACGTGGTGTGGTGTTAGTGTGACTAATTAAGGCAACTAAAGAGGGGCACCAATGCATTTGTTCTGTAGAAAGAACTCTAGGTAAGAAGTTGAATTCCCACACATATTATGAATATTTTTATATGTGATATACAATTATGTGAGTTATTAACTTGAGTATTCTAAAGTCAGGTTTTTAATAATAATATTTATTAATGTTTGAATATGTACGAGAGGGTTGAGGTAATAATTTGAATGTTGTAGATAATTTTGTGAATATGAAAAAAAAAATTATAACATTCTCCTGTCATATATTGAATGATGAGCATGAGGTGTTGTGTTCATTAGAATGGAGAGGAGAAAGTATAGTTATTGTGTCTTAGTGGTTGAAAAAGAAAAAAAAAATGAGAGAACGACTTTCTCCTGTGAAATTAGCATGATGGACTTAATATTATAGAAATGATATAATGGGGATATGTATGAAAAGGGGATGAAACTTTATAAATATTAATTTGTTTGATTTCAATCCCATAGATGAGTTTTATCTCAACAATATGATGATTGAACGTGCTTGCATAACCATGACACTTATCAAGTTGAGTAAGTGTACCTAAAATGATTAGAGTGTAATTTTTATCTTAGAGGAATACATTGACTTAGATAAAATATATAAGCAACATACATAGTTGTCCAGTTTAAATTGTGATAATGTGCCACTCTATGAAAGCGAATTATGTTGATTGGTATGGTATGTGCACAGTTTTAGTGATATTAATTGAGTAAAAGGTTGACTTGAGTACCACAATACTTCTCACATCATGAATGTAGAGAGAGAGACTCGATGTAAGCAAATTCATTCCCTGACTTATGAGTATATGGTGAAAAAAATTATTTTGAAAAACTTATGATTAGTTGTGAAGCACCATTAAATATGATGCTATAATATTAAGTTTTGAGGAGAATCCACCATATCATGGTGATGAATTGATTTGATTCAAATGAGGATAAATTCTTAAGTGAGTTTATCGGATTTATGAAAGTGTTGTCACTTGGAAATCATCCAAGTAGACCTTTATAACGCGCTTAGATTGGTTAGCAAAGAATTTCTCTTAGCAAATAATCTATGGAAGAAGAATGAATCTTCCATACTTATTTATCGTGGATGTCTAACGGCATTAATGAAGAAAGAAATTTGAGACATCCGGATTTATATATTGGGGTTGTCAAATGACAACAGTGAAAGAAGAAAATTATGTCTTCTATATAGTGATTGCCAAAAAGGCAAATGTGATGCAAATATTTACATGTACATGTACATTATAATTTTGTAAAAGTAGCTACTAAATTATGTGAGGTCAATTTAATTTGATTGTCCTCATTAAGATATAAGCTTGTGAGATAAACATTGAGGGGAATGAGACTTATATTAAGCCATTTGAAATTAACTGTGATAGTAACCCAACCTTTGTGATTGGAGAT
Source organism: Cyamopsis tetragonoloba (assembly GCA_037177725.1). NCBI lineage: Eukaryota > Viridiplantae > Streptophyta > Magnoliopsida > Fabales > Fabaceae > Cyamopsis > Cyamopsis tetragonoloba. Next base: position 7,649,040 of record CM074121.1, on the reverse strand, counting down.
CCCATGAAAAATGTTCATATGGGTAACATCAAGTCATTAGTTAATTCTGCTAGCACTGTTTATTTTGTGCATTCCTATGGTGTGTGAAGTGCTAGGCTGCATCACTGTGAGGATAAGCATAAATGCTTTTAATGATCTTCATAGCCCTTATGGGTAGTGTATGAGTTGCAGCATACACTTGATGAAATCACCTATATGAGTGTCAGGTGGGGCCGCTTGCATGAGATCTTGGCAGAATCTCTAGAGCACTCATGAATACCGGGCGCGCGCATGACCTATTTGCGCAAAACAGCGATAACAGCGAGAATTGTGGGGCGTACAATATGATTAGTAGACCTCTATCACGCACTAAAGTGTCTTGGTTCATAGAGCTTGCTCCACTAATTCACTTGTGTGTTAAGTCTCATCAATCTAGGTCTGGTTCATAGTCTAAAAGACACCAGATTCGAAACTATTGTGCACATTGAGATAACCCAGAAAATACCTCATTCTAGCTTTTTGTTCAAACTTAAACTTTTGAAATATGTGGGGGGTTGTTGTAAAATTTGTGTATTTCAAAAATTTAAGTGTATCATTGGTTTTTACGGCACCATCCAAACTTAGATTTTACCTCCACCGTCCATATTAGTGCACCGTCCACCGTCCATATTAATCTTCTGCACAAGTTGAAAACCAATCAGAGGCTACCGTCCAATCCTTGTAATTTACGTTTTACATAGGAATTAACAGGTGTCTATCCTATATAAGAGAAGCCTCACCTCACTTCTCAAACACACCAAAATTATTCTTCTCTTCTCTCTCTAATTCGAGCTTCCTTCTCTAAACATATTCTGGGTTATATTGTTATTATTTTTTGCTAGTTTCTGCATCCCGATTAATATCGGAAGAGCTTGTTATATCTGGGGGGTTTGCGGTATTAACGCCAAATAAATCCTTTAGGACAGTGTTTATCAACACGTCTCAGGCTACAACTTCGTTGCTCTCCTCAATTATTTCCAACAAATTATACTATAGTATTTACCCATTGATAATGGTATATATTAATTACTCAACTGTATATAATGGTATCAAGACGAAATTTATATTAACATAGAGTAATTAGTCTAATGGAAGAAAGTGTTATAAATGGTAATTCTTTTTGGTTGTGTCTGATCTACAGTTTAATTTCACCAAATAAATGTTTGATGTTTGTACTAACTGAAAATTAGCTTTTACGTTTTAAGTAACTTTGTCCTTTTATTTGGCAGAGGTATTAACATTTATTTATTTTTGAATAATCATGGGTGGTTTCCCCACCTTATGATGGGACTAATCTTGTTCTTGTTGGATGCCTGAGATTTTGACATAGGTGAGATTCGAATACAGGACTCCCCCGTTATGGATCATCCTTTCTATAAACTTAGTGAAACCTTACACCACTAAATCAATCCTTAAAGTTAGAGGTATTAACTTTGAGATGAAAGAAATGTTAAAGAAAATGAGATTTTCTTAATATTTGGTACGAAAGAAAAGTGAGTAGACAAAACAAAAAATAATAATAAATAATGTTTATAATGTCTTGAAGTATTTTTTAAAGACTTAAATATAATAAAAAATCATTAAAAAATATATTTTTATATTATTAAAAATAAAATAATATATACTTAATATTATTTTTTAATTATAATAATTTTAACAAATATCTTAAAAAAATTGTTTAAAAAGACTCGCAAAAATAATGCCGGAACCCTCTTAAAACTTTCTTTTTCCAAATAGAAAACTGCCGACGGAAGAGGGACAAATTGGAGCTTCCTATTATGCCGTTACTATTGGCTAGTGGCTACTCAAAATAAAGACTCACAAAAACAAAATAAATCAAAGCTTCACTGAAATAGTTTTAATTTTGCTATCAACATATTTTCCTTCAAATTAAAATTATTTAACAATCAGATTGTATGCTAGTAGTCAATTTTTTCAATCAATGTCTCCCATTTTTTTTTTTAATAGTCGATTATAAATATTAAACTGAATTAACAATTATTTATATCAGTGGCAGTTTTAACATTTGAAATTTTAATTTACATATTTGGTTAAATATATATAATCATTTGTATACAACATTACATCTCTGGATGATTCATCCCCAAAAGAAAAAAAAAAGCCTTCACACTGTTTCCTTACTAAAAAAATTAGATATAAATATTTTTTATAATTAATTTATAGTTAAATTATTATTGATTAGCTACCGACTAAAATTTCTTAACTATTTATAGTTAAAAAAATTTAACTAGAAATTATTTTTTTTTGGTATAATTAAGAGTTTTTTCATTCTTGAGATGAAACTTATTTCGTTCGCACTATGTATTAATTATGAAATATTTTTTAACTAATTAACTAGTTGAATCTAGCTGAAAAATTTCTAGTTACTGATTAGTTATGGAATTTTTTTAAGCAAATTTCAATTTTTTTTAGTGTCTTGATCAGCAAAGTTGTTAAATTCAACCGTATGATATTATGCCAGGTGCTGAAACGATGCAAAAACGTTGTCTCAAGCATTTAGTTGAACACAACTACCAACCAACTACTCATGCTATGCTAGCCACGTCATACTCTCCAACATTAATTAGAATATGAAACTTTTTATATTTTAAGTGGAAACTGCACTTGTAATCTCTTATACTACAGTATTATATAATTTAATTATAGTAAAAATTTAACATTAAATTTATAGTCAACTACTTAATTTACATAGTCAATTGGCTATAAATTTTTTGTTAACTTATCAATAATACAATAAAGAATGAGAGATTGTAAGTGTAATTTCACCCAAATTGAAGCGGATCTGCCTTCACATTAATTTTTCCCCTCTATAAAAGCCCCTCAACTTCAACACTTGTAATCACCAAGTGAAACAAAGCAATAGCAAAGCAAAGCAACCAGACAAAAAAAATTTGAGATTTAATTTGGTGCATAATGGCTAGCTTCAAGGTTGCATGTGTGGTGGTGGTGATGTGCATGGTTGTAGTGAGTGCACCCATGGCTGAGAGTGTGATCACGTGCGGACAGGTGACTAGTTCACTGACTCCATGCATTAGTTACTTGCAGAAAGGTGGGGTTCCCGCGCCAGGGTGTTGCGCCGGAGTGAAGAGCCTCAATGCTGCCGCCAAAACCACGCCGGACCGCCAGGCTGCATGCAACTGCATGAAATCCGCTGCTGGTGCCATTTCTGGTTTCAATCCAGCCAATGCTGAGTCACTCCCCGGCAAATGCGGTGTTAGCATCCCCTACAAGATCAGCACCTCCACCAACTGTGCTACGTGTGTTTTCAATTTTAATTTTCGAATTTTTTTACTCAACATCTCCAATTCATTTTCGAAGTTTTCACTAACTTATTTTATTTTTATTTTGTTGGTTACACTTAACAGCATCAAGGCTTGAAGAGGATCGGAAGAAGTCGCCGGAGCAGAGCACCGGAAACTCACTATATTGTGAGACTATAATTATAACAACATAATATAATATCAAGAAATAAAACGAGGGCTCCTCTCATATGCCCCTCTCTCCTATTGTCATGGATAGGTTTAAATTATGTTTGGGGTATATATTATTGTTTTATTTTATGAGTTATTAAACATAGTGACGAGCTACTTTAATTAATTGGGTTTGTTTCTCCATTTGAGTATGGTTGCTCTTTTAATTTTTGGGTTCTTCATCATTCATCACGTCTCGGACTCTCAATCAATTGCATAGAACAGAGAAAAATTAGTGATGCCCAATTAATGAAATTTAACTGGATTTCTTTAAGTGAAATATACTTATGAGTTTGAACGGGAAAGATGCTACTAAAAACTTTATTTTTTAACTATTAAATTAATCTTGTTGGGTTACTTTAACTACATTTAATTTTGATATATTGACAAAATGTAAAGAGTGGATTATAACATATATTAATTATCAAAACTCAACAAGTAATAAAAATAATAATACAACATAGACATATGAAGAAGGGTGGACAAAAGATGCAAGGTATAGGTGAGATATAAGGGAATGAAACAGAGAAAAAGCAGAAAGAAAGGGGTGCAAACAAAAAAGGCTAAATACCTTTTTGGTATATAAAATTTAGTAAAATTTTATTTTTAGTTCATAAACTTTAAATTATTGATTTTTAATCCTTACACATTAAGAAAGTTCTCTTTAATGTCTTTGTAAAGTTTTTGGTGATCTAGCAAATGGAGGACGCTTTAACAGGTTCATATGTCAGTATATCTGTTTCTCATGTTAACAAAAAAATGTATAGAGAAAAGTGATCTTTTTTCAAAATTCAAGGATTACAAACAGACGTTTTAAAGTTTAGAGACTAAAAACGAATTCTAGCTAAAATTCAAAAAAAAGAAACATATTTAATCTAAAAAAACTCCTATTTCATGCGGAGAAAAAAACTGGTACAAAATCAACAAATAGACATACATAAAGGAAAGAAATTAAAGCCTCCCATCCATATGAAAATAGCACAAAGGAAGAGAGGAGAGAGATGCTCCCGTTTCCTCTTCTATGGGAAGAGAGGACACAAACGATGCATCACGCCGAGACTAGGGTTGACTCTCTATGACAAAGAAATGAGAAGGAAAAAAAATTGAACATATTTAATATAAATTTAATTAAAACTTTTAAGCATATTGACTATAGATTAAATTTTAGTCGTGTCTATAAAAAATACTTTAATTAGTAGAGAAAATATTCATATGAAAAAATAGAGACGAAATAGTTGTTTGGGCTTTTGTTGTGTCTCCCAAACCTACATGCATGTGCATCCATTTAGAATTGTGTGCCCACGTAGTTACTCCTTCGACTCCAAGTGTTGCCTCCAGTCCGGTGCAAAAAAAAAAAATGTTGTCTAGTATTTTGTGTTCTTGTTTGTCATCTAAACTTGAGTGCTACTTTTTTCATAACACAATTTTTTTAAGAATGTACCAACATATTATCTCGCTCGAAAATTAAAATCCAGTTATATTTGGAGTACTAAAATTCATTTGGTATAAAAAACATTACACTAAAGTTCAGCAGTTGAATATATCGTATATTTTATTTATACATAAAAAAAAGATCAATCTAATTAATTTATATATTTAATTGGTTATAATAAAAATAATCTTATCACAATTCTTAATTCTAATTAACTAAACTACTATTATATATCTCTAATACTTTATGAAGATGGAAGAGTGAAAATATCAATTGATAAAATGATAATGTGGTGATTTAAAAAAACACATAATGTGCTTTATTTTATTATTTTTTTTTTGGGGAAAAGGGGGCTAGGCCCCCTAATGTGCTTTATTATATACAAAAAATATAACAACTTACTAAAACTATGAAATTAACTAACTAGCTGAATTAAGATAAACTTCATAGTCACTAAACCTGTGAGATGGTTGTATCTAACTTTGAGTCCTTTGAGTTATTTGAGATGGAATGACTTTTGCTGCCTTCTCGGTATCTTCTTCCTCCATATTCAAAATAACATTACTTCCATTATTGCTTTGCATTTTCTCCCAATTCCAACACTTTCCTTCATCAATCTTGACATTTATGCTGAGTACTACTTGTTTGGTGACATGATTAAATATTCTATAGGCTCCATTGGAGTGAAAACCCAATAGAATCATTTCTTCACTTCTATCATAAAGCTTCCTTCCTTTGCTATCATGCACATGTCTCCAACAAATAGATCTAAACACTCTTAGGTGTCCAACACTTGGTTTTTCTGCTTGACCAAGTTTCTTCTGGTGTCACATCTTCAAGTATCTTTGTTGGACATTTATTGATAACATAGACTGCTATTGTAACAGCCTCTCCCTAAAACTCTTTCGGTAGATTCTTTGCCTTCAACATACTTTTGGCCATATTAAGTATTGTTCTATTTTTTCTCTCTACAACTCCATTATGTTGAGGAGTGTAGGGATAAATTATCTCATGGACAATTTTCTCTTCTTGAAAAAAAGCCTTAAACTACTTAGAATTCTCCACCACATTAGTTCTTAGGGTATTGAGTTCGCTGCCACATTGCCTTGAATTCTCTAAATATGTCATACACTTCAGACTTCTTCTTGATCAGATACAGCCACAACATTCTCGAGTGATCATCTATGAATATCACAAAATACACGTTCTAACCAATAGATGTGGTTTCAAAAGGACCACATGCATCTGAATACACAACTTCAAGCAAACTATTAGTTCTGGATTTAACATAGGATGAGAAGGAATGTCTAGTCTGTTTACTTACTAGACGTTCACTGCATAAGTCTTGCTTCAATTCAATCTTTAGTAATCCAGAAACCATATCTTTTTCACTTAAAGCATGCAAATCTCTTAAGTTTAAATTACCGTACTCTCATGCCATAGCCAACTTTCATCATCAGCTATCTCAGAGGAAGGTGAATTAGTTCATCTTGCTTTAAGGGTTGAAATAGAGCCCGTGACATTTAAGGAAGCCATGCAAAACAAGCAAGGGTTAGCAGCTATAGAGGAATAATTGATGTCTATAGAAAAGAACAAGACATGGGAGCTTGTGTCCTTGCCTCCTAACAATATGCAAATCACTATAAAATGGATTTATAAGGTGAAAGTCAAGCCTAATGATGAGATTTCCCGGTACAAAGCTTGACTGATGGCTAGAGGTTTTTTTGCAAAAACTTGGACTGGATTTCAATGATGTATTCGCATTAGTAGCAAGAGTAAAAACTATAAGAATGGTGGTTGCAGCAGCTACTTCATTTGGCTAGGATCTGTACCAGATGGATGTAAAGTCAGCTTTCTTGAATGGCCCTTGAGAAGAAGAAGTATATGTGTGTCAGCCACAGGGTTTTCAGGAAAAAGGTCATGAAAATAAGGTGTATAGGCTGAGAAAAGCTCTTTATGGGCTTAAGCAATCCCCAAGAGCTTGGAACACGAAGATTCACTACAACAAAATTGACATTTAGCAACATTGCCAAATACAACATTTTGTAAAAAATGTTGCAAATACTAAAGGACAACACTTTTAACAATTTGACAACATTTTTTAAATGTAACTAAAACCTTTTTGCAATATCGCCAGATACAACATTTGTCAAAAATATCGCAAATATACAAAGGTAACATTTTTAGTAATTTAACAACATTTTTTAATAATTTAGCAATAGTTTTTCAAATGTTGCTAAAAGTCAATTATGTAGTAGTGATTGATAATTTTCTCTTGAAAGAGGGATTTGTGAAGTGCACGATTGAGTTTGGCATCTATGTTAAAAGAGTATTCCCTCTGTTTTTGTTTATAAGCAAAATTTTAGAGAATCCTATGTTATTGATTATAAGCAAATTTAACTACATTTGATTGCATTTAATGAAAAGATATCTAAAATACCCCTAATAATAAATACACTTACTACTTCTAATAAACATGTTTCTCTCTCTCTATAATAAATTTGATAGAGGGTAATTTACGAAAACATGTTATTTTTTACTTGAAACTAACAATATTAAATGAGTTTAACCAACATCCTTGGCAAGTGTAAAATTAGTTACTTTTGCTTATATTAAAAAACGGAGGGGGTAACTCACAAGGAACTTGCACTAGTGTGTCTCTCTGTTGATGATTTACTTGTGACAGGTTCTTGTGAAAAAGAGATTGACAAGTTTAAAGAGAATATGAAGAAAGAGTTTGAAATGTCAGACCTTGGGGAATTATCTTACTTTCTTGGCTTGGAGTTCTTAAGGACTAGCAAGGGAACCTTCATGCATCAGAAGAAATATATAACTGATGTGTTGAAAAGATTTCACATGTTGAAATGCATTCCAGTTTCAACTCTAGTTGAATCTTGTATCATCTTGACCAAAGATGAAGCAGGACAGCCTATGGACTCTACTTTGTATAGGAAAATTGTTGGTTCTTTGAGGTACATTTGTCATACCAGGCCAGACATAAACTATAGTTTTGGTTTAATAAGCAGGTTCATGGAACAACCGAAGACATCTCATTTTTTAGCTACCAAAAGAATCTTTAGATACCTCTCAAAGGATGCATTTTGATGATGATTTAATTGGGTTCACTCACTCAGATTGGAGTGGTGATAAGGGTCATGACAAAAGTACATCAAGGTATGTATTCATGTTTGGTGAAATTGTAATTTCTTGGTGCTCGAAGAAACAAGACTAAGTTGCCTTATCATCATGTGAGGCAGAATATATATTTCAGCGTCATTTGGTTCTTGTCAGGCTCTTTGGTTGCAAAAAGTTGTGAAGGAAATAGGATTCAGATCAGAGAAAGCTATGGAGTTTAGAATTGATAACAAGTCTACAATAAACTTGGCTAAGTACTCGATATATCATGGTAGGAGTAAACATATTGAAACAAGGTATCATTTCTTGAGGGATCAACTCGCAAAAGGAAAACTTGAGCTCAGACATTACAAATCAGAAGAGCAATTATCAGATGGACTGACAAAGCCTTTGAAAGTGGAGAGGTTCAAGCTGCTTAGAGATAAGCTTGGTGTGCATACATCTATGATTTAGAATTAAGGGAGAATTTAAATCTTGTAATTCTGAATTAATTGAGTGGATCTAATAGCAATTTGTTGTGTTTTGTATTTTTGTTAAAGAGGTCACGTGTTTTTGCTGTTTAGTCCCTCATAGTTCAGTGTTGGTTATGATCGTTAAAGTTAGTTGCGTTTTTTTTTTTTTTGGTCCTCAATGTATAAAAACTGTGTAAATGCCTTTGATCAATAATACAATCAACCTCTCGTTTACACAATCTATTCATTGTCTGTGATTTTTAGTGTTTGAAATCTAAGTTCAACTGAACCCAACCCATATATATATTATCATTTTTAAAATTAGTATCCAAGTTCTTCAAAAATATACTTTATAATAAATACAAAATTTAAATATAAAAGTATGCAAATTAATGTGTTAAATAATAGCATATAAATTGAAAGAAAAAGTTCAAACAACATAAAAATGTATTATACTTATAAGATTATAATCAACGCAGAATATTGAAAATCCAATAATCCAATATATACAAGCAATGAGACTTTAAAAATATGTTGAAAAAAAAAAATCTTAACCATGGTTACATAGTAGCATATTCCAACCAAATATGTTGGCCCCATTAATGGCATTTAATTAATTGAAGTGATGTGCTAATTTCTCAGTAGTTTAGAATTTAATGTAAACTTTAGAAACCTTAGAGGCGAATGTTGCATTTTACCCTTTTTTTTATAAACAAAATTAATCTCAGTTTAATAAAAGTAGTTTAAATTATAAGCCAACTTGACTAAAGATTTGTTATAAATGAGAAATTGACTTGACTAAAAAGCTTTTGCCTCCGTTATTAATTATAAGCATCTAAAAAATAGTTAGTATTTTTTTTATAGGTTCCTAACATAAGAAATTGAAGTATTTATTATGATTTTTTTTTACCCCTAATTAATGATAATATAAGAAGTTAATTTTTAAATGAAAGTGAGTTTTAAATAGAAGTAAAATTGGAGATTTATAATAACTTTTTAAAATACCAATACATTTTTTAGATGTTAACACTTTTCTTACTATGTGAGATTTTTTTTGAGAAACTTATAATTAAGAACGGAGGAAATATATATTAATAACAATATAAATTAATCTCAATTTAATAAAAGTAGTCTAAATGATAAGTTGACTTGACTAAGGATTTGTCATAAACGAGAAATTAACTTGAGTAAAGAGCTATTAATAACAATACTCCTTTAGATTCTTTTTATCTATTTAAGAGAGTAAATCTTCTTGTTCTTATTTATCTGTTCACTTATATTTTTAATATGACATTAATTGTACTTTTATTAATTTTAATAATCTTATGTTTAATTGGATGTTAGTCAATACTTCACTTTCTAACTAATCAATCAATAAAAGATAAAAGATATTATAGAGATTTCAAAATTTATTTTGAGAAAAATTATAATAATTATTATATTATTTAACATGTGTGATGTTCTCGCTGCCCAGTTAAATACGAACAGAGGAAGAATATATTAATCTTAATATAATCTTAATATAATAAAAGTAATTTAAATGATAAGTTGACTTGACTAAGGATTTGTCATTAATGAGAAATTAACTTGAGCAAAGAACTATTAATAATAATATAAATTAATCTTAATTTAATAAAAATAATTTAAATGATAAGTTGACTTGACTAAAAATTTATGATTATTAAGAAAAGTTGATTAAAGTTATTTAATTTTATTGATACAATATAAAAAGTATATTCATTTTTTAAAATGTTCACTTGTTTACAAGACTTTCTCTCTATTCCCTATAATTCGGAACAAGCGTTGAAAGGACAATTGAAAAAACTACTCATTCACCAATGTTAAAGTTTGTAGTTTTTATAGTTATTGTTTATATATTAAAACCAAAATAATAGATAGTTGTTGCCTATATTTCTTTGTTCATATTTGACTGTCTAAAGAGGAAAAATTACATATATTAAAAATATAATAATTATTATGGTTTTTTTCACAAATAAATTTTGAACTTTTTATATATCTCTAATTATTTGATTGGTTAAATAGTGGAGCATTGATTAACATCTCATTAAACATAAGGTTAGACTTGGTAAAAGTTCAATTAATATTACATTAAAAATATAAGTGAAAAATATAAGTGGACAGATAAATAGAAACAACAATTTTTTTCTCTTTTTTAGACAAATAAAAAAAACCGAAGGAGTAATATTTAAAACCAGAGATAATAGTATATGGTACTTTTTTATTTTGAAAACGTAATTAGTATTAAGTCTGTTGACCATTCAAATAAAAAAACATCAAATTAAACAGAAAATAGCATGGTTGTATCTACAAATAGGATCAAAATCTTTAACTTGAATATCATTGCTCTTCATCCCATCAAAGTCACAATATATACTTTCAAAGCTGTAACCCCAAATAACATCTTTTGATCCCAAACATGGCGAACTCAATTGTGATCAAGGTTGTTTGCTTGATGGTGATGTGCTTCATTGTGGGTGTCCCAGTAATGACAGATGCCACTCTCACATGTGAACAAGTGGCAAGCATAACAGCACCATGTGTTCCATACATCTTTGGATATGGAAGTGACCCTTCCCAACCATGTTGTGATGGGGTTAGGACCGTTCACAAAGAAGACAAAACGACACCGGATCGCCAAGCCATTTGTAAGTGTGTCAAAGCTTCTGCTCAACGAACCCCTCAAATCTTTCTTGGAAATCTTCAGAACCTACCCGACAAATGTGGGGTTCAATTGTCCTACAAGATAAGCCCCACCGTTGATTGCAGCAAGTAAGTAAATATATATGTATCTGTTGTACGTCATATTAACGATTAACATATATATTACATTGAAAATTTTTTGTCATTACTAACGCTTTTGGTGTTGAATTAGTAGAGAAAAGTTTTTTTCATTTGTAATGTTAATAACCTCTAATTCACTTTAATTGCTAATTGCAGAGTACCGTGAGTAGCATGCCTAAGGGAAAATTACTGCCAGAGCAGGTTTAGTGAGTAATTAGGTTGAAGTAGCACTAGCAACAGAATAAAGATGTGCCTACTTATATATAAACTCTTTTGTAAATCAGTTGCAAAATTATATAATATTGATGAAGTTTTGAAACTTCTTTTTTGTCACAGATATGAAACGGGAAAAATCATAGATGCAATAGCCATTATCATAATTAATATGGGCTAAACATGCTATATGATGTATGTACTAATAATTGTTGCTCAATAACATTGGTGCATATAATAACATCATCAATTATTGTCTTAGTTCCCTCCTTAGCCCGCCATAGTAATTTCTCCGATAATAAAATATAGGATACAAAGGATTACAAAAAAAAAAATGATATAGGATAAATATAAAATCTATGTAAATTTTGTAATACTTTAATTTCCTTAGCCCAAATTAAATTGTTCTGTCCTGTAAGTTAACACAGCTGGCAAGAACATGTGTGTGAGTGTTTGGTACATGGTTCAATCCATAGTGTCGTTAAATTTTTTGACAAACCTAAATAAACAACTATCCAGATTTATTAGTGAGGAAGGGAATAGAGTCTTCCTTCAGTTATGGGGTTTTTTGTCATAAGTTAATGTTCTTTTGACTAAATTGCGCGCCTGAATTTAAAGTGATGGAACAAAGTAAAAAAAAAAGGTAAATTGCAATTGAAAAATGAACTAAGAATTATATCAGAAATACTGCATTTAAACGCATATATGGATGCATGAAGTCAATGAAGTATTGATACACAGTGAAAAACAGAAAAATACAGAAAACAGAGTATGACGAGGTATGTAAGTAAGAGGGTAATCCATGATAACTCACGTGTAACCCGTAATGTAGCTATGTTTGTCGAGGACGTAGGCGTATTAAGGTGTTAGTTTGGGTGTTTGGAGTGGTTAGGATAGTAATCTCTGTCTTGCAAAGAGAACTCGTCTCTGCAATGTATCCACATGCCCCTTTTTATAGTTTTCTTGGTCTGTCTTTGTCCGATGATGATTAGAGACAAAACCAATAACTGTTTTAATCATGGCGTGAGATTATGACACATAGGAATTGCGTAACTTCCTATCTAATGTGTCATTCTTTGATCAATTTGGCGATTAACAAGATTACACGATCACACATGTCTTTTCATGATTGGCCCTCTAATTTGCGCGAGGATTGCTGTGTTGTCCTACTATCCATCTGCCACTTGTCTCTGTGATTGTGCTTCCTACTGACTTGCTTGAGGATTCTCCCATAACTTAGCCATTTCTTCTACCTCTGTTTCTGTCAAAGCCTCTTGTCTCTTTGACCTGCTTCTGTTTGTCAATTTTGTTGCCTCTCTGTTTTTGATTCTCTTTCTTTTAATTCTTTGTTAAGGAGAGTTTCTCTTAATAGTCAAAGAGCTAGCGCTTATTAACTAGGGCATGTTCCATATCTTTGACTAATAAACAAAATTTATTTTGGTACCAACAGATGCCCCCCAAATTCTATCTTTCGAGTGAAATAAATGAAAAAGATAGAATTTAGAAAAAGAGAAAGATCAATGAACCTGGAATTCTTCCAAAATACTTTTCATTTAATGCCAACGTAATTCCTTTTACCAAGTGGTCATAAAAACTCACTTGTAGACTTTAATTCTTCTATTTTTCAATTAACCAACGGTAACTTAAAGACCCGTTACTCTTTGGGAATTTGTTCCATAATTATTGCAACAAATCCCATGTTGATTCATTTTAGGGAAGATTCACGCACTCAACCTTCTTTATAAGCGTTTCAGAATTTCAGTCTCTTCTACTTACTTCTTCACCAAATTGCCTTCTCTGATAATATTGTTTTTTGCCATTCTTTTACAAACGTCAAACCTTAAACTCCATGTCTACTTCTTCCCTCTTCTCTTCTTCTCAATCTTCTTCTCCCGTTGGTTCACCAATGAAGGAAATTGAGATTGAATCTAGACCCTGTAGGGGTTTAGGTCCGTCAATAGCTCCAAATTTGGGGAAAGATCCGGACAAACTTGCTATTTGGCAAAGCCAGGTACTCATCCCTTCTGAAGACTTCTTTTATTTAGATTGGTATGAGGCAAGGCACTTCATGTTCTCAGACACATGTTGCCCCAATTTCTGAAATATCCTTGACTGACCAACTCCTCAGTAATTTGAGGCTTTTAACTTTGAATAACTCACTAGACTTTATAGTGAGTGATCTAACTTTAATTGCTCAAATACAGAGCCTTTTTACTGATCTAGAAAAAGAAGGAGCAATGTCAAAGGTCAAAGGACTTTCCTCTTTGAAGAGCTTGGGGTGATGGGATGCTGGAAATGAAATCTACTCTGATAGAGACTGAACAAGAGAAATTCAAGCTCAAATCTCTGCAAAATGGCCTCAAAACAGATCTGACAGACAAAGCTAAAAATATGTCTGAATTTGAAGACAAATTAGCCAGAGAAACTGAAGCTCTAATTGCTGCTGATAAGGAGATTGAGAAGTGGACTCTCCTGAGAGAGGGAAAAATGAAAGAGATTACTGAATTAAACAATCAAAAGTCGTAGATTGAAGGTCAATGCAAACAAATGGTGGAAAATTATCAGAAAATAAGTCAAGACATGTCTTTGACTAAAGTGAAGTCTGAAAGCATCATAACCAGAATGGATGAACTGAGGAAGAATCATGCTGAATTGATGAAGAATCCTCCATTCTGATTTTATGTAATTTTCCATTTTGCTATTTAACTATGTAAAAGGGCTTTGACCTTAAAGACTTCAGATTGTAATCCATCAAGCCTTTTAATGGCTCATGAATAAAATTGACTTCTAATTTATCTACTGTTTCTTAAATAGATGTTGGTTTGGAACTTGATAAATAGAAGGCCTGAACTTCTTCAAATATTTTCCATTGATTGACCTAATTAGGCGCAATCCTCCAACTTCCTCTATCATATATGCATTATTAGATAACACTTTTACTACCTTGAATGGTCCTTGCTAGTTTAGAGACCATTTGCCCAAAGTTTTGGACTTAATATCTAAAGGAAGAATGACTTTCCAAACTAAGTCACCTTCTGAAATTACCTTGGCTTTGACTTTTTTATTATAAAATTTAGCAACTTTCTCTTTCGCCTAATAATGTTTTCACAAGCAAGAAGCCTTTCTTCATCTAACTGATCTAATTCATCAAACATCATAGACCAGTAATCTTGAGTAGGAAGTTCATTCTGTCTTTGCACCCTTACTGACATCAAATTGATCTCAATAGGTAATACAGAATCATGACCGTAGGTCAATCTATAAGGAGAAACTCCTGTGGACTCTCTAGGTGAATTCCTATAAGCCCAAAGTATTTGAGATAAGGTCTCATGCCAAGATTTTGGTTTTTTACCAACGTGCTTTTTAATCAAAGACACAATGATCTTATTCATAGCTTCAACCTGCCCATTAGCCTGAGCATAATATGGGGTTGACCTAAGCATTTTAATCTTCATTTCATTAGCATATTGCAGTACTTTCTTACCTATAAAAACAGATCCTTGATCAGTAGTCAACGTCTCAGGAATACAAAATCTGTAAATGATCTGTTCCTCAATGAAGTTAATAACGTCTTGCTGGTCAATCTCTTTAAATGGGACTGCTTCAACCCATTTAGTAAAATAATCCACAGCAACTAGGATATACTTGTGCCCTTTCGACGAAGGTGGATGTATTTGACCAATTATGTCCATAGCCCAACCTCTAAAAGGCCAAGGTTTGATTCTGGAGTGTAACTCACTTGCTGGCATATGTTGAACCACGCCATGGACTTGACAATTTTCACATGACTTAGCGTAGTTATAACAATCCTTGATCATAGTAGGCCAAAAGTATTTATACCTACTCAAAATCCATTTCATCTTATCACCAGCTTGATGAGCTCCACATATCCCATCATGAATGTCTGCCATAGCCAAACGAGATTCTGATTCTCCCAATCATTTGAGCAATGTGCCATCTGAACTCTTTTTGAAAAGATCTCCACCACAAAGGACATAGTGGATTAACCTTAATTTGATTTTTCTGTCCACATTGATATTTGGGTTTTCCAAAAAATCGATAATAGGCTGTCTCCAATCTTGACCAGCTAAGGTCAAACTGTAAATATCCATCCCTTGTAATGGGAGCCTTTGACTCAGCGTACATAAAGCATCCAAGTTTTCGACTGAAAGCTTATATCCTGAAGCTTTCTGAGCCAATTCATTAGCAATTTCATTTCCTAGCCTTGGGATGTATTCAAAGGAAATATCATCGAACTGTCTGATCAAAGACAAAGCTTCGATGAAGCATGTCATCATATTTGAATTCAGACAGCTGTATTGACCAATCAATTGTCTAATTACCAATTGATAATCGCCTTTGACCACAACATCCCTGGCCCCTAAAGTGATCAACAATTGTAATCCTACAATCAAAGCCTCATATTCTACTTCATTATTGGTCTTTGACTTACCTATTTCATAAGAAAACTTGGTGGGAATTCCAGTTGGGGATACTATCAATATCCCAATTCCTGCACCTTCTTTGTGTTTTGATCCATCAAAATACATGAGCCAAGCCTTTTGACCAACAAAGAGAGATTCAATCTCTGATAAAATTTCTGCATTCTTTATCTTATGGTCAACTAAAAAATCTGCCAAAACCTGCCCTTTGACTGCCTTCATTTAAACATATTTCAAAGCAAATTCAGTCAGAACCAATGACCATTTCCCAATTCTGCTATGTAACATAGGTTTTGACAACATATGTTTAACAATATTATATTGAGAAACTACCTGAACTTCAAAAGGCTTCATATAATATTTCAACTTGGTACAAGAAAAATGAAGAGACAGACATAATTTTTCAATGAAAGTATATCGTGTTTCTGCATCATTTAAAATTCTACTTAAATAATATATTACTCTTTCAATTCCATCATCATATTCTTGACACAACATACTACCAATAATATCATCAGAAGCAAAAATATACAATTTTAGAGGAAAACTTGGCTTGGGAGGAGTTAAAACTGGTGGATTTGACAAATATCTCTTGATTTGGTCAAATGCCTCTTGATGTTCTTTTTCCCATTTAAAAACTTCTTCACTCTTTAATTTGAGTGGAGGAGAAAAGGTTTTGATTCTTCCAGAAAGATTTGAGATGAATCTTCGAAGGAAATTAATTTTCCCAAGTAAAGACTGTAACTCTTTCTTATTCCTAGGAGGAACAGTATCAAAAATAGTCTGGGCCTTGTTTTTATCTATTTCAATCCCAGTCTTTTTACTAGGAATCCTAAGAACTTCCCAGCAGAAACACCAAAACCGCATTTGACCGGATTCATTTTAAGACCAAAGGCCCTCATTTTCTTAAATGCAATCCTAAGGTCTTCCAGGTGTTGCTGTTTTGATGTTGATTTGACTACAATATCATCAATATAAACCTGCATTGACTTACCTATCAAGTCATGAAAAATTAAGTTCATTGCCCTTTGATAAGTAGCACCTGCATTTTTAAGTCCAAATGGCATCATAACCCATTCATAGGTTCCTATTTGACCAGGGCATCTAAACGCCGTTTTTGGCACATCTTCGTCAGCAATGAATATTTGATTATACCCTGAATATCCATCCATAAAACTCAAGATTTCATTTCCTGCTGCTGAGTCAACCATCATGTCAGCAACAGGCATGGGATATTCATCTTTAGGTGTGGCGTTGTTCAAATCTCTAAAGTCAATACAGACTCTCAATTTCCCATTCTTTTTCATGACAGGGACAACATTAGAAATCCATTGAACATACCTTGTTGTCCTAATGAATTTTGCTTTGAGAAGTCTTTCAATCTCTTCTTTGATTTTAAGAACAATGTTAGGAGAAAACCTTCTTGGAGGTTGTTTGACTATTTTAGCATCAGGATACAAGGGAAGTCTATGTTCCACAATTTCTCTTACCAATCCAGGCATTTCTTCATAATCCTAGGCAAAACAATCTTTGTATTCTTTCAGTAAAGAAATCAATTGTTCTTTGAAAGGTTGCTCAAGGAGATTACTAATATAAGTTTCTCTCTTATGGATACAATCTCCCAAGTTGATTTCCTCTAGAGGATCCTCAGCCTCAATTGCAGTATCTTGATGATCAGCCTTTTCAAAACCCAATGGTTCATCATCATAGATACAATCCAATGGATGGTTATCATTGACATAACTAACAATTTTGTCAATGGCCTGTCTTACCTGGGGATTACCAAGTGTTAGACAAGGTTTTGACTTGCCCCCCAAATAAGCTTGCATTGTATTACAATACTCAGCATTTTCTTTTAATGCCTTAACTCTTTTCTTTGAATTATCTTTAATTCTGCATGAATTAAAATAAGAAAGTATTCAAATAACTTCCATTTAATTGGATAATCAAAGATAACATAAGACAATGCATCTTCTGTTCAAAAGTATTTGAACAGAGAAACCAACAACTTCTAAAATGCATCATGGCTCATTATGGCCTTATTGAAATGAAACATAAAAGAACATAGTGGCTTTAGTTAGTCACAGAGATAAAAGTTCCTATTAGTAAGTCCTACATAAATTAAATATATAAACTAGAATCAGGCTTGACCCATCAGTAAGTCAGACCCAAAATTCTTGAGTCTTCAGTAACTCGAAAATGATCCTCAACCCATCAGTAAGTCAAGGATTTCTAAAATTTATGACCCCTTAGTAGGCCAAATATCCAACCCATCAGTAGGCCAGATTTCTGCAATCATCCCTTTTGACTAAGCAACAATTTAGTCAAAGGGGTTCCTCCGTATGTGGAAATTTCCTAGTCATCCTCCCATCCAGTTGGTTGGATGTTAAGGTTATTGACTTGGTCTTTTGGCAAAGGAGGTGCATGTGGGATAGGGAGTGCACGTCGTCCTGGAGCACCTTTATCAGCATTGAATTCTAAGACTTGCTCTGGATTATCTCTCTTCAAACTCTGGTCCTCAAAATATTTTTTCCAATCAAAGAATGTCGTTATAGAAGCTGAATCCTTAGTTTCTTGATCAGTTTCAAAATCATTGTCTTGAGAAATAGTGAAACCAAAAGGAGATAGATTAACTTGAACAGGACCTTTGAAGAAAATGTCCCTCCTGTTCCCCACATTGAAAGGTTCAATGTTGGAAAAGTTTTTCTCAAAATCAGCAGTATTTACTTCACAGCGGAAGTAATTCTCATCTCCTCTTATGAATTCTAATTGACCTTGTTCGTTCCACAGAAACATAATTTGATGGAGAGTAGAAGGGACAGCACCAACTCCGTGGATCCACTCTCTGCCCAAAAGGAGATTGTAATTGGCTCGAGAAGGTACCACTACAAACATAGTGGTCCTTGTGATTGAACCAACCTTTATGTCAAGCGCAATACAACCTTGAGATTTTGACTTCTTCCCACTAAAGTCAGTGATAACCATGTTATATGGGATCATATCTGCTAATGTTTTGTCTAACTTTTTGATGAGATATTCTGGAATCAGATTAATTGCAACACCACCGTCAACCAGAACCCTCTTGACTATCTTTCCCTCTGTCTTCGCTTTAATGAAGAGAGGTTTGAGATGAGACTTCATCTCTTCAGTTGGTTTCTCGAAGATAGCAGCTTCTTTGACATTGAAGGGGTTTGTTTCATGAATGATAAGAGGACCCTCCTATTCATCAAAGTGATCTTCTTCTACCATTTCAACTGGAGTAGAAAAATCCAAAGGCAGTGCAGACACCACATTACATATCGCTTGAAGATCATTAGGAAAACCTGTCTCAAACTTAGAACTGGCATCATCATTGTCGCAATCCTCTTCAACCCATTTTCCTTTGTCTTTGATATTTTTAGTCAAAGGCTTAGGCTGCAGAGAATCAACTTCAGCTTCTGACTCTGCTTGGAATTCAGGGACCTTGTCCTGCTTCCTCTTCCATTGATACCTATTCTTATGATTAGGTTTCTGTTTGGAGCCAGAGGCATGGAATTGGTGGTTTGGACAAGATTTTCCAAACTGTAAATTTTTGGTATCAGGCTTCTTGACTGCCATTCTGTCCAAATTTCCCTTTTCTCATAAATACCATTATGGCACATCTTTCTCAGAGAGATAAACGCTTGGGACAGGTTGTTTCATCTTTCCCCAGTGGTTATATCTACCATTGAAATTGGTTTGGCGCTTGGAAGCCAACCAATTATAGTAGCGTTTGACATCAGAGGCCTCATATTCTCTGGCAGCATCCATGTCAAACAAAGCACTGCATCTCGAGCAAAGGGCAATGTTTTTACCCTCGTCTTTCTTCTTGCACAGATAGTCAACCAGAGACTCATCTTTACTGGGATAAATCTTTTTCTGATGCTTCTCATATTGTTCTCTGAGATACTTGGAATTAGAAATGAGCCTCTTATCTGAGATCTCCACCATATTGATCTCAAATTCTACAGGCTCAGCCAAGTTGGCTTCTGCTGGTAGAGGATCAGAATCCACCTTCATTGTGGGTTTGGTGGTCTCAAACTTCAGCCTGCCATCTTTAATGGCCTTTTGAATAAGATCCCTGAAATGAATACAACCATTAGTAGCATGACCAATCTTTTTATGATACTTACAGTATTTTCTTCCTTTCAATTGGTCAAGAGTCAAAAGCTTATGATCATCTGAAAGCAACAATTGCTTGTCTTTGACTAAAACATCAAAAATTAAATCTGCTTTAGAAATGTCAAAGCCATAAACCTTTTGACTCCAGGTTTCGTTTCTATTACTAGTTTTTTTACCCATATTTGGGTATAATGATTTACACGTATATGGAGGCCCAGGTTTAAGTTCAGCTACATGAACCTCACCCTCTGACTCCTCTGTCTCAATTTCAACAGATTCATTGGCACCAATGTAGGCTATTTTAGGATGCTTTACACTTTTCTTATTGTTGTTGGCTTTTTCAGCGTACAAGCCCTCAATTTGCCTAACTCTATCAGCCAATTGAGCCATATCTACAATGTGATGATCAAGAACCTTCTTCTTGACTAGATAATCCAAACCCTTTACCGCCATTTTGATTAGTTCAACCTCAGGGATTGGCACAGAACATCTTGACTTGAGTTTTCTAAATCTAGTCAAATAATCATCTATAGGCTCATTAGGGAACCTACAAATACTAGATAAGTCAGCCAAGGCTATTTTCACTTCTCATCTATAAAATTACTCGTGGAATTGCCTTTCAAGTTGGACCCAAGACCTGATACTATTTGGGGTTGTTAAGTATTTTAGAGAACTAAAATACTAACTCATTTCAGTATAGTGGAAAAACAGATTATCGTCCTCACGGAGCAACTACAGAACAATTTAGTGCCAATATAAGATTTTGGGCAAAGTTTTCGAAAGGTTTTGAATTGAATTGAATTATAAAACGAATGCTCGTAATGTAAAGGAGTTTAAAACAATTTTAATAAATACTTGGATTTGAACTTGCTGCGCACTGTAACGATCTCTTCCTCTCTGTTAATTTCTATATTATTCAAAAGACCGTAAGGTAAAATTTTCACTTACAGAAGATTTCTCATTCTGTAAGATTCTGTGATAATGAAAATACATATTCCAATCTCTTAAAAATATGTGAATTCAATCACGCAATAAGCAAAACCTCTAAATAAACGGTTCATAAATCAATACCTATTTCTAGGTTATTGCTTTATGAAAATCCTTTATCAGAACCTCCTTTTAAATCAAATTCTCATTCAATTGAAAAGGTTAGAAGAAAGAGAAGAAAGATTATTAAGCTTTAAACTCAACAATTAAAATGGATAAAGAGAAACAATTCAATTAATATAGAAAGGAACAAGAGAGTTTGAGTGATTACAGTGCTAGCCACGTCCAAATCCAAGAATAGGAATCTAAGCTACCATCTTGAATTGAAAAACAATTGAATTCATAGATGAAAGTTACAGAAGATCTCTCTTTGCACTATTTCTATCTCTAGAATTCTCAACTTCTCTACTCAAACTGCTGTAGCTCCTAGTGAATGAGGTCTTTTATAGAGATCCCAAGTGGTTATCTTTACTCAAAATAAGATAAAATAATATCAGATAAGGTTGCTTTAGATCTTTTTTCCTTTTTCTTCACCCTTATCTTTTGTGTTTTTATCTATTTACCTGCAATACAATAATTTAGGGATCAAATCTTATCTAAATTAGTCCAAGATAAGGATAAAACTCAAATAATCAACCAACTCTCTCTCAAATTAAGATAAGTATTGAATTTACTAAATTTTGGGGAATTTAATTAAAAGATAAACATAATATCATTTAAAATATATTCAAATTAACCACAAAATAGTTTAATAATTATCTATTCTCACTTCTCCTCTATAAAATTGCTTGTGGAATTGCCTTTCAAGTTGGACCCAAGACCTGATACTATTTGGGGTCAAGGTTGTAAACCATGAAAAGGCTTCCTTAGTCAAAGAACTAGGAAATCATTTTTAAAGCTTCAGATGCAACTAAATCACCACATTCTAAAGTAAACCTTGCTACATGTTCAACAGTAGACTCTCCCATCTCTCCAGCAAATTTAGTAAATTTGGAAGGGTCTGTTCGACCATTCTTTCTACATTAAGATTTCTGATTTGCTGGTTGTAATCCTGATAATACATTTGATTATTAGGATTAGGATTAGGATGAAGCATTCCCTGTTTTAAAAAATATCAAAAGGTTGATTACCTGCGTTGTTATGTGCAAATTGCAAAGGGCCTTGCCCCCCAGTCCTATTCAGGTTAGGATTGTTTGCAAAGAGGTCAAAAGCACCTCCATTATTAAAACCAGGGTTCAGGTTGGTGTTTTGACCTAGATTGACTCCAGTATTAAAACCATTATTAAAACCAGAGTTTAAATTACAAGCATTACTCGTGTTTTGACCGAATCCCAGATTGTTAGTTAAACCCAAAGTCTGCCCAGAATTTAAATTACCATTAAATCCCATGATTTGATAAGGAATTTGATTATTAGCAGCCCCAACATTCTGGTTTGCTATAGGGGTATTGGCAATGCCATTGTTTTGCCTAGAATTCTGGCCTACTAAAGGCCCTTGGGCTTGATTGAGACTTGCATTAAAGCCTCCTCCTGCTTGGTTTAGGTTTTGACCAATTGAGAATTGACTTTGACTAGTTATTCCTCCAGGAGTAAAATTGTTCCCTATTGACTGAATGGAATTAGCGTTAGGATTCCCTATTTGATTTGAGAGTTGGCTAATACCATCTCTACTCAAAGTATTATTTTGAACAGGATTATTACCTTGTCCTGTTATAGAATTCCTATTGGGATTTGAATTAGCTCTTATCAATTCTAACATCTCAGCAAAGTTCTGAGACATAGGGGATAAAAATGATCCCAAATGTTGTGCCAACACATTGGCAGTGGCTCTATTTGAATTTTGAACCACTTCTAAGAGATCATCGTGTGTTATTCCATTAGTACTTCCTAACGGGTTTTGACTAGATTGAAATCCCCCTTGTTGTTGAGCCAAAATCCTGCTCTGTCTGCCCGTTGACGCAGAAGCAGGGTCTATGTTAAAATGATTATTATTCAAACTTGTTAAAATGATCCTTTCAGCATTTGTACTTGTAACTCCAGCGGTGGAATTACCTATGCTTGCAGTACTTGAAGAACTACGAATTGGGGTCAAAGCCATTCTTTCACTATGATTTTCTCTACTTATTACCTTACCACTCCTTAGTCGCATAGACTAAAGAGAACATAAAAGAGAAATCAGAGAAAACGTATGGCACAATTCAAAAAGAATTTTTGTTTCTTTTTGAATATATAGCAGTTTAGGTCAGTTATGTTATTGCAGATGTCATTTTCAAAGAGTTTGACACAAATAACTACCTAATAATGAGAATGCGAATGAACACAAACACAATGATTAAAATGCAATGTAACTGAAACAAGGATATGATCATGAATACATCATAACACGTATTATGTCCGAAAACAGAGAATAATAATAATTTCAAGATAAACTACCTTTACTCTCTGCTTAGTCAGAGAACTCCAACAATTATTCAAATAAGAACAATGCAGTAGTAACAAATTCCTGGGAATTTGAAAAATCTGCGAAAGTGAATAAACTTGAAAAGTCTACAGTAGTCACAAGTCCAAGAACTTGAAAAATCTGTAGTAGTGACAAGTTTACAGTGTGTATAGTGTAAATACACAAAAGAACATGAATGAAACTTATTTTGATTAAAGAAAACAAGTCCCATCGGGCGTGCCAATTTGTTTACCGGATTTTTGACAAACCTAAACAAACAACTATCCAGATTTATTAGTGAGGAAGGGAATAGAGTCTTCCTTCAGTTATGGGGTTCTTTGTCATAAGTTAATGTTCTTTTGACTAAATTGCGCGCCTGAATTTAAAGTAATGGAACAAAGTAAAAAAAAAAAGGTAAATTGCAATTGAAAAATGAACTAAGAATTATATCAGAAATACTGCATTTAAACACATATATGGATGCATGAAGTCAATGAAGTATTGATACACAGTGAAAAACAAAAAAATACAGAAAACAGAGCATGACGAGGTATGCAAGTAAGAGGGTAATCCATGATAACTCACGTGTAACCCGTAATGTAGCCATGTTCAGCCATGTTTGTCGAGAACGTAGGCGTATTAAGGCGTTAGTTTGGGTGTTTGGAGTGTTTAGGATAGTAATCTCTGTCTTGCAAAGAGAACTCGTCTCTGCAATGTATCCACATGCCCCTTTTTATAGTTTTCTTGGTCTGTCTTTGTCCGATGATGATTAGAGACAAAACCAATAACTGTTTTAATCATGGCGTGAGATTATGACACATAGGAATTGCGTAACTTCCTATCTAATGTGTCATTCTTTGATCAATTTGGCGGTTAACAAGATTACACGATCACACATGTCTTTTCATGATTGGCCCTCTAATTTGCGCGAGGATTGCTGTGTTGTCCTACTATCCATCTACCACTTGTCTCTGTGATTGTGCTTCCTACTGACTTGCTTGAGGATTCTCCCATAACTTAGTCATTTCTTCTACCTCTGTTTCTGTCAAAGCCTCTTGTCTCTTTGACCTGCTTCTGTTTGTCAATTCTGTTGCCTCTCTGTTTTTGATCCTCTTTCTTTTAATCTCTTTGTTAAGGAGAGTTTCTCTTAATAGTCAAAGAGCTAGCGCTTATTGACTAGGGTCTGTTCCATATCTTTGACTAATAAACAAAATTTATTTTGGTACCAACACTTGTAAACCCAAAAAATAATTAAAATGTTCTAACTAACAAGTCCTATACAAGCTAATGGGTTCAAAGTCAAGTCACAAAAACTCATGACTACATTAACCTATATGTTAACCTATTGAGTATTACATAGTTTGAGTACAAGATGCTCTCAAATTAAAAGTAGTTTACCGTGAACAAAATTAAGAGAAGAACAATAATTTTTTTACACATTTTAAAGAATAATTACATCGATTAGAAAAATTACATGAAATCCTCCCATTTGCATTGAACCAACTCTAGGAACAGGTCTTTATTTGATCCAGAATAACAAGGACTTTACTTTTTCTCCCTTAAAAATAATCGCATTCCTACTAAGCTATAAAGACCAAATAAAAATAATTGGACCTCTTTTCTTGTCTAATTTCCTAAAAAAAATTTCCTAAACAGTAAAAACTAGGATTCTAGTGAAGAGGGGAGGACTGAGGAAACTACAAGCCAAAGCAAAACCTTTCTCCATATTAGATTAGAAATAGGACAGCGAAAAAACAAATGAATAGAATCTTCATAATGCTGATCACAAAATACGCAGCTTAATGATATACCATTTTTGAGAATACTTCTCCTTTGTACGAGGAATTTTGTCTTTAAAAACTAACCAAGAGAACACCTTAATTTTAAATGGTGGAGAGGAAGACTAAAGAAATTTTGACAAAAAAGCGGGCCGGGCGGGCTGGCCTGCCATGATTATACAAGCTTACTTTTCTAGTCCGTCCTATTTTTGGATTAGTTTGGTGGGTCACGGGCTGATTCGTTTAGCTCGTTAAAAATTAAAAAAACATATTTTCATTAAAAAAGTGTAATTTTTAATTTTTTTTTGAATTTTTAACTTTTATATGCATAAATAAAAAACATATATTTTTATAAAAAAAATAAGGAAAATGGGTCGGCACGCTATGCCCGCACAGGCTCGCCGTTGTCTCGCACGGGTTGGCAGGATATGCAGGGTGGGCCAAGTGGGATGTAGTGGGCTTTAATATATAACCCAGCTTACCAATTTAAAACGGGTTAGCGGGCCGGCCTGACGGGCTAAGACCATTTTGCCACCCCTAATCACAACTTAATAAAATTAAATGACATCTCTCATTACTTTTTATAACCAACAAATTTCACAAATGTAACCATTGAATTGAAAGTTTATACGATGTAACAACATGTAAAAATTCATACAAACAAAAAATTATTTGATAATTCATCAAAATATATAGTTTATTTGAACTATAATAAATTATTTTAAATATAAGTAAATTTTATCTGTTAGATTATACACTTACAAATTTTAAATCATCTAAATTTTTACATGATTAATTTACATCATATAAACTTTCAAGTTGCCTATTAAAAAAAAAACTTTCAAGTTAACAATTTAATTTATGAAATTAGTTATTTATGAAAAGTGATGACAAATATTATTTTACTAAGTTTAATTTATACTTATATATATTTATGGAGTATATCAAGTGAAAACACTTAACTATGGTGAGAAATGAGACCATTTAATGTAACTATTAGATTGAAATTAATAATCAAGATTAAATCATAAATTAAACTTATCACATGACTCACTTATACCTAATCAAACCCTTTTTTTTTCTTCTTCTTCCACAACCGCACCTTCCCTCTTTCACTCCCTCTTTCCAAACAGGGGCGGAGCAAAGGTTTTGGAAGTCCCGATTATTATTCTAATTTTTTTTAAAGAACGAGGTCTTCTATTCACAAACTTCTGTCGACACAAAATTTATTGTTAAATTACATTCTAAAATCAATTAAAACATTAAAAAGTATTCTAACAAATTACTTAAAATTTTGTAGAAAAATCGCTAATCACCAATTCGCCAAAAAAATTACCAATTCCAAAAATTGAATGAAACGGTACGTAGATTACACCAAATAATCACTAATTAGATAACTAAAATTTCTTAAAAAAAATCAATATTAAATGAGGATTGAGGGATCGAATAAATGAAGAAGTATTAAAACAGAATCACATCAAGTCATCAAAACCAGAAAAATATTAACGCGTGCGAGTGCGAATTTTACTGGAAAGTCATAAAAAAAGATAAAAATAAAACTCTAAAATGTTAATTCTAAGATTCGAACCGAAGAGGTGATTTTAAAAGTTAAAACTCTATTCCATTTAGTCTACTTTATAATATTAATCAAAAAGCACATCTTTTAATATTTAAGGGCTATCAAATACATCTTCTAATATTTGGGCCCATATTTTTGGGGACCCTGTGCGGTTTAGCACCTTGCACAGGCCCAAAATCGCCTCAGTTTCCAAATATCTCTAGTATAACTTTACTAAAATCCCTAGAAATCTCTGGTATATATTATCATCTTTAAAATTAATATCCATGTTCTTCAAAACTAAATTTAATTATAAATACAAAATTTAAATATGAAAATATGAAAATTAATGTGTTAAATAATAGCATATACATTGAGACAAAAAATTCAAACAACATAAAAATGTATTATATTTGTAAGATTATAGCAAGTGCAGAATATTAAAAATCCAATAATTAAATGTATACAATTAGTCTATAAAAAATGTTACCAAAAAACAAATTATATTAACTGCGGTTACACAATAACATATCCCAACGAAATATACCTCAGGGACGATTGTTGCATTTTATCCTTCTTTCTTATTCTTATAATAGTAAGAAACAAAATTAGTCTCAGATTAATAAAAAGTAGGAAAATTATTTAGATGGACGCATATCCAACACGTCATTTTTGAGAACAGTCAATAAAAAAAAGCCAATTCATTTAAATTTATTCAAACTAAAAATTTAAAATAAAATCTCCTTTAATTAAAAATTTGTCATAAAGGAAAAATTGACTTGACCAAAGAGTTATTCTTAACAATACTCCATAAATAGTCATAATGACAACTTGATGACTTGACCAAACAGTTATGTTTGAAAAAACAGTATAAATAATACTTTCATTACATTAATTAAAATTAAAATAATGTAACAAACTAAAAATAACGTGCATATTTTTTTTTCTTTTAATTGCTCTTGCATTTTTTAAGAACAAAATATTTAAGATTATTTCTACTCTCAATATAAGTGCGTTTTTCAAAGATTTGAACATGCCTTTCAATTGGTTTAAGTCTAACAACTTAACGATAACAAAGATGTTTAATTTCATCATTAATATATATATAATATGTAATATAGAACTCCCTTTGTTCCTTTTTACCGTATTTGTTTCGAGAGGGAAAAAAAATTTGTTCTTATTTATTTATATTTTTAATATAGTATTAATTGTATTTTTTATCTATTCTATCTTTATATTTGATTGGATATTAATAAAATAATGAGAGATAAATGATAATATGAAGACTTTAAAAATTATTTTGATAAAATAAAAGTAATAATTACTTTTTTTTAATAAGCATGTTCTGCCTTAATAAGTTGACAGATAAATGAAAATGGACGGAGTAATATACTAATTAATATATTAAAGAAAATCATTGAATGAAATACTTGAATATGATACTTTAATTTTGGAAAGGTAATTAGCAGTTATGTATGTTGACTATTCAAATAAGTAACACCTCATAGAAAATGTTGTATCTATAAATAGCATCACTCTTCACATCAAAGTGACAATAATACTTTCAAAGCTATAATCCGATCCCAAGCAATTCCTTTAATTTGTTTCCCATAAACATGGGTGCTAGCTCAATTGCGATCAAGGTTGGTTGCTTGACGATGGTGTGGTTCATTGTGGGTGTCCCAGTAATGACAGATGCCACACTGACATGTGAACAAGTGGCAAGCCAAACAGCACCATGTGTTTCATACATCTTGGGTAGCGGAAGTTTTCCCCCTCCTCAATCATGTTGTGATGGAATTAAAACCGTTAAGGATGAAGCCAAACTTAAAGCAGATCGTCAAGCCGTTTGTGTGTGTGTCAAATCATTTGCTCAAAAAGTCCCTGGAATCTATCTTCGGAATCTTGAGAACTTACCCGACAAGTGTGGGATTCAATTGCCCTTCAAAATAAGCCCCACCGTCGATTGCAGCCAGTAAGTAAATATATATATATATATATATATATCTGCTGCACGTCATTTTTTATTTTATTTTATTTTTCATTTATAGTGTTAATTAATAACCTCTTAATTCACCGTAATTTCCAATTGCAGGATACAGTAAGTAGCACGCCAGAGGGGATACTCCTGCGAGCACAAGTTTAGTGAGTAATTAGGTTGAAGTGGCCACTAGCAACATAATAAAGATGTGCCTACTTCTATATAATCTCTTTTTGTAAATCAGTTGCAAAATTATATAATATTGATGAAGTTGAAACTTCTTTTTTGTCACAGATACGAAACAGGGGAAAAATCATATATACTCCTAACATTTATGTAACAAATTAAAATGCTCTAATTAATAACAAGTCCTATACAAGGTAATGCGTAATGCATGGGTTCAAAATCAAGTCACAAATTAAAACTAATGGCTATATTATATAATAACCTAAATCTCCAAAATTAACTCTTTAAGAAAAAAATATGTAACATTTATATATTTTATTATGATCACAATCCTCATCAATAATATAATACTAACTCAATTACTCAACATCTTAACACAAATTTTGGCACTCAGTAGCAAACCAACCCACATAATCTGGCCCATCTTCAAGAGAAATTTTCACAAACCATAACCCCACCTCCAAGCCCAATCCTAAAATAATCCATCCATAAGAATATTTAAAGAAAATTTATTGTTGACATGAATATTTTAACAAAATCAATTGATATAGTATATGCTGATAGATATATATATATTATTTTGTATACTACATCATTAAGATATTACACTTGTTCTTAAGGTTTGAAATTTTATTAATGGGTAAGTGTAATAAATATAAATATAAGGAGAGATTGATGTAATTATTCTTAATAAACAATAAATAAATAATAAAAACTAAAAATCTATTTTATTTGACAAAAGAATAATAAAAATAAAATCTGAAACGATGTTGTCTCTTTTTTTAAAAAAGAATATGTGTATATATTTTTTAGGGTTAAATATAATTTTTTTCCTAAACTTTAGAGATAAATCGTTTCTAGTCTCTAAATTTTAAAATATTTGTTTAGTCCCTAAACTTTTAAAAAATTCACTTTTAGTCCTTCTGTACATTTTTTGGTGACATGACAAACTGAGGGTTCGTAAGATCTATGTGCCAGTAGATCAATTTGTCACGTCACCAAAAATTTATACGGAGGGACTAAAACAGAACTTTTCAAAGTTCAGAAACTAAAAACGAATGTTTTAAAGCTTCGGAATTAAAAATAGATCCTCGCAAAAATTCAAAGGCCAAAAACATATTTAACTCTATTATGTATTATTATTTACTGTTTATTACCATTTTTCGGTATTTGTTACAATTTGACCGTTACACTACTTAAAATTTAACAAAAAAGAAATTAGTGAAATGACCGAAATTAACTAAATGACAAAAAAATTAATAAAAATTATCCGTTAATATAGACATATAATATTTATACTAATGGATAAATATATAATTATTAACATATAAATACTAATGAAAGTAATTTTTTTATCGGCAAAAAACAATATATTAATCATAAAGAGCATCCGAGGTGCAATGGTACAAATAAAAATAAATAACAACAAACACACCATAAGTACATTAAAAGTGAGAAGCAAAAACAGAAAATAAAACTAACAGCCTCTTGAAACAAATAACTAAGTAGATAAGACTAAAGAAAAGGAGCAAAAAAATTCTAAGACCCGCATAAAGCAAATTTTCGCTGAACTTCAAAAAAAAAATAAAGCTAAGAAAATTGTCCTTAGCTTCATAAAAACAGATCCCCACTTTAATTATTAGGATTGGGGTTTGGGCCTAACTCACTCCCAAAAGCTAGTTCATAGGAGAAGGATTGTCACACTACTTATATATTCTATGGTGGCCCTCTTTCTAATCGATGTGGGACTTGATCTTAACACACCCCCCTCACGCCCAGGACTAGACATCTGGTGCGTGAAGTTTGTAGGACTGGACATCTGCGGGTGGCGCCCATGACTAACTTAGCTCTTGATACCATATTAGATTTTTGGTTTGGGCCTGGCTCACTCCCAAAAGCTAACTCATAGGAGGATGATTGTCACACCACTTATATACTCTATGGTGGCCGTCTTTCTAGTCGATGTGGGACTTGATCTTAACACACCCCCCTCACGCCCAGGACTGGACATCTGCGGGTGGCGCCCACGACTGCAGATGTCGCCCACGACTAATCTGACTCTGATACCATATTAGAAACTTGGGATTTAGGCCTAACTCACTCCCAAAAGCTAGCTCATAGGAGGAGGATTGCCACACTACTTATATATTCTATGGTGGCCCTCTTTCTAGTCGATGTGGGACTTGATCTTAACACACCCCCCTCACGCCCAGGACTGGACATCTGCGGGTGGCGCCCACGACTGCAGATGTCGCCCACGACTAATCTGACTCTGATACCATATTAGAAACTTGGGATTTAGGCCTAACTCACTCCCAAAAGCTAGCTCATAGGAGGAGGATTGCCACACTACTTATATATTCTATGGTGGCCCTCTTTCTAGTCGATGTGGGACTTGATCTTAACACACTCCCCTCACGCCCAGGACTAGACATCTGGTGCGTGAAGTTTGTAGGACTGGACATCTGCGGGTGGTGCCCATGACTAACCTGGCTCTTGATACCATATTATAATTTGGATTTGGGCCTAACTCACTCCCAAAAGCTAGCTCATAGGAGGAGGATTGCCATACCACTTATATAAGTAGTGTGGCAATCCTCCTCCTATGAGCTAACTTTTGGGAGTGAGTTAGGCCCAAACCCCAATCCTAATATTAACCCCACCAAAACCTTATCAAATTAACAACCAGTTAATCCTTCACCTACACATTTCTAATGCAACACCAAGAATCCTGAAACCAGTCAGACAAAGATACAGAGAACCCAGCACAATATACATTTACCCAGTGCCAAGATCTAATCTCAATAGTCTCAAAAATACTCTCCCAAGAAACTACTTTATTTTTAAATACAAAACAATTTCTCCACCCACCAAATATTCCAAACCGCACAGCACCAAATTGCGTAACACAATTTACTATTCTTCTTTGAACCCCAAATACGGCCATATTGTACAAAATAATCTCTACAAGAGTTATAGAGCACAACTTTAAAACCAAACCACCGGTATACAAGAATCCAAATAAAGTAAGATTCATTGCAAGTCAGAAGGAGATGTGCAGTAAATTCAACTTTACATAAAGCACACATGATATCTTCCTGAGGAAAGGTAATGCCTCTTCTTGAAAGATTATCTTTTGAAGGACAGCAATCAAGCATTAATTTCCAAACAAAAGAAGAAGACTTTAGAGGAACAAAAGCAATCCATATTAAAGAAAAAAGCATTTTATTAGGGGAAGGATCAAAATCAACGAAAACATTGTAAGTTTCCTTTAAGAATACATTCCTGTTGAGCCCCATATACACTTCCATCTATCTTCCAACATAGGATTAAAAGAAATATAATTAATCAAAGATAATAACTCAACTGTTGTATTTTCCAAACAAATAAAGATCTTCTCCACTCTAAATTCCAAACCCATCTTCCATTTTTAAATGAGCCAACATCACAAATTTTGCCTCGTTAAAACTAGAAATAGAGTACATACGACTAAAATCATTACTCAAAATTCTATCTCCTATGGCCAAGGTTCATTCTAGAATTTAGTATTTTGACCATTGCCAACAATCTTTCCGAATCTCTTTACAAACCAATTAGAATGTTGACCTTAAATATTATCACTCATGTTCTACAAATCACTCCACGAAGAAGAACAATTCCTCCAACCAAACTGAGTTAATTGAGGCTTAGATAATGAATGTTCTCCATATCTAGAGAAAAGAATATTTCAACCAAGACTAGTTGGTTGTGTCAATAGTCGCCATCTCCATTTTAAAAGCATACATGCATTAAACAAACACAAATCCCTCATTCCCAACCCCTCTCCCCATGCACCCAAGCAATACTCCTCCCATCCTTATTTCCCCTCAAAAAAATCTTTTGCGAATTTAAAATAGGAAGAGAAAAAAGTATGATTTCAAAAGAGTAATTCTTTTACCAAAGGAAATAAATTTTCGCTTCCAACCGGACAATTTCCCAAGAAGTTTATCAATTATAGGTTTCCAAGTACTTTCACGGTTAGGATTAGCACCAACCAGTTAGTAAAAGTAATTGATATATATATTATTGATTTACAAATCATTAATAAACATCTTTAATAATTATACTAACAGATAAATTTATTAAACAAAGTCTAAACCAAGTATTGTTAATCTAACAAAACCAAAAAAATATTAGTAAATAAAAATTTATTTGTAGTGTTTGATAAAAATATTATACCATATTTCTTATCTGAAAATCCACCTTAAACATTAAAAGGTGAATTACCGTAAATGTGTGGTGACGAAAGACTCGTGTGTTTGGTTTAAAAAAGGGGTATTAAATATAGCTCCAATGGGAAACCATTGTTACGTTACGTGTTCTCAATTGATATTCTCACATGGGTAACTAAGAGAAATATGAACTACTACGAATGTGGGAAGTGTAACAAGTTTTTCAATGAAAGAGAATGATTTTTTAACTAACATTAATTAATTTAAAAATTAATTAAATAGATATATAAGTCCATATGTGCTAATTGAGAAAAAATAAAAAAATGATTTGCTTATTTTTTAAACAAAAACAATTTCTAGCTCCTAATATTTTTTATTAATAAAAATAATTAATTAAAAATTATACTGTATATATGTAAATAAAAATATTAGTTTTCTACCTAAAGATAGGCCAGCTGGTATTGACATGTACCAAAAAAAGGGGCGTTTATATAATGATAGATTAATATTATAATAAATTTTGTGGAAGAACCATATTTTTTTCAGTTAACTATTAATTTTTAGTCGTTCAAAAACAATCTTGTCATCAATTTAGTCCCTTAAAAAATTTTGTCACTAAATTAGTCTTCTAAAGATCATCTTTGTCATCAATTTAATTCACCAAAAAACTTTGTCACCAAATTAGTCCTCCAAACATGTGTAAATATAACAAATTAGTCCTTTAAAGATTTAAATAGATCAAATTGGTCCATGATGAGGACTAATGTGGTGACAAAGTTCTTTGGAGGACTAATTTGGTGTTAAAATTTTTTGGAGGACCAAATTGGTGACATGATAATTTTTGGAGTACAAAATTGATATTTAATTTTTTTTTTTATAATTCATAATTTTGTTTGGTAACAAAAGAACAATAATTTAAATTCTAAATAAAATATCTCTATACCTGATAATTAAATTAGTTTTCAAATAACCAAAAAAAAAAAAGGTTGAACCATCGTTGGAGAGTAACTGCCGTGACTTCATCACTAACAACTGGTTCACGAAGGTGACATAACATACATGTATGATATGGCACACATTATGAATATGATATAGTTGAATCTCTATATATATAGGATCACAATAAATAACTAGGTCTCCATATATCAAATATTCACATTAATTTCTGAACCATGGCTAGCTCATCATCACCAATTGTGGTCAAGGTTACTTGTTTGGCGATGATGTGCTTGATTTTGGGCGTCTCAGTAATGACCGATGCCGCTCTCACATGTGGAGAGGTGCAAAACGCGGTATCATCATGCATTCCATACATCACCGGAAGTGGTGGAGGAGAAGTTCCTCAACTATGCTGTGATGGGGTTAACAACCTTAACAACCAAGCTAAGACCACCGATGATCGTCAAGCCGCTTGTAAGTGCATCAAATCCGCGGCTCAGATTCTCCCTGGAATTAATCTTGGAAATCTTGAGACCCTCCCAGACAAATGTGGGGTGAACTTGCCCTTCAAACTTGACCCCTCCATTGATTGCAACAAGTAACACTCCAACTTCATATATACTCTTGTCAGTTTTAATTTTCATCTATATATCTTTTAATTTGTGCTATTTCTTTTTGAAGTTGTAGTAGATAATATATTGCTATCTCTATTAAATTTATTATAAAAACATATTGATTTAGCAAACGAAAAAATAAGTAAGGACTATTGGTTGCTAAACATTGGGTCACAAATCATTTCAGTCACTAATCTAGCCACTAAAAGATTTAGTGATAAAAAACATAAGTTTAGCGATCAATTTTTTTTTGTCGCGGAGCGAATTATTTTTATAGATAGAAAATGCTTCATGCTGTAAAAGCAAAGTTGCACGAAAATCATGCATCAAGGATAGCCATAGATTTTCAATTTTCCATCGAGATTAAACTATTTATCATATCATGAATCATGAATTGTTAAGAAAGTACGTTAATTTGGGATTTGAACTTAAATGCTCACACATGTATACATATTCTCGTGTATTTACCAATTGAGTTATATGACTGAAACACAAATCGTTGTTTTGAAATTAATAAACACTTGCCATGCTTTATAATTCCTAGAAAATAGCATAGTGCTTGCAACCACCAATCATTTTCATTCCAGTAATTATGGAAACAATTTTTAATTTCTGAAATTAATAATCATCAATTAATTTAGTCATCATAATTACTAACCATTTTATTTTTGAAATTATATTTATGGACTAAATTAATTTATAATTAGAGATTAAATTATTGACAATCGTAAATTTTAGGGACTATTTTTTCGTAATTTAATAGACTAATATAAATTAATTTATGGTCATATAGCACTGACAAGGATTTACTTGATATATTATTCTACTCGTGTTATAATTACAGTAGACAAATATGTATTAATAAGCTCATGTTATTGCCAATTGCAGGATACAGTGAGTTGTACGCGTGTGACGCGGCACCGTGGCCAATAGAAAGAGAGAATAAAATATTTGGCTACTCCTTTATATTCGTCTAATAATTCAGATGTGGATTGAGATTTTCACATTATTATTATTATTATAAACTCTTTTATATATGTCAGTTGCAAAATAATATCGAATTTCCCCTATGTATGTTTGCTACCAAAAAGAGACATCTTTAATAGCAAAAAAAAAAAGAGAGAGAGGTCTTTACTGCTCTTTTTATTTTCGTGTTTATTATACTTTTCATATTTTTACGGATTTTGAATAATGTTATTTACAACGATGCTTTGGGATAAAAAATTCTAAGTTTACAACTATTATTCCTTGCACATACCCACAGACAATATATATCCAAAAAAAAAAGTTTTATTTTTATTTGAATTGAGGTTGTTGAAATTGTGAGTAACAGTAGTTTGTTTTGGTTGAATTGTGGCTTAATAACTACTTTCCGATCGCACATGAAATTCACCCTTCAAATGGCTAACGTGATTTTCAATTTAAAAACTCAGTTAATAAACATGTGAGTTCAATAGGAGTGAAAATGAACCAAACTATTCATGAAATATTCAAGTTCAACTCTTCAAATGCTAGTTTATTATACATAAACATATAAATAAATAAATAAACTAATAATAACAATAGTAATAAACTATAAACTAATATGTAAAAATGAAACAATTAGGTAAATTAAGTTAGAAACTTATTCTTTAAACTGAATAATATATTGTATTCAAAAAACTTCAAATAATTTAAAAATAACCTGTTTGTTTTTATTT
Organism: Cyamopsis tetragonoloba; assembly: GCA_037177725.1. Lineage (NCBI taxonomy): Eukaryota > Viridiplantae > Streptophyta > Magnoliopsida > Fabales > Fabaceae > Cyamopsis > Cyamopsis tetragonoloba. The sequence continues at coordinate 7,612,522 of CM074121.1, read as the reverse complement.
CGAAAAAAAAAAACCTATTCGCCAAGTATATAATACACTATCTCTAAAAAAATATTATAATTTTAAAATATTAAAAATTATGTCATTTGAGTTAGAACATTCAAAGTGAGTAATATATTATTTTCATAAAGCTTCAAATAATTTAGAAAATTTAAAAATTATGTTTTTATTTTCATTTCGAAAAACACCCTATTTTTCTATTGCGTAGTACAATATCTTTAAAAAATCTGTTACAATTTAAAAAATATACAGGATTTAGTAAATTGAGCTAGAAATTTTTAAGTAAATTAGACATTGTTCTCAAAAAGCTTCAAATAATTTAGGTAATTTAAAAATCAAATTTTTATTTTTATTTTGAAAAAAACCCATATTTTTCAAGTGTAATAGTACACGCTATCTAAAAAATTGTTGCAATTTTAAAAATATTAAAAATTAGGTAAATTGAGCTAGAAACTCCAAAGTGAATAAGACATTGTTTTAAAAAAACTTCATATACTTTAGGTAATTTAAAAATACCCTATTTATTTTTATTTTAAAAAACACTCTTTCTTCAAGTGTATAGAACACTACATGTAAAAAAATTGTTGCAATTTTTAAATATAACAAATATGCAAATTGAGCCAGAAGCTTCAAAGTGAATAATATATTTTCAAAAAAATTTAAATAATTGAGGTAATTTAAAAATAAAATTTTCATTTTCGTTTCGAAAAACACTAATTTCTTCAAGTGATAGCACACATTCCCTTAAAAAATTATATATTGAATTTTAAAATATCAAAAATTAGATCAATTAAGCGAGAAACTTCAAAGTAAATAACACATTATTTTTAAAAAGCTTCAAATAATTTAGAAAATTTAAAAATCGTGTTTTCATTTTTAATTCGAAAAACATTATATTCTTCAAGTATATAGTACACGATCTATAAACAAATTGTTGCAATTTTAAAAATATGAAAATTTATGTAAATGGGTTAGAAACTTTTTAGTGAATAACACATTATTTCCAAAAATCTTCAAATAATTTAAGTAATTTAAATTTTGCATTTTAATTTTTATTTCGAAAAACACCTTATTCTTCACGTATATAGGATATTATCTCTTGAAAAATCGTTGCAATTTTAAAAATATAAAAATTATGTAAATTGTGTTAGAAACTTCAAAGTGAATAGTACATTATTTTCAAAAAGCTTCAAATAATTTAGATAATTTCAAAACGTCATGTTCATTTTATTTCGAAAAACATCATATTTTTCAAGTGTATAAAATATGATCTCTAAAAAAATTGTTACAATTTTAAAAATATTAAAAATTATGTAATATGAGTTAGAAACTCAAAGTGAATAATAAATTATTTCCAGAAAGCTTCAAATAATTTCGGAAATTTAAAAATTGCATTCCCATTTTTTTTTCAAAAAACACTTTATTATAGTGTATAGTACACGATCTCTAAAAAAGACCGTTACAATTTTAAAAATATAAATAAATTATGTAAATTGAGAGCTAGAAACTTCAAAGTGAATAAGTCATTGTTTTCAAAAAGTTTCAAAACAATTAGGTAGTTTAAAAATTGTGTTTTAACTTTTATTTAGAAAAAGATCATATTCTTCATGTATCTGTATAGTACATAATCTCTAAAAAAATTTGTTGCAATTTTAAAAATATTAAAGATTATGAAAATTGAGCTAGAAAATTTAAAGTGAATAATATATTATTTCAAAAGGCTTCTAATAATTTAGATAATTTAAAAACACCATATTCATTTTTATTTCAAAAACATCATATTCTTTAAGTGTATATACACGATATGTAAAAAAATTATTGTAATTTTAAAAATATAAATAATTATGTAAATTGAGCTAAAAGCTTTAAAGTAAATAATATTTTGCTTTAGAAAAACTTCAACTAATTTAAGTAGTTTAAAAAGCACTTTTCATTTTATTTAAAAAAAACATCAATTTCTTGAAGTGTATAGCATACGATCTCTTTAAAAAAATTATGTAAATTAAACTAAAAACTACAAAGCGAATAATGCATTGTTTTAAAAAAACTTCTAACAATTTATGTAAATTGAACTAGAAACTTCAAAGTAAAAGGACCCAATGAAAATTGAGCTAGAAACTTCTTAAAGTTAATAATATATTATTTTCAAAAATACATTAAATAATTTAAGTAATTTAAAAACGTTTTTTTATTTTTACTTTGAAAAACACTCTATCAATCTCTTAAAAAGTTATTGCAATTTTAAAAATATAAAAGTTATGTAAATTGATCTAGAAACTTCAAAGTGAATAATACATTATTTTTAATAAAAATTAAAATGATTTAAGCAATTTAAAAAATTTATTTTCAATTTTATTTTGAAAAATACCATGTTCTTCAACTTTATAGTATATAATCTCTTAAAAAGTTGATGCAATTTTAAAAGTATGAAGTTAGGTAAATTGAGCAAGAAACTTCAAAGTGAATAATATATTGTCTTAAAAAAACCTTCAATTAATTTTAGTAATTTAAAAAATGCGTTTTTATTTTTATTTTGAAAAACACCCTATTCTTCAAGTGTATAGTACATGATCTCTTAAAAAAAACTATTACAATTTTAAAAATATAAAAAATATGTAGATTGTGTTAGAAACTTCAAATTGAATAATAAATTATTTTTTAGAAAGTTTTAAATAATTTAGCTAATTTAAAAATAGTGTTTTCATTTTCGTTTTGTAAAACACATTATTCTTCAAGTGTATATAGTACACGATATCTAAAATATTTGTTGCAATTTTAAAAATATTAAAAAATATGTAATCTGAGTTAGAAAGTTCAAAGTATATAATACATTGTTTTAAAAAGTTTCAAATAAGTTAGAAAATTTAAAAATCACATTTTAATTTTTATTTTTAAAAACACATATTCTTTAAGTGCATAGTATATGATATCTAATAAAACTGTTGCAATTTTAAAAATATAAAAGATTATGTAAATTGAGCTACAAAATTCATAGTGAATAAAACATTGATTTAAAAAATCTTTAAATAATTAAGGTAATTTGATAATTGCTTTTAATTTTTATTTGGAAAGCACCCTATTTTTCAAGTGTGAAGTACATACATTATCTTTAAAAAAATTGTTGTAATTTTAAAAATATAAAAAATTATGTAGATTGAGCTAGAAACTTCAAAGTGAATAATATATTATTTTCAAAAATCTTCGAATAATTTAGGTAATTTAAAAGCACCCTATTAATTTTTATTTCAAAAAAATATCATATTCTTCAAGTTTATAGTATTCGATCACTAAAAAAACTATTGCAATTTTTAAAATATTAAAAATTTCTAATTTGAGCTAGAAACTCTAAAGTGAATAAGACATTATTTTTAAAAAGCTTTATATAAATTAAGTAATTTCAAAAATTCATTACACAAGAATAAACAAAAAGTAAAATAAGCAATTATTACTATTGTATCCAAACATAAATAGCTTTTAATTTTTAACATAATCATAAAAAATCAATATTTTTTCAAATCTTAAAAATTCATTATTTTTTAAGTGTAAACAAATGGCCATAATAGATAATATGAAACATTTAGACATGATAGTGGAATTGGGTCAAAAAGTTCTCAAAACTTATAAAAAGTGTTATGGAATCATTATTAAATGGTTCCATTTAGGGTAAGTAAAAGATTATCTGATATATCATACATTAAAAATTTTAGCCGTCTGATTTATTAATTTTTTATTTGACGTTTGAGATTTGTTAAAGCAACTTGTTTCAGTGTGAATATCAATGTAGATGTCACCTTCTTTAGCCCATCACTTTCTAACACAGTCTCCACCGCCATCACCATCGCAGGTTCTTCTCCTTCCCCTTTTGTTCATGCTCCTCCATCGCCACCATTCCAACATTCACGTTCCCCCTCCTCCGACGCCAATCGAAGATCTCAGTCCTTCTTTCTCTATTTTTCTTCCACCATCGTGAACCACCATGCATCTCACCATCAAAGAAACAACCACCATCTGCACTACACAACCCTTCTCCCTCCCCTTCCGTTCACGCTCCTCCACCACCACTGTTCCAACCTTCACGTTCCCCCTCCATAGCAAGCTCAAAGATCTAACCGCCAAGGCCACCAAAATCAATGTTGGGACACTAGATTTGTGTTTCTTCTTTTCAAATTTGTATTTTCAATTCTTGTATTTTATTTTGCATTATTTTCTTTTTCAGATCTATATTTTTAGATCTAGAATTTCATCTTGTCAATACCGTTAGTTTGTTTGATTTTCATTTATCAGTTTTTTTGTTTTTTTGGTGTGGATTGGTGTTGAAATTCTTACCAGTCCGTTGAAAACGAAACGAAACTCTAAAGTAATTTTTTTTTCAGTTCAGATTGCACTTTATCTATTTGTTATGTAGTTTTTCTATTATTTGCTTTTCTTTCGGTAGTTTTATGATGATTTAGTATATTTTGAAAAGGAAACGAAAGGAATCGAACTACGTAAGAATGAAAGTATATAATGAGCGGGAGTGATTTGGTTAAAAATAAAAAACAGATATAGTTGTTGCCAGAAAAAATAGATAGTGCTGCTTGAAAATTATAGAAGACAATCCGAATTAAACACATTATTGTGTTTAACCGGTATTTCCGATAATAAGTCGCTAAATCAGACCGTTGAATTAGATATTATTAAATCAATGGTGAGTAACCTCTTGTGTACCCGTGCACAAGTATATTCTTTGTGCAGCATAGACACACCCTTAAATGATGTATCATACATCATATTTTTTTATGGGTCTGCCTAACGAGTGTCCTTAGGGAACTTGTTAAGGTTACTAGAATAGGAAAATCAATTATAAGTGCACATTGCTTCGTGTCTCGGAATACAAAAAGCTACACATTTTAATAACATTTTATTATACTTAGCTCCTTAAAAAGTGCCCTAATGGCACTTGTTAGCATTTTTCTTTTCTTATTTACTCCATTCGGTCCTAAATATAAATTACTTCTAATCGAATTATCAAAATCAATCAATGGTAGCTAGTTTATTAAATTTGTCTAAAAAGATAATTTTTTTCAACTATACCCTCAATATAAATATGCTAGTAAATGCTTAAGTTAATTAATACTCCATCTGTCACATAATATAAACCCCAACTAACATTTCTCATTATTTAAGAAAATTGATTAAATTATTGAAATTAGAAGCATTAATTAGACTATTGAGATGTTACACCAATTAAATTTTAACTCAATTATTTTTTATTGATAAAATGACTTTGAAAGTTAAAAAATCATAATAAATGCTTCTGATTTTGTGTGTTTGTATGTAGGGCTTATATTATGGAACAAGACTTTTTGGTAGTTGGGGCTTATATTATGAGAGTATATCTTTCTCTCTCTTAATTCACTCTCTTTCTCACTTTATTATTAATTGAATATTTGAAAATTTTAGAAGGGTAAAGGAAGAAAACATGCATTAATGAGTTAGTTAATGACTTATATTAAAAACCAAAAAATTCTTCTAGAAGGCGATCTATACATAGAATCAGAATGAGTACCATAGAAGACACCTTATTAAATTAAGGTTAATTCTTTAGATATAATAACTATGATGAACTTTTTGTTATATTATTTATCTTATTTCAGTTATATTTTTATTTTTATCTTATTTAGGAGTAGTAGTAGAATATAATGGAAGGGAGTAAACTTGTTGAAGTGAATTGATCATGTTGTTGTAAAGTTGTAACCATGCCTTGTTTGCCAGAATTCTTCACGGGAAAGAAGTTTGATTTGTTTTTGGAAATCGTGATGCAAAAAAAATCATGGGGGCTCTGTTTGGAAATAATGTGAGTAATGACTCACTCACTGTCACCGTACCGAAATATAGTAGCAGTAGTAGTGATTCAGGTTTCAGTATATTTAAAAACTTGCTTTCAGTGAGTTGTCATCATCTTTTTCCATTAAAATCAATGCATGTTTATGGTTGGCCTGGATCTCTTACTCCTTCCCTCAGAAATCAAATCAGAATAGCAAATGTGTGCATTTAAATTGCCCCAACCAAAATCCATTATGGCACTCAATTTCCCTCAACTACCAACTATGTACAACCACATCCCTCCCCCACATCTCTTTGGGCTTCTACCCTATAGGCCCATACCCTTCTCCCTAGTGGCTGACATATATTAACACAATTTAAGATTTAATTCCTTTGAAGTGAGTAAAATGAAAAAATAAGACTGTATCTATTATTCAGGATAAATTAAAAGTATGAGATATTATAATTTAAATCACTGATTGATATATTCTTATTTTTTATTTTACACACTTTTACTTTAGAGAAGCTAAATTCTAACATATATTCTAACATATGCAGAAACAAATGCGTGCGCATATATATATATATATATATATATATATATATATATATGATATATCCTCCCACTTTAAAAAATTTATAAATAAATAATATCATGAATTTTATGTATTTTGCACTTTTATCATTATAAACATAAATTTATTAGTCATGTGTATAGAAAATATTTTGTTAAAAGTTATCCATTCAAAGAGATTATTCTTTAATTGTCAATAGGACACTCTTAATGCAAATCAGAAAAAAAGAACAAAAAAAAAAAAACACACTTGTTAGCCAAACTCATTTTTATGTAAAGTATGTTTTTTATACAAAAACTATATTTATAAATACAATTCACAACTCATTCAACCAAAAAGATGTTTCTTTAATGGGTTGTGAGTGTAATAATAAATAGTAGTTGTAAAAGAAACATTTTTATTTTTATATTTTTTATGATAATAATTTTTGTATTTTAAAATTTCTCAATCAAATTGTCCCATGAACTTATGTTGGTGCACCCCGCTTCTCGCCTTATATATAGCATAGAGCAAACCTCAAAACTCCACAACTCAAATTCTCCCCTTCCAAAATCCTCCCATACACTATACTCACCTAACCTACTTACTACTCCCATCTTAGTTAATTCTCATCACAAGAATTACCTCATGGCTAGTAACAACTCTATGATGGCTAGAGTTCTTGGCTTAGCCATAGTGTGTTTGGTTCTTAGTGGAACCAACATTCCGAAGGCTCAAGCAGCAGTTACATGTGGTCAAGTGGTTAACTACTTGACCCCGTGTGTAACCTACATAATGTACGGTGGAAACACAGTTCCTACTCAGTGCTGTAGTGGGGTTCAAGGGCTCTATGGTGCGGCTCAAACCACACCGGACCGCCGAGCCGTTTGTAGTTGCATAAAGAACGCGGTTAGCTCAAGTGGGTTCAATTACAGTAACTTCAATCTCCAAAATGCTGCTGGACTTCCCAGGAAATGTGGGGTTAACATTCCTTATCAAATTAGCCCCAACACTGATTGTAGCAGGTGATTATAATTTTGATATAATATAATATATTACAATATATATATATATATATATATATATATATATATTTTATAATACATACATATAGATGAACAAAAAAATAAAATACATATTTATAGATTTTTAGGTGTAGTTGGTGTTGTTTTTTAATAAAATTTTTTTTTATCTCAATAACATGTGTCAACTTTTTTTTTCCTATACTTGTGTCAACTTTTCACACTCATTTATTAAATTAACTGTTATATGAGATCTGATCGAAGTGATGTTTTGTATATTTTACTGAGATAAAATTCTAATTCTGAAAGGAGAATAACACCTATCAATCATGTACGTAAGTAGTTTAGTCTAAGTTTATTTTGTTCTATGAATTTATAAATTTTAAAATGAAAAAGTTGAAACAAAAGTGTATGTGTATTTAATTTTTAGCAAATTAAATTTATAAAAAAATTATTTAAAATTTAGGATAAATATTTTCTTATTCTCTCACTTAATATGTTTTCCTACTTTAAAGGAATCAAAATCCATTAATTAATTTCCATTATGTCTAATGATATTTTTTTTTCTGATGCAGGGTGCAGTGAGGTTGATGCATGATGTGTGGAGCAGCACCTCAAGAGGGATGTTATGCTATGTTATGTTTTTTTGTTTTTGGGTAATAAGAGGGATGTTATGTTATAGTGCTATGTGAATAAGTGTCTATTATGACATTAGAAGGGTATGGTTTGAAAAGGCTTCTTTTCAGCTTGTACTAGTGTTCTAATTGTGTGTCTATGAGGGTGCTGCTTCTTACTAGTGAAAGATATAGAGAGTGGATGGTTTCTAGCTTAGTACTATAACAAAATGGTGTAAGCTGTTGTTGTATCTTATTAATGATATGCGCAGTTTATTTAATTTGGGAATGGAATTTGTGAACTTGGTTGGATATGATTAATGATGATATTATTATATATTAATGCCTTATTACTAAGTGACTTGTCTATTTCTCTGTTCCTGAACCAAATTAATTGGAGAAAGAGTTGTTTCAAAACCGCCCTTGCATTTGACCCCAAAAAAAAAACATCGTTGCAAAGTCTTGTTAATGAATGTTTAAAAGTATGTTTGTTAAGGAAGATTAAACATTTTAAATTATTTAAAATATTAAATTGCTTAAGTATATTTTAACAATGACATTTCATTGATAATGATTTATTCTAATGTTGGTGTTTAATAAAGTTAAAAGTTTATATACTAGTCAATTAGGTGAAAATAGGTCAAAGCACTTGAGGATAAGGTTTATTTATTAAATCATGACTTTGAAAAAAGATCTATTTAGGCTGGGAAAAAAAAAACTGGTAGTATTCAGATAAATATGTTAGACTTCAGATCTTTTAGCAAGTTTTTAAGGCTTAATAGCCCAAACTATTTAATCTAAATAATAATGAAATTTTTTTATAAAAAAAATAATAATAAATGATATGTTGTGGAAATTTTATTATGTTTTATTATCATTTATTATTTATTATAAGAATAAAAAGTTTTACACTACATGTAAATTAATATGCACAAGAGTAATAAGATAACATAAGCTTTTTCTATAAGTATTAACATTATTACATCTTTTTTAGATAAGCCAATGAATTTTAATATTATGACATCTTACAATTATTTTAATATCTTCATTAAACTATATTTTTCACACTAATAAATACATAATTCTTATCAATTTTTATATTGTATTATGTATTTATTTATTTATACAAACTTAAAGTTCAACTATTCCTCCCCAATTCTAAGCCCACCATGTGGAGGTGCTGCAATTCACCCCCACCCACCTGTTTATTACTTATTACCCAACTAACTCAAATGATTTGCCACCTAGATGGATTTGCAATAGTGGATTTAATCCCCTTGAGCTCCAAGGGTTCTAGATCGAGCATTTTTGGGTTGAGAAATTGATTTTTGTAAGTGGATTAGCAACCTGTAAATGGCAGGGAGAAGAGAAGTGGGAGCATTTTTGTTAGTGGGAGCATTATTGTAACCTATTAGTGGGGTGAAGTAGTTGTAAGATGGAGAAAAAGGATCAGATCAGAGCATCTTTTACTTTCTAAATTTAGTAGTGTGGATAGACAAATTTATTCCATGATTTATTGGATAACAACTTTTACTCTTGTTTGATATATGAAGATATAATTTATTAACATTTACTAACATGTATAACATTCAGCAAAACCAAACCAAACCTTCTGCCCATTCATGGAAAACACACGGCGTCTCTGCCGCACCAAGCACACACGGCCCACTGTGAACCACCAATAGCCAGGTCCTATGTTACCAGTGAGCCACTGCCGATTGGTTAGCTAAGCCTAGAGCCACTGCCATAACACAAAGGTTTCTAAATAAGTATATATCAAAATATAGAATTCTTTTAATTATGAATTTTCATAACTGTGTAACATTGAGAATGTACACTGAAGTATCAAGATTAGACTAATAGAAGATGAAATACTAATCAGAAAGAAAGAATGTCCTCTGCAATGTTCATAGTCGCTCATTCTCATAGTTCGTGGTGGTTACAAAAATAAAAAAGGTTTACTATAAATATCATTTCATTTGAACTCCAACGCTCTGCGTTTGGAGAAGTACATGAGCAATCTGTTTCTGCTACTTAATATACAACAAATATGAAAATAAATAGTTCTCTTTACCTGGCATGAATTTCATGCTTTCATTAAAGAAACCTCTTAAATTACAACATTGCACACGTAAATTACATTGAACAATACTTGCTAACCTTAATAAATATCTACACTTGGTTGCCCAAATCCAATGCTCTGCAGAAGAACTGAGATTGATCAATGCGGCTTCCACAAGGTCCAAAGTTTGGGGTAGTTTGAGTACAACAGCTGAACCTCTAATCATAGCAGCTAGGTGAGTTTTGTGATAGAACTAATGGAAGAACAGATTGTTTATTCAATTTGCACTAGTTTCAAACTCCAAAACAAGTCTATCCATTCGATCCGCAAAGGTACTTATTGAGAGTCTTAGAGTTCTGTTTTCTTCTCTCAACAAGTCCCTCTCTTTCTTCAATTCAGCGCTCTGCTCCTCAAGTTTGGTGTTTGATGAAACCTGCCTGCGGAGAAGTTCATTTTCTGCCATTAGTTGGCCTAATTTTTGCTTTAATTCAGCTTTTTCACCTTCTAACATGGCATTTTTCTTCCTTAAATCATCCTGCAAACCAAAAGGAGATGATTTTATGTGCTACGATTCATTGTCGATTACATATACATAATATAAAAGTAAAGCTAAAGATACACAGACTATCAAAAGATCCAAAATAATTAAGCAGAATAAAGTAAAAACTCACATCATGAAAGCTCAACTCTGGGGGAGTATCTTCTACTATGAGTTTTTCAGCAATGAACTCTTGTTCTCTGTCGGCTTTGTCATCCATGCTCGGACTTGTGGGGGTGTCCTCCACTATCAGGCATTCAAGATTCCCCTCCTGGTCCCTACGTACTTCGTTTTCACAAAGATTCAAATTTGAGGGGGTATCCTCTACTATCACCAGATCTTCGAGATTGGTCGCCTGCCTCCGAAATTCATCATCACAATTGTTTAAACTTTGGGGAGTGTCCTCCACTATTACCAGGTTTTCGTGAATGATTTCCTGCTCCCCACTTTCATCATCCCAAGAACTCAACCTTGTGGGAGTGTCCTCCACGACCTGATTTTCAAAATTATTCTCGTCCTCTCTATGTACTTCATTGGAGATACTAAGCTGCAAGTCTGAATCCACACTAGGAACCTGCCGGTGTCCAATTCTCAATCAATAGTGATAAAAAAACAAATTTTCCTACATAAGCAATAAAATGGAAGAACTAAAACTGCATAAGATTGATTAATATTCGAACAGAAGAGGGAAAAAGGATACCCATCTTAATAATTCAGACATTCGAATCAATGTCTGAATCGATTACCAACATTAAAATTATGCCAATTGAGATTTGGCTCAAAAGATAAGACCGTCCAAGTGTCCTACATCAACCAAAGTCTTGACTATCGAGTTAGCAATGGCTGGTGGCACGAGTTAACGTTAGAATGGAGCAACTTCTCTCCCTAAACTATTATATACCAGAAGAAATTAAAAAACAAGAGACAAATAATTAATAACTCACGTTAGTTGATGTGCTTGTCAAACAGTTTTCTGCACTTTGAAGCTTTTTGTTGTCATCCAGAACCTCCAATGCTTCTTTGATTATATCTATTTGTAACTCAGCAGAAGTAGGTGGGAGTTTCCAAATCACCTGCACATACATAGACAACAAACTACAAAGGAATTATAACCCACTTTTCCTTCCTCCTTTTATTAATAGGGACTTCAGTTTTGACTATAACAGCAGAGCAACTATCATTAATCAAACACCGAATTTATCTAAAATCCATATTAAGACTAAAGGACTCGAGAAGAGAAGAGCTGTGCTACTTCAATCGTTACATCATCAAATAAGGATTGAATATACCATAAAAAATGGCAGTGCATCAAGACAGACGTTTTCTCCAACTCCCATGTTATACAGGGACTCCGAGCCAGTCATTAAAAAGAATAAACTCAACAATCAACAGATATATAATCAAGTTTCTACTTACCTGGTCATCATGCAGGTCCTTAAATGAAGTACCTCGTTGCCTTTGGTGAGATTTACTGTTATCCCATCGACACACACGAGGGAAGGTCAAATCATGATCTATTAAATTTGGCCGTGCTATATCAAAATGCTCATAACACCATATCTGTTGTCCATAGAAAAAAGGAAAATAAAACTTAATAAGAGCAACGATCAAGGATCAACAAAACTATTTTCACTTTACACTTTACAAACATTGCCCTAACACTTATAATCAAAAAATAATAATTCACACTCGCGGTCTTCTAAGCAACAAATAAATTGCTTCCATACATACATTTCACTACGTATACCAATAGTCCAAGACAACAGTCACTAGACATGTAGGCTGTAGCCTTTTATAATTGATCTAAACATGAAATGAACAAGCTTGAGACAGGAAATAGAATTGACATCAATTTTGTCTTCAAAAATGCATTTACAATTAGCACTAATTGTTCACACCAATCATCAACTTCCATTCACTCAAGCCATTTTATATACTAAACTGATGCTAAATATTTGGAGGCGTAAAAGACTAACATAGAAAGTTAATGTTCTGTCGGGGGCGCTCTGTTGGTTTGTTAGCCTGGCTTACTACACTTCCATCTCTCTCATGGTGTATAAATCTGAGTGCTCCGAACACTCTTACTTACGTTACATGTAAGAAATTCAGATTCATCACTATCTAGCCTCTTTCTTCCTCTCATACACTCTCTTCTTTTGTATTGCTATGTAAATCACTGCCACCATTACGGTATCAGAGTATGATCCACTAATTGCTTCTGTGCATGCCCTACTTGTTGTGCAAACTTTCTCAAGTCCTGTATCCATCAAATTGGACAACCTAACTTCCTCACATGGAAGCAAGTTATGTTCAATTCAACGAACTTATCTTTCCTTTCAAAGTTAACCCTTGGTTTTGAAGTGTGATTGCTCACAAATGTCACCTCACCTTAGTCCCCACATCCCCACTATATCTGATACTAACACCATTGCTTCTGTTTCTGCGGTTAATGCTGTTGTGTACCTCTACCTTTGCCTGCTGCATCTCATCAATTTCCAGCTGCTGGTCACCATGAGTACATCATGCCACTAGTTCCACTGTGCTAATGTGCCTCCCACACACTCAGGTCAAAATCACTTGGTGCACAACACTAACTTTATGATTACTAGAGCTAAAGCAAGAATTCACAAACCTAAAGCTTCTCTAGCTACGGCTGCTGCATCTAACCAAGTTGATCTATTCACTGAACCTAAGCCTGTAAAATCAGCACTTGCCTGTCCTCACTGGAAAGAAGCTACAATTCAAGAATATGAAGCCTTGATGAAAAACAACACTTGTACCCTTGTCAAGCTGCCTCTAGCCAATAATCAATAGGATGTAATGAAAGTGGGTCTTTAAGGTCAAAAGGGCTTTCGTCAACAAAAAGGCTTTGATTTATTTGAAACCTTCAGTCGAGGGGTTAAACCCACTACCAAAAGATCTTGCTCACTCTTGGTAAGTTGGTATCACCAACAACCAACCTATCAGACATATTGATATTAGTAATGTCTTTCTTAATGAACAACTCTCAAAGGAAGTGTTTATGAGTTATGACTCAGCCCCCTTGTTTTGTTAAGGGAGATGGCTCACTGGTCTGTGAGCTCAATGAGGCCTAACACAGGCTTAAACAGGCCGCAATGACCTGGTTTCAGATTTCAGAAGCCAAGAATGTTCCAGACATCTGCTGGATTGTAATATGCCATATCAGACAAATCATTATACCTCACTCCAAAGTAACAAATTCTGGTGCATGTAGAAGATGATATCATCTATAGCAATTCGTCACAAGCCATTGAGGGTCTAATTTCTTGTCTGCAGTCTCATTTTCCTCTCACAGATCACGGTCTGAACTATTTCCCAGGAATCCAAGTGAATCACGTCTCCACAGGTGGTGGGCCTCTCAGGCAAACCAAATATATCAAAGAACTTCTACAAAAAAGCTGGCACGAAATAGGTTCAAGCAGACAAGATGCCCATGGTATCAGGACTTAAAACTCACAGCTAAGACATTCCTGAAAACCTAAACCTCTACGGATCAATTGTAGGGGGTTTTCAGTATGACAACGTGACCAGACCTGATCTAGCGAGCCTTTGCAGTAAACAAGGAATGCCAGCATAATATGCACTATCCTAAAGCATCACACCGGCAGGCTTTGAAAAGAATCCTATATTATCTCAGCGGCACTGCAACCTATGGACAATTTAACACCATCACCAGCTCACAAATCAACTATGCAGATTGACAGTCTAACTTAGACAATCGAAACCAACTACAGAACACACCGTGTTCCTAGAATTCTAGTTTCCTAGCAATCAAAGAAGCAAACTGCTGTCTCAAGGTTCAGCACAGAGCCAGAATACGGAAGCCTCACAGCAGTAACAGCTGAGAAACAGCATGGCTCAAATCCTTACTGACCAAACTCCACATTCCTTTGCCAGCCCTTCCTACTGTTTACTGTGACAACCTTAGTGCAGTGCTATGGCTGCCAGCCCTATCTTAAACACACGACCTCTACCTTGTTCGAGACAAGATCCATATTAAGGAGATGGAAGTGCATCACTTCCCATCAGCTGAGCAAACAGCTGATATCCTCACTAAACTGGCTCCTAAAGCCCAATTCAACACCGCAGATTCAAACTGAACGTCCACAAGTGCTCCCCCATGAGTTTGCTGGGTGTAATGGGGTGCAGAAGTTCGTTAAAGTTCTGTTAGAGGAAGTTAGTGAGTCAGCATTCTGTTAGTTTGTTAGCCTGGCTTACTTCACTGCCATCTCTCTCAGGGCATACAAATCTGACTCCTATGAACACTCTTATAGCCTTATACAATACCAAATTCGGATTCCATCACTATCAAGTCTCATTGCAATCTCTCTCTCTCAGTCACCATTAATGCTAGATACCTTTAGGAGAAATACACTTCCTTCTTAGACTAGCCAAATTCGGGAAGATAAGCACAATCTTTTACATATCATAATATCAACTTATACTCCATAAATTAAAAAATTAAGAAAACAGCCTCACCCTCGCAAAGATAAAAAATAAAAAAAAATAAAAAAAAAAAGCAATGCTAAATTGCTAAGAATATATGGACAACAAGAAAAAGTTTTAAATTAAAATAATAGCGAAAAAGTTTTAAGTTAAATATCCAATATTAAACCAATAGGCCAATAACAAAAACAAAATATTAATAATAATAAGTGTTACTGCAAATGTAAAAAAAAAAATGATATGGTGAAACATACTTGGAGAAATATAAGACAACCACCCACATACTTCACATTATTTTCTTTCCTCTTGTCGAGCCACTGCGACAAGTCTTCAACAACAGCAGCAGCCCAAGCATACCGACAAACCTCACTCAGATTCCCAAGATAGCACAAGTAGCGGGAATCCACTTTGCCATCGTTAGAAGAGAGAAATGTCCCAATAGTGTAAAGCAAAAATGTCCTCACAAAATCGTCGCTTACAACTTCCCCAAGGGAATCGAGCCTAGCTTCAAGGGTACTCATTGCCACCTTCCTCTTCCCTTTTATTGCCCCAAATACCTCTTCCAAATCGGAAAAGGGTTCATCCTCTGTCAACACTATGGGCTTCCCTGCTGCTGGCAAGCCTAAAATCAGAGCAACGTCCAGTAAACGCATCGGCATTTCACCTGAGCCGAGCACAAACGCTTGCTTCTCGCAGCTCCATGCTTCCATCAGCTCCGTTAACAAGACCTTGTTCAGAGAATGATTTGGAACCGATAGCAAGTTCCCAAAACCCGTTTGCACAATTGCGGATCTTTGCTCCGCTGTAAGCTGCTGAACTCGCTTCGAAAACGACGTTAGAGAAAACCTAGTACTGATATTCCTAACCTGAAACGTAGAAACGAAAAACAGTGACTCTAAAAACGCAAATTGAAGAGGAAACTAAAATTTGGTTTTTTTTATCACTTGAATTTCATCAGTAACCAAACGCGGTGTTTAGAAAGAGACATACCGGTGGCGGTTCTTGAACTGGGACGAGGGCCACGGAGGACCGCCTGGTGGATTTCCTCATCGGAGAATCGAATTTTCGGTGCCGGCGACGGAGGAGAGAAGGAAGAGTTGAGATTGAGAGAAATCAATGTAAGGAGTAAGGACTAGGGAGCAGTAGCATGCGTCAAGCAGGGTTTGGTACTGGATAATGGCAAAGCTTCTGCGGGAAGCTTCAAAAGTGGATGACGTGGATCATAGTATAATCAAAAAAAAGGGCGCCAAAATTTCTCTTTCTCCTTTTCTTTTTGTACAAAAAATACAAAGGACCGAACGATAGTATAGTGATTTATTTTAATTATAAATTATAAAAACTATTTACCAAAAAATATAAATTATAAAAATTATAAATATAAACATAAATTTGTATGGAGTATTTCTATTACATGTTGTAACTATTCAAAATGTGAGCATCTCAAAAAATAGGCATTAGTTAAATAATTTATTAACTACAATTTTATATATATATCTGAATAAGAAAATGCTATTTATTAACACATCTATAAAAAATAGAAAACAAGAAAAAGGAAGTCAGCCATGTTGATGATTTTATGGGAATAGCAATTTCTTTAAGTTAAGAATGCATTTAAGATAATATATCACTCTTACAAGTTTTGCATATGTAAAATTTTTAAAGAAACTTAACTCCTGGAGGTAAAGTAGTAACTAGTAAAATATTTGAGAGACACCTATTTTACACTTGTAAAAATCAGAAGCTCTGTAAAAAATATTTGAGACACCTGTGTAACACCGGTTGAAAATTTACCAACCCTCAAACTATATATATAGCCTTAGAAATCAATAACCTAACACACACAACAGAGAGAGACACTAATCACAAATATTGCTTATCAATCCCCACCACTTAAGAAACCATAACAACCAAGTTTCATCTATAATCAAGTTCTCTGTCCACAAAGGTAGGAATAGTGAAAATGGCTCACTTTCTTATCTTTTCTTTCTTCTGAATTCAAGATTGTGTTTTTTTTACTATTTTACTGAATGTTATTCCTAACTGGGTAATTAAGTCCTTTGTAGCATGACTTTATATGATAAGCTGGAGAATAGGATATTCTGAAAAGAATGAGTGTGCACTAACTATGGCCATAGCAGGTTAATGAATGGGGGGATGCCTCAACGGGAGCTCAAAGACTTATTTCTATGAGTGCACTAAGTTGATAGATCAGAATAAGAACTTCAGCATAATTAATTTTTTGTTTTCAGAATGAATGAGTGTTAAGAATGTTTGAGTTATTTTCATTTTTCCTACTGAGATGTTTATCTCACTCTGTTGTTCTTACATTTTTTTTTAGATGCCACATATAACCTTCTACATTGAAATGTTTTATATTTGGGTGATGGTTCCCGATCTAGGACTAATCTTACCTGCTATGATAGACTTTAAAGTCACCATGGTCCATGTCTTTGAGGATTATGAGGAATATAACGGGTTTCGTTATGATGCTGCAGAACCAGATGACTATTATATCATGTAGATGAAGTCACTAAGTTAGTACTGGCTATTAACTTGAAGACCTCTATGTAAATGACTAAGTATACAAAGTCCTCTTTTGTTGACTAAACCTTATGGATAGTACTAACAGAAAAGAAGAAATAATATATACTAAGGACTAGTAATATGGACTAGGGAACTCTATGTAATAGTCCAGTAGTATTCTGTTATCAAAGGAAATGTATGATCTTAGTTACTGCCTTTTCTCGTTCTGTTTCAATTCTTAGTTGTTTTATTGTGTTTTTCTTTTTAATAAGTGATTAGGCTATCTATGGGATTAACCCTACTCTAATCTTTGATTATAAAGCAAATAATAATAATAAAAAAAAAAGAAAACAGTATGGCAATAATAATTGAATAGATTGGCCATAACAATAGCACAAATAATAAGATTATAAATAGAAACTTTGACTCACTGTGATTATAATATAAGTTCACCCACTCTGTAAGAATTAATTTATTTATTTATTATGAGTCCGGTAAGTAATAAAGTCTAACAGGTCTAATTTTCCATATTTCTTCTTGTAGTTATGCCAATCATTTTCTTAAAAATAAATCTTAGGTTCAATAAAATGGAAACTTCCATTTTACCTGATAGATATAGAAAAATTAGGACATTACACAAAACCCCCTTATTCCTATTTCTAGGAAAAAATGTATTTTCTTAAAATGACCATAAACATAAATAAAGGCCAAAAAAAAAATTCTCAGAAAAAACAAATATTTTCTCATGAACATTTGTTTTTTTGTCAAAATTTATATTTTCTCATGAATTTAAAAAGTAAGTGTAACTACATTAAACTGTAAAAACGCTATTTGAAAAAAAAAATCTAAATACTTTCCATAAACGCAGAATTCAGTATTAGTCATATTATTATTACTATTATTATTATTATTATTATTATTATTATTATTATTATTATTATTATTATTATGTTTATTTATTTATTTTATTATTATTATTATAATATAACTTGAAAAATTTTGACAAAATTTATTTATATTTATTTTATCATGATATTCATAGGAGTGCTTAGATAAGTGTGTAAAAGTAAAGTAATTTAAATATCAAAAAAAGTAAAGTGATTTACAACATTCAGCAAAAAACAAAAAAAAAAAGAAATACAACTCTCTTGTGAAATTATTTTAGCATATTTCAGTAAATTGTATAATAAAACTTATTAAAATAAATACTTGCAACAATATCTTCTTTGGTTTCGCTAAGAAGTGTTCTAAGAATACTTGTTAATATTATTACTATTAGAAAATTAATTATAAACGCATATTTTTTATTTTTTGGAAATATAAAAAATTATACTCTTCAACACAATTTTATCACATTTAACTCTTTAAAATATAGACACTTGTTAATATTTTTTATATTATTAAATAAATATGTAATTAACTTTTTTGTTCTCAAACGGAGTAATTTGTTAGTTAAAGATTTTTCATTGGAAAAATGAAGAGCAATTAATCTGCTATCACTCTCAAAAGGAGTATCATCCCTTTTATGTGTTTGTGCGGTTAAAATAAAAGGGACCTATTTTACATTTTTTGTTTTGAATATTAAAGGAAGATGACACTATTTTACATATATTTTTAATAATATTATTGTTGTTATTATTATTAAAAAATAAAAAATAATTTATGAAAATATTATTAAATAATTAAACATATATATTTTATAAAAAGTTTAATTTTTTAATATAAATCTAATTTATGTTAAATGCACAAATTTTTCCCTTCAGCGATTTAGGTATCCGTCCCCAAATGTTGTCCAATAGTTATATGTACATATATACATGTATATACATATTTTTTGATTCATAGAAAAGTAGTATAATTGGGATTCGAACCCCGTATCTATACACGCATGTCCCCAAGCGCTCACCAACTGAGCTACATGACTTTAATCATGTATATACATATTTATATAATAATAACAATAATAATGATAATAATAATAATAAAAATTGAAAGTGTTATTATTATTATTTTTTTTGAGTAAACTAAGATATTATTACGAAGGAGCATAAAAAGTGCCAAAATAATACAAGAGTTCTAGGAATTAATAAGGCCAAACCGTCGACAACAAGGAAAATATATAGTAAAGCAAAACAAACTCTTGTCCAACACAGCTAAAGAATACACACTATTAGAACAAAGTCCTAAGAGTTCATGAAGCTAGGAAAAAGTATGGATTGAGAAACCAGTCTGATATTGAATTGCAAAATCTCGACGATGATGCTTTAATTCAAAACTATGAGCGGACTCTGACCATATCCAAAATATATTGAGAATTTCAAGTTTCATCCTTACAAATCACATGATTTCGAGCAATCCATTTAGCCCAAACCATCGAAAACTAAATTAAATCAGATGCCATTGTCTCCTCCGTTTTTTAGAGAAACAAATGATATCACGAAATTGCAAATACTAAGCCCTCATATCATTGTGAAGCGCATAATTGACACCAAATCAGTGAAGCACCATGTACCAAACAGATGAGGCTTGACGACAAGTTAGAAACAAATGGAAGACGCTTCGTGGTTTGCGTTGCACAAATTGCAGTTTAAATAAGCATTATAATTTTTATAATTATATGTGAATTAAATGTTTAATCAATTTTTTTTTATTTTGAATTATGTATTATGTTTAATTTATGTAAAGTAAATTAATAAATTGTTTATTTATTTAAGAAATAATGCAAGTGTAATTTTATCATAAGTTTTTCAACTCTCTACAAAAAAGTGGTTGGGTTTGAATTTCTCATTTTTACCCATTTTATCCTTGAATCGGAACTCAAATAGGTGCGAAGACGGGGAGGGCAAACCCTACCCTAGCCCACTCTACCGTGTTGCCATCCTATTTAACTATTAGGCAGAATCTAAGGACTAAAATAATGTGGTATCATTGTATCAATAGATTTAGATACAAAATTTTGCTTTGCTACCAATAAAATTAATTATTAAATTTATGAACTTTTTTAACCTGTACAATATTGAATAGATTAAAAAATTAAAAGTAAAAATAAAATATAGTATTAATTATATATTAAACACAATTATATTTAACTTTTGTTCTTTTCAACAAAAACTTTTTACTTTTAATCTCGTAATCTGTGTAATATTACACAAGTTCAAAAAATTTAAATTTATTTATTCAATCGTTAAATAAGTTAAAGAATAAATTAATAATTAAAATAATTAACGAGACCATATTCATGAACCAAGTGAATATATTTTTTACTCAGATTCCGCCAAAGCGTCAATGGCCACATTTGAGTCCATTTCCATCTGCAATCAGCAATTTGTAAAGACCTTTCGTTTATTAGTAGTCCCTCCAATTGGACAATAGATTTGAGACTAACATTTTTATAGTAAAATTCAAACAAAATATATGAACAATTTTTTTTTTACCAAATAAAATGATTGAGTGAAGTTTACTGCAGTTGTGGATTTTGGTAATAGAAGAGAAATTATTTATTATTATAGGGTGAAGTATAGATAGATATATAAGGCGCCGTTAGAATTTGTATTTTCATTTTTTATTTTTATTTTCTGTTTTCAGTTTGTTTTCTGTTTTCTGAAATTTTATAGAGAAAAAACTGAAAATATTGAAAACATCAGCATTTTCAGTTTTTTCTTTATAAAATTTTAGAAAACAGAAAATGAAAATGCAAACCAAATAACCCCTAAACAACCCATCATTTGAGTGAATTTTGACTTCAAAGTCAAACAATTTTCATGAAAGACTTCAGCAATTCACTTGAGCTACACCTTGGTCATAATTGATCTCCACGCGTAATCCACCAT
Organism: Cyamopsis tetragonoloba; assembly: GCA_037177725.1. NCBI lineage: Eukaryota > Viridiplantae > Streptophyta > Magnoliopsida > Fabales > Fabaceae > Cyamopsis > Cyamopsis tetragonoloba. Next base: position 7,591,107 of record CM074121.1, on the reverse strand, counting down.
CATCAAACTCTCTTTACTCAATTCTATTAGTAAAATTAAAGCTGTCTAGTCTAATTTTAAATTAAGATAATTTGAATTTTTAATCCATATACACCGTATAGAAAAATTTTACATTTCATTTCCTACACAAAAATATGTTTATGTATTATTAATCTCTGAAAGTTCTCTAATATTTTCATTTGCATGGCACCATACCACCTGAAACATAGTATATAGATACACTTAGTACGTACTAGAACATACATCTTAAATGCATGAGATACTTAGAAGAGTTCTTATCAATATTTAATACTCATTTTGTTTCATATATAGTATTATTTAAGGTTTTTACAGATTAAGAAAATAATAATTATGTTATTTTTTTATACAGTATTTTAGAATAAAATATCTTTATTAATTTTTTGAAAATACAATAGGTCAATAAATGAAAATATATACAATTTAACACATACTTAGCTTCTATAATTATTAAGTGAGAGCATGACTGAAAAAACTTAATTAATTATGTTTTGAAAATATAAAACAATAACACTTTCAAAATAAATAAAAAAATCTAAAATAACATAACATATGAAACTAAGAGAATAATTTTTAAGAGGACACCACTATTCAATATTTATCATACACTTTAGTTTAAAAAAAATTGTTTAAACTAAGGTGCAGATGTATAATGAATATACAGATTTGATAATTCTTTTTGTTTGAACTAAGGTATAAGATATAGGATAAATAATAAGGATAATAATTTTCGCATTTTAAGATGATCTACATCACTACATGTGCTTACATATTAAGAAAGTGTCCCGTATGGGTAACAAACATCATAAAAATCTTAATAATCACTTTATTGATAAAATAATATCTTTTAAAATATTGTTCACTTGAAAATAAAATAAAAAAATGTTATTCATATTATGTCACTCATGAGCCCAACTTAAAACTTAAGCTCATTTACTTAATTAAAGAAACGAACTTTAATGTATAATTAACAAGTCAAATATGGCTTATTTTCACTCCAGTAAAAGCTAATGTTGTTTACAATCTAAATGCTTACTATGAAAGCAACTTTAATTTATTAAGCAATAAACATTTATGCCCGTGTCAACACACTCTAATGAAACAAAAACATAAAGTTGTATAAAATGTAAATATAAGGGGAAAATTAATTTGCTAAAAGGGACTAATTCGAACGGCTGGTGCTTGAACTTCTGTTTATCAAGTTTGGGATTCAAAATCTTATTTCATTGAGTAAGTATTTATAAATTTAATCACAAGTTACCTTGATTTTGTTTTCAAATTAAAATGAGTTGGTATTCAAATCAAGGATAAATATGTTCTTATTTTCAAATTAAAACTTACTTTAGTGATTGTTTGAATGAGATATATAGGTCCATTCCATCCACAACAGATCAAACAAAGGGTCCATGTTTAGAGTCAAAGGTCTATGTTGAATTCTTGGGTCTCGTTGATCATCTTGGAAATACAGTTTTTTTTTTTAATTAATCAAATAAATCAAATTAAAATTCAAACTTTGACTATGGTGTCAAGGTGGTGGTGCACTTGGTTGAAAAAGGAGCTTTCTGAACTTACCAAACTATTCAATTCTTCCCCCTTATAATGGTGTCATTCAAAATATCCAAGAATCAAAGAGTCTACCACTAAAAATTGTAGTTACAATGCCTAATAGATTTATTTTGTTATATTTGAGAGAATAAATATAACAAATTTGTGAATCTTAGTTGAAAAATTTATTGTTTTTCTTTTTTATATTTAACATGTTAAACTATTCAAGAGGATTATTCGAACCCATGATAAAAATGGAAGAGATAATGATAAAAGGAAAAAGGAAAATAAAATCTTCTAATCATATATATAATAGAATGATTTGTGTGTGGTATGATTCATTTTTAATCTACTTGCTATTTGTCACAAATGGCAACGAAGTCCATTATGACAGTTATTAAACTATCTAATTTATCTTCTATTAATAAATTAAAAAATAAATAATATAATCTAAATGATTAAACCTAAATTTTTTTCCTTTTCACTTTCAAACAAAGATTAAAATTTTCTTAACCTGCCATCTAGCTAAGAGAAGGAGTTAGTCAAAATAAAATATATAGGTGAGCATGATATCACTTTTATTTTTTTTTAATAAGGCAAAGGGATTATATTACTAGCACCTAGAGGTCCAATGGAAAGTTACAAAGTTCTCAACCAGAGCATCAAATCACATTATATGTCAAATTTAATAAAATACATTTAATAATTTTAAATAAATAATAAATTTTGTCAATTCAATTATTAAATTACGTGATATTATTTTTATGATTATGTATATCAAATTTCTTATAATTTAAATATTTTGTAGCTATATAATCTAATGGTCAGAATTCACAGATTTTTTTTTTTTTTGAATATAAAATTCATTGATATTTTAAATAACAAAGTAAAGTTTCACATAAATTATCAAATATTTTTTAAATTATATCGATATTTAAAAGTTTGATTTACTATACAGAAACCTTCCATTTAATAATTGAATTGATAAAACTTGTTTACATAAAGTTATGAGGATTGACATTTTAGCAAGTTTATATATACAATGAGGTTTATAAACAATGTTTATATAAATTCCTACTAGAATATGAATATTTTCGGTTTGAATAAAATTGAATATTCAAACAATGCTTGTTTATAACTAAACAAAATCGCAGAATATCACTTGCCGTTTTTGGTAAAAGGAGTCAATAAAGACTTGCCAATTTGGTTTGTGTTTTTGGGATTTTGTTGGTAATAACAATGTTTTTTTTTTAAAAAAATTTTAATAACTTGTACTACTAATAACTAATACATTAAAATATGATGTACCGAAAGACAATACGATACATTAAAATATGAGATTTTGGGTGCTCTGCTTGATTTTCCACCTTGCCGTTTGAGACCATGTTTTTTCCTCTTTTCTACTATTCTACTATTCTACTATTCTACTATTCCAACTTTCCACAAATATATATTCATCTCTCTTTCTTCTCTCACGCACAAAGCATCACTTCCTACACAGCCTTTTCAATCTGCTTTCTTTGACTTCTTAAGGGTTTTTTCGTGGTCGAAACAGAGCCACTAGTTTTTGTTCTTGTTTATTTTTTTGCATCCTGGAAATAACTTCATTCAGAGTTGCATGAGCTGCTTTCTCATACCTCTGTTAAAGTTCCTTCCTTTCATATTATTGGTAAGTTCATGTTTTCTCTTTTATCTTAAAAAAAAAATGTTTTTTTTAGGGGTGGTGGTGATTTCTGGTGAGGTTTAAGTTTCTGGGTATGGCAAATGCATTTGATTTGAGTTTTGTGAAACTGAATGCAATGAGTATGTTTATGTAAACTTTCTTAAGGGTATGGATCTGAATTGCTTTTCTTGTTGTTAAAATGGTGAAAATTCATGGGTGCCATACATTTTGAGATGAATTGGGTGTATAGAGCACATGACTCCAAGGAATTTATCAAGTTAAGCATTTTGTCCACTTGCATTTCATTATATTGCTGTGAAAGTTGGTCAATTCACAAAAATTGAAGTAATTTATTGTTCTGTTTTCACTTTTTTGGAATGTAATGGGGACAAGTGTGGGCAGGACTCAGGAGCTTTATTAGGGGTATCACTGTATCAGTTACTCAAATTCTTATTATTTCTACTATTTCTCATTTAATTTGCAACCCAGTGGTGAATATTTGATTTTGACCAGTTTTAAGCACAGCTAAGAGCTACTAATGAAACTAGAAATGGAAATGAAAAATGAGGGGAAAAGGAGAGATTGTTCTGATTGTATTAATTTTTTGTTTGTTTTAACTTTTAGTCATCAATCCATTGCATGTTTAAGTCCACTAAGATTGTTTAAGCCTTATTTTCTTTTGCAGGATTAAAAAGTTGCATAGAAGAGCCAAATTCTGTGAACAGGATGGGGTGTTTCACTGTCTTGAAGATCAAGAAGAAGAAGCCTGATGAAATCATGTACTTAAAACGTTTCAGCCATAACAAGCACGTGCCCGCAGTTCTTCCTGAACCTCAAACTCAGGCTCGTTCGCTGAAATCTGCACCTCCTAGTTTTAGGACCAGAGTGAAACACATTCACCCCATTACAAGTAACCGATCACGGACATTATCCGCTCCATCTGCTCTTGATGCAACAGAAGATGGTTTGGCTTCATATGAGTATGAGGAACAAGAAGAGCTGAAATACCAAGCAGGATTGATGAATGAGCAGCGTTCGTCTAGTCCACGACCTTTACCTCTTCCATGTCCTCAGGATGCTGGTGCATTGAAGGCTAATGGAAGCTTTAAGTCAGGGACAGCTACTGGTCCTCTATATGCTTATGGACCTTTGCCTCTTCCGCCTACTGGGTCAATTCGAAACTTTTCATATGAGGAAATTGCTTCTGCTTGCCACGATTTCTCTTCGGATCGATGCATGTCTGAATGTCTTTCTTCCACCATGTATAGAGCTTCCTTTGTTGATGATGCTTCAAGTACAAAGAAGTTTGAAGCCACTGTTACCCGTCTTCACCCTTCGACTCAGGTACTTTTCTCCTTACTGCATTACTTCCATCCCTTGGTATCCTCTTAGTGTGTATTTCGTTTGAAGTTTGGATGGGATAAACTTAGTTACATAGATCTATTTCAACACAACCAAAAATAACTTTCACGTTCTGGATTGATGTTTGACTTGATTTGATGTGAATCCAAACATATACTTAGTTAATGCTGATTGGTGATCCTAGTAGTTTATACTTCCCGATACATGCAGAAGAGAAATTAGGAGTTTAAAACAGGCATCAAAGAGGCTAGGTTTGTCAATTGGTATCATCAATCATGTGATTGGCTATTATGCTGCTGATTCTAACCTTGTTTTTCATGCTGTCCTCCTTGCTTTGTTACATCTCCATGCATATTTCAATGCTTTCTTACCATTTTGAATCCAATGCTGAGAGTTGTTGTGAATTGCATTGTTGTTGGTTCAAACATAATTATGAATTATTGTTAAACTTTCATTGAGAGGTTCATGATTTTTCTTCCTTTGCACAAAAAAAAAATAAAAATAAAAATAAAAAGAAGAAGAAGAAGATGAAAGCAGTTGAGAACTTTCTGACCTGGTCTAAATTTATGCTGTCTTTTTTCAGGGCTTGAAGGAATTCATAAATGAGGTTAATACTCTTGCATCTTTGCAACATCCAAACCTTTGTAAACTGCTTGGATTTCATGCACGCGAAGACTCTGAACCAAGGATGTTGGTTTATGAGAGGCTATGCCACGGAAGCTTGGATCGCCTATTGTTTGGGAGATCGGGTGGTCCATCAATTGATTGGAACACAAGAATGAAAATCGCCATATGTGCAGCACAGGGTCTTACATTCTTGCATGAAGAAGGGCCTTTCCAGGTAATGAACTTTCTATTTTCAACTTTATTTGGTCACATGGTGTAAATTATATGTCAGAATATTCAGAAGTCTGGTCATGTTTACCTTTCTTCTTTTTCTTTTTTCTTTTTTTTTTTTTTATTTAAAAAATTTACATGTGGTTGAACATTTATAGGATGAGTACATATTTACTATGCTCCTTTAGTACATTAGATTTCAATTAAGGGGTTGGTTTCTATCTTTGCTGATATACATCTTTACTCTTGCAGGCAATGTATTATGAATTTTCAGCAGCCAACATACAGATTGACAAAGATTTCAGCGCAAAGCTTTCGGGATATGGTTGTGTTGGTCATATTCCTGAGGACGAGATTTCTAGCAGTTCATCTGTAAGTTGTATGACTGCATTCCGTGTTATTATAAAATATTTATCTTAGTTTCTTTTTACCTTTGCGTCTACTTATTTGGCATCTAAATCTATCCCATAACTTTTGTTTGTTATTCATTCTGTTCATGAATTTATTATTATGCAGGCTGTTGGAAACCTGTCAGTGGAGACACTAGAAAGAGGAATGCTGACTCCAAAGAGCAATGTATGGAGTTTTGGAATTATTCTTCTTGAGCTACTTACTGGCAGAAAGAATCTTGATAGCCATCACCCTAAGGAAGATAGAAACTTAGTCAAGTGGAGCCGGCCTTTCCTGGCTGACGATTGCCGATTGTCGTTGATCATGGATCCTCAACTTAAAGGTCGCTTTCCTCCCAAAGCAGCAAGAACAGTGGCCGACATTGCACAAAGATGCCTCCAAAAAGATCCATCAGAAAGACCTACCATGAGAACTGTTGTAGAGAATCTCAAAATGATACAGGACATGAGATACCCTTGTTGGTTCCCACTTCAAGAGCCAGCAGCAATTTTCGCTAAACAAGTTTCAAGATCACCAAGTCTTAATGGTATCATATGTCATGCACCTAGGTCGAGTTTCTCTCCGTCACCACCATCAGTTGCCAGACCATCTGGTTCATCATCTCCAAGCTGGTCTGGTGCACGCGCCGTGCTTCCTGCTCATGCTTGTTCCTTCATAATCTCTGTGGAGGAACTTAATGGGCATGAAAGCAGGAGGTCATCATCCTCCATATGTAGGAGAGCTAGTGTTGAAGGATATTAACTGTCTATAATGTTCTTTTTTAAGTTTATTTATTATCATCAAAGTTTTTGGTGATTCAACACAAGTTTACAGGAGATAAAGAGTTCTTCCACCTTTCCATCTCTCAGTATGATGCTTGAGATGATGTTCTTTTGTATATAGTGTAAAGGTTGGTCATACTGGGTTCAATTACCCTGTTATATGAAAATTTATATGGTCTAAAACACTTTGCTCCTTTCTCCATTCAAGATCCCACTCCACTCTAACCAAATACATGGATAAGAAATAAGATGAAGATACTTGGAAATTGTTTAGTAAGGGGCCTAGTCTGTACTGTAAAATTGGAATTTGACAAGATAAGGGTATCCCTGACATTTTCTACATCAGGGTGCAAGGAACCAGAACGTATTTTGTAGTTGGGATTTTATTTTTCCGCAGTAGGAATAAGAAAAGTTTGGTATACGAAATCACTATAGAATAGAATAAAATTTTGAATTAATTGAAAAAGCCCATGATAATAGAAGTTTTAAAAAAATATATATGACGGTTCTACACGTGCAAATATTGGACTGGAAAAGGTTGAGCAAATAAAAATAAGGGTTAAATGTTTTTTATTCCTAAACTTAAATTTACTTTTAATTCCTGCGTCTGAAGTTTAAAATGTCGGTTTTTACTTCTTGAACTTTGAAAAAGTTTTTGAACTTTGAAAAAGTTTACTTTTATTTCTTCCATACATTTTTGGTGATTTGATAAACTGAGGGCCTTTATCAATTTCACGTGTCAATAGATCAGATTGTCACGCCACAAAAAAAAATGTACGTGAAGGATTAAAAATGAACTTTTTCAAAGTTTAAGACTAAAAAATGACATTTTAAAGTTCAGGGACTAAAAGTAAATTTTCGCAAAATTTCTGGGACCAAAAACATATTTTATCCCTGAAAATAATAATCAATTTCAAGTCATTTGGAAGCAAGAGATTAGAAGAATAGGATCGGGTAGTTTTAAGTTAAAATTTTCAACCAACACTTGTTGAAGTGAAATAGTATAGGTGTTTAATTAACAGATCAAGTAACAAATTTCTCGTTTTCTTTTTCACTTTGAAAATTCTGAAATGAAAAAAAAAGAAGATTCTTCTTTCTTCTAAAGACTGCCATGCAAAGGTATATTACAGAAGATGGATTAATAAAAAAAATCAGAAAATTATGCAATTCTAACAATTCCATGATAAAAATTACTCGGATAAAAAATAACCACGACTAGCAAAGAACCACCGAATCCCACACATCAAACTTAAAAAGAAGACAAATCATCAAATAATCAAAACCATTGAACTCTTTCCTTCAACTCTTGTCTGATGTCTCACTTAGATTACAACCAGAAGCACAAGCTTCATATGAAGCTTATTAAGTTTGTGGGGGAAAATTCACAAAGGGCACAAAAATACAACGCAAAAACAATATAGACATCACAATGAACAACCTATAATTTTATAACTTATACAAGGTATCGTGTAGCTTATAAAAAAAAAGTTTCATGTAAAATTATTTCAGGGTAAAAAATATGAAAAGAAAATGGAAGTGGCAGGACTTCAAGAGATTGAGTTGTTCTGTTCTTTATCTTGCCCACTGTTCTCTTCTGGACTGCTTTCCTGCTCCTGAACAACAGAAGCAGTGCAGCAATCCTCATCATGTCTCCCCTCACTCTCATTGGCTGTCTGTGCCGCCGTATTTGAAGCCGAATTGGTTTGGTGCTCTGATATTAAGCTAGTAAGACCATTTTGCTTCAGGTAGGTCGCCAGTGGGAGATTTGCTTCTTCAAGAAGACTCATCATACTCGCACTGTTTTGCCCAGCTTGCGTGTCTTCTCGATCAGGTTGGCAATTCAAGTCTAACTGTCCCTTCGCGGCTTCGGCCACATGGTCTTGACTCCTTGAATCCAACTCACTTTGCACCCTTGCTTCATTCTCCGAACCATCAACTGAAGTTAGGTGCCGAGAGGTGCTGTCTACTTCTGATTCATCCTTGCTCCGCCATGATAGCTGATTTCTCTGAGCAATCTCTGCTTCACGTTCAGATTGGCGCTTCTTCTTTCGCATCATCAGGGTTTTAAACCGACGTTTAACTGTCATGCATACATTGCAGGTGCATGTAGGTTTGTGTTTGCCCTTCCCACTTGGTGGCTGGATACAGACAATGCAGGAGCAACCGGGTCTATGTCGAGGGTGCTTCGTAGTGGTGACGACTGGTTCCTTTCCTGAGTCACTTGCATCGTCTCCTAGTATTGCAGCATTTGCCAAAGCATCTAGTCCAGACGATTCACGTTCCAAGCCCGGTCTGTGGCTTGCTGCAAGTCTCTGTTTATTGAATTCTATTCCAAAATAATGGATTTAAGTATATTGTATATGAATTATTTGTTGACACAAGAAACATGTTACCATGAATTTAAAATGTTCATAGAATCATCCTTGATCATGCAAACATAATTTGGGATTACAGATTTGTTAATTTCTTTAACACAGATAATTTGATCAAAAAGGGAAAGCACAAAGTAGCAAGATAAGATTGTTTAATACTAGCAACGACTGTATGGTGGCAACTTCTTAGAATCAATCATTATTTTCTAGCTCATTTTTGTCATCTTACTGGCTACAAAATGTCAGTTCTTTCAAGTGGCAGCTCAATATCAGTTGTGCAGTTTTAAGATGTTACTACAGTCAGAAGTCACTATATAAAATCCTTAGTATGTTTATGAGTTATAATTGGTATGGCAACAAATAAAATTCAATACTTCAATGTTTTCAACCAACCCGTGCGTATCCTGAATTTGCCGTACCAATTGTAGGATCTTCAATTCTTCTAAATATTATATACTCAACAGTTTTTCATTCCCATGCCAAAATGCCAAATAGATTCAAAACTATTATATTCAGTACTGACATAATGCATTAATACTCGGGCATTAAAAAAATTCAGATATCCCTGTTAACATTTGTATGGATGGGCGTGTATAATGAAGTTTCCTTTTTGGACTTTGGATTATGGACTATAACTTATGGGCTAAATATGTAAACAAGATACTGAAGAGGCTTTGACATTTTTCGGCCGAGTGTGAGTGTAACCATGTTTTTTAGAGACAAAATCACAAAAAGAGAAAGTCGTTAATTAAAAATCACTTCTCAACAATAGCGTCTGATCCCAATTTGTACAGGAAACCCATTTGAGAGCTAAGATCAACCAATATCCCTAAGAAAACCAGTCAACCAAAATACCATTCAAAACTTAAAATTTACAACATGCATCTTTAACAAGTCACAAATACAAGTTTGTCGATCAAAGGAAACCCTAAGTAGTATGTCTAGGAATGCAGATATGTTTTACTACAATTTTGTAACAACCAACAATAAAAATGCTGTCAGAAAAGCATGGCTTAATTAGTAAACTTTTGCTGTTGAAACAATTTCTACCAGTATGTAATGGTCAGAAGTAAGAAGAAACAGAGAAATACCTTTGTTCAGTCTTAAAAGATTATCCAGTTCCCTTGGGTTCAGTTCATTGGGAGCAGAACATGAACACCTGTTGACAACATTGCAGAAGCATAAAGGTCTTATTAAGAACAAATTTTGTTAATAGCGAAATTGTACCAGAAAGACTTCCTCTCACCTGCTCTGATCCCATAAGTTCTCTGCACATGTCCACTTGGGGGGAATAAGTACATCAACTGGCAACTTCCGCCATTTTGAGCAACTATCACACTGTGTCCACTGCTCATTTATCCTGTGGTCCAATCATAATCCAAATTGAAAATACTCAATTGAAATCTATACGCTTTCCTTTGGTACAGCTTGTAAAAGAAATGATAAAATTCAACAAAATTATGAAATAAAATAGGAGGAAGGTAACAGAGTAAAAACTTGACACATAAATATAGGAAAAAACACACACACACACACACAAACACTTACCCAGTTGATCGGACTACGAATATGCTCCTCTTTCCAAAGACAGGAGGTTCCTGCACAAAATGAAGCAAGTCAACTCCTGTGCAAGATCATAAACTGGTTGCATAATAAAATTTAGTCTTATTTACTTAATCACTGGGTAAAAACTTCACTTCAGAGTTTAAGTCCAAGAAATCAATTTCATATACTCTGCTTTAAACATAAATCTTAGCACTACCATGTGTGAAGCAGAAGCAGAGCCGAGACACTAAAATTTGCAGCCCTACTGGTCAGTGTACTGGCATACACTGAAGCAGGTAAAATCCATTCGAATAAGAGTTAGTAATTACAATGATCACCTAACCTGAGGTTTGAGAAACCTTGCCTTCATCCCTTCTTGTTTCAAAATTACACAGGCATCCACTGCCTGTGTTTCCACTATAGATACACAGACTTAAAGCTAGACAAATTTTTGTATAACATGAAACTAGAGGGGTGTTTTAATAAGTTCTGAAAATTCCAAGCCTTAGGGGAGTTCAACTACTGATGAATAATGTATACTAACTGAACCACTCATATCTGAAAAGTTCCTACTTTTTAGAATCCATATTTTCTTCTTTAGATTCAAACAAACCTAGATGGAAACAAATTTTAATATCAGATGAATTCATAAAGAAACTCATTAGAAAATAGAAATAATGAAAGGCACATATTTTTTTGGGTCAAAGTTGTCTGAGTTGAACTAACACCAAAAGAATCAACTTAACTACATTACACGTATTTGGGTGTGTAGGGTGAATTCCCAAAAGGAAAAAGACTGCTTATAAATAGTTTACTTACGTCATATTCTTCAAATGCATGATCCTCAATCATGACAATGCTTGGCTTAACTGTTGGAGGTGGACGCAGCAAATCCTGAGCCTCTTCCCAAGTAAGTTTCAGTTCTAATGCATCCTGGCTATCAATAAGCAATCTCTTACTTTTTGACCCAATATTCCGAGTTTTCTTCTTCTCAGGAACAAGGACAGGTGGCAAAGGTAGCCCCTCTCTTTTTCTGCTTTCGGGCATGTCAATGTTATGCCAATTCATGTCACCACCAGCTGAGTTCCATTTTTGAGATAGCGCATTTAGGTGGGTTTCTGAACATCCCTTTTGAGACTGAAGAAGGCCAGAGTAACCACTTAATATAGGTAGATTCTCATAAACACTAGAATTGGAAGTTTCACTTGAATGAGAACCATTGGGCATATTAGACGGAAGAGTTTCCTGCTTAACAGGCAATTAAATATCAATTCTAAAATTTTGAATTTGCTATATAAGTAAAAGTGGCTATTACCTGTAATGCAGCAGAGTTTGTTGCCTTCCTGAAACCCATTATAAGTTTTCCCTCAGGGTCCATTCGACTAAATGTTACTGCAGCATATTCAGAACAAAATTTAAACACTTTCGGTAACCGAATTTGAAGATGAAACAAAAGATATAAAAAGACTAAAACAACTTCATCTATAAATAGAAACTTAGAAATGGTACAGAAATCAATTGCTTTCACTGAAGAGAAACAGAATAGAATATATCCCAAGAAACAAGAGCAATATTGAGCTTAATGCCATTGATACTTTGTCCAAAGAATAAGAAAACAGCAAAAATTGAACAGAGTTCATAAAATTTGACAAAAGATAAAGAAAAGAAAACAATAGACCATTTGTAATCAGTATCCTAGAACATCGCCTTCTAGATATGATGGTTGATGAGTTAACAACTTGAGCCGGAAATTTCCGGAGATGCTGATGAATGTTCTCATGAAAAATGACAATTACAAAATTAAAGTTTCCATGTAATGGACCATTTAACAAACTATGTGATTCTCAGTAAAATATACCAGTATCTCCAGCTTGCAATTGCATAGACTGAATGCAGGGTGTTACACCTTCTAAAACATACATCCTGCTATTGTTATTCGGCCAAAATCTAAACTGGAACAACCATTCTTTTCCTTTCACATCTTGGATTCGTAGAGGAAGGCCCTCTGGTTGAGAGATAGGAGGGAAATATGCCTGCACAATGCAGACTCTTTCAGTTCAACAAGTTAGGACTCATCAGGAAAAATAACCTCTTGGAATTATTATTGGTTTATACAAAAAGGACAACATTATATGTCAGTTCCACAGCTGAGTTTAGAAAAATTACTTCGGCACATGCTTTTGGTAAAACCAAGCGACCAATTCGACCAGCGTCACTTGCACTAAGCATCTTTTCAAAGAGTGGCACGATGGTGGAATTTGAACTTGAACATATCATGAATCATGGTTAAGGAAATACTTTCTAAGGTAAGAGAGTAATTAATGAAATAATAACAAGTTTATCACCCTTCTTAAATATCCTGCTAATAAATAAAAACTTATGGAACTAATTTACAATGCAGGATACTCTCCTGATATTTGCTGCAACTCTTGATCTGTAATCCTAGGCCAATAGCGTGGAAGCAACTGATTCCTTCCCCGTCCTTCAGCAGGAGGCCTTGCTACACGAATCTGAGAAACCATGCCTGCATTTGCTTCTAAGCCTGCAGCAAGTGTTGACCTCGGGGGCTTAGGTAAAAGATGGCGAGACCTAGACCCCAATAGAAGTGGAGGTGATGTTTTACTTTGTTCCCTTTCATCAATAACGGAACTATGAAAGGGATTTGAATTTCCTAAAGGAGCAGCAAGGGTCATACTCAAATTTGTCTGTGCCAATGATTCATATATATCTTGCATTTCTGTGTCTGCCTTACAGTTCTCTGCTTTGGAGGTCCTAGATGACCCATTAGACTCACAATGTAATTGTGATATCAAAGTGCTTCCAAGTTCTCTAACAGGAGGCAAAACTTCTTCCAGTTTTACTTCTTTAGAAGACCCATCTGTTTCAAAATTAGGAGGTTTCAGCCAGCACCTAAGACCATCCTTCTCTGCATAATTCCCTACTTGCATACCCCTCACATTTAATTGGTCAGCCAGAGATGTGCTCTGCTGTGCACCGACATTTTTAATATTTGATGTCCCATATCCATTATGCTTTTCATTACTTTCAATCTGTCAAATGATCAATGCCAATTTCGAGAACATACAGTTAGACTTGAAATTTCAAGAATCAACAGAAAATAACCCTATGCGGCTATGCCTAAGCAACAACCTATAAATGGAGGAACATATTTGAATTCCAGTGCTCACACACTACAAGTCTTTTGTTTAACCTAGATCATAGAGCATTCAATTGACCTCTAAACACTCATTAATAATTAACATACCAACCTTATGAGATACAAGAATCAGTGAAAATTAACCTGAAAATTAAGACCTGCTACTGAACATAATAAATACTAATCTATTTGAGAAATTTGTGAAAGATCAATAAAAGTAACTCTGTTTCTATAGTGGTGAACATAAATGATTAGCAAATTAAGTGAAATGATGAAGTTTTCTTACAGGTTTAAGTCCTGAATTATTTGCACAGTGTATACAGCTTACACCACCAGTATCTAGTAATTCAAGCTGAGACATAGAAGCAATGCATCCACAATGGAGACGCTGCAAATAACAGAACATGTAGGATCATTGGGCTCAGCATAGCACATGGAAATACCAAAATTGGGGAAAGAAAGTTATGTCAGCGTATACACTATAGGCATGTAGCAAGATACAAATATAGCTATTGAAATCTACCTTCCCACACGAAGTGCACTCTCTCCAGCCTGAATCGTTCAAGTGGAACATATCACAATACATTGATTGCTCATAAGCAGAACTGAAGTAAAGAAAACTAAAGTAAGAATCTTAGCATGAAGTTATAAAATATTGGTAAAGTCCAATTTCAATTAAATAACTAAGGTTTGCAGACTTATTGATCAAAGTAAATGAATAATCCATAAGATGCTTTATCTCGAGGATGTTGTTTACAAATTTCAGTGAAAGCATGGGTATTCATGTCAATAATATGTTATGGAATTATTGTCATCCTATGTTCATTCTGTGTTTCCAAACCCGTTAACCAGATAAAGATTTTAGTTCAACAACAAAAATGTTTGTGGCAATGAAATTTTAGCCAGAAGAATGCCTTTGTTTTTTAGGTGAATGGCCAGAAGAATGCCTTGTTCCAGTGTATCTTGCACAAGTTTCACAATCTTTCAAACTGTTTATGTAATTTTTTGGTTTTTCTTTTTCTTTTGTTATTTTTCTGTTCCCATTTTTCGGGAAACCTTATACTACTTTGCATTTATTAGCAATATATTTTTTGGACATTCTTTCCAAGAAATAGGAAAATTGTAAAACATGAATATGGGCCACTGACATTTTAAATTGTGGTCCGCGGCCACAATTACAGTTAAGCAAACCAGTTTCACCAACAATATGATCAACAATAAATTGCGTATATTTTTTTAACAAAAGAAAAAGGAGTGTTTTTTATAACCAAATTTAAAAAATCGCTGGTAAGAAAATTAAAAAAAAAAAAGAGTAACAAAAGAATTTAAGAAAGAATGAAATTAACAACTTCAAAGTAAATAAAAACAAAAAAAAAAAAAACCAAAACCACAAACAATTGATAATAAGAAAGGCATAAATCACATGTTACTCATTAATTCTTAATCCACTGTTCGGTCCGTACAATCTCATCTCAATTGACACGTATTAATTCCAACTCACGCGTATCAATTTGAAATCTAGAGTATCATTACCCGCACTTATCACATAGATCGGCGAATTCGCCGGATCGCAGGGCCCAACCTTTGCGCCACCTAATCGATGTTATGGTGGCGCACACCGCGTTCATGCAACGCCTTGACTCCATTTTCAACCTCAATTCCACAAGTCCACTTCACTGCATCATAAAAAATCCAAAAAAATTAAAACAGAAAACCCTAACATGCACCTCACCGACTCGTCCGAAACAGAACGCAAAACACAGATGCGGGAAAGCGTCCATACCGAAATTAAGCTGAAGAGCGAAGCTCGAGTCAAAACTCGGCGTCACCGGAAGTTCGCGAGGAGCAGTTCCACTTGCCGGCGGTGTCTACGAAGAGAAGGCGCCGCAAGTGCTCTGGTTTCGGTTTCGCATTCGCGCAACAGAGCGATGAAGGTAGTCTGGATCGGAAGGTTGTTGGAATTTGAACGGAGGAGCAGAACCGGACGGAGATTTGAATCGGCGGTGACCCGAGAGAGAAGAAGAGAGAGTGGAACAGAGAGAGAGAAAGAAGGCGTGTGCATGCAGTATAAGAAAGAAGAAAGAGAGAGGCACCAAAATGCATGCACGATGATTATACTTCAAGACTCGGCCAACTCCCCCACTTGCTTCCCTTTATTTTTTTAATATTCATAATAATTATTACTATTATCTTTTTTTAAGGTACCTTGTTATCATTACAGTTATTGTAATTATTATTGTTATTTTGATTTTTTTTTATTTTTTATGGATGTTTGATGTTTCGGTCTTTTAAGAGAAATGTGTATAAAAGCCTTCTAGAATATTTTTTTTTGTCATTAATTGTAATTTGGATGTTTTTAGGATGAAGGTCAAACGATTTTTCTACTTCTCAAGTGAAGATGTCGAAACAGATAGGCAGAAAGCAAATAAGATATATAAAAAATAGGGTTAAAAACAAATAAATCTTGTGAACTTTAGTTTAGTATATTTAGGTGTAATTATTTTTAAAATGTATATTTTAATCATTATACTTTTTTAATTATATATAGGCATAAAGTCACATTTTGCGAAAAATTTAATCGTTACTAATTCTAATGAAAAACTGTTATTAAATATGACTTTTATATTTAAGTGCACATTTCAAAAAGTTCAAGGGACCAAAATGCTCACTTTAAAAGTTATTGTACCTAAGTGCACATATATTAAAGTTCAAGAGATTTATTTATTTTTTAACCCTAAAAAATAATATGATAGAAAAAAACGATGTGAAAATAAAATTAAAGAAAAAGACGTGAGAAAATTTATAAATTATTAAGAGTTGTTTTGTTTGAAATTGATTAAGAGCGTTTTTAGATTAACTGTAAAAATTAAATTATTTCGAGAATCAATTATAATATAATTAATTTTTATTTGGGTATGTTGCTGAAAAATGATTTTAAAAATAATTTTTTATGTTTTGATGGTATAAAAATTGCATTTTATAATAGAAATTTAAATGATAGAAGAAAAAGAAAGTAGACTAAAATATTTTTTTTTTCAATAAGCTCCAAATTAATGCATATTTAAAAAAAGTTTTTTATAGTTATAACAAAAAAATCAAAAACTTTAATTGATTTTCCCCTTTTTTCCCAAATACATACTTTTAGCTTTTTAACTGCCTTTTTCAAGAAGCTTTGAAAATAATATTTTCCAAACATTCTCTAAATTTCAAGGGTTATATACATGACTCTTCAATTGAAATGATGCGACTCTTAAATAAAAAGACATCACTTAGAATAATACGACTCTTCATAAATAGACACGTGTCTATAAATAGATCGTCCACTCAATGCACGATCAAGCGAATGAAGTTTATGATGTTCATAATATTCATGACGTCCCTAAAAAGTTAATCGTGGAAGAGAGACACGTGATGAAACACCCAGATTCTTCAAAGTATCTTCGAATTCATTTGCTAATGCCTTTGGTGCACAAGAAATATATACAAAATATCACTTTGTAAAAATCATTGTTATTACAACTTGAGTTTTGAAAGTGCGAAACATATACTCCAGAAATATTCATTGTATCTAGGAAAGGAAATAGCCCAGACAATCCGTCAGGGGCTTAAGCCTAGCCTAAGCCCAGCCAAGAGTCACTCCTTGCCTATGCCTCATTGCTTCGACGATACTCTCCACCTCATTAGCACCCAGGATGTCATAGTTTACATGTGTGGAGGAATTTTTTTCTTCTTCCAATAGTGGCATTAAAGCCGATAGTTGTGTTATCCGGCTCATAGGAGTATTGAAGTGCAGAGGCAAAGATGGTGGATCCATGTGGGATCCATCGAAAGTCTCAGTAATGGAGGTTCAATGACTTATCTCGTTGATGGTTATTAATGATAGTACGTACAACTGTAAATACAAGTAAGTGTTACCACCAAATACTCCTATAAAAAGCTAAGTTGTTTGAGTAGTAGAGCACCTAAGATGGAAGAGTAACATTGATAATGAAGATTTAAAAATTCTAGTTATAGGAGGGATTGTTAGGATAGCGATTATAATTTAAAATGGATATATTGAATATATTTAATGAAAAACAATGACTGATTTATTGAAAGATTTGGTTCAATGAAAAAAAAATTATGAAGTTATCTCATGAACTAAGTGAAATAAGGTGATTGTTTAAGGAGTCTTAAAAATATGGAAGAATTAATTCTATTGTGACACACACTTTTATATAAAGAAATCTTGTGAAAAGAAAAAGTCATGCAGAGCTCTACATTTTATTTATCTTTATATATTAGTTATTACTATTTTTTGGTATAAATTTAATTTAAGCATCTATTATATTTTTGGGTATTTTTGGGTGACCTAAAGGTATCTCTCAATAAATAACTGAAGATTAATCTCTTCGAGGTGTAGGATCACTAGAGTAGACTTTGTTTCTCTCAAAAAGCCTTTTTTATATACATCGTCAGAATTCGAACCAATGCCATAATGTTTAAAGGACCAAACTATTTACTAACTCTACCTAACTTTGTTGGTTTAAGCATCTATTATATATAGGTGGTTTCTCAGGTGTTCCCTCAAAATAAGGAACAAATTTGTTCCTCCATGTTATTCCTCTTATTGATTGACATGTGTTTAACTTGTCTACGTCATCTAATTGAAGCTAATTTTTAAATATTGCAAACAAACCCCTAACATTAAAATAACATTTTTTTGAATTAAACACAATTTTAAAATATTGCAAACTCCATTAATCTATTTTCTTCCGACTCACATACCCAAACTACCCTCCCTCCAAATATCAAATTCAATTTTCTATCTTTTTTTATATAATATTTTATCTATTTAATTTTTATAATTATTTGTTTTAATATATATATATATATATATATTCTTGTATATTTAATTTGTATATCATTTTATGTTATTTTTGTTATATACTAAATTAATTATAAATTTTAATTTTTTTTACTAATTCCAGAAAAAATTAGTCATTGTATATTATTATCTATTTTTCTGTTTTCTTATTTTTAATTAATCCAAACAAAGGAATAAAATTATGTAATTTTTTTTCTATATTTCTATCCAACTAAATAACACTTCATTTCTTTTTTATTTTAACTCTTCCACCCTTCTTTAATTTCTTACTCTCTTTCCTATTTCTTCACTTAGTCAAGCAAAATGTGAAAGGGTATTTTAAATACTCTTTATATTAGATTTTTTTTTTTAATTTAAGTTAAGTCATATTTTATATCTTGTATATATCTCAACTTTCAAAAATTGAAAAAAGAAAAATAAATTTGGTTAAAAAAAATACAAACTTAATAAATGTATTTAGAAAAATTTATAGTATTCAAACTTTAAAACCAACAAATTCCGGCACAGATAGCTGGGTCCTTTAAATCTCTACCCCTCTAGGGGATTAATTTTCGGCTATCGGCTGGGGGATACCCTTGGTTCAACAAAAAAAAAAGTATTCAGACTTTAAATGAAATAAAATTATATTTTTATTTAGAGATAACTTATATTATTTAGATTTTAAATAAAAAAGTTATTTTAAAGTCATTATTTGAATAAAACTTAAAGTTTAACAGGTTAACCCCTTTAATAAGGAAAAATATTGAATGATAAAACTTATTTATAGAATTAAGTATTGTAATTAAAAGAAAAAAATAAAAATGATAAAGCAATTCACATACCGAAATTAAAAAAAAAATTCTTTTATGAATGTATATATTGCTTATAAAATAATCTTATTGATTCTCGTAACAATTGTTTCAGAATAAGTTTTTCAAAATTAAAATTAATAAAGCTCACTTAATTAATGCCAATAATGTCTGAAAAATATTAAATAGATTTGACTTTATTTTATCTAACATTATGAAAAAAAAAGTTAAACGAAAATTGACTTCACTAGTTTTATACTACAAATAATTTTGTATCTCTAAAGATGAAAAAAATGAAATTTCAATAAATTTAATAAATTATTTTCATTATGAAAAAAATCAATTTTTAACTTTGCTTTAAGTCTCTATAAGTATTGACTCGCCTATTAGGCCACAAGCAATTCATGTCTCACGAGATACTTTTTTTCAAATGGAGGTTACAGAAGCACGCTACTTATGTAAATTTATTTTATTTAAATTCAAAATAATATAAGTTTTTCTAAATACATTTATTAAGTTTGTATTTTTTTTACTAACTTTTTTTTGTCTTTTTTTTTTAAAGTTGAGATATATATAAGATATAAAATATGAGTTAACAACATTAAAATAAAAAAATATCCAATAGAAAAGAGTATTTAAAATACTATTTCATATTTCGTTTGACCGAGTGAAGAAATAGAAAAGAAAGAAAGAAGAAAGAGAGTAAGAAATTAAAGAAGAGAGGAAGAGTTAAAACAACAAAGAAATGAAGTGCTATTTAGTCAGAGAGAAATATAGAAGAAAGAAATTATGTATTTTATTTCTTTGTTAGGATTAATTAAAAATAAGAAATGAGAGAAATAGATAATAATATAAAATGACTAAGTTTATCTTGAACTAGTAAAAAATTTAAATTTACAATTAATTTAGTCTATAAAAAAAAATGATATACTAATTAAATAGTATAAATTAATTCAAATAGAGAAGAATATATATATTTTAAAATAAATATTTATAAGAATTAAATAGAGAAAATATTTTGTAAAAAAATAGATAGAAAATTGATTTGATTTGATATTTGGAGGGAGAGTAACTTGGGTAAGATATAGTCGAGAGAAAAGAGATTAATGAAATTTGCTATAATTTAAAATATGTGTTTAAATTTCAAAAAATATTGTTTTAATATTAGGGGTTTGTTTGCAATATATAAAAATTAACATCAATTAGATGATGTGGACAACTTAAACACATGTCAATCAATAAAAGGAATAACATGAAGGAACAAATTTGTTCCTTATTTTGAGGGAACACCGGAGAAACCGCCTTATATACATACTAATTAATTCAAACATGGGTGATCTTTAAATTTGAATGATAATGACTTTTTTTTAATAAATAAATATGTGAAATCAAATTAAAAACTTTCTTGTGTTTTGTAAGGCCAGCATAGCTGACAAGAATATGTGTGTGTGAGTCTGTGGTACAGGATTCGTTCTTAGTATTGTTAAATTTTCTTGCAAACCAAAAAAAAATTTCTTGTACATATTTTCTAATCATACAAGTTTAATACGTTTTTATTAAGTCAAACTTAATTAAGTTAAAAGATAATGCCTTGTTAATAATAATACTGTTATTAAAAGGTTAGCAGTGGAGTAACACTCTCTCCGTCCCTATATATAAGACCCTCTCCAAAAAAACATAAGGATTAAGAAAATTAATAAATATAGAAAAAGTCATAAATTTGTCTAGTAATTTGAGTTTATTTCCCTACTTACCCTTCAATTATTAAAACCAATAGAATTATTCTCTTTCAACTCAATTAGTCTTATCCAATTATTATAAGAGAGAGAATTTCTCTCTCATCAACTTATTATATTTATTGGCTTTGAACCACACAAAAGTGGTTGAGTAAATAGGAATAATTTAGTAAAAAAAACTAATTTTTTAAGCTAAAAGCTAGAAATATGAGCTTTTTGAAAAAAAAACTGGCTTAATTTATGGACCCATCGTAATTAATACACAAATATTCTATTTAATACTTGAAATCTTAAATATATTTTCCTTTTCTCTTTATAAAAATAATAATTTGCTAAAACCTTCAAAAAAATCTTGTTCTCATTTATCAATTATTCATTTTACTTTAATATTTATCAATTTTATTGTTATTTAAAATTTTACATATTTAAAAAATTTTAATGTTAAATTATTATTTTGATAAATTTATATTGTGTTTATTTTTTTTAAAACAGTTAAAATATTGAGTTTTATAAAAAAATAATTTTTTATTGCAACTTTCATTTTAAAAATTTCGTATGGATAATTTATTTCTTTATATTAAGAAAATGTGACAGTTAGTCATAAAACTTGATAAAGTTGATACACAATACTTTTATCAAATAAATATAATTTTTTACGCATAAATAACTTATAAAATATAAAATAATAAAACTGTTAAACAATTTTAATTTTTTTAAAGTTTTAATTTTTAACTTTTACTCAAAAATCGTTTATAAGTCTAAATAAGCCTAGTCAAATGAAGTTTTACATAAAGTAATTCATTTTGAATTTATTTTTTAATTGAGCAGTCATTATGACGTCATACTTGTGTCATAAGATAACAAAAAAGGAAGTGAAAGTGGCGCAAATAAGAATGAAGACTAGGAATAACGTGATCACGTCGACAGCTGAAGGAAAGATACATCACAGGACAATCACTTATCTAATCGTCTCTTTTTTTTTTTTTTTCAATATCAAGACAATTTTATCAAAATAATATTATTTTAAATTTTTTTTATTAAATTGGATTAGTATAAAATAATTTTTAAAATAATATATTTTAATAAAATTACTCACTTATTTAAGTTCGTAATGAGTAATGTGTGTTGTTATGAACTGTTTTATTTCAGATATAATTTTTTATGTTAGTCCTTTAAATTTTAGAGGCAATCATTTTAATTTTTTATTATTTAAAAATTTTAAAATAAAAAATATTCTCTTATACTTGAAAAATTAAATTTAAGTTTAGTTTCTAAATCATTATGTATTATATTTTAATGAAAAATACTAAATTCTCTTATTCTCTTTTTGATAAGTGTCTTTTATCTTCTACTAAACATTTATTTTTTTGGAAGATAGATGACACTTGTCAAAATTAAGTGAGTAAGAGAATTTTACTAAGCATTTATTTTTTTGGAAGATAGATGACACTCGTCAAAATTAAGTGAGTAAGAGAATTTATCGAAGGATTTAATAGAAAGTTAGCATTACTCTATTTTAATAGAGTAAAATGGTCTACTAAATTTGTTCATTATAACACTTAATAATTCTTTAAAAATTCTGTAAAAAATTAATATTTCTTATAGTTAAAAGATTCTAATAAATAATTTAAAGTTTAATTTTACTCATAATTATAACTTTACAAAATAAATTATATTTAGAATCAATTTTACTCATAACTACATAACTAGTTGCTGAGGCTACATCATTTTTCGTTGGGGTTGAGTTAGAACTTGTTCTCACTTGTGTCACATCTTTCTCACTAATAGCTTTTTTTATTGGTGTTTGTAAATTACAAGCTAAACTTATGACTTATGATCGAAAATATCTTTGATATTTACTTGAATGAAAATTTTAAAAATTGTATGAACTAAAAATGGATTTAAATCTCTAAAATAAAAGTTGATGCTAAATATTCCCTACCATCAGCTGCATAGAGTCTAATTTGTGGTCAAATATGTACACAATAAAAAAAAAAAAATTGTGTACATCGTAAAATGTTAGGTATCGATATTTGAGTAACCTGAAAGTTTATCATTGGAAAACATCTAAACAAGTTATACAATACTTTAGAAAAAAAGAACTACATACTCAGATATAGAAAATCAGATTAAATAGAAATCATTGGAGATTCCAATTTTGACTTTAGGCTATATCTATTTATGGTTAGAGGAGCTATTTCTTAAATCAGTACAAGCAGAACAAGGACAATAAATTTGTCTTTGTGTTTTTGTTTTGCTACTAAAATAAATTTGACTGTCTTTTTGTCTTGCTACTAAAGATAAATTTTAGAAGAATTTGATAGCATTAAATTTTGCCTAAATAATTTAAATAATTATTACACTTTAAGAGTGTTTACTTTGCTTAATATTTTTAGATGTAAGTTTCGTCAATTCAACCATTAAATTTAAAGTTCTTAGCATATAAATTAAGTATACAAAATTTCAAATAATTTAAAAACTTGTTGAATGGTAGACTTTTTAAAACACAATAAATGTTATGTATAAGATGACATACCTAAAAAAATTCGATATTTATAACGAGTTATTAAGTAGAGTAAGTGCCTATAACTTACTTTGATCTCTCAAATTTATTAGTTACTGTAGTAAAGTATATAATGCTAAAGAATCATTTCGAGGATTATTTTGTTCTTAATTATATCTTGAAAGTCTAAAAAATATTCTAAATCTTGAACCTTATCAATAAAAAAAGTATCTTTACAATTTTAAGTGGCTTTTGATGCTTGAGGCTTCATCAAGCTGAGGAAAATTAGATACATAGATATCTGGTCTAAAATAAATCTTCCTTAAAATTAATTGAATGATATGATCTCCTGTATCCTTTTAACTACTTCCATCATTGAAGGTCTGGCCTCAGGCATTTTTGTCATACATTCCATTGCCAATCTTCCCATTTGAAGCATTTGTTTTTGTTGAATTGAGTCCTCAGGAAAAATGTAAAAGACTTGATGATCAGGCCATTCCCCTTCTTCTATGACAATTTGAAAATCTATCCTTGAAAAATCTGCAGGTAATTTACCACTTAGCATCTCACATAGGATAACACCAAAGCTATACACATCACACTCTTGGGTCAACTTTCTGGTTTCAACAAACTCTGGTGCTCGATACCCAGAATTTTTTAAATTAGTTACCATAACCAGATTAAGAAAACCAAAATCTGATATACAACCTTGCAAGTCTTCTGTGACAAGTACATTAAATGAATTTAGATTGCCATGGATAAACTTCTTCTTAGTGACAGAGTGTATATGTGCAATTCCCATAGCAGCTCCAAGTGAGATCTTCATTCTAGAATTCCAATCTAGTGAATTCTGTCCAGCTTCTCTTGTATCTGTATTGATATGGTTCATATAATAAGTAAATGTAGTCACTAAGATAGTTCATTATATTCTGTTCCACCATCCACCACAGCAAATCCCCACACCATTGCAATTTTGCAAACCATAGCTCCACCACTCCACCTTCCACATGGTCTCCCTCAAAAAGTCAACCATTTGTCAAGTGTGAGAAAGAAGAAGGAGAAGGAGAACAATAAGAAGAAGAATGGGAAAAAGACAAGAAGGAGCGGTAGTGACAGCAATAGTGGTGGCTTGCAGTGGTTGGTGGTGGTAGGGCCGCTAGATATGAGATAGAAGAAAAAGAAATCTATGACCCAAAATGACATCATCAGAATTGAAACAAAAGATTAGAGAACCAATCTAAAAATTCTAAAAAATTAAGTTAGATGACTAAATTAAAGTACTAATTTGATCTTCAATATACTAGAAATTGGTCTTACTCCTTAGTCCTTACTATCATAAAATTATATGATTTCACTACCTGTGTATGAACAATTCTTAATGTTTGAAAACTAAAGACCAAAGCTAATAGAAATTACCATGCAATAACCTGGAAAAGCTGCCATTTGCCATGTAGTCGTATATCAGTAGTTGTTCATCCCTGTCATAGTAGTTAGCACGAAGGGGAAGAACATTCGGGTGTTCTGGAATTAATTTTTGAAAATTTTCCAATTTTTGTTTGAATTCTATTTCCCTTACCACTACTCCCCCAAGCCTCTTCACAACCACAGTTCTCCCATCCTCCAAGGTGGCTTTATATGTTTTTCCATAGCTTCCCCTCCCAAGAAGTTCAGCTGAAGCTCTTAATAAATCCTCAAGACCAAAATTGTCAGAAGAATCATTTAAAACAAATCCTTTTAGAACTTTCTCACTATAGCATGTGCTACAGTAAGAAGAACTCCCTTTGTACAAGGAATGGCTTTCATTTATGCAAGCATTACAGCTTTTGCAATAAACAAGGGATGGATCATGAGTATTCTTTGGTGAGGGTGATTCAGGAGTTTCCTTCTTAGCTTCGCGGCTGAATCCGCCTATCTTAGGTAGACGGAACCGCCGGAATCTCTTCTTTGGAGTAAGTGTTTGTTCGTTTGATTGTGTCTGCACATAACAAGAAAGTATAAAGTGAATATGGTTTGTCATTATACATCTACATTGATAGACAGATATAGAAATTTGATGTATACTATTGTGATTTGTGCATTATATTATTGGCTTATATTTTTAATGTCAATACTAATAGAACAATTTTGTTAGATGAAATCTATGTCAACAAGACTAAGACAACCATTAAATGATTTTAATTTTTGTTCTGATTTGGCAGACTAGAATTGCTTAGTTCAATCAGTTTAGTTCCACCAGATTCATCAAAAACAAAAAAATCAGAGCTACTTTGTATTTTCATTTATTGTTTATATTTTTTGGTTTATGAAATTTAAAAAAATAAAAAATAAAAATGTTGGATGCAGAAATCTTTTTGTTTCGAAGTATTTTCTGTTTTTCTTTTGTAAAATTTTAGAAATCAAGAAATAAAATGAAAATAAAAAATGGAAACAGAAAATAAAAATGCAAACAAAGCAGAACTTTGTATTCGAATCAACCTTGAGGACATGGCTTTGAAGTAAATACGAATGTTTCTTTGAAAATTAAAAGGGGACTTACTTCTGCAACCTCATGCAGGATGCTGTTATGAGGCTCAATAGCTTCCTGAGCAGAACTACTAGCAGCAGCAATATCTTCTGTTGTGGATGAGTGAGAGGTACCTGACTCATCATTATTCACATCAATATCCATAGGATCAAAACTTCTTGTTACTTGTTCAATATCTTCCGTGGTGGCTTCCTCACTAGAATTGTTTTCCCCTGCATTTTCATCACCTGGCTGCGACGTCTCTTCGGTCTTCGCTGCAAATGGAAATTTATTAACAGCACTAAGTATCCTGGTAACCTTGAGCAACGTTTCCTTTTGATCTCTCGCGGTTTGAGCTTGCATATCAATAATGAAGAACATCACGAGTGAATCCACGAGTGCCTCTAGTTGTTCTTGGTAGCGAACTTTGGCCACTAAATTAAGCCTGTGAATTTTGGAACACTTGGAAATGAGATTCGTGCCTTGTTCCATTTCTCTTATAAGCGATTGGAGTTCTTCCTTTGGACGGCCCAAGTCGTTGTTGTGTTTTTCTATCTCTTTGATTATTGGAGCAATTGCTATTAGAGTGGATCTTAGATGAAACAGTGTTTGTTTGAACATAATGGCTTTGTCTTTTGTTTGCAAAACGGCTTTTAGCAATTCTCCAAACACAGCTCCAATTGCTGCTCCTCCTATCAGAGATGCTGCCATGATTTGGATTTTGGAGGACTAAATCGGTAGAACACAGTCACACACCACAAATCACAAAACAAGATTGTACAAAAACCTCTTTGTGTATTAATCAGGTCAACGATTTCAAGTGCATAATGCTATGATGAGCTTCCTTGGAACTTCATATATGTTGACTTTGACTAGATGCTTTTTTAATTTAGTTGATTTGTAGTTGGATAAATTATATCATATCATATGTCTTCTTGCATTATTTTTTATCTTGCTAACAAGTGATCAATTACTAGAGTTAGAAAAATGTTCATATGTGCACATTATCCTATCGGTTTCTCGGACATAAAAAAAATTATATTTTTCAAAAAACTTTTATCATGCTCCTTAGGACACTGTTTAACGTCTTCTTTATTTTTATATCTCCGGTTAGAATTCATGCCATGCAGCTCAAATTCTTTTTGGGTACTTATGTCTTTTCCTCGGTTGTTTGGCAGGTTGTTCTTCATCACCTGCATAGTGTAAAGTGTGAACCATGTTATGGCAATTAAATTCAACGACAGATTTTTGCTAGGTATAAATTTAAGTTCATTGGACTTTGAAATAAGTAAAATTAAAATCAATTTATGTTCTAGAATAATAATAAGATTTTATTTGTTATAAAACAAAATCACTTCAATTATAAGTGTATGTTTGTCAGTTTCATATTTAAACAATTCTATTTGTTGCAGTAAAACATGTAACTGAGAATCAATTTTGCCAAGCAGAAATGTCCGTTTGCAGTAGAGATGTAAATATACAAAATACAAGATTGCTTTGCCCTGTGTGATATTTTTCTTTATCAAAGACCATAATGGAATTCACAGCTTACTTCATTACTTCTCAAAAGATTACAGAAATGAGTTCCTCATATTTATAGGAGGATCATACCTAATACAAAGCTAAAGCTACATGACATGATGGTTATCTGAAAACTAAGCCAATGCAACTGATCTAACGGCTAGTTTGTAAAGAAAATATAAAAAGCGCGCCTTATGCTAATAATAGAAAAACTAATTTATAGTAACACTTAGATAAGCTAAACAAAAGGATTGAATTATGATCCATGACAGATGTGAATTTCTTCACCCCCTCTCAAGGTGGAATGGTAATGTCATTCATTCCAAGCTTGGCTTCATGTCGAGAAAAGATCCATGGAAGAAGTGCCTTAGCAAAGATATCTGCCACTTACAGTCTGCTACTGATAGGTAACAAATAAATCAGCCCATTTTGTATCTTTTCTCTTACAAAATGGCGGTCTAACTTAATGTGCTTCATTCTTTCATGAAACCCAAGGTTCGTTGCTATGTAAATGGCAGATAAATTGTTACAAAACTTATCTACTGATAGAACATGTTTGTGATTTATGCACAAGAAACAAATAATATAAGGTATACGAATAAGTGAATAAAATCAAACTTGAAGAGAGTTTATGCTAAATCCCTCCCTCGGATGCTGTTAAACAGGTCACTCGTGGAAAAACGAAACCTGGTTTTGAAGGTCTTCCATCAACCAGAGAATTTTCGTATATCTCTTTGCACTCTTGTATGACCTGATTACAAGAATTAAATCGTAAATTCCAAAATCAATAATTTCTCCAGCAAAGAACTCACTCTAGTTAACGACAAACTAGAGTTTTATATATATACCTCCTTAGCATCCTTGAGAGGAATGTCTTTTCGTAGACCAACAAGTTTCTCAACAACTTGAGGCTAAAATAGCAGATAAAAACAAAACATATTCATGAACCAGGGTAAAAATAAATGGAGGTAGAAATTGAATTGAAAAAGCTATATATTGTGACTTTATTGGGCTTAAATTTACCATGCAGTCAGGTTGATATTGGAGTATATTTGTATAGATGAGTGTAATGTTATCCTGGCTATCAGCTGAAGCAAGTACCCTCAAGTAGCTAAGTATACTCACTCTGTTTACAACTTTCTAATCCAGAATGAAGAAGCAAATTAGATTAAGAAACTTAAAAAAGTATGCCAAGAAATTAAACTACTAATTACATGTTGATCAATCTGGGATTGGCATCATTATCACAATCATAGAGGACTTACAGAAACACTGATATGTTCCGTAAAAAGGTCCTTGATAATCTCCTCATCTAGCCTCATCCGTTCAATTGTTTCCTCTTTGATGTAGTCTTTCTACAAATTAAGTCAAATCAAAAGAAAGAGAAAAGCAAAATACACGACAAGTCCACAAATGAGAATGAGAACCAACAGTAGTTTTAAAATTAATATAAGAATAAGAACCTGTGTTAAAAGATGATCAACATAAACAACCACTGTTTCCTCAAGGCAGGCTTCTACGAATCTCTCAAAAGATCTTTCTTCAATGTACCTTGAATACATGAAAAGTTAAAACTACTAGTTTTCTTTCCCCAACAAAACTCACTTAAATGCAACAGAATGAAGTCATTCAAACCAGCAACTTCATAAACAAACTTCAGATGTTTTACAATAAGGTAAGGCATGTGTGGAAAGAATAAACAGGAGTAGTTTCTCAAGTAAGAAAATTGACTCACTCACCATTTTATATCAATAAAATAATCAGCAAACGTTACAATCAAGAACTCCGTAACCTGTCCTTCACTCCATTCTGATATATGCAAAGCAAAACATAACTTAATTTTCATCTTAAAAACATCAAACAAGTTAAGGTGTAAAAGCACGTCACTGATAGGTGATGGTGAAAATTATTTTACCTTCCTGGTATAGCTTGACCAGCAACTCCTGGACACCAGGATCTTCAAATATCACACCAACAGTGTGATGCACAGCTTCCTATCATCAAGAAGACAATTCAAATTTTCAAAATTCAATCTCTTCCAACCAACACATCATCAATTAAATGCATTGTCTTGTGCTGAAAAAATTGCACTACAAAAACAACACTCTGCAGAATTACACATAAATGATACATCCACCGAAATGTAATAGAATTAGAATAAAAAATTTACATCTCCGTCCGTACCTTAGCAACCTCAAGAAAACCCTTACAGGTATCTTTGAAATTAACCTGTAATAAACACAAATTGGGCAATTATTTATTAACTCAAATATCAGGCCCCAATTACACATGAAATGTTGATATTGCATTAATGAAACATGGAAAAATGAAAAAACAAAAGCTACAAACCTGCTCAGCATAATTCTGTGGAAGAGCTTCTATGGTGCTATTACTTAGCTCCATTGCAAGATCATAGCAGCGTAAATTGTTGTTAATCTAATTACAATTTTACATTGAAACTCATGTCAACAGAATTAAGTACCAATAGAAAACAATCCTACATATGTTGAAATAATAAGTAAACAATTTATAAAAATTACGCTAACCATAGCACATAAAGGTTCAAGACCAATTTCAGAAGCTGGTTCCTTAAGTCTCTTCTTTTCCTCAGCTTGAAAATCAACCATTACCTGCAAAAAGACACTAACTAACTGAATCAACAAACTCCGTGTCCGTAACTAACTTGTACAACTCAGCCCTAATTTATAATACCCGAATGGCCACCAAGGCAGTTCTGTATAACATGACATCAGTGGAATTATCTCGAACAAATTGTACTTGCTCTCCAAGTATCCTGAATAAATCGACAGCAGTAGGTGTATATAGCTTCCCTTCTTCAGTTTTCTTTGGTGGCTGTGTTTTATCAGCCTCCAGTAAATACAAGTACCATTTCTGGAAAAAAGATTAAGAATAAATTAAAGCTTAATGTTATTGTTATGCATGACAAAGAAATGCAACGAGTCATCCAAGGAACACTACCTTTGTTGTAGCTTGCATTCTCTCAAGGGCTAGAGACTCATCAACACCAAGCCCAATCGGATTCTCTTGGTAATCAACCTGTTTCATAAAAAAAAAACATAGGACAGGTGCATCTTATCCCATAAATTATTCAGGGGAGAAAAACAAACAGAAATATTCATGTACAACTACTACTATAGATCAGTAACAAAAAATAATGTTTTTTTAAAGTGAAAGTTGTCAGTTGTTTGGGTTATACCCGAATAATTTCTCAAACAAGGCAAGTAACATCAGGGCTCTTTGGTATAACTTATTTATGTTTGGTATATGGTAAACATCAAGTTAAGTGAAATTTCCGGTAATGTTTTTTCATTCCCACATTAGAATATCACTTACTCTGAAAACACTTTATCAGAAAAGTAGCTAAAATTACTGTTGATACCAAATGCCCCCTTAATGAAGTTTCTGCTTACGACACTACAAAATTTATGTAAATCACCTTCAAAGCAAGTAAAATTCTTAGAAAGGGAACTTACTTGTTCATCAGCCTCATCATCAGAAGAACTACTCTCAGCTGCATTATTCTCCGTTGCAATTGAGTGATGTGTACCTGAGGACTCATCATTCACATCAATTTTCACGGAATCAAAGCTTCCCGTTACTTGTTCAATATCTCCCACGGTGGCTTCCTCTCTACTAGAACTGGAATTGTTTTCCCCTGCATTTTCAGTGTTCGCTGCAAACGGAAATTTATTAACGGCGCTAAGTATCCTGGTAACCTTGAGCAAAGTTTCCTTTTGATCTCTTGCAGTTTGAGCTTGCATATCAATAATGAAGAACCTCACAAGTGAATCCACAAGTGCCTCTAGTTGTTCTTGGTAGCGAACTTTGGCCACTAAATTAAGCCTGTGGATTTTGGAACACTTGGAAACGAGATTCGTGCCTTGTTCCATTTCTCTTATAAGCGATTCGAGTTCTTCCTTTGGACGGCCCAAGTCGTTGTTGTGTTTTTCTAACTCTTTGATTATTGGAGCAATTGCTATTAGAGTGGATCTTAGGTGAACCAGTGTTTGTTTGAACATAACAGCTTTGTCTTTTGTTTGCAAAACAGCTTTTAGCAATTCTCCAAACACAGCTCCAATGGCTGCTCCTCCTATCAGAGATGCTGCCATGATTTGGATTTTGGAGGACAAGATCGGTAGAACACACAGTCACACAACACAAATCAGAAAACAAGATTGTAACAAAAACCTCTCTGTGGAGTAATCAGGTCAAGGATTTCCACTGCATAATGTTACGATGGAGCTTCCTGGGAACTTTGTTCATATCTTTTTGACGTTGAATTGTTCATTATATAATATGCCTCCTTGAATTGTTCATTATATAATATGCCTCCTTGAATTGTTCTTTTCAGGGTACTTTGGTCTTTTCCACAGTTGTTTGGCATTAACTGCGTAGTGTGAATGTGATCTAAATTCAACGACTGAATTTCACTAGGTTTACATTTGAGTTAAATGGACTTTAAAGAAATAATATTGAAAGAAGTAATATTAAAGTCAGTTTATGTTTCAAGAATAATAATAAGATTTTATTTGTTATAAAGCAAAATCACTTAATTATAAGTGTGTTTTTAATGTCTGTCAGTTTCAGATTTAAACAAGTCTAACAAGTAATTGAGAATCAATTTTGTCTAGGAGAAATTTTCGTTTGCAGTAGAGATGTCAATATACAAGATTTAGGAAATTTCACACATAGATCAAAGGCTTAGATGTAGATTCTGAAATTAATGAAACATCTAGAAAATTGATAGAAAAGAACAACCTGATAATTAAGTTAAGTAGAAATCCATGCTGACCACTGATACTTTTCTTCATCATTGTCCATAATGAATCAGTGAATAAAAATAAGCAATAGTGGGGAGGTAAGAAGATGACAATTTAAGATGACAAATTATATTTTTATAAGCAATCAAATATTATTGATAAAAGATATGAATATGTACTTGCATTTGTAAATTATGTGCTGCTTGAGTTCCTGAATCTCTTTGATCAATCAAAGCAATATTTCATCAGCAATAATTATATTTCTGCACTTGTTTTTTCTTCCAACTCATTTGCACCTTTTTTTTTTTTTTTTCTATTTCTCTCTGCTTTTTCTATTACATCACTTTCAATATTTTTTATTTTTTCTTTCTTTCCCTTTTCATTGTCTTTCTATCTCTCTTACTATATTATACTTTTACACTCAAAATGGGGTGTAGATGAATCATTTGCTCTTTCATAATCGTAGTAGACCCACTCTAGGCATATATTCTATATTACATTGCGGAGGCTAGTCAAATTCATTTCTCAGCAGTTATCATGTGCGGAATCTCAAGTCCATCGATTTTCTTTTTGAGAATGTAGCCAATTATATTTTGAATACATATTAGACTTCAATTACAAAAACTTGTCAACTGTTTTCAATTTGAAACCCAAATGATTTGCTTATATTAAAAAACGGAGAGGGTACAAGACTATGATAGATTAACATATAAAACAGGGACCAGTCCAGCCATCTTGCCATCCCTTCCAGGGCGCATCTTCTTCACCTGCAGCAACAAGTAGGAAATCAACAACTGATTTTCATATGCATGCATGGTTAAAAACAAGAGGAATCGACGTGAACTCTAGTTAACTAATTAAGATCCTACTTCAGACAAGATACAAAGATTTATGCATCTAGCAGGTTGTTCTAGCGACTTAGGGAGCGAAATTTTAAGTAGCAGCTCCTCAATGCAAACTCATGTGAGCGTAGTTTCGTTTTAATTATAAAGAAAAAAATAAGGTAAAGATACAAAGATATATCTCCGGACTTACATAAAACCAGCCATCTACTTCATACTCAATCTCAAACTCTTCACCCGCGGTTAAATTCAACTGCCAAAAAGAAACAACAAAATCAGATTATCTACATGTTTGAACCAAAACTAACCAATCTTGCATCTAAATAAGACATGAAAAAAGTGGAAACACCAGGCAAACGAAAATCTCAGTGAAGAAAGATATCAAATATGCATCAAAATGCAATCAAGCTCTTAAAGAATCATAATTTTATAAATCAACTTACTTCATCATCCCCTCCGGCTATGAAGTCATAAAGTGCAGTTCCAAAATGCCGATTTCCGGATAATACTAGTTCATCATCTCGAAACCCAAAACTTTGAGTTCCATTCCTGGCTAGTGGGTTCTCAAATGATTCATATCTTTGCATGACAGAGGATGAGTATGATGGAGGCTCCTCTCTTATCTGAAAATATTGAGATTTAATTAATATCAAAAATAAATTTAGAATAATAATAATAATAATATATAACTGTAAAAGGTAAATAAAGGGTGTTATAGGTGAATCAAGACCCTCATATATAGAGGGACCGCTGCCTCGGCTTGCTGGTGGTTTGTCCTCCCTAAGAGAATTCAGATTTCCATATTTAATTTCAAATGCAAGAAAACTAAAAAATGCTAATGATCAGGTGTCTGACTCAATAAAAACGAAGTGAGTGAATCTGTGATATTACAATATTCTAGGTAAGATGATTAGATTATGATAGAGATCTATGATCATGAGAGAGAAGTCTGAGAAAGTGAAAGAAGATAAAAGGAGAGTTTAGTAACTGTATATACATTGAATCTCTTTGATGAAATTTACAGAATGAGGATACTCTGTATTTAGCTGTTATAACATTCCACAATCAGTTGTAACAATTTGAGAATCTCAGGCAGCAGTCAATGCTGTTTGCCGTGTAGTGTGGTTCTTTGTGTTTCTTGAACATCCCTCAAGTGCAGTACCATTGTTTTTAACCTATATCCTCACCATTCTGCTACCAAGTTCCTAAAAATATAGAATTCTTAATATACTATTTCAATCAACCTAAATTTTCTGTGACTCTAACATAGTGTGATGCATTTTCAAATGATCGCTGAAACCATGATATTGATAATTATTGTTTTCTTTGAAATGGTACTCACTTGTCCAACCGCATGGTCGATTCTGATCAAAGGTTCCTCAGCATTTTCATCATTTGGCTGCAACGGAACTTCATTTTTAGTGGCAATGGGAAATTTATTAACAGCGCTAAGTATCCTCGTAACCTTGATCAAAGTTTCCTTTTGATCTCTTGCAGTTTGAGCTTGCATATCAATAATGAAGAACCTCACGAGTGAATCCACCAGTGCCTCTAGTTGTTCCTGATAACGAACCTTGGCTACATAATTTAGCCTGTGAATTTTGGAACACTTGGAAATGAGCTTCTTGCCCTCTTCCATTTCTCTTATAAGCAATTCGAGTTCCTCCTTTGGGCGCCCCAAGTCGTTGTTGTGCTTCTCTATCTCTTAGATTACGGGAGCTATTGCTATTAGCGTGGATCTTAGGTGGGCCAGTGTTTGTTTGAACATAACTGCTTTGTCTTTAATTTGCAAAACAGCTTTTAGCAATTCCCCAAACACAGCTCCCACGGCTGCTCCTCCTATCAGAGACGCTGCCATGATTTGGAGGAATCGAACAGAACACACCACAACAACAAAAGAAGATTGAAACAAATTATGTGTAATATTTAGGTTAACGATTCCAAGTACATAATGCAATGATGGAGCTTCCTTGGAACTTCATTCAGACTATCCTGTTGACTTTGACTTGATTTTTAATTGAAATAATTTGCAGGGATAAATAAATAAAATCATATGCATTCTTGCATTAATTTTTCATATCTCCGCTTATAATTTGTGTCATGGGGCCCAAATCCTCTCTTGGTATTAGCTCATCATTTCCTGCGCAGTGTGTACCATGTCATGGCAATTAAATTCAACGGAAGAATTTCCCCTGGTTTGCATCTGAGTAAATTGGACTTTTAAAACATCAATATTGAAAAATAATTTTGGAAGTAATATTAATAAAAATTAATTTTTGTTTAAGAATGATGTAGTAATATTTTATTTGTTATAAAACAAAACCAATTAACTATTAAGTGTGGTTTTTATGACTATGTCATAAGTTTCATATTTAAAACAATTCCATTCATAATAGTCAAACATGCAGTTGAGAATCAATTATGTTTAGCAGAAATGTCCGTTTGCAGTAGACATTTGTTTGCCCAGATATTAAGTTGAAAAGTCAGTTAAATTCATACATAGATCAAGGACTTAGATGTAGAATCTGAAACGAAACAACTAAAAAAAAATTGATAGAAGAGAACAACCTGATATTTAGACTAGATAGAAATCCAGGCGACCCTTGCGTGAAATTTTTCTTCATCAAAGAGCATAATGGATCCCATAGCAGGTGAAGAAGCCACAAGTGGAATCAATGAATGAAAAAAGCCATTATGGGTAAGTAAGAAGTTAGGACAAGGTAAGATGAATGAATGATACAGTCATACAGATATGTACATGCCTTTGTAAATTACGTGCTGATTGAGTTTCTGAGTCTCTTTGGTCAACAGAAGCAATACTTCATAAATGCCAATATTTCAAAATGACTATATATACTACCAAAAAGAAGGAATGAAGAAATGTCCCTAAAAAAAGTTATAAGACTGTAGATCAACCATACAGAAATAATTGTCCATCCATTGGTCGTATAGGTTATGAATTTGTGATGATATATAGATTCATAATGCAGGTAGTTTGATCAGGCAAAGTTAAAACAGGAAACTTAATGCTAGATTACTAGATGAAATATACCTAGGTGAAGATTTTTTTTATAATTTCTGTTTGAAACAAGTTCAAATTACAAAAAATCATTGGCTAAAATATATGATTGGTACTTTGTATTTGAGGTACTCCAAACTTGAGGTCCTCACAATAGAAAATACCAATCTCAATCCATTATATCCAAAAGCTTTACATCACCTTAAACATTTTCAGTTTGTCTGCGAGTTTTCAACACCTAACATGCAATTATGGGAACTCTTCCTATGATTAAGAATTTATGATGTCCTGAATTCAACTTTGAATTCATGCCTTTACTCATTGTTCACTCACAGCTCCTGGGTCCCGACGGCGGTGGTATTCCGATGCCTGAACCGAACTGTGGTGTTTACTGTGAGCATGTCTACATTTGAGTGTTTCTAGTCCTTTTATACAACCTAGTCCTGGGACTCTCAGTGTCTAGGTTCAGTTAGGAAAGTAGTTAGGAAAGTATCTCCTGATATACTGTCGCTATATTGAATGCGTCAATTGATTGGGGTGTCTTTGATTGGATTCTCACTACTTGATCTTTGCTCATGTCTTCCCTGATTTGCCGGGTTTGACTAGACGCTGAATCGACAGTTAAGACTGATTCGTGGTGAAGTCTCAGAAGTCGACTCCATCGGGGTACGACCTGGATAGTCCACCGGCCCCGCAAGCCTTGAAGCCCTGGCTGAGGAAGGCTTGAAGTGATGATCAGCTCGGAACTCTGACGTCGGCTTGGTCGGGGTGAGACTTGGATAGTCCACTCATAATAACTAAAAAGCTAAAAAATCAAGAAGAGACAAACAATTTGAAAGGCAGAACAAATTGTAGCTACGTCACAATCAATCAAGAAAGGCAGGAGTGTCTGAGTGCAAAATTCAGATGTACCAAATGAATCAGTCGTAGTGCAAATTGTAGCTGCATCACCATCGATTATGCAAAAAACATTGAAACAGAAAAGCCAGCCGATGTTTACGTGAATTCCTAATATAATACACTGAATTAGTTACAGTGAAAAAGGAAACCGCGAAATCCAAAGCAATAAACCAATGAATCAGTTATAGAGCAAAAACGCCCAAATATAATCGGTGAAACCTATGAATCAGCATTCTCAATGCGAGTTACAAACCTGAGAGAGACGGTGCGAGAAAGTGAGTGTCTGAATTTGCGAAGAGCTAGAGAAAGCGAGCTACGGAATATGAGCAAGTGAAGCCATGCGAGCAGAATCCTTAACCGTGAGATGCGAGAGCACAATGCAGAATGCTCAAGCAAGTGAGAGAGACAGGGAGCAAATGCTCAACCACCATGGAGCGAAAATTGAGAGACTAATTTGGAATTCAAAAATGATACATGTACATATTTACTGTGCATTTACATTTATACATTTCTATTCATACGAATTTTTTTTTAATATTAAATTTAAATGTACAAAATATACACGTATCACCATTTCTTTTCGGTTCAATTTAACTATTTTTATTATCTACATTAAAAAGTTAACCGTATAAAAGAAAATAACGTCGTTTAACCAGGGTATACGAATTGATATTATATATTGACACATTGATTAAAAAAACGATTAGTAACTTGATTTTAGAAATATTGACCGCAGCTTTTCAATTCTATCCCTTTGAAGCTCCATTATTGAAGATATTATTTTAAATCATAAAATTAATAAAGGTGTAGTTGAACTAAAATAACAGATGCTCTTAATTAATTTTTTGAATAAATGAAGAGAAAGTAAAAAAATTATAATAATTTCCATTAGATTTATTTCAAAACTGAAATTATAATGAGAAATAGAACAAACCAAACAAAATATTAGCATTATATGAATTTTTCAATTTGGTCGTTTAAAGAGCTTCATCCGAATTTTATTCCTTCTATTTAATCTTACCTCTAACTTCTTATCCCCAAAATATCACCTAATAAAATACAAATATATATATATATATATATATATATATATATGACCTTATAAATAAATATAAATGTATATTTTTTATAAGTGAAAGTACGTTCATTAAAATTTAAACTTAAGAGCTACTACGTAAACTAAAAGTACCCAACTACAATAGTAACTTTTATTACCCTAAAATTAATTGAATGACCTGATCTCTTGGATTCTCATAACTACTTCAATCATAGAAGGTCTCAAGTGAGGCTCTAATGCTATACATTTCATCGCCAGTAACCTCATTTGAAACATTTCTTCTTGTTGAATTGGATCATCAAGAATGTCAAAGAAGACTTGTTCAATCCATTTCCCAACATGTAAGAAGACCTTTAAATCTTGCCACACTTTTTTGGCTAATGATTTACCAATCAACACTTCACAAAGGAGAACTCCAAAACTATACACATCATACTTCTGCGTCAATTTTCCAATTTCAACAATCTCTGGTGCTTGATAGCCATCATCAAAATCCTTCACAATGGTTAGATTAGTTAAGCCAAAATCTGATATGCAACCTTGAAAATCTTGTGTTATGAGTATATTAGATGATTTTATATTTCCGTGAACAAAATTCATTTCATTGATTGAGTGGATATGTGCAATGCCCATAACAACTCCAAGCATGATCTTCATTTTGGAATTCCAATCTAGTGGAGTCCATTTGATTTCTCCTGTTTCTGTCATGATTATATTTCATGGTACATACATAAATGAATAAAACATTGACTTAGTCCAATACTAACTAACTGTCAATTAGTTAAGTTTTAAAATTGTCATAAAAAGGGTTTATTTGTAATTTTGGTTTCATAATTTTATCAATCGTGCGATTTTAGTTTTCTGACTTTAATTAGGTGATTTTAGTCCCTCAACTTTTTTAATTGTGCAATTTTTATCTCCCTATTTTTAATTGTGTGATTTTATTCTCCAACATTGTCAAATTGTGTAATTTTGATCCCTAATTTTTTTCAAATTGTACGACTCTGTTCATTTTGTCCATCTTTAACTCAATTAAACTGATATAATCAAGTGTGTAAAGGCATCAAAATCGTGCAACCAAAAATGTTTTGGACTAAATTTGTGCATTTAGAAACATTTGAAACCAAAATCGTGAAATTAAAGTTTGTTATGAGTTTAACTGTGTTGACCATTAATTTTTTAATAAGAGATAGCCAAAAGAACCAAAATCGTACCGTTGAGATAGTTTGGGAATCAAAATTGTGCAATTAAAAGTTAGTAAAATTGCATAATTAAAAGTCAAGGGACAAAAATTGCACCACTAACTAATTGAGGGACCAAAATGCAATTTAGAAAGAAAAAAAAGAATTAGTGTCTAAAACTATCCATTGCAGGCCCTGAATTATTTAAAAATATATTAATTTAATCCCTTAAAGTGACTAATCAAACCCTGAATAACAAAATATTACTCCTTAAAGTAACTAAAAAATAAAATAAAATTACATATCATGGCCGTGCAGTAGCTTGGAAAAGCTGTCATGTGCTACAGAGTCGTAAATCAACAAATTTTCATCATTGTGATGGTAGTAAGCACGAAGGGGAAGAACATTTGGGTGCTCTGGAAGTAATTTTTGCACAATCTCCATATGCTGTTCAAATTCTCTTTTTCCTATTTTTACATCAATTAATTTTTTCACAACCACAGTTCTCCCATCCTCCAAGGTGGCTTTATATGATGTAATTCCATGGTTTCCCTTCTCAATTTCTGTTGAAGCTCTTAATAAATTATCAATATCAAACTTATAAGCAAGTCTTTTCTGGCGAACTTGCTTATTATAGCAGACATTACAATAAGAACAATCTTCTTTGTGAAAAGTAGTGTTTTGTTGTTTAATGCTAGTGCCACATATTGCACAATAAGCAACTAATGGCTCAAGAGTAGTTATAAAAGAGGGTGATTCATCTAGAGTGACCTTTTTAATTTCGTGGTTGAATATGTCTTTCTTAGTTTTACGGATACGCACAAATCTCCTCTTGGAGGTAAGTAGTGGTTCTTGAGATTTTTCTCTCATCAAATGCTTCATTCTTTGATTATTTTCTTCTTTGGCTTTGCTCTGTACCAAAAGAAAATTTAATATGAATATGGAGAGATCTTTAGTATTTTTTTATAAGAGAGAGATCTTTAACTAGTATTTAATCAGCAAAGCTATTGTAAATGATCTTTGCATTTATGGTAGCGACGTGGATCGCGACTGAATGACAGTTTATACATAAATCTTAAGTTGAAAATAATTTTTGGAACATATGTGACATTAGGCATGGTAATGGGGCGGGGAGTACTCCCCTGCTCCCGTCCCTGATACTCAGTTTTCTTCTTGTCCCCATTCCACTCCCTGGGGATATTTTCTCTCTCATCCCTATTTCCCGTCTTTTCACGGGGACTGTAGGGATTCTCGCAGATATTTTAAAATCTAAAATTTTTTCTAAAAAGTATAAAAATCTAAAACATAAGTAATAAAAAAAAGAATCAATGTAAGAGTCAGAATAAATGAAGCAAGAGTAGGGATGATGTTATAGCAATAATGAGCATGATGAGCAAGAACTACATACAGGAATGAACAAGCGAATAGCACAACAATTGATGTAAGCAAGGACAAGAATTAAGAGCATGGATAATAATAAATAAAAGTTAATCATATTATTTTTTTAAGTAAATAACTATATTAATCATTTTTATTATATGTATATTTATTATATTAATTATATCAAATGAGAGTATTTATGTAATTTTATATATATATTCGGGGACGCGGGGAATCCACGGGGCGGGGAGCATGGCCCCGTCTCCATCCCCAAATCAGTTGCGGGAGAATTTTTGTTTCCGTCCTCGTCCTCACGGGAAAAAATTCCTCAACCACAGTTCCAAATAGGGCAGTCCCCACGAAAATTCCCAAATCTAGGTGGTGATTGCCATGCCTACATGGCATGTTACCAAATTTTAGTCTTAAAAAGGAAAAGATGTTTCAAAAACCTTTGAAGAGTTTTGAGTTGAGAATTACTCGTAGGTGTAGTGAAAACAATGATATTGTAGTGTGACAAATGCGATATCAGAAAGTTGCTAACTAATTCAAAATCTCATGAACTATTCTTTATTTTTTCGAAAAGGGATTTACTTGTTCAACCTCATCGACGATGCTGATCGTGGTTGATTTGGATTTCCAATCTATTGGAGTCTTCAAATAGTGTGACTCTTTAGGACTGGAGTTCTTAACTTTACCATTGAATCCACTTATATTCGGTTTACGAATACGCACAAATCTCTTTTTAGACGTAAGTATTGGTTGATAGGTTTTTCCTCTCACCAAATGCTTCATTCCAAGAATATTTTCTTCTTTGGCTTTCATCTGTACCAAAATAAAAATTAACATGAAAATGGAGAGATATTTGGTGTTTAATTAGCAAAATGAACAATAAGTATTAGTAAAATTTCAAAGCTTCAAAAATAATTTTGAAGAATAAAAAATAAGTATAGCAATGTCAAATAATGGAAAAGATTGAAATAAGGTTTCAAATTGCGAAAAATATTTCTAATATTGGTTCATAGGTTTTCTCTCTAACCAAATGATCTATTTTTTGAATATTTTCTTCTTTGCCTTCGCTCTGCACCAAAATAAAATTTAACATGATAAAAAATGGAAATTATTAAAGAAGGAACTCATAAGATTTTAAATTGTTGTTCCAATTGGATACTATGCTTTCCAAAAATAGAAAAGTTAGATACTATCATTGTTGATCAAGTGCATGGGTTGCGACAGGAAGGACGATCGAAAGAAGATTCCTAGGTTGAAAAAATGTTTTCTCTAAAATGTTGTGGATTCATCACTAAAATTTTATTCTTTGAAAGAAAAACATAAAAAAAACACTTTCAATAACTGAGGTCAAACGCAATTTCATTAACTATCGAAACTTTAATATTGTGGTGTAATGTTTTAGATTCATACATCATTCAAAACTTTGAAAGAAACTATTTTTTTATTTGAAAGGGGACTTACTTGTCCAAGGTCATGGGTGATGCTGGTCATGATCGAGTTGGAATCCCAATTTAGTGTAGTCTTCAAAGAGAGTTGCTCATAGGGAGTGGTATTCTTAACTTCACTGCTGAATCCACCTTTATTATTTTTACGAATTCGCACGAATCTCTTCTTAGGTATAAATAATGGTTGATAAGTTTTTCCTCTCATCAAATGTTCTGTTCTTTGAATGTTTTCTTCTTTGGCTTTGCTCTATACCAAAAGAAAATTTAACATGAATATGGACGACAGATCTTTAGTGTTTAGTTAGTAAAAAACTATCGCCAAGGAATCATAAGTATTAGTGGAAATCAAACTTTCAAAAGATTATTTTGAAAAACGAAAATATAAGGACGTATTTGGTTTATATTTTGATTTTCTGTTTTTATCTTTTATCTTTATTTTATTTTTTGTTTTATAAAATTTTACAAAAGAAAAATAAAAAATGTGGTAGACATAAAATGTAAAAAAGAAATGAAATTTCATTATTGGAACTATTTGCTTTGAAAGGGGACTTACTTGTGCAATCGCAATGGCGATGTTGGTCAAAGATTCCATAGCTTCTTGAGCATCACTTGTCTCAGTTGCATTATTTTCAGTTGGAGGGGTTCCTAATACATCAATCTCATCGATGTCCATAGGATCAAAACTTGTTACTTCTGTGTCATCTTCCTCACTAGAACAATTACTTTCCCCAGCATTTTCATCATTTGGTGGCGACGCGTCTTCAGTTGTTGTGGCCAAGGGAAATTTATTAACAGCACTAAGTATCCTTGTAACTTTGATCAATGTTTCTTTTTGATCTCTCGCGGTTTGAGCTTGCATGTCAATAATAAAGAATCTCGCGAGCGATTCTACAAGTGCCTCTAGCTGTTCCCGGTAGCGAACTCTGGCCACGTAATTCAGCCTGTGGATTTTGGAACACTTGGAAACGAGCTTCGCGCCCTCTTCCATTTTCGTTATAAGCGATTCGAGTTCTTCCTTCGCACGCCCCAAGTCGTTGTTGTGTTTTTCGATCTCTTTGATCACGGGTGCTATTGTTATTAGTGTGGATCTTAAATAGACCAAGGTTCGTTTGAACATAACGGCTTTCTCTTTTGTTTCCAAAACGGCCTTTAGCAATTCCCCAAATACTGCTCCCAATGCAGCTCCTCCTATCAGAGACTCTG
This sequence comes from Cyamopsis tetragonoloba, assembly GCA_037177725.1. Taxonomy (NCBI): domain Eukaryota; kingdom Viridiplantae; phylum Streptophyta; class Magnoliopsida; order Fabales; family Fabaceae; genus Cyamopsis; species Cyamopsis tetragonoloba. The sequence goes on along the minus strand of CM074121.1, from coordinate 7,547,701 downwards.
CCATGATTTAGAGCCTACAGGAATATAGAAACGCACCACAACAACTAAGGAAGAATTTTTTTGGTCAGGTACAAAGGAAGATTGAAACAAATAAATAACCTCTTTGTGTGGCCTGGTCAACGCTTCTAAGTGCAAAAAAAAAAAACCTTAATTTCTTGGAACTTCATTCCTGTGTTGTTGACATTTATTTGTTGCTTTTTAATTGAATTATTGCTACCGAGATACAAAAATAATGGGTGACTGACATATAATTGATATCATCGAAATATATTTATGAGTCTTGATATTCAGTACTCTAAGGGCACTAGTTAAAGTTACTAGAAGTAGAAAAATAATCATAAGAGAACATTGTTCCGTCTCTCGGGAATACAAAAAACTACACATTTTAATATTTTTTACTACATTTAGATTCTTAAATAGTGCCCTTAAGGCACTAAATATCATTTGCCTATATTTATTTAAAAAAACTTATTTGTTTGTTTAGCATATACTAGTACTTAGTCAGAATCTTTTATGAATAAAAAATTATACTAGTACGTGGTTAGATGACTTTTTTAGCCAGGAGACTAACTTTTTTAAGCCATAAAGATTGTGTTTGGGTAGCAATTACAAATTTCTTTTTTCAACGAAATTTCGGATCCGAATGCAATTTGACGGAAGAAAGAAATTCTTACTTATCCATAACAAAGTTTGCAAAAAGAAAATGCTATCCAAATATACCTTATATCAGAGTGGATTTTTTTTTCTAACAAAATATTTTTTCTGTGCGCACAATCAAGATTCCAACCATTAGGTTGCCACTTTTCCTTTCACACATATTTCATACCCCACCACACGTCCTCTTTTTTTTTTTTTTTCATATTTGCCCTTTACTCGGATTCTGAGAATCCGAGGAAAATAATGTTCACCACACTTAAAAGAAACGAATTTTAAGAATCTGTCATTTCACTCGGATTCTAAGAATGGGAACTACAGATTTTGAGAATCCGTGAACTACAGATTGTGAGAATCCGTAATTCAAATTCAGTGTTGATGAACTAATGGATTTAAAAAATCTATGAGAGGACGAATTTTGAAAATCTATAAACTACGATTTCTGGAAAGCCGTAAATTACGGATTCTGAGAATCCGTAGTTCAAATTCAATATTGATGAACTAACGGGTTTTGAAAATCCGTGAGAGAACGGATTCTGAAAATCCGTATGGATTCAGAGAATCTGAATCCGAGCAACCGGTGTTGGTGACTATTTGCTCGGACTTTTAAAATCCGTAGTTCATGGATTCTCAAAATCCAAGCGAGGGAGAATTTGAGAAAAAAAAAATGGTGGCCTAAGAAACATGTTTGTTGGAAAAAGTTGAGCCCCAGCCATTATATACATCTATAAAAGACCTAACTATCTACCAATTACACTGAACTTTATTGTTGGTGTTCCTAAATAACTTTAATATTAATATGAATTTTCAACTCAAACAAACTTATCTCCGGAAAAGAATATTTGTGTGGTTAGACAAGAAAATTTGTCCGTTAGCAATTTGTGTCATGGAGACCATTTCTAAGTTCTTTTTGGCTATTTCTATTTATTTTGTTTTACATACATTAGTCAACTTGGAGTTAACACTTTTTTTTTTATAGTGTAACCTGTAACGTATGGACCAATTTTGTTGACACCGCACGCGCAGAAGTTAACTGGTTCTGCATAGCAATATAATGTATCCTAGTGTCTTTAACACGAAATACAAATAGGGTTTTGGATCATTTATCTATACATAAATATTTTTAACAAAAATCACAATTAATGAAGATGTACTTATTACATTAAATACCATACTTTTTAATAAAAAAATTTATTTATGGGTAGCTTATTTATTGCCCTAAGAATAATGGTCAGTAAAACTCATATAAATATATAGCTTTGATGCCGTGTTTGATCAATGGTATATGTGAATGAATAGTGCGATATTGAATGATCTAAGTTGCATCCTATTCTATATTCTTTTTTCTTGCGTTTGTTTCTAGCTCAGAATTACAAGAAATGAACTCTCTAAAGTGAGACACTCAAAATGAGTTTCAATTCATACTCAAACAACTCTCACTTTTCTAGCAAACCTAAGGCTGTGAGAAATTAGGAAACCTTGCTCACTCAGAATTACAAGGAGTAATTTCAAAGAGACAACACTCACAATGAGTAACTTAATTCATCTTCAAACTCTACATAAACCTTACATTGTTCTATTTATAAGCTTAAAAAACTACAATATACAGAGGAAAAGGAAACAATCAGAAAATATCTACTTAATCCAACTAAAGTCACTTCTTCACTAACAAATATCCACCTAAAGTAATTTGTCCTTTTTCTTGATTTTTTTTCTTTGCTTCAGTTTCCCTCTAATTTGGGGATATAAGATGGAATCTACATCTATGAATTATAATTTTATCTCTAAAATGTGAGAAATACAATAAATAAAATTAAGGTATAGATAAAATTAAAACAAGATTGAAGTATGAACAAAACATAAAGGCACGTTTACTTTGTTTTCACTTTGTTTTCACTTGTGTTTTTATTTTTTTTGTGTTTAGTTTAAAGTGTAGGAGAGGAGGAACTTAAAAGTAATGTATTTATGTTTACCTCGTAAGTGAAGGAGGAGGGGTTTTACAAAACATGAAAAATAAATTATAGTTGTTTCGATTGTTTTTAAAATTTTCTATATAAAATTTCAAAAACAGAAAATAAAATAAGAACAGGGATAGTTTTGCATTACAATTACTTGTAAAAATAAAAAATGAAAACACAAATAAAAACAAAAACAAAGTCAACAGGCCCTAACTCATTCCATTTCCTCTGGTTCCTAAACAATAGAAGCTTTGCATGCCTATCAGTGACTTGAACGTTTATAAGTACTTTCATAAGTATAAATATCTTTTTCCATATATGAGTTTTGGATGGTATGATTATAAGAATAGCTTGCCTTGTTGGTTTCCACTCCTCATCATTGCACAAAATTCTTCATAGTTGATTCTACCATCCTGTGAAAACCCCGAAAATTGGGTATGTTGGAACTAGAATAGAAACTTGTAGCAATTCAATTAATGAGTAAACCTTCAAAGATTTGATCCTCGAGATTCTATCGCTCGAGCAATTTAGTCCATGAGACTAAATAAAAACTATATGTTAGTCCCTGATTTTGTAAGACAACATCCACTTCAACCATTTTTAGTGCACAAACCGGAAGTGAAAAGCCACAAAACCACGGAGAAAAAAAAAAGGACTAAATTGAACGTCATTTCTAAGTCAGGGGACCAACAAAGAGTTTTAAAATCTCAAGGGCTAAATTAAGTCAGTACCAATTTGAGGGTTTAATCTTCATTTAATAGAAAATAGGCTTACATGATCCGTATCCACTTCAGATATAATTTCCTTGATTGTGGCTTCATCACCCATACCATACTCTTTCATTCCCGCTTCAAGTTCATCTCTTGTAATAAACCTGTGAATTGTGATGGAATCAAACAAAAACCAGGATAGACATGTCATGGTCCTGACTTCCAATCCAAGTTAGGATATTAAGTAATTAATGATTTTGCAAATGAAGTTGCTTGTAACTGTCCCTTATTCATTAAACAACTATAACAACTAAAGCGTTATAACATCAAGCGAGGTTGGCTACATGAATCACACGATACCAATGTTCAAAAATATTATTTACCTTGAATCTCTTTTATTCATAAAAAAAAAATTGACAATATACTTGGCATAATGCAAAGGCAGAAGAAATTGACATGATGAAGGACTTACCCACTATTGTCTTTATCAAAATATTGGAAGGCCTTGAAAAGTTGGCCATCTCTTTCTAACTTGTGTAGATGCGTTGTAGCAGTAATGAATTCTATGTGGTCAATCGTGCCGTTTCTATCTATGTCGGCCTACAATTTCGGCCACGGAATTCGAATCTAGAAAACTTGAAAAATAAAAAATATATGCATATAGAAGAAAACTTATTTAGAACAGCTTACGGCATCCATAAGCTGCTTCACTTCAGTTTCTGTAAGCTTTGAGCAAAGACTTTGCAATCCAGCCTTTAGTTCTTCATAAGTGACTGTACAACTTCTGTCAGTGTCCATATTTGTAAACATTGTCTTCAAACGTTGGATCTCTTCCGCAGACATATACTCAGTAATGACCTAAAAGAATATTATTCAAAGTGCAGTGAGTTTTAAGGTGAACTTCTCAATAAACCTATGCAAGAAAAGTTACATAGATAGGTGTAGTTGATATTGGGTAAACTTGCCATTTTTCCCTTAAGAACTATCTTATAAACAGAGAAATAAGATGAAACAAGAACACAATCGAACACATAACTTTAACCCGCAATTTGAAACCATGGACTTGAGTCCAATATATAACCTTCGGCCTCCCACCCCTTTGCTACTCCAATCAATGTGGGACATAATCAAAGTGTGTGTTATCAATTCTAACAATTGAGAGACGCAAGAACCCTAGAATAATTTTGTATGTACTCCCTCCGAACTCTAAGTAAAAGGGAATTTGAAGTGGTTCAAAATATAAGGGAATCTTAACTAATTTTATATTATTTAATACAATCATTTCTAAAATACTTAAATTTAATGAACTATTTGGCTTACAAAATGGAGACAGGGAGTATAACTCGAATAAATATTAGGAACGGTGTTTTGAATGAAGTTCATCTTTTAGATAAGATCAAGAAAATAAATGCGGTTACCCAACATTATTAATTAGCGTTAGTTATTTTCACTTATATTTGAGACCAGAGGGAGTATCTCAATGTTGTCAATATGTCAGGAGACATCTTTAAGAAGCTATGGTCTAAAATTATTAAATTAACCTTTCTATTAGCAATAGATCCACTCAAAAAGAGGTACCTAGTAGCTATCTAAGATAACAAGCATTAGAGAGCACTTTGGTCTCTCTTCATGAAAATTATGTATGGACTATGAACATACCTTAAGGGCAACTTTCTTGAGTTTATTCATAGCTCTGAATTGCTTCATTCTGGAAAGGACTGCACTGTCTGTTGGCTTGTCAGAAGCATTTCCATATATGAATCAGTTATTAAAGAAAACAAAAATCAATTAACAAAAATCATAAGGATGCTACACCAATATGATCAGCCAGTGACAGTTTTAATGAGAAACATGATCTTATCACATCATAACATATTTATTGTATAATATTTCTTTTTCTATAAAACACAAGTAATATAATTTGTTATGTATCTTGTCTAAGAAGTCCTATGTCTTAAGTCTTAACAAATAAAATGTTCACTTGTCCAAGAAGTCCTACTGAGATATATCAACTTTGCTATGTGAGTTTCACACTCAAGTGTCCAAAACAAACACAAAAAAGAACTTTGAAATAGAATGTCTGAAAAAAGAAAATGAATAGTCATGTGGAAAACATTTACTCAAAAAATATTCTATTCAGAAGCTTTACATGCCTATCGGTTATATGAACTTTTATAAGTACTTCCAGTAAGTAATTAATTATAAATCTCTTTTTCCCTATGAGGGTCTTGGATTGTATGATTTTAGAATAGCTTGCCTTGTTGGTTTCCACTCCTCATCATTGCACAAAATTCTTCATAGTTGATTCTACCATCCTGTGATAACCATAAAATTAAGTAGGTTGGAACTAGAATAGAAACTACAAATCAATTAATGAGTAAACCTTCAAATTTGGTCCTCAAGATTCTATCGCTCGAGCAATTTAGTCCATGAGACTTTAAATAAAAACTATATGTCCCTGGTTTTGTAAGACAGCAATCACTTCAACCATTTCTAGTGCAAAAAACGGAAGTAAAAAGCTACAAAACCACGGAGAAATAAAAAAAGACTAAAGTGAACATCATTTCATTAAGTCAGGGGACCAACAAAGAGTGTCAAAATTTCAGGGAATAAATTAAGTCACTACCAATTTGAGGGTTTACTCTTCAATTAATAGAAAATAGGCTTACATGATCTGTATCCACTTCAGATATAATGGTACCAAAATCATATATAATTTCCTTGATTATGACTTCATCATCCTTACCACACTCTCTCATTGCCGCTTCAAGTCCATCTCTTGTAATAAACCTGTGAATTGTGATGGAATCAAACAAAAACCAGGATAGACATGTCATTGTTTCCTGACTTCCAATCCAAGTTAGGATATTAATTAATTAATGATTTTGCAAATGAAGTTGCTTGCAACTTATAAGAGAAACAGAGAATTGTAAAAGAGTTCTGTATTATTATCACACCAAATACAAATGATTTACAAATGATATATATATAGAATAACAAGTACCCAACAGCTCTAACTAACTAGGCAGCATGTGCTAACAAGGACAGCTAACTAACAGACTAACAGACTCTATAAATAAAGACTTATGCTTCATTGTATATTCCCTAATACACCCCCTACAAGCTCAAGAAGGATGAGACATAGAAGAGGGATCAGCAACATTGAGCTTGGAACGAAGAAGCAGAAAACGCTTAGGAGAGAGAGCCTTGGTAAGTAAGTCTGCATATTGATGTAGAGCGGGAACATGAGACACAACCAGATTCTTGCTGAGCACCTTTTCTCGGACAAAAAAGATGTCAAGTTCCATATGCTTAGAGCGGGCATGTAAGACAAGATTGTGAGCCAGAATAATAGTGCTTAGATTGTCACAAAGAACAGTGGGAACATTAAGGGGAATTTTCAATTCACATAGCAAAGACTGAAGCCATAGAACCTCTGCAACAGCTTGAGCCAGAGATCTGTATTCAGCCTCAGTACTGGAACGAGCAACCAAAAGCTGTTTCTTTGACCACCACGACACCAAGTTAGGACCAAGATAGATGCAAGCAGCAGAGGTTGACCGGCGATCATTAGGGTCTGAAGCCCGATCAGCATCAGAGAAGGCAGTAAGATTGAAACCAGGGGACACTGCAGCAGGCTTGAACAGAAGACCATGCCCAACTGTGCCCCTAAGGTATCGCAAAATGCGCTTGACACTATAGGCAATTTCAGGGCGTGTGATAGTGGCATATTGTAGTGCCCCAACCACAGACCGATATAGAGTAGGATCATCAAAAATAGTACCATCTTTAAGTAGTTGCTGGCCACCCACCATGGGAGTAGATAGACCCTTAGCATCCTCCATTTTGACTTTGGAAAGCAAATCAGTAATGTATTTTCCTTGAGAAAGAAGAAGTTCACCATTGGGATGATGCTTAACTTCAATGCCCAAGAAGTAGTCAAGTTGACCCAAGTCCTTAAGAGAGAAAACACTGTTTAGTCTATCAATCAGACGCTGCAGAGCAGAGGAGGAGTTGCCAGTGAGAATAATGTCGTCCACGTAAACTAAGGCATAAACAGTGACTGTAGAGGAGGAAAGAATGAAGAGGCTGGGATCACATCTGCTTTTAGAAAAGCCAAGGGAGCAGAGAGCAGCAGTCAACCTATCAAACCAAGCACGAGGAGCTTGTTTGAGTCCATAAAGAAAGCGTTGGAGCTTGCAAACAAGATGCTTTTGAGCAGGATCAATGAAACCAGGAGGCTGGGACATATAAATTTCTTCCTCAATCAGACCATTTAGAAAGTCATTATTGATGTCCAGCTGCCTAAGAGGCCAGTTAAACGTAACAGCAAGAGACAGCACAACCCTGATGGTAACTGGCTTAACAACAGGGGAGAAAGTTTCTGAGAAATCAAGGCCAGGCTGCTGATGAAAGCCCTTAGCCACAAGCCTGGCTTTGAACTTGTTAACAGAACCATCAGGATTCTCTTTAACACGGAAGACCCAACTACAACCAATAGGCTTCCTGCCAGAAGGTAACTCAACCAGCTTCCAAGTATTATTTTCATGAAGATCCTTTATTTCAGCCTGCATAGCAGCAAGCCAATCAGGATGAGAGAGAGCTGCTTTGACAGTTTTTGGTTCCAAATGAGAGAGTAGTGTAGGAGACACACGGGGCTTGACAATTCCATTCTTGGACCGAGTGACCATGGGATGAACATTGGCAGGCCGAGTAGAGGACGAAGGAGCAAGGGAAGCAGAGATTGTAGCAAGATTTATCGTCAATGGTTCTTGACCGAGTGTGGTTTTGGCCTGATCAAGACGTGCCTCCTGAGCAAGAAGGCAGGGGAAATAACATCATCACGACTGATGAAGGCAGTAATCGTTGAAATCAAGGAGTCATATTCAGGTGGAAGACCGCCAATGATAGATTCAGCATGCTCCCTCACAGAAACCGGGCTTCCAATGGAGGCAAGAACCTGAACAATGGTATTGATCCGTAAGAGGTACTCAGAACAGGAACGAGAACCTTTCTTGATGGTGTGAAGTTCAAGACGGAGCTGCGTGGCCTTCACTTTCGTGAGAGACTGAAAATAATGGAAGATCAAATCCCAAATCTGATAGGAATGACGGCAGGAAACAACCCTAGCTTGAATCGAATCGGACAGGGTAGTCAAAAGCCACGAAAAAAGAAGAGAATCCTGGCGATCCCACGCAACAAATTCAGGATTCACATTTTGTTCTTCGCCTGCCTCAGAGAGAAATTTCAGAGGAATTTTTGGATTAACAACAAATCGTTCAAGTTTATGTGCTCGCAGAACAGCCTGAACTTGCTGTTGCCAAGTCAAGAAGTTCTTTTCATCCAATTTGCAGGTCACGGTTTGCGAGAAAGAATTAGCAGCATTAGATGAAGACGAAGATTGAGAAACAGATGCAGCAGCGGATGCAGCCATTATCGTGGCGCAGAAAAGCAAACAAACAGGGTCGAGAGAGAAACACAGGCGATCGTCCAAGAAAACGCAAGAAAAGGACGGAAAACGCAAGAAAAATCAAAAAACTAGTGGCCCTTGGATCGAACCAAGCTCGATGATACCATATAAGAGAAACAGAGAATTGTAAAAGAGTTCTGTATTATTATCACACCAAATACAAATGATTTACAAATGATATATATATAGAAAAACAAGTACCCAACAGCTCTAACTAACTAGACAGCATGTGCTGACAAGGACAGTTAACTAACAGACTAACAGACTCTATAAATAAAGACTTATGCTTCATTGTATATTCCCTAATACAATTGTCCCTTATTCATTAAACAACTATAACAACTGAGGCATTATCCCATTAGGCGAGGTTGGCTACAAAATCACACAATAACAATATTCAAAAATATTATTTATACCGTGAGATCTCTTTTATTCATGGGATTACACCAACCTCCCCTGAGGTTTATGTTTATTACACTTACTCCCTCTTTGTTTTCAAAAATACACAAACCCCCTTGAGGTTTGAAATTTCATTACACTTACACCCTTAAGACATTACATTTACCCCTTTGAGGTTTGAAATTCCATTACACTTACCCCCTCTAGAGGGAGGTAAGTGTAATATCATAAACAAGAAAGGGGTAATTGTAATACATGCAAACCTCCTTCATTATAAAAAACTAAACAATATGCATGGCATGATAGACAGAAATTCACAACAAACTTAAAATATTGAATCCAAAAGTCAAAAGATTCATATTGATGTCATAATGCAAAGGCAAAAGAAATTGGAGGAAAACATAATGAAGGACTTACCCACTATTGTCTTTATCAAAATATTGGAAGGCCTTGAAAAGTTGGTCATCTCTTTCTAAATTGTGTAGATGCGTTGTAGCAGTAATGAATTCTATGAGGTCAATCGTGCCGTTTCTATCTATGTCGGCCTACAATTTCGGCCACGGAATTCGAATTTAGAAAACTTGAAAAATAAAAAATATATGCATATAGAAGAAAACTTGATAAGAACAGCTTACAGCAACCATAAGCTGCATCACTTCAGTTTTTGTAAGCTTTGAGCCAAGTCTTTGCAATCCAGCGTTTAGTTCTTCAAGAGTGATTGAACCACTTTTGTCAGTGTCCATATTTCTAAACATTGTCATCATACCCTGGAACTCTTCTGCAGACATATTCTCAGCAATGACCTAAAAGAATATTATTCAGAATGCAGTGGGTTTTTGAATGTGAACTTCTCAAAAAACCTATGCCAGAAAAGTTACATAGATTGGTGTAGTTGAGAGTCACAAGAACCCTAGAATGATTCTGTACATACTCCCTCTAGAATTGAGTAAAACCGAATTTGAAGTGGTTCAAAATAAATCTTATATTCCTACCTAATGCAATCATTCCTAAAATACCTAAATTTAATGAACTGTTTGGCTTACAAAATGGAGACATGAGTATTACTCTAAAATAAATATCATGAAAGGCGTTTTGGTGAATGAAGTTCATCTTTTAGATGAGATCCAGAGAATAAAATGCGGTTAACCAACATTACTAATTAGCGTAAGTTAATTATTTTCGCTTATATTTGAGTCCATCTCAATGTTGTCAATACTTCAACAGACATCTTTAAGAAGCTATATTTTTTAGTAATATATCCACTCAAAAAGAGGTACCTAGTATGCTATCTAAGATAACAAGCATTAGATAGAACTTTGGTCTCTAATCATGAAAATTATGTATGGAATATGAACATACCTTAAGGGCAAGTTTCTTGAGTTTATTCATAGCATTGTATTGCTTCATTCTGGAAAGGACAGCACTATCTGTTGGCTTGTCAGAAGCTTTTTCATCTTTAATCCATGGATGCTCTAATCATTCATACAATATATGAATCAGTTAATAAAGAAAACAAAATCCATTAACAAAAATCATAAGGAGGCTACACCAATATAATCGTCCAGTAACAGTTTTAATGAGACATGATTTGGTCACATCAGAACAAAGTTTTTTTCTGTTCCTTAAATAAAAAACAAGTAATTTAATTTGTTATGTATCTTGTCTAAGAAGACCTATGTCTTAAGTCTTAACAATGAAAATGTTCACATGTAGTGCTAGTATAGACATACAATAGTCAATATTGATATGAAAATACCCTTTGGATTCTGTAAACTTTCAACAGAATTTAGCTTTTTGATCCATTACAATTAGCTACAATAATCTATACATATTACAATAATTTTTTAACTCTTAACAATTTATCATCTCAATCTTGGACAAGTACACATAAATTGGCCATGTGAGAAGGAATTTTGAAGTATAAATAGTAAATACTACTAGGAAACAGTGTAATGAACTTCAAATATCTGATAAGGCTTAAGGACAAAACAAAATGAATTTACATACCTAGAACCTGAGCAGAGGTAATGCGTTTTTCGGGATCCCATATAAGCATCTTACGAACGAGGTCCTTGGCACTGCTTGATATGTTAGGCCATGGATGACTTTCAAAATCAATATGACCTTTCAATATGGCTTCATATATTCCCTTTTCAGTCTCTGCACCACATATTGTTGAAAAATTAGAACAAGCTTAGCAAGTAAAAAGAATAGAAACAAAATAAGTATGATAGAAATTCTAGTATGAAAAATCAAAAAGCTCAAATTACCAGCCCAAAATGGAGGGAAACCACAAAGTAAGATGTACAATATAACTCCTGCACTCCATATATCTATTTCCTTCCCATAACTGCGGTGTAGAACTTCTGGAGCTACATAGTAAGCACTTCCAACCATATCGCAGTACACCTTTCCTGAAATGCATTAATCAAAGAAATTTATGTACACAATGTAACAAGAAGATTATCTTGCTTTCACAAAGATAAATCATCTGATTGAAAGATAAATACATGGTAATGGGGTAACAAAAGAAAAATATACAGGTGAAGTACTTCAAAGATAATGATTGAAGAAAAGTTTCTCAGATCTCAACAAGCAATAATTCTACTTCCAAAACATATAACATTTCACATTGAAGAATAAATGAAACTTTAAATTTTAACATTTCCACACTACACAAAATTCTAGAACTCAATCAGTGTGATGTATGGAGTAATGACATTATTGACAACTTATTAAACATGCCAGCTCAAATACTTCTAATCTAAGTGCTGACTAATTAATTAGGAAGGGTGAGCAATGTGAACTTTTTTTTTTCTTTATGTCTATCAAACATTTTGTTCCTATGTACAAAGTCTGAAGGCTAGAAAAAGGATTTAACAGGATTATAGCAAACATGAAAAAGTCAGAAGGAGATTTCAGAAGGAAAATCTCTTAAAATAAAATAAAGATGACCTTCCAAATCATAGAACATTACTTTCAATAACCAAACTGCCAGAAAATATAGTTCGCAAATCCTGGTCCAAACCAGATAGCAAAGACATCCCAAAAATGCATAGTAACCAAAATGTTAGAAATCATATGCATAATAACTGGATACACATGAAGAAAAAACAAAAATGACATGAAGCTTTCATTGAATTAGTTGGAAGAAGTTGATTCCAACCTAATTATCTAAGAAAACTGTGCTGTCAAGAAAAATTTAAGGTTTTCTCAAACTGTGTAGGCCAGGTTTGAACAAAACAGGACTACCATTAACAAACAAGTATGGGCAATAATGGCTATACAAAGTCTCTTCCACCCACCCTTCCCAACCTATAAGGAATAGAGATAATTGAGAATTTATTGTTTTGTATAAATAAATTACTAGAATATCGCATCTAAGTTTCTAATTTGAAATATAAGAACAATTTCAAGAGTTTGTAAAATATTTCTTCAAAATAGTTATCCAAAGATAAAGTTTGAAATTTAAACCTATGGAAAATGTATGAAGCATAGCAGCTTATTCAACATTAGTATTTCAAGCCAAAAATAAATACATATATGATAAAGCTAACATTTTTCTATAAAGGCTCCATCCATTGGTTAAACCGGAACTGTATAACTTTTAAAATGCTGGAAGAACCAGAACAAATAACCAATGAATCTATAAATATTTCCCCTTCTTCAAAAGGCCAATCCAAAGATAAATTTTTGGATAGAAACCTTTAAAACATTGCACTAAAATTTGGAAGATAATTCAACATTAATATTTCAAGCAATCATATCTTTCTATAAAGATTCAATACATCAGAACAGATAACCAATGAATGAATCAAAACTTTACCTTCTTGAATGAAAACCGACCAGTTAAAACCAGTGGCCTTGAGGAGCGCATTTTCATCCATACTAGACAACATGAAATTCTCCAGCTTGAGATTCCGATGCATCACTCCCATGAAATGGCAGATATGAACAACATTAACAATTTGTCTGCAAATCGAAGCAGCAGCTCTTTCAGTGTAATGCCCTTTCGCAATGATCCTATCAAAGAGTCTCCCTCCGGCACATAGCTCCATCACAACATGAACAAAATTCCTATCCTCATAAGCACCTTTGAACTCTACAATGTTCGGTTGGCCACTCAAATGCTGCATGATCTGAATCTCCCTCTTTACCTTCTCCTTATCAAATTTGCTCACAAGTTCCCGCTTTGAGATTGACTTGCAAGCATACTGCGACCCAGTTGCGTTCTCTGTGCATAGATATGTGACTCCAAAATGGCCTCTACTTAATTCGTCCCTTAGTGTGTAGAACTTCTTCACATCCACAAATTGCTTCCCCAAAATTGTGTCTTGCTTAATAGGTTTTGGACTTTGGGAAGGAACTGGAGAAGGCTTAATAGGCTTCCATGGTACCTGTTACAAAACATGGTTTAGTTAAAAGGGAAGAGAGAAATTGAGTTAAAATTAAGAGTCTGTTTCATTTGCATTTTCATTTCTTGTTTCTATTTCCTATGTTCCTTTGAATGGAACGCATTTGAATGAATAAGGCTACTTACTAGTCCAACCACATCAGCGATATTGTTCAGAAGTTGGATATGTTCCAACACTGTAGCTCGCTGCGAACTCTCTCCAGTGTTGTTCGTGGCAAAGGGAATTTTCTTAACGACGCTATAAATTCTGTTAACCATGAACAGAGTCTCCTTCTGATCTCTCGCAATTAAAGCTTGCATATTAATGATAAAGAACTTCTCGAGTTTTTCCAAAAGTTCCTCTAGTTTCTTCTCGTAACGAGACTTGAGCGGATGAAACTTACCGATTTTGGAACACTCGCGAACGTACGAGGTTCCTTCTTCCATGGTCCTTATAAGCGATTCAAGTTCTTCCCGACGCCCCAAGCGGATGTTGTAGTCCTGTATCTCTCCGATCACCGGCTCGATTTGTTCTAGCGCGGATTTTAGGCGGAGCAGTGTTTTTTCGAACAGAACGGCCTTATTTATTGTTTCCAAAACGAACTTTAACAGTTCGCCGGCTACAGCACCTAATCCTACTCCTAGCAGTTCAGCAGCCATAAATTGGAGGAAGAAGAAGATTGAAACCAACTTCTGTGTACTACCGTGTAGTGATCACTGATCAGTTTAACGATTTCGATTTCAAAGGCATAAGAAATTGCGGTCGGAAGGGAAAGTAGAGGGTAACCAATTTTTCAATCAAAAACGTTTTTTTTTTACCAATAAAAAAAAATAATTTGTCGGATTGTAAGGATTATGCAGATTAGTCCTGAGATTATGAAAACCTTAAATTAGTCCATTTTACAAAAAGTCTTTATTTTAGTCATTTTGAATTTAGTTTTTTAAAGTCGTTTAATAGGTAAAAGAACTAAAATACATGTCGTTTTGCAAAGTCAATGATTAATTTGAGGTTTTCATAATCTCAGGGATTAATCTACTTAACGGCGTACAATCTCAAGTACCAATTTGAGAGTTTACTCAATCAAAAATGGCCAATTTGAGACCAACTTAATAAAAAATTAATTTCCTCCCTCTCCCTTCTCACCTATTTTTTATTTTTTTAATTAAAAAGTTAAAATATTATTGCCAACTTGGATTGATTGAAAATCACAATCGTTTTTTAATTTTTACCCTTTTCCTGGGAAGGTAAGGTATTTAAGAACTCTTAAATAAAATGTTAACCTAAATTTAACATTAAAACTAAATTCTCTTAATTTGTTTAAGTCATGTAAATACGTGAATTTAAATTTCAATTAATATATTTTTTTATAAACTTAAAAAAACTTCTCCAACAAAGAACATATCTAATGCACTTTAGTTTTAAAGTAGGAAATATATTTATTTTTTATTTAATATTTTATTTGAAAGGAAATAAAAGAATGTACAAGAGATGAAATCATGAAAATGAGTTAAACTATTTATAAATAATATTTTTTATTTAAAATTTAATTTTAAATGAAATAGAAGAATGTATAAGAGATGAAAATAAGTCAAATTATTTATAAATAATTTCAACTAGGATCATTAAATATTCAATTAAGCTCTTTTATTTAATGAGCCAAACATGTTTGTTTATTACACTCAACAAACAAGTTTAAGTTTAAAGATGAACTCTACTATTTTAATGAGCCAAACTTAAACATTACGAACTTAATACTAAAATGGTTGTGTGGTATCACTAGTTTAGAGTTTAAAGTTTATGACTTATAGATTGTAATTGTATAGATATGTTTGATAAAATTAGCTAATACTATAAATTATATTTGTTAAATGACTTAAAAGATATGTATTAATTACATGCAATAAATAACTTAGTAGAGTAAATATGTAATAAATGACTCATAAGCTAGTAGTTTATAGTAGCTTATAAGACTATGTTTACCAATACTAACGTGTAACTTATTTAAAAACTTATAACTGATAGTTTATAGCTTATCAGATTTTGTGCTTTTGTTTTAATATATTATATAGATAGTTTATAGCTTATCAGATTTTGTGCTTTTGTTTTAATATATTATATAAATAGATAGATATAGATATAGATTAGAGATTTTTTTTCTTAACAAGATTATATCTTTCATAAGTTAATACCTTAAAAAAATATTTAAAGTAGCTTATAACTTTATGTTGTATTTACCATAATTAGCTTATGGCTTAATAGCTTATAACTTTATGTTTTGTCGGAATTGTCTAGAGGATGGGTCATGAAGAGAGCCTAGATGTGGATCCAAGTCACGCTCTATTAATAGTGCAATCAAGATCGACATCACAGAGATCACCTTGTGTAAGTGGGAAATCTGCAACCAAGCTCTATTGTTGTTGTTGTGCTTGAATCTGGGAAAAAAGGGCTTTAGGGAAAAGAAAATAAGGATTTAGAGTATTTGATGTGGAAATCTTTCAAGATTTGGGTGGATTTTGTTTTGCTGATAAGATCCAGTAATAGTGTAACTAAATAGGCGTATCTGTTTCGTTTTGTTTATCTTTGTATATTGTAGTACTGTTCGAATTGTATACTCATATACCAAATAGACACATAACGGAGATCTGACAAACGGATTCAAATTATGTGTCTCTAGATTATGTTTCTAATTATATCCTACCAATAGAATATCGTCACGTAATTGAAAATATTTTCTTTAATTATAATTTTTAATTTTATAATAATTTTTTTAATGACATGACAATATTCTATTGGTAGGACATAATTTGGGGGATACAATCCCTGACAAACTATTGTGGGTGGGTATCAGGGCAGGATTCAAATCAGGTGTCTCCAAATTATGTCTCCAATCATGTCCCACTAATAGAATATCGCCACGTCATTAAAATATTTTCTTTAATTTTAATCTTTAATTTTCTAATAAATATTTTTAATGACGTGACGATATTCTATTGGTGGGACATGATTTTGGGGACACATGACTTGAATCCCACGTAATCCATCCAAACATCTTGAAAATTTATTAGACTCTATTTTAGAGAGAAATATGTACGTTTGAGAATGAAAAACGTGTATCCAAACGTACACACAAGTAAAATGTAATAATTTATATCTTTTCACCATTATTAACCAACTTATTCACGTTAAAACAAATTAAAATACTACTATAACACATACTAAAAGAATTGTATAAGTTACTCATAAATCAATGAACATTACTATATTCCATTAATCATTTAGATGATTTGATCGCTTTCATCCTCTCAACAACTTGTGCCATTGACGGTCTCATTTGAGGCTTTCTTGCCATACATTTCACCGCCAATCGCCCCATTTGGAACATTTCTTCTCGTTGAGATTGATTCTTAGGAACACTATAAAAGACATGATTTTTGCGTTCCCCAAGACATATGAATGCCTTAAAATCTAGCTTTGATTTATCAGTAGGTGATTTACCAGTGAGCATCTCACAAATGATAACACCAAAGCTATACACATCAGTTGCTCTGTTCCAGAATTATTTCCTTCTTCGGCATTGCTCTGTATCACAAAATTACTAAAAAGACTGAAAAATGATGCATAACATTGTTAAATAATGTCTAGAGGGAGCAGAATTATTGGGAAATGATGAAAGGAAATATGCTGCTAAAGGATCACCCAAAATTCAAAATAGTTCATCATTCTATTAATGATATTGATGGGTCTTTGGTTTAAATTAACTATTTTGGTTCTTATATTTGATGTTCATTTTTGTTATCGTTTTTATGTGTAAAAAGTTTTCATTTTAATCCTTATACATATCATTGTTTGCATTTTTGTTCCTACCCGTAATATTTTTGTTAGTGCATTATATGCCAGAAGCATTTCTGAGTTCAAAATTATTGCTTGTAGATGTAGTTTTGTACCAGCCAAAACTATCATATTACCGTGTGACATAGGTGATATCACAGAGCTTAATTGTAATTCAAAACCTTAGGATATTGCTTTCTTTAAAATGGGATTTACTTGTTCAACCTCATCAACAATGTTGGTCATGATCAATTTGGAATTCAAATTTAGTGGTGTTTTCAAAGAGGGAGGTTCATTATTAGTGACCTTCTTAACTTCATGGTTGAATCCACCTATATTAGTTTTATGGATTTGCAGAGTTTCTTCTTAGATGTAAATATTGGTTAATAGATTTTTCCTCTCATTATTCTTTTAGTACTTAAATCTTTGACTTTGCTCTGTACCGAAAGAAAATTCAATACAAATATAGATGGATCTTTGGTGTTTAATTAGCAAAACTATTGTCAATAAATCAGTAGATAATAGCATAATTCAAAAATCTTTAAATTTGAATAAGAAAAAGTACAGTGTTTAAAAATGGAAAAAAAAAGAAGGATATGAGGTTTTAATATGTAGTTTGGTTAGATATGATCATTGTTGATAGCAATTATAGTCACCATGCTCGTCGTGACAAAAAGGACGATCCAAAAATATTCTTTAGTTGAAATTTTTTCTAGAAAATGTTGTGGAGTCATCACCAAAATTTTATTCTTGAAAAATAGAGATTTAAAACTAAAAAGGATCTTCGAAGAACTCTGAATTCATTGATGATTTTTGTATCTATCAGAACTTTAATATAGCATCCTATTGTCACAGACCATGCATCAATTCAAAACCTAAAAAGGAACTAGTGTTTTCTCTAAACTAAAAAGAAAAAGTCTATTTAGAAACCAAGAAAATCAGTCTTTATATTTACTTGCTCGGTCGCTAAATATGTTAGGGTCCAAATTAGATACCAATTATCGACGGAATCCGTTAGCGACACCACATTTAGTGATCAACAACATTTTTATCAAGTCGCTAAATAAGTTAGCGACCAAATCAAATACCAATTAACGACTGAATCGGTTAGCAATGTTATTATTTAGTGCCAAACAATCTTGTTTACTCTATTGTTAAATCATTCTTTTTTAGTAGTGGAAAGGGGACTTACTTGTACAACCTCCTCATAGACAATGCTCATCATGATCAAGTTGGAATTTTGATCTAATGTAGTCTTTAAAGAAGGTGGCTCATCCAGAGTGACCTTCTTAACTTCATTGTTAAATTCACCTTTTTTAAATTTACGAACATGCACAGATGTATCCTTAGATATATAGAATGGTTGATAGGTTTTCTCTATCATTAAATGTTCCACTCTTTGAATATTTTCTTCTCTGGCTTTTCCCTATGCCAATAGAAAATTGAACATGAATATATATGAGGGACCTTGAGTGTTTAGCTAGTAAAACTATTGTCAATGAATATAAACGTTAGCATAAATCAAAGTTCCTAAAGATGATTTTGAAAATGAAAAAAAATAAGTATAAGAATCTCAAATAATGGAAAAAGAAGGAAAACTATTTCTATTTGCCGTTGTGGTTAGATACAGGGGAACTTACTTGTACAATTGCAAGGGGTATGCAAGTCAAAGGTTCCCTAACTTCCTGAGCATCACTACTCTGAGCTGCAATAGTACATACACAAGTTTAATTCTGCCGGAGATTAACAATAATACAAGGTGACGTGTAATTGAATAACATCAAACAAAATGTATGTAGAAAATGTAAAAGCGTATATGAAAGGAGAAATAAAAAAGTAAATGAAATAAAATTAAAAAAATATTAAAAATGATGCGATATGATAATTAAAAAGGAGAGATAAAAGGGAAAAAAAAGAGTAAAAGAATGATTGAAGTGAATATATAGTTGTAGTGCATAAATTATTACTTATGTATATAACTCGATAGGATTGGTTTAGTGGGGAGGTTTTAGTAATTTAAATGAGGTCTTAAATTTAAATTTTATTTATTTTTATTATAAAAAAGCTAAATATATATTAAAAAAAAGTTTAGGTTGTGTTTGACTTAACTTTTTTTTTTTTGTTTGTTTCACTTCCTCTTAAAAATTAAAGTTAAGTCAAATACAATTTTCTTGAAAAACTCTTAAATTTAAAACTATTTTTCTAACACAATGTAAAAAGTAGCTTTGGTTGGGTCAATATGATTTAGGTTCAAAAATATTTAAACGTGATTATGATTTGTTTATACACGGCGTGAACATATAACATTTGCTTATGAGAAATGAAAATATTAATTTTTACTATTATATTTTGTTTAATTATTGGTCAAGATTCAAATAGTAAATAATATAATTTTTTTTAATGATTTTATAAGTGCAATTATTGCTTGAAACTTGATTATTCAAACACAATCTAATGGTCAAGTTCTCATTTCTTATAATAACAATGTTGTCACTTTATATGTTGCTTATATACGACTTTTAACTAGATGGTTTACAAAAGCAAATTTCTATTTCCATTGAAATTTTTATCCACTAAATCAAATACACACTTATATTTGTTTAGTCACTTAACTCAATTATGGAGTATACCCGGATATGGGTATGCGCCTCTAGTTGTTATATTTGCTATGAATAAAAAAAAAAACACATTTATATTTATAGCATATATATTGTTCAATAATTACATTACTTCTGCACTCTATTTTTCTTTTATCTATAATTTATTGGGGCAAATAAATCAAATTTTCGTAAAGTTTATGTATATTAAATTTATCTCCTTTTAGTTTTTTGAAAATATAATTACCTCTTGAGGTTTCTATCTTCATTACAGTTGTTCTTAATCTTGAAATTTTTAAGAGATAAGTTATCGAAAAATAAATGCATTTTGTTAGTGTACATAATACGAATCAATTCTTTTAAGCTATTCTCAACTGCATAGTCTTATATCTATATAGTTTTCAAATCTCTTTCAATTTGATGTATATTCGACTTATTGTTGTGTCCTTCCCATGAAAACTTATCAGGAACCGCTCTTTGTTTATACCTTATTGCGCTGACAATCACTCTTTACCCTCGTTGGCAATGTCACAATTGACGCAATAAAAACCTATAATAAAAATACAAACTTTAAGGGGTAAGTGTATTTCCAAAATTGAAAGAAAGTAAGTGAAATACAAACAAACTTTAAAGAAAGTAAGTATAATTATTTCTATTTTATTTTTATTTCTTTAGTTCTCTTTATTACATTATTTATTACATTTTTCTTCTTCTCTTTGGTTGTTATTCCGACCTAGGTGAACAAATTAAATTGGTGACAATGAGTTACACCCTTTTTTTTTCTCGGCATTTTAATGTCTAATTTTGTTTTGACTTTTCAAAGAAAATATTCTCTAATTTTCATAAGATGTTTTAAAAATGCAATTTACTTTGACAATCCACTTTCACTTTTATTCCCTAATTTTATAAGTTTATATGAATTAGGATCCGTTGTTACCGATTAGTTTTACACCAACTCTTACACCAATTAGAAATGATATGTCGAAGTATTTTTAAACGAAACTCATCACTGGATTGAAACTACTTATCATATAAATTACGTCTACAAAATTTTACATCAATCCGAGATGATTTAGCACTCCATCAACATACTAAAAGAGAGATATATAACGTATAAAATATGAAGTCTTGTATAATAGTAGAAGTTAATAAAAATATCATTTTAATAATTTATTTTAATAATAATAACATTAGAAAAATGGGATCTTATAAAATAAGGGCCCTTGAGTAATGATTTTATTTCTCTAAACATAAGTACGATTTAGAAGAGTCCAATTGATATTGATTTGGCAGCATTTTCAATTTTCAGTTGTCAAGATCTGATACCTTACTTATACAAGGAGTCCTAGCATTTTACACTTCCAATCTTTCTCTTCAAAAGCTAAAAGAAATTAAATACTCAATATAAAAACAAAAAAAAAAAAAACAAACCAACCCCTTGAAGCCTTCAAGAATGCCACATTTATGCATATAAAGACATCACCTATAGTGAAAATGACATTACAAGAACAACATCACCATCAAAAGCAACAAGCAATGGAAGATGAAATCGCAACGATTCGAAAGAGATTCGGCGATGAACAGAGCACTCTGTTGGACCAATTTGAGAGGCTGTCCTTTGAGTCTCACCTTAACAAAGCCATGAAGCTTCAAAGGTGCAATTCAGAACCTGGATTTCCAAGGTCAGTTTCTCACCCAAGATTCATTACTAATAATAATGTCATGACTCCAACAAAACCTCTTTTGAGTAAGCAAAGACATTCTTCTCGTGGCTCTGGATTTCATAAGGTTTTTAAGAAATTGATGAAACCGTTTCGTGGAAGAAAGAATTGTGAAAGGAATAAATGTGGCCCTGATCCTAAGAATCCTCTTTCTTGGAAGGCCTTCAGCAGATCGTTGCGATTCTGAATTTTTCGATACATCAGGAGCATTAATATTTGAACCTAAGACTTTATGCTTATTATCCGAACCTTTCGCCACTAATCCAATCTTAACGGATTTTGATTTGGCTACAATTGTTGTAGTGCTCTTTTTTTTTTTAATTCCTTTGTTTTATTTTTTTTCTAGATTTTTTTTTATTGAACTTAACCTTATATCTGACTGTGCTCAAGTAGTATTAGATGATTGTAAATTTGTAATGACTGATCAATAATGAGAGAGGCATGCATTGTCGAAATGATTAATCATTGGTTTTGGATTTGCAAAGATTAATCACTACGGTGCTTTTTATTCTGTGGATGTGTGTTCATGAGATGAGTTAGATGACAAAAATTAGTAACTAAAATAACTTAAATACTATTACTAAAAAATATTTTTAAAAAAAATCTAAATCCACACTCCACACAAATATACTCAATGTAGATTATGATGATTATTGTGTGTGGATATATGTATATTCCATTGTTTATGATGATCAAAGCTTATAAAATCAAACTTGACATAATTTTTTAGTACAAAGAAAACAGATCAAATGATGAAATTGATCTTCACAGGAGATTGATCTTCAATTAGCACGATTTTTACGACCAAATCAACACATTTAAAACTCACTTTTTATTAAGAGTTCGAAAGAAAACTTTACATTGAATTCTCCATTAATTAACTTAATTCAGAGGTGCCCATTGAATGAGCATTTATACAAAAACAAAATGTAACTACCATAATTGTCAAGAGGTAGTTATAAAATAGAAAATGTAACTACCGAATATAACTGGTTAGTTATTATCTTTATCTTTAATATTTTTAGAATTGTGAATTTAGACTCTAATAGATCAAAAACACAAAGAGTAAGAATTCAATAACCGGAATAAAATAAAATGAAATTAGATACTATGATAGAAGAAATTTCCACTCTAATTCTTGAAATTAGAGATAAAATTAATAATTAATTAATTCGTTATATTGATATGAAAAACTAATGATAAAATTTAATTAAGGTCTTCAACTCACAAGCTAAAGACTCCCCTAAGAAAAAATCTTCTCTTACTCAAATCTCATATATTCAACAAAAAGTTACTAAATGAAGTTCACGATGGAGTATTTATTTGGTCCCTAACCCTATTGGACAAACTAATCAATGTTCTTAGTTCTATAAAAGTTTATTCAATTTCCTATCATATCTTTGGTTGAAATTAATATGATAAATTATTAATCCTTCTCGTGATAAACTTTTAAACTAACAAAATAAAGGGTATAAGAAGAAAATATATATATAAAAATTATGCTTGCTACATAATAATGCTAGCTACCTCTGTTATTACTTTTTTTTTTGTTTTAAACTTATTGTTTTGCATTTCTAGACTAATTTAATTCTTTATTTTCATTTATACGTTCATTTATGTAAGCTGAGTAGTAGAGTATTAAAGAATATATACTCCATAACTAAGATAATTGAAGATATAAATGAAGATAATTTAATAAAAATATAATAAAATACTATATATATGTATGTTTAATTTATGTGTAAAAACTTTAAATGATAAAACAAAAGTAATCAAGGGAGTAACATAAAACACCCTCTATCGGTCAAAGAGATGATCTTTGTAGTTTGTATGATATGGTCACTTCAACGAAATTGGAAGCATTAAATAGTTTGCTTTATTACTTCTCAAATGTTGATGAAAGTGAAGAAGGATTTTCAGGAGCGTAGCTAGCTTATCTTATGGGATTTCGGTTTTATAGTAGTATTCGAAATGATATTTTCAAACGTTATTGTCTGAAAAATAATAAAAATATAAAAAAAATATTTTTATTTTATGGATGATATATTCTAAAAACATTATTTTAGATGCAGGTATTTTTCTATCAACACCGGAGATCATTGTAATCACTAGATAATGAATAATGGATCAGAAGGAAACGTGACTAAAGTAAAAACAAAAAATCTGAACACATGGGTTGAAAAAAAAAATTGACACAAGCCCATCAATGGTCAGATGAGCACTTTTAATATCAGTCAAAAAAAATATTTCATTCAAATTCTAAGAATCAGTTCAACCTTGTGGTGACCTAAGAAAACAGTCTTTGGGATTGGTACCACCCAGTTAAGAATGAGATTATCAGTTTTTTTGGATATTAATGTTTAGAATGGTATTTTTGAACCATGTCATCCATAAAATAAGAGTTTTTTTTTTTTATATTTTCACAATTTTACAGATAATATCATCCAAAAATACCATTCTGAATGCTGATATAAAAAAAAATGATTTTGTTACTGATTATAATAGTGTAAATCCCAATGTACTTCCAAAGTGCTAGCCTAATAGTTAGTATAAATCTGAGAAACAATTATCGAGCCCAAGTTCCATGGAGTTTTGGACAATCAGTTTTGGACACCTTATTTTATTAAATACACCATCTTTCTTATTTCAGTTTTGGAAACGAATTTCCTGAAGTATTTTTATCGAGTAATGTTATATCTTCTTACAAATCATTTGATCTATAAATTCTTCTATTATCTTATAAAGTAAATATTAATTAAAAACTAAATACACTTTATACCTTAAAATTATAAAATGCATTCAATTTATTCCTTACCTGTAAGAGAATTTATAGGAGAAATTTGTAGGAAGATTCAGAATTACTCATTTTTATCACGAGATATCTTTCATGTACACCCACTTTTGGGTGTACAATTTATACATCACCAGTTTTCTTTGTAAAATATCCAAATCTTCACTTTTTTTTTAAAAAAAAAAAAACTCAAAAACATGAAAATAAACCTAGTGTACAAGGTCTCAATTATGTAACTTAGTTGGTCAGTGCATAGGGACATGTGTGTGAGTATGGAGTTAGATCTTCAATTGTACTACTTTTTTATGAACCAAAAAACTTAGTATACAAAGTGTATAATAAAAATTAGTGTACAGCAACATTTTCTCTTTTATCACTTATGAATGGGAATTGGATTCTA
The DNA here is from genome assembly GCA_037177725.1 of Cyamopsis tetragonoloba. Classification (NCBI taxonomy): domain Eukaryota; kingdom Viridiplantae; phylum Streptophyta; class Magnoliopsida; order Fabales; family Fabaceae; genus Cyamopsis; species Cyamopsis tetragonoloba. Next base: position 7,522,779 of record CM074121.1, on the reverse strand, counting down.
GAAAATCATTTCCGGAAATTCAATTTTGGAAGTTAGAACTCTAATTTCTGAAAATATTACAAAACACTTTCGGAATTTATTCCTCTTTAAAATTTTTCCATAAACAAATTTATTTATGTAAAGGATGAATACAAAAAATACTAGAAAAAAAGTCATAAGGCACAATTTACTATGAAGAAATATATTCAAAGGGAGAAATACATCAATCTAAAAAGAAAAAATTACATAAAACAAGAAAAGCATTAACTAAGAGTTCAAGACCATAGACCTGACCTTAACAAGCCCTAACACCTCAGTTCCATTTTAAGAACTATCTCTAAAATAATCTCATTACACATTAACCAAATAGATCTCAGGGCTGCAAACTAAATAGATTAGTCAAATTTCTCGCCTCACATTAAGAGCTACCAAATTCTTGAGCTTTATAAATGTTGACAAGCTAAGAAGGAGTTATATAAAACATTTGAAAGTTGCAACCAAGTGGAGAGACAAAAAAAAAAATAACAAGGACATCAAAACAAAGCCAATAACATATAACAGAAAAATTTAACACGCCTCTTTTAACTAAATTACCTAAAAAGCCACTCAATCACATGAACACAACCAACCGAAAGCAACTACTTTGCAAGGAGCACATTCTTCTTTAGTATTACTTTGAAGCTATGTAGAATTTGAAGATCAATCATAATTCATTAGTAGACATTATGTCCTGAAGTAAATGTCACATTATATTTGAGTATTAGATTTGAAACTCTACCCCTACACGAATGCATTGTCTTGGCTGTTGGCATAAAAATGCTGAAAAATTAGGGAAAAAACTCAGATTTTTCTGATCTACATTTGGTAGAGATATATGTTAAAAAAAGGGAGTAATTCTATATAATATATATTATATATTATGCTTATATTATAATTGTTTATCAACCACAATTAATTACAAACTTGAAATGTATTCAAATAATTAGAAGAGATAAAAAATTTCTACTAAAATTATTGTAATACAATCTTAAAATTTTAAATTAATTGATTAATAAACTTAACGAGTGTCAATTACAGTGGTTAAAAATTGTAGTTCAAACCCCTAATTCGAGAGCTGAAACCATAGAAGTCACACTCTGAACCTTTGATCTCGACCAAATTTAAGTTGAATTGTTACAGCAATTGTTCCCACAATTGAAAAATAATAATAATTGATTAATTTTAATGAGCATGTACTCTTGTTAAAATTACTCACTAATATAAGGCATTTTTTTTCCTCCTAAAAAGGCCAAAGTAGTAGCATTAAATTTTATGCATTATCATTGGTACTTATTGAAGCTATGGGTTGAATATCATTGTGTCTCTACCTAGTAAACCAAAAGGTGGGAGAGCTGGGGTAGGATCATCTCAAATTCTTCACAAAACTTTTACATCATATCAATTATTTCTCTTTTCTATCAACTACTAATTAATGGATACCCTTTTTTGAAGAATTAATTAATTGTGCACAACACAGTATTTTTACTAAACAATATTCCAAGAAATTAAACACATTAATAGAACAATTACTAATAACAAGAATGTTAACGCAAAGATATAAACATACTACAGTATTAAGGGAGAACTGTCATCCAACTCCCCCACCATTTAAAAAAAAATACAGTAGTTAAGAGGGTAAATATGTCTACCCTCATTTAAAGATTAGGCTTTTATCTTAGCAAAAATAAGACCATAGATCTTCTAAAATGTTAATTGGAAGTATCCATTTTTTTTCCAATGTTAATAATGTTTTTTTGGGTGTCTTCTATATTTCTTATGTATTTTTTTTTATTATTCAATTTTCTTTCTTTTTTTAGTGGAAGATGGTGGAAGAATTTTCTACCTGAAGAGGATTCGAACTTTATATCTTCACCTAATATTTTAATAGCACTTTTTTAGGATATTATGATAGGGATTTTCTTATGTCTTTTATGTGTATGCATCATCATCATCTCAATTACTAAATGGTAGCGTAAATGTAAATCAATAAGCTGCACGAAACATTATGTGTGATTATTAAACTCTGTGACCCCTTCAAATAGTAAGCAGCAATCAAAAAACAGTGCACATTATTGGAGCATGGCCATGATTTTTTCCTCACACTAAATATAATGTTGCCATTTGAAAAATCTTGTGTGTTGGTGGTGCCTTTTAGGTCTCTTTCAATTTGTGACTTATGCATTCATATTGTTCAAGAAGCATACACATGCTATATATAAAGTTATCTTTTATTGTTATTAGAAATAATTTAAGCGTAACTCAATTTTAAAAATTGACTCAAAAGAAAGAGATGCTTTGAAGTTTTAAAAAACTTAACTGGTCATATCGCCAATTAATCTGAAACATAAATGTATTATTTTGTTTTTTGTTTTAACAAACATCAATCAATAACCATTAATTCAGGTGCTCATTATGAAATTTTTAGCTTAAATTGACATGTTAATTAGGCAAGTGCTTAGCCCAAAAAAAATTAGGCAAGTAAATCATTATGTTTTACTATGAGGAAACAGAAATTCTAGTTCTAGCTTTAAGTGTCAATAAAGCAAGCAAGTCTTTTTTTTTTCTCCTTTTCCTTTTTTTCTTTTTCTTTCCCATGAGCATGACCTCTTTTCTACATTATTTGTACTGTGGCATTTATTTTGATCTTGTTACTTTCTGTACGGTTTTTCTTTGTTTCCCATTTCATTTTGTTTTTCCTAAATCTCCAAGTTTTCACAATTTGTTGTTGTCTCCAATGTCCTCCATTTCATGTCTCTCTATAAAAACAAAAGGTTCTTGTTGTATTCAGTAATGATCATAGAGATCTAGATCTTCTGCAGCAAGATCTAAGTCCTGCAGTTCTCTAATAGTATCTTTACCATTGATTAGTTTATGCATATCAGCCGAGAAAAAAACAGAAAATAGTGATCCAATTTGTATAAATAGATCTGGATCCTTTATAGTAAGATCTTGGTCTTACACCTCTCAAATAGCATCTTGACTATTGATTGAGTCAAGCATACCGGCCGAGGAAGAAAGAGATTCAATTTGTATAAACAGGCTTGGATCCTCTTTAGAAAGATCTCGGTTTTGCACCCCTCTAATATCATCTTGACCATTGATTAATATATGTATATACAGACCAAAGAAGAAAGAGAAAGTAATAAACGACTTAGATGTATTTGCACTGCTAGATTGTCCAACAGCTAGAGATGATCCAATTTGTATAAACATATCTGGATCCTTTATTGTAAGATCTCGATCTTGCACCCCTCCAATAGCATCTGGACCATTAATTAATTATGCATACAAACGGAGAAAAAAATAAGAAATAATAAACGGCTCAGATATATTTACACGGCTGTTGGACGGTAACATAACAACAGGAGAGGATCCAATTTGTATAAGCAATGGGTTATGAAGTTTTTTGGAATTATAACAATCAAGGTCTAGCTGTATAGTTTGTGCATCAAACCTAAAATATATTAAAATTTAACTTCTACGGTTCTACCCAATATCTTACTGATTGAGCCTTTTTTTAACACTGTTGGAAGTAATTTAGTAGGATGCATATATCAATCAGATATTTGTGGTTCATACCAACATGAAGCAGGTTATGTCTCAATAACACCACAAACAAATAAAAATTGTAATGAATACTTAATTCAAAAAATGATATTCATGCATCATAGGTAAAGAGTATGATGAAAATACCATTGTATTAAACTATTAGCTGCCAAACTGGTGAAGAAAAATCCAGTAATACAACTTGAGATTAACAAAAAAAAAAAAAAAAACTAAAAAAACAAAGAAACAGATAGTGAAACTTACATGATACACCAATGGAAACAACAAACAAAAGTTGTGCAAGAAATTGACTGAATAATTTTATCTTTGCATGTATAGTAATGCAAGCAAACTGGATTGTTCTTCACCAGGTATTGTAAATTTGCAATATATGCTGTGTTTCATTATAATTCTTATTTTCCTTCTGATGGGCATTGTAGCAATTCTAGAATATTTACTACTTCAGCCATATCAGGGCGATTTGAAGGTACTTGTGAAGCACAAACCAACCCTAATTTCATCACAGGAATTGCTTCTTCTTCAACAAAATTACCAAGAAGTTTCTCATCAACACATTTTTCTACTTTTCCTTCTTCCAAAGCACTCCTCACCATTTCACATAGAACAACCACATCATCCTCAATATATTCCACTGGCCTTTTTCCTGTGACAACCTCAAGAACCAAGATTCCAAAGCCATACACATCACATTTCTCGGTTATCTTGACCGTTCGACAGGCGAACTCAGGAGCCATGTATCCGAGTGCACTTTGAACCTTGCTGCTCAAGACACAATGGTCTAGCACTGGCAATAACCTCACCAAGCCAAAATCTCCTATTTTTGATTCATTAAAACAATCAATCAAAACATTGGATGATTTTAGATTATAATGGATTATGTCCATTTGGTGTAAATAGGATAACCCTTTTGCCATTCCTAGAATAATCTTGAACCTTTGTCTCCAACAAAGGACTTCTTTGCAATTATCATAATCATGTAGAAGCTTTTGCAAATTCCCTTTGGCTAAGTACTCATAAATAAGAAGTTGCAAGGATGGTGTCCAATAGTAACCTTCAAGTGCCAAAAGATTTTCATGCCTAACCTTCCCAAGATTTTGAACCTCCCTCTCAAACTCTTCTTGTGATTTGATCAAACTTGACATTGTAAGCTTCTTGATTGCAACAGAACGCCCGTTTCTAAGAACAGCGCGATAAACCACTCCGAATCCACCACTTCCTACTTCACTCTCTTTGTTTAGAAGATTATAGACTCCATCAGAAAACTCAACATCACCAGAAAACATCACAAGCTTGCCATTTTTTGGATCATTTTCTGGCGAGAAACTTCTGTCCTCACCACCAGAAAACACAAACGGATCCGCAGAACGCGAACTTGAAGACCGAAAATGAATATTTAGGACAGTAATAACTACCACACCAGAAGCAATGAAAATAGCAGCACCAATAGCAATAAGTACAGATACACTTAACATCACCTTATGATGATGATTTTGTAAGGAAGGTCCATAGTTAGAGTAAGAAGAATTCGGATTAAGAACAATAGGTTTTGGATGAAATGATGGACATGAGTGATTAAGAACAGAACCACATAACAATGGATTACCAGAGATGGAAGAGGGAGAGATGGAATTGAAGAATCCACCTAATGGTAGTTCTCCTTGAAGGTGGTTGTAGGAAACATTGAATGAGAAAATCTGTGAAAGATTTGTAAGCTCCTTTGGTAAGCTACCAGAGAGTTCGTTCCATGAGAAATCTATATGCTGAAGATTTGATAGGTTTGCAATGTGAGAAGGGATTGAACCAACAAGTTTGTTGTGAGAAAGGTTCCTGTTTCATTCCATTGAAATTCACAAAGAGGAAAATGGTTAGAAAATTTTAGACTCTCAAACACAAGCTATCAATTTTCATGAGTAAATCATCACTGTAGTACTTGAATTGTTAAGATAGTTCCATTTTAGTTCCTATCTTTCATGGAACTTTACTTAGTCCTTGATTTTTGTAAAATTATTTTTTTAATTCTTATTCATTACTTGACTTTATGAAAAAGTTATTCGTCTTGATCATTAACTTTATAAAAGAATCATTTGTTCACGTTACAGTCAAAAAGGAATTAATTAAAGTAAAATGAACTTAATATAAACTCCTTAAAATATAGAGTTTAAAATATAGAGTCTATCAGGTAAAATTACCTTAAAAATTCAGGGACCAAAGTGATTGCTTACTATAGTTTTCACACTAAAGTAGAACCAATCAATGGTTTTTCATTTGAATAACAATCAACCCAAAACATGTTATAAAGAATAAAGCATGAAAGATGTGATCTGTGAGCTTACAAAAATGTCAAGGCTGAACACTTCTCAATTTGAGCTGGAATTCTTCCACTCAAGAAATTCTTCTGTAGCCTCAATTCAGTGAGTGAAATTGCACCTTCTATTTCAGAAGGAATACTTCCATTAAGCTTGTTGCCACTTAAGTCAAGAATGTACAAAGATTTAAGCTCTCCAATACTAACAGGAATAGAACCAGAAATGTTGTTGGTGGACAAATTCAAGACTTTCAAGCTTCTAAGACCTCCAATTCCATATGGAAGTTCCCCAGAAAAATCATTTGACGACAGATCCAAAACCTCAAGGCCATGATAAGAAACAGGCATGGAATTAATTGAAGGATGATTGTTCTTACTTTCGAAACCCATTTTAAATATCCATGAAGGAAAAATTCCTTCCAAGTGATTGTGGCTTATATCAAGAGCCAAAAGCTTAATGCAATTTATCATTGAATAAGGCAGGTTTCCTATTATCTGATTCCTGGACAGATTTAATTTACTCAGTGATTCAAGATTTCCTATTGATTTTGGAATCCAACCAGAAAATCTATTTGCAGAAAGGTCCAAAATCTCTAGACTCTTCAATTCTCCAATCCAATTTGGAATGATTCCTATGAATGAATTCCCTTGCAAACTGAGGAATGTGCATGAGGTGAGTCTATGTAATGACTCAGGAAGTTTTCCAGAGAGAAAATTGCAACTGAAATCAACCAACTTCAAAAGCAAACAATCTCCAACAGCCTCAGGAATTTTACCAATGAACCGGTTCTTCGCGAGACTAAACTCCCTCAAATCATAAAGATTCTGGATTGCTTCTGGAATCTCTCCCTCCAGCAAGTTATTTGACAGATCAAGTGTTTGTAAACCTCTCAAAAACCACAGCCCAAAAGGCAATTTTCCATTTAGATGATTAGAGGAAAAGTTCAAAATTGCCAATGAGGTACATGAGCTCAAAGAATCAGGAACCTTACCTGAAAGATTGTTATTTGCAAATGATAAAACCCTTAGAGACCAACAATTTTGGAATAACCCATCTGGGATTGGTCCAGAGAGATTATTCTCACTCAAATCAACAACTTCTAAATTCCCAATGCTGAGAAGATCAGGGTTTATTTTCCCTGTTAAGTTGTTCCTAGAAAGTGACAGAATTTGAAGGAATTGCAACCTCAAAAGCCCTCTATCAATATGCCCAGAAAGAGAAAATCCATCAAGGATAAGAGCAGATACCCTGTTGTTTGAAGGGTCACATTTAACACCAATCCAGTTGCAAGGACTGTAATCATCTTCATTCCAAGTGAAAAGTTTTCCATTTGGGTCTTTTACACCAGCCTTGAACAGAATTAACCCCAAGATATCATCATTGAAAGAAGGGTCTACTGAGATCACTAGGAGTACTTGAGCAAAAAGAACAAGAAAGAAAGATAGGATCAAATGAACTTGCATTATATCAGTGTTATTATAATCTAGAATTCAAGAAAGCATTCAGAGGAAATCCTCATGAATTTGAAAAAAACTACTCCTTTACAGTTTACAACACTGCCATTTCATTTCTTGCATACTATAGAACATGTGTTTTGTGGGTCACAACTCAATATAACCTTATCACACACAAAAAGAGTTTCAAAGTTTCAATGAATAGTGGTCACAACTCACAATAAGGACACCATAGAGGAAAGAGTTACAATAAGATGTCAGTGGATATAAACAAAAAGAGGAGTGAAAACAAAGGAAATAAGGAATAGACTAGACTGACACTAACCATGTGAGGATGAATAAAAGATAACAAAGTAAAGCAACTTCAGTGAACTCACTTTTTCACTTTTCAAAGTTCAGAATTTTCCAATGAGGAATGGAGGTTATTGAAATCAAGGAAGAGAAGTTTTGAAGTGTTTTCTTCAAACTAGCAAATCTGAGATGACACAATATGTTCCCATAAGAGAACACATTAAAAAAAAAACAATAAAAGAAAAAGTTAACACCATCCTGTGATATAGTGTAAGAAGATCTACATGAATTAAACAGAAATTGAGGGTTTGGACTTTGGATGAGTCTTGTAAATTGAAGTTGAAATCAAAGTAAGATTTTTCTTATGATTGTGATTTAGAGAAGCAGGCTTAAGAGACAGAGAGAAAAGACTAATGGCAAACTGTAAGAAGCTATTAAAAGGAGAATAGAAATGAGAGTTTGAGGGAGAATGTAAGCATAAAAAATGGTGGCTCTTCTTCTTCTGGTTCTGTATAACAGAGAGTAAAGTATGGCATTTAAAGGTTCTAAGAACAAAGATTGAGAGAGAGAGAGAGAATTCTGAGAGGGGCTTTTCCTACTGTATGCTATGATGTGCATGGAGTGGCATATGGCTTAGTGGGTCAAACTAGTATCCTATGTGTTATCAAGGTTGTTACTTTAGGGACAACCTTTTCATCAGACATGGTTCAAACTTCAAACTAGCCATTCTTATATTTTAAATAAAGGGAAATATATAAGGCATTATGTGCATTTGCTGAATTGGACGCATGTATTATCAGGGTTTTTGCTAGAGTGCTTGAGCAATGATTAAAGATCCAAAATTAAAAACATTTTAATAGAAAAACATGCATTTGAAAGGTTTTATGTTTATAATGTTGGTGCTGTGCTGTCCAACATTGTCGGGTATAAATATTAGACTTAAGTGGTCACATCACATAGATATAAGCTAATTAGTTCAAAGCCTTAAGCTACATAAGTCTTCAGAAAACCTCTGGCTGATACGCTGATTTTACTATGGAAAAACAAAACTTTATAAGAATAGTTTGAGAACTCGAATTATCAAGTTGTCACGGCTAAAAAAATAACTTCAGAAGGTTATACTCTATAAGCTTTCATAGGCCGACTAATCGCTTTTTATTAAAATTAAATATTTTAAATATTGTTAGATTCATCTGAAAATGTTTGAATTATCAAGTAATCAAGTAATAAGAACTAAAATAACCAGATATATTAAAGAAGAAATCAAATTAGAGTTTTTGATTTTGGAAGAAATTTTTGGTCAGTGACACAAAATTAGAGTTTTCGTTATACTATACTACTTAATAATGCAGGAGACAAGCACACTCGCTAGTAAGAAAGTGCTAACAGCAGAAGATTGAGAATAATGAATATTTTCATTGATGATTATATACGAGTTTTTACAATCAAAGTTGCTCACTGCTGAGCAAAAAAATAAATTCATTCTTGTCACATCCAATCTAAAGTGGAGGTGAGACAAGTTACATTTGCTAGTAAGAAAAAGCCAACAGAAAAGAAAAATGGGACTTTTCCTCAAGAAGATGGCAACACCTTGGGCTCCTCCAACCATTTCCACACATTCAGCAAACCAGTTCCATCTCCAGTGAACAACAGTCCATCAGGTCCTATCCCCATTGATAGAACTTCTCGTTTCGCAAATATTCGACCCCTCTCTAAAAATCTGTTCAAAGTAGACTGGCTTGGTCAGTTGTTGCAACAGCAGGGAGATAAAACACATGCCACTATGGTAATTCAAGTGACAGAACAACATAAAGGCAAGCTTAAGTTTACTCACGATGGTAATTCGTACAAGCGAACCGAATTGTCTTTGCACGAGCAGCACAGTATATGATTGCCCTCTGCATCAGTCATCCCACTAAGTGCAAGAACACCCTATAATGAACAAAGATATAGATTGCGTCAATCCAATAACTCCTTCGCGACTATGGCAAAAGACTGAAGCTGATTTCTACCACATAAAATCAATAGCTTATTCGTGTGCAGATGTCAAGTAACTTACATTTTCCACAGTGTGCGTGTATATCACTTCCAAAGGTCCTTCTTCAGAGGTAGCCCAGACCTTTATTGTGCAGTCAGCTGAACTTGATATCAAATACTCGTTCCAACAAATAAGAGATGTTACTGTGTCGGTATGTCCAGTTAGTGTCATTTTACACTCTAATGTATCAATATCCCAAACCTGAAAAAGAAAAAAAGAGAGATTACAAATAATTATTTTAGTTTTAGACAAGCTTCCATGCAGAAGAAGCAACAAGCAATGAACCAAGTTGATTTTAGCAGAGTCTTAATCAGTATAAAGAATAAATCAATAGTAGATTAAAATTTGTCCAATCTGTTGTCAAAAGAAATCACAAATCTTTTATGAAACTCCACAAGGAGCAATACATATATCTGATAAAACAGAAACCAAAACACCTCATCAACAGCAGACAGTGGACATACCTTTATGGTGTGGTCCATGGACCCTGAGAAGAGCCTAGTGCTATTGCACCCGACAGTCAGACAAACCACATCTTTAGTGTGGCCAGTGAGCGACGTAACCAGTTCAAATGGGGAATTAGCTTCAGAGTTAGAGCTGCCTCTCCAAGCAGAAATTACACCATCCTGCAATTTGAATCATCATCAGATTGAAACATAAATCAATACATAACAAAACAGAAATGTTTGACAAATAAGATAGATTTAGCTACCTCTGCACCAGCAAAAAGTGTATCATTGCCAACATCCATGGCAAGAACTCGGCCATTAGGTCCATCAAGAGTAAACTCTGAAGCAGTCTGAGTATTCCAAGCCTTCACAACAACCACAGCCACATAATCAGCTCAAATGTGTTTTACTATGTCTAATCTAATCTATAAGACATGAATGTAAACTAAAATGAAACAAAACAAGGATGAAATTGAGAGGTTTATTTACCTTCACAACATTTGGCAAACCAACAAAAATCCATGGGCCCTCACTGATCAAAGAGTAAACTTCAGCACCAGGTTTGAACACGTTGGCACATTGACCAGTATGGCAGTCCCACATGCGAACTGTCCCGTCCATGCTGCCCGAAAAAAGCTTGTCAGAACCAGCTGGAAGTGATATCCCAGTGACAACCTGTTTGTGAAATACCTTAAGTTAGCAGCTCCATCCATCCGAAGATATTGACATAACTATAAACAATTTGTAGCACAGCATTTCCTTGGATTGGAAACAGTGTGATAAGTACCTTGTTGTGTCCTTGAAGTTTTGCTAACGAGGAAATCCTATCACCATAACACCATGAGTGTAAATTGCTGCACTTGTCGCCATGCACGCAACTGTCATTCATCCAGTATTTGCAGATAACTGGTGATGAGGCCGGCTTTGGTGAAGGAGAAGGAGACGCCTCAGCCCGAATGTCGACACTTGTGCTGCTGCTCTTTCTACTCAAAGCTGTCTTTGGAGTTTTATCATTCTTAGTCTCCATTTTAGGGGAGGAATCAGATTCAGGCATCTTCTTCCTTGTGTGAGGATAAGCAGAGGATGGTGATGGTGTTTCAGGGGAGGAATCAGAATCGGAATTGGGCTTTCTTGTGTAACGATAAGCAGATTTAGCAGCAGCATTATTATGATAATAATGGGTAGAGGACGATGGTGATGGTGATGGTGTTACTCTGTGCAGAAATCTGCAAGGATATCTGTTGCATCTTCCAGCTAGCCAATACACACATGTTGTTTGTTCAGGTCTAGTTCTTCTACTTACAGCACCAAATTGTTTTTGTTCATTTCTCCTCGCAACCCTAATATCCATAATGTTGTTCTATACAAGCAAACATCGAAAGATCCCAAATCAGACAAGGTATTATATCCACCATTGGCTTTCTAGCAACGCATATACGATTGAACAAAACATCGACTTCACTCCATCAAAGACGAAATCCATAACGAAAAGAGCAAAACTTTAACTTCTCCTTCCAAGCGACTAAGGTTAATCCCCAAATCCATAATATAATAGTATAAATACTAACAAAAATATAAACCCTAAAGTTGAACCAGAACTGTGAAGCCATAACATAGATCCTCGAAATCGCAAATCATCCATTATACCTGAGAGTGAGTTGCAGAGCGAAAACACGAATCTGAACCTCTTCAGAGAGAAGAGCGAAAGCAGAATGGAGGAGAAGAAGAGACGAACGATTTACGAATTAAGTGTTTGTAGAGATGAACATTTGGTGTTGGCCTATTTATATATCGAATTTTGAATGTGAATTTGAAATTACTATCTGATATGATTACTATTAATTCATATCTATCTTATTTTAAAATATTATCTAATTATATTAATTCATATCAGTTGTATTTCAATCTCATTCTCATATTCCTTTCAAAAAAAAATCTTATTCTCATATCAATTTTATTTCTATCTAATCCTGAAATATTATTTGATTATTATTAATTTATATCCATCTTGTTCCTATCTCTATTTTATTTTATTTTATTTTATTTTATTTCATTTCAATCTCTTTTTTATATCAATCTCATTTGTATATCGTTTTGTAATATTATATAATTATCATTAATTCATATTAATTTTTTTTATCTCTTTCTAAAATATTATTTTATTTGATTACAGTAGTTATAATTTATATCAATCTCAATTATGTTTTATTCACATCTATTTCTTCTATTTTTTATAATTATTTATTATCTATTTATTATTATCTATTGTTTATTATCATTATAAAAATATTACAAACTTTATATATTTATTTATTGAATAAATCACTAAAATGATCTCCGAATTTGTCATAGTCATTCAAAATGGTCTTTGACTCGTGAGAATAAGTAATTTATTAGTCCTTCGCTTTATCTTTTGTCATTTAAAATAATTATATGACATTTTAGAAATTTTATATATTTATTTAGTAAATAAATGACTAAAATGATCTTTGATTTTGTCATTTCATTTTAAAATTATATTTAATTTATGAGAATAAGTAAATTAGTTCTTAACTTTATCTTCTCTCATTCAAAATGATTGTTGTTGTTAACACATCGATAGGGTCATAATCTGACATGTTAAGTGCTACAATGAAATCCAAATCGGCGTAAGTAAACGGAAATGAGATATTTTAGAATAAAAAGGGAGGAAGAGTGGTGGATTGGGTGCCCAAAAAATGTAGATGAGAAGTGAGCATGGATAAAAATGTCTTTTTTTCACCTTTGTCGAGATAAATACGTTTAATTTTCGTTCATTTACTTATATGATGTCTTTTTGGGTTTTTATTGTGGCACTTAATGTGTCACATAATGAGTTTGTTAGTGTGTTAACCGCAAGAACCATTTTGAATATGAAAGATAAAGTTAGTGACCATTTTACTTATTCTTAGGGTGTTCGCGGTTCGGTTTGGATCTGTTTTGAGTGCTTAAGTCATCCGATCCGATCAATTTATTTACTTGCGGTTTGATTTGGATCGATTTGGTCTACGATAGAAATGTGAACCAATCTGATCCGATATTTTTTGGTTTGGTTTGGATTGGTTTTCGGTTTTAAGATTGTGTCAATTATAAACTAAATTAAATATAAAATTAGATATCTGAATAAAATGTTAAAGATATAAGACAAAATATATATTTTAAATTTCACTAATATAAAATTAAAAATGTTAAAATTTAATTTTAATTTTATTAAAAAATGATAAAATGATAAATATATAATACTAAGATGATGCTATATTATAAAATTATGAAATAGTAAATTAAGGTATTATTTTTTTGTTAAATATTTAGTAGTATGAATATGAACAATCTTATAATTTTATAAGAAAAATGTATATGTATATAAAAGTTCGGTTTGGTTTGAGTTTGTTCACTTTGATCAATAAGGTTCGAAATTCAAACCAATCCAATAAAAAAATTCGATTTTCGGTTTGTTTTGTTTTTCGGTTCTCAATTTATTCAATTTGGTTACGTCGGATTAGATCGTTTGGATTGGTTTGAACACCCTTACTTATTCTTATAAGTTATAAACTATTTTAAACGATAATAATAAAATCAGAAATTATTTTAATTATTTTTTCTTCATTTATTTTACTTTTATCTGTCAAACAACATTTTAATTTACATGAATTTAACTCCTCTTAAATAGTGAAGGTGTAAAATAAAACAATAAGAATATTTTTTTTTATTATTTATTAAAAGTAAGTTAAAATTATCAGATATTATAATTTAAATAAATAATAAATTTTGTTAAAAAAAACTCAATAATAAAATCACCCATATCTTTTATCCATTATCTATTGAGTATCATCTTTCTGTGTTGTATCACGTCCATTATCTAGTATCACTTTCACTCAAAAAATTTATATTTATCTTTCACTTGCCGCCACATGCCTAACATTTTATAAACTCTACTTCCAAAAAGTTTCTTGCTCTTTTTAAATTTCTTTTTCTATTACTCTTTTTTCAACATATTTTTCAATCATTCTGAATAATATCTAATGATTTGAATTCATTCTTCTTTATTTGTATATTATCGGGAGCATATTAAATTAGAGGATTTATTATTATAAGAGGTGAGATGAGTGAATTCGGATCATTAAATTTTATCATGAATTGTTGAGATTGAATTTTAAAATGTTATGTGATAATTTAAAAAATTCACATAATTGATTTTTTTAAATTTTTTATATTTTAATTTCAATCATTCATAATGAATTTTAATGCTCAAAATTCAATCCTCTTACTTTTTACAATAATAAATTCTGTCATTTGATACATCTTCATCTACCATTTATCTACCATTAATTATAAAGGCAACGAAGACACGATGAACTTGTTGATAATAATATAATGGAAAATATCGGGTACACATCATTATTTACACCCAAACTTATTTACAACCACGTTAGAGTATGTTTTTTTTTAAAAAAAAAAAAAAGAAGAGGAAGAAAAATTCAATTAGGGCCACATTTTGTTATGTAATGTGGTGCAGATGAATTGTAAAAGATTGATTCAATTGTTTACACTTTGATATAATTTATTAAAATAAGAAAAAAAGAAAAACTCAAATAGAGTATCCATTGCCCTTTGATATAATTTATTTTTACACTTTTGATTTGGATTGATTCAATTTCATAAAAAAAAAAAAAAATCCAATCTAATTCCATATTTTTAATTTAGATTGAAATGGTTTTTTTTTTTTTAACTTTGTGTCCGTTATTTCAAAATTAGATATAAAACTACACAATAAATATAACACAAAAGAAAAACAATAAAAATAAATACAACACAAAATATTTGTTTAACAAACTTTTTTAACAATACTATATTTGTAATTATAAATAAATTTAACTACTCTATTACATTTAACGAAGATATATTAAAAATTACTCATTGAGTTTTATAATCTCCCAAAATAAAATTTTCTCTCTTTTATATTTTTTTCTAAATTCATTTTTTTTCTTATCATTTCTAAATTTCTTTCTACTGGTGAAATATCTTCCTACTAATTATTTCTCACTATAAATTTACCTTCCTGAAATTTCTCTCCATATAATTGTGTTCTCCATCTAGATTTTCTATATGTAAAGTGTAAATTTTTTTTCTCTATTCCACCAAAAAAAAAATTCTCTATAAGTTTTCTCTTTTAAATTTCATCTTCGAATTTCTCTTTAGTTTTTAAGTTGAGACAGTTACACATGGCGTGATAAAGTTAAAATTTTAGATTAGATTAGATAGATAAATCTTATCTGAATAATGATAATCTTTAAAAAATATTTCAAATTCAAAGTCCAATTATAAGATAAGAAACAAATAACCTGCAGTAAATCAAAATAATAAATATAAAATACTTTTAATTGAAAATTGAAAAATTTGTTATCTGGACGGGATGAAAATAGACTCGAGATAGATTTTAAATTGTCTATCTTGACTTGCTTTTGGAATTAGAGGCCTCAGCCAGTTTGTTGTCCTTCATCGGTTTTTTTAAGGCTTAAAAAATTTAATTTAAAAGCTTTTTTTACAATAAATTCTTTAAGATTATTTTTAAATAATTTAATGGACTTAAAAATATACATAAAGCTTTGTTTGGATTGATGGAATGAGACGGAGCAGAACAGAGCAGAGCGATTTTTTTTTAATTCCATTATTTGGCTACTTAAAATGATGATGAAGTGGGATGGTAAACTCATTTCTTTTCATTTCGTAACTTCCCCCATTTCTGTCCCCTCTCAATTTTGGAAGAATGGGATAGAATTAGATTTTTATTTTATTGAATACTCATAAAATTATCTTTTTACCCATAAATTTTCTACACTAATCATTTCCTAAATTTCTATTATATTTTCGCTCTAGTTTGTGCGTCACTCCAGGTATTTTTTTCATCAAGCATGGGTTTGCCATTAGCCTTACGAGTCACTAGTTAGAAGTATTTTTAAGCTATTTTTTTCGTTAATTGAATAATTTTCAAGCTTTTGATTCTTCTTAGTCTCTTACTCTTTTACGTAACTTAACAATTTTATCTTAAATTAAACTATTGGGAGAGACACAAGGGTGACTTGGTTTTATCTCCTTCTAATACATGACCTAATTTATGTAAAGTATTTCTATTAAAGTTATATTTGATATGAGATGCTTTTTTAACAAGTAACAACATTACTATATATTTTTCTTCATTTATTAAAAAAATTACTAATATAAACATTTTATTAACATTAAAATTGGAATTAATATGGGATAATTAAATGTGTAAATTATACAAGAGTAAAAAACGAGAAGGAAAGCAAAGAAATAGTTAAAATAAAATAAAAGGTAACATTGAAAAATTATTATAATATATTCCGCTCAATTTCATTTCCAAACAATAGAATAAAAAAAATATTTCGTTTTGTCTTAAAATATCGAAACAATGGAGTAGAACTTTTTTCCATTATGTTCCATTTTACTCCTTTCCATTCCATTACATTCTGCTCCATTATATATCATCAATTCAAACGTAGACTAAATAAATTAGTGAGACAAATTTTAACATAACAAATATACAATCATAAAATATAACATTAAAATTTTAACAAAATAATAATATGAACATATATATAATCATGCAATAATTTATTATTATTACCACAAATATTATTATTATTTGAATAGACTAAACTATTAAATCTAAATATTTTCAAAAAATCCAAAATTTGTCTTATTTAATTAATTCGGCTTTTAAGAGAGTCTTGGCGTGTGCCTTCTACCACTCTAAGCTAGACTTGGATAATTTTTTCTTTTATCCGTAGAAAAAAATATATTAAAAAGAGTACAAATAATACTCTAACCCATAATAGAAAATATCTTAAAAAAAAAAAAAAAATAGACTTTGGACAACTTTTGAAACCATTTAGGGCAAGTTTTTTTTAAATTCCATTTTAATAAAAATTACTTTTGATCAAAACTAAAATTAATTACTTCCATTGAATTATCTCAATTTTTGTACATTAATAATTTCAATCATTAATTTTTACCTCAATTCATATATTTTTCAATTCTCATTCTACTAAAATCTAAAGTAAAAATGCCCTAATTAGATTTATTTAGACTTACTTCTAAGGGAAAAAATTTCAATCATGTCATTTCGCAACTCAATTTTAATGGAAATAAATTTTTTAAATTCATTCAAACACATTGATTATTTACGCATACGAGTTGCTTCAGCTTGAAAATCACGACTCTCTCAATCTCATTGCTCATCAATAATTTGTGGCTGTTTGTTTTGGAATATGTGCATAACTAAAATCAATCACTGACAGAATTATTTGCTTTGAATGGAATTACTTTTGATTGTGATAAAATCTTAAACAAACGGACGGGGAAAGGCCATACCACTACCAGCCTAGGTTACTTCAGAACCTTTTCCAGTCTTATAACCAGAAAAAAAAGGTGTGTATTTCAGCTATGCATGTAAAGGAGCGCAACACATAAAAGTTAACCTGATATATACTTATCAGCAGATCCACTTCTAATTTTAATTTTTCAAGTACTAATAACTAAGAAACTAGAAAAGGTTTCAACAAGTGCAGAAACCAAAAGATTAGTAAGAAATCTTTCTTCTTACGACCGCTACTGCTTCGGAATCAAAAGATCAGAAGTCAAATATAGATCAACTGTTAAACTTGTAATAGTAGCAAATGGTTGGATCCAGCAATAGAAAATCTAAATTACATAACAGAGTCTGTATATCCAGAATTCAAATTGAATCTAACTACTTGCAATATCGCCTAAGCCTCCTTACGCACGAAATACAGCTTGCCCATCACATGAAGGATGGCGACAAATGCTATGAAGCCAATGCTCATTACAAGAACCACATTTGGGGAGATCTTGAGTCCAGGGGCATCATCAGTGTAAAATTGAAGCATAGTTCCAGCTGCTCCTCCAGAGGCACCACCGCTGGTCGTTCTCCTTCTCCTCATGCTTGCAGTAGCTGCTGCACTTCCTCTTTGGGGACCTGCTCCACCTAAAGCCATTTTTCTGAAACAGAATATCAAACATTTGGAATGTTAAACAAACACCTACATCTAAAACTTTCCCTGAAAAATCAACTGATAAAATTTTGACTTCTCTTAAAATAAGATTACCGCTGCTAAGAACATTTCAATTACATGTTTGTTACCTAACTGTAAGGAAGAGATATACTAGCAACACATACACATTCGCTCTCTCTATTGTTGAGTAAATTTCAAATAAGACAGAAAGGGCCCAAGTTTTCAGAAGGATTCACTGATCCACATGAAATTCATCTATAATAAAGAGTGAATTAGAGTGTGATTGTCACTGCAAATATCATGTACT
Source organism: Cyamopsis tetragonoloba (assembly GCA_037177725.1). Classification (NCBI taxonomy): domain Eukaryota; kingdom Viridiplantae; phylum Streptophyta; class Magnoliopsida; order Fabales; family Fabaceae; genus Cyamopsis; species Cyamopsis tetragonoloba. The sequence goes on along the minus strand of CM074121.1, from coordinate 7,504,277 downwards.
AATTCTCTCTAAAACGAATGAAAAATTAATGCATTAACATAATAACATAAGCAACACAAATCAAGATTTAGGCAGATGTAGATTGATTTTAATTTCTTATCCTTCCTCTTCTTCGAGTTCATAAATTCAAAACACTATGATACAGTCCTCTGCCGTTACATCTGCTATGATTGCATGAACAAGTAGGCATGCTTATGCAATCTAAGGGTTAGGACATGGGACCTTCAATTTAACACGGACAGTAAGTTAGAAACCACAAGCAAACTTCAAGATCTGCAAAACCTTGCCCTCTCTATTGAAAAACAGGAACCCTATCCGAATCCCAAAACAGACAGAGACTCAATTTTACCTAATTAAACAATTAAACAAGGTAAAACCTAGCACAATGTAAAACAAAATATAAATCAGATCCACAAACATCATAGTTCGTATCAATAAAAACGAAAGGGTACAGTTGAGGTACGAAACACGGAATACACTACTAAAACCAAATCCATGCAAATAAATAGAAGAAAATCCAAATCGGAGATAGCCATCGAATTTCAACTCAAAAAAGAACATCGAAGCAGAACAGATCGTGAATACAAGTATTCAATTTGAGAACCCTAGAAATTGTAGGGGAATACCCAGATCTATATTCAGCGCTTCAAATCTGAAGAGAATAAGGAAAAACAAATCGATACACGAAAATTAAAACTAACCTGAATGAAGAATTCCGATAAGCGAGTTCGTCGGCGCCGGATATATGAGACGGAAGACTCGCTGGGATAATAGATTTTTCTCTTTCAACGGCATCGGTTAATGTTCATAACCTTTTTATAGTGGAAGAAGAATTTGACTTCGTTACGTGTTTAGATTCCACGCGGAAATAACCAATCATATCGTGCCATGTCATCAGCCATGTTTTTTTAGTATCCACGTCACCAAACGTGGGTGATTATGATCATAGCTACGTTTAGAGTGCACACTCAATTTTTTGTGCCCTCGTGCGCCACGTTTTTTTTTCCTGAATAAAAAAAAAGCTCATCTTTTTTTATAAAGACTCAACATAATAATTGCGGTTATTAAAAAAATATGTAATTAAGTTAGTTAATATCTTAAAATTTTGGAAAATTATATACTCTTTCATGTTTATCCCTATTTAATATATTGGGAAGTAGTAAAAGATAATAATTTTTCTTGTAATCAAATTTTGGAATTAAAAAAAGTTGACTCATTATGAAGGACAAACATAAAAAAAGATAATTAATGTTTATAAATTTTTATGAAGGGTCTTATAAAAAGGACCATTAATATTGTCTGAAAATGGTTCTGTAAAAAGGATCGGAGGGAGTAGTTTTTTTAAATAGAAAAAAAATATTAAAGGTTTTTTTTTCAGTAGTTAAAAGATCATGTAGCACTACTATGCAAGGCAAAAATTGAAAAAAATAATATAAAAATATGTGGTGTATCAAGGAAGAGTATGGTGTGCAAAGTAATACTATCGTAGTATTACATGAACTTTTAACTTCGTTGCCAAAAAATAACTTTAAAAAAATCTTAATTTGGTTTATACTTTTTTCACCACACTTATTTTTCTCCCCACCACATGTATTATTCTTTTTTCAAAATTACTTCGCTCGAATTTTTTAAATTCAATACTTTATTTTATAAAATTATTCTATAAATTTTTAAAATTCATAGCTTATAATTTTTAAAAATCCGCAGCACTGATCATAAAAAGTCCGTCTTTATATTTTATAAAATTGTACTACAGATTTTTAAAAATTATTTCTGTATTTTTTATAAAATTGTATTACGAATTTTCGAAATCCATGGCCTACGAATTTTAAAAATTTATGATACTATTCATCAAAATTTTGTCTTTGTATTTTATAAAACTGTATTACGAATATTAAAAATTCGTTTTTGTATTTTTATAAAATTGTACTATGAATTTCAAAATTTGTAGCCTATAGGTTTTTAAAATGTGAATGAATGGTGATTTTAAAGAAAAAAATATGGACCCTTTAATTTTAACAATTTAAAATCGACTAAATAATTACTTGAAAAAAAGATCAAAACCATTTTTTTTTGGCACTTACCTATTTTTTACACAGTTTAAGAAAAAATAATTATTATATTGATTTTTAAAAAAATTAATTACTCAATTACAATTTTATTTCTTAAGAACTAATAATATTAACAATAAGTTACTTTAATAAATAAGAGTAAAGTTAAAAAAAATTAATAAATACATTTTATATTTTTTGTAAATGCCTTATAATATAAACATAAATATTTTGTTATAGGTGTTTATATTTTAGTACGAAAATAGTATTTTATTAACAATCTTTTTTTGGTCCAGTTTAGCAATTTAAATGGGCCGAAGAAAACTGAGTATATGGGCTATCATCATTATGATTGGATGGACAACAATTAACCCTCGAACCAAAAAAATTGGGACATTGGGTTGACAATTAACTCAGTATATGTTGGATAGTAATTGTAAATTTTTTTTTTAACGAGATTTCGAATCTCAATGCAATTTGACGGAAGTAAAAAATTCTTACTTCTTCCAAAATAAATTTTGTCAAAAGAAAAATGCTATTCAAACATACCTTCAATCGTTGATTTACCTGAAAAAGAGCTCAAGTCTTGGACAGACTATTAGGCCAAGATATATGCATATATAGTCTCTCATTTCCAATCGTCAGATAAATAATTTAATGATAAATTATAGCCGATGAAACAATTGCTTATAATATGTTGACCACAATTTATTATTATACTATTGATTAGACACTTGAGGATGAGAAATATATATATATATATAGGGTCTTGAAATACAGTGCCTTAAGGACATTATTTAAGGTTACTACATGTAGAAAAACAATCGTAAGTGCACATTGTTTTGTCTCTCGGAAATATAAAAAGTTACATTTTCCAACACCTTTTTATTATATTTAACTCCTGCCCTTAAAACATTAAATATCATTTGTCATATATATATATATATATTGTCAAGGATGGAGAAAATTTGAATATAGTATGTTATTTTCAATCTTGCATATATCAGTTTATTTCAAAGAATTTTAAATAGTAATTATGCTGCTTTTTTTTTTTTTTATGCCATTGATGTTGCCAAATGAGGATGCAAAATGTGGGTGTTCAAGTGAATTCTAAAACTGTGGGATTCAACAATTTCATTTTTTTTTTCTTAAGAAAAAAACTAATCTTCTAAGCTACTACTAGTATGTTTCTTGGAAAATCATCCAATAGAATACGTCCAAAAGCCTAGTTTTCTTCAGCATGATTCCAGATTATTATGTCGCCAACTAACAGACATGGGAAACATAGTTCTTCTCTCGCTTCATTTTGGTTCAGATCATTTAGCATAATTTGATCAGTTTATTTTAGAGTAAGTGTTTAAATTGGTTCTTGAGATTGTAAGTGTCATACAGATTATTTCCTAAAATTATGAAAACCTCAAATTAGTCACTCACTGACTTTGCAAAAAACCATTCATTTTAGTCATTTTTTATTTAAATTTTTTATTATTGTTTAATAGGTAAAAAGATTAAAATGCATGTCGTTTTGCAAAGTCAAGGATTATTTTGAAAATTTTAAAATCTCACGAACTAATTTACATGAAACCTACAATCTCAGACCAATTTAAAGATTTACTCGTTGATTTTATTTCTATCAGACTCTTTCTTTATCTCAATCACCATACTAAAAAATTAATAGTTCGAATATTATTAAATGTTGAAAAAAATGGAGCTAAAGAGAATCGAAATCTGAATACAACTGTTATGGTTAATACTTTTGCTACAAAAATCCTGCTAAATTCATCTAACTGGTAAATTATTCAAGCCTCTCCATATATCTTTCTTCTGACTTCTATTTTGTTCTTTTGCAGAATTAAATATCATATAAGTAATTAATTAATATGTTGATTATGTGTGTCGGTTCTAAATTCATAGTACTCGACTACTACTACTTGATAAACGAATAGATATTGTAGGAAACAACGAAATCAAAGTCTCAATTATATGAGCCCAAAAGAAATTAAAGTTTCAATTATTGTAATGATGGGTGCACATTGGTCAATGTTCCAAATGGAAGTTTTAGGTGCAGCTTTAAACATTTAAACCCATTGACAATTATAGCTAGACACACATCTATATCTCAGATTTCAGTAATATTCGTGTAAGATTTTATGCAAAGTGCAAAATTTTAGAGTGATCAAATGGTTATCGGTCAATCAATTTTGAGTCTTACAATTGAAAAAAAAAAACTTTCATTAGGAGAATAAATTAGCTTTTGAAGAATGCTACTTGTTAGTTGTTACCGACAAGAATTCGTGAATAATTTAATTTTTGGTATGTACTAAAGATATTCTTCCGCCGACAGCCGAAGATTAATCTCTTCAAGGTGTAGAGATCACCGAAGTGAATTTTACCTCTGACAAATTTTTTTTCTATACGAATCGTGGATAATTTACTAACGACTAAACACATACAAATCACTTCTTTGATTTTCGCTTCAGCTAAAATTTTATTAATGTTCATTCAATGTAGTTAAGCCACTTGTATTTGTGTATTTTTTGCGCTAAAATTCTTTGTAACACACTACTAGAGTGAGGCTAAATAGCGACGGTCTAAGCTGTCAAAAAAATTAGCACTAAATTTTTTTTGGCGGGTTCAGATTTAGCAACGGTTAATGATACAAAAAACCATCGCTAATTAGCAACAATCAAATCTGTCGCTAAGTTTGGTGGAATTAATTTTTTTTGGAAAAGTTAGTTTGCGGCAGAAAAAACCGTTGCTAATTAGTGATGGCCAAATTCGTTGCTAACTTTAGGGGAATTTTTTTAAGGAAAAGTAGGTATGCGACGGTAAAAACCATCAATAATTAACTTTATAAATATAAATTGAATAAATTTATAATGTAACGTAATGGTCATTCATGTGCCAGCCTCTAAGACTAGAATATGTCTTAGTGGGTTTAATTTCACATTAAAATAAAAAACTAAAAGTAATTTTCAAATTTTATGTTTTCAAACCTGAAACAAGACACATAATTACAATTTGATATTGAATTGCTTGTGTGTTGTGCCAATCAAGCAAGGGTAGGATCTGAAATGCATGAAATGTTTCCAAAAACATACTCTGTCTCTCTGACTTAGCATATCAGAGCTGCAGGTCTTAAGTATAAGCTTTCTTGAAGAATAGAGAATGCATTATTGGCTCCATCATGATCAATAAAATTAATTGTTAAATACTACCAATATGCATGTATTCTGTGTGTAGTCTTATATTTGCCCCTTATTTTTTTAATAATATAATATTTCTCCTACTCACTGCATGTATAGTAGTATCCCATCCAATAATCAAAATTCTTGAGATGTCGATATGTGATGAGTCTTGAGCAAAATAATGGGATTTTGTCAGAGGCATGCCAATCTCATACATTCAACTACTTTAAGTTAGCATGCTATGATATAATATCACTTTTTAATTTATATATCTTATCGCGTATCATCTCATCAGAATCCTTTTATAATTTCAAATAATTAAGGTTGCAACTTGTATGAATTGAAAAACACTAAGAACCTGTCTCAGGCTCTCCAAAGAAAAAGTATGTTTGCACCTTTTCTTTAAAGCTCTGCACTCTGCAGCTCTTAGCTTGTTTTTTTTTAATGTGATTTTTCTGGATTGCACACACCAATTCATCAAACCATATAAAGTCTCTGCATGCCTAACAGTCAACAAGTTGTTCTGGTGGCAGGGAAATAAAATTTTGAGTGACATATTTTCAGTTTGAATCTATATAAATGCATTTCATTTATTTTAAAAAATATCTGCCTGCTAAAATAAAGAGTTATAAATTAAACACAAACAATTAACTGACTACCTAAGCTAAGTTGTAACAAAAAATAAAATATTGACTAGCTTGAAAGGAGTAATGTATTTCAAACACTAATTTAGTGAGCGGAAATTCAAATATAACTAAAACATCGATTTCACATTCAAAATTAACATTAGCAATAAGTTTAATCGTTGATTTTGTTGAAAAATAAATTTAGTTTCTAATTTTATTAGTTCTCAAATGGATCAATACTTAACATTGATTATATGTGTATCTACTAAATTAAGTTTTGTGTGAAACAAGGCACTATTTACAAGAACTCTGTTGTTTTTTGAGTAATATAACAAAATGGTCTCTTGCTTTATAGGTAAGTGAAGTTTTAGTCATTTACTATGTAAAAATATTTTGTTAGTTCTTGACTTAGTTATCGGTAGATCGTTTTGGTCCATAATGATCAACAAGATGTTTGTGTGACACGTTAAATGATTCGTTGGAGTTCACTAATTATCGAAAACGACATCGTTTAGCTTAGTTAAAAAAATTAGTAATTTTTCATCATAATAGGTTAGAAAATCAATTATTTTCGAAATTGCAGATTACTTCCACCGACTAGTTTTCCAACTTTCCAAAGAAAAAAATTATTGATTTTTCCAAATTACACTAATCGATATCCTTTTGAGTGATTAGTGAACTCTAACGAATCACTTAATATGTCACATATACATTTCATTAATAGTTATTAACGTCATAAACCAAAATAACTTACTAAGTTAAGAGTTAAGATTAACAAAACATTTTTACAAAATCAAGTGGTAAAACACTTCCTAACATCTAATTTGGTAAACTTTTCCCGTAAGAACTAAGAAGGAAGCAAGAAACATGCATGAAGGAAGAAGAAAAAAAGGATAGTGCACGTCGTAGGAGCTCAAATTGTACTAGCTACTACTACCATTTTCATAGAAGTGTGAAGCAAATTGCACGTGCGTTAGTAATTATATTATCCACACTCTACATATCTAGCTACCTAGCTTGTTAGTTGTTCTAGGCAGCAATTGCCACTCGAACTTGCTAACACGTACAAATCTCCAAGGCAAGATCAACAGAAGAAAGATATATGGAGAGGCTTCTCAAGGGTTGAATCTACCCTAGGTCTACCTCCCACTACGTTGCAATATTTGTTTCTGAAATAATTATATTTTTTTTCAAAAAAAAAAGATGTTATAATTACATTTAAAGGCATTTTAATTTTTGTAGGTCCAAACACTCACCGAATAACCTACCAACACCGCATAATGTGCGTACTACTATTATACTGTTTTCTCTTTTCTATTGTATTTCCGTTTTTACCCTTCACCTCACTGTCGGCGGGACCGCAGTTTCAAACAATTAAACAAACAGAAACTCCTATGCTTTGTTTTTGGAGGATTCTTCTACAATTCAGATTTTAAAACTAGCTAGGTGCATGCATGTACCTCACACCTCTCATTGTTAGTGTTTTGTATTTTCTTGATCAGTTTCAAAGATGCTTCAAAATTCCCTTTATTTAATCTAAATAGATTGGTTAAGTGAAGTTTGACATAATGTCACAATTTTAATTTCGAACCTTCCTTTATTTGAGTACTATTAACCCCTTAATTTTTATATTTTTGGTTTCGTTCTATGGATATTATAAAACAGACAATAAATTACCGGTTCTGCAAGTTCTAGGTCATTACGTCTTGCCATCGATATTTTAAAAGGTAAGATCAATGGCTCAAATGTAAGGTCCATCCGTGCATCCTAGCTTGTGAAGAACATGGAATTAAACACTGCCTTGTTTTTTTATGCAATGGCAAAGATAGCTTAGCTGGTGTTGTTTGTATCTTGCCATCACAAAGAGAAGACACTCATATCTTAATAATTCTTTTTTTATACTATTTTTTAAATCAAGCTTCCACCCACCATCCCACATTCAATAGTCCAAAAACCCAATGTTCATCAAATTCTCTCTCATATATAAATAAAATAAAATATTAAAATATTATATGATCCTTTTTCTTTAATCGCGCTGCGAGTCTCAATTCAAGTCGTCCACCTTCTATAAAATTAACTGATATAAAATTGTTTTAATAACTTAATTAGTAATTTTAGGATTTGAATGAATCATCTATATATAACTGCATTAAATACTTATTAAAAAAAATTATTATCTATAAAAGTTTTATCTAGTTTGATTATAATTGTCTCCTACAAAAGCTAGGGTCTTCAAAAAGACCCGCTCCCTCTACTATCAACTCTATTCCCCTAATTAAAAAAAAATCTCTTCCCCTATATAAATCCACTTCTTAAATCTTCTTCTATACTAACACTAGACCAATCCCCTTCAAAACCTTGCTCTTCAAAACGGAAAAAGAGAGAAAATAAAAATCCCTTTTCTTCATGGCTTATTCTTCTTCTTCTTCTTCTATGGCAATATCACCAAGGAAACTACACTATGACTTGTATTCCTATTCATACCAAGAGGATTCAAACACTCCATTAGTGATAAACGTTTTGGCATCACTAATTGAGAGGAACATGGCTAGAACACAGAGAATTGTGAAGAATTGTTCTTATGCTCTGTCCAAATCCATAACAACAAACATCTTCGATTGCAGAGAAATTCCTGATATGACCATTCAATCCTATCTAGAGAGAATTTTCAAGTACACTCGTGCTGGACCTTCAGTTTATGTTGTGGCTTATGTTTATATTGATCGGTTCTGTCAGAACAATCCTGGGTTTCGGATCAATTCTAGAAATGTTCATAGACTACTCATCACAACTATCATGGTTGCTTCTAAGTATGTGGAGGACATGTGAGTAATAATCTTTCTACTTTCTTGTTTATCAATTGTTACCAAGCTTTTAAATTGCGATTGCTATTCACATCGCGGTCATAGGCACCGTAGGATATGGCCAGATGTAGTCAAATGTAGATGTTGTGAACCGTTCACAATCATAGTCTGATGCAATTTCTGTCACAATGTGGTGTGATAGAGTGATCTGCAATTCAAAACCCTCATTGTTAAAACATTTTCTTGATAATAATTTGTCACGGGGTTTATTAACTTGGGACAAAGTTCTTTTCGGACAAAATCCTCTTTAATTTGGGCAAAAATTGCATATGTAATTTTAGTTTAAAGTACTGATACTTTGTTATAGATGATTAATTCAGCTAGCTTGTGGCCTTAGTCATCTAAAACAAAATACTGATACTTCACACTAAAACTGCAAGTATAATTTTTGTCTGAACTGGAGACCATCCATGTCCATCTCTTTCTTACATTTTCAAGTACTACTAGGTAACAGCCTGGCAACATTGGGCATTTTTGTTAGGTCACCAAGATTTTTGGTGGATGTTATTAATGTGTGATAATGGGTCAAATTTTTTTTCCCTTTAATCTTATTTTCCAATTTCTTGTATTGAAGACAGGGCATCATGAGATACATACTAAAGTGCCTTTCTTGTTTTTCTCCTTTTTTTTTCAGGAATTTCAGAAATTCATACTATGCAAGAGTGGGTGGGCTGACAACTAAGGAATTAAATGAGTTGGAACTTGAATTTCTTTTCATGATGGGTTTCAAATTGCATGTGAATGTGAGTGTGTTTGAGAGCTATTGCTGCCATTTAGAGAGAGAAGTTAGCATTGGAGGAGGGTACCACATCGAAAAAACACTAAGATGTGCCGAAGAAATCAAAGCAAAGAATAGTGAAGAAAGAGATTACACACAAATCGCACGTGTCACGCTGTAAAACGGTTACCAACAAAACCTCACAATTGGCATGTAACAGGGATTAAAATCCAATCTAGTGTGTAAGGAAAAAGGCTTTGTTGAAAGATCTTGTTCAATGATCTTTTCATCACCTCAAGAGATTAATCTTCGATTGTCTATTCGAAATACTATTGATCACAAAAGAAAAAGCAAAATGATGTAAAGTGGTTAGCGAATTTTGCCTGCAAATAAAGGAAAGGTAGTTTATGTGTACAGATCAGTGTAAATGTAAAGGTTTGTTGAAGGATTGAGATTTTAGAACAAATTGGGAGAAGCAGAGCGAGAGCGATGTACAAATTTGTCTTGTTTTAGCACAAGGAAATAGTGAATTTTTTCCAAGAGTTTTGGGATTTTGTTAGTTGTTATGAAGATTCTTGACATTTTACCTGTCCCTATGTGCAGTTTTTCAACCCTACGAACTTTGTGCTTTTATTAGATTGAAAATGTAGGAACTCAATGATTAGTGGTAAGGAGTTTGAATCATAGTTACATGATTTTTGCGGGTACGCGTGCCGAATACGTTGATGGCATATTAATACTCCATATGATGTGTCACTTTTTATCTCAATTTTTACAATAGCTCTTTAGGAAAATTAGTTATGAGTACAGAGAATTCAATAATAATATGTAGGATAATTAGAGAATTATGTGTTTACGATTTGAATAGTTTATACAAATTCTTTAATTAAATCTTAATATTTATTCACGGAGAAATTTAAAGTGTTAAGTACTAATTTATCAACTAGATACAATATTAATCATTAGATATCAGATGTAATTAGACTTGTTCTCTCACTCGACATGATGATAGTGTTAAAATGTGTAATTGCAAGGGGAGTGAAATGCTTTATTAATTTCCACATTTCTTGTAGCCAAATTACTTTTATTTCCCCTTCATGTAGTCTGATTGTGAAAGATGAGCAAAACAAATCCACAGCAACATGAGATTAAGAAAGATAGTGTGTAAATCAATTATAGTGTTCTAACAACCATGCTTAATCTATAAGCAAATCAAGTTGGTGGTGGTGATCCATTGTGAGCTATGTGTAGCATTGTAGCAAAACTTGATTCTTCAAAGAGCACACTAAATGCTGAAATTAAAAGACTTGCCATATCATGAAAGAAAAGCTACATGGCTGGAAAAAGTTTGCGGAAATTTTGACAAAATTCACTTAAATTCAACGGTGGTTGCTGGAAAAAAGTTATAATAAAGAGAGGTAACAACTTCTCTTTTATGCAAGAGTGCAGAATAATAGTTATGTGTCCGATGCAGATGTGAGAAGGTTCGAGATATCACTGGTGGGGATGCCTAGAGCACCCCAATGCCCAAGTCATTGAAGATTTAGACGAAGTAACATTTACGAGATTTTTATTTTTTATTACCTATCTTATAATTTCAAATAAGGTTAGTTTTTATGGGAAGGGACTTCCTCGGGTTATCCATCGGGTCATGGGTGTCAAACTCGGGTGTATTATCATGAATATCCTAACTAGGTTACTTTGCGCCGTATAATTATGTTAATTAAATTAATAATATATCTTTTTGTTTTTGGTAAAAACTCTACCGTTAATTTCATTTACTTTGAATTTCACAATTTTGCTTTCAGAAGTATTTGAATTATTTCAATTTCTAACAAATTGCAAAACAGGTCCTTCTCTTCTTAGTATTCTAAGCAACATAGCAAAATCAGGATGGCATTATTAATTATAATTTTTGGTGATAATTTCCACTCAATCGTTCGCCATTTTGGCTGAAAACACAAAATCGTACCTTTGACAAATTAATGCAAGTACAGAACATAATTTTAACAAAAACATTTGGCACTTTCTGCCCATTTCTTGACAATTAAATTATTTAAAATAACAAATAAATAGAGAAAAACATAATTTACAAGCATGTGAACCGCTATTTGCTAGGAAATAACTAAGCAAATGATGGCCCATAGCATCACCTAAAGATTGGTAATGTTTTTTTTTCTGCTATAATCATTAGATTAGGATTTTGGAACCAAAGAGAGAGTGGAAAAAATAAATAAAATAGGAGCTAAAGTATAAAGCATGTCCTTAAAAAAAAAGAAATTAAAGAAAAACACTTTATTAGCTTTTGTTGAAGTTGACCATCCTATGCTGTCATGTGTGTTTATGTGTGAATAAGCATATCAATATCAATGATAGCATATGGCTATTTTCTGATTATGATGCATTAGCAACCGAAGACAGCTTCATTCAGTACAGAGAGAAAAGAGCAGAGCATTTTCATTTTTAAGTAATTAAAGGACATTTAGCCTCATGATCCTTTTTATATTTTTCCTTTCTGATTTTTCTTCTATTTTTCATTACAAATTTGGGACCACCATATCATCATACCCAATTCAAATTCAAAGTACTGAAAGTTTTCTAGCTCAAAGAATATTTATAGAGAATTTACAATTACGTGGTTAAGAGAGATAAGCAGGAGTTTAAATTTGGGAAAATATTCTGTGTGATCTTATTGTACACTTATAACATTTACTATTCATGTTTAATTTTTTTTAATATAAAAAAATTGAAAATTATAACTGAAAACATGATTTTACTAATTTAAGGGAGTTGTATGTGAGTACATCAATCATTACTCTTAAGTTTGCATGTATATATTATGATAAAAGACAAGTATATTTTATAATAAAAAACTACTATTATATTTAAATGGTAAAAGTAAAATGTTTTATTTAAATATAATAGGATTGATTAATTATTTAGCGTTAAATGCATTTAAATCATACTTATTTTGAACATTACACACATCTATCTTAACGTGGGTATTAATTTTAGTTTTACAATATTTCAATTATCCCTATCTTAGTTTTGAAATATTTCAACCAACTAACGTTTTTATTTTATAAATAGATATACACACAGTACCCTTAAAATGACATAGTAAAACAGCTAAATGAAGATATGCATGCGAAACAATAGGATTCAAATGTATTTAATACTAACATAAGACGAATTCCATGTAATAAACCTAAATAATAATATTTTTATATACAATACTTGAACCTAATTTTTTTTTTCAAGGAAATTAAATATATACCATTCATAATCCATCCATTTTTTTATTGTATACTTTGATATGGACATATAATATCTATTAAGATGAGTTCACAACCTTAAAGGATGGTGTTTTAAGGTGGTTGAATGATTTAAGAATGGCCAAGATTCTTCTTTGCTGATGCGATGGGGTTATGATACCCGTTAGGATTTTAATATTTAAGTTAGTATGTAGTCTAGGTATGGAGGCAGAATAAAATGTTACTGCATTAAATATGTTTTTATTCCATAAACGGTTGCGAAAATTTACTTATAATTTCTGAACTTTAAAATGTTAATTTTTAGTCTCTTAACTTTGAAAAACGTTTGTTTTTAGTCCATGTATACATTATTTGGTGACGTGACAATCTGATCTGCTGATACATGGATGATGAAGTGCCCTCAGTTTGCCACGTCATCAAAAATTGTGCGGATGGATTAAAAGTGAAATTTTTAAAGTTTCAGGAACTAAAAACCGACATTTTAAAATTCAGGAACTATAAACAGATTTTTGCTAAAATTTCAGGATCAAAAATATATTTAACCCACTGTTATTTACTTGATTAAGACATTATTAGATTTTTACTATGGAGGCCTAAGACCCAATTTTCAAGATAACGGCCTTCACCATTAGTAGAGCCATGCTTTAAGCTTTTATTACAGATATATATTTATCGAGGATACTGAAACATCACTTATCTTTGCCGAGTTAAGCTTCATACTATATACTAGTTATCATATTCTTGGTGAAGTGTGGTATCACAATTTCCACTCTTAGGTTGTCTGATAAAGATTCAAAAACCATGTGATTATTATTCATAAGTGCCTTAATAGCCAACAAAGTCTTTAGTGGATTTAGTTTAGCCCCATTAAACATCATATCATTCCTAGATCTCCAAATTGTCCACAAGGTGTAAGTTAAGATGCATAAATTAAAGGAAGAAAAATTCTCCTAGAAAGTTAACTGCTCCATATGTTATCCAACCATTTATCAAAACGAATGTAGTTATCACATTGCGGTATAATTTATAATTGACTAGCAAACCAGATTATCTGAGTTCAATTACATAAAAGTAAACAACGTTAAACAGTTTATTGTTTAAAACATATTGGACATAATGTAATTGTAATATTTTTTTAGTTGTGTGATACTTCAATACTCATCGTGTAATGTGGGTCCTAAATATGGGTGGATAAGTGTGGTGCTTTCACAAAATATTAAAAGGAAAAAATGTTCATGCAATCTAAAGATTGTTGTGAATGAACTCGCTGTTGATTCAAATGATAGACATTTAGGCTGTTTGATTACTTACAGTTTTTTTTTTAAAAAAAATAGAAAACTAATCGTACGAGTTTTCAAAAGTAGTTTTCAAAAACAGTTTTTGTTTTTTAGTTTACAAAATTTGTATTGAAAACTTCTTTAACTTTTTTTTTTTAAACCTGTTTTTGAAAACTGTTTTATAATACAGTTTTAAAAAGTTAAAAACTAAAATTGTTTCAAACAAACCCTTAGTTTCTCTAATATAAAATGTTGGATTTAAATCTTGCCATTGGAAAAAAAACAAAACTAAAAGAGTTGTGAGATAAAAAGAATTTGCTGAGGCTTCAACTGTGACAAAGAAAAGGCCAAACTCCAACTGTGACATAAACCTTACTTATCGAACTTGAACAACTACAAATGATCCAACGAAAGAATGAGTGTATAAGGACTTGTTTAAAACCGTTTTAATTTTTAGTTTTTAAAAATTGTATTATAAAATAGTTTTTAGAGATAGATTTTAAAAAAAGTGAAAGGAGTTTTTAATACAAATTTGTGTCTAAATTCAAAAAATTAAAAACTAAAACATGTTTTAGATGTTTTCATATTTTGGTTTTTAAATACTGAAAAACAAAAACTATCCCTGAAAACTGTTTTTGAAAACTTGACTATTAAACTAGTTTTTTAATTTTCTGTTTTTAAAAACAAAATACTAATTTCAAAAAAAAAAAATCAAACAAACCCTAAGTCCCACTCGTTCCACATACTCATTCTCACTTTCTCAAATATGAGTGTATAAATCTTATACAACACATACTCATTCTCACTTTCTCAAATATGAGTGTATAAGACTTATACAAGTTAAGTGCATGTTTGGAAAACCGTTGGGTTGGATCAGAATTGATTTTGCAGAGTCAAAATTGATTTTGATTGATAAATCAGCGGTTTGTTTTTGCGTTGAGAATAAGTTAAAATTGATTTTGGGCTGCCAAAATTGATTTTGGATGAAGCAAGGTTAGACTTACTTTCACGCTGAGTTGAAAAATTTACACTGTATTTTTACTCTAAACTTGATTTTGGGAAAAAATCCCCAAACATAAATCACATTACTTTAAAATCAATTCTATAAAATCACGTTGATCCAAAATCAATTCTACCAACGCTAAACCAAACACACACTAACTCATTAGCTCGATAGTGTTGTGGCCTTTTTTGTTCGTGTCAATAAAAGTCATGCTTAAAATTTTTTTTCATGTGGCCCACTATTTTAACTTAAAAATTTTTGTCTAATATTCCATTAAAAAATTCTTTTGTTATTAATTTTGTATTTGAAAAAATGTCTCAATTAAAGTAAAAAATAACATTACATTCCTATTATTAAACATTGTGTAAATCTTTCTCTATTTTTTAAAGATAAATTTTCTGAAAATTATTTTAAATCTTTCTCCGTTTAACTTTTTTCTATTGAGAAACAAACAAAAACTCTCCTATTTAATTTTTTTTGTCGATCAATTTTCAATTTTTTTAACTTTTTATTATTAGTCTTGTGTAGGGTGTAGACTAATAAGTATTTTTCTTAAGCTAATAGACATTTGATTACTAACATTATTTTAAAAAACAACATTAGTCAGGTTGGTAGACCAAATTCGTGAGTCTTGTGAGCTCAAGCCTCTTTTATTCTGAACTTTTATGGAAAAGACCAAAAGACTCAATTCTATTCAAAATTAATTTTAAATATATATACAAAGTAACTCATTTTTTAAGTATATTTAGGTTGGTTCTAATGGAATGACCCATTTTAATGGTGTCCAAACCCATGATGCAGCAATAAAACCACAAACATGTGGACCTTTTTGTATCTTCCAAGTTTTCAACAGAACTTCTATGGTGCTGCCCATACCTGATCTTTTGGGCTATAAATGTATATATCCACCGAATATTCATGTCACTCTCTTTATAAATTATCTAATTAAATATGTATTATTTTTGGTGGAATCTAATTAAATATGTATAGTGCTATAGGAAAAATATAACGAACAAAACAAGAGTGGGTAATTAAAAACAAAAGAGAAGAATAAAATATATGAAAATTTAGCTGCGTACCAACCTCCTTGCCAATCATTGACTTTTGAAAATGGGAGCAAATCCCATCATCTCCATGAAAATCAAACAATCTTTATATTTTAAATTTTTATTGGTAAATCTCTTGTCCAATTTCTCCATGGTAGACAACCCTAAATGTTACCTCCTATAGCAGGTTTTTGGGTCATTTTTGTAATTTAAAAATTGTCAACCGAAATTGTCTGTAATACTAAAACAACCCCAAGCACTTATAAAAAATAATTCTCCATTTAGCTGCCTTAGAGAAGAAAAGAGAACATCGCTGATACTCAGACCTCCATAGCTGCATTCTCAGAGAAGAAAACCTGCCTGACCTCCATCGGTTCGCTCTATTACCGACAGTCTCAGCTCTTGTCGTCCCCGTGCCATAACTCGGGATTTTCTTCAGATCTGTACTCAAACCGTTTGTTTGTTGAGTTTTGGTGAAAGTGCCGGCGGAGAAGAAGGTGGAAGCCAAAGAAAAACGGCGGTGGAAGCAAAAAGAACATGGTGGAAGGAAGAAAAAGAACGCAATGGATGCAAGAAGAAGAAGAACGCAATGGAAGCAAAAAGAATAAGAACTCAGTGGAAGGGAGAAGCGAATAAGAACAGATCTAAGGATTTCCTCTGTATTTTTTTTCTTTCTTTTAAAATGCAGATGTAAATAGCTGATAATTGAAGCTGCACTATTTGTGTTTCAATTTGTTAACTCTCTAGATTTGGTTGTATTTTTCATCATAAATGCAAATTTGCTTCGCGATTTTGCCCTCGTGTGTTCTGCAATTTTTTGTTAAAATCTTTGTTGAGATCTGGTTTGATTTTGCTCTGCGATTCTGTTCTTTTAATTTTGCCATAATATTATGAGCAGAATTTTCTTGATTCTTGCTACCAATTTTGCCCCAATGTTTTCCAGATTCATGCCCCCAATTCATTCTATGCGCATAATCTGAATAGTAGATGTTCAAATTTGGTTGAGATTTGGTTTGATTCTGCTGCGAGAAGCGAAGAAGATATGCAAATCACTCCTAGTTCCAATCTTTCAGTGGCAGTATCGCTCCAGATTTGATTTTTATTTCCTTTATTTCTATTTTAAATCCAGATTTGCTTGATTATTTGAGTTCTCAGATTTGGTTATTTCTATTACAATGCAAATTTGCTTGATGAAGATGCTTTTGGATATTCAGGATTTTTTCACGTGCTATAAAATTAATAAAACCCATGTTTGGTTCTTTGTGAGAGTTCATTTCATTCAAGGATAGTGGGTGGTCTCAATTAGCAATTATTTTAACTCACAATATATAAATCCAACTATTTAAAAGTCTCACTTTGCAAATTTTTAAAAAGTTTTTTGCTTTCAAGTAGTAAGTAATAGCAACTATAAATCTAGACCATCCAATTATTCTAATTATATATCTTGTGGCTCATATTTATTTCTCCACCATGGAAAAATTTAACAAGTGCCCACCTTAAAACTTTCCATATGAAGTATTAACATAAAGAAAAAAAAAGGTTGATATTTTTGCTAAAAAATGTTGACTCACTTTCTTTTCTTTTTTTTTTCCCTTTATTTTGTAGTGAAATTAATTTTTAAAAATAAGGGGCTAAAGCCCAAAACAAATTAGAATAGATACGAAAAAACAGAAGGCCCTAAACAGAGAATGGAAAAATGTGGGCTAAGATGGTTTAATCGAGCCAATTGCCAGAAGCGAGGTGGATGGGATTAGCACCATCCCTATTGAGAGTGGCACCATACTTTTTAGTATATAAATTTATGATTCTTACATAAAAAAGATGGTGTCACTCCCAATAGAGATAGTGAAAAAGTTACCATAAAGTAACAATTTTAATTAGAAAGAGTTTTTCTATTTGATGTAACTTTGTATAAATTAAATATCCAAACTTTGAAAAGATTACCGATAAATACTAAAATATGTATTAATTATATTAGATTTTGGATTTGGACCTAATTCACTTCCAAAAGCTAGCTTATAGATTGTCACACAACTTATTTATTTTATAGCGGCCCTCTTTGTAGTCGATGTGGAACTTGATCTTAACATACCCCTTCATGCCCAGGACTGGACATCTAGTGCGTGAAGTTTGCCGGACTGGACATCTGCAGGTGGCGCCCACGACTAACCTGGCTCTGATACCATATTAGATTTTAAGTTTGGGCCTAACTCACTCCCAAAAGCTAGCTCATAAAGAGGAGGATTGTCACATCACTTATATATTTTATGGCGGCCCTCTTTCTAATCGATGTGACTTGATCTTAACAAACTTCATATTCTTAATCTGAAAAAATTCATAAAATAAAAAATAAAATCAACTTAAACATATGCACCAAATAAAGTTAAACAACTCGCAGTGCCGACAATACGGGGTGAGGCGGGTTTCAGCCTCCCCATCCTTTGTTTATTAAGTTGCACCTCTTACGGCTTGTTCATAAGAATTGCACATATTTTATTCGAAAACGCTGAAAAGTGTGAAATTTTCATTTTACGAATTTCGTCGAATAATCTCAACCGTTTATTTGCATCCTGTAATTAGTTTCACACCTTATCATGTGTGGTTATTGAAATCTAAAAGGCTAATTTTAAATTCGTCAAATTTCGTACTCATTTATTTCGTACTAAATAGCAACGCCCTATTTTATTTTCCATCTACTAATTAAATGTGCAGATATCCTAATTGCCCATATTTTCTAGATATAATTCATAATATAATGAGAAGTTTTATTCTAATAATGATTTTTTAAGAAAAAAACATTGATTTCGATAAAATAATAATAAAAAAAAAAGGCAAGTACGTCAAATTTTGGATCACTCAGTAAACGTGTGTATATAATGTGGGATACTTTCTAATTTTATTGAAGCATCGTTTTGCTTGCTGAGCCATGCTTGCTCACATCTTTTATATTACTCAGATTTCTCGCAATAAAATTCCATTAACGCTAAAAAGGAAAGAGATAAATTAACACTAAATCAGGAAAAACACAAATATTAAGGAAAATAATTAATTTATATTGAATATAGCGAATATAGAGGGAATAAAATAGGGTATATTTGATAACGCGAGATTATAGTTTTTTTAGTAGATTTTAGAGGCTGTTTGGTTTGTATTTTCATTCCCAGTTTTTATTTTTTGTTTTCTGAAATCTTATACAGGAAAAACTGAAAATGCTGAAAACAAATTTTTTTTTTTCAACATTTTCAGTTTTTCCTTTGTAAAATTTTAAAAAGCATGAAATAGAATGCAAATAAAAAATGAAAATGCAAACCAAACAGCCCCTTAGTTTTACCAATTTCGTAGAGTTGTTTGGTAATTCTAAAATTAAGACTTTTGACTATGAGATTATAGTTTTTATAACTAACTTTTAGAAAGCTATATGAGATAGCTTTTAACTTTTAAAATCTAGCTTTCAATAATTTATTTCCTAAATTATCCTTGTTTATTTTTTTATTTTTATAAATTACAAATTTTCACCCAACTACCTCGTTTTGTCAAACAGTTTAATTAATAAATTGGCTACACAACTTTAATCTCTTAGGGTGCGTTTGATACAGATACAGGACAATACAAATGGCACAACACAGTACAGATCAACTCTATGGATTTTTTTTTGTTTGATTGTAATGCACAGAAGAGGAAAATTTATACTATGCTACATTTGTTATACATATGAACAATGCAGGACAACGTAAAATTAACTATTATACAATTTGTGCTATACCATATTTCTTTTACATATCACTGGAAAAATTTATGATATTTTTTTAATATTTTTTCATTAATTTATATTTTATCCATTAATAAATTGATTTATTTTTTAAGGAATAAATTGAATTATTTTTTATATTACTGAAAACTTTCTCCTATATATAAGAGTTATAATGTAAATAAACAAGTGACGGAAATAATTAATAACATCCAAAGTACACATGATATAGAAAATATAATACATGTTTAATTAATACACACATTGAACAGTTTTTATTCACTTCATGCGTGTACAGGGCCAGTACAGTTATTAAAGTTGAGAAAATATAATGGGAGGGCATTTGTGACTTTTGTTAACTCTTGTGCGAGGAACAAGAGAGTTGTGCGGTGATTTTCTACGGAACAAAAAAATAGAGGTTTTGTGCTTTGTTGTATCCCCACTTTTGTGCTGTCCTATTTTTATTTTTTAAATCAAACAATAGACACATAATTTTGTAATGTGCTATCCTTTAAAATTTTACAAATCAAACGGACCCATAATTATATCACAAAGCTTTCATCCAACTTTACAGCTAAAAGTTAAAATGAAAAAGCTTTCAACTTGTTTCACTACAAGAATATTGCATATTAGCTAGGTAAAAATCTGTAGCTAATTTGTGTCAATTTGATAGCAAAAATAGAATAGCTGCGAATTAGCTACCAAATTTTTTAGAGCTAATAAATGGTCACTAGTTGGTAGCGGAAAAACTTTTGTAACCAATTCGTAATTTTTAATTGTTAAAGCCGATCACCGGCCCAGAATCAACTGGGCTCCGATACCACTATTTGGACAGAGTAGATCCACAATAAAGAAACAAACAAAGAGAACGGAGCACAAGTGAATGACACCACAATACAACCCAATTCCTTAAGATAATAAGTGCATGAGTGACTTTGATTCATTATTGACTTCGTATCTAATTAGTAGCTAATAGTTAATCAGCAGCTAAGAAAATTAGCTAGAATTTTTTTTTTGTAGCTAATTAGTAGCTATTTAGATACAAATTAGCTATGAAAAAAATTTGGTAGTTATATTTCGTAGCTAATTAGTGACCAAACAAATTAGCTAAGAAATTTTTTTAGTAGCTATTTAGATACAAGTTAGCTATGATATTTTTTGGTAACTATATTTTATAGCTAATTAGAAGTTAATTTTATAGCTAATTAGTATTAGCTAGAAAATTTTTTTAGTAAATAATTTGTAGCTGTTTAGATATAAGTTAGCTATGAATAAAAATCTATAGTTATATTTCGTAGCTAATATTAAATTTTTTTGTAGTGTTTCCCAAACATACTCTAAATTAACTTTTAACTTAAAATGTTACTTAATAGAAGAATGCAAAAATAATATTAATATATATATATATATATATATATATATATATATATATAAATGCAACACTTATAAAAGTGACAAACAATTTAGAATTGGTTTTTATGGTGTCATTTTTATTAAGATGACATCATACCCTCATATCAATTAAATTAAAAATTTAATATGAGGCAATTAGAAATTCAATTAAATTATATTTTTTATTAAATCGTGTAGATTTGAATAGATATAAATTTGATTTTATTTTTAATCTAATATTTAGTTTTTATTTTTAAATCTCATTTGTATGTCTCTATTTTTTTACTTAAATGCTTATATCTTGATTACATTATTAAAGGAGTATTCAGCTTTAATTAATTAAACAAATTTATTAGTTAAAAGATAAATAAATTAACGGTGAATATTATAATAATTACATTAAAGCAAAAATATTACTTTTTCCATTTTGGTCCCTAAATTTTATACCAAATTTCAATTCGATTTTTCTTGTTTTTTTTTTGGCTCCTTTACTTAATATTGCTATATTTTATTTCATTAAATAATTAGTAAAAATATCTAAAATAGTTGTTGATATAAAAAAGAAAAAGTCAATGATAAAAACATATTAATGTGGCCATTCTTGTTAATTACTTATCATAAAAAATTAACAAAAAATAATCATATTATATTGAAAAGATAAATTATTAATATGAAAAAAAAAATTAAAGGACCAAATTAAAATTTGAGATAAAGTTATGAGACTAAAATACGAATTTGGCTATAAAAATATGATAATATTATTGTACAAATTTTTCAAGTGAAAATTCATAAAATAACGCAAAGAAAAAAAGAAATAATTGATAAACAAATTTTATAAATCTGACACGAATCAATCTCACTTAAATAATAGAATTGTATTTTAATTTTATGTTAACTATTATGACTTAAATATTGTTTTCATAAAAATATTTAGTATACGCCTTATTATGTTGTCATTCCTATGCTAAGTATTAATTACTTGTGTCACATTATTTTAAGTCTTATCATTTGTTTCCATTCCAATTATCAATTATTTACGTTTTATTATTTTGGAAGTACAGTTTGTTTTAATTACTTATATCACGGGACTTGATGTAAATAGTAAGTCTAAAACAAGACAATACAATAACTAATACTTGAGTCTTAAGTTAGATCCAATAGAATATGACCTAGATAACTTATACTTCAACCTGAAACAAACATTAGACTAAAGAAAAAATATATAATTAATTAATACTTGAACTTCAAGCGAACTGTATTTTCAAAATAATAGAACGTATAAATAATTAATAATTGTGCCTAAAACAAATTATTAAACTTAGAAGAACGTGACACAAGTAACTGGCGGTTGAGTATAGAGATAATTAGTTATTTCTATGTAAAAGATATTTAACTTTTACATTTCCTAACTAAAATTTGAATTAAAAATTATATAACAATAAACATAAAACTAAAATACAATTATATTATTTAAGCGTGATTTATTTGTGTTAGATTTATAAAATTTATCTATCAATCATTTCTTATTTTTGCGTTAATTTATGAATTTTCACTTGAAAAATTTGTACAATAATATTATCATATTTTTATATTAGTATTGAAAAATTTATAGCCAAATTCGTATTTTAGTCTCGTAACTTTATCTCAAATTCTAATTTGGTCCTTTAATTTTTTTTCTTCATATTAGTAATTTATCTTTTTAATATAATATCATCATTTGTATTAATTTTTGTTAATAAATATTTAATACCTACAATAACATTTTTTTATCATTGTCTTCATTTTTCTCACATTCAACAACGATTTTAGATATTTTTATTAATTATTTAATAAAATAAAATGAAGCAAAATTAATAAAAGAGCTAAAATGAATAAAAATAAAAGAATCAAACTGAAATTAATTTCTAGGGGGTCAGCGCCAGCCTCGCAGTATGAACGAGATTATTCTCATCCTAGAGGTGGGGAAACTCATAGTTATACCAAAAAAAATTAAAGCTCAAATACATATTTAATAATGTAACAAAAATATAAATATTTAATTAAAAAAATAGAGAGATTAAAAATAAAATCTAAATGTTAAATTCAAATTAAAAATAAAATCAAGTTTATACTATTCAAATCTAAATGAATTAACGAAGAATATGACTTAATTGAAGTTCTGATTGTCTCCTAACAATTTTTTTATTTAATTGGATAAGAATGTATAATGCCATCTTGATCGAGATAACACCATATAAACCACTTTTTTTAAAAAAAAAAGACTAATATTTTAGAACAAGAAACTAATACATTCTTTTTATAAATAAAATAAATAAAATTTATAAAAAATTAAGATTAATATAACTATTTAACTGATATTACTTAATCAGTTATAATAAAACCGATCTTATCAGAACTCTCATATCTGTAACTAATTAATCAAATCATTATTATCCCTAATAATCTCGTATATATGCAATTCTGATGCAATATGATTTCGCTGCATTTAGCAAAACGAGTAAAAAATAATTAGTCACGTATGGGTTAAGGATCTCTATAACTTTTTTGTATTGATTACATTGATAACGTTAGTATATATATATGTTCATGTGCATCAACACGATTAATTAATCCTAATCTCTCTGTTTTTATTTGCAAATCGCATCATGAATGTTGCTCTTTATATATTTTTCCTAATTGTGCACTCTCTGTTTTTAATTCCTTGCTATGGCGTTAACCTCAAATCGTTTGATGCTTCTAAAATTGAAAATGAGAATGAATGGCAAGAAGCCATGGCTACTTGGTACGGTGCACCAGACGGAGCTGGATCCGACGGTCAGTATTAGAAAATTCAAATTAATGAATTAAGGATGAAAAATTAGAAAATTTGAATGTTCAAATCGTTATTGTTTTTGTTTTGTGATGTTATTGTAGGGGGAGCTTGTGGATACACTGACAGTGTGGAAAAAGCTCCAATTAATAAAATGATATCGGCTGGGGGCCCTTCCCTTTTCAATGATGCCAAAGGATGTGGTGCTTGTTATGAGGTCCACCCAACTTTAAATTTTAAAATTTTTCCTCTCAAATTAAATAAAAAAAATCATATTGTTATTTATATTTTTATTTTTTTTCTATTTTTTTCCTCTCAACTAAATATTTTGACTTGTTCATTATACTCACTCTTTTAAAATTTTAAGATATTTTTCTATGCTTTTAGAAATAATACGGTGTAAAAAACAATTATATTTTTATTTATTTGAAAAAGTTTTTTAAAATAATCAACTAAAATAAAAGAGTTAATATAATAAGATAAAAGAGATAATATAATAAGCTAAATAATATTCCTAACTTGTGGTCTTCAAACTTTTGTAAATATCCAAGAAAACATCAAAATTTCAATTTAAATAACATACTAAAGATGATAGCTCAAATTTTACATCATATTCTGAATTATATTTTATTTTCATTAACTTTTCTTTCAAGTTATGCTTGCTTGTTGGTACAGGGACGGAACTAGTCCAATATTTTGGGAGATTAAATATAAATAATTAAATAGATCAAAATTTTAAGGTAAAAGAATAATTATTGAGAATACTTCTAATTTTTATTTATATTTTAAAAAATTATATATACATGTTAATAATTTTTTTTTGCAATAAGAGCTAAGGCCCTTCATTGTATTAACCTAACTTCACCACTGATTTCACCACTGATTAGGTATTTTAGTATTTCTACCTTTCTTTCCGGAAAGGTAAAAAATTTTATCTTAGACACAGAGGTCTCTTCTAACCAAAAAAGAGCTAAAAAAACAGGGCATTCAAGTGATCTAGCATGATATTAATAATTTAATATAGTCAGTATAGTTGCAACAAATTGAGAATCTCAGTAACCAAATTTTGATCTTGATTCCACAAGAATTTGGATATACATTAAAATTTTAAGATATGTTTTGGTGGTTGAATATAATTTTTCAGGTGAAATGCACAGAAAATAAAGCATGTTCAGGGAAACCTGTGACGGTGATGATAGCAGATGAATGCCATGGTTATCTTTTATCATCATTCCATTTCGATCTCAGTGGCACTGCCTTTGGTTCCTTGGCAATTTCAGGCAAACAAGATAATCTACGCAACGCTGGTCAGATTAATCTTCAGTTCAGAAGGTATATAAGATGTGACATTTGAAGTGATAGTTTCTTTTCTTTAATATTATATTAATATTGATTGCTATGAAATCATTTGTATAATGAAACACAAATTTTATGTTATGCATCTTTTGGGGCATTGTAGGGTTGGATGCAAGTTTGGGAAGTCAATAACCTTCACAATTGACAATGGTGCCAACCCATATTACTTTGCCACAGAAATAGAATATGAAAATGGAGATGGTGACCTTGTAGACATTGAATTGAAGCAAGCAAACCAACCAGAATCTGACACGTGGCTTCCAATGAGGCGTTCATGGGGTGCAAGATGGGCTATTAATTTTGGTGAACCATTACAACCTCCATTCTCTATTAAGCTCACAGAAGCTTCCACTTCCAACAACAAAACCATTGTGGCTCATAATGTTATTCCAAATAATTGGCAACCTGGCCAAGTTTATAGATCTGTTATAAATTTCTAGCTTTTATTTAAATAAAATTTGGCAATTAAATGATTTGAGTCTGAATTAAACACTTTAATAATGTCTTATATTTTTTAATTTCATTGTGCAATTTTGATTTTTATAGTATTAATAAGAATAAAGAGACAGTTTATGGTGTGCAAGTTGAGTTGTTGGGCACCAACACCCAAATCTCAATTAACCTATTATTGCAGGTAATCTTTTATTTTATTTTTTCCCATCTCCTTCCTCTACTTTCTCTCTTCTTCTTTTTCCACCGTGAAAACCATTGTGGAGGTCACCTTCTTCAGCCCATCACAGTCTAATACAGCTGCCACCACCGCCACCACCGCTACACATCCCTTCTCCTTCCCTTTTCGTTCATGTTCCTCCACCGTCACCATTTCAACTTTCACATTGCCCCATAACAAGCTCGAAGCTCCGACTCCAAAACTCTGGTGATGCATTTCCTTTGTTGATAGGAAAAAAAAGAAAGAAAGAAAGCACTCGTCTTGTCCATAGAGCAATGATTAACCAAATTTATAATAATAGTTTTGGTTTTGTATGGTTGACCAAGTAAGGTTGTAGCTTCTTTTTGGTTGCGTGCTTTTGTTATTTCCTCTGTTTTGGTGTAGCTTCATCATCATGTTTGCTTTAGGATCATTGATTACTGGATTTGTACACATATATAGCACTGCTACGGCTTTTATTGAAGTAAATAATGTTTTACAACACGATCAAAAAATAATTAAGTGTTGTGTATACGAATTCACGAAAAATTATTATTTTATTAGAAATATTATAATTACGGTCTAGGCCCTTCTTATTAAGGGGATTTTAGCGGTAGTCTTAATCATTACTAATTAGCGACGGTCTAGGCAGTTGTTATTAAGATGGGATTTTTTTTTCGACGATTCTAAACGTCACTAAATAGCGATGTTGTATGTCGTCGCTATTAAGGCAGGATTTTTTTTGTTGGGTTTTGGGGTGTTAGCTACGGTTCTAGCCGTCGCTATTAAGGTGGAATTCTTTTTTTGGTTTTTGGGGGTGTTAGTGACGGTCATTGCCATGACTATTAAGGCGGGATTCTTTTAGAGGTAGCGTAAATACGGTGTAGGCTGTTTAGGCCGTTGCTATCGGGACCCGTGTTCACAATTGGCTAACACAATGATCTCGGGATGCGTGATTTTTCACTCTCTCTTTTCTTTATATAATCACTACCTTATACCTCAACACCCATCCAACTCAGGCGACCTCAAACTCTGACGACCTCTCACTTCGATGAGCTTCTTCTTTATTATTATTATTCCTTTTCTTCTTCTTATTCTCCCCTTCTTCTTCTGTCTTTTTTTCTTCTTCTTCTTTCATTCTATTTTTGACCTATAAAAGTACGAGGAGCTTTGGGAGTTTTTTTTTTAAAAAAAAAACTTAGCGACGGCTTTTACCGTCGCTAAATAGGCGTAAAAAAATCATAGAGTATTTTAGCGACGGCTTTTTACTGCTATTAATTAGTGACGACTTTTATCGTCGCTAATTAGCAACAGTTTTAGCCTTCGCTATTTTTTGTCATTCTTGTAGTGTCAAAGCTTAGCCAATATTATAAACATTCAATATTCTTTAATTTTAACCCATGAAGCAAAACTGTTGCTTCCAAATTTTAGGCAACACATTTAGAATTGTAGTTATGTAATAAGTCATACTTTTGTAGTTGTGAGCATGTTAAAAGATTAACCAACACTTTCAAAATTGTAGTCATTGCACAGGAATGAAGAAAATGGTATTAATATATATGGTGTGCAAAGTATACTTATAAAATCTCCTTTGCTTCGCGGTACTAACACATCCTCAATACTACATTATTAATATTTAGCAACCCGGTCTTTACACAACATGTGTAAAAAATGTTAAAAATACTAAAAGATAATATTTTTTATTGATTTGACAACATTTTTCAAATGTGATTAAAAAATTTTAGCGACGTGATCTTGATATTAAAAATATTACAAATGTGTAAAGGCAACATTTTTAATGATTTTACGATATTTTTTAGTGATTTTTTTTAAATGTTAGCTAATTTTTAATTATGATATAGTGTTGTATCATTATAAGGTATGGAGGTGTTTGAACCACACCAGTGTAAAATTCTTTTCTTGTGTTATTTTAAAGTATAAAATTTTGTAATGTATAGAGATTATATTTTTCATGATTTTGAAAATTTTTTCCAATGGGTAAATCTTTACTATTAAATAGTATTTTATAAAGAAGACTTCATGATGAATAGTAATAAAAAAATAGAGTTTAATATATAGTTGAATTTTGAAGTTGTTGTCTAACTAGAAATTTAGTTAAAAGAATGTGTCAAAGTTTGAGTATTCTCAGAAATATCTTCGGAGTTGATTTAGAAAATAAATGGACTTAAAATAAGAACATCAATTTTCCAAACCTCATCATATATAGATCCTAATGTTTCGGATATTTTCCTCCATTGTTGTACTCAAGATAAATATAGTTTTTAATTGGTTGACTCATGAACGTAGAAAACAATGGACTCGTTCAAGACTCACATAATAGTATATAAAAACCATATTTAAATAAAAAAATCTAAAACACTTCTAAATTAAAAAAAAAAAAAAGAAAGAAGGAATAGCAGTCAAAACACTGGACCAAATTAAAACTGGTTTATTATGGGAAACTTATAACATTAAAAAATCAACAGCCAAGCGGAAGCATAGGTTAGTTTTCTTGGTTTAGAATTGAAGGGATATGAATAGATAAAACCACACCTCTCCTTCTTCTACTCATCACTTCTTTAATTAATTAATTAATTAGACGAAAAAATAAAAAATTAATGAGAGACAAACACATTATATTATTTAATTATTAGTCTCTCTAACCTTCAGTGTTTGGTATATAGGCGGCGCCACTACCACAAAGTCGTAGAAAAAGTCTCTGACCCTCTCACCTTTGTTCCACTTGTCACCACACACACTCATGCTATGAATTAAACTCTTAGCATTTCTCTCTCTCATCCACAAATTAAATCAATATAATCCAACCAATACTCTAACTAAAAACTAGGACTACTACCCCTTAATTTTCACCATACAACCCCACAACAACTATCACCACAAGAACCTACCCTTTCTTCCATATACTTAATTAACTCTCATCCTCTTCTAATTTTTTATTTGTATCCCTTTCTCTCCTCTCCTCTCCTTCCCTTCTTTTTTTTTTTTTTGAATTTTTTATTTATTTAACCATTCAATCGAATAATCATTAATTCTTTACATTTTATGGCATTGACTGTGGATCAACAATCAAACTTGAAGCACTTTTGTAAAATCTGCAAGAAGGGATTTGGTTGTGGAAGAGCACTAGGAGGACACATGAGAGCTCATGGCATAGGGGATGAAACGGGTCACATGGATGATGATGACCCTGCAAGTGATTGGGAAAGCAATGTGCCACCCAGCAACAAACGATTGTATGCTTTAAGAACAAACCCCAACAGGCTCAAAAGTTGTAGGGTATGTGAGAATTGTGGGAAGGAATTCCTATCGTGGAAATCCTTCCTTGAACATGGAAAGTGCACCTCTGAGGATGCTGAGTCCCCTGTATCCTCTCCCGGCTCGGACGCTGATGATATTGCTGGAGGTGGCTCCAGCGCCCAGAGAGGATACAATTGGTCTAAAAGGAAACGATCGTTAAGAACAAAAGTGGGTAGCTTCAATTACCATTGTCCGTCGAGCGAGGAAGAAGATTTAGCCAATTGCTTAATGATGTTATCGAACGCCATCGTGGATCCTGTCGTGGTCGAACAAGAAGATTCGTGTGCGTCGGCGAGCAAAAAAGAGGAACGAATTAGAAACCCCATGAACTTCATTGCACCGTTATCATGCAATGTCCCCGTTGACACAAAAGCTAAAGGAGTATCCAAAGGCTTGTTTGAATGCAAAGCATGCAAAAAAGTGTTCAACTCACACCAAGCATTAGGAGGTCATAGAGCAAGCCACAAAAAGGTCAAAGGTTGTTTCGCGGCAAAACTAGATAACAACAACAACGATGACAACCTCGGTGCGGCGGGGGCAGACGACGACGTCATCACGCAAGAAGAGTCATCGTTCTTCCCCACCACCAAGCTCCAATACGACACCGCATTGGGGTCTTCTTCCTCGAAGAGAAAATCTAAGGTGCACGAGTGCTCAATTTGCCATAGGAGTTTCTCTTCGGGACAAGCCTTGGGAGGACACAAAAGGTGCCATTGGATAACCTCGAATGCATCAACACCTGACACGTCAGCGTTGGTCAGGTTCCAACAATTCCAAGATCAAATACCGAAGTTTGATCATAACTCTAATAATTCTGAGTCGCTTGATCTCAAGCTAGATCTTAACCTTCCCGCTTCCGCCAATGACCTCGCTCGGAGGAATGTGTCCACGGAGATTTACTTGCCTCCGTGGGTTTCCTCAAAGGAAATCAAAGACGACGACAATAATAATAATAGTCAATGTCAGAGTCACCACAACCATAACCACCACCATAACCAAGTTGTCAGTGATAACGATGATAAAAATAATAATATTAGTATTAATAACAATAACAATAATAATAACAACAATAATAATAATAATAATAATCCGAGCATTGCTTTGGAGCAAAATGTGGATAATGAAGGTGACAGCAGGGTGAAGATGGCAAAACTAAGTGAGCTAAAGGACATGAACATGGGTGGTAGTTCTTCGCATTGGTTGCAGGTAGGTATTGGTTCATCAACTAATGTGGAGGCTGATACGTAATATTTTTGTTTTAAAAAAAAGTTGTGAGGATTAAAGGTATCCTCATAAGCAATTTTGATTTTGACAAAGTATTGTGAGGATTGCTTTAATTATTTGGAATTTTTTTTTCCTTTTTAACTTTTTTTTTTAATTTCCTTATGAAGTAAAAGGAAAATGTAATTAATTATACAAACACAGTCACATATCAATGTGTACATTTACACGTTATGAAGTTATATTCAGAATAAATAAAAAATTGATTTTGGCATCCATAGATGCTTCTTTTTCATTCTTGTTATTTTTTGTGTAGTATATCAATTAACTAGAGCAATGAGAAGTTCTTCAGCAACTATTGATATTATTTTAAATAATCATTTTTAACTATTAATTAAGCATTTAATTTATGCAATGATTCTTGAAAAAATAGAATATTTTTTTATATCATGTTTCAAAACAATTAATTTTAAAAAAATAATCGTTTTTATTTTCAAAAAGTCTCTTATATAGCTTTGATTGAGGTAAGCATAAGCAATTACTATTTAAAATAAACTAAACACACACTTAATTTTAAATTTGTCACAATAGCTTAGCAAAAATAAAAATACGGATTAACTGCACATTTTTTAAAGTGTTTTATCTTGATTATTTAGAAGAAGTAGTGTGTTCACAAGTTATATTTTAATTTTTTAAAGTACACTCAAAAGATACAAAGTGTTAACGTATTTCATTAACAAAATAAGTATATATATGTTAGCAAATCCCAATTTTATTATGGTATATAATTGGGCCATTAAAAGAATTCTGTTAGTTAATTTGATGTTAACGGTGAAAAGTAATACTCCTACTAAAGCAAAATGCAGCTAAATATTACTCACTCCATTTTAAAATTATTGTCATTTTAATTATTTTTATATATTATAAAATTAATAATTGTGACAATATTTTAATATGGGAGTATTAAGATGCCCACTAACTAGAGTGGTTGACAAAATAACTAAAAAGAAAAATGATGGTTGGAGAATGAAGAAGGTATTGAAAAGAAAATATTAAAATATATAATTTACTGTATCTTAAAACCATTAAGGGTGAAAAAATCTTAAAGTGACAATTATTTTGAAACAAAAGTTAAAGTCTAAATGACATGTTGATAAGTGCTTTTAAGGTATTTTATTAAGGTATTTTATTAAGTTCAATATAGTACCTTATTTTACAGTTAGAATTTCTTTTAAAAGGTATGTATAAAATAGTTTTTTAAATTTTAAAAAATAAATCTTAATAAACTTTTCTATTTATGTATTTTTAACATGACACTTATTAGTAATTTTTATTTTATTAATATGATTAGTTTAAAATTTTAATATAATTCACTAAATAATGGTCTCTGCTCCATATTAATAGGTCTCACTATTTAATACTCACTCCAAATTCAAATATAAACAACTTAGAACCCACTTCTTTTGATACCAAACATAAACAAAAATAAACTATTTTTACTTTATTTAATGTTAAATTCATGAATTGCCCCTACATTAATTCTTTGTTTATTTTCAATAAATCATTTAATTTCAGTGATTTTTAACTAGTCAAGGGACTTCACTTTTAGATTACTTTATTCTAATTATGATTTTTTTATGAAATTAAGAAAATTAAATGATATTAACTACTACTCTGGTCTTAAATATAAGTCATATTCTAGAAAAAAATTTAATTTGGTCCTAGATATAAGTTAACAACTAACTTATAATGAATAATTTTTACTTTTACCCTTTTATAATTTTCAAAGATTCAATTAATAATGGAGAGAAAAAGATAATGGAAAAGGAGAGAAAAGAGTTATTAATTGAATGAAAATATTTATTAACACATTTATTTAAGGGTATAGTTGAAATTTTTTTATTTTTTTAGACAAATTTAATGAGTTAATTTCTATTCTTTAATTCTGATAATTCAATTAAAAGTAACGTATATTTAGGACCGGAGGAAACATTCTTTATGTCATACCAAAAATTCAATGCATTTCAGTGTGAAATTCATAATATATATATATATATATATATATATATATATATATATTCCCAATTTTTGTATTAGTATAATTATAAATCCTCTTATAAAATATTTATACATACTATCTTAGGAATATATTTAATAATGTTTATAGTTTCAAGACATAATATGCATTAATTTTTTATTTAATGTTTATTTAATTACATAATAGAATTATATGTAGGAGGATAAATAGAAAGATATAGCAAAAATCTTTATATTATGATGAGACCCACTAAGGCTCTGTTTGGTAAAACTAGCTTATAGCTTATAGCTTATAGCTGGTAGCTTATAGCTTATGACTTGTGACTTATAATTGAGTAGAGGTGTTTGGTAAAATTAACTTATCAGCTAGATTATATTTGTTAAATGACTTAAAAGAACAAGTAATAATTACATATAATAAATTATTTGATAAAGTAAACATAATAAATGACTAGAGGGTAAAATAGGAAAGAATTATTGAAAACTATTTTTCATAAGCTATAAGCTACTTGAAGTAGTTTTACATAAACTAGCTTATGAAAGCTAGCTTATAGCTTATATAAGCTATAAGCTAGTTGTTACCAAACACCTCCACTTGACAATAAGCTACAAGTTATAGCATATAAACTCCTAAATAAGCTACAAGCTATTGTTACCAAACACATACTAAATAGGGAACAAAACAACTCATTGTGATTGGTCTAATAATGAGTAGTATCGACAAAGTCTTGGGTTCTAATCTTCGTACTCCCATTTAATTTGTACCAAAGTTCGTACGGAACAAAACGCACTAAATATTATTCTATTCAATCCAAAATTATAGCTATTTTAAGATTTTTCATATAAATTAAGGAGTTACTTTCTCCGTTCCACAAGCCTATTAAATTTTAATATATATATATATATATATTATAACTTTTATAAATATAAATAAAATATTATTTTTTTCAAAAATTAATATATATATATATATAATAAATTTTATAAATGTTAATACAATAAATTTTTTAATATGTTTATAAATTAGGCTAATTTAGAGGGCTTGTTAAAAAGGCCTATTAGCCTATTTAGTGGCTTGTTAACATATTTAAGATAAAATTGTTGGCCTTGATGTTAGGAAAAAGTAGGCCTATAAATAGGCTTTTAGGCTTTATAGGCTTTCAAATCGACTAGGCTTAGCCTGAAAAATTAGCCTATGATAGATCAATAGGTCAGACTTAGCTCCATCAATTATAAAATAAGCATGACTTGTTTAACCAAAGTCTGACATATTTCCACTCCTAGTCGTAATGAAATTATCTTCAAAGCTCAGGATTTTAATATTTGTTCTACTTTAGATCCGGTGAAATCTCGCTCTTGATTCTAGCCTAAGGCTTCTAGAGAGTCTACCTTCCAATTTTCTTTCGCAAATTGGTGTTTGGCACCTACTGCCTATATTTGATTTCAGTTTCCAATTAGATTATCTGGTGTTTGGTGTTTATCTGGAAGTTGTTTTGTCCAGTTTAGTTTAGTTTTTGAACTATAAGTACTCCTTGTACTTATCTATGTATCTGGTTTAATTAATATTAATATAATTAATATATACTTTTGGCTTAAAAAAAACGGAAGTAGTATATATAAGTCATTTTTATTTATGCAAGTTTTTGTGGCCCTAAATAAAACTATTTTATAGAAATTACATGACATTATTTTTTTCCTCATTTTATCTTAGATCATGTTCAATAAATTTAGGGTAGGACTATTGCCACTCCATTTTATCTATTGTCAATTCTAATCAAATATTTTAATAATATTATAAATTAACACTTTGATTTTAATGGTTATAGAAAAATATTTTTTAAACTAAAATCATTTAAAGAGGAGTGGTAATAGCCCAATAGCATCATCCTACATTCACATATGCTGATAAATTATATTTTTGTTTTGGTGAGACAATAAATTATTATTCAATCAAAAGTTAAATATACTGAAAGAGATAATTAAAGTGAGAAGAGAGATTAATAAAATTCATAAAATTTCAATTATGGTGATTCTAGAAAGTCAACATTTTTAATAAATTCAAGAATATTGACTGCTTTTAACTAATTATCCTTATTATTTGTATCCAAAAGTGACATATATTAAAGAGCATAGGGAGGAATACACACATCATTTAATTTTAAATATAATTTTTAATTAATAATAAAACTATATTAATAAAAAAAATCATTTTTATTTGTTAACATATAGGAAAAAAACTGTTGTTATTCATCTACCTACTTATATTTTTAATAGGGTCTTGATATCTCCTGCCCTAAGGGCACTAGATAAAGTTACCAGAAGTAAAAAAACAATCATAAGAGCACATTGTCATATCTCTCAGGAATATAAAAAACTACACATTCCAATACTTTTTACTATATTTAGGCTCTTAAATAGTGCCTTTAGGGCACTAAATATCATTTACCTTTTTAAAATAGTATTAATTACACTTTTATCAATTTTACTTTGCATTTAATTGAACTATTAATTAATACTCTACTTTTGAATCAATATAACTAAGAGAGATAAATAGTATTATAAAAAATTTAAAAATTATTTTAATCAAAATAAGAATAATAATTATATTTTTTAATATACATATTTTACCTTCAAATGAGCACATAAATATAATTGTTATATTTGGTTTATATATGTCATATAGCTAACCATGTGCAATGGTTCAAAGTGAGTAATACTAGCAAGAAAGGAGTATTGTTCTTGACAATTGCTTGGTATCTTAGAAAAGCTTGAAATGCCTTCATCTTTAGTGGTGGAACATGGGAGGATGATACTATTGTAATAAACATAAATGTGTTCATCATAATGACATTAGCAACTTGTTCGTTACCAACTTTAGAGAAGGCAATGCTTGTGCTAATTTTCATGCAATGGAAGAATTTATGAAGTGAATGACCTTACGCCTAACTTGCTTCTGTGTCTTCCTTTGTTGAAAAATCTTATGTTAGGTGATACCATGAGCATTATGTATATATATTAGGGTTTAGTTTCTTTTTTTGTCCTTTTTATTTCCTTTAAGTTGTACCGAAAAAATACTGCATTATGCAAATATATATAGGTTAATAAGAATCATATTATATTAGTTATCAAATTTTTTTTATAATCTATCAGTTATCAAATTTACACTACACTATAATTGGTTATTAACAACGTTTAAGAAAAATCACTAAAAAGTATTATAAAATCATTAAAAATGTTACATGTGCATATTTACAACATTTTTACCAAATATTATATAAAGGCTATGCTGTTAAAATATTTTAATAATAACATTTGAAAAATATTTTCAAATCATTAAATAATATTGCCTTTTAGCATTTGTAATATTTTTTACACATATTTTTTAAAGTCAATATTATTAAATATAAATAGTGTAGTAGTGTTAATATAATGACAAATCTTATCACTGCTTTTAATAAAATAAATTTTATAGATCAATATTTTAATGAAGTATATCAATATCAATCTTATAAATATTCAACTAATTTTTAAATTAATTAATACTTCATTGGAATAATTCCTTTAAACACATAATATATTATTTAAAATATAAACAAGTTTTTACTATTAAATTATATACCTATAAATATCCAAATTAAATCATATATATATCATTTAGTATACACAATCTTTGAGATAACATTGCATCGTCACATGTTTACGAAAAATTATGACACTACTTTTTTTCTCTCCAAATCGAATGTCTCAGTTCAATCGATTCGGTTAAAATCTAAAAAACTAAATCCAAACTAATTAAACCATATAATAGTACTTAACATTTTTTAGTCTTCCCTCCTACGAGAGCATAACTAAATGAAATTTCAAAATTTTTAATTCACACTGCTTATTCCTTATTTCACAAATCATTAATTTCGAAACCAAGTAATTTGAATATAGTATCATACATGAAAATTGAACTTTTCATTTTTTGTGGGAAAAAAAAATACATGAAAATTGATGGAATATCGTTTTTGTTTTTCTCCTCCATGCTCCCCTCAATGCGCAAGCTAGTTAGTGATTGGGCTACAGCCCAACTAACATTGGACTACTTCTATCAAATCAAATACAATTAAAAAATGTATGTTCTGACTAAAAATTATAATGTACAATATTTAGAAATAAAAAACGATCCAGACCCAAAAAAAAAAAAAAAGAAATAAAAAACGATATTGAATAAAATAAAGAAAAGAAACGAAAAGGCGTTAAATTTCTCTTAATTGAAAGTTAATGTCAATACTGTATAGTGTTTATGTAGGAGGAATGAAATAAAGTATATCTTTATTTCATGTTTTCTCTGTATTATTATTAAGTTCAGTTTTGTCTATTTCCATTCTGTTATAATCAGTTAAAGTAAGTTAGTTAGATAGCTGTTATCCTTGTCAGTTATTCTGTTACTCAATCATGTGGGTTGTTATTCAGTTGCTGGCAGTAGCTATCCTAGCAAGTCCTCTATATAACATTGAGGCATCTTTGTATTCGCTGTACTCAATATTTTTGTTAATACAGATTCTTCATATATTTTCTATGTTTCTCTATATGGTATCAGCTTAGTCAGGTTCTTCGATTCAGAACTCTGCATTTTCTTCTTCCTTTTTTTTTCTCTTTTTCTTTTCCAATTATGCAAAGCATGGCTTTTACTCCGTCCTTGAGTGCTTCGTCAAATGCTGCTTCTACTTTTTCTCAAGCAGTTTCTTGTAAATTGGATGAAAAGAATTTTCTCACATGGCAGCAGCAAGTTCATGCTGTCCTACATGCACATCAGCTCGAAAGTTTTGTAGTTAATCCAAAAGTTCCATTGAAGTTTCTCTCTGAAGAAGATCGAGCACAAGGATCTATGAATCCTGAATTTCTAAGCTGGGATCGTCAAGATTCTCTCATCATGTCATGGCTTCTTACTACACTTTCTGAATCAATTCTCAGTCGAGTTGTAACGTGCAGGCATTCGTTTCAGGTATGGAACGAAATTCATTCTCATTTTAATGCGTTGACGCGTGCGAAAACTACTCAACTTCGTTTGGAACTTCGTACAATCAAGAAAACAACTCGCTCTTGTAATGAATATCTGCAACTTATTCAATCCTTAGTTCATGTCCTAGCCTCCATTGGTGATCCTATTTCAAGTAGGGAACACATCGATGCTGTTCTTGGAGGTTTACCTTCTGAATATGATGGGTTGGTGTCAACAATTACTGCCTTCTTTAGTCGAGATGATAGTCTCTGTGTTACTGATATTGAGACTATGCTCCTTGCCTTTGAAGCTCGTCTTGATCAAGCAAAGCAAGCTGTTCTTCAGGAACCTCTCACAATCAATGTTGCTGAAACTGCTCCTTCAAAAGCAACTACAACTAATGTTGTACCTAGTGCCAATTTTGTCTCCAATCCTCTGAGTGCAAGAATTACAAATGATGTTCTTCAGCAGCAAGGTATTCCTCAAAGCAATTCTTTCAATAATACAACAGATAATGCATTCAATCAAGGCTCTTACAGAGGTAGAGGCCGTGGTGGACAAGGACGTGGAAATTCTGTTCAATGCCAAATATGCAACAAAAGAGGTCACGATGCTTCAAGATGCTATCAAAGAAACACTGTCTATGCCTTTAATCCTTTTCAAATTCCTAACACTACCTTTTTCAATGCTGCAAATCCCTTCTGCTATGGCTCACAACCTCAATTTACTTCACCTTTCTTCAATCAGTTCGCTGCTCAGCAACAGAATCCGTTCTTGACTCAGCAGCCAACCTTTCCTTTTGGTGCTTCTTTTGGAAACTGGCCTACTGCTCCTTCCAGTTACTTCCAAATGTCTGGTAATACTCCCTTGCAACAAGCTAGTCTGCTCAAAGCAGCAAACACTATGAATCAGCAGCAGCATCGGAACTCTATTCCTACACATCCTACCGCCAACTTTGCTCAAGCATGGTATCCTGACTCTGGAGCATCTCATCATGCAACCTCAAATCCAGAAAATCTGCTTCAAAGTGCTCAAGTCAATGGTAATGAGCACGTTCTAATGGCAAATGGTCAAGGTATGAAAATTACAGGAGTTGGTTCCAACATGTTTCGGTCCCCATTTTTCCCAAATACTATGCTGCATCTACAAAAACTCTTACTTGTTCCATCTTTATCTAAAAATCTGTTAAGTGTTAGCAAATTTACCAAAGATAACAATGCTTTCTTTGAGTTTCATCCATCTCACTGCTATGTTAAATCTCAGGATTCGAATAAAGTCTTGCTTGAAGGTGCTGTTGGTGAA
Source organism: Cyamopsis tetragonoloba (assembly GCA_037177725.1). NCBI lineage: Eukaryota > Viridiplantae > Streptophyta > Magnoliopsida > Fabales > Fabaceae > Cyamopsis > Cyamopsis tetragonoloba. Next base: position 7,465,410 of record CM074121.1, on the reverse strand, counting down.
GATGGACTCTACAAGTTTCATCCCTCACTAACTAGAAGTTCTTCTCAGCATGAGCAGACTTCTTCATCAAAATTCCTAGCACCACTTTGTACACCTCCTAGCTCTAGTTTGGCCAATAATGTTGTTGTACCTAGGTTTTACAAACTATGGCACTTGAGACTTGGGCACCCTCATCATGATGCCTTAACAAATGTACTAAAACAATGTAACATTTCTGTTTCTAATAAAACTACTTCTGATTTCTGCAATTCCTACTGTATAGCAAAGTCTCATAGACTCCCATCTAAATCTTTTGTTTCCTCGTATAATTCACCTCTTGAACTTTTTTTCTTTGATGTTTGGGGACTGTGTACTGTTGAATCTTCTTGTGGTTTTCTGTATTTTCTAACATGTGTAAATGCTTGCACAAAGTTTACTTGGATCTACCCCCTGCAAAAGAAGAGTGAAGTTCTGTCAAAGATTCAACTCTTCAAAGTCATGGCCGAAAAGCAGTTCTCTCTTCCTCTCAAAGCAGTACAAACCGACTTCGGAGGGGAATTAAGACCTCTCACTGCCTTCTTGCAGCAACATGGAGTAATTCACAAGCTAACTTGTCCACACACCCATCATCAAAATGGCTCGGTTGAAAGAAAACACAGGCATATAGTGGAACTTGGTCTTGCCATTCTGCATCATGCTTCTTTACCACTCAAGTTTTGGGATCATGCCTTCTTGACAGCAGTTTTCCTCATCAACAGACTTCCTACAGCAGCCTTAAACTTCAAAACCCCTTATTCTGCATTATTCAAAAGAGAACCAGATTATAGCATCTTAAAAGTCTTTGGATGCTCTTGTTTTCCCTTTATCAGACCCTACAACCAGTCAATAATGCAACCAAGATCAGAAGAGTGTGTTTTTCTTGGTTATTCTCAACATCACAGAGGTTACAAATGTCTCAGTAAGGCAGGCAAAATCTATATCTCCAAGGATGTCATCTTCAATGAAGATAAGTTCCCTTATCCAGAGTTGTTCTCCACGAGTTCTCTTGCTACTACCTTAGCCTCCCAAATACTACCTCCTTTTCCCAGTCATCTCTCAAATAGCAATTCCACACATCTTATCCATAATTCTCCTCCAACATCTACCACTACACAGCCACTTACACTCGATATAGTACCATCTAATCCTACACCTGATTCTTCTCCTCCACCTCAACCTTCCAATTTGTCTGAACCAATCAACATACAACCTAACTCTCCAGCCCAATCTCCTGTTCCTGTCCTCAACACTCACCCTATGACCACTAGATCCAAGAATGGTATCTTCAAACCAAAGCATCCTTCTCTGCTTCTCACCTACACTACACCTAAGTCTGTCCAAGGTGCTCTCAAAGATCCTAATTGGAAGTCTGCAATGGAAGCTGAAATTAAAGCACTACACTCAAATAACACATGGGATTTGGTGACCCTTCCTCCTGACCGGGAACCTGTTGGTTGGAAATGGGTCTTTAGAGTAAAACAAAACCCAGATGGCTCTCTAAACAAATACAAGGCCAGATTAGTTTCCAAAGGCTTTCATCAACGTCCTGGGCTAGACTTCAATGAAACTTTCTCACCCATGGTTAAGCCAATCACTATCAGAATCATCCTCACTCTTGCCTTGTCTCACAATTGGGAACTTCAGCAGCTTGATGTGAACAATGCCTTTCTCAATGGTGATCTCAATGAATCAGTGTATATGAAGCAACCTCCGGGTTTTGAAGCCAACAAGATTCTTGTTTGCAAACTAAAAAAGGCTATCTATGGCCTCAAACAAGCTCCTCGGGCTTGGTTTTAGAAACTCACTCATGGACTTGTCTCTCTTGGCTTTCGGGCTAGCAAATGTGACCCCTCCCTTTTTGTTTACTCTCATGGTGGCAACATTGTGTATATGTTGATATATGTTGATGATATCATTGTCACAGGTAATAATAATTCCCTAATCAGCTCCTTGATCGCGAAACTTCATTCTGCTTTCTCCTTGAAACAACTCGGGAAGCTTGAATATTTTCTTGGCATTGAAGTAAAATACAACCCTGATGGGTCCTTAGTTTTATGTAAAGGAAAGTATATTCAGGATCTTCACTCCAATGGTTGGTGGACTTAAATTGACAAAGGCTGACACAGGCTGCTTTGAAGACCCCTCTCTTTACAGATCAGTTGTAGGAGCACTGCAGTATGTAACTATCACAAGACCAGAGATCAGTTTTTCTGTTAATAAGGTCAGTCAGTTCATGACCAATCCTATGATAGATCACTGGAAAGCCGTCAAACGCATACTACGCTATCTCAAAGGGACTTTACTTCATGGACTACACCTCCAACCTGCAAAGATATCTTCCCTCTTTCGCATTGTTGCCTTTCGCGATGCAGATTGGGCTGCTGATCCTGATGACCGTTGCTCTACCTCAGGTGCTTGTGTTTATTTTGGGTCAAACCTGGTGTCTTGGTGGTCTAAGAAGCAAGTCCTCGTGGCTAAGTCAAGTACTGAAGCAGAATTTCGCAGCTTGGCTCAGGCCACGAGTGAGATTCTATGGATTCAGTCTTTGCTTTAGGAACTTCGTATTCGTTTTGATACACCAATCATCCTTTGTGATAACCAAAGTACGGTTGCTCTTGCACATAATCCTGTTCTCCATGCCAGATCAAAGCACATGGAGCTTGATATATTTTTTGTGCGTGAAAAAGTCATCAGTAGAAGCTTAATCGTGTCTCATATACCCGCCACAGCTCAGTATGCAGATCTCCTCACAAAGCCACTCTCTCCAGCTCGCTTTCTGCTACTTAGGCCCAAACTCAAGGTTGTTGCTCCTTCTGTTCAACCTCCTTGAGTTTGAAGGGGGAGTGTAGGAGGAATGAAATAAAGTGTATCTTTATTTCATGTTTTCTCTGTATTATTATTAAGTTCAGCTTTGTCTATTTCCATTCTATTATAATCAGTTAAAGTAAGTTAGTTAGATAGCTGTTATCCTTGTCAGTTATTCTGTTACTCAATCATGTGGGTTGTTATTCAATTGCTGGCAGTAGCTATCCTAGCAAGTCCTCTATATAACATTGAGGCATCTCTGTATCTGCTGTACTCAATATTTTTGTTAATACAGATTCTTCATATATTTTCTATGTTTCTCTATAGTGTAATTTAGAATTAAGGAGTGTTAGTAGCTGGTTATTGTAGTTAAAAACATATAATAACATTTGTGACAGTTAGAAGATCATTCACCCAGTTTTAATACGTCAGTTAAGTGGTTGATTGTTATTATTTAGTATTATATAAGTAGAGGGATTCGATTTTTAGTGGAGTAAATTTAGGAGTAGTGTAGTATGGGAATATGTGTGTTTAGCTTATAAAAAAATGGTTCTTCACTTTGTTACCACTATTTAAAATGGTCTTTGACTTATAAAAATAAGCAAATTGGTCCCTTGATTTTATTTTCTGTCATTCAAAATAGTCTTTGTTGTTGCACACACTAATGAAGTTATGATGTGACAAATTAAATGCCACGATGGAAGTCCGAAATGGTGTCGTATCAGTAAGTAAATGAAAATCAAACGTTTTAGAATCAAAATCGAGGAAGAGAATGGTTAGGTGCCCAAAAAATGGTGGAAGAGGAGTGAACATGAATAAATATTACCTTGTTTTTCAATTTTGTCGGGACCAATACCCTTATTTTTCGTTCACTTGCTTATATGACATCATTCTAAGCTTCTATTGTGCCACTTAATGTGTATAAGACATCTTTATTTTTATGTCAAAAAGTACCATATTCTTCAAGTATATGGTACGAATGCGGATTCTCTGCAATAGCACCATCTAGAAGTCTACAGGACCGTTGATCAAGTGTGCACGTGAATTGATGAGTCATTGAAAGTAAAATTCATCAAATCCAACGGCTTATATGCGACTGGACAAATGTTGGATATACAACCAGCTGGAGAGAGTCCTTGTCCATATAGTACATAGACAATCTCTAGAAAAATTATTATAATTTTAAAAATAGAAAAAAATTAAGCAAATTAGGTTAGAAACTTCACAATGAATAATATATTGTTTTGAGAAACCTTCAAATAATTTATGTAATTTAAAAACACCCTATTCATTTTTATTTTAAAAAATACCCTATTCTTCAAGGGTATAAAATATTAAAAATTATGTAAATTGACTTAGAAACTTCAAAATGAATAATACATTATTTTTAGAAAAATTAAAATGACATAAGAAATTTAAAAATTGCTTTTCATTTTTCATTTCAAAAAACACCTTATTGTTCAAGAGTATAATACACGATCTTTAAAAATTTGTTGCAATTTTCAAAATATAAAAGATTATATAAATTGAACTAAATACTTCAAAGTGAATAAGAGATGTTTTTAAAAAAAACTTCAAATAATTTAGGTAATTTAAAAAATCACGTTTTAATTTTTATTTCGAAATACACTTTATTCTTGAAGTGTAAAGTACACAATCTCTAAGAAAATTGTAGTTGTTTTAAACAAATAAAAATGATGTAAATTGAGTTAGAAACTTCAAGTGAATAACACAATATTTTCAAAACTTAAAATAATTTAAGTAATTTAAAAATATTCTATTCATTTTTATTTCAAAATACACCCTACTCTTCAAATATATTGTACACTATCTCTAAAAATGTCTTGCAATTTTATAAATATGAAAGTTTATGTAAATTGAGCTAAAAACTTCGGATCGAATAAGATATTATTTTTAAAAAACTTCAAATAATTTAGGTAATTTAAAATTCGTGTTTTAATTTTTGTTTCAAAAAACACCATATTCTTCAAGTGTATAGTAGACCATCTCTAACAAAAATATTATAATTTTAAAAATATTAAAAATTATGTAAATTAGGCTATAAACTTCAAAGTAAATAATATATTGTTTTGAGAAAGCTTCAAATAATTTAGATAATTTAAAAACACCCTATTCATTTTTATATCATAAAACACCCAATTCTTCAAAGTGTATAGTACAAGATCTAAAAAAAGTTATTGAAATTATAAAAATATAAAAAATTATGCAAATTGAATTTTGAAACTTCAAAGTGAATAATACATTGTTTTATAAAAGCTTTAAATAGTTTGGGTAATTTAAAAACACCCTATTCATTTTTAGTTTGAAATATATGTAAATTGAATTAGAAACTTCGAACTGAATAAGACATAATTTTCAAAAAACTTCAAATAAATTTAGTTAATTTAAAAAAATTGTGTTTTCATTTTTATTTCAAAAAACATCTTATTCTTCAAATATATAGTACATGATCTCTAAATAAACTTTTGTGTTTTTAAAAATATAAAAATTCTGTAAATAGATTTATAAACTTCAAAATAAATAATACATCATTTTGACAGAGCTTTAAATAATTTTGCTAATGTAAAAGAACCCTATTCATTTTTATTTCGAAAAACAACATATTCTCCATGTGTATAATACAAGATCACACACAAAAAAAAAAGATTGTTTCAATTTTAAAAATATAAAAAATTATGTAAATTGAGTTTGAAACTTCAAAGTAAATAATACATTGTGTTTAGAAAACTTCAAATAGTTTAGGTAATTTATAAATACCCTATTAATTTTATTTTTTGCAATTTTAAAAAAGAAAAAATTATGTATATTGAACTAGAAACTTAAGTGTATAGTATATGGTTTTCAACAAATTTCAAATAATTTAAGTAATTAAAAAATGACGTTTTGAGTTTTAAAACAAAGCATTGTATTCTTTAAATATATAGTACATAGTTTTTTTCTTTTAGATTGAAAAATACATTGTATACCCGAAAATATTATAACCGTGAGATATACTACGAATATATTTCTCTGTCTACATGATTTTACTAAAATCATATTTTCAAATGGCTAACTTGTGCGAAAAAGAACAATAAATACATACACAATCACAAAAATATTCATTAACTTAAATTTTCAGGACGTTACTTTTTCTTCATAATTTATTATTTTGCAGGTTTTTCTATATTATTACTTTATATAATTTTTATTTAGAAACTAGTGTAAAAAATATTTACCTTACAAAAGTAAGTTGACATTAAAAAAATAAATAAAAAAATATGATGATGTAAAAGAAATTTAAATAACATGAAAGATAGAGGCATTATAATAATAATATAATTAACTTAATAAAAAAATACCAAAATATAAATTTACCTTATAAATAATAATTTTTTTCATTCTTCACTCACTTCTTTAATTATAAATATATGGTATATGATATATAATTGTTCACATTCCTCGTAAACTCTTTAACTATGGTTATCATATAAGGGATGGAGTTAGTGTCGCTTAAGCGAGCGAAGTGGGCTGCAATGCTATTTTTCTCATATTTTTAGATTGAATGCTATTTCGAGATAGTAGATTGTTACATTTTACTCTATATATTTTGAACTAATAAATCACATCCAATAAGTTAATAAGATAAATTTATCTTGTACTATTAAGTTGCTAAATAATATTTTTTCTATTTCATAATATAATCACTTGTATCTATATAAAACATAAGATATATTTATTAAATTTTTTAACTTTATTTTTATTTATTAAAGTAATTTATTACAAGTATGGTTAATTTTCAAAATAGTTGGTTTACATTTATTTATTTATAGATAAAATTGAAATATAACATTTATGTTTTTTAAATTAATGCAATAATTTCTTTTAGACGGTATAAAATAGGTTAAATATTCGTAAAGTCTTATTAAACATTGTCTTTAAGGTACTTGTTAAGATTTTTTTTTTTGTTAAAAACTTGCTAAGGTTATTATAATTAAAAAAATAATAATGACATTATTTCATTTATAAAAACTAAAAAAAAATTATATTTTTAAATATTTTTTCTTATATTTAACTTCTTAAAAGATATTCTTAAGATACTTGTTAATATTTATGATATGAAAGCGGAGGGAATATACTAGTAAAGTCTCTTATTAGTATTAGTAGTATATCTTATTATCATCTTAATTTATAACCACTGTTGGATAAGTGACCTTTCCCCCTCTCAAAGGACTCAAAAGTTTAACCTCCTACATGTAGCAACTAGGATTTTTTTAGGTGAACCTCCCGCAAAAATGTTTAATTTCGGTTTAGATATGATTTTGATTTCTGAAAATTAAAATATGGAACTTCCGATTTTGGACACGATACATACGGCACCCTCATCACCCACATGACTCATGAGGTGCAAAAAAACAAGTTGCTATTGATTTTAATTAAAGAGATTTTTTTTTATTTTTTTTAAAGGCTAAAGTGCGTCCATTAGAATTTGAACCGAAGACCTGCTACTCAAAGTAGGTCTCATCAACTATCCGACCAATTTGTTAGATGCAATTTTAATTAAAGAGATTAAAATGGACCAAGTCCTTTTGTTGAAAGAAAAATTCAAAAGCAATGGTTTATTTGTGTGAGGATGATATCTAAGTGATTTGGTTCTCTAAAGTTGTGATTGCTTCTATCAAGATTGAATGACTCATTAAATTCTAATTCTTGACTTATTAAATTTTAACTTTCAGATCATAATAGAATGTTTTTTGGTACATTCTCATTCTCAAATTATGTGGTTTAGTATACTTTCATTATATTAAACTCGTCGAGTACAAAATTCATGATTTGATTAAATAAATGTTGAATAATCATCTAAATCAATTAAATATTTTTGAAGTTGTTAATTATTTTTATTTTATTCATACAAATAAGACTTACACAAATTATTTTTAAAAAAAAATTAAAATGGGTGAATTATCACTTTAGTTTATCAATTTGTTCGCATAAATCATTTTAGTTTATGACTTTATTAAAATTTCCTTTTAGCCATCGTCTGACTTTGTAAAATACCACTCATTTTAGTCAACTTCTACATTAAAATGATGAATTTTTTTATAAGTCAAACTCTAATTTGGTTAATTTTTTATAGAATTGAGGACTAAAATGACCAATTTTATAAAGTCAAAGACTGAAGTAGAATTTTAATTGAGTTAAGAATTAAAATGAAACACTACTACAATCTAGGAGACTAAGTTATGTATTTACTCAAATTAAAATATAAAAAAGATTTTATACTCACTTTAAAGTAAATAAATGATTTAATAATATTATAGCTAGTATAAAGATAACTACCCTCGGCCCCTGCAATAACGTTTGGCACAAATGGTACGGAAAGGAAATCCCTTTGACCTGGTCATGGGTTTGAATTTCCTTGAAACCACTAAGCTCCCTCTTGGTGTGCACCCCTCCCCAACGAGTCCCTGACGTCCAAAGACTAGCTGACTAGTTGCAATTGAGTAGCACTACTTACAGTCTAGGATTGTGCATTTTTATTTTTATTTCGAAAAATATCTTATTTTTCAAGTGTATAGTGCACGATCTCGAAAAAAGCTGTTGCAATTTTTAAAAAATAAAAAATTATGTAAATTGAGCAAAATCTTTAAAGAAAATAACACATTATTTTTAGAAAAATTCAAATAATTTAGGTAATTTAAACATCACGTGTTTATTTTTATTTTGAAAAACATCATATTCTTCGAGTGTATAGTACATGAGTTCTAAAAAATTGTTGCAATTTTATAAATACAAACAAGTATGTAAATTGAGTTAAAAACATCAAAGTGAATAATATATCTTTTTCATAAATTTTCAAATAATTTAAGTATTTCATAATCTCCCAAATCATTTTTATTTAAAAAAATACCATATTAACCATATTTTCAAGTGTATAGTACACGATCTCTATAAAATCCGTTTTAGTTTTAAAAATATAAAAAAAATATGTAAATTGAACTAGAAACTTCAAATTGAATGATACTTTATTTTCAAAATCTTCAAATAATGTAGGTCTTTTAAAAACACCATATTTATTTTTATTTCAAAAACACCCTATCCTACATGTGTGTAGTACACGATCTCTGAAAAAAAACTATTTAAAATCACAAAGTAACCTAGGGATGTTTAAAATCGATAAAGACCAATAATGTAAACCGAAAAAATAAAAATAAAAATAATTGAAATTTTGCATATGACTTTTTAATAAAATGATAGTATTACTCGTATTTATATTGATTAATATTTAATAAAATTTATTTTTTATAATTTTATAATCTAAATATCATCTCAATATTATATCTTTTTTAGTAAAAAATAAAAAATAAAAAATAAAGAGAAAAAATAAACTAAGATCCTTTTCCTCAAGAATAAGGATGTTCTCTACCAGATTAATTATAAATAATTTTTTGTTAAATTTTTCACTCATTTAAAATTGAATTTGATCTATTTTGTTTTTGAAGGAATTTGATCTATTTTGGTTTTATATCTTTAATCATTTATTATTTTTATTTTATTCTATGTATAATTTTTTATTTAACTTTGTTCATATAAATAATACAAAGTTAAAACTGAATAATCCATGTAAATTCAAAACAAATTAAAAAGATAGAATTGGATCTAACTTATTTCATAAAAATAAACTAATCTAAACCAAACCTAAAAAGAAAAATACTACTCCTTATTTTATTATAAGCAAAAATAATTATCTCTACATTTTATTTTTTATTTATAAGAAAAAATTAATTATTTTCGCGTTGACTAAGAAAGTCAGTTAATTTAATTTAATTTAATTTTCTTATTTTTAACTAAAAATAAGTCAATTTCTAAATTGCTATTGCAATAAATAATTTTTTGAACATAAAAAGTTAATAAAATAAATATATATTAAATATTTTTTATTGAAAATAATGAAAGTGACTTATAATAAAAAATGGAAAGAGTAAATTAGATTGGATAATTTTTTCCTTGTACCACAAACCCCTAACAAATATGGAAACATCCTTACCACCTATTCACTGTTTTTTGGATACAAGTTTCTTTTTTGGATACATTTCATTTTACTTGTTATATTTAAAATATTTTATTGTTCCAAAATACATTTAATAAATTAAAAAATATTAATTATAATTTTTATTATAATATCCTTAGTTATTATAACATCTCATTAATGCATTAAATATTTTAATTTCAGTAACGTGAGTACTACAGGAGTAACGGATTACAGTCAAAAGTCAAAACAGAAAATTAATTAAAGAAGAAAAAATTTATATCTTTTTTGGCAATTACTTATTGAGGTCAATTTCCAAAGACACCGTGGCATTAACCAGTGGTTACCTAAAGAAAAGACAGGTTGGTGATGTGAGTTACGTGTAACGCATCAACTTGATGGTTATATGTTGTCTCTTGGGTTTTACATCACAGTCAAGTGATGTTAACCATCAGTTTCAGAACCAATGGATAAAAAAAAAACAGCTTCGTCGTTACAACAAACCCCAGCAGTATTTCTAATTTCCTTGACTTGGACAAGCAAGCAACCGGTTTACCCTGCAAAACCACGCGAATTTCTATAAATACCCTCTACTTTTTCTTTTTTTCTTTTTTTCCCAACTCAATTATAGAATTCTCAACAAAAATGAGAGAAAAATAAGAAAATTAAGATATCGCATCTTCAAAATCCGATTGTTGACATTTTCCAACTTTAAAAAAAGAAAATACCAGAGTCTGAATCCAAATCTCAAAATGAAACCAAAGGGTATTCCTGGAAATTAAAATACCAATAAGACACACAAATAAAAGTTTAATTACACTTTTATTTTTATTTTACTAATGTGAAACTTCAGTTTGCTATTAACGATCGTATTAAAGCATATGAACATGTATAATATAAATACACTTGTTGAGTTGTTTAGCTTATATTTTATTAATATTTTAGTAGGTCTTACATATTACTTTATCAATTTAAGTAACTCTATACTACAATATAACATTACTTGCTAAGTAACTCACATAAATCCCACGTGTATCCCACAAATTAACTATCTTCTATTCATTATTTTTAATTAAAATTTAATTTAAATTTTTGCTATATTAAATAAAAATATTTAAACTCAAAATTAAAAATTAAAATCACTTGATTATTTTAATTAAAAATATAGTATAAAGACCTCACTTTCTTTCAATCAATCCGTGACTTTGAGTTGCCTAAATAAACAACTCACGCTAAGTCAACAAACTACAATGGAATTGTGCTTCATAAAGACAGTTACTTAGTACAAACAATTGCATTGTACATGGTCTAACATCTTTTACTTTATTTTTTAAAATAGTATTCCTAATATCAATTCAAAATCCGGAGGATACATTAAATGAAAAAAATTAAATTAATGGTAAATAAAAAAATATTATTTTTTTATAGGAAAGTACATTAATCGGAGGTTGAACCCGATTACTCATACACGCATGTCCCATGTACTACCAATTGAGCTACCTGACAAAAAAAAAAATTCTTGCCGTTCTTTTTTAATTGTCAAGTTTTTTTTTTTAAAAAAAATAATTTCATTTTATTTGTCATTTTAAAAATTCTAAAAATATATTTATTTCTCATTAACCTACACTATTAAGTCCTTTTGTTTTAATGTTTTAGCCTTTAAATTTTGTCCTCACAAGAATTATTATGTCATACATTATTTTGTACTCCCTCCGTTTTACATTATAAGATATTTTTTGAACAATATTAGTGTTTCATAATATAATAATATTCCGTAAGATTTTTTAGGACATTAATTACTTTCTTCCATATTCGCACGTTATAATCAGTGAGATTTTATAAAAAGATGGTGGAGATAATTAATACAATGATAAAAGAGGAATGAGTGAGTTAGGAAAATTATATACATTTTAAAAAAATTACTTCCTATTAGTAACTTTAGAGAAAAAATTTCATTCCAAAACTAATTTTGTTACATGTTTTCTTGATAAGCATAATTGTCCAAATAAAACCTTATAAAAAAGAAATGAATGGATTAGGATATTTTTGAGACTCGTTTAATCTCTTTCTTTTTTTTATCAATGCCCTCATTTAATGTAAGCGATAGTGGATGCTAAAACAAATAAATGAATGGTTAAAAGAAATAAATAAGGGCATTTGACTCAAAAACATCCTAAAAGATTCAAAAATGTTTTTTGACCAACTATTTTTTAGCCAACCATTGGCCAACTAATTAAAATACTAATTTTTTTTTTCATTTACCTTTTTCTTTTTAATTTAAAAACTCAAAATAATATTATTTTATCCAAGTTGGCCAACTTGGGTTGGCTGAAAATCACACCCCTAAAAGATTACTCCTTCCATCACATATTACTAGTCGTTTTAGAGAAAATTTTGTCTCACTTCATATATTGTTTTACAATTTTAATAAAACATTAATTATTCTTTTATCAAATATACTTTTTGAGTAGTTGAGCTTTTAATAAATGTGATGAAAAATATAACTCACTAATAAGAATAATAAGGAATATGATAAGAAATTAAACAATGTTTGTATAAAAACAAAAAAATTAAATATATTTTTTTAAACTTTATGTAAAAATCTTAAACGATACTAATAATAAAGGACGAAGGTAATACATAATTAATGTTAATATGTGTTTAAAAGTCTTAAATAACCAAACAAAACGACAGGAGAAAATATTATATGTATATGCATTTATTACTTTATATATTTATAATATATTTTCTATGTTTCATATTATAACATCATATTCAGATAATTACGATTATTAAGAAAATATCAATTAATTTATTGGGTTTTAAAAATTTTATATGATTTTTCAAATATATCCTTATTTTCTTTCTTCAAAATATTAATTACATTCAGTTGATTTCTATGTTGTTTCTATTTAACTACCAGAAAATCACACGCATTAAGGAGCATAATAATTTTATGATTTTCATAAAAAAAAATTTAAACTCTCCATAATACCTTTTTTCTCTCATTGTTTAATTGGTTAGATAGTGGAGTATTGATTAACATTTAATTAAACATAATGTTAGAATTGGTAAAAGTATAAATAATATTACATTAAAATTATAAATGGCAAGATAAATAGAAACAATAATTTTTTACCAATAAAAAGGAATAGAGGAAATATCATTTTAAAAAGTTCATTAATTATAGAAGGATAGACATAAAAACATTATTAAATACTCTCAAAAACTCATATAAAAAAAAATTCTTAGTCCAAATTAAAGAGATTTAATACATTTTCAAGTGTATTAATTACTAATAAAAGATAAAGTTTTTTTACTCTTAATTTATTATTTACTATTCCTGATTATAAGTTTCTAAAAAAAGAAACCCAGGTTAAAAAAATTGTTGACATCCATAAAATACATTTGTATTTTAAAATGTTATCATAAATTTTTAATTTTATCCTTATTTAAAACTCACTTTCATTTCAAAAAAAATCTCCTCTATCTTCATTAATCCTAGGTTAAAAAAAAAATCATAATAAATGTCTCAATTTCTTATGTTAGGGACTTATAAAAAAGAACACTATTTTTGTTTACTTATATTTAGGAACAATGGTAGTATTATCAGCAATTTATTCATTTTACATATTAAAAAATGTATTAATTACGTAAGTATTCTAAAGAATAAAATTTAAATTATTCATTTTTTTATTTGAAAAAATCTCATTAAATATGTATTATTGGTCAATTATTATAAAATTAATATTAGATTTTTTATATGAGTTTTTACTGACTATTACTCTTAGGGCAATGGATAAGCAACCCGTAAATAGAAATTAATAATAAAAATCATAATTAATGAACATATACGTGTAAATTAAATGCTACCCATTTTAATAACTAATTTTTATTTATAAGTTGTTTATCCATTATCTTGAGGGCAATGGTTAGCAAAAATAAGAATATTAATTATTTTTCTTATTCTTTGTAAATTAACTTTAAAAATAGATAAAATTAAATAAACGGAAAGAGTAACTGACTTCAAGTGTTACAAAAAATTAAAGAACTTATATTACACATTGACTATATCTAAAGGATTAAAAGTCCAATTAAAACTAACACAATAAATAATAAATACACAGAAAAAAGGGGCAAGTATCGCATGTTACATGTCTCCGCAAGTTAAAAAATCTTCAATTCAATGTGGCGTTATGGTAACAAAATAAAATCACTTCCAAAAACGAGTCCCACTATTAAAAAAAATTGAGATTTCTCATTCATGTATATATCCTTCTGGCAACACATAGCACACAACATAATCGTTCTAGTTTCGCATATAGCAAACACACAAAGGAAAGTTCACAACACTAGTGTGTTTGTGTGTGTGAAAAATGATGGAGAAGCACAAATGCAAAATTTGTTATAGGAACTTCGCTAACGGAAGAGCCTTAGGAGGTCACATGCGATCGCACATGATGAACCTACCGGTGAATAAACCGACCGAGTCACCGCCGCGACCGGCAACGATTCAACTCAGCTTCGAGGCCGAGTCAGCTTCGTCACAATCCTTTGAAGATAACTACAGTAAAGATCTTACTTCTCTTTCTTACGGACTCAGAGAGAATCCGAAGAAAAGCTTCCGCGTCGCTGATCCGGAATTCTCCTTCGCCGGCGCTGCCGTCGACGCCGCCTCCGTCGTCGACCGAGAGAGCGAGACTGAGTCGTCGAAGAACGTCACTCGGAAACGATCCAAACGCGCCTGGAAACTCAGCCAACTCGGCAACTCGCAACAAATCGTGAAGAAACCGAAACAGAGCAAGAACGAATCGGCTAGCTCGGTTTCCGATACGACGACGGAGGAAGATATCGCATTCTGTCTCATAATGATGTCTCGCGATCGATGGAAAAAACAAGAACGAGAAGATGAAGAAATCGAAGAAGAAGACGAAGAAGAGGAGGAAGACGTAGAGGAAGAGGAGGAAGAAGAAGATAGCGATGAATACGAAGAGACTAACAAATTGTCAAAAACGGTTACGAAAGTACGTGGTAAGTACAAATGCGAGGCGTGCAATAAGGTGTTTCGATCTTATCAAGCTCTCGGAGGTCACAGAGCGAGTCACAAGAAGATCAAGGTGATCAATGAACTTGAATTGGATCGTCCAAATAACAAAACTAACAATAATAATAACAATTATGATGGTGAAGCTTCTGTTCCTGTTGTTGTGGAGAAGAAAATCCACGAATGCCCTGTTTGTTTCAGGGTTTTCGCATCGGGTCAAGCACTTGGTGGACACAAGAGAACGCACGTTACTGGATCCGTTACGGCGAATAACGCCATTCGAAGTTCCGTGAAGTTCCGAGAGAGCTCGATCGATCTTAATCTCCCTGCTCCAATGGATGATGATGATGTCAGCCAATTCGAAGACTCTGCTGTTTCGGATGCAGAGTTTGTCAAGTGAATTGCAGGTTTTTTAACTTTTTCTAGCTCAGAAGTCTCTTTGCTTTCAGGTGAAGCATGATCCAAAGGTACAAACTGCAAAATTTTGGTTCAGTTTTTCTTTTTTCAGTAGAATTATAGATTTGCTCAGTTCTGCCAATCGGGTTAAGCTAATAACTTGTATTTGGTTACTCTGTAGTTCTTAACTTCTTATTTATAATTTTATATAATAATTTTATAATTCTAACAGTTAATCAGTTCAGTTCTTTAGGATTACTCTGCTGTGTTTCTGTGATATATGAGTATTGAGTTAGGGAATCCATGAATGGAAGAGCTGAATTTTTTATGTTTATTTATGCGTTTTCTTTGTCTTTTTTTTAAAGTAACTTACAATTTGTAGAATTTATTGGGTGTTTTGTTTTCATAAGTTATGGTCTTATGGAGTTTTTAGGAAGAAAAATTTGCAATTTGCGAGCATGCGTGTTTAGTGGGCTCTGTTTCAGCTTCCAAGCAAATACAAAGTAACTGTTATACCATTCATTGCTTGTGATGATTATTAAATAACAAAGTCATTCTCACAGGAAGTTGATCAACCTGTTTATTTATTTATTTTATTATAGAAAAGTAACTTCCACTTCTGACCACCGGCATTGTACAGTTCAGGAAGAGGAATATGTTTCCTCCATGTTTCTTCAATTTCTTTATTTTCTTCCCCAAAGACAATTAAGTTTTGGATTTCAGTTCATAAAATTTAAAGTTAGTGTCAAATTGACTTTTCTTTGCGAACAAACTCATGGTTTATTTTGTTTCGGTCAAAATCACATTTTGATCAAAGTTAAAAATATTTACTTCGATTTGTACTTCGTTCTACTAAAATCTAAACTGGGTCTAAAAACTTATATAATTATTACTAGTTAGCAGTAGATAGTTAGTTTTTAAAACTGTTAATAATAAGAGTTTTAATTTTGATTGTCTCTGTAGAAAGTTTTTTCTATAGAGCTAAGTTTAATTTGGATGACATGTATATTTTGTAGGGATTAGTTTTTGAAAGTCCGATGCATGATACTATTAGTTCTCAAGTAAAAATTTGTTTTCCTTCTAACTTTTTAAAACCAACTCAATTTCATACAGTAATATGGATTTCACAGCACATCCTTATCATTACATGAAGATGAAAGTGAATTTAGTTACTGTAATGAAAAACCAAACACACTCTACTTTCTTCCTGTTTTTCTTTCATTTTCTTTTGGCAAAAGGAAAATTACTCTACCTCTAATAATTTTCCCCTGTTTCTGCTTGAGACTGTCTCGAGCTTTTCACACACCTTCATAAACTATTAGAGATTACTGGTACTAGGTGAATCAGAAAATTTAATGGCAACAATAGCCTGCTGATTGAATCTGTTTATCATTGAATTTTGTTTTCCATTTTTGGATAATATGTAATCTGTAAAGTTGATATTGAGAAAAGAGAAAAGAGAAAAAGCAAACAGATCCCATATTTCACTCAGATGACAGGTTAATTTGGCTTAGTTGGGCGTGACTCAAGGTATCTAGCTGAGGCAGGCCTTTTGGCACTTCATGGAAAACTTTTAGTCACCCTCATTAAATTTGTAATAAATGACATATGATCCAATTCATGAAATTGTTTTTATTTTTATTTGATTTATATTTTATGGGGGGTTTGGTCAATTAGTAGATCTTAGAGGGTGCTATTATGATTTAGACTTTAGCAGCTAAAATAATGCTGATATTTCACTTGAAATAATTCTGACTGGTTAACAACTAAACCAAATTAGAAGAGAAACCAATAAAAGTGAGAAATTTGGTGCTTAGATGGAACTACTAAGTAATTGCCTTTATAAAGTGGGACACTATCTACTAGCCAGCTCAATTAGGACACTTCTTTAAGGTTTTAGTTTACATTATTCATAAGTATGTGTATCTAATACATTAGTATATTAATGTTTAGGACGTAAGTTTTTATATCATTTTTACAATAATTTTTTAGGAGAATTAGTATGTGGCTATGAGAAATTTGATATGCAGTACATTTGGTAATTAGAAAATTACGTGACTATGGTTTAGACATTTCTCATATTGTTTCTTTAACATTAGGTTCAACTTCAAAGATAATCAACAATTCTTTATCCATGTATTGGACATCATCACATGTTAATGTCAACTTGGCTTTTCCACAGAGCCTTCACCTATTGAGATTGGAATAAAGGCATGAGATTGTTTAATTTTAAAATGAATAAATTTGAGATAAATTACTGAAATTGTCCCGTCATAATTTGATATTTAGAGGAGTAATTTGAAAAAGAAGCTGAAGTAAGGTATACTTGTGGTTTTAAAGCATATACTTGTGGTTTTAAAGCAATAATATGTTTAGTTGAGAATGATAAATTTTACTTTAGTATTATTTACGTAATTTTTTATTATTGGTTGGAAGATACTTTTATTAATAATAATAATTGAAAAAAGTTATTACTATGGCATAACACGATTTTATGGTTGTAATAAAAATATTTAGTGTATCACATTTTGTAGTAATATATACTTTACACTCAATTGTTAAGAAAAAAAAAAAACTAAATTTTCTTATTATAAAAGAAATGTATGAGGTGTAAATTAACACTAGTGGTACATACAAAATTTTTCTGGTCCTAAATTACACAAATAATTCGTAGGTTTTAAGAAAGAAATAATAAAGTTTTATACAACTGGCTCTACTAAAATACAAATCCAAGTTATTTTGATATGAGTAATGATTTAATTACAACTGTTATTTATAATATAATTTTGAAGTTGTAAGTTGTACCTTTTTATTTTTCATAGGAAAGTGCAGTAACTTGAGATTGAATCTAATGTGCTCACCAACTGAACTACATGATTGAAATATTGTAAGTTGTACTTGTATGTGTAAATAGTAAAAGTATGAAAATAATTTTTATTTTCATAATTACCAATACAATGCAAGGAGTGTTCTTGTGTACACAATTAGTGACAAAAGTAATTTTAGAACAAATTATAAAAATTAAAGAGATAATTAAAGATTTATGGTCAAAACTATATATGAAAACCACCATTAAGAAGTACGAAAAATGTTTGGGGTTCAACTGTTGAGCATCTACAATAAATATATATAATGATAAATATACATGTTTCTTAATTAAAAATGATAATTCATAAAAAAATTATTTTATTTTTTTGTTCTATTTTATTTCACTCTATTATATTATATATATTTCATATCACTTTGTTTTATTCTTATTTATTTAGTAATTATTTAGATAAGTTCAGATATTAATGATAAATTAATTTTAATTTGTAACATAAAGTCATTAACTATTTTTATCACTCAACATTATGTGATGACTGGTCATAAATTTTTGAGTTTAACACATAAAAAGTCACTTAATGACAAGAAACAAGTTGATGTTTGCTCTCTTTTACTACTCTGTCTAAAACACCTAGCTCCTTTATTTTCTTTTCTTTTTTTTTTTCTTTTTGTCTTTTCTCTTCCATTCAGGAAAATCAAACCCACTTTTGCATCCAGATACACGGCCGGGGATTTGTTGCCTAAAATTCTTAGAAGTATGGGAATAATCCAGTTCATAATGAGATCACAATTTTTTTTATATTAGCGTTTAAAATAGTGTTTTTAAATGTTATTGTCGATAAAACAGCATAAATAAAAAATAAATCACTCTTATTTCATGATCAATATTGTCTGAAATCGTCATTCTAAATGTTTATATAAGCATTTTTTTGGCCCGTATGAAAAAACTTTTTTTTGCGTTCGGAAACTATCAACCCATCCTACTCGTGGTTGGCCTGCACGGGTTAGCAGGTTAAGTGGGACAGGCTAGGTGAAGTACAAGTTCTAATATGCAACTCGGCCCGCCAATTTAAGGCGAGCTAGCGGGCTCGCCTACTGGACCAAATCCGTTTTGCCACCCATACGTTTACCAGTTGAAAAATATTTTTTCTAATATAAACAACAAAAACTATATGATAAAGATAGAGATGAAATTGAATTTCAAACTGATTAAAAATTAGTGGATTGATATCAGTATATGACATTAAGATAATTAAACTAAAAAAAAATCTGTATAAAGAAACTATAAAAATAAATTATTATATTAATTTTGTCAAATATTTACTAGTACAAATTTATCCAATACAAAATCCAAACAAATTCATCCAATCCAATAGAACATTTTAGCTTATTATTATCATTATTATTATTATTATTATTATTATTATTATTGGGTTTTTTGTTTGTTCATTTTATATTTTACTTTTTTTTATTCGGTTCAATTTACCGTGATTCAATATAAAATATGAACACACCTAGTTGAGTCTTATTTTCATTTCTATTTTTTTTTATTTAGATGATATTCGGCAATCTCTACGTCTTAAAGGAATCTTCGATTGAATGATAATCTTGGTACACAAAAAAGATAAATTAATATATTATTTCTGGAAAATATTAAAAGATTTCTTTGAATTTTGTACATTAATATGCTTATCATGATATATTGTGTAACTTAAATGAGAAATATAATACTTTTTTATTATGATTGTGTACCATAAAAAGATCATGACCATGTTCATGTAATTGGAGTAAAAATATACGTGTAGGGGGTTGAGATTTATCATAGTATATATATATATATATATATATATATATATACAAAATATCTTTATATGACTTCTAATTAAGGAGTTTTTATTAAAAATTTTACTCTTCGACTACCGGATTAACATATTAAATACTAATTAATTTATTTTAATGTGTAAATATATGAAGTATATATCTCCCTTATACAGTTCATAGATATATAAATATTTTTTAATTTTTTATTATTATTAGAATATCAAAATCAATTAAGAGAAGGGCATATTAATTTTTGTTTTCATATCATCCATGTCAGCCGTAAACTTTTTGGTACATTTGGTCAAAATTATGAAACAAAGCCAATATATATTCCGGCATCAGTTTAGGAACGACTCACAAAGAGTTAAAACTAAAAAAAGTTTAAAAAAAAGGTGTTGATGATGATTCCAATTCAATCTTTTGGAGGTCCAAAAGGAAAAAAAAAAATCTTTTATTTCTACTTTATTTTTTTGATTAAACAGAACAACTTGAAAAGAAGATGCACCTGCAAAATAAGTTTAGAATCATTTAGGTTAAAAGGTAATCTAAAAAGTTAATAGTTTTTGAAGTTGATGGTTAGTTATTTTTTTATTTTTTTTTAAATATTCTGTTACTCTATTACTAATTAGATTGTGAAAGGCTAATTAATTCATATAATCACTTAATTATATGTGTGAGGTTCGATTTTCTATTAGTGAGAATCAACATTTTATCATTACAGAATAACTATTTTGTGTGAGTTCAGTTGTAAGGAGCAAATCAATCACTACTAAAAAAATACTAATTAATATATCCTAGGAGTTTAAGTTTGCTATTCAAAGATTCTTGACCACTAAAAAACAAATTCCTTTTTCTAACCCTAGCTTTGGGCGTCTAGTTAGCCTTCACGTTGATTTAGACTTTATCTAATAAAACTATTTCATTATTATAAACATAAAATATTTATATAACAGATAAATATATAACTACTAACAAATGAATTTTGTTAGTATAAAAAGCTTGTCAAACAAAAAATTGTTAATATATATACTTGATATATACTATTAATTTTCAAAGGTTAGCACTTACTTTAATGTATATACTAACCGATAATTCTATTAGATAAAATTTATATTAAGAAAAACTAATCCAACAAAAGTCAATAAAATTGTTAGTTTATATATGAAAATTTCGTAATGAATTGTTGTCATCTTTATAACTCAATCTATGGTTTTCTCATCACAAATGACAGTGTGTATCTCTACGACTCTATCATTATGCTCACCACCTTATAGGTTTAGTTCAAAATAAGTGTCACTCAAAATTAAGAGCAAATATTGCACTATTCATTTTTTGTCTTAATTTATTAAATTTTGATCCCATTACAAAATTTATGCAAAAAATAATATTCATATTAAAATTTGTGCTTAACTCACTCTCAAAAGCTAGCTAGCTCGTAAGAGGACGACTGTCACACCATTTATATATTCTATGATGACCTTCTTTCTAATCGATATGAGACTTGATCTTAACACACCCCTTACGCTCAGGACTGGATATCTGGTGCGTGTGCGTGCATGAAGTTTGCAGATGTGCAGGACTGGACATCATGACTAACATGACTCTTGATACCATATTAGAATTTGGGTTTGAGCCTAACTTACTCCTAAAAGCTAGCTCATAGGAGGAGGATTGTCACATCATTTATATATTCTATGGTGGCCCTCTTTCTAGTCGATGTGAGATTTGATCTTAACACACTCCCTCACGCTCAGGACTAGATATCTGGTGCGTGTGCGTGAAGTTTGCAGGACTGGACATCTGCGGGCACCCATGACTAACATGGCTCTTGATACCATATTAGAATTTGGGTTTGAGCCTAACTTACTCTTAAAAGCTAGCTCATAGGAGGAGGACTGTCACATCATTTATATATTCTATGGTGACCTTCTTTCTAGTCGACGTGAGACTTGATCTTAACAATTAATAAAATAAAAAACGATCCCATTATACCCTCACACATTCAACATGGAAAACATTGTGTTTCACAGATTAACGCAACCAAAGTAGTGCAAAGGGAATGGATCGGAGTACAAAAGAATTATTTTAATTAAGATTCCATAATAACAATAGAAAGAAACATCTTCAAGAAGGAAGGTATAAATATAATCAAGTGTTAGAAGATAGAAGATACTTAAATTTAATTAATTTCCTCCTTAATTAATTATTTTATAACCATCCTTTCATTTTCCAATTTCACGTTTGAGTTTATCAAAATTCACCCGTCTCCATCTTATCTATCTTTAGGTATTTGTAGATTTTATAACCATTGGAAGAAATGCCCTTTTGAAGGATAAGATTACCAAAACCAACCCTTTAAAGAGCACAAATTTGTAGAAAAGGAAACACCAAAATTAAAATCATAACCATAACAAATTTGTTTCGCTATTAATGGTGGTTTGCTTTCTTGATGACATAATGAGATAGCAGCCCAACATATTAGAAAACTAAAAGGATAATGCAAATAGTATATGATCAAGAGTTGGAAATTATGAGGGGCCATATAAGTCGGTGGGTCGGTTCTAGCTCCATTCTTTATAAAAAAGAAGTAGAAAAATGCTAATATACCCTTGTTAAGGATACATTGGTAAAAACAATTTTTTTTTAAATTATGTCATTTATTGTTTTAAGGCTAATTAATTACTTCCTCCATTCCCAAATATTAGTCATCTTAGCAAAAAAAAAAAAATTACTCTAAAATATTTGTCACTTTTATGTTATCAATGTTATATTTATTAATTATTTTCACTTTTATTATTTTTATAGTCAATAGCTATTGAGTAAATCTCAAAGTCAATAATTAATTTAGTTTACCTATACACTTTTTGTTAGATTCTATATAAGTTCTTCTTAATTTATGTGAAATTCCGTGAGGTGACTAATATTTCAGAATGAAGAGAATATTTAAGGCTTAAAAATAAATGAGTCTCCTAATTTTGGTGTATGTGCACTTAAATACAATTACTTTTAAAGTGTGCATTTTGGTTTTATGAACTTCTCAAAGTACAAAAGTTACATTTAGCGACAGTTTTTATTAGAATTAGCACTGTTAAAACTGTCGTTAAATGTAACTTTGTAGTGCACACTTTGAATTTTGTTTGAAAATAATTGTACCTATGTACACATACTAAAGTTCGAAGGACTTATATGTTTTTAAGCCATTAATACTTCCTCAATTCTTAATTAGTTCTTATTTATAAGCATTTAAAACAAAAATTATACTCCCTCCGGTCCTATATGTAAGTCACTTCTAATAGAATTAAAAAAATCAAGAAATATTAGTTTGTTCATTAAATTTATCTAAAAAAAGAGGTTTTTTCCAACTATGCCCTCAACTTAAATGTGCTAGTAGATGCTTTGGAAATTAAAATTTGTTTCTCTTTCTTATTTCACTCTCTTTCTCACTCCATCATTAATTGAATTTTTGAAAATTGTAGAAGGAGTAAGAGGGGAAACTTTAATTATTGAGTTAGTTAGTGACTTATATTTAGAACCAAAGATTCCTTTTAGAAGGTGACTTATATATAGGACCGGAGAGAGTACATATTAAAAAGTGTTAACATCAATAAAATATGTTAATTTCTAAACAAATAATGATCTCTTTATAATTTTATCATTATTTAAGAGAAATTTCATTATTTATATTATTTAAAATAATACTCAACTAGATTCATTAATTGAGGCAAAATTGAAAAAAAAAATTAATTAATGCTTCTCGTCTTTTAGTTGCTGGTTAAAAGGAGGGAATAATTTTTTTATAGTAAAATATATTCTAACTTATAAAAAATATTAAATTCTCTTATTAAATTCTCCTACAAATTCTTTCCTACCCACTTAATTTATATAATTATCATCTATTTTTCACTAAATATTTATTTTTTAAAATAATAAATAATAATTATCAAAATTACGTGAATATAAACATTTCTAAAAAAGATTTAATAAGATATAATATTTCTCCAAAACTTATTGAATACTGTTTGACAATACCAAAAGAAAAAAAAGTGGTGCAAAAGACATCTAAAGGAGAAGTAGAAGAAGGGGTAAGCTAAGGTCATGTCTTTTTGTCTAAGTGAGAGTGAGTGCCACTTCATGTTCTCACACTTAAAGTGGTGGTGGGGATATATATTTGAAGAAAGATGACTTAGTTAATTTTCTTTTTGAGTTATGAATTATAAGTGTAAGTTAAAAACAAGAGCTTCTTAATAAAGTTTTAGCTATTTGTTTTTCTTTTTTGTGTTTTTGGCTTAAAGAACATTTTTAAGTATAATTGTATAGTTGGTATTAATTATTCTCGTTTTCTCACCTCTCACTTGATACATTCTCATTGATGAGTATGGTTAGAACTTATTAAAACGGTTCATATATTATTGCAACGCAGGTTATATTTATTTATTTATTTCAGAAGAAAAAGACACTGCATTTAATCAAAAAAGAAAAATACATCAAAATTGTCTTTAACATAAAAACTGTACTAAGGTGTTGTGGTACAATAGAGATTCACAAACTATTCCCATTAGGAGTAGTAAATTTGGCATTATAATATGCACAATTATTTGACTAATGAAACTAATATGCCAACCTTCAATCCCCCATATGTCGAAATACAATTCTGTATTATTTCTTTAAAATAAGATGAACCAAGGAAATGTTTCTTTTAAGTTTGTACAATGTCTAGACAGACAATATTGAAAACAACTTTGTAGAAGTTCATAAGGATTACATTACCAATTACTCATTCTAAAGATAGAGCCTATACAACTCTTGCTTCTGCAACTTCATAGGTTCTCTTTGTAGTAGCACAAAAGAAATAACTTTGAGGAGTCACCATTACGAAACCCAAACTAAAATCATGTCTTGATGCAAGCATCTAAAAACATGAACATGAGCAAGGAAACACATCTAAGATCATAATTTTCTTCCACAGTTTCTTGTGCTAAAATCAAATATGCCTTTTTCGGAATTTTCAGAATATTCATCCTCTTTTTTGGAATACACATTGGTTCCTACTATTCCAAATGGGATAGGTAATGCTGAAAATTCTCCCCAAAACCTTGGCCTCACATTGTTGTATATAGTGCAATCTAGATAGAAAAATCAACATTAATATTATGATCCATTCTAACTAAAACACTAAGAACTTTAGCTCAAATGGTCATGTACCAAGTCGTAAGACTTGAGAGTTGGAAGTCCAAGATTCAAACAAGGAGAGAGCGAATCATACCATACTATGCGGGATAGCTTTCATTTTCCAGAGTTTCTTTCACAACCTATATTATTAATCACACTAAAAACAAACATGCATTAAATTTTAAAAAAAAATGAAGAAAAAAACAAAAAATTTGCAATGGCTGCCTTATTAGGATATGACTTCAAAAAGCTTTCTAAAAGGAAAGAGTCAACAGAGTGATCCTTTTTAGCGGCCTTTCGTTTTCTTTGTCAAAGGTCTAACAAATATTACATCATCATCATTATCATAATTCAAAATTGCTTTTCCAATGGTTTTTGTCTCAAATCATCAATTTTGGCACCAATTGTCACGTCTGCTGTATACTACTACAATAGTGACTTCTTTTTCTTTTTTCTTCTTTTTTTTTTTTTCTTTTTTTGAAATAAGAACAGTGACTTCTTTGAAGATACTGATACGAGTAATGACACTTTCTAGCAAGGTTCAATATTTGATCATGAATTGTTTTAGGATCTTAATTTGGCTTTATCAGAATTGTAAAACGAAATGTTATATTTACTAGTATTTTTATGAAAATATAAGAATTTGAATCCTTTTAGTACGATGATTAGTTCAGCCAATGTAACATTTAGTAATATCTTCATCATTGATCAATTCGTGCAATGTGACTAGAAAAGAGAGTGATAAACAACAAAAATTTTAGCTGGACTTGTTAATCACTTGTTTATGAAAGAAATTAACACAAAATTTAAAGGCTTTTTTTTTTTTTTACCTTTCACATTAAACAATTAAAGTGAAATTCTCACTGCATAACCGTTTTAAAGCTATTGTTGGGGTAGGAAGAATGAAAATAAGAAGGAAAAAAAAACATTTTTTTTTGTTAAAGAGAAAATGTAAGGGCCACCCTTTATTTTATCAGTTATATATCACTGCATGGTTGATTGGTTACTAACTCCTATGTGAAAGGAAGGGGCAATTAGAAATAAATTCTTTTTTTTTTTTAAAAAAAAAAAAAGTGTTTGGGGTACCCTATACACTTTACACTTTTTTTTGTCTTCATCAAAATTATTCTCTGACTACTTGAGAAAGTAGCCTATGAGCATCTAGAAAACTGTGTTACAAGCCAATTAAATATTACTATATACTTATTGTAATTGATCTCTAGATTGGATTAAGCAATGGTGTCATTTTTTAATTATTTAAATTATGTGGTTTTTAATTAGAATTTGACTAATTCTTCGCTAAGTAGTGAGCTAAAATTCCCCTGTCAAAACCTCCCCACTAGTTGAATTCTCAATTCAGGACCAATTTCCTTTTAGATA
This sequence comes from Cyamopsis tetragonoloba, assembly GCA_037177725.1. NCBI lineage: Eukaryota > Viridiplantae > Streptophyta > Magnoliopsida > Fabales > Fabaceae > Cyamopsis > Cyamopsis tetragonoloba. Next base: position 7,438,924 of record CM074121.1, on the reverse strand, counting down.
GGTAGAAAGGAAAGCCAAACTTGTTTTGCAAGTAAAGTAAAATGCAATCACTATATATGGGTTTCAAAGTTTCAACTAAATTAACCATGTGAAGGGTTAGGTAGTGAATGCCAAACTTTGAAGACTAATGCTATGTTTAAATAGATAATCTAAGAATTGCATGAATCAATTAAAATCATAGTTAGAGAAATTAGACCTTAATTGCTTAACACATCCAAATAAAACTTACCTTGATTAAACAAAAATTGATCTAATGTACAGCATAAGTTCCCCTATATTTAAGTACTATCTCAACAATTATTGGTGGTGTCAAGGGAGAGTAGCAAGTTTAACAAGTTTGATCAACTCAAAGTTTTAGTTCATTTCAAATGTGGTAAGTTTAATTGTGCCTACCCCTTTATCCATTGACAATTTGTATCATAAATTGAGGAAAATGAAGTCAAACACAAATTATGGCCTTATTACTCTTACATATTTCCTTCATAAATGTGGGTTACAACCTAACAACCACTTTTAATAAAATGTAAAAAAAAAAAAAAAAAAAAAAAAACTCATAATTTTTCATATGGCACATTTGCCACCAGTGAGCAATTCTATTTGAACTAAGAACATTCTTATTATAGAAGAACTAATTCTTTACATGAGATTTTCTCTATTCTCGAAATTTAAACCGAGACTTTACTTTAAAAAAGATAGGCAAGTATTAATTGAATGAATCACTCGTTAATTAGTTTTATGGTGCATTTTATTACCACTACAAAAAAATTAATTTAACAATTGAATTAATAAGATTGTTCATCGTTACATATAATAATAAAAAAATAAATTTATTTACTAATTTCGTTGACAGTTAAACAAACTATTTTTTTAATGCCAAACATATATAGAACATACAACTCCATCTCACAAAATACAATTTGAGATAACTATGGAGCAACCCATGTGAGAAAACTAGTGATATTGAATGATAAAGCAAGATCAGGATGCTCAATTAGTTGCCAAGAATTTATTAAAGATTTGAAGGGAACCTTTTAGTGTTTCCCTTCTTACACTGTATTTTGGGACCAAGCAAAATAAAAAAGAAAGGCATTAGTATATATGGTGCCAAACTTCCCACGGAGAACTTGTGACTTAACTACAATAAGAGTATTACCTCCAAAATTAAGAGACAATCTGTCCTACATACTAGTTTTCCAAAAAAAAAGAAAAAGGTGTCCTACATACTAGGAGTTGAAATTGAATTCTTCCTCACAATTTTTGTTGATTCTCTTTCATTTATTTTACAAAGTATTTTAGCGTGTGTTTGATTTGCTAATGACTTAAAGTGAAAATATTTTTTTATTGGAAGCAAAAAACATGTTGTGAACTGATATCAAAATGGTATCTCAGTTATAAAGATTATGCCGAACGAGATTCCACACCAGAACCATCTAGGCAAATTACTGGGATAGACCGAAAGATAAGGCCCACAAATTTTAAAATACAACCTGAAAATTCTAATAATCCCACTATATATACAAATACGTGAGCATCATGTATAGTATAACATTCGGTCTTACACACAAAACCCTAATAATCTATTGACTTGGGTGTCAGAGTCATGTACAACCATTCTACCGTTCTGGAGCTTGGTCAACGGCGCAAAAAACCTTCTTCTTCCTTAATGCAATTAAAGTGCGTTCGTGATACAACCATCTCAAGTTAATTCACAACACGTGTATTTGTGAACACACATCATTGTCTCGTTGTAATAGAGTCTCTTTGTAGCCGTTAAAAATATTAGGACTCTAGTTTGTATCATTCAAGTGAATAAATCCACACTATAACCTTAATATTGAGATCTATAATTATTATTTATTTTAAATTTTGTCTCAATCTAACACAAAATTCTCATATATAATTAACGATCAAGATATTTGATGATGTTATTCTTTAGGGTTAAATATGTTTATGGTGTCTGAACTTCAGATAGAATATGTTTTTAGTTTCTGCAATTTAAATCGTTGATTTTCACTCTCTGATCTTTAAATCGTTGGTAAAGTTTTTGGTGACATGACAAATAGGGGGCGTTTCAGCAACTCCACATATCAGCATATCGACTTGTCACATCAATAAAAATTATATGGATGGACTAAAAATAATTTTTTCTAAGTTCAAGAACTAAAAATCGAGATTTTAAATTAAAATTCGGGAATCTAAAATATGTTTAACTCTATTCATTATCACTTACTACTTTTATCCTCTCAAAATATTTGTTCAAACTCTGCCAACAATCGCAACACGAATTTATGTTTAATGACGAAGACATAATTGTATCGTCTACGTTGTGTGCTTTGGAAAGTTGCAAATGTGCTTTTATGAGAACGCTAGCAGTTTTTCAAATACACTAAAAATCGTTACTTTCATTAAAAATGATTGAGATTAATGTTCAAAGGAATAATCTTTACTGTTTACATTTCATTAGAACAAGTGTCACGTTTTTCCAACTTATAAACAAACAAACATCTTGCCAAAATGTCATTCTTAATATGCACAAAATTAAAAGATTGGTTTGGGTTCACACTTCACACCATAAACACCATGATTCCATGCCTCCTACTACTAAAGTCAGACACTAAAAAAGGCTTTGCACTACCAAAGCCGTGTTTGTGCCACACTATCACATGTGATTGTTTTCCATAAGAAAGATGCTTAGAATATAATAATTTTATCAAAATATAAAATAAAATCACCTCTGGTCCCATTCAATGTCCATTAACAACCAGTCATCAGATCATCCCCTGGTCTCACCACATTTGGAAATTTAGTATCCACAAGCAATTTTTGTTGCTGTTTGATTCCATCACAACCCTCTGTTCTTATTTTACTACAAAATTACATTAAAGCCACTTGAGGACACACTCACCACCATTCTTGTCAGAAAAAAAAAAAAAAAAAACCCCTCAAATTGGCATTATTTGGCTCCAGTGTGCTTTAATGTCTATATTAGTCCACAGTCCATCAGCCTGTTTGAATATTAGTCCATAAACTCCAAAAATATTTTTAATGGTAGTAATTTTGGATCCCAAGATAATTTTGATGGCAACCAAAAAATTTTTATTTCCTTTAAAATACACTTTTATATAAACAAATAGGTCTATACCAATATTTAAGTTAATGCTATTTTTTTTAGTGATTCTTAAGAGACAAAAGTTTGGATTATAATCTTTTATGTACCACTCTATCTGCTAACTTATTGTTTCACTAGTTAAGAGGTTGTTTGGTTTGCATTTTCAGTTTTTTCTTTGTAAAATTTCAGAAAATAGGAAACAAAATGAAAACAGAAAATGAAAATGCAAACCAAAAGAGCCCCTAAATTTGTCAATATCATTTAAAAATTACAGTGTGTATTTCTATTCAAATTACAATGGTACAAAAGATTTAGATCCCGCCAAGAGAAGCTCTTAGAGCTTGAGGGGAGGGATTCGATCTCCGGTGGGGTATAACTAGGAGTAAATTTAGGAGTAATGTAGTGTGGGGATGTGTGTGTTTGGTCGATAAAAAAAAAAATTTAATCCCACTAATATTTTTCACATTAGTCCTTAGACACTAGGCTTATAAAATATTTAGAAAGCCTGGTTTAGATTCAAATTCAAATATTAAGGAAGAAAAATATTGGTTTATCAAATATTACTTTAGTTGTTAAAGACCTGAGTAAATTTTTTCGCATTGCCAAATAATATTGTGTATACCACTAAGCCTTTTAGGCAATATTTGAAAGACGTGTTTACACATAATAGAATGGTATATTGAGTAGCTGTCAAGAGTAATATAATATGACATTAAGATAGCGTTTAACAGACGTATTTGAACAGAATGAAATAACACATTGTGTACTGTTCTCCGTTTCGTATGTCAATCAAGAGGAACTGAACAAGATAGTGAGGCAACTGAACGAGACAGATTGGTTTCATTGAAAAAAGTTAAATGGAAGAGAACATAACAGAACATAGACGGAAGAATTATCATTATTTTCATAGAGTCATTTTTTTATTAACAAAATAATATATATTTAAATTACTTAAGCCTTATATTATTTTTTTCCAACCAAAAAATATTTTTTAAAAATTATTTTTTAAAAAATTTACATAATAAAAATATATTCAACCTAATTTATATTTAATAATTAATTTTAAAAATGCATTTAATAATTATATTTATTGAGAGAAGTTTATATTTAATAACTTATTCTTTTTCATAAAATATTAATACAAATTAATATATTTTAAAATATTATTTAGTTATACTCATAATTTTAAAAAAATAAATTAAAAAATATATTATTTTATTTTTCCTTTAATTTTATACTTTCTATCAAGAAAAATAAAATTTTATATGTATACAAAAACTATTTTATGTATTTTAATCCGCACTAAATACAAAATAATACATATAGTTATATTCTATGGTCACCAAACACAATACACGGTTCTGCTCTGTTTCATTTCGTTCTATTCTTTTCCATTATGTTCTGTTACCAAACGCTACCTAAGTTAGCGTTTGACAAACGTGCTTGAACAGAAAGAACACTATGTACTTCCTTGATTGGTGCATCAGTCAAGAAGAAAGGAATAAGACACTAAGACCAATGAACGAGACAGATTGATTCTATTGAAAAGGAAAATAGAAGAGAACAGAACAAAACAACACACAGAAGAATTATCATTATTTTCGTAGAGTAATTTTTTATTAACAAAATAATATATATTTAAATTTCTTAAACCTTATATTATTTTTTTCCAACCAAAAAATATTTTTTTTAAAAATTTCTTAAAAGAAATTTACATAATAAAAATACACTCAACATAATTTATGTTTAATAATTATTTTTAAAAATATATTTAATAAATGTATTTATTGAGAGAAGTTTGTATTTAATAATTTATTTTTTTATAAAAAATTAATATATTTTAAAATTATTATTTAGTGATACTCATAATTTTTTAAAAAAATTTAAAAATCATACTTTTTTTCCTTTAATTATATACTTTCTATCAAGTAAAGTAAAATTTTATATGTATTATAAAAATATATTTTTATATTTGAATTCACACTAAATATAAAATAATAGTATGGTTATGTTCTATTCCATGTTCTGTTTCGTTCCGTACCATTCTATTCTGTACCGTTACCATACGTTACCTAAGACACATGAACAGAACACTTTGGTTCCACTGAACATGGTGGAGACAAAATAGAACACACACAAAAAAATTATCATTATTTTCAATTAGTCATTTTTTATTGACAAAAATAATATATGCTTAATTTCTTAAACCTTATATTATTTTTTACTTGACTAAAAAATATTTTTTATTTTTATAAAAAAAACTATATAACAAAAATATATTCAACATAAATTATATTTAAGAATTATTTTTAAAAATATATTTAATAATTATATTTTTTATAATAATTTTGTACAATAATTTTAAAAATTTTTCGTAAAATATTAATATAAAAATTAAAAATTTTTAAAATTATTACTTAGTTATGCTCATAATTTTTTTTAAAAATATCATTTTATTTTTTATTTAATTTTATATATTGTATCAAGTAAAATAAAGTTATACATATAATATAAATCGTATTTTTATATTTTAATGTGTGTTTGGTTTATTATTTACTTAATGTAAAGAATTTTCATTTTTACAGTAAACAAGGATTTGCTCTGTCTGTTTGTTCAATATAGTTAGAATTTGTATACCTAAACAAATTATAGTCGTTTATATAGAAACGCACCCAAAAAATGTCTAGCCAACAGAAAACCACACAAACAAAACGAAAGGACAAATGGCATCAAAAGTGAAATCCCCTGTTAAAACTGTTATGGTCTACACCCTCTAGAACTGCTAAGATAATTAAATCATTAATGAGAAAAAAAACAATAATTGAATCATTATTTTTTTATATTTTAATTAAATCATTATGACTTAGTAACCTTTCGACACCACAAATAACAAAAATTGAATTGGTGTGAGAAGAAAACGATAAATAATAGAATTTTCAAAAATAAATATATAGTCAGTAGAATTCAATTCAAGCCCACAAATTATTTACAAAAGTTTAAAAAGCCCACAAATTGACATGCGAAAAGTATGATCTTAGACAACGGGTCATTAATTAACTGTGTTATATATTAATAGTCATATAAAAAATATTAAATCGATATAGTGTTCAAATTCAAATTTCAATCTTAGCAATTTGCATGTTGTACATTTTTTTTTTGATGATGATTTAAGTATTTCTTATTCAAATAATGTTTTGGCAATCAACATGTTGTTGTCCTAGTGATAACTAGTTTAATCTCTTTAAAAAAATAAGGAAAAAAATATAGTTTGGTCTTTTATAAAATTAACACTCATTTTTTTTTTGAAATAAAGGAATCACAAAAGACGAAATCAACCTTTGATTGAGAGTACAAGTTTGAATAAAGTCATATTCCATGGAATGGGAAGAATAAATTTTAGGTGATGATTTCTAGAATATTTTAAGCTTCAAGTCTTCACGTTGTGATTATTAAGTGTAAAATTGCATTGCTTTTTGTTCCGCACCTCTATCTCCTCTCGATCTCTGTCCCCGATTCTCGCTTTGGGGAATTTTCCCATCCCTGCTAGCCATGGATTCTAGCAGGGTTACACAAATTTATATAAAAAATTAAAATTTATAATTTCATTGGTTTTTCTATTTTTAAAAGGTAATTTTTTTAAAGTTTAAATTCTGTAATATAAAAAAATTATAAAACAAAGGTAAAGTAATTAAGTTTTAGAGATGAATTTAAGTTAGGTTAGGGTTTAGGAATTAGAAAGGGTTAAGACTTAGGAAGTCTTAAAAATCCCTATATTTATGTTTATAACTATTTATTTGAGTATGATATTTTAATAATTTTAATGGAGTAGCGGGTTCCCATTCTCAAGAAAAAAATTCCCAAATTCGAGGCCTTATTCGGGACGGTCCAGACGTGAATCCCCACATATAGGAGAAATTGCCAAGCCTAAAACTAATGCGGATGTTTATATATAGAGTCCTGATTTTTGTACTCGTAGGTTTTCTGTACTCAATGCACTCATTGATTATCTACGTTAAAAGAAGTGGTTAAATTAGTTATTTTTTTGTTACAGTATTTTTTTGGATTTGGTAGTTAGACATGTAAAATAAATATTATTTTGTCCATGCAATATTTGTTTTTGGACAAATCCATACAACCTTTTTTTTGCTTATTAAAATCCATATAATATTAATAGTGTGATGGAGTGGATCACCCCTCATGCCAAAATGGATAAAAAACTAAAAAACTATATAATGACCAAAATTTGAGTCCAGTTAATTTTGTACTATTCATCTGTACATTAAAACCTAGCCCAAGACCCAAAAAAAAAAAAAACAAACAAACTAGCCATGAGTAAGTGAAATGACTACCCAACCCTGCGTCTGTGTCCATTCATTTAATCATTTTCCTCTCTTCTTCTTGTTCTTCCCCTTTCTTCTTCAAGAAACACCAAATCGCATACTTGCAGCGATGAGTTATCCGGGCTACAACGATTACTACCAACAACAGCAGCAACAACCCTATGAATACGACGCATCTCAGATCCAACAATCCTACGATCAATCGTACGCGGCTTACCAACAATATTACGCCTATAATCAACAATACGCGTACTATCCCGATGCCAGTCAAACCCACCTTCAATTCCAACCTGAATCCGCTCCGGTTCATCCTCCTGGGGTCACCCCAACCGCTCCTGAACCGGTTCCCGCCGTTGCTCCGGTAAAATTTCCACTTTGGTTTCACAATTCGTTGTTAATTGCCTCGGTTCTGTTCAGGTTTTAGGTTTTTTAGTTTATTTGCGGAATTTTCTGAGGGGAAATTTTGTGTTAACAGAAAAGAGGGGAAATTTTTGTGTGGATGATGATCTAAACTAAAATTTGGGATTTAATTTTGTGTTTGAGTTGGATTGGCGATGAATGATGAACTGATTAGACTCTCCATGACTCTGTTTGCATGGTGTTGTGGTTGGAATTGGGGTTTTAAAATCTGTTTCATCGATCTGTGAGGATTAGTTGTTTTTTTGTGTTGATTCAACCGTAAGTTGGGGGTTGTTAATTTGTTATCTTAAAAATCTAATGTGTCGATGAATGTTTGGGTGGTGTGTACGAGATTCTTCACTTTAACTTTGAAATGGAGAGTGTAAAACTTTACCATCATGCATCAGTTCAGGGTGGCACTTTGCGCACCACCCAAATCTCACAGTGCACCACATACTTTTATTTTTTTCCAGTTTTGACCTTAGCTCGAAACTTATGTTCAGTTTTTTAACTAAAAATCACTGTTGCCAATTGGAACTTATGTTTCTTTTTTTTGCAATTTTGTCTTCACTGATATTAGTATTATTGGTTTCTTCTTGGTTATTTGAAAGCTTCTGCTCAATTTTTCTTGTAATTTAACACCTCCTTCATTTTTATGTTATGTGAGATATAATTTATTTCAATACTGTTATTCTTGATAAATACTACTAGTAGTCTTTACTTGCCTTTGTTTTATGGCCTTCCACCTAGCGAGAAAATGCTTGGTTTTCATGCTGAACTACTCTGCTGCATTATGTTAGCAGATTTTACTGATAAATATAAATATAAATACATCAATTCTTGAATTATGACCTGCACCAACAACATTAACCATGCCTTGCCTCCCTGAGTGGGTTGGCTACATGGATCAGTTGATGCCACTGGGCTCAATCAAGACCCAATTATTTATTAGATCTTTTTTATTGAATTCTCTTAAAAATTTTCTTCTCCTTACCCCCCTTTTAATTGGACTGCCTTCAATGATGTGAAAATTCATCATTACTTTAAGGTTTGTTCGCCATTGCTGTAAACATTGTTGTTATCGTGTGACTATGTGTGTGCGTATCTGAGATAAATGTGCTTCTGATTCTACTAATGTTGCTCAAAGATAATGGCTCAGGGTGAAAATCCTTGGCAGCTTCTTTTACTTGTGTCCTGGCACTAGACAAGATTAGTAGAAGCCAGTTATTGATTTACCTCATCTCTATTAAGTAAAAGCTTTGGCATAGGATACTTTACCAGCATAGGATTTTAATTTAATATTGATCTAGTGAGATCATGAAAGAGGTATATTCTATTCTATGCCAATCAGCTCTGGCTTTCAGTTAGCTCTGGCAAGTTGCAGCAATGTAGCTGAAACATGATGACTTCAGATAGATTGAATCAAAGTTAAGCCAATGGATATGGTTAACCCCTCTTTGACTCAGTTCAGCACGTTTGCTGCTACACTATCATGCCAGTTATTAATTTACTATTAGAAAGATACTTGAAGGAGTAAACAGAAAAGGCTGAATACTGATTGATGATTTTGCAACCCTTTAACTTTTTAAATATTTTGTCATGCTTTTAGAGATCATATCTTGCGGTGCTCCGTCAGGCACTTTTGGGACTTCCTCTGGACAAAAGGCTGATACTGGATTAGGTATTATATCCTCAGCTTGTCATAAAAAACACTTGGAAGATGATGAGAATTCGGCAAACTTGGCCACAACACCCTACAGTGACCAGATAAAGACAGTAGTTTCATAGTATAAGCTAAAGCTAATAAGCAATTGTGGCTCATACCTTCGATGCCACAATAATGCCGCATGGTGTTGGGTCTTTGCTGGTTGCTTTAGAGCTGCTGTGGGCATAAGATCATCTTGTTTCTCTTCTTAGCTGTCTGGCCTTTCAAAGTAATAATAATGCAGTGCCTTACAGTTTAGAAAAAGAAACTTGGTTCTTTTTCTTATTCATTGGATTTTTTCTTTGTTTGATATGCTTTATTTATTCTTTTGTCAGTGGGTGTCTCGTTTTCAGTTTCAGACTTAGGGAAGCATTGAGCATGTTTTCAGGACCATAAATTGACAAATTATCAAGGATTGCTAGATCAACAGTATCTCGAGGTTGATAAAGTTTTGATGAGCTTGAATTGGACAAAATCTCTGGTCGATGGATGCATGTATTGGCTGATTTTAAAATTATGAAGAACTGATCTGTGAGCCATAGTTGTTATATCAACATTATTGAGGGGAATTCATATTTGTCATATGGCTTATAAACAAGAAATCTATTTTTGGAAAATGGAATAGATAATCTGATAATTTAAGCCAAATCCATGCATGCTCCAAAATTTGTGTGATGTCCATATTCTACTTCTAGTGCCATTTTGTTTGGAAATCTAATGGACATGGATAACTATAAGAATGCAGGAACATTTATAAATGATGGATCCGGTTGCTGGTGTTAGTCTGCTTTTGAATTTTGAAGCGATTGCTGGTGTTAGTCTGCATTTGAATTTTGAAGCGATGTTAAAAGTGAAGGAAATAATTTAAAAGAAGTTGTGAAGCTATATCAAATGGTCAAGTTGTTTATCCATGTCGTTTATTCTTAGGAGATCCAATTGGATCCTTGTTATAATGATCCTTGACTAGCACTTGGCATTTAATTTTCTATTGAGTTGATGATAAAGGTTTTCCAAGTGAATGCTAGCTTATTGGTGTTTCCTATTCAACATTTTGTTTTTTTTTTTTGTTTTTGGTAAGACAATTTTGAATTTTACAAAGCTTAGATTGCAGCGGATGTAAGAATCAGAATGATTCTTGAAATTGAGGATGCCTTGAAAGCAGTTTCAGGGCCATCATGATTGTTAATGTTTGCAATAATTTAATGGCTTTCTGTTGTAAAATTTTACTCTGAATATCAGCTGAATGACTCAGATATTTCCATTTCTTAATCTGCTTTATCTTTGTCTATATGCTTTTCTCCAGTATTTGCAAGCTTTTGGAGAATCATCAGGTTTTTGTTAGTTGACCTACAGTCATCATGTTGACAGGTTATTGTAAATAGGTTGAATTACTGAAAGTTTTCAGTTTTCTTTACTTTGCTGTGTGTGTGTATGTGAATATCAGTACCCATGTGATAGTGTCATTTGTGTGGACATCTTTTAATTCTAACCCTTTCCTCCCAAATTGTCAATTAATTCCTAATCATTGCAATCATACAAATTTGTGCTTGAATTCATATGTGAATTATTATCAACAGACTGGGCCATCTCAGTACAGAGGTAGGGGTGGTAGATCATTTAGAGGTGGTCGTGGACGTGGCCATTTCAATAGTAGGGGGCGTGGTAGGCACTTCTCATCTCATTCCTCTGGACCTGCAATTTCTATTGTACCAGGTGCATCCTCATCATTCTCTGAGCAAACAGGAGCTCAAGTGCCGGCTGCACCGTCGAAACCACCACCACGTAGTTATTGTTGCGAAATTTGTAAGGTTGAGTGCAATTCTCCTGAAATCCTGGAGCAGCATAAGAATGGAAAGAAACATAAGAAGACTTTGAAAGCACATGAAGAATTACAGAGACGTAATGCTATATATGAACAACGAAGTGGACAGGTTCCTTCTTCTCAATTGAATGTAACAGATCAATCTAAGAATGTTCAGGAATCTGACAAAAAGGAATGCTCCACAGAAAATATGGGCCCTGAAATTGCTGCTGATAATCACAAGGAGGAAACAGAGCTGCAGAATGATGTAGGAAAGACTTCTGAAGAAGCTCCTGCTCAAGAGTCTGAGGGGAAAACCAGGGGTACCTTTGCTAGAAGAGGTCGTGGACTGAAGCGTAAGATGAGAGGAGGAAGAGGAGGTAAATTCAAATTCTCGAGGACTAATGATGGTTCAGGGCCTGTAGAAGCTGTTTCTTTTACATGCGAGGTATGCAATGTTAAATGTGAGTCCAATGTTGTTTACCAGAGTCATCTGAGTGGGAAAAAGCACTTGACAAACCTAGTGCGTGTCCACGGTAGCCAACCTTCATCTGGAGTTGGCAACCAAGTTTTGGCTGGATTAGGGCTTCAATCAATGTACCCACCTGACTTGAATGCTTTGTTGAGTACAATTAATGCTCAAGTCCAACAAGGTGATACTGATCCACAGGTACTCTTGGCTCAGCTCCTGATGACTGTACTCACTCAAGCACAAGTACCTGGAGTGGCACCACAGACAGGTTTAGTGGCTGCTCCGACACCAGCACTGACATCCGAGGCTGGACCAAGTCATCAACCGCAGTTGCCACAGACACAAGTATCAGAAATCAAAGTTGAAAATCCTGAAACTAAACATCAGGAGCTGAAACATCCCCAGGATAGTTCAGGTATGGCACCAGCAGACATATCAGATGCACCAACTGATCAGATACCTTCAGAATGTGAAGCTCCTAAGTCACAGTAGGACTAGAACTTAAAAGATATATCATCTATGAATTTCTTCTGTGAATTTTTTACTTTTTAAGGCTCAAGGTTTTATCATATGTTGGGATTTTTTTTTTTTTTTCTTTCCTATCAGGTGATATGAACGCTGTATGAATTACTCAAAAGAATGTTAGGACGTACCAGAGATCTTTTATATTGTTGCATTGTGGAAACTATCTAGTATTCGTTGTTTGGAATTTGGATGGATAAGTGAACGTGTATAAAGTAGAATAAGAATAATGCTCACAAACCAGAAAGAGATAATCATTGATATGAGTTATCACGTATCTGCAAATAATTGTTTTAAATCTGAAAAACTCTTGCTTACAAATAAGTCTTTTTTGGGTCAACACTTGCAAACATATCTGAATAGAGAGGGATTACAGATGATACTATTTAAAGGATAATAAATCATTATAAGATATGTATGTTTTTTTTTGTTTTTTTTAATAACTATGTGTTTTAATATTTGGTTTAACGGTGATGTATTTGATTTTAGATCAACATGATTTTATAAAATTGAACTTGTTTATAATTAATTTTAAAGTAATATCATTTATATTTGAGAATTTTTTTTTAAAAAAAAGTAAAGTTAAAGTAAAATATAATGAATTTTTTTAACCAAACATGAAATTGAAACTTACCTTGTTTCAACTAAAATTAATTTTGGCAGCTCTAAATTTTGACTTTTTTACAACTTATAATCAAACAACTAATCAAAATCAAGTTAGGAAGCTTCAAAATCAATTCTTTGGTTAAACCAGCCAAACTGCATCAAATGAGCTGGCTAACCACACAAGGGTCATACGAGGTGTTGTTCTTGAGTTAGTGACTGACTATTGGTGGCGATGCGATGTAGCAATTTGATTTGATAAATCAAATTGTTAATATATTGTTTATGTTATTTGAATTATTTGATATAGTAGACGTTCGTGGTTTTGGACTGAAATTGAGTTCTTAATTTTTTTTCTTTTACAATATAATAGTCATATCACCACTTATGAAAATTTAGAAATGCTTTTTGACATATTTATGAGTTCATGTGTATCTTTCTACAGTAGAACCATTACTTACTAATAACAGAATAGTTTTATGACATTAAACTTTGAATAATATGAACTAAATGTAATAATATATTAACAAAATACTTTCAACTTTTGTAACAAAAGTTCGTTATCATAAAACTTGGATCCTCCTACCAATTCTTTTCTTATTGTAGTAAATTACCTGAGTAATTCTCCCCCTTGACATTTTAGTTAATGCCTTCAAATTAATTATAAATGTTTTTTGAGTTCTGCAATAACATTTGTCTTGTAATAGTTATATTTTGTTCTAAGTTCGCATTTTAAGTTATTCATTACATGAATTTCAAGATAAATATAAGAAAAGTGAAAATATTAATACTTGTTATTTAATTAAAGGTTCAAAAATAAACATGTGCAATATAAAATTGAAAACTTTATAATCTTGAATTATCATAAACATATCTTATTTCCTCACTGTGCAATTATAATGTAGATATGTTTTAGTTTTCATTTTATCTTAACAAAAAATAAGAAACTAATTTTTTTATTTCTTAGGAAAATAGTACAACCGGAGATTGAACCCCATATCACACACGCATGTTTTCATGCGCTCATCTACTGAAGTACATGACTAAAAAAAAAAACAATTGATTCCAATACCTTTATTTTTTCTTAAATAATATTTTGTTTTTAGTGAAATTGACATAGTTTTTAACTACTAAATAAAAATACATTTGAAAAGTGTTTTTAAAATAAACAAGAGTGTTCATTCTCCTTCATTTCTTCCTTTACACTCTTGCGGTCTCTCTCAAATGTGTACGCAGCAAGTTCTAACTCTACCACCCAAGAGACTGTTCCCCTGTTATTCACCTTCAAATGTCACAAAAAACTCATCTTTTGTGGAATTGCGTTACACCCAGAATGGTAAAAATCGCTATAGCAAAGTGAAGGCAATAACTTTGGATGAACTTCCCCCAAATGCTCTTCGCAAGAAGAAAGACCCTCAATGGAGAGGAGGATTCAGCCTCGGAGTGGATTTGGGAATGGTGCGAACTGGTCTTGCTATCAGCAAAGGTTACTCTATTCGCCCTTTGACGGTAATATTCTGTGATTTCTTTCTCAACCTTGGTTCCCAATGTTTCTGTTTTTGCATTTTCAGTGTGTAATGCTTTCATGTCCTATTGTTTTTTGGCGCTTGGTTCCGAGAAATTTGGTTGAATTGAGTGTGTAATTTGTTAGTGTTTTTTGTGAGTGTTTGTCCTTTTGTTGAATATCAGTGCAAGATGTTGGAAATTGGAATTATAATTTCCTTGTGGGGTGGGGGTGGGGGGTGGGGGTGTTTAAGGTTTGTAAAAAAGATGGAACTTTTGTGGCTTTAATGGCTCTGAGCGATTGGCATGTAATGTTTGCTCGTATGTGTATGTATGTTTTTAGTTGCGAATGCTGCGCAGAGTCCCTGAGGTGTTGATTTCTACCCAAGTTTTTGAATTGTCATCTGCTGAGACATCACGCTGCAATTTCATGATTTTGGCAGTTACTGAAACTGTGTTGTACTGTGACTACAGTCTGTAACGGCTGCAGTTGAACATGTTTGATGCAGTGTGACTGTAATGGCAATTTAAAACCTTGATTCTGCCTTACATGTCTAGATATAAGTCATTGGGGGTAGCTTGTGTCTGTTTAGTATATTGAAAGAACTTTTGTGCTTTTCAGTGTATTTTGCAAGTTTTGATTGATAAAGGTTAGGCTTAAACATGATTCTTTACCCTTATTAATATTAATATACTAACTTTTGGTTTTAGTGCCGTTAAAATGAGTTTTTGGTTTATGTCTTCTGTTTTTTAAAAGTCAGCACATTGTTTCCTGTTGTTATCATAGATATGCTAGGTGCTCACATGCCAAATGGTTTCCAACTCACCGTTTAGTGACACTTAAGCATTTATCAGATTAATGTTAATGGTTTGTTCTAAAAGTTTATTTAAACATAAAATGTATGGATGGAGCATCTGTTACTGCAATTGATAAGAAAATGTTGTAGTTGACCATGAGTAGGTTAGTGTTTGTTTATTACTATGAGTGCAATTGATATGAACTATGTTATTTGTTTTTCAAAAGTCATCCATTGCTTTAGGTTTTGGAACTGCGAGGACAGAAACTTGAGGTCCAGATTATTAACATTGCCGAAAAAGAGGTATGTATTCATCTGTTGACTCTTGTACTATAAAATTTGTTGGTCAAGATCTGTTTCTTTGTGAGTACATAACTGTAGATGCCATGATTTTGAAAGCGTAGGAAGCTGATGAGTTTATCATTGGACTTCCAAAATCTTCTGATGGGAAGGAAACACCACAGTCAAACAAAGTCCGCAGCGTGGCAGGAAGGCTTGCTGTTCGAGCTGCTGAAAGGTAAGGCAATTTTATGTAGCTTTGACGATTGAAGTTATTCTATCTTAAATTTATAAATTCCAAATAGCAATAGGCTGAATGGTTTATTATATGCTAATCAGTGATCACGTTTCACAAGCACATCCTTCTTTGGTGTCAATTTTATTACTGAGTTTACTAGCTGCAGAATTGTTAGAACCCCGAGTTATGATTTATGGGTGCCTCCAATTCCCAATCATTTCACATCTCATCTGATATTGACTTGTTTACCAAAAGGAAGAGAAAATAAAGTATGAATTCTGATGCTTATGTAATATAATTCGGGCAATAAATTTGGATGATGTATCTGGAAGGTTCCTGAGGTTTTTGACTTGATATTTGATATAAGTATTCATATCATATTACCATTTTGATTTCTTTTTCATATCTCGAATATAATTTTAGGGGTTGGAGAGTATATCTACTGGATGAACATGGGACAACAACAGAAGCCGTAGATCGAATGATCAACATGTAATTGCTTTTGAACTTCACTTCCTTAAATCCTTTGCACTCAGCAATTCTATCTTTTTGTGTGAGAAAACTAATTACATAAGTAATATGAATTGTTTTGGAAATATGCATCATCAGTTGCATTGTTGCCAAAGTAAAAAGTTTATGCAAAGGTTATACTGTTTACACAAAGCTTACAAGATTTGTATTCACCATTTAGTTGTACCAATGCAAAACTTGTTGAATCTCTATCATGTGTGTTTTATTGTTATCTCTGAAAGCTCTGAGAAACAAATAAGTTCTTTTTTTGTGGTTAAAGCTTAAAGGCCATTGTGAATATAAAACTGTTAGCCCTCCAATATTGATACTTTAGTGACCCTCACATTAGTCATGGCTCTTATTTCCCAAGTCATTTTTGTTATTAACTTCTGAGATTTTTAGTTTTTGGGTAAATAGGGTCCCCTATTGTTATCCACTGGGGACAAATGACATTTTGGGGGATGAAAGCACCCACCAACTGAAACCTCCTGATTTTAAAGGTCAGGGAGGTAATAAAAGAACTTACATTACTATTTCATCCTCAATTCCTCATTTTACACCAAAAGAATTCTTTTAAAAGATGTCAAGCAAAATTTTGTTTTATTGGGTAATTGACACATTTATAACTCTTTCAGGGGCTTAAGTAAGTCTTCTCAGCAGAAGAAACTTGATGCCTATGCTGCTATGGTTAGTGAATATCATGTTTTGTGTCTTTATCGCAATATACTTCATTCACACAAAGTTTTATAGTTATTTGGGATATCAAATTTTGTGCTCTCTGTTTTAAGGTACCAGCTAGAAGAGAAGGTAATTTTGGAATAACTAGAGTCTCTCTTTTTTCTTTTTTTACCAGATGGTACTGGAGAGATATTTCTCCATGTCAGGTCAGGGTACTGAACTTGTTCTTCCCAAGAATCTAGAATTACAAGGGAAACTTCAAAAGGGTCCTCCCAAAGACACTGATTTTTTCTCAGAAGATTGATCACAGAACAAATGCTTTAAGTCATTGTCCTCTGTGCTGAATTTTATGGTGGTTCCTTGATAGCATTGGATGCATTTCATATCCAATTTGACGTTTCTAGTTCAATTTACATAATTTTTTATATTTTTAAAATTGTAACTGCTTTTATAGAGATTGTGTATTATAAACTTAAATAATAGGGTTTTTTTGAAATACAAATGAATTGAGTGTTTTTAAATTACCTAAGTTATTTGAAGTTTTGGAAAACAATGTCTTATTCACTTTAATTTTCTAGCTCAATTTTAATAATTTTTTATATTTTTAAGTTTTCAACACTATTTTTAAATATCGTATATTATACACTTAAAGAATATGGTGTTTTTCGAAATAAAAATGAAAAAAAAAATTAAATTACGTAAATTATTTGAAGCCTTTTGAAAACAATATCTTATTCACTTCGAAGTTTCTTACTCAATTTATATAATTTTTATGTTTTTAAAATTAGAACAGTTTTTGTAGAGATCATGTATTATATAATTTAATAATAGAGTGCTTTTCGAAATTAAAATTAAAATATGATTTTTTATATTACTTAAATTATTTGAAGCTTTTTGAAAATAATGTGTTATTCACTTTGAATTTTCTAGCTCAATTTATATAATTATTTATATTTTTTAAATTATAATAATTTGTCTAGAGATAGTGTAGCATACACTTGAAAAATAGGATATTTTTCGAAATAAAATAAAAATGCAATATTTAATTTACCTAACTTATTAAAAGCTTTTTTAAAACATTGTCTTATTTCATTTGATTTTTTTAGCTTAATTTAGATAATTTTTTATATTTTTAATAGTGCAACTTTTTTGTAGAGATCGAGTATCTTACACTTGAATAATATGATATTTTTTAAAATAAAAATTAAAACACAATTCTTAAATTATAAAAATTATTTGAAACTTTTTGATATTCACTTTTGAAGTATTTAGCTCAATTTATATTATTTAAAATATTTATAAAATTTCAACAATTTTTTTAAAGAGTGTATTATACACTTGAGGAATAGGGTATTTTTTGAAATAAAAATTAATAGAGTATTTTTAAATTACTTAAATTATTTGATTATTTGATGCTTTCTACAAATAATATATTATTCACTTTAAAGTTTTTAACTTAAGTTTTATAATTTTTTATATTTTTAAAATTGCATCATTATTTTTAGAGACAATGTACTATACACATGAAAAATAAGGACTTTTTCGAAGTAAAAATAAATAGTGTTTTTTAAATACCTGAATCATTTGAAGTTTTTTTATATTAACTTTGAAGTTTTTAACTCAATTTTAAAATATTTTTATTTTTAAAATTGCAGTAGTTTTTTTTAGAGATTGTATACTATACATTGAAGAATATAGTGTTTTTCAATATAAAAATGAAAACATTATACTTAAAAATCACCTAAATTATTTTAAGTTTTTTGAAAACAATGTATTATTCACTTTGAAGTTTCTAATTCAATTTTCATAATTTTTATATTTTAAAAATTACAACAACTTTTTTAGAGATAATGTACTATATATACTTGAAGAATAAGGTGTCATTTGAAATAAAAAAAAACGCGATTTTTAAACTACTTAAATTATTTAAAGCTTTTTAAAAATAATATCTTATTCACTTTGTAGTTTCTAGATCAATTTATATAATTTTTTATAATTTTAAAATTGCAAAAATATTTTAGAGATCGTATACTATACACTTGAAGAATTAAGTGTTTTTCGAAATAAAAATATAAATGCGATCATTAAAATACCTAACTTATTTGAAGCTTTGTGAAAAACAATCTATTTATCACTATGAAGTTTCTGACTCAATTTTCATAACTTTTAAAATTTCTGAAACTTCAATTCAGAGATCATGTATTACACACTTATAGTAGGATATGTTATTTTTTTGAAATAAAAATAAACATGACATTTTGGAATTACCTAAATTATTTGAAGATTTTTAATTTACATAATTTTTTATATTTTGAAAATTGTAACGGTTTTTTTATAGATCGTTTACTATACATTTTAAGAATATGATGTTTTTTAAAAAATAAAAGTGAATTGAGAGATTTTAAACTACCTAAATAATTTGAAGCTTTCTGAAACTTATGTATTATTCACTTTGAAGTTTTTAACACAATTTACATAATTTTTATTATTTTAAAATTGCAACAGGTTTTTAGACATCGTCTACTATGCACTTGAAGAATAAGGTGTTTTTCAAAATAAAAATAGAAAAACGATGTTTAAATTTCCTAAATTATTTGATTCTTTCCGAAAACAATGTATTATTATTCACTTTACAGTTTCTTGCTCTATATACAAAATTTTTAATATTTTTATAATTGCAGCAGGTTCTTTAAAGATGATTTTTGAAATAAAAATAAAAATACAATTTTTAAATTTCTTAAATTATTTTAAACTTTGTGAAAATGATTAGTATTATTCACTTTGAAGTTTCTAACTCAATTTACATAATTTTTATTATTTTCAAAATTGCAACAATTTTTTTACGAACAGTGTACAATAAACTTGAACAATATGGTGTTATTCGAATTAAAAATAAATATAGTTATTTTAAATAATAATGTGATGCTTTCTAAAGATAATATATTATTTTCTTTGAAGTTTCTAAATGAATTTTTTAAAATTCTAACAGTTTTTTATAGATCGTGTACTATAACACTTGAAAAATAGAGTGTTTTCGAAATAAAAACAAAAATAACTTTTAAATTACAAAAATGATTGAAGCATTTTGAAAACAATGTCTTATTCACTTTGAAATTTAAAATTTCTATCTCAATTTGCATAATTTTTTATATTTTGAAATTTACAATAATTTTATTAGAGACCATATACTATACAATTAAAGAATAAGGTATTTTCTTTAAAAAAATAATTGGGTATTTTTAAATTACCTAAATTATTTTTATCTTTTGAAAATAAAGTATCATTCAATTTTAAATTTTTAGCTCAATTTACATAATTTTTTATATTTTTAAAATTGCAACTATTTTTTAGAGATCGTGTACTATACACTTGAAGAGTATGATGTTTTATGAAATAAAAATGAACATGGTATTTTTAAATTGCTTAAATTATTTGAATATTTTGAAAATAAAGTATCATTCAATTTGAAGTTTCTAAGACAATTTACATATTTTTTTATATTTTTAAAACTGCAACAGTTTGTTTTAAAGATCGTATACTATACTCTTAAAAAATAGGTGTTTTGGAAATAAAAATGAATAAGGAGATTTTTAATTACCGAAATTATTTGAAGTTTTATGAAAATAATGTATCATTTTCCTTGAAGTTTGTGACTCAATTTACATATTTTTTTAATATTTTTATATAGCAATAGTTTTCTATGGTTAGTGCCAAGAGCTTGTAGCTCAAGTGGCATAAGGAGAAGTTCTTGGAGCTTGAGGGGAGGGTTTGATCCCTGGTGGGGTATATTTAGGGCATATTTAAAAGTAGTGTAGTGTAGGGGCGTGTGTGTTTGACCGATAAAAAAAAGTTTTCTACCGTTGGTGTACTATACAATTGAAGAATATAATATTTTTTTAAATAAAAATGAATAGTATTTTTAAATTAGCTAAATTATTTGAAGCTTTCTAAAAATAATGTATTATTAAATTTTGAAGTTTCTAACTCAATTTTCATAACTTCTGTATTTTTAAAATTGTAACTATATATTTTAGATATATATCATCAAGAATATGGTATTTTTCGGAAAAAAAAAATACGACTTTTAAATTACATATATTGTTTGAAGCTTTTTGAAATCAATGTCTTATTTAATTTGAAATATCAAACTATATTTAAGAATATGGTGTTTTTTGAAATAAAAATCAGAACATGATTTTTAAATTACTTAAATTATTTGAAGGTTTCTGAAAATAACGTGTTATCGAATTTGAAATTTCTAACTCAATTTATATAATTATTAATATTTTACAAATAGCAACAGTTCTTTTAGAGATTGTGTACTATACAATTTAAAAATATAGTAATTTTTGAAATAATAATAAAAAGACGATTTTTTAAAAAACACCTATATTATTTGAAGTTTTTTAAAAACAATGTCTTATTCACTATGAAGTTTCGAGTTCAGTTTTTATAAATTTTTATATTTTTAAAATTGCAACAATTTTTTTAATGATAGTATATTTTACAGTCGAAGAATATGGTGTTTTTCGAAATAAAAATATCAGTATGATTTTTAATATACCTAAAATATTCAAAGCTTTTTGAAAATAAAGTCTTATTCACTTTGAAGTTTCTATCACAACTTACATATTTATTTTATACTTTTAAAATTGTAACACTTTTGGAAGAGATCGAATACTATACACTTGAAGAATATGATATTTTTGATATAAAATGAAAACACGATTTTTAAATTACCTAAATTATTTTAAACTTTTTTAAAACAATATTTTATTCACTTTTATGTTTTTATCTTAATTTACGTAATTTTTTTTAGAGATCCTGTGTACATCGGGAGAATAGGGTATTTTTCCAATAAAAATTGAAACTCGAATTTTAATATACGTTAATTATTAGAAGCATTCTGAAAATAATACCTTATTTACTTTGAAGTTATATATATATATATATATATATATATTAACATTGCAACAGTTTTGTTAGAGATTTATACTATACATTTGAAGAATAGTGTTTTTTGAAATAAAAATTAATAGCATTTATAAATTTTCTAAATTATTTGAAACTTTCTAAAAAACAATGTATTATTCACTTTGAAGTTTCAAGTCCAATTTACATCATTTTTATATTTTTAAAATTACAACTATTTTAAAAACTGGTTTTACTTTTAGTTTGAATGTTTTCTGCTCTACTTTATCTTAATATACTTTAGTATTCTTAGAAGCTAATGTTACAAATTTTAGTCTAAATCTAAATACTTAATGATCTAAATGTTTTTTTTTCTTTTTTTGCATTTTAGTCTTCTTCAATCTAACCAAAAAAATTGAAGCGTGTGACATGACATAAAAAAACAAATAGATAAATACAATGAAGATACAACGTTTATGCATATAACCCAATTGAAAAAAAAAAAATAGATAAATACAACGAAGATACAACATTTATGCATATAACACAAAAAGAATTAATTCATAAGAGTATTAAGACATTGATGTGAGTGGTGATATGTTTCTAAACCTATAAAAGAAAAAGAAAAAGTCAATCTTGAACATCAACCATTGATACAAACATGAGTTGTATAAAAGAAACCTCGTACCCAATTCTGTACAATGATTAGGAGAGAATTTTAATATCACTATGTTTCTTCTAAATATGAGTCAAATATCAGTGATTTCCAATCCAACTTCTTAATCACATCAAGTTGCTCCTCCACCCTCACAACATACTCTCAACTTCTCCAAATAATAAACCCCTTTGCTTTTCCAAATACCTTTTCTTCGAACTTCTTTCTTTCACCATCCTACAATCCTCATTTCCTACTTTTATTCATCCTTCAACATAGTTTTTCATGACTATACAATATTTTTTTGCATTATATGAAAAGTAACTAACGATTATTAATTTATAATTTATAATTTTTATTATGTTGCAAAGGCCTCTTCAATATATTTTCATAGAAATAAAACTCGGCAAGTCGATCTGATCGCGACTA
This sequence comes from Cyamopsis tetragonoloba, assembly GCA_037177725.1. Taxonomy (NCBI): domain Eukaryota; kingdom Viridiplantae; phylum Streptophyta; class Magnoliopsida; order Fabales; family Fabaceae; genus Cyamopsis; species Cyamopsis tetragonoloba. The sequence continues at coordinate 7,415,973 of CM074121.1, read as the reverse complement.
CGAAAATGAAACTTTCACGAGAAGCTGTGAAATTTTGCTTATTAAAATATAATTACCAGTTATGTTTCTCATCAAAGTAACACCCAACTCCCAAGGGTTGACCAAGTAATTTTACATATCAAGTTTTTTCCCTTCTCACTTTTCTATAATTTTCATTTCAAACAGTAGACAGACAATGTTTCCTTTTCTTTCTACTTATATTCAAACCAGACAATAACTTCACATTCATTTTCACTCATTCATCTCTTCTATATCCCTTTTCTTTCTTCACCTTTCCTCCCCTCAATTTCTCTCTCAATCCTAACACAAACTACATGTTGGCAACACTTTTGAGTTCCCCATTGAGGATGACTTTCAACATGTAGTAACTCCATAATAATAACAATATAATAATAGTAATAATAATAATCGATGCCACAAGAACGATTGATCATGTCATAATTCCTCATGATGAACTCCATCCAACTTGTCCTATGGTTGCATTGACGTTTCAGGCTGTCTACACAGCATAAGACCTGAAACAATGTAAGTTTTAGAGGTGAAGAGCGACACAAAGAGATGAAGAGAACTTCAATAAATACAGTAAATCAACCTAGAGGTTAGACTTGAGGATTAAAATCACCTCTTTCAAAATTGTGTCTCCTTTTCTGTCAATACACTATTGTGTGATAGGTGATTTCAGTCCCAGACCAGAACCCTTGCATTGCAACAAACTAAAATGCAATTTTTTTTCAGCGGCAAGAACTGGGTTCCAAAACAAAAAACAAATTCATTTTACAGGTGAATAAATAAGTGGGAGCACCGTGACTCAACCATAGAGCCCAAAATTATAAGGGTTAACACCATATGATCAGGAAATCCCAACGAGAAAAATATGCTACACAAACCACAATACCGCACTGCTGACAAACCACAAGCAAGCCACAGGAAAGTATGAACCATCAAGGCCAGTTTGGTTTGTTTTCTGTTTTCATTATTGTTTGGTATGTTTTTACAATTAATTAGAAAAATATCATCTTATGTTCACTTCTTTTTCTGTTTTTAGCATTTCCATCACAAGATCATGAGAACAGAACAAATTGAAACCAAAATAGCATTTTTGTAAAGTAAAAACACATCCACTGGAAAAGAAAACAGGAATTAAACAAAGCACACCCTAAGTATACATGAGATTCCATTTTTAGCGCAAGAGTCAAACAAAAAAAAGGGAGATGAGTACGAAAGGCTTACACACCATTATGCGATCTAGAGAGGCCCTGGGATGGTCACAAAGATGAAGCCTAAACCCAAGTAGTTGATAGGATGCTTCCGCAACGAGAACCTGTAACCTTAATCACCATATCAAGTCAACAACCTTATTATAGCACCAAGCCTTAGCCTCTATAAATCTCAAAAGTCAAAACCAACCAGCCAAAAAACATAAGGATCATATAATTTTTACAAAATAAGTTCTAGACAAAAATAAGATCCTTACTGCAATAAGTTGGCAGAAGGTCAAGGGAGGGTGACAGGTATGCAGTCTAACCCCATTAGTGGAAAGTATGTTTCAGCAACATGAACCTGAAATCACCATGTCAAGGAAACAACCTTAATATTGCACCAAGGCTTAGCATCTACTATAAATCTTAAATACCATGCGAGAAGGACAATAATTTAATTTTAATACATATGTTTTAAACAACAATAAGATCCTCACCCAAATCAGTCGGCAGTCACTAACTAATCTTAATTTCAGAATTAACTTGGCTTAAGCAATAAGCAAAAACTCAGATAAGTTGCAAAACAAAGTTGACATCTGTGATTTCTGCTCATCCAAAAACCAAGGATTTTGTTGTGCAAAATAATTACCAAAAAAAGAGATAAATATATCTAGAGACAAAGATGCTGGAAGATTTCCTTACACCTCCCTACTCTTCAAATAACTTTGTAAAGTAATATCAACTCAAAAGAACTCAGATTTCAGAAGCAAATTTGAGTTCAGCTGTTTATATCAAGAAACACCAAACGTTGAATTACTATCAATCGTGATTGGCAACCCAAAAAGAACAAATAAGTTCACATAGGTTAACGGACAGGGAAATATCATATACCTGCCAGGCCTTGCTGCCATTTGCAACAAAGGAGACTCTCAAAGATTATTTTATGCATCAAATTGCCATCTTTGTCTCTTCAGATCAACTGAGAAGAAAATATTGAAGAAAACAAAGATAAGAAGTAATTTAAAAAGTAGATGACATATAATTTGCTTCAAACTTCCATATCAACAAATGTGCATACAATTTGCATAGGCCATACATCATTGATGTGGTTCATTAGATATTAAAGAGCACACTAGCAGAGGGAATGGAATCAGTGATTGAGCAATACGTAGTTTGAACCAGCCAAGATCCAGCAGACTAAAGATCAACCTGCATTACCACAATGTCTACTAGGATAAAGTACTAACCTAGTTCTTGGCACCATGTAACAATGAAAAAAACTTATAAACAAATGAAAGAAATCTTATGCATATCCTGAGGTTGGACCCTACGAGGTTAAGGCATGAGCAAGATATTGTTCAACTTGGACAACACCACGTGGAATCTTGTCCTTCAGTTACTGATAAGTTTCCATCAATATTCAGCATGACCAGTGTAACAGGCAAATATTTTAACACGCATAACCTTAGCACAAGCCAAGAACCTGCTTAAAGAAGGTGCATATAAAATGACTTAAAGCTAGACTCTCAGCTGGGAACCATACTAAATACTTCATTTTAGAAGGTACACCCATAGGCCGTAACTAACACAAGTGCCAAAAAAAAAAAGACTAAGAGAGTGAGCAAAAAAAGCAAAACGTAATAAATCATTCGCATTACATGTGGAAACAATGAAGCTTAAATATACCTATAATACACTCGACTACTACATAAACAACTTGATTTAGCTTGTTAGGAATTACATCTTGGCATCCTAGAATCACATCCCAACAACCAAGGGTGATTCCTCTTGCATTTGAGTTTTCTAAGGCTCTTTTTGATTAAATTTTCTAAAACTGTTCTCTGTTTTCTAAAATAAAAGTACTAAAAAACTTGTTTGAATGATTGTTTTGCCTCAAGCTGTCCTGAGAACTGATTTCTCAAATTCTATTTTTAATATAGGAAAAGGAAAACACCTTTAAGGTGCTTCCGCTTTCTCTTTCCTGTTTTCGGTAGATGGGGCGAAGAGAAATACAAAACTGTTTTCATGAATGACACTCATGTAATTAACAAAAAATTAAAATCACATGATAACAAGGGATAAGGGTGAGAAATCATGACGTGGACCATAAAACAACTTTATGTCAAACAAGTTTCAATTACATTGTTTTAAAAATTTGTTCCAAAAAATGCTTTCATCAAATATGTTTCCTTTCGTGGCTTTTTCTTTAAAAAAAAAAACAAATCTCTTTCCCCAAAATTGTTTTCGAAAATTGGTTTAAGAAATAGAAAACAAAAACGCAATCAAACATGCCCTAAGTATTTTTGCATATCATGAACAGATTCTGATTGTGGCAAACAAAAGAACCAATTGAATTCTGACAACAATATAATAGAACTTGTTTCTAATGCAGCAAACTATTATAATAGTTTGAAATTTATACACAACACAGACATTTATGTTTCCTTTTTGGTAACTAAAATGGCAAAAAAAGGGATTTACCTAATATTACCCAAGCCCCGTTATCCCCCAGCACATCTAAACAATGTTCCCACCCATACTTACTTCCCTCAAACCCCATTTTTGGACAAGTAATTCTCTTCAAAATGTTAATCTTGAAAGAAATCAGAAGCTCAGGCTCGGTTCATAGCATGTAAAGATCGAGAAATGAGAATACTTTATGCATTAAGTGCCTGACAGGGAGAGACAAATTTTGGAAATTTTTTTTTTTCAAAAGCTCACTCAAAAAACTGGGAAAAGAGACAATTTCTACTCCAAAATAACATGAGTCAAACAGGCACTAAGATAATCAAAGACATTAAAAAGCTTGAGATAGTTGGCTAACCAAACAGCCAAACAGCATTCAATCATGCTTATATGAGTTTTGAATTAAAAACAAAAAAGAAAACAACTCAAATTATCAACTAACGTCCAAGCCATAGTGATGGCAGAACCGGCACAAAGCAGCTACCAGCCAACCACAGAAAATGCTAGTGGTTTTATGCCTTTATGGTTTATACCACAAACAAATAACAACAAAGAATTTAACTTTCAATAGTCAAATTTTCGGACAAGTTTATCAAAAATATCAGTCAATTTGTCATAAAAAACTAATGCCAACACAAAATTCTATTTAAATATGCATAAGCAAATATAAAAAGAAAATTTTTACCCCAAAAAAAAGGGCAATGCTATTAATTACCAAAACGAAAAGGACAGTAACACAAATTACCAGAACAAGGGATATTATGTCTTTTCCTTGTTGGTTGAGCTGTTAACCTGGAAAACAGAAAGAAAAACAAAAGTTCATAGGTCCATTCATTTGAGCAAATAGACAAATAGTTGTCCAAAACAGGAAAGATTTCCGTTTCATATCTGAACGAGCATGGTGGGATATGGCAGCACAAGGTATGAAAACTGGTCTTCGTCATCGAAATTACGTATAGGATAGGATTAATTATGAATTAGATTTCCAACACAGCCTCTTAGGTTAAATTAATTCTTCAGTAGTGAAAATCAATACCCTGCCTGCCAATGAATGGTTCCTATCAAGCTATACAAAATAAAGATCCTGCCTAGGACCAGAAGAGCATGACAGATTGAAAATGGCGTCGTCGGAACGTATTGTAAGATCATACCTCTTACCAAAAATATAAAAGTATGTTTTGACATAAAATATGATAAAATGATTAACTAATAACTGTAATAGCACCACTGAATTTCAATTAAGAATTTAGATATTTACTTTGTAGCATCAATATTTTCATTTATTTATATTTGATAGTAATTATTCAAAAATAAAAGAAAGAAATATTATTAGTTACTACACGAGGTTGTATTCAAATCAAGACCCAAAAAAGAAAGAAAGAAGCCTGACTTGTGGGATTCAGATACCCAAAAATAGAAGAAAGAGCTCCAGCCCTAGAAAACATGTAGAACTGAAGCGGCTTGAAACACCTAGGATCGCAGAACCCTACTAGTATAGGTGTGATTTTGACAACAATAGTCTATTAAGTTTTAAAATCTCTATCAAAGAGGACCCGGAATTTCATTCATTATCATGTCCCTATAGAGATCCAAATGAATATTTTTGGGGGAACTATAGGGACTTTTAAGAGTTTTTGAACTATAGAGAACTTTTGCTATGTATGATCTTTGCTGCTTTCTTACATAGATTATTTATATAAATCTGATCAAGCCCTTTCTGATTTTATTCTACTCATAATCTGTAGCCTGCCTGTCAAGGGCTTGTCAAATTATCAACATACAAATGTTGGGTTCACTTGTAGTGTCAAATTATCAGGCTAGTTAACAACGTAGTAACCAATTACTAGCTAGTTACTTGGCAATAGACGTTAACCCAAATTTTGTATGTTGTTGACCGGTATGAAACCAGCGTGACATTTTGGGTGTGTGCAGATCCCCCCCCCCCCAAAAATGTTGCTACATACCGTTAAATTTGGGGCAGGATATTTGTTTGGATTTCAGGGAAATGAATGAGGAACACATCTGCATCATTAAATATAATTCAAACAAGGGTAGAGGTTTTCCTCTGTTAGGACACAAGTCAATGGACCGAGGCCCAAATATAGAATCAGGTTTTAGGCTATAAAAGGAGGGTAGTAATGAGTGAAAGACGCATGTGGATTGTAATTGAGAGGCTTGGACTAGAAGCTTTTGCATCAATAAGACAGTCTTGATTCAGTCTTTTCCATTCTTTCTCAACCTTTTCTTATTTCTCAAACCAGGGTTCCGATCAACCTCCCACCCCACCAGGTGCTTCTTCCCCATCCAAGCAACATATCAGGGATCTACTCAAGGAATGGATTCTATGATCTAGGGGTCACAAAACATGAGAAGTAAAGGCTAGCAAAATAACTTACTTCAAAATCTGAGCAAATAAACAACGGGTTATGGCCAGACACATAAAAGCAGCAGCTATTCAAGCCACAAGCAGGCAGCTGGGTGCTATTTTGTCACTGTCACACTCCATGCTGCAATAGTTAAATGCCTAAGCCACAAGCATTTTGGAAGCAGGGAGGTTCCATTCCATGGCAATGCAATAGCGACCACCCCTGCCAATATTAACTACTCTATTGCAGGACTGTCAAGTTTTTACAAAAGGGAATGGAGCTGGAAAACCATAGTCCTCAATTATAAAAAGCAAAGTTCCAGAGTTTCTTATATTTTCAGTTCAGTTATTTCTAGTCTGACGTAATAAGGCTATTTATACTACAAATTCAAAATCTCTTACAGTAAGACGATTGAGCCAAATCAAAGTAGAGACATATTCATAATTGTCACCAATTATTGGTGACTTGAGCTGTACCTTTCAGACAAAATAACTATTCAGTCTCCATTTGAAGAGAATCTTATGATATATCGAGACTTGGGATGATTTTTGGAAGCAATCTGTAAGGTGGCCTTGAAGATGACTCACCAATACCATCACTACTTAGGAATGTGAGTTCATTTTCAAGAACAGAATAAGCCTCTGAAAATGCCTGCAAAATATTATAACCCATGAGAAACAAAGACAGGAAAGCCAAATTCATCAAACTGTATTAAATAGAACCCTGTGCAAGCAGATGAATCAGTAATCGATGCATGCATCAACAATTCCAAGAACCTTACTTTGGTGTAATATCTGTGTGACTGTGCCAACTTCATGGATGGCAGCAGAAAATGGTAGACAATATGCTATAATGTCTTTGATGGACTTGACGTCCAAACACAAACTACTCGGAGACAAAATATATGTGAGCAATTGGAGTCCTATTAAGAAAATTATGTTATTTTAAAATCCTCTGTACTAAGTCAAACATTGTCACTGTTTCTTTCCAACATTTTTAGCGAACTTTGAAGAACACTGTACACATCGTACATGATAAGTTGCTATTACTACTACTAGCTGCAGTTGATATTTCTGACTATAATATATTTGAGGCCCACCGACTTCTTTGTGCATTTACATTTCTAAGCGGCCAATTTCAATAGCACAAATAATAAGTGGAGGAGGAGCCTGTAAATCCACATCAATAGAAATTTAAAACAATAGGAAACAACTTAAATTGTGAAATTATGTTCAAAAACTTTATAGGAAAAAAATAACAAAAAAGGTTTAGGCATAAATTCTCAAAGGAACAAATAAGATGAAACGCTACAGTACTATGTCAATAGTATATAATTCTCCATACTAATGCAAACTTGTCGTACATACACTTCAAATTTCAGCGTTTTAAGCACAAGAATGAAATAATAACACTACAGCTTAATCATTTACTATGTCAATTATGTAGTGAGTTGAAAACGATTACCATACTTCAATAAGATCTGTGCATTAATACAACTTGAAAATTATGTCCGTAGTTTCTCTTGGAAAATAAAAACCAACACACACCACATGTTAATCAAAAGGCTATTATTATGTAGTTAAACTACTTGAACTTAAAAGTTATCCATTAACCAAGATTTAGTTTTAACAAAAACTGGAAGTACATTTATCATCCTCAAACAATTCAAATGCACTATTACAAATATATATATATATATATAGAGAGAGAGAGAGAGAACGTATCAAATGAGAGGACTTGTTATTGTGAGAGGTGAGAGGAGTGAGTCTCGATCATTGGATTTTACCATGAATGATTGAGATTAAAAAACAGGGATTTTTAAAAAAGTCATGTGAGATTTTTAAAATATCACATAACTTTTTAAAATCCAATCTCAACCATTTATGATAAGATCTCATGGTCGGAATTCACTCCTCTCACCTCTCACAATAATAAGTCCTCTCATTTAATACACTCCCCATATATGTAACAAGTTTGGTGCATATGACTTGTATACTCCAGGTTGAAGGGGAGTGTAAGAATCGTGTAATTATGTCATAATCATGTAAATATGGTAGGATATAATCATATTAGGTAACGGTATAACTTTCTAGTTAGTGTACTTTATTTTTCCTCCATTATAAATAAATGCTCAGTAGTGTAGCCTCAAACACAAAATTCATCCAACGTCTCTTGTTTCTTTGTTATTCAATAATTGAAATATCTACAGCCAACTACGACAATAGAAATGTTGAGAAGTTGTTGGTAACAACTTTATCATTTGTTACCTTAATACATTGATGAATTCGGAAGCAATTCCTTCCCACATTGTTCGTTGGAAAAAGAGGATCATCTATATGAATGGGATCAATGCTGCAAAAGGATATTTTTATTTAGTTGGAGAAAAAGATTAAAAGGATATCACACGGTGCAGTGTGCACACGGGAAAGTTCAGATTCTCTCTTACCTACAACCTCTTTCTCTTTTAATATAGAGTCCACTTCCCTGCACTGATATACGCATTTGGCGAGGATCAAACACATTCCTGAAACGGAAAATTATCCAATTGAATTCTAGCCCAAAAAACTTCATGATCATACATTATAAATTTCAACAGCAACGAGAAATATAGAATTATCATTAGTTCTCTCACCCAAAAAAGTAGAGAAAATCCATTAGAAGGCTTCCATAATTCTGCCAGAAAATGTAAGAGAAATTTATTTAGTAGCAGTGACATAACTAAAATAGAAAACAAACTGAGGAAGTAGAAACTATGACTCTCCACAACCCAGCTTGGTTCTTTTATACTATATCCTCATTGAATGAAAAAAAAAAATAGTCTGGAATTTTTCTCTCAATCCTGTCATTTGACCCTTGGTTTCAGCATACAAGTCAGAAGATAATAAAAAATATAAATATTAATACAGAGATCAAAGTTACTTGGTTGATTTGCCGGCCAAGATGGTGCTCATGCTGAAGAAAACGTATAATTAGTAAGACCTGCATAAAATATTTGCAAGTTAAGAGACGCAGACTACATTTTCTCATGCAAGACTATTCTAATTGAAGGAAACAACCAAAAAGCAATCATAAGGCGCTCCCCTCAATCCTGAAAGAAATTTCAGCGCCAGCATAGTGCAATAAATAGAAGAAAAAACTTTATTGCAAACTATTGGTAGCAAAAACAAAAGATAAAGAGGTAAAGCAATAAGGCATGTTCAACTGAGTTTCCTCATAGCTGCTTCGCAAGACTCCAAACTCCCAAACACATGCCAAAGAAACTGATATCATAAAATCTTCTTTATGACCACTTTTCCACCTGACCATAACTAGAATACCAAGGGAAAAATTATATGAAAGAAGTTATCCCTCATCGACTAGGAACATGGCCAAAGTAGCTTTTGTAAGACTTGGGCACCCCTCCTTCCTTGAGCTAGCTTTTGGGGTTGAGTGAGACCCAATCCATTTCTGATTTGCTATGAGAGTGTATCCACTCTATAATCTATATGTTGAACTTGAATGGGAGGGGGTATGTTGAAATCTCACATCGACAAAGAATATAGCCAAAAAAGCCTTTATATGGACCGAGCATCCCTTCCCCTTTGAGTCAGCCTAAAGGGTTGAATTAGGCTCAATTCATTTCTAATAAAACAATTACATAGCCATTTGCAAATAATCATATAAACAAAGTAAAATCACAGACTCTGCCCATCCACATCCTTCTAAGAATATAAAATTATTATTATTAATAGTATAAAATATTATTTACTCATCAAGTAAAGCAACAAATAGCATCATATCTTCATGTACTATATGATTAGGAATAAATACGTCAATTTGAGTCACTCCAGCACAAAGGGGAATCAAAGAATTCGATGAGAAATGATATTTGTATGTAAAAGGAACATTCATACCAAACAGTAAGAACTTAAGCCACCAGAGTAGGACTGGTCGAGGCTCCGATCAGCCAAAAACTGTTTTAGTACCAAAGCAAGCGGGGTAGCAGCAGGAAATTGTTCCGTCAACTCCTTTACCTACACGAAGAAGTATAATGATTTTAAATTGCAAACCGATAAAAACAAGAAGCACATGATACATTTGGGAGCCTGTTGAGTCTAAACAATTCCAACCAATAGACTTATCAGGTTCGACAGCTCCTAGTCCAATTTCTAGAAGAAGTAGAACACAAAAAAAAATAAAAATAAAAATTGTGTTCTGCTGTGTCGAATTCAACTTATAGAGGTATGTTTATTAACCTTGGGAAGCCCGGTGCAGAATTATTTGTAAACATAACGCAGAAGTCAACAAATGAAAAACATAAAACATAGTTTCCAACTCGAGTTAAGGCTCTTTATAACCAATTAACCACAGCATTATGCTACCTGATAATGCAAATTGGGTTTTATATTCCTACTCATCGAAGAAGGAAAAGTGAGTGTACCACTTCAATCGTGGGCATCGAATTCTATGCATGTAAGACAGTAACCTAACTACCCACCCCAACTTTCCTCTTGAGAAGAAAATATATATTTATAGAGTATAAAATATGGTGTGTGTGTGTGTGTGTATAAAAACAGATTTCTACAAAATATGTACCTAGACAAATAAAGTACGTTCCTCCCTTCTTGAACCAGGAAAAAGTACTAGAATTGAAGCTTTAGATACCGACACACATAGAGACATACAAATGCAATGTGTCTTTCAAAGTAAAAGATGCATAGATTTCCAACAGTAAAAAAATCCATATCAATGTCAACATCAACATGAATAAAGAATCAGAATAGTTATATGAGCCTGTCTATAGTCATGAGGAATTACCATTTCTGTAGTTTGAAGTCCTGTATGAGATGGGGACTTAAAGCTGATGTCAAGACGAATTGATTTGGATGCTTTCAAAGCATCAACTTTTACTTGTGAACTTTTCGGCAAAGCTGAATCTTCTAACTGGATACCATCAGAATTAGCGTCATTACTATGTTCCCCAGGAGTAAAATGTGGTTCTTCTTTTAATGATTGTATCATAGGAGCCGAAGAAGTTATAACATCCTGAGGTACTTCCACCACTAGCATAATAATAGGAATCTAAAAGAAACACACCGAATATCTTACTAGACATGAATATAGGATACTTTGTCAATAATAACAATTGATAGTTCCAGAAAAGAGGTATTAGTTATTACAGCTGTGTTTTCTACTGTCTTCAGAGAATCACTTTTTACCCAATCCTGATTGGCAAGATACCTAGCTGCATGCTGGCAGAAAAGCACAATAATGTCAATTGCCCAATACACTGAAAATATTCTTAATATTATTATTGATAAAATATTCACAAAGTAGAAATCAGTATATACACAAATTACATTGATAAAAAGGAAGAAACAATAAAAACATGAAAAAGGAACACCAAAAACAAAAAAAAAAAACAGTTTAAATGTCAATCAAATCAAACCACATTCAAACATAAGTGGAAAGACCAACTCAAGATCACAGCACGAAATGTGTAAGACCTAAGACGATAGAGAGGTGAAGAAAAATACATTCTAATCTCTCATTTTTCAGCACGTGTTAATCCAAATTACATGGATCAACATCAACAATTAATATCATAGCAATATTTTTTATTTTTGACAACCTCACCAGTCACCACATGTTTTATCCAACTCTTTCAAATAATGTACAGCCAGTTTATAACAGTTGTAGAAGGAAAAAACCTGGTAGAGATAGCAGGCTCAGATGATTTTAATCATGGTGCACTTCATATATTCAAGGTAGGTGAGACACAACATGAAGTTTATAGAAATCCTATTTAACAAAGATGTGCACATGCAACATAAGTAGGTGTAATGTACAAAGTGCAGGTATCACAGCCTGATTTATTGCCTATATACCTGAAGACATGTTTCTTTAATACCATTACGACCTTCCAGTATTCCAGCTTCTTTAATAGGTTCCTAAAAGTTTTATTAAAAACAGAACGAAAAAAAGGGTTAATCCCACAAAGTGCAAAGTAATGACAAGCAAGCAACACAAATAAGAGATAAAAGAAAAAAATTACCAGGTTCCTCACTGGAGGGAGACAGACCACAAGGTCAACATCACTTGTTGGAAGAGACATACCAGTTGCATTTGAACCATATATGTTTGTCCTGGATCTGGGCCAGAGAACCTGCAGAAATCTGGTAACTCTCTTGACTGCCCAATTAATGTAAGGCCTTCTGGCCATATTTTCTGCAGCAACCTTGGATTCCATCATAATTACAATTAACATGATTAGAATCTTGTTTTCTGCTAATGATATCAAGAAATATAAGGTTTCTACAGATTCAATAGTAAATCTATTTGGAAAGTTTTCAAGCAAAGGACTGGGATACCCATAGAAATCAAGTATGACCAAATAAGAATAAAGATACTAGCACAATTGATAGTAAGGTATGTCCAAAATCTGGATCATTTAGAAATAAATTATAATGTAACAGGATGTAATCGACCAGCTTGTAAAGGAGTATGTAAAGAGTCTGACAGTGTAAGTATGTGTTGGTAACATCGCTCATAAAATAAACTCTGTACCTTTTTACAGAAAGAGTCAATCTCATCATGCAGAATTCCGTGCATCAATGATAAAGATGCACTCTGTGCAGAAGAGCTTTGTAACTCTGGAGGTTGCAAAGGAAAGGCAACATCTGGCTGTATAATTAAAAACTCACAATGAACACCAACATATAAATATAGTGTAGGAGTTTTGCAGGAATTAAGTAAGGATCTTTCTTACATGCTCCTGGTCGCGTGCTATTTGTGACAGTGCAATCAGGCGATCCTGCAGCAAGGCAGCAGGTAAAGGCTGAATCAAAGGTCGCACTGCAAGATTATTACTTCTCCAAGGCCACACAACTTCAGCACCATCCATTCTTAAACAAGCTTCCTCCAAGTTACTGCCATCGTGATACCAGCCTCTCATTCCCCAGTGCCTTGGGCTGGAACTTCCAGATCTGACCGTTGGAAAACCCCTTTGTTTCCTGGAGTCACTCACAGGGGACGGTGGGGGTGGACGTGGTGCACGTGGTACACAAAGCACAACAGGTGATGGTGGCCGCTTTATGTGAGGCTGCTCCCGCCTCGAAGGAGGAACACAAGGGCTTTTATGATCAAACCTTTCCCTTGACAAGCTAGGAATAATTATTGGCCGTAGAATGGGATATGGATGCGAATCGCCTGACTTCCCTTCAACTTCTCCAGGTAGATTATTACCCAAAGAACCGGAAGTATCTTCATCCACTGCTGCATCTGTAACCGATGAAGAATGCAATACCTTTCCAGGTACTTCATTACCTGACATCACATACCCAACAGTCTGGGTCCCTGTACCTGCTGGATCAAATGGAGAGCAAAATGTAGCAGCTGTGGGTGACGTTAAACCATTTGTACTATATGAGGATGAGAATGCAACCATGTCATCAACTGTCCTATTCATGTCAGCTTCACGCAAAGCCCATAAACTGTCATCAGAGCTAAGAGAGGGAGGACGGGAGAAACCTTTTCCTGGATAATCAGAAGGGTTCCAGTACATTATGCCTCCACCAAAATATTGATTGTAATCTATACCAGAAACAGTATGAACCTCATATTCTTCCTCTGATACACAGTGATTGTCAAATTCATCTGCTAGATCTTGTGTATTTGCTAGATCAGGAAAATCCAATACATCCCCATAATACTTTCTTTCATCATCAGTAGCTGCTACATCAACCTGCACACTATGAACAGCCAACCCATTTGAAAAGGTACAGTGCTTCCTAGACACAAAACCAGAGTCATAATTACAGTTCCGTGATGGGGTCATGCCACCACGAAAAACTGGGGGCCAGTCAAAACTCATAGGAATAGGACGAGGCAGGATTTGGTTGCATCCTCCTTCAATAGGTGTACTTCTTGCCTGCTGTAATGTGGGAACAAATGGATGGCAGAAGTGATTATGCCAATTGCGGCCAACATCTAGATGCAATCTATCTGTGGCAGGAGGGAGATGTGAGTTAATAGATGGAAAATAGATAGAAGGTACACCAGGCCACTCATATGGACTGCATTTTGTGAAAGCTGAATTTCTACTTTCAAATAGACATCTCCCTTGCTCCTTCAACAGCCCAAATTCTTTTACATTAACCTCTCTCATTGGTTTGTCAGGAAGAGTTGACTTTACATCAGCTTTGGCAGCACATTTAGAGTTCAAAGGAGAAGTATCTTCTCTGCTGAAGAAGCTGTCTTGCTTCAATGCAGGTACAGGCGAAGTTATAGCATTACAATCTACATCACAAGTTAAAGAATCTAACCCTGAAGACAAAGTTTTCCTCTCATTTAACAATGTAGAACATTGAGTATCTAAACTATTGCAACTTTCAGCAAGATCTTCAATACTCCCTCCTTCAACTTTCCTGGTAGAACTGTTATCCTTAGCAAGCCCACTAAGTGAACTGCAAATGCTTGAATTTGAAGCAAGGGTGACATTACTAATTGAATTTTCCTTTTTGGCATTCTGAATGGCAGAACTGTCAAAAAGCCTATCACATATGGCCACCTCAGCTTTAGAAATAAGAGTGGTTGAGGCAGCATGCATAATTGGTTTTTGAGAATCTTCAACTGCACTAGGGGTGTTTTTACTTTTATTTTTCTCTTCTCTACTTCTTCTTGGAGCGGTTCGACTTTTGCCAACATCAGATCCCCGAGTACGATCCTGTTGACAACAGGCTTGTTATAAACTATTTAAATCTTTAACAAGAAATATGATAAGATTAAAGAAAAAAGATTGCAACCATTTTTACGGTCGATGATGAGCTTGCCATAGGAATCTCCTTCCCAGGATTAACTTCAGGTAGTTCCTTGGATCCCACTAAATCAGACTTCTCTATATTATCTACCACACAATTAATGCCCTGGAATATCATATGGAACAAATCAGAACTGAAAATGACTAAATGGTAGCATCTATGCAATAAAATTATTCCATCCAACTCATTAAACAAAGATTAGTACCTTAGGCGGATTTTCGCGTGAAATGACATCGATACAAGTTTTTGGAACAGGATTTTGCCTTTTTGTATTGCGGGTTCGCCCCTTCTTTTTACGGTTAGAAACACTAAGCTTTTCTTTAGGTTTACCTGATGAAGATTTGTCAAGTTCTTCTCCTAATAGTTCATGTTTTGTGCAGTCAAGTGAAATAACCATCAGAAATCCTCGCATTTTTCTTAATATACAATCAGATATGGTACAGACAGAAACCAATGAACTAAAGAAAAGTTTTCCTATATCATATTCACTATTAATACTTGATGTTACCATCATATTAACATCCTGAAGCACAGATAAGGAACCAAATGTTCTGGCTAGAGCAGCAGATTTTTTACAAGAAGTGAGTGGTGTAATAACTGTTCCAAATTCTATATCATCAGGAAATGTTAGGATGGTCCTTTGAGCTGAAGCAGGAGAGTTGTGCCGCAATAATTTATCCATTCCCACACTGTATAGCCAAATCTCATCTTCAGAGGCACTACTTGCCACTTTAAAAATCTCGCGAGTCTGAAAGCTTATGAATCAAAAGTCAGCCTTGTACTTAGAGAAGACCCCAAAAATATATTAACCTAAATTACAACATTCATGAATGCAAAAACTTATTACAATCCCTGGTAGATATCAGCAAAAAAGAAAAAGGAAAAAAAAAAACACTATCCATCACTTCCAACATTAGATAGTAAAAAAAAAAAGCATTAACATATTTATAACATGAAGTATTTAGCTGCAACAGAATTTGGCTGGACCAAGTTTTACCCAATGTGCTACTGATTTAAAATTTACAGCATAAGACACATCACTTAGAATGCAGTTTACAAATTATACTATTGTAGAATATCAGTCATAAAAATTTAAAAAGCTTCTCAGCCTTGAATATCATTGTACCCTACTGAACTACACTCTTTAAAAAAGAAACTTATCATTAGATTATTACTGGTCAGACAAAATGCAATTTTTTTAATATTATTTTGGATAAAATATAAATGGGTGGGACTATTGCCACTCCAAAATGTCTATTGCTACTCCTATTTAATTATTTTAAGAATGTTTTAAAATGTATCATATTTAAATAATAAATTTATACATTAACACTTTAATCTCATTGGTTGAAAAATACATTTTAAATTTAAAAAATATTTAAAAAGGAGTAGCAATGGACATTTTGGGACTAGCAATAGCCTCACCAAATACAAATTCCTAATTATAATAGTACATGAAATTCTATAAACAAATCTCAAGTCTCTACTAATTAATTGGTATATTAATTTTAAACCTATGCTACCATCCATTACACTGCAAGTATCATATTTGGAAAAATTCAAATTGCAGAGTGCATCATGTGATGGATGCAGCTGCAATGTCTTGGTTGCTGAAAGTACCAACATAAAGAGCTCCAGCTAAAGTATGAAACATGTCCCATAAAGGCAAAAGTAACTATTAAGTGGGTCTCTTCTTTTCTCCATTCCCTTTCTCCAGAACAGGTCAGTACCAGTAAACACCAGCAATATCTATTGTTGATGTTCACATTTCACACATCATTTAGGCTTAAAAACAAAGGAAAAGGAAGTCACTTTACAATCCCATAACTGTGGGTGCACATATCAAAGTTTACTACAGAATGTCAATAGTTTTATATTTGATGCTTCTCCTTAACATTGCAAGATTTTCCTTTAAAGGAATGAAACAATCTTTTAGAATTGCACATTACCTTGAATAATGTACCACTTTATAGTTTAGTTTTTACTTATAGCAAGTATACAATGGATACAAAGATTTACTGCCTCACACTATCTTCCCAAACTATGCAAAGTGGCCATTTTTGACAATAATATAGATATAGAGGATCCAATAAAGTCGGTACTTGTAACTTACAAGCAAGAAATTACTCAAAATATGAGCCACAACATAATGGAACCATGTTGAACCATTCCAGTGGACGTTGATCTCTAATATAATGTATCCTCATTAGCATCCAATGCCCATCTTTTCCTAAACTATTCCATCTAATCTACTTCCAACTTTTTCCATGAGTTTTTTTCCAAAATTGAAAAATGTTAAACAGTAAGCACTAGCTAAGCAATTAACTAACTTCATCATCATATTAATGGTTTCAAAAGTTCCCGAAAAAGTACCAAAGGTTTTGCAGCTTTCATGATGATGGTAGTGAAGACCTTCTTCCTTGTCACGGCATCCAGATTCCCCCACCAGTCCACAGAGCCCTTCTTCCTCCAATACACATTGGTGGCAACACCAGCCGCATTCAACTTCTCCTTCAATTTCACACCCCTCTTCCTCCCACCACTGCTGTTCAACCAAGCCAACCTCATCGAGACCTCAATCCTATTGGCAAGAAAGGCCTCAATTCCATAATAGCCCTTCGATTTCAGCCAATGCAGCTCCACCCAATCGGTGGCAAGGTCACTCTCCTCCCCCCTGAGGAAACCCCCGCTGGAGATTCGGTCCATTGCCTCCACAAACCGGTCCACATCCTCCACTAGATCCTCCGCAAGCATCACGGAATCGAGGCACCTCGTGGAGCAGGAGCAGGCCGCAACATCCTCCCCCTCCCGTGACTCAAACAACCTGGCGGAATCAAAGAGCCACCGCGCAGCAGTGTCAGAGGCAGCGACACGGGAGAGAAGGCCACGCAATTTCTTGAAGCAGAGAGTGGGGAGGAATGGCGGGTCACGGGAGGGAAGATCAGGGAGAATGATGAAGCAGCCATGGCCGTTGGCACGGAGCTTGGCTACCATTTGAAGGAGAATTTGCACGAAACTCGAATCGACAATGGTGAGGTGAGCTTGGCGCTGGTGGACGGAAAGAGAGGAGAACCATTTGAGAATCGAGTTTCTAGGATTAGGGTTAGGGTTTGGATTTGGGGTCTGGGAGTGGTAGAGGGAGATGTGGGAGGTGAGGGAGTCCATGAGTTGATGGTGAGCCATGAGAGCGAGTTAACTCGGTGAGAGAAAGGGTTAAAAATTGAATTGGGAAATTTTGGAGGTTTTCAGTTTCAGCATGTTATTACAGAGATCATGGCAGTGAGAGAGACGAGAATGGCGAAAGCGACGCGAGGAATATCTACGCAGCTTTGTTTTTTTAATTCAGCTTTTGTTTGGTGGCTGCTAAAGACCGTGCTTTGATGGAGAAGAGAAAATAAGACAGAGAAGACAGGGACCGTGAATGAAAATTTAGGAGCTGATTCTCCCTTCAGTAGATTTTGGTCATTTTACGTTTTAAATAATAAATACACATTTAATTTTTTGGTACATAAATAAATACACATTTAATTTAAGATTAATATAATTATAATTTTGAAGATGGATATAAAATTAATTATTTTTTAAATTAATTAAGATGAAAATTAAAAGTTATTTAAATTTAGTTATAACGATAAGAATTTTTTTTACTTTCTCTCTACTATTACAATTGATTATTTTTAAAAATATCTTAAAGTAGTTTTTGATAAAAAGTGTAGATCTAGTTATTTTTTATTTTTGATTATTTTTTTAGAAGGATTTTTTAACTTATGTCCCATGGGTACAAGTTAACAATGATTATCCACTAATAAAATTTTATGGAAAGGAAGTTACTAAATAGTAAGTGATTAAGGGTTTAGTTGGTGCACATACGACATAGTAAAAAGAATTAAATTCAACTATTAAAAATTTCAAACCAATCATTATTAACTTGTGCTCATTGGCACAAGTTAAAAAAACTCTTTTTAAAATTATGAAAAAATATTTTAAAAACTTTTCAAAACAAATTATGTTAGAAGTTTAATATTGGCTAGTGATATGGCCATTGTTGAGTTTATAAGGATATGACAATTCTCCTCCTATTTTAGGATTGAGTTAGGCCCAAACCCAAATGGTAAGATGGTATCAGAGCTTATCCTAGATCCTTTTGTTAAGCCCTCATATGGGTGTGTTATTAGGTGTTTGTTAGTCTCATATTATTGGGTCACCCGTTTGTTTGTCTATGCTTCAGCTGTGTAGTACTAGACGTGAGGGGGCGTGTTAGAAGTCCCACATCGGCCAGTGATATGGTCATAGTTGAGTTTATAAGGGTGTAACAATTCTCCTTCTACAAGCTAACTTTTGAGATTGAGTTATGCTCAAACTCAAATCATAAGAAATTATTAAAAAGTTAATTATTTGGCAAAATAAACAATAAAAAAATAACTCATATAAAATATACTTTTTGTATAAATTTTTATTTTTTTATTTCCTATGTTTATTATATTTTTTTATTAAAATTTGTATACAATAATTAAAAATGATTGGATAAAAAAAAATTCTGTTTTTTGGATTTTATATACGGATTACAAAAAAACAGAATGCACGATGAAAACAAAAACTAAAAGTTGGTAATATAATTTATTTTACTTTCATGTATCTCTCATTACAAGTTACAAAGTACTGCACGACAAAAAAATTGATGATTAGAGATAGTATTCAAGTTTTGTCAAATTACAAACGATAATACTACTTTAATTTGAATAACTTACTGTCCTAAAGGGACAAGCTAATAAGTGTCTTTATAGTATTGTCAAGATTAACTGAATCATTTTTATACTTTTAAAACAATAAATGTTTACATATTTAATAAAAAAAACTGTGAATTCTTGACATTTGTTAACATTTTTCTAACTTAAAATATTATGAGTATGTTTGGATACACAACTTAATTAAATACTTATACAATAAATTATTTTTAAATGAATTTTTTTCATAAACAAAAATTAGCGTAGATTAACTCAGATCCCTACCATTGAGGAAATTACACCCGCTGTGTGACTCTTGTCTCTCCCCTTATTAATCAATGTCAATAGCAATGATCTCCCTTCGTTTAATAGTTCGTTATTTCATATGTTTCATACGTTATCTTCTTTAAGATTTTTACACACACATTAAGAAAATATAATTTTTTTTACCTTTTAAACTAAAATTTTCCTATTAATTTCTTAAAGTATAATAAGTTAATAAATAAAAATACAATTTAATACATGCTTATATAATTATTAAGTGATAGTATGACTGAAAAAATAATTAATTATACTTTAAAAATATAAAACAACACTTTTGAAACAAATAAAAAAGTTTAAAACATTATAACATATAAAATGGGGAGAGTAGTAAATTAATGGAAACATGTTGATCATGTGATCACTATTTTTGTTTTTTTTAAGGTTAAATTAATTATTTAGATCTTATAGATGTTTTTTATTTTTGTTATAGTATCTATATATAAAAAAATACTTTAGTCTTTTTACGTGTTTTATTTTTATGATTGGTCTCCGCACTACTAGAAAAATTAGATTTAGTGACCGAAGTTAGCGACCAACTGAATTGGGTCACTGTTAGTGACTGAAAATAACCAATTTCGTGACCAAAGATAAGAAAAATAAGTTTCTTGAAAAATTTTTATTTGGCAGCCGATTTAGCGACTATTATATTCTGTCTCTAAAAATTTTGGTAGCTAAAATGGTCTCAAAAAGGTTTTATTTTTCTGTGACAAATTTTGTGACTACTTTTGCTCGTCACAAAATTGAAGTCAAAAGATTTTTTTCAAGTCTAAATGACGACCATCTAATTTCAATGGGTAATTAATTGTTATTTTTTTAAATTTTTTGCTACCACCTTATTTTGGTAGCTAACCTTACTAAAACTAAACCCATTTTCTCTCCCTCTTTGTCTTAACCATTTTCTATAAATCTGAAACCCTAACTACTCTCCAATGTCGTAGCCTTCGCACCGTCAACCTCGCTTTCGACTGCCGTCGACGTCGCCTCCGATCACGCCGTCGACGTCGCCTCCGATCACGCCGTCGACGTCGCCTCCGGTCACGCCATTCCGCATAGTCCCCTCAGCTCTCCATCTCAATTGCACCACAGAGTGTGATCTCGTCGTCTCCCTGTGAAAAGTGCATATCCCCTGCACTAAGATTCGCTCCCTCAACAAAAACTGGAAGGTATACCTTGGAACCTTTGCTCAGATTTTTGATGTCACAATTTCCGCCATTTTCTCTTCCTGGTATTGTTCTTGCAGCTTCCCTTGCGATCTTTTCCCATTCAGGTGTTCCTTTTTGAATCTACAAATTAATTAAAAAAAATGAATAATGAATGTAATTACAAATTAAATTTGTTACGTACGTACCTTTCCTAAGGAACAAACTTTGGGGGAGGGTAAGTGTGCCAAAGGTCGTTGGTGCAAAACCTCACAAATTTTGAAAGAGCGAACACCATTTTCATAAACATCTGGCTTCTAAATGATTTTTGTTAAGATAAAATTCTAATTGTAATTGGAGAAATTAACTGTACCTAAAAAACTCACCTAAATTTTTTTTGAGAAATGAACATGTGTCTCACTTAGATTTTCTCATTTGAATCTTTTGTCTAGGTGCTGACATGCGTCCTTAAGTTTAGTTTATTGTCAAAACAGGTTTTTTCTTTTTTTTGGGTGTATGTTTGTTTGGTGATTGATGATGATGAGTAAGGTTGAAGATAGTAGCAGGTAGTTATTGGGTCTTTTTCAAATTTCAGTACCATATGATTCAAGGATTTTCATCATGTCAATTTTTGATTGGTGATGATGAGCAATGATTAAAGATTATTTTAAGTAATTTCCCATTTCTGATGTTAGATTTTTGGTTTGTAAACTGAATATGCTCAGGTCAGTGAGGTAGGAAATTAAAGTTGTTTCAATCAACTGAGTATTATATATTTTGCCTCTTGTGCAATTTAACTTTTAAAAATTAAGGCAGAGGACAAGAAAATAATAATATTGATTTCTTTGTGAGGGATTGGCCTAAGGATTATTAGAAGAATATACTTTTTGTTATGAACAAAGGTAACAAATACTTAATGCTACAAGTGACTTATGAAATTGTTTAACCTTATGTTACAAGTGACTTTCTTTTTTACAAGATTCTTGCTAGTACCTTATGTTACCTTTACTGGTTCTGTAGTTTAACCTCATGAAATTTTTTTTTTTTAAAATAAAAAACAGAGAAAACAGAGAAAAAAACAGAGAAAGGGAAGAGAGAAGGTTGTTTTGCTGTAGTAGGTGTATCTGTGTTAGTGTAAAGTATTTATGGGGTCCTTTTAAAGTAGTTGAAAATTCAGAAACCAAAAGCCTTAAAATCTGATTTCAGTTTCTAATTATATATTACTACTATATATGTACATACTACAAATAGGTAAGGACAAAATGATGCTAACTAGCAGCAATTGAAATCAATCAGGATTAAGGTGCATGGCAATAAGATAGTTTTTCACAAAAATTGGAGCTTCTTTTTGTAGCAGGACAAGCTCAATTTTGGGCAAATAAAATTTGGTTATGCTAGTTTGGCTGAATAATTAATATAGTTGTATTTTTTGGCAGAAATTAGTGGCTTGTATTTTTTGGCAGCAAGTAGTGGTTGTTAAGAGGTTTGGCTCATTCCTACGATCTTTTTAGACACAGGTATTTATTTTATTTCTTTTGCTCGGCCATATGTATTCATTTTGTAGTAATGTCTCTTATAAGTTAATGTTAATCTTCACATGCTTTAAAAGTGATATATGTAGAATTCACAAAATATGTTTTTAGGGACCAAAAACATACTTTTTTTTAGTTTAGGGACTAAATAAGATTTTTGGGATCATGAGCTTGTTCTGCATTATGCTTTGCCTTTTAAGTCTAGGTGCTGCTCTAGCTTAAAGGATCCTAGAAACTAGTGATACGATTCTGATGTGATGATCTTAAATAATGCAATCAACGATATTTGTAGATGACAAGTAAAGGAAAATAAACTCATGGGTGCTACCGCTAACTGCTACTAATTCCATTGTGGTTTGTTTGTTTGTAGTTTGTACTACCAGTCACTTCTTTGCCATAAAATAAATTTCAATTATCTTATTAACACTTCCTAAATTTAGGCCTCTTGCTTTTGTTTTTCTCTTTCTGAAAAGACTATATAGTAATCCTAAATTTTTGGTCATTTTTGTAAATAGGTACCTGAACAATTCTTTTTTTCCTAGTTAATCCTTAGATTTTTGGTCGTTTTGTAAATGACATAGAAATTAAGGTGGTTTGATTTTATTTGATCATTATTATTATTATTTTCTATTTGTGGTGGCTCATTAAGAATCTATTTGGAGCTAGTAGAAAGAAGCCAAAGCAGGGGTCATGTCATATTGACAAAAAACAGATCTGCAGCTGCAACTATGTTATTGCTATTTGGTTTAGGAAAAAAATCCTTGCACGCCACTATTCTTTCTCATCTTATTTACAATTCATATTAGTGTTAATTTTTAAAAATAAAAAAGAAAAAGATGATAGACAAAAGTGATTAATATCAACAATTAAGTGGTGGTAAATTAGTTGTGAGGTTTAATTGTGTGGATAGATCATTTCTCTTTGGTTTACCTTTTGAGGTAGTCACACTGCTACTGAGATTTTGATAAGAAAGCAACATTTCTCTTTGGTTTACCTTTTGTTATTGCTGAGTGTGGTTTTATTTGTTCACAAACGCTAAAAGTTTATTGAAGACACGTGTTTAATTCTATGGTTGAATTTGAGTGTACTTTAAAGGACTTGAATTTGATTGTGTCTTTTTTACTTGCTCAACCTTTTCTAGATAGTAATAATGGATATTCCTGAAAATCGAAAATGGATGGACAATAGAATGGACCGTAATAGACGACTTAACCTTGAGTTCGTAGATGGAGTTAATGAGTTCATTGAATTTGCAACTTGCCAGGATAGTTTTCTTAGATATCCAAAATTGAGGTGTCCTTGTAAGAAATGTAGTTGCAAACAATTCCATAACGTTGGTGATGTGATGGTACATTTGTATGAGTGGGGATTCATGGATCATTACTACTATTGGACTAATCACGGCGAAGTAAGGCCGCCACATCCCCCTATTATGTTTCTTGAATCCTATTATGGCTCTAGTGAGCATAGGGATGAATTCAATTCATTTGAGCAAATGATTATGGATCATGCTGGACCCTCAGTTGGTGAAGCCATACAACAAGCAGATACAATAGGGGAAGATCGTTTGGAAGAAGATCCAAATCCAGCTGCTCAAAGATTCTACGACATGTTAAAATCAGCACAAGCTCCGTTGTGGGATGGATGCGAAAACTACTCAGAATTGTCAGCTTCATTGGTTGCTTTGAGTTTGAAATTTGATTACAATATGTCCGAAGGTTGTTTTAATCGGATGGTTGAATTTATGAGGGATGCTTTGCCAACTGGCAACCGTATGGTTCCAAATCTTTATCATGCTAAGAAGACAGTTGCATCACTTGGTTTGAGATGCATTAAAATTGATTGTTGCAAAAATGGGCATGTTATACTGGAATGAAGATGAAGATGAGAGCGTTGCAAATTGCAAATATTGTGGTAAAGACCGATATGAGATTGTCATCAAAAGGGGGAAACAAAAAAAGACCGCCATAAAAAAAATGTGGTACTTTCCTATTACCCCAAGACTCCAAAGGTTGTACTATTCGATGGTTACTGCTTCTGACATGCGTTGGCATAGTAAGAATGTAAGGGACCCTAATATCTTGTGTCATCCATCAGACGGAGAAGCTTGGAAGCATTTTGACAGGATGCATCCAGAATTTTCTCAAGATCCTCGGAATGTCAGGTTAGGATTATGTTCAGATGGATTCAACCCTTACGGCCTATATGGTAAAATTTACTCATGTTGGCCAATCATTCTCACTCCATATAATCTCCCACCTGGTATGTGCATGAAGAGAGAATTTATGTTCTTAACCGTCATTATTCCGGGTCCACACAACCCCAAAAGTAAAATAGATATTTACATGCAACCACTAATAGAAGAGTTGACAAATTTGTGGAACAATGGTGTCCTTACATATGATATTTCTCTAAAGCAAAATTTCATGATGAAGGCAGCATTGATGTGGACAATGAATGACTTTCCAGCATATGGGATGTTGTCAGGATGGTCGACCGCCGGTAGACTTGCTTGCCTGATATGTATGGGTAAATCAAAGGCATTTTATTTGGATAAGAGTCATAAGCACACGTGGTTTGACTGTCACCGTCAATTCCTTCCAGATGATCATCCTTATAGGAGAAATAAAAAAGCTTTTCAAGTGGGTATTGTTGATGATTCTTCCCCTCCTCCTCGTTTGTCTGGAGACGAGATTTGGCAAATGATTTCACATTTGCCTTTCATATGGGAATCTCAGGGAAACAAATTGCCCGGGTATGGGGATGAACACAACTGGACAAAAAAGAGTACATTTTGGAAGTTGCCGTATTGGAGAACACATCTTCTACGCCATAACATTGATGTGATGCACACAGAGAGAAATGTGTTTATGAATGTGTTTGACAGCATTATTGACAAGAAGGGACATCTGATCTAGGATTGAACTTTGATTTAATCTAGGATTGGATAACCAATTAAGACTCACAAATCAACATGTTTAGTATTTTCCCAAGTCACTTGATTTTGACCGTATTTCCTTAAATTAGCATGTTTAGTCATTTGATAACACTTTTCTCTCCTAATGTTTTTCAGGATGATTTTATACACCGTCGACGTGAGGCCCTTGAATCTCAACCTTTAGAGGGTGAGTTGGATGTCGACTTTTCTGTTGCCAAAGAGAACACCCTCTATATGGAGGTTGTTGGTGGTCCAAACAAGAAGGGACATGTGTACGGTTTAGGGAAGCTAGGTGATGAGTTTGTAGCTTGTTATAGTCAGTCGAATTCTCAAAGTAACAATGCATTAGCCCTTGACTATGAAGCAATGATGATTGCCCTTAATGCAAAACTAGCTGAAAAGGACCTCAAGATCGATCGCATCAACAATGAACTTGCGAAGAAGGATCGGAAGATCGAGCAATTTGGCATCGAGCTCAAGGAGACCAAAGGCCTTATACAACAACTTATCGAGTGTGTTGGCATTCCTAGATCCTCCTCTACCTCTGCCCAACCATCTCTTGATCCGTCCCCTAGTGATGATGGCAACTAGTCGTTGATGATCCAAACCATACTTCATGACTTTAGGATTATTTACTATGACTTTAGTGATATTTTACTATGACTTTAATTATATTTACTATGACTTTGGTGATATTTTGACTATGTATACGTAGAATGATCTTAGGTATTTTGAGTATTTTGGTAACATTAGTGATATTTTGACTATGGATACATAGTATGGTCTTAGAGTATTTTGACAACATTAGTGACTTTGGTGGATATGTAATCACTTTAACATACTATTTGTTTTAACAATTATCTATGTTATTATGCATTTAAGTCAAATTAAGCATTGTAATTGTCATTTATGCACACATATTCAGGTTATTCTATTTTTTGAATGTTGAAAATGAAGAAAAAAGGAAAAAAATAGAAAACAAATGTAGCGACCAACAGGTTCTATATAGAAAACTAATTTAGCGACCAACAAATTCTGTCGCTATGCTGGTAAAGAAAAGGAGAAAAATATCTTTTTTGCAACTACGTTAGCGACCGAAATTTGGCGTAGCTAATTGTAGATAGTTTTGTGACGAAATTTGCCACTAGATTTCCTAATTTTTGTGACCATATGTGCGACCAAAGTCAATGGGTCGCTGTTTGTTGTCACTAAATCAGACAAGCGACCACCAGATTTGTGACCGTATACATCAGTCGCTAACTTGTCGCAATTTAGCGACAAACATTTGAATCGGTCACTAACGCGTTTAGCAACTAGGGTTTTGGTGACTCCTTCTTTCAGTCGCCAATTCGGTCGCCAATTATTTTAGTTACCAAAAAAAGTAATTTAGTGACCGAATTTTTCGGTCACAAAATCGGAATTTTCTTGTTGTGCCGTCATCAAATTTTCCGTTAACAACGTTAGTCTTAAATAACTAATGAAACTTTAATCCAATGACCATACAATAGTAGTGGATAAATAGAATGTTCATATTGCTTGTTTTAATTTTTATACATGTATTAAATAAATTCCTATATATATATATATATTGTATACACGTATTTTTCATTTTAGACCATGTACATAACTACATATTTTCATTTTTCATATTAGTCATCATAAAATCTATTTCCAGCATGCCACGTTAGCAAAGAAAAACGGTAAGAAAACATAGGAACTAAAAGCAACAAAAGAAAGTTTTGATGACAACTCAAGGACCATAAATAGCAACAATAGCCATCATCGTCAAACAAAGGAAAATTTAACTGCAAGAGGAAGTGAAGCATGATTGAAATAACAATTCTTTGATTCAAACTAACGTGAGTATAATTTCGCTGATAAAAGAGGGATTGTTTTGAACAGAAATGAACTCAAACGTGGAAATTGTAAGGAACGTAATGAATATGGTGAGCACCCATTTTTCAGTTGCATTTTGGCTTGAAGTTTCGTATTTGTGCTATCAATGGTTTGATTTTTCAATTTCTTAGCCTTACTTTATCCTGTAATTCTCATTTTTACAACATGTTGATTTACAGAATAATAGGAAGAATAAGGATCTTTGGATCAGCCTTTGGTTGGTTATGACTTGGAATTTATGGCAATGGAGAAATGGCGAGGTTTTTAATAGAAAAAACACAAATTAATTAACCTTCGATCAGTAACATGATTTTTATACAATCTTTATAAAAAAATGTTATAAATACAAAAAAATAATATTTTTTAAATGTTGCTGATATGTTATAACGTTTGTTTAGAATTTTTATTTGGTCAAAAGTGTTTTTGACTGAAGTTAAAAATATTTACTTTCATTGAATTATTTCAGTTTTTGTGTATCAATAATTTCAACCATTAATTTTTGTCTCGGTTCGTGTGTTTCTCACTTCTCATTTTACTAAAATCTAAACTAAACAGACCATTAGCAACTTTTTTAAAAAAACAGGTAAAATGACACTTTTGGTCTCTTAACTCGTTGCGTCTATTTAGTTTAGTCCCTTAACTTTTTTTATCCATTTTAGTCCTTAACTTTTATTTTTTATTCAATTTGGTCCCTTCAGAAATGATTTTGATCTGTTAACGTCCTTCACAGATGTAACGGTAGGGATCAAATTGATTTAAAATAAAAGTTAAGGAATTAAAAAGGATCGAAAAAAAGTCATCGGACCAAAAATATCGTTTTGCAAATATATATATATATATATATATATATATATATATATATATATATATATATATATATATATTACTAAAGGTAAATTTATTATAATGAAGCAAGTCTGTCAATCAGATTTTTGATTTGAGTCTATTCTGTTGAGATTATGGCACTGGATCAAAAGCAAAATATGAAGCGTCAATTTTCTTTGTAAATGATCGGTGCTATGATCCCTTGCCATTTATAAGTCAATGTGTCAAATAAAAAACCATTGAAAGATGCTCGAGTGATGATTTGTTGGGTAGTCTCACTTTCATTTTTACATGTTATTGCTGGATGATATTAATGGTGATAATTCATATTGTCATTCTTACCATAGTTATTTACTTTCTTTTGTCAGATTTATCTGTTTTGTTTTATTGATATTTGGAGCTTGGTTCTCCTCATACTTTGGTTTGAAATTAGCACTTCTAGTGCTTTCTTGATTATGAATATACATTTTCTTTACTGAAAAAAAAAAAAAACTTAATAAGCATGTTCTCAACAACAGACAACAGCCATAGTCCCCAACCTTAGAAAGAAAGATTAGGAAACGCATAACTTGCCTAGTCTCCAATACACACCGTACCGCCGCTTGATAAATTAAAGAGCAAAAATAATGAGAACAGTGATCGATTTGGGAAATTAGAAGTTCAAGGTTTAAATCTCAATTATAAATATAGAAGATTTTGTTTAAAATTCGTGTGTGTGAATATTTGTCTTTAGAAAAAAATAAGAGAGCAATGATCTAGAAAATGAAAGGGAAAGAAGACAAAATCAAACATGAAGGGCATTTATGTCTTTTAATGAGGTTCACTGAGACCAACAGAATTAAAATACAGGAGAGGCACATGCAATTTCTTACACTATAGAGACCTAGGTGTAATTTATCCTAATCTTGAGAAAAATCAATGTAATTACCAAAAAACAAAGCTGTCCTAGATTTTGATTTTCTTTTAACTAGAATCTTAACAGTTAATTATGTTTTTAGTCTTCTAAATATATGGTGTTTTAAAATTAGTCCTTTGAAATTTTGTTCTTTGGTTTAGGTCCCTCCAAATTAATTCTAAATTATCTTTCATTTTCCTTTTGCTTTTTGGTTCTCATTTGTTTAAAAATTATGTTTTTAATTCCTGTGTTCTCTTTTAACTTCTAATTTTCAAACCAAATTCTAAACATTAGCACGGTTATTAGCTAATGCAATTTTAAGCGGTGAGAGAGGAAAAAGTACAACTTCTAAATGAATAATGACCAAAATAAAAAGAAACATATGCTAAGACTGAAATAAAAGATAATAATTTATAGGAACTAAGATAAAAAATAATGTGATTTATAAGAAATTTAAATTATAATTAATAATATTTTTACAAAGACACCACTTATTTAAATTTTTGCAACTTTGATGTATATAACAATACGAGTACAATTAAGGTGTTATCCAATAATGAAGAAAAACACATTAAATAAAATTTGCGCTTCTTTGTCCCCAACTTACTGCCATTTCCGATAGATAAACCTATAATAAATAAATAAGAAAAAAATTGGTTTTGGCCCCTAATTAATTAGTCCTTATTTATAAATATAATTAGTTAAAGATAAAAAAAAAGACTAATTTGATGAAGGACCTAAATCAAATATTTTTTTTTGGAAGAGTCAATTTTGAAATCCTTCATATTTAAAAGACCTAAATAATTTTTTTTTTCCAAAATCAATTTTGAAACATCACATATTTAAAAAATCTGAAAACATAGTTTAGCCTTACTCAGCCCAAGACTATTATTAGTTTTCAGAGGCCTCAAAATAAGATACATGCTTCCCTTTTCTACAACAAGTGTAGTTACTTCATTTCTACGACGTTACTTTTTGTTGTGTTCATCGGATCCGCCTTGGCTCATGTGCCAAATTTATCTAAACCATTGATTTATTTATCTTAATGTGATTTGACGTGATTCGACGTCAATCCAAACATAAACTAAATAATAAATTTAAATAGTATATATAAATTAAAGTGACCTCATCTATATACAAATTGCACAAAATTTGGAATTAATAGTGCAACGTTGAAAAGTTGTTGAGGTTTCATTTGACTCTGTCGAATATACCGAAATATCCTTTTGAAATAGTCTCCCCAAAATAGGAAATTGTGTACTCCCACTGAAATCATCTTTGTCTTGCATTCCACATCTTTACATTATTTCGTTTTCTCCTATTGGTTCCAATTTTTAAACTTAAAAAGGAGCAATGAACATTGGTTCCTTCATTTTATTTTTATTTTTAGTTTGAATATAATTTAAGTCTTGATACATTATGTTGAATTCGAATTGTGCTTCTATAAAAAAAAATGTGTTCATGAAATATCAGTTTATTCTTGTCGTATGGAAGTTTTAAAATTTAGTCTTTATGTGTGACATTTAATTTTGGTTTAACTTTTATAAATATGTAAAACTTATTTTTGTTCACTCAAAACTTTTGAATCCCGATCAAGGTAATGTACCGTCGTCTGAACCCTAAGAACTCTGGTTTTTAATGTAAGCATGCTCCTATTGATGAGAGAATTATGCCTAATTATATATACAAGTTAGTTTTCTCATAACTCTAATGTCTAAGTACATTCTAAAATATAAATATATTTGACTTAAATGTTGAATGACATGACTATTCGGATTATTTACCTCTATGATATGAGTCTAGACGAGCTTCCGCCAGTGTGTTAGGTTTAAATTGTCTTGAAAAATGTCTGGGTTGAGGCCGGACTGTATATCAGTCCCATAAGTCTTGAGACCTTAGTCGAATAGGCTTGAATTGTGTTAAAGAGACCATGTTAGAAATCAAATATTTGAATTCTTAGTCGAATAAGCTTGAATTGTGTTAGAAATACCGTGTTAGAGATAAAATATTTGAATTCTTTTATATTTAACAATAATTTAAGAGAATATAAAGCATTTTTCCGGAATGTCTCTTAGCTCAAAATCCACATATTCCTTCATTTGGTTCCTTCCACAAACCACAATAGCCAAAATTCTTGGATTTACTACTTTAGTCCTTACTTATTACTCACGAAACCACACTTTTTCTACTTTAGTAGATTCCGAGGAATCATCCTATCCCCCCACATCCCACATGCCACCTTTTACCACTGCTTCTACATTTTTCATTATTATTATTATTATTATTCATTATTGATTATTCATGACAAATGATAAAGAAAGAAAATCTCTTCCTTCTCCATCACGGATCCGTTTCTTTTTCTAAATTATATCCCTAATTTCGTCTTTTATAAATTTTGTGCTTATTAACCAAAATAATAATTTTTTGATGAACAGATCAAATCCTGAATATAATAGCAAATTATGGTGTGATATGTCATATATTTCAGTAAATATTTATAATATCTGTAATTAGTGTAATTAATTGATTTTATTATAACTTCTCTCTAAAATAATCTTGTAAATTTTGATATATATACTGTATGGTTAGACATTTTATTATTGTAAGGATAGCTACTTGATTTGTATATATTGATATCTTCATTTTTTTTATGCAAAAGAAGAGAAAGCAAAGACAAGAAAATGAAAGACTAATATCACTACGAAACAAATGAATTATATACTTTTAGAAACAGTCATGCATATTAAAGTTGGCTAACGAATCCACAACTTTGTCTAATGAAAAGATTATTTTTTTTTGTCAAAATTATTTCATTATGATTGCATAACCTAACTAGTCATGATATAGCTAAGCTACATTTATAAATGTGATTGCGTGTAAATTCACGTGCTATGACGTGAGCTAGATGTGTTAAGATAACATATCGCACATTTACTATATATTATATTAGGAATTTGATGTGCTCATCATTTTTTTTTTAAAAAAATTGTTAAAGAGAATATCTTTAAAACTATTTATTAAAATAGGATTTTTGTTCTATATAAAACAAACAAAGTAATTACCTGCGGTTAATCAATAATTGTTGTTCCTCGTGATTTAACGCGGAGATGGAGTTCAAAACCACAGCTAAAACAAAAAATACCCGCATTAATTTTATGCATTATGAAAAAATAATTATAAACTACCCTCGGTTCTACTACAACCATAACTAATCCTTTTTTTTTTTTTTTTGTGTCAAAGTGTCCATTTTAATAAATAGTTATAAAGATGCCCCAATTTGATGAATTTTAAATAATTAATTATTTTAGTCAATGAGCCTAAATTTTATTCTTTGCTAGACATAAAAAATATTATTAAATACAAAAATTTTCCATGATAAATTTTATATAAAAATTTTAATCATTAAAAGATAAATTAATTTGAAAAATATTTTAAGGAAAAATTATATACTACCTAAAAATTCATATATTAACAAAATAAAACATTTTTTTATAACAATATAATCTCCCTTATATATAAAACCTATCTTTGGGAAGTTGGTTTTTACCACATAGCGACCACACCTTTAAGAAAAGATATGTGTATTTTTTTTTTTTTATTATATTAAGATAGGTGTAATAGACACAAATCTCATGAGAGATTGCTATAATAATTTCTAAAAAAATATTTAAAAGGACAACAATTATATAAAAAGTTAAGGATTCTATTAATTATTTCTTTTAGAAATTAGAATCAATAAATTTTCATGAAACTTTATTAAAGTAATTTTAATTAATAAAAAAATAAAAAAAATATATATATATATAGGAGAAATAATGATTGAAGAAATTATTTTAATGGATTTTTTTTATATATTTCACAAACTAAAATGTTATTTAATACAAAATTAAACGAATCTATATAAAAAAGTGACTATTGAAAAATAGAAACAAGAAGACCAACTCCACATATATTGCTCCCCATATAGTTACTAAACTCAACCACCAACAAGCTATAATTTTCAAAGTCAATATGGGTATTGAATATGACTAGCATGGTAGTAATAGTAATAGTAATAATAATATTAATAACCGAATATGCTTCCAAGAATTCTCATGCTTTCTCCTCCAGCGACCCCCTTTTCTAACCGCCACTTCATCACGCTAAGCATATGCTTTCTAATATTCTACCAAAAACTTCCTTAATATATTCCCCCCTTCACACTCCATTTTAGTTAGCATCTTCATCTTCTTCTTCATATTAATATTACTTGATGAAGTTTGGGAAGAGGTTGAAGCAACAGACTCAGGAGTCTTTGCCGGAATGGAGGGACAAATTCTTGTCCTACAAGGATTTGAAGAAATTGGTGCGCCTCATATCCGCCGCGCCACCGCCGAGATTGTTGTTGGAGTACGGCAAGACGGAGGCGGAGTTCGTGTACTTGTTGAACAATGAGATTGACAAGTTCAATGGCTTCTTCATGGAAAAAGAAGAGGATTTCATCATTCGCCATAAGGTAATTGTTCTTAGTTTAAATATGGTGTATGTTTGGTGTTGATTCTTCTTACTATGGTTCACTGATTTTACTAGTAAAAAAGTTAATGGCTGAGATTAATAGTTATACACATCTTAATCACAACAAATGAAAGTTAATTTTGTGTTTTCATCCAAAGTGAATTCGATGTAAAAAGTTATATGTACATTTTATATGAATTCTTTAGAGTTTAAGATTGATCAAGAGAGGATGATAGTAGGAGACATTTTCAATGGTTGAAAAATGCAATAAATTGCTAGGGTGAATGAAGATTAAGATGAATAGTTACAGTAAAATGGACAATCTCAATAAGACTAGCTCGAATATGGGCTTGGATTTTCAATTTAAAGATTCCAATAACATTGGACATTTGAAACCTGATCTAAAATTCCCATTATCAAATTGACATATCTAGTCACCTAGAATTCATTGATACAGTGAAAACGTGTTAAGTCTGTAAGGTTTGAGAATGTGTACAAAAATACTTTATAAGGAAATCCTTAATTTGATTATTGCAAAAAACATTCTCTTGAGATAAAAATTTATCCATGTCACTCTATTCTCTAGGATCGTGAAGTTTCTTCTCTGGATCATGCCGAGACTTCTAGACAGAAAGAAACAGCAATAGAAGAGCTAGCATGTTTGATCCGGTGATAACAAAAAAATAAACCAAGCTACGTTAGGACTATTTTTTTTCTTTTGGTTACATATGTGATGAGCATTATTTTGTATTTTGCGTGACGAGAAAACTAATAAATTAAATAGATTGGGTTGGCTAAGTAAGTGGCCCATCTGATAAGGAAGAACCAATGGGTCAAATAACGTCGTGGGATTAGCACTATCCCACTTAGAAACGACACCACAATTTTCAGACAGTAGCGTCCGGAATTTATAAAATAGTGAAAATGGAATGCAAACCACCATTGATTTTTTGGACAGCAGCGTCCGAAATTGGATGGTGCATTTGCCAAATGGGGTGATGCCAATCCTAGTGGCAGTCAAATAAATATTTTCAATTAGAAAAAAAAAGATATTCCAAAAAAAAAAGACAAAAAAGGTTTATAGTTGTGAGGTTCAGATATTTTAATTGTTTTCATTAATTAAAAGTGTAGTACTAGTATGTTTTATATGGAGGCTTAGAAAATTAAAATTGTGAGTAAAATTTAATTATAGTAGTTCGACAGTATCACAGAATTTTGTGTGTGAAGCATTTATATGGATCAAAAGGGTGAAAATGAGAGATCACGTGAAACACCGTCAATCGTCTTTGTTTCTGACTAACTTAAGTCATAAATAATAAATTGTTGACAATTTTTTTTATCAAATTATGAATTTGATAAATGGATAAAAATGAATTCAGTATGATCGTTGATATTTTGTTGCATGCACCTAAAGGATATTTTATCTTAGAAGATGCACTAGAATAGATCAATAATTGGGATTTGCTCTTCGCACCCCATTTTCCTTATGTATTATTCCCTCTTTTGAAAATTAAATTTTAAAAACTTATTATGTTTGGAAAAAATATCTTAAAAGTTATTTTTCAATAGTGATTTTTGAAAATTATATATAAAATAAGTGGTGTATTTAGAAAAAACGGGTGTGCATAGTAAGTATCTCAACAAAATTATTTTAAAAGTGATTTTTTATTATTTTGAAAAAATATTCTTTTTAGTCAAAATGAATTCTTAAAATTTATTTGATAAAAAAATTTTAAATATTATTTTTTCAATTGTATTTTTGAATTTCATGTTACAAATTTTGAAAGTCATAAATAAATTAAATGGTGTATTTAAAAAAGGGGTGTGAATAGTAAGTACCACAATAAATTTAACTGAAGCTCATATTTTTGGACCCACGGCAAGTACCATTTTGGACCATACATTCTCCATTGCCCAACGCTTTGTGTGCAGAGATCTACATCATGTTTTTTCTGACACAAAAAAAAAGAAGGGAATTTATATCATTTCTTATTAGCAAATAATCTTAAGATGTTGACAAATCCATATTTACTCGACATAAACAAAAAAATTTGGGTCCTTATAATTTCTTATCAGTTGGTAAATATATTAAATATAGATGATGTTATGTTATGATTCTGATGGAAAATATGCTACCATGAAATAAAATTGAAGAAGGAATGTTAAGAATGAGAGTTTATAATTAGAAATTGAATGCAGGAAGTACAACAGAGAATCAAGAGAGTAATAGAATTATGGGGACCAAATGGTAGTCATCCTTCAGAAACAGATTATAAGGAGGAGATGGCAAAAATCAGAAAAGCTATTGTTGATTTCCATGGTGAAATGGTTCTCTTAGTAAACTACAGCAACATTAATTATACAGGTACAAATTTGTTCTCCAACGAAAATTAAAATTTCACTTTAGAATAACATTTATCACTCATGTTCAATACAAAAGAACTAAAGTGACACCTATTATAATTATAAAAATTGCATCAACCACACCTAAGAAATTCCCACATGAATTTGAAGCTTTAGCCATAAGAAATAAATTGCAATTTTATAGTTTTGATTGGTTCAACAAAAAGAAAATATTTTTACGAAAGAGGTTTTATCATATTGGTTAGAATCATTCTTTCTCCAAACAATGTGTATTTGATAATGACTTAAAAAAGTGACAACATGTTATGCAGGATTAGCCAAAATTCTGAAGAAATATGACAAGAGAACAGGAGGGCTTCTACGTTTGCCATTCATTCAGAAAGTGTTGGAACAACCCTTTTTCACAACGGATCTAATTTCAAAACTTGTGAAGGAATGTGAAACCATAATTGAGGCAGTGTTTCCAGCAGAGGAAGAAGCAGAGAGAGCAAAAGAAGCAATTATAGTTGCAGGGGAAGGGATATTCAGAAACACAGTTGCAGCATTACTCACAATGCAAGAAATCAGAAAAGGAAGCTCCACACAGAGTCCATTTTCTCTGCCTCCTCTTAATTTGCCAGATTCTGATCTCATCCAATCAATTCAACTCAATTCTGCTGTTCCAATTGTCTAGTTAGCTACCAAAAGAATCTGACATGTGCGCGTGGAATGCGAAATGACAAGTGTACTCTGTAAACCGTGTCAATTGCGGTTTTTTTTTAAGGGTGATGAAGTCTAGATGAGTATAGCTACAACACTTTGATAAGAAAATAGATAGTTACAGTGGAATGTGATAGAGTATTACAATTTGGATCATTCAGGCAGATGCAGTTAGACAACTTAAATAGGCCAAATTGGAAATTTTAGTACTTTTATTTTACACGAATTTTTAGTTTGGTTTATTATGTTTTTTAATTTTATTTCAGTTATTTATCTTTTTTTAAGCAATATAATCTTTTTTCAATTATAATGTTGACGATTGATGGTAATGGTGGGACGATAGGTAGAGATGAGAAAGAAGAGAAGGATGAAATCCTAAGCCAAAATATGATGTTATTTAAAGCATTTTTTGTTAATTATTTTGGAACACAGTTAATGAAAAATGATCAAATTGGTACATTAAAAATACAAAAGACAAATAAGAAACGATCAAAAAGATAAAACTAAAATCTAACAAAATTAAAGGATCAAAATACTAATTTTACTATTTTAATATATTTTTTGATTAGGAAACACGTGCATTAGTTAGTTGAGATGAGTTTCAAGGCTTAGCATTAGTTTGTTGTTAATATATATATATTATACTTCCTCGGTTTTATATTATAATATCATTTTTAAATAATACTAGTGTTTTTTAATATAAAATTTTATATAATTTTTAAGAAACATTCATTATAATTTTTTATCCTACATAAAACACACAATTAAAGCACACTACAGGTTAAATATGAAGGAAATATGTGGTTAAATCTGTATAATCATTTATTCATTATTTAACCGTATACGTTTAACTAACTAATATACAGATTTAATCTTATATTTTCACACGTTTAACAAATTGTGTTAAATTCTATTATTTTGAACTATCAAATTTTAGTATCCATTTGCAAACAAATTTTAATTGTGAGACAAAACTAAAATGCATATTAAACTTAGAAACATAATGGTGTGAATAATAACAATCGGATCCTTACTAATACGCTGCATCGTTAGTATGTTTCACCAAAATTTTATTGTCGTGCACTCAAAAAGGATGATGTTAATATTTGCAAGATTGATTCATATATATCCTAATATTTGGAAGTCTATAAGTTAAAAAGTATTTACCAAATATTTTTCTTATGTTTTTATTACTTAATATTATTAAGGATTTTTTTATTTTGGGTAACTTTCCACATATTAAGAGTTTTTAAATGAAAATTTTGTATTGAAAAACATAAAAATTAAATATGATCCATATTAATCATATATTAAATATTTTAAATTTTAATAATTTTTTTAATTTAAATATTTTAAACCTGTGTAACTTTGTACA
Source organism: Cyamopsis tetragonoloba (assembly GCA_037177725.1). NCBI lineage: Eukaryota > Viridiplantae > Streptophyta > Magnoliopsida > Fabales > Fabaceae > Cyamopsis > Cyamopsis tetragonoloba. The sequence goes on along the minus strand of CM074121.1, from coordinate 7,377,939 downwards.
GAACAGAAAAAATCTTATTATAATTATATATGTATAATATAGCATTAATAATATCTGTGCGATGTTTTCAACACTACAAATATTATTACAAATTTTTATTGAAAATTTTCTATTGATGCACATATTTGCTCTTACAAGAGTGAAGTCTAGATAATGGAAGGAATATTTTTATAAGTGGTGGTATCTCACGAGTTTGAAAGATTTTATTTTTTTTTTAAAAAAGAAAACATATTTTCTGAGAATGATACTACTGTTTCACTATATGTGATCAAGCATCATTTCCTTAAACAATTACGTTATTACATATATTTTATTAATATGATTTCTATTTAAAAAGTTTCTACATATTGATATATAGACGCTTATTTTTATGTTTCAGAACAATGAAACCTTGAAAATGCATGGATGGAATTATCTTTATTTATAAATGATGATATTTTCATGTGTTTTTTTGATAATAAAGAAAATGAAAAACAAAAAACAAAGAGAAAAAAAGAAGTTAAGATCTTCTTGAGAACGCAATCTCAATCTTATCGGTTAGAAGAACAACAGTTACCATAGGAGAAATATTTCATGTCTTTGAAAAGTAAAAATTAAATAAAGATAAAAATAGGAAAATATTTTAGAATGACACTATTTTTTTTCTTTTTGGATATAATTGTAATGTTATTGATATAATTTCTTTTCTTATTCATAAGCTTATTTGATTTTTTTCTATTAAAAATAGGTCATTTCTTAATATTTTAAAATACTTTCTATAACTGCATTATTGTATATGATTTTCATTAAACAAATTTCTATTAATGATTGTTGTTTTAGAGTAAAGTCTATATATGTATAAAAAAAAGAATAAAGTCTAGATAGTGGAAAGATTATCTCATTATCTCTCAAACTTTTTTTTTTCATACCTAATACTTACATATATTGTTTCTATGTGCTCACCAACTAAATTACATAACTGTGACATATTATCTCTCTACCTAATGATATGTTTGAAAGGAAGAGTAATAAATGAAAAGGAAATAATTTGTTTAATTAAAAAAGATTCTTCCTTTAATCGTAAGGCTGTCGTTAATGTGTCAATTTTTATTAGTAAGCTTATTTACTTTTTTACATTTCAAACAGATCGTTTTCTCATTTTTTTAAAGGTACCTAACACACTTTATTTTTATGATTTTTATTAAATATTTTACTTAATAGAAATTTATACTTATCATAAAACACTAAAATATAATTGACTTTAACAATGCATTTATATTACATTTGAAAAAAAAATGTTGCAGATATAAAAAGACAACATTTTTTAACAAATTAATAAATTTTTTTAGATATTGCTAAATTTTTTTAGTAATATGATCTTTATACAATATTTGTTAAAAATATTGTAATTATATAAAGAAGATATTTTTAATGACTTTCACAATAATTTTTAATAATTTAATAATATTTTTTTAAATATTAATAAAAATCAATTATGTTAGAGTGAAGTCTCGTATATATACTGGACCTTAGCATTCTGAACCATGACTCTCTTCATAAATATCTGCCACTAAAGAACAAAATTTACCAACCACAACCTTTGTTAGCAATTTATTAGCATAATCCTTTATTCTTATAAACTTTCTTATTTATTCTCCTTAGGAGTACATGATGTGATGTCTTCTTAATAAAAATCAGGTTTAGATTTCAAACAATCTCTTTCTCAAGTGACATCACAAATGCAATTGTACGGTGTAACAGTGGAACTAGTCTTATACTGAGAGAAGAAGAATTTCTAAGATCATTGAAGATATTGATGATGAGATAGATAGCCACTATTGTAAGTTTTCTTTAATTTGGTTCTTCTTCTTCCATTTTTTATAGCATACATAGATTAGAATTTAGATCATCTCCTTCCTGTATCTGCTTTCCTGACATCACTAAAGTCGGTCGATATGAGTCGATCGATTTAAATTTGATGGCTCACATTTTTCAAGTTGGTAGAATTTTATAAAATAATACAAATTGTAATTTTTAAATACCCATGCAAATTTGACTATCCATCACACCATCTTTCATTTTTTTATTATTATTAATATCGAGCCGTGATTAATCAACGATTGAAATTTAACTAGACATTAATAGAGAGTGTACTTCTCAGCCGAAGCCGAATCTGAGAGAATCCAAATTTTTTAGACTATTTGGCTTACTAAAGAATCACAATTGAACAAAAAATTGTTTTGTTTGAAACAAACACTGAAATTTAGTTGTGAATTATTTTAAGATTTTATTAAGAGAGACAAAATTTATTTCGATAGAATTATTTTTGCGTGAACACTAATATTAAAATTAATAATAGCATAATTTTTAAAGCGAATTTCAATTTTAAAACCCCAACTTTCGATTGGTGGTGTCTATAAATACTGATTTCACAAAAGAATTAGCGTCTGTTTGATTTAGATTTTAATAGAATAAGAAGTAAAAATCACACACAAAAATTAATGGTTAAAATTATTGATGCACAAAAACTGAGACAATTTAATAAAAATAAATAATTTTAGTTTTGGTCTAAAGTGATTTTAAAAATAAAAATAAAAATAAAACAAACGTGCCCTTGCTCCTTCCATTATCTCTATTGCTAGAAAAGATTATCTTTTTCAGGTGACAAAGTCAAAGGAAAAACAGGGGATTTGTTACACAACAAAAAGGTTGACACTGACAACTACTTGACACAGGTTCAAGAAAGGGGTTGACAATTAAGTTTAGTTGAAGATATAATTGTGGTCCCATATTTTAATTTGTAATAATAATAACTTTGGTATATGATGGACCCAACAAATCTTCTTCAGTTTTCATCTCAGAACTTGAAATCATGCACAAATGATTTCAACCAGAACAACTTCATTGGATTGACACAATTTGGAAGATTGTTTAGAGGAAACCTTGAAGGTCAACATGTACTAGTGAAGATATGGGATGATGAGAAATTGGGACCAATAAGTTGCAAATATAATGATGAGTATTTCATCATCAAGGCAAGTTCTCTCTCTTTCTTTTGCATTTTGTTTGATTTTACATTGAAATGAGTTATGCTTGAATTAATTTTAACCTAATTAAGAGTAGTTTTTATGTTTTGATTTAAGTTTGACTTATGCAAACGTTAGATCAGACACACTTTCTTAATTATTTTGTTTTGAAATCCAATTTTGTGTGTTTTGATTGAGGAAGCTCAATTACTGATAGTTGTATTTTGTAGGAGGAAGTGAAATTTTGGACAAATCCAACATTGAAAGGACATGACAACTTGGGAAGCTTGATTGGTTATACTTGGGTGAGAGATGTAAAAGGAGTTGTGTATGATCTAAATCCACTTGACACCTTAGAAAATGTAATAATGAAAGGTATTGCATACTTAATTGATTCTGCACTTTTTATTATATTCCTTATTACAAGCTTTGATGTTAATCCCCTTCAAGTTAAATATCAACTATTGGACCATAAAATACCTTAATGGGAATTGAAGCCTTTTGGAAAGAAAAGGCAACAATGAATTATTTACTTGAAGTGAAAAGAGTACAAACAGATTCTTTTATAGGAGCTAAGGGTGAAAGAAGGTGGGAGGGAATGAAACCATCCAATTTTGGAAATTTCACCATCCCTCTATGTATAAAAATCATAAATTTATATATTAAAAAGGATGATAACACTAATAAGGATGGTGTTACTCAATTGATTTTGATTAAAATTGAATTTGAATTGAAGTGATTTATGTTTAAAAATATTTATCTCAAAAGTTCATGACTAACCCAAGAGTAAATTTTCAACTAAAAAAACTTACATAAGAGTTGTTTCCACTAAAATCACACCAGGGTAGTTTCATGTTTGATCCGTCTTTCTAATATTTTTTTAACACCATAAAACTGTTAATTTTAACATGAGTTTATTTTGGCAAACTTCAAATCAAACGTACACTTGTCTTATTGAATGACGACGAGTTCAGATATTCATCAATACATAAGAGTTTGTCACCAAGTAAATTGTAGACTAATTTCCATTTTTCTATTTGGACCTTGAATTGTTATAGTACAGTAGGAAATATGATATGCAGTGCTTTGCTTTGATATTCTGATATGATTTCTTTGCTGAGACAGATAATCTGAATTGGCTTCAAAGAATAAATGTAATGCACAAACTTGCAAAGCTCTTGAAATTCATTCATGACCATGATCAGAAGCAAAATATGGTGTTAAATCTCAGTACATCACATATAATTCTTGACAAGGTTAGCACACTATTATAGTATTATTCCAATTAACAATCCTCTTTATTCTCTGCACTTGAATCACTGTGTAAATTGGTGTTTCCCATTTAATTAGCATTTTCTCTGTTTCACACTAAACATGAAGACTCATTTTTTGATGCAGGATTACAAGCCAAAAGTAGTTGATTTGCTGTTGCTTAGTGAAGTGAAAATGCTGAAGGAGCAATTAACAATGTCAACTAGCTACATTGACCCTTATTTTTCTCTAAGGGGTAAGTTTTTATGTTTTTTGAAGTAACATGTATGGATTGAATGAAGCATAAGAAAGCACTAATTTTGTCTCTCAATGGCAGGTGGTGAATGGGATAGAAGCAGTGAAGTGTTTGCATTTGGAATCATTTTACTTGAACTAATAACCAAAAGAACTTCACAAATTGGAAAAAACAGAGAAGAAGCCAATTGCAACCAAAAGTACATGGATAATGTTATACACATTTGGGCCAAGAAAGAGTACAGGCCCAATTGTTCTCTAGCCCATAAGAATCTACAAGAAGATTGGCGTTATTGTGCTGAAGATGGTATTGCAATAACTCATCTTGCAATTCAATGCATAGAGTTTTTTCCAGCAAATCGTCCTTCAATGAGAGATGTTTTAAACCATTTGGATAATCTTTCTGTGTTTCAACGTTTTCATGATTCTAGACCATCAAAAAGAGAAAAGAAATTCAGTCCATCTTGATAAAAAGAATTTTTAAATGTGTGTATTTACCAGAAGGATTCTTCTTGTTCGATTTAATTTGTGATTGGACTTGAACCAAATAGAAAAAAAGCAATAAGATCTCATTATCTTTAGTTTGGGTATGAATCTACCTGACCAACAACAGATCTTGAAGCCTATAGTAAATTTATATGATGAGGTATTCTTAAAATTAATAATAATAATTAATTAAACTTATTTTAATTTTATTTTGAGTTTATGTTTCAAAACTTTTGCAATGTAAAATTATTTTATTTAGGATGTTTAACACATATCTCTCCTTTAGAAACTTGAAAAACTTGTTTACATCATGTAACAAGCCTATATCATTGGTAGCAAGAAGGATATGGTCAACATATATATAGGAATCGAGTAAACCATCCAAATCAAGGATTCAAATCAGGTGTCCCCAAATTAATCTCCAAAATTGTAGAGGCTAGGTCAGTTTTTAGTTTCTTAGATTTTCAAATATAAATAATTAGTCATTTAAGATCTAGGAGAATATTTCATCAAAATATATTCTTGGTTTTTGTCCAAACCCTTTTACGATTAAGAGAGAGCTTTATACCTCAATTGTTTGTTACCATCTTAAGTTTGAACACCCATTTATTTTTCAGAGCTTTACTGCCTTGTGGAACAAGCTCATAAGTATAATTTTTTATTGGGTAATCCACTCTTCTTGCATTGTTTTGATCCAATGGACCTTATCCTAAATTACGAGTTTGAACTTGGGTGAACTTTCAGCCATTTCTTTGTGTCACCAATCAAAGAGAATAGAAACAACTTTAGATAGGCTGCTTTCAAGTCATCATCTTGAAAACTCACTGTAGCACATAATTCATAGAAGTTATCTAAGTGGTCATATCTCATATGGGTCCTCATGATCTTTTTAAGTAAAGGATGTGAGCCAATCAGATTAAGGAATGTTGGCTTAACGTACCCTCCATCGTTCTGATAGTTGGTGGGACGATTATGCTTGTGCAATGTTGGTGTCCTCAAGTGTTCTCCGTGATGGGTTGGGATTGCCATTTGCGTTCCCACCATTATTAAAGTTGGGAAACCGCCTCCTGCGGCCTCCATTTCAATTGGCTCAGAATCTGAGTGAGTTTTTGTCGCGTGTAAGGTAGAAGTTCCTCCTGATAACTTGCCTTGTTTTAGCTTATTATTAGTCTTGCTATTTTGTTTCTTCGGAATATTTTCTCAATCTATTGGTCTAACAACAACCGATATGTAGAAGCTTTACCTCACAAGGGATAAATTAAAAAATAAAAAATAATTACAAAAACTCAATGACCAAATTCAAAATTTCTAAAAGTTATCGTGCTCCTCAACAACGGTGTCAAAAACTTGTTACCTGTTTAGCGTAAATCTAAAGTTGCAACTCGTTTTAATAGAGTTAAAGGTTGTTGAACCACATAGAGCACTTGTTTTCTTCTTAGAAATTCTTAGTTATCAATTATTTAGCTATGAAAAAGAGCTTACTGGTTTAAAATAGCAAACGAATAAATTAAACTAATATTAAAAAGGGTTAAAGTCAAGTGAGAAAGTTTATGATTGAATACCATCGATTGTCCTCCTGTATCTTCTTTTTCGTTAGGGGTATTTATTATTATTAATCTATTATCTTATAGAATAGTACAATTTTCACTATTTTTGATCTCTCGCATAATAGACTCTACGAATAACTTGTTATATACCGATCTCTCATCTATATAACAGATTTTCCAGCTTTAAGAACAAGTATTAAAAAACAATCAATCAGTTGATAACTATCTTTAGCTTTTTAACGCGTTGAGGTTTTCACCCAACTCAGATTTTAAGTAGTATCTCAAAACCTAGAATCCATGAACATGAATAAATTGTGCAGATAAATTCAAGCATGAAGAAAATAAATAAAACCTAAGATAAATAGAAAGAATAATAAATATGTGAACTTAAAGGAATCTATGAGAGTTAAGTTAAATTTAATCCCAAAACAAAGAATTTAGTCATAGTCATTAACACCAATTAAAAATAAAGAATTGATGGTGAAAACTTGAAGTCTTCTCTGTAGCTAACCTTCTCATTCTCCACAATTTCTCTCTATAAGATTAGCTCCTAATCTCACTTGTATCTCAATTCTATGCGAATAAGGTTTTTTAAATGCATCAAAGGTGGTTTCTGGCGCTGAAGCTCTACAAATTTACAAGATAAAATAAGATTTTGACACTTGAGCTTAGATTTGAGCACCATGTTGGCAGAAAAATTTCTAAATTTCACGTACTCGACTGCCAGTTTGATAGAGGATCTTTTAGTTCCTAGCGCCTGGGTTACCAAGTGCCAATTTTTCAGTGTCTTGCATGACGACTTGGCATTTTTGGCTTGGATTTTTTCACTTTTTCTCCTTTATTTTCACTCTTATCTCCCACGCTTCTATCTAATCACATTCAAAACTAAAATCAAAATCAAAATTTTAGAAATCAAATCTTTAAAATTTAGTCAACTATTAACTAAAATAAGTGGTTACGATTTTAAAAATTTAAACAAGAGATGAATTTAATTTTATATAAAAATACATCAAATCTTTTATCAAATTATTCAGATTATTAGTTATCACTTACCAATCTTTTTTTCTAACCTTCAATTTTAGAATCAAAACTTCACCGCCAAGAAAACTATGAACACCAATAGAGTTGAATCTCGGAAATTTTGGCGAAATTAGCAACATATGCATAACGTAACCGACCCCACGTTAGTTGCAAACTAAGTTTCCTGAGAGTTTCGATTTCATCAGTCAAACGTCAACTATAAGAAAGAGTTTTGATGTGGGGACGATAATTTGGACCTGGAACAGAGTGTTTAATTAGCTGATGTATGCCCTAATATAATAAAGATCTCTCCAAGCATGCATCTGATTTGACAAATTCATTATTTAGTCCTAGTTTTTTTTTTTTTGAAAGTTTATAATGATGAATTTGATCATGATATTTTGATCTTTGATTCATTAGTTAAATGTTAAGACCGTTAATGAAAGTCTAACGTGACAGGTTAGGCAATCAAAACTCTCTCATTCTTACTTGATAAGTTAAAAGAAACTCTTTTTTCGCAGAAAATGACGTTGTATATGACGAAAAAATAAACTCTAATTTTTAAAATTTCAAAAAGAAAAACACTTTTAAAGTGCATCACAGCTAAAAAAAAGTTGTTTTGGATTATATGACATTTTGGCAATAAAATAATGACATTTTTGGGTGTTCTATATGTCACTTAACATGCCATATTGAATTTTCATTAACGGTATTAACACTAAACTAATGTCAGAGACCAAAATGAATCACAAATCAAAAAGTCATCGAGTTAAATGCTTCATTTAAAAAGTTAAGGACCAATACTAACAAATTTAAAAAAAGCCAAAGACCAATGTGACCCTTCACTCATTTTGATTTTGTAGATCAAAATTACTTTTGACCAATGTTAAAATTGTTTACTTTCATTCAAGTGTCTCGATTTTTGTGTATCAATAATTTTAACCATTAATTTTTGTTTTGGTTTGTGTATTTTTAACTTTTCATTCTACTAGAATTTAAATCAAACGGATCCTAATTTTTTTAATTAATAATGTGAGAAAATTAAATCTATATGTAATTAATATATTCACTTGTATGAAAAATTATGAGTGTTCACATTAAATTAGGGAAAAAAAGAACTTTAAACTTTACTCAGCAATTAATATGTTTACAAAAAGTACATGTTTCTTATAATTAAGAAAAAAATCTCTTTTTGTTTCTTACCCGGAGGGAATATAATTGCACTCCTTATAGGAATTTGAATGACCGTGCTTTATAGATAAAATTGTATTAAAATGACAAAACCTATTTTAGTAATTTCTATGTATTGAAGACTTGTCTTTGATCGTTGGCTAGAAATTGGTAAATAAGAAAAACTTTTACATTATTAAGAAACTCACTTAAAATTATATTTTACCCATAGTTAATACATAAGATATATACTCCCTTAAGTCAAAATATGTAGCAAAATGTTCATGTTTCATATTTTAAATACCTATACAAAATCAGAAGTGTATTTATTAATTACTTCCTTTGGTCTTATTTATAAGACGTTTTCAACCGAATTACACAGACTAAGGAAAATAGTCAAGACTAGTTAACTTTATTGGTTTTCTAAAAAAATGTGTGAGATGCCAATTTTATCCTTCATTGAATACTATGTTGGCCAATCAAAATTGAAAAGTTAAGATAGTCAAAATATTTAATGAGGGTAAAAAAGAAAAGTGATAATAAATGCTTTATGAAAACTACAAAACATCTTATAAAAAGGACAATCACAATCTTCTAGATGGTGTCTTATAAAAAGGACCCGATGAGATAGCTTTTTTAACTTTACCCTTATTTAATAAAGGAACCCACTATTGTTGCGAGATCATAACATAGTGGGTTATATTTACTTTAGGCTAAAATTATAATAGGATGATTATTTTTTTTAAAATATGGAAAATGACTAATTTTCTTAGACTGGATAAAAAGTGAGTATATGCTTATATTTTAAGGGTTTTGTTTGCTAAATAATGCTCTAAGGGTACTTATTAAAGTTACTAGATTAAGAAAATTAATTATAAGTGCACACCATTTCGTGTCTCGAAAATACAAAAAATTAAAGTTATAATTTCTAACACTCTTTTACTATATTTAATTCCTTAAAAAGTATCCTAAAAACATTGTTTAGCATATTTCATATCTTAAAACGAATTGAGTATAACACATCTTAAGTGAGTATTTCGGGAATAATGAGTATCCTGAGGTAAATAACTAGAATTTAGCTCTTATACCAAACAAAAAAAAAGTGTGAAAAGGGATTCATTTTGAGAATGACATGATTAGATGCTAATTAAGAGAAAGAGCATTATTGTATAACCATAAAAGAACTAACTAGATCTACATCTAGATGTGTTCTCCATTGTTGAGAAATTAAATAATAATATGGAAACCTGTGAGGAACACATTATTGCAGTGGAAGAGGGTGGTCTCTCATCAATAAGAAGAATAAAACCCAGAAGAGTTATGAAAGTAAACCAAAGAAATAAATCCAAGTTGTTGGTGATGAACTGCTTGTGTGGCCGTCTGAAATATTATAATAATAATAATCAAGCAAGGTTTGTCTTCTATCTCTTCCACTATTCGTTAATTAATTAGTTTATATGATTAATTATAAGTAGTAGCATGCATGTGGCAAGAATAATAAAATAGCTGATTAAGTTGAACTAATGAATTTTTATTATTATCATTGCATCTTAAACAATGGTATTGCTTGTGAAATTCTAGGGGAAAGGGATCTTAAACAGTAGTATATATGATTTAATTTAATCTTCTTCTTTTTTAAAAAAGCTGTATATATCCACTTTAAGTTCTTATATATATATATATTGGTTAGGTCATCGAACTCCAAGCCAAAGCATCCAATTATATATACTCTTTCTTTTTTTTACTATGAATTCAGCTTCCATCACGGAAAGAATAAAAAAATAATTTCATCAACTTCTCGGTTTATATATACATATATGCAATCGCTAGTTGGCGTTGGTAATTTGTTTTTTATTTAGGGATTCATGCGACTTCTTCAATTCAAGAGATTTCATTTATTTTTGTTAAAAGGGTAGAAGGTAGCTAACCCTAATTTAACATATTAGTTGTATAAATTAAATCTGAGAGTGCTAGATATATGTTTTTCTTTTGACTTTGTAGCCTATCAATTTCATCATCAACTGATTCTTCAAATGATGATCAAGATCATCACTTCAATATCCCTTCAATCCCATGGCATGCCATATTTGCATTTCTTGATCCAATACTCCTTGGAGTTTTGCAACTTGAGTTTCAAACCAAATCAAAATCACCATTTGATACACACCCTATTCAGATGCAAACCTTCTTGACGGCCATAAGTATCTATTGTGCTCTACTCGGAATCAAGACTCGCGGTCGCGACTATCGAGCTCAGGTAATATTAAGGTATTCTCTCCTCTTATTTGGGGCAATCTCTTCGGCGTCACTTCTCTCTGTCTTGGAGAAGCGAAAGGTTTTGTGGGTTGTGCTTATCACTTGGGGATCTATACCATTAATATTGTCTCGTCACGTGCTCATAAGTTTAGTGTATCGGATTGTAGAATCCGTCGCAAAATTGATTAGAGATGTTGAGAATTACAAGTCTAAAACAAAGGATTCAGCCACTGATAATGCAATAACACACGCAAGGGGTCGAGTTGAAGGTATTTAAATTATTATGTAGCAAAAATAATGATCAATTTGTTCTTGTAAGACGATATTATATGTTTAAATTAAGTGCAAAGAATCAAATAAAATACTTTAGTTTTATAAACGTTGGTGATCTTTTCTTTTTTCTTTATTCCTTTTTCTTTGCACAATAAAAGCAACAAAATTTATTAATTAAGACTTCATATAAACTACTCTAAGCCTCCATCAGGCCATCACTATAAGTCCGTCCTGATAGGTTAAACTTGATTGATAATTTAAGATTAATTACACGTTAATGTATTCTTATTTATACGTCTAATTAATTTGACACGATTTAAATGTGAAAAATAACACTACATTCTAACAAAACTCGATCTGGAAATGGCTGGATTTTAGTGGGCAATTTGCATTTGGAGAAACAAGCTGGTAAAGGTTTAATCATTTTTATAATTAGCACTCCGATCCTCCGGAAGCTAAAATTGAAAATATGTCTTTTTTTATTTTTTATTTTTATTACATTGAAAATATAAGTTTTTGCAGGCAGCCAAATATATTTGGAGGCCTAAAGAAATTCTTTGGCATGTGAGCTTTTAAAATTAAATTTGTGATAATCAACTAAAATTATTTAATTTTATTTAAAATCTATTTTTTTTATTTTTATGTTATAAAATCACTTAATTATTAAAATATTATGATTAATTTATGTAACATTTTATTTAATTAACTAAAAATAAAGTTATTCTATTTAATTTTCGTTGGCATATTATTTTTAACTTTAATTAATATTTTATTAATTTTAGTTGTGGAAAGAGTTATTTTTGTTGTTAATATTTTTTTGTTGTTGTTAATATTATAGATATAATACTAGTTAAACATGTTTACTCTTACAAAATTTGTCTCTCATCCTAATAATAGGATATGGTACTTAACAAACTAAAAATTAGTAATATATACCTTAAAAAAATGAAGACTAATTATGAAATAAAGTTTATTAATTGATCTATTATTTTTTATTAGTATATTTTCTTTTAAATGATACTTTAATCACTAGTATTATATTTTTAAAATTAAATATATTTTTAATGACTTATTAATGTTATTTGACAGTAAAACAATTATTTCGGGCCTTTTTATTCCTTAAAAATTTAGAGGCCTAAAACCCTTACTTTAGTTGTTGGGCATTGGGTTGGCCTTGAGTCTTTGTTTGCATTTGTATTTTCTATTTTATAATTAATTGTAAAATTCATTTCATCTAATAGGTTGGTCTAGTGATTGAGGATGAAGCTTTAAGTAGTAGTTCTCTAGTTTAAATTTATGTAGATGCACTTTGGCCTATAAACAAAATTTAAAATTCACTTTATTTTAATTTTTGACTAATTTTTGAATATTATACGGGGAACAATTTATGAATACAAATTTTAATTAATTTCAGTATTTACAATAAAAAATTTACACAGAAGAGGTAAGGAGATAGTTTTTTTAACTAATTATGATAAGTGAAATAAAGCAATAAAAAAACATAAACATAACAATCTGGATCGGATCGGAAGATATTAATTATTATGGGAAATGGCGTGATTGGCTGTGAAGATGTTGGTAGAGATCAATCGGGCTTATTCATCTATTTTTACCTAATGTACATCTCATATTCAATTTTTGATTAGTTAACATAATTAATTTGAGGATCCAATTGCTTCTTATCCATAGGAAAGGTGAGTTTATATCTAGAAAGCAATACTAGTGAATTTTTAGATGAAGTGGAATCATTGAGATTGCAAGTTTATGTCTCATATATTAATGCTAATTTTTGTTTAGCAATATTTTCTCTTGCCAAGAAGCTATCAATAGTGTTGATCAATGACTATTTTCAAGTTACAGTGAATTGGTTTCCTCTGGTGTTAGATTTACCCGAGCTAATTCACAAAAGTATCATGAGTCTGTTACAATGGATTGTTAATTTTCACCATCACATTCTCGGTATTGATCCTAAAAAGAATATTATCTCTAAGTTGAAGAAACTAAAGAAGAAAGAGACGACAAGTTTCAGTTTCTATATATACATTATGTGCAAAGTTTCTGGGTGATTAATTACTGGTGTGTTCAATGCTCTCCTTGATGGTGGAAATCCATCCTTCTCTAATGAATGAAATAAATGGAATTATGTTCCCTTTAGCATCATGTGGTAAGAACCCATAAGTCACAAATCAGGAGTTAATGTTACTTGATAGGGTCTATCTGGAAGAATTTTGTTGATTTATCAGAGACTTGTTAATAGTTCCCTGTCTAATGTGGAGGAGGAAACAGAGAGGATCATTTGTAGGCTATACTTGCAATTTGGTGGGACATTTTAACAATTTCTGATCCAATGAAAACAAATTGTTACAAGCTGCTACCTGCTACGGTTTTCACTATGAAAATTTTGATTAAGTTGCTGGATTTGGTGCTTGAATCATTGATAGAAGACTTGACAAAGCATCAAACAGGTTGTCCACGTTTACACCTTAAGTTGGTTATAATTTGTTATTTTTGTGTGTAATATGTAAAATTGGTGATTGTAATCTTTATATATGGCCCTTAGTGAGAATGAATGAACAAGCAAAAACAATTTCGGTCATCTCTTTTCCTAAAATATAAAATAAATAAACTACACTTACACATGTCACGTGGGAAAAAAAATCATATTCATAACCTATATATAATATAATAAACTAAACTACACTTGAACAATGTCCAGTGGGAAAAAATGTCAAATTCATATTCTTAATTTTTAATTTTAATCCTTGTTAATTATTAGTATATACTGTTTTAAGGTTTTTAAGTTATTTGTTTCTCTATTATTTATTGGAAGATGTAAAGAAAGGAAAGGAAAATGATATTATTGAATGTTAATCTGTCTCGTATTTTTATAATTGAGAGATCAGATATATACAACACAAATAAGGCAAAACAGGCTAATGGGCCTATGTATACAGCTCAAGCCCAATATACAGAAAACAGGCCTAAACTATACAAAACAGAAAAACAAAGCAGAACAAGATTATTTATTGTCCAATACCCCCCACAAGCTGGAGAGTATATATCATATACTCCCAGCTTGGGAAGCAGATTATGGAATTGCTGAGGTTCTAAAGGTTTTGTTAAAAGATCTGCTAATTGATGGCTTGTGTTGATAGGAAGGAGGTGCATGAGACCCTTTTGCAACCTTTCTCGGACAACGTGACAGTCTATCTCAATGTGTTTCGTTCGCTCATGAAAAACAGAATTTTGAGCAATGTGCCGAGCAGAGTCGCTATCACAAAACAACAAGGCAGGAGTTTTGAAAGGAAATTGTAAGTCTTTCAGAAGGAAAGTTAACCATTGTAACTCACATGTAGTTGATGCTAAAGCGCGGTATTCAGCCTCCGATGAGGACCGAGAGGCTGTGCTCTGTTTCTTGCACTTCCATGAGACTAAGGAATCACCTAGGAAGACACAGAAACCTGTGATTGAACGCCTGGTGATGGGGCATGTTGCCCAGTCAGCATCACTGAAGGCCTTTAGTTGAAGGACAGAATTACTTGGATATAGGAGGCCTTGCCCAGGTCTGGACTTGAGATAATGTAGAATGCGAATTGCTGCCTTGAAGTGTCCTTCTTTGGGGGTTGCCATGTGCTGAGACAACTGTTGAACAGCATAGCAAATGTCCGGGCGAGTGGTCGTTAAGTAAAGAAGCTTCCCAACCAGTCTGCGGTACTGAGCGGGATCAGAAAAAAGAGGTGTTGTGGCTGCTACTTTCATTGCATCCTTCGTCATTGGACTTTCAACAGGTTTTCTTGTCAATAAACCACAGGAATCAATCAAACCCAGAGTATATTTTCGTTGGGATAAGAAGATGCCTTTCTTAGAACGAGCAACTTCTAAACCAAGAAAATAATGAATATCACCTAAATCTTTAATTTTGAAAGCCAAATCAAGTAAACGTTTAATACGGAGAATCTCAGAGTCATCACTACCACAGATAATGAGATCATCTACATAAACTAAAATTATAGTAACAGAAGCAGCAGGTTTTTTGATGAATAAGGAGTGATCATGGCTAGATTGTATGTATTTATCACGTAAAAGAAAATCAGAAAGGCGTTTAAACCACATACGACTGGCCTGCTTTAAACCATATAAGGATCTATTTAATTTGCATACAATGGTCTGGTTAGAAACTTTGACACCCGGAGGGAGTTTCATGTAAACTTCTTCATCTAAGAAACCATGCAAAAAGGCATTATTGATATCCAATTGTTTAATGGTCCAATTTTTAACAGAACAGATAGCAAGAAGCAAACGAATACTAGTTAATTTGGCAACAGGGGCGAAGGTGTCAAAATAATTGACACCTTCAACCTAGGTATAGCCCTTGGCAACCAAGCGGGCTTTATGTCGCTCTATATCACCATTAGAGTTGTATTTAATTTTGTATACCCACTTGGATCCAATGGCAGTTTTTCCAGGAGGAAGGGGCACTAAAGTCCAAGTGTTGTTGGCTGCCAAAGCAGACAACTCAGCATTCCTTGCCTTAACCCAAACAGGGTCTTTGGAGGCAGCTGTGTAGGAGGAAGGTTCACAATTCTGAGTAATATTGAGAATAAAATGAGAATATGAACTAGACAAGTTATTATAATTCAAACTAGAAGATAGAGGATACTTAGTTTCTTTACAAACCAAATTAATTTTGCCATCCAAAGTTTCACAATAATAAGGATCAAGATAACTAGGTTTGTTAATCATGCGAGTAGATCTCCGTGGATGAACACAATCAGGCACAACAACATTATCAGCAATGGGAGTATCACTATTATTAACAGAATCAGATAAAGAGACAGGTAAAGAGTTTGAATTTGTGTAATTAGGAGATGTGTCAGACACAGGAACGTGTGACTGAGTTGTTGTAGGAATGCAATGTTCCGTGGGGCTGGGCTCATATTGAAAATAGTTTGAAAAAGGATCTTGAAAATCAGTAGCAAAGACAGAGTCAACATGACTTGGTTGGTCTGTCTTAAAAGGGAAGTAATTTTCAAAGAAAACAACATTTCTTGATAAGAAAATATTTCTGGTTTCCAAATCTAAAAGAACAGAACCCTTAATGCCATTTTTATAACCTAAGAAAACACATTTTCTGGAACGCGGATCAAGTTTGGAACGCAGTTGGGTGTTTGTGGTAGCATAGCACAAACACTTAAAAACCTTGGTATCTAACAAATTAGGAGACTTACCAAACAGCAAAGTATAAGGAGATTCATTCTTTAAGACACGGCTAGGCAACCTGTTTATTAAGTAGATAGCATGCGAGATAACATAACACCAATATGTCTTGGGAACATGTGAATGAAAAAAAAGACTACGAGCAACATTGAGAATATGTCTATGTTTCCGTTCTACGACAGAGTTTTGTTCCGGAGTTTCTACACAACTAGTTTGATGCAATATGCCGAGAGAATCATAAAAGTTAGGCATCACAAACTCCAAACCATTATCAGAACAAATACATTTCACAGAGCAATCAAACTGTGTGTGAACATAGGTAATAAAATTCTTTAATAAAATGCGTGTTTCAGATTTATTGTGCATGAGGTGTGTCCAACAATGTCTAGTGTGATCATCAACAATGGTTAAAAAATATTTGTGGTCATGGATACAAGGATCACGCAAAGGTCCCCAAATGTCAACATGTATCATATCAAAAACAGAAGAGGTACGGTTATTATCATTCGGAAAAGGTAAACGAGTTTGCTTGCCAAAAAAACAAGAATCACAAGGGGAATCACAAGCAATATTAATAGCAGGAAATTGTTTCTTTAAAGTTTGCAAAATACTATTAGAAGGGTGTCCTAAACGAAAATGCCATAGATCAAAGACACTAGAACTATCAGAATCAGTATGAGCAGCAAAGACAAAACAATCAGGAATCAAAAAATCCATAGGATTGAAAACATAGAGGCTTTTGTGAACTTTAGCAAGTCCAATCGTCTTCAGAGAGATTTTGTCCTGCAAAAAACACTTATCACTGTCAAAAGTTATTAACAAATTTAAAGAGCAAATGATTTTATGAACAGAGATTATATTGAGGGCAAAATTCTCAATGTATAAGACATTATCAAGGTAAAGAGTTTCAGAAAACTTGATGGTACCAGAGTATCATGCAGTTGTAAAAACACTATTAGGAAGTTTAACAGAACTGGGTTGGATAGTAGTATAACTTGCAAAGAAAGACAAGTCATTGCAAACGTGATCAATTGCCCCACTATCTACTACCCAAAAAGAATTAGCAAGGGAATTACCATGTTTGTCATTATTCTGAGATGTAGAAGAGATAGAAAGTTGATTAACGGTGTGATTGTGTATGCGGGATCTCACTTTATTGAGAGCTTCAACGAGCATATCATAATCAGCATCAGTCATGGTAATAGGGGAATTATTATTATTAGCAGTATTAGGGGTAGTGTTATTAACAGTCACAACATTGTTCACAGCAGAAGTGGGTTGTTTGTTCCTAAATTTAAAGTTTGAGGGGAATCCATTCTTGAAGTAACAAGATTCAACAGTATGTCCATTCTTTCCACAAAATGAACATATCTTACCATTGTTCCAAGAATTATTTCGGTTAGAATTTACCTTCGCCTTACCATAATGACTACCAAGAGGCAACAACTGTATTTGAGGAAAAATTTTTACCATCAGAGGGTTGCAGGCAAGAGTTCTTGCGTTCTTGTTGTTGAACAAGGGCAAAAGCCTTCGAGATAGGGGGTAGTGGTTCCATGCAGAGAATCTGCCGACGAACAATATCATAGCAATCATTGAGCCCCTTTAAAAAACATACCACATATTCTGAATCCCTATATTTTCGCATTATATCCGAGAGTGAACAAGAACACGTCCCAACTGGGATAGGGCGCAAAATTTCAAGTTCCTGCCATAAAATCTGTAAGTTAGTAAAATAAGTCGCAAGATCTCTATCACCTTGTTGCACAGAATGAATGGATTGAAGGATATCAAAGAAGCGAAAGGAGTCGTCGTTGGAAAAGCGGTCGCGCAGATCGCGCCAAACGGCGGCAGCGGTGGGGAAATAAGCCACGCTCTAATACCATATTGGAAGATGTAAAGAAAGGAAAGGAAAATGATATTATTGAATGTTAATCTGTCTCGTATTTTTACAATTGAGAGATCTGATATATACAACACAAGTAAGGCAAAACAGGCTAATGGGCCTATGTACACAGCTTAAGCCCAATATACAGAAAACAGGCCGAAACTATCCAGAACAGAAAAACAAAGCAGAATAAGATTATTTATTGTCCAATATTATTATAACATGTTCTTCATCTACTACATGTTAACTTCCATAGAATACATACTAAAATATTTAAACAGAAAATATAAATGGAAATATTGAAATATTATGAAATATTTCTATTTTAAAAAGGTACTTCAATCTATTCACGTATTTTAATTAAGAAACTTCATGATTCAGTTTTACAAAGCAACCTTCTTAATAGTAGTTCATAAGAATTCAACAGTGCAATCAATTATATACTCCCTCCGTTCCAAAATGTAAGACCCTCTAAAGAATTTTTGTTCGTCCCATTTTATAGAACCCTTTGATTGTTTTTGTGCACATTTAATTTTTTTTACCATTATACCCTTGCTACTCAACTAATTTTGATGAACATTAATTAAGAGAGAAGGATGATAGAAAGAGATTGAAAGGGTAAATTTGAAAACTAATACTTTTTATTAGACAAATTTAATGCATTTAATTAAATTAATTACTTTTCTTAATTCCCCCAATATTGATCTAGAGGGTCTTACATTTTGGGACGGATGGAGTATTAGACTACTAGCCAAGGGTCATGATTTATTTGGTACGGAAGAATAAAATTATTCTGAATAAATTACATTTTCCTGCCCTCATAAATGCTTATATTACACTCCCCTCCCTATTATTTCAAAATATTACTCTTTATCCTTACGAGTGGGTTATGCTACCTCCTGTACAGAACACAGAAATTAAGCAAAAAATTCTGAAGAGCTAATACATTGTCAAATATGCTAAGAATAAAAACTCAAACATAGTAAAAATTATATCAGGCTTGTTGAGAGTGAGCCCAAGTTGATCAAATTGTCTTTGAAGCGTTTCTTGTCTTCTGAAAAAGTCTCAGCAAAATTAGCAACACTTCCAACATCAGATATCCAAGCTAAGTCGAAAAGGCTTGAGGAACAAGCTAAATTTTGATCCATTATAACAGATTTACTCTCTTGAGTTGATGGATTTGAACAAATATCCTTGAGAACTTTGCCTTCCATAATATTCTTCAGTAAAATAAAATTAAAAAAAATAAAGTGTAGATTTCAGTAAATTCAATAAAATCTAATAAAGTAGAGATTTTGTGTGCTTATGTTAGATATATTTTACCATCTTTAATTTTTTAGCTTGCTTGCAAGACTTTGCCCTTAAATTTTTGGCTTGTCTCTGCAACTTTGCCCTTGCTTGTGCTGGAAGATGCTGAGTTTCATTTCTAATGAAAGTTTTTTATGCACTTTTTGAAGCTCCCTGTAATTTGTTTTTTTAAAACACACACACACACACATTAATCCCAAATATATATGCCAACTTTCATAAAATAAAAAATTCAATAACACAATACTTCTCTAACTTTTTTGGGTTTAACTGATTTTCTTTGATAGCTTGTTCTATTTTGTCCTATAGCTTTAGAGTTAGAACATTTGACCATTGAGAGTCTTCTTGCATTTGATGGTGTAGCTTCATTTTTTTCTCTTTTCCGACTCTTTTTCGGTTTTCGAGGTGGAGGTACACTTATTTCCTCTAAAGTACTATGATCGGGTAAGCGACTAATCACACCAGAATAAGTAATGATGTGCTTCTCTTTGCTGTAATACGCATCACAATAATCCTCAACCTTTGCTCTTATGTAAATAATGGCAGCTGCACCATGTTTTGAAGGTAAACCACTTATTTGCCATTCTTTACACTCGCATATGCGTGAAATTAAGCTAACAATAAATCTTGTAAAACCATCATACACTTCAAATAGGTCTTTGCCAGCCGGGTTCACTTTACAAAATCTCGATTCCTCTGTAATCTTGTTTAATTCTACCACAATCCTTGGTCCTACACTTTGAGACCAAGTTGAAGTTGAATAAAATTTTTTGGAGGATCTCATCATGATTTTTGTTCTCAATCCATCAAGTAAGTTAAACAGGGGCATACTTCTCAAATCATCTATCCAAGCATTAAATGACTCACACACATCATTAGTAATATGGGGACTTTTACAGCTTTCAGGAAATGCATGTCTAGACCAAACGTGCAAAGGGTTATCCATCAAATACTGGTATGCATGTTCATCATGGCTTTTCATGTATTCCATTGCCTTCTTGAAAATAATTTCATTTGGGGCCTTTACAGCCATCCAGAAAAGATCTCGCAAGATCGATAGTGAAAATTTTGCTTTGAAATCACTGAATAAATGCTTACTGCAGTGCCTAGGCCATGAATTAGGAAAATAGTTGGAAACTACTTCTGTTAAGCCCTGAAATTTGGGAAATGGATTTGGTACTAAATTTGAGTAGGAAAAAAATTAAAGTGAGTGATTAATAGAATTAAATCAAAGTAACATAATTTAGTAAATATTACCTTTTGTTTGTCACTCATAATTATGTAATGATCATCACCAATTGCATCATGTAGACACTCCAAGAAAAAACTCTAAGAGTCTTTGGACTCTACCTCAACCACGGCAAATGCTAATGGAAACAATTCGTTGTTTGCATCAAGTGAAACTGCATACAACAAAACTCCTCCATAGGGTCCTTTCAAGTGGCAACCATCTAGCCCAGAAAATGGCCTGCAACCTTTCATGAAACCATCTTCGCAAGCAGCTAAACATACAAAGATTCTCTTAAAAACAGGAGTGTCTTCCGAGGATGTTTAATCATGGTAATTTAACTTTACTATGCTACCTCTATTTTTTTCTAACAACAACTCAGCATACTTAATAATTTTTTTGGAACTGTCAGCATGAGAACTTTCATGAGCCTCTCTTCCTTTTTATCTTGCCTTGTACAACTGCATAGGATTGGATCTAATTCCAAATCTAGTGTTCAATTCATAGCTAATATTAGGATCAGGATTCGAAGATCCTCTTAGTTTTTCTGCAATCTGTGTGGAGTGTGCTTAGGTTGATAAGTCTTAATCATAAATCCCAAACCATATGGGGCAGGAGAACCATAAATTCTCCATGGACAACCCTCCGATGCACAAATGGCTGTCATTCTGGCTTTCTCATTTTTCACACTTATTATGTCAATATTCTCCTGGATTATGTAATCCCTCAATACATTCCTAAATTCATTTACATCGGCAAACAACATGTACCTTTCCAAATGTACCTTACCATTATCATCATACTCAAGAAAATTTCCTTTCACCTTCTTAACAATGTTAAGAACTTTCGGCTTCTATGCATTACTACCACTTGCAGAACTTTCTCCCTCAACCATGTCAATTTCTGGTTCACTTCCTTCATCTGCTACATATACATCAACATCCAATCCCCAACTTTCTTTATTTTCTTCATCATTTTTAGCATTATATTCTTCATCAATGTCAATGTACAATTGTTCAAGAGGGGATTCACTTCTATCACATTGATTGCCAACATAGGGGTCATCAACACTAATAGGTATTATGGAGTTTCGATCATTGACATTGAACACATTATTAATCATCTCTTCACTGCAACTATTATGGTAAAAGAACAAGCCTAAGTCACACTAGACAAACAAATTAATTAAGGATTATGAAAGGCAAATGCACATGAACCTTTTGTTGGCATCCAAACAAAAATGAGATTGAGTAAATGATAACTTGGTAAATTTAAAATAAAGAATAATCCTAAAATGAACTAAAGTGTAAATGTAAAAATATAATAAAATATAAGGGGAGGGGAGTGTAATACTAGCATCTCTCACGAGAAGGAAATGAAATTCACACTTTTTCTAGTTAATGCCACTCAGTATTGATAATATGAAAGTTCAATGTATCAAGATATGATAGAGCATTGATACTTACAAAGACATTTACCCCCTTAACAAAAAAAGATCCCAAACATCACCATCCATGTTTCCCGTATATATTTTTAATTCATCCCTCTTCCTAATCCCCACATTTTTTCTCCTATACCCAACTAACTTAGTTTTTGTGATCCATCCAACAAAATATTTCTGTGCTAAGTAATTTTTTCACTATCTAATATGTCCAACTCATTTACCTTGGTGAAGACTTCAATCCAAGACTGGTTGCATCAGTTCTTATCTTCTTAATGGTCAAAGGGAGATTCCCCAAATCGAGTGAACCAGAAAAGGAACTAGAACTGGAACTAGAAGATGAAGTATCATTTTGTAAGCCATCCAAGATATTGATATTTGTATCTAATCCACAAGAAGAAATTTTTCTTTTATGGATCCCAATGGGGTCAGCCAATCCTGTTAGAAGGTTTTCCTGGACTGCTCCAGATGAACTTAGGTGCACATTATCTGTAACAATACACGAAGCAGTTTCTTTTCTCTTCAATGTTGCTTGTGAATTACACTTAACTTCACCATTGCCTTCTATATTAATGACTGGCCCCATTTCCAATCTTCTCTCTGCTAGAATTAAAATAGAAATGTTAATCCTAAATTATAATATAATTGAAAATTCAAGCAAAAGCTTTGGCAACGAAGAGCAGTAGGAGTGTAAGACTCGGTAGCAACCTAAAAGAAAAATGGTAATTTTCTACACATAACTACACACACACACACATATATATATATATATATACTATAAAGGGAAAAGTAGTAAATCACCACAACGGTGACAGTCAGACTCAAATGAACTTCAAAAGACAAGTTGAAGTTAATATGTCAATAACAGAAGCATTTAGTAACCTAGATGAGAGGATGAGCTGAAAAAAGCACTGAATAAGCCAGGGGCGGTTTTGGGCCTGTTCAAGGTGTCCAACCGCACAGGGCCCATAAAAATATGGGGCCCCAAATATTAAATGATGTACTTGACAGACCTTAAATATTAAATGATGCACTTTAAAATTAGTATTACAATGTAGAATAGATGGTAAGGTGTTTGGACTTTTAACATCATCACCTATGTTCAATTCCTAAAATTGACATTTTGGAGTTTTATTTTTTTCTTTTATCAGAATTGACGATTTTTCTAGCCAATTTTAATGGATTTGTTAGAATACTTTTAAATATTTTAATTGATTTTAGAATATAATTTGACAATAAATTTTGTGTAGGCAGAAATTTGTGAATAAAGGGCCCCGTTTATTTTTTTTAAAAATGAAATAATAAACCGGGCCCCCAAAATCTTTACTCAGTAACACGCCTTTCTCAAGACCCTTCCCTTTTTTACTTTGGACTATCAAACACACAGTTAATTTGTACAACAAAATTCACATTTTTATCACTTAAAAGTTATGTGTTCCACTACTTCCAAAACCTAATTCAACACACATTTAAGTAACACTAAAGAATGCATTACCACAAAGCCAGCAAAAATATACACTTAGAATCTCCATACCTGACACACCAAGAGAATCAGGAACCTCTTCCTTCATTTTCAGAGTAGCAGAGGCAGGAACATCGACTTCACTAACTTTCTTTCCCCCATTGGATTCACGAAACACTCCACACCTTTCTTGCTTCACCTTCTGCAGCTCCATCTCAACATTCATCTTCTCCAACCTCTCTAGGTCAATTTTGTAACGTAGGAGTCCGATTTCCCTTTTCTTCTCTTCAATCTCTGCCAGAAGTTTGGATTCTCTGGCCACGAGGGTCTCCTCAACTCGGTCAAAATCCCTTGGCAGGAACGAGTCTCGTAACTCGGAAATGAGCTCGGAGATGCTCGTAGTGTTCAGCTTGCTCCGGTCTCTGCATCCGGCGGAGCCGACGAACGGAATCGAGCCGTTTACGGTTTCTGGTTTGGGGTCCATGAGGCCGAAAAGGTGGAAATAGGGAAGGAAGAAATAGGCACTGAGTAGTGAGTAGTGTATTAATGCGACGCTGTTTACAAGTGTGTGTTGCGATAGCAAAATATGAAGAAGGGTTAGAACTTCGAAAGGTCAAAGTCAGAACTCAAAACACATTAAAAATTCACATGTTAGCATTTTCAAAACGCCTCACCTATTTCGTTTTTTTTGTACTAAAAAAATTTAGGTAAGGGGCTAGTGATTGCTTACCAAGCAGGGTTAAACTTAACCTTGTTATTGTTGGGCCTAAGCATATACCATTCGGGCCAATTTCTGTTGGTCACTTTTTTCGTTTCTTGAAATTGCATAATAACTCTTCTATTGTTACTCAACAAATTTTGATGAGAGAAATATTTGTGTAGACACAAACCCAACACCTCACATTACACACATCCTATCATAAATTGACATATAGTTAAAATAAAATAAAATAAATTAAATTTGCGAAAAATGTGCGTCATTTTCCTAAATTTTCTCCGCCATCTATCACCTTTTTATCGGGCAATTATCAAGAAAAGAAAATACTTAAAATCAACCTCTTTGTTTTCCAAAAAAAAAAAATCATTCTTTCTCTCACTGTGATTTTGTCTTACAATTCTTGTGTTTTGGCTTTGTCCTGGAACAGAGATCAAATTACTTTGTTGATTTATTCTATTCTTTTGTTTTATTTTTTTTCTTGTATTAGATTGAATTAATACAAATACATATTAATATTAATGAGTTTATGAATTTGGATTAAAAACCCCATAAGTTAAACATAAACTCTATTTTGTTTTAACCGACGGTGAGCAAATCAACGATGTTCATCAAGATAGATTCTAAAAATTAAGTTTTACTACATTGATAATCACCTATAAGCTCAACGTGTTGCCGCAGAGCGCCGTCTACACCG
Source organism: Cyamopsis tetragonoloba (assembly GCA_037177725.1). Lineage (NCBI taxonomy): Eukaryota > Viridiplantae > Streptophyta > Magnoliopsida > Fabales > Fabaceae > Cyamopsis > Cyamopsis tetragonoloba. The sequence goes on along the minus strand of CM074121.1, from coordinate 7,352,723 downwards.
TCGCCTGAGACACGTGCAAGTCCCGATTCGAAGATGTCCAACGGCGCCATTCACGAGATTCACCGTTCTTCCTCCTGCTTCGAAAAGTAGAGAAGGCTCTCATTGAAACAATATGAGGAAATGAGAGGATCAGGACGGTTGGGTAGTGAGGCAGAGAGAGGGGAACGAAGAAGAGAAAACCAAACACATTTTTCTTTTTCAAATTTTAATATTTTTTATTTATTTTAATGATATGTCAATTTGTGATAGGATGTGCGTAAAAGTGAGGTAATAGGTTTGTGTCTATACAAGTATTTCTCTTTTGATGAATCCAAAACATTAATTGAGAGAGGGTGTGAGGTGATAGAAAGAGATTTAAAGGGTAAATTTGAAAATTAATGTTTTTTGTTAGACAAATTTAATATATTTATTTAAATTAACCACTTTTCTTAATTCCCGCAATACTGATCTAAGGGTCTTACATTTTGGGAAGGAGAGAGTATTGTATAGACTATGTATCTTTCTAATGTTCTGTGATTGTCCAGGTACATTAATGCTATGTTTGTTTGCTAATTATGGCATGTGTTATACAAGTTAATACAAAGCATATCATAGCACGTAGCTCAAAACTTTATGTTTTTATGTATATTTTGGTGCATTGGTTATGTCACTTTAAATAATGAATGTGTATGCTGTTTCATAATCATGTCCTTGAATTGATCTGGGGAAGTTCCCTGTTACCACTTTTGGTTCTGGTTAGTCGCTAGAACTTAGTTTGCTGGTTAGTAGTTTGATGATTGGTTACTTGTCTCTTCAATTATTCAAGACACCGTCATGTGCTTTCTAAAATTTTTGTCTGTAGGTTGTTTGAGCATTTTGTCTATCTTCCTAACTTCGAAATGGTTGTTAAACTTGCTGTAGACATTTCATCTTAACTCTAAATTTCACAATTCCTTCTTTTCTCAAGTAAGATGATTCAGCTCTCCATTTTTTACAAATTTTATCTCATTCTTATTTTATTTATTTTTTTCTCCACATTGTTTAGCTACAGCTTCTGTGTATCTGGAAGATTATTACATTACAGTTTTTTCAGATAGAGGTGGGTGAGAATGGAGCAAATACAAGTAATGTTGCAACCTGTGGGACTCTTTTAAACGAAGTCTTTATTTTCACTGTAAAAAATCAAAAGATCAAGAAAATGCCAACTACAAGAATGGAAAAAGTGCAAGTTACAATCAATAACGCTTCCACCTTATAGTTCTATATTGTGTCCTCCATGATGTTCATACACAAAATCAATCCAAGGAAGGATCCTGTAAAGCAAGTCATCTGCATGCCTGGAATACCACATCCTCCATCTCTTTGAGAAAATAAGTGGGAGGATGAAAATTCCAAAGCCAACAGTAAACCCCAATTCTGCACTTAAGAAGTTCCAATCAATTGAACTCCCAGCAACAGAAGGTGATTCATATGTTGGTGGAGACAACCCTTTCCCTCCTTGAGAACTAAAATTATGGGTCAATGGAGGCCCATATAACCCTTCATTGCCTATAAATGAGTTTCCTTCAAATGTTTGAATTTGTGAACCTGTGGGTATTTTTCCCACTAAATGATTATAAGAGAGGTTCAGGACAGAAAGAAATGACAAGCTTGCAAGCTTTGAAGGAATCTCGCCACTTAAAGAGTTATTTGACAAGTCTAAGGACTCAAGATATTTCAGATTGCCTAAGGAGGAAGGTATGCTACCTGAGAAAGCATTTTGTGACAAGTTAAGAGCATGCAATGCTGTGAGATTCATGAGCTCTTCTGGTATTCGCCCTTCGAAGTGGTTGGATGAGAAATCCAAGGAAGTGAAGGCAATGAGAATCTTAACCAAATTCAGTGGATGGCCTTTGTTCACAATTGTAACTGAATCCTCATAAGTTCTAAGACCGACGCCTTCCTCGAAGATGTGAGAGATTATGTGGTCAATCAAATAAAGTGGCTCTGTTGCTATAATTCCAGCTAATTTCATTTGCAGCTCACTACTCAGGTCAACAATTGCTGTATGAAAATCCACAGGATTGAAGTTGTCGTAGAGATTGAAAAATAAATGGCCAAACTTTCCACTATCACCTTTTGCATCCATCAATGCTTTCCAGCTTTGTAAGAGTGTAGATGGTAATGTGCCATAGAAATTGTTGGAGGCGAGATCAACAATTTGAAGTGTGTCCCAGTTGCCACTATTTTCAGGACATCCAATATGTCCATATAATTCATTTGACCTTAAAATCATGACCTTGAGGGTGGAAATGTTCTTCAAGAAGCAAGGAAATCTATCATTGAGTTGATTGTTTCCAAGGTTTAGAACTTGAAGGTTTTTGCAATTAGCCAGAGATTTTGGAATGGTTCCACTCAAAAGATTTCCACTAAGGTCTAGAAACCTTAGATCGCATGAAGTTGAGAATGTATCTGATATATGGCCATTGAGTTCATTTCCACCAAGGTTTAGTAGCCTGAGAGTGCTACTCCTTTTTGTCAAACACGTAGGAATGGCACCACTGAATCTATTATTGGAAAGATCAAGTGCACGAAGAGCTGAAACGTTACAGAAGGATTCATGGATTTGGCCATGGAAACTGTTGTTTGAAAGAGAGAGAAAATACATGAAAGGAATTTGGCTACCAATATCTGCATAGTTGATAGTGCTGAATCTGTTGCTTGAGTAGTCCAAATAAATAGCATTTTTCAAAAAAGTAGGAGCAGGCCCTTGGAGAAGGTTGGAATGAAGGTCAAGTTTAAACAGATTTGAACTAAGGTTTTGGAAAGGCCCTTCAAAATCTGTCAGAAGATTATATGAAAGATTTAGGACAACCATATAATCAAATTTCCAAATCCACTTGGGTATTGTTCCCTCAATCTGGTTGTTGGATAAGTCTAGGTACAGCATGTCAGATTTATTTCTAAAGAAGTCAGGGAATGTTTTCAAATTGCATGAAGCCAACCAAAGAGTTTTCAAATTTGGAAAAGATAGTGCAACTTGGTCATCTCTAATACTTGCATCAACTGACAAGTTATTGTGTGCAAGATCAAGGGTAAACAAGTTTTGCAGCTTCCCAACCATATCAAGTTTTATAGTACCATTGAACCTGTTTTTTGAAAGTTGAAGCAACTTGAGTCTTTTGAGTTGAAAAATAGACAGAGGAATTTGCCCTTCAAAATTGTTGCCACTTAAATCAACCATCTCCAATAATGACCTTGAAGGATTTGGAAATTCATCTAACATACCATCAAAATTGTTGTAGAAAAGCATGAGTTGTTGAAGAGATTGAAGTCCAAAGAGAGATGAGGGAACTCTTCCAACAAGGGAGTTATCTCCTAAATCAATGCTCCTGAGATTTACTAGGCCTTCAAAATGGCTAGATGGGATTGTACCGCTGAAATCATTATGGTTGAGGGATAACACTGCAAGGGCCCGAGACCTATTGAAAGATGGAAGAGGGCCGACAAAGCGGTTGAATGACAAGTCTAGATGAACAAGTTGGGTGAGGTCAGACATTGAATTTGGAAGTGTCCCATTGAAGTGGCAATTTGATAGATCTAATGTAGTCAACAACCTCAGATTGTTAATAGACTCTGGCAGAGGTCCTGAAAAATTTGTTTGGCTAAGATTCAAGCTTTGGAGAGATCCTTGATGTGGGAAGTTTGGTATAGAACCAAGAAGATCAAGATTGTTAGACACATCAAGAACCTGAAGTGATGGTATTTGGAAAATGCTTTTTGGAAAGACGCCTTTCAATCTACAGCTACTAAGTTGTAAGGTGGTCAAATTAGACAAATTCCCTAAGGATTCTTGCACTGAGCTTGTTATATTGTTCTGGCTGAGTTTAAGAATTGAGAGAAACTGAAGCTTTGCTAAGGAAGAATCCAAATTTAAAGGACCAGAGAGATTACAAGATGACATACTCAAAACTTGTAAATTTTGTAGTGAAGACAAAGCATGGCTCCACTCTTCTCCCTTCACTGAAATTGCTATGCCATCCAAATATAACTCTTTGATTTTTGTGAAATTTTGCACAAGAATTGCAATATTTGGCTTCTCAAGTTTCAAAGCATGTTGTTGTGAGATAGATTTGCTAGACAAGTCAAGAGTTTCCAACTTTGTCAAGTAAGAAATCTCAATTGGAATTTGACCCTCAAAACCAGCATTTGACAAATTCAAGTACCTCAAATTCTTTAGCTTTTGAAACTCTGCATGAATCCCAGAATGGAATTCATTAGAAGCCAAATTCAAACTCTGCAAATATTGCAGGTTGAATAAACTACTCAAATTCCCAATCTCTCCAGAGATAGCTTCCTGACTCAAATCAAGAGCTATAACATGTCCGTTGAAGCATGCTACTCCATTCCATTGACAACAATCATCATCACTTGGGTTCCAATGAATCAATTTTTTGGACTTGGTTTGGTTGAATTTGAGGTTGTTCTTTAATTGGAGCAACAAGTTTTGTTCGTGGCTAAGACAGTGGCCAGACACCAAAATTATATTGATACTCAAGTTTATGATGAAAAAGGGTAGCAAGGAAAGCCATAAGATTATTCCCATTGGAGAATTTAGCGAGACACAACCCTTAATGATATACAAATAGTTTATGGTTGAAGATGGATTTTGCCTTCGAGCATTTGGTATGTATCTCCTCCTTTTATAGATTTTAATTCCAACTTCATTGTTGACTTGATCAAAGATGATGTGTAGGTCTCCTTGGAACTTGGAAGTCCAAACTATCTGCTCTCAACAAGAAAAACCTTTTCCTTAACATTTGATTATGGGTCTTTTTAGTCAATGTCACGCATTTTTTAAACTACTGGAATTAGAAAAATAAGGATTTAGATCTTCTCTACCTATTGGTTGGTCTGCTAATTGTGTAGAGAGATTTAAACTATTTATTGCGTTCTTTTTCTTATTTAATGTATGTGTACAAGAAAAAAATCAACACTGAGAATGGTTTTTAGGGGTGTTGGAGGATAGCTGAAGTCGGAGAGGATCCAAGTCCGAAAAATAAGATGAGGCTATTATCACTCTATTATATTTATTATCACTTCTTATTAAATAATTTTCAAATTAAAAGTTACTACCTCTACTTTTTTATAAGAGACAAAAAAAAATTGGTCCATTTTATAAGAGACTTTGTGAGTTTTCTAGACGTATTAATTGTTAAAAAAGGCTAAATATACTTTGTTATCCTTAATTTATTATGAGGACTCACAATTTTTCATATAAGTGAATGCATTAACGTGAATATTTTAGTAATTTTCTCACATCATTAATTGAAAAGAACATAACTTAGACTCCGTTTGGTCCGGCTTATTTTTTTTGTTTATAAGCGACTTTTAAGTAAAAACTGAAAATAAGAGCTTTAAAAAAAAAAGCTAAAAGCTGTTTGACAGTTTCATTATTTGATACTTTATAAGCTACTTATGAGTAAAAAGCTATTTGTTTGATAAAATATTTGTGTCAACTTTTTTAAGTTATTTATCATTAACTGTCACATATCATTGATATACAAAAATAAATTATCAATATAATTTTTTTTAAAGTGAAAATTACAATAAAAAATAATTTTTTGTTAAAACTCAATATTTTATTTTATTTTTTTAAAGAAAAACTAAACACAATATAAATTTATCAAAATAATAATTTAACATTAAAATTTTTTAAATATGTAAACTTTTAAAATAACAATAAAATTCATAAATATTAAAGTGAAATAAATATTCGATAAATAAGAAGAAATTTTTTTGAAGGTTTTAGTAAATTGCTATTTTTACAAAGAGAGTAGGAAAATATATTGAAGATTTCAAGTGTTAATTAAATATCTGAGTATTAATTACGATGAGCCCATAAAATAAGCCAACTTTTTGTCGAAAATCTCACATTTCAAGCTTCTGGCTTAAAAGCCAGTTTTTTGCATTTTGTACACAGAAAAAAAGCTAGTATGAATTTAAGAGGTTTGTCACAAATCTTGTTTGACCCAGTTTTTACTTATAAGAGGAAGAAAAGACAAAAAAAAAGGCTGGGTCAAACACTACTTTATTATATTTTATTGGTATATGTAAAACATGTTCAATGTTCCTTATAAAAAGGAGCGGAGTTAGTATTTTCTTACCACTAAAATCAAAATATTTAGCATATAAATATTATCAAAACAATAAATTAAGAGTGACAATAGACATAATAGAGTGACAACTGCTTTTTCAAAAATAATTATAAGTTCGCATTATTTCGTCTTTCAAAAATACAAAAAAAATTCTATTTTTTAATAATATTTTATTACATTTAATTTCTTAAAAATTGCTTTTAAAACACTAAATAATATTTACTCTTTTATTATTTCCTCCACTCTAATAAGCCTTTTAAATGTACTAATTGAAATTTCCATTTTTTATTCTTTAATTTTGGGTGTAAAAATTAGAAATTGAATGTGATTAAAGATCCGTTTGTTATTGTTTAAAAATAATTACTTTTAAAAATAAATAGAGAATTGATTATTTTTTTTAATTGATTAAGATGAAAATAAAAAGTTATTTATATTTAGTAATAATGACTAGAATTACTTTTTTAATTCTCTTTCTTCTATTACAGTTAATTATGATAACTTCTCAAAAAAAATAAATCTGATTATTTTTTATTTCTCATTATTTTAAAAAACATATAAAAATATTAAAAACTTTCAAGATTTTTTTATTAAAAAGAAATTATTTTATAAAATATGCAATAACATCTCTAAATATGCAAAATAACAATTGATATCATAATAATTTTTTTTTAATTCAGTATAATTAGGACATTAAACTTGAAGAAGGTAAATAAACTTTTCTTTCCATTACTTCTTTTTCTTATATGTCTATTATGAGTGATGTATCATTTCGGTCTCTAACTATGTGAGAATAATTTACTTTAGTTTTTGACTTTGTGCGGATAAATTACTCTCGTCTCTGACTTTGCCTTTTACAAGTCACTTTAGTACCTGAATTATACGAACATTCATTTTAGTTCATGACTTTTAGGGACTAAAATGACTAATGTAGTGAAAGTCAGGGATTAAAATGATCAATAATAGTAAAAGTCAGAGATTAAAATGGCTGATTCTGCGAGAGACTAAATCAGGGGCTATTTTAGTATATAATTTGTCTATTATATATGAATGTGACAATCACTCTGGCTAGAAGGTCTTCTCCATCCCCGTGATCTCAAGAACGGTTTGATTTTTGTTTTTTAAAATAGTTTTTTATTTTTAAAAATAGAAAATTATAAATTTTTAAAAATCGTCTTCGAGAATAATTTTTGTTTTTTAGCATTTAAAAATTAAAATTAAAAAACATCTAAAACTTATTTTATTTTTTAGTTTTTTGAATTCACACATTTTTTTTTTTTGGTAACAGAATTCACACATGTTTATATTAAAAATTTCTTTTATTTTTTTAAAAAATATTTTTAAAAAGTAAAAATTAAAGTTGTTTCAAAACAATTCACCAGTCTTCGTATAATTTTCTCCAAATATTGAGATGTCATTTCGTGAATTTTCTTATTATTTGGTTGTATGGACCAACGAAATCTAGAGCTATGAAATTTTAATCTAAATTAGACTATTTTTTGCGATTGAATGTCCATATATGTTTATTCGTCAAGTCCGTAGAAAGACCAAAGGTCATATTTTCTTGAGTAAACAATCTTTTTTCTTTAGATTTGAATTTAATTCACTCTCATTTTTACACACCCAACTCACATTCACTCAGAATTGAATATTTGGTGTGCAAAATTTATAAGACTCGAACAAGTTGCAATAAATACATCTTAATATTTTAAATTATTATAAAAAAATACCTTTTAAATAAATGTTATCCTTATTGATAAAGTATTTTAATTTTGGTTCTTAACTATTACTTTTGAGATTTTTTAGCATTTTTCTTTTGTTGATGGTACATGAAATCAATTTGATATTTTTTTTCTTTTTGAGAATAATTACATAAATTAACCATGCATGTGGTTCAGAATCTTGGGATCATCTTAACCGCTCGATCTATTCCCTTATTTGTGGACAAGGATCATTGATAAGACACAAGGTTTGAATTGGGGAAATTAAATGTAAGAAAATTAAATGAAGCGGTCAATGCCAAGGAAAATTTATTAGTAACGTTGGAAATAGATTTGATGCTGTAATAATATTATCTTATAGTGATGTGTCTCAATTTTAGTTTTTTATTTTTTTATTTTAAAAAATATTATAAATAAAAAATATGTTGTTGTTGTTATAACTGTTAGATTCAGAACAATATATTAATGTAACAGCAACAAATCTGAATTAAAAAATGTCAGGGTGCAAATATTGTATAATAGTAAAAAAAATATAGTATAGGAGTAACAAAGAAAATTAAAAGTGAAAGTTGTATATTATTTATTGCTCAATTTTTATTAGTTACAATCATAACTTATAGTAATAGAACAATTGAAAAAAATTACTTTAGTGCATATTAAAATTACTTTTTGCGTGTTTATTGAACAATTGAAAACAAAAACGTAAAGATAATATAAAAAGTTAAACATATGCATCAATATAGATTTTGTTATCACTGTAGTGCATATTTTGAGCGTTTGTTTACTTATCTTAATAAACAATGTTATCATACAATAATTGTTTATTAAGTAATTCACTTTGCCCGTCAATATTAATGAAGTATAGCAGAAGAAATGCTAATTTGAAATGATAAGTATCCATATTGTTAAAGTTCCCATCCATTCCAAAAGTAATTAGTAATAAGAAGTGTAATCTAACATATATTTAAGTCTTATTTTAGAGACTGTGGAAATTTACTATCCAACACCTGCAAGACGTAATATTATTTTGATTGAGAGTGTTTATATATAATTAAGGGTGATATTTGTATGAAAATACATGATGTATGTTGTGATTTTGCCTTAATCTTTCTCATATTTGATATACTTTTCAAAGCAATTTGTTGATATCATGATAGTTATAGTATAGATACTCTCCAGTGGTGGTGTTGGGTCATTTTACTAACTTTGTGATACTTTGTGTGTTTGGATATATAATGACAAGAGTCTCATATTTTCTTTGTTGATTTGGATAGAAAAAATTCTCTAGTAAGCTTCGGAGATTTAAGGATTAATCGAATAATCATCAAAAACTTTTCGAAGACACAAATAGAAGAAAAATGAAAACTTGCTGACGGTTAGGTCAGCATTCTAAACACGACAAAAACCTTATTTAGAAAGAATTACTCAAAAAGTTCTTCAAAAATTTTCTTGGATTTCTCACCTCTTCCCATCTCTTCTCTTATTTTTTCTTTGTTCTTCGTGAATAGCTAAATTCCTGTTGTTGGGGATCAGGAAAACTAACTGATGGATATATATGATTTGTAATTGCCTTGAATTTTTTAATACATGTTCTTGAAGTTGTTTTGATGCTTTATTCTCTACTCTTAATGCTATTACACTAAAAAGAGTTACCTTAGCTACCAACAAAATAGATTGTTAAACTTGCATTTTTAGTCATTAAATATTTTAGTAAACGAATTAGTAACTGAAATGGCTAGCGACGCCGCTTTTAGCGATCAACAATCTTTTTAAATTGGTCGCAAAATCAATATTTTTTTAGAGAGCTTGAATTTGATCACTCTATATATGAATTGTATGTTGATTATGCATGCAAATAGAAATTTGGTGTGTATTCTTGATCGTGATATTATGAGCCTTGTCCACTCTCTAGTCTAGGAATAGTCATTGAGTTATGAGTAATTTTATAAATTTTTGTGTTTAATGCTTAGTCTTTAATTCATTCACCTAAAGGATTAAGGTTTAGTTAGAGATTAAAGGCTTTTTCATCCAAAAAATTGATACTTAGGTATTAAAAGTGTAACTTGATTAGCAAAACTAGCTTTAAGACATGTATTGACCTCCTTAAAATAACATATCATTGAAATCAATAGAACCTAAACCCCAAAATAATCATCCATTGCATTTGAACTCGTTTCAATCCAAGTGTTTGATTTTAGTCTTCTTATAAGATTAGGGGTAGTCTAGTTTTGTTTAGTTCATCGCATTAAATACAAAACTCTCTTTAATTTAGACACTTCATTCAACTTGTGGCAATAGTGTGAAGTGATACTTCGAACACAATTCGGAAGAACGATATTTTTACTCTCTCATCATTTTATTTGTGTTGACTCTGTACACTTGTCAAAATCGCACCAAAGAATTTACATTTCGGTTTTGCTCAATATTAACCTATGTTGCCGATAGCGCTTATAATGGGCCTCTTCCGTCATGGTGGGGTAGTGCAATCATGGTTTTGAAGTCGCGGATGGGGCGGCGTGGTGCAATGCCATTTCGTGAGGAAGAAGAATGTTTTTAGGGTTTTTTGGTCACTTAAAAATGGGCATTTCAAGGTTTTTGGTTCACTTAAAAGGGTATTTTGGTCTTTTTAGCAAGAAAAACTCACTGTCACTTGTCTATTATACTAACATTTCAAGTCTCGTTAGAAGGCAAGTTTAGCCACATGGCAATCATCTAGATAGGTTTGGCAATTAGCTTCTAAGATATATCTGATGAGCAATGATATAAGAGAGAGGATCCAGCTAATCTTTTGCTGAATAAGACAGAGCTGAGTAACAACATGGTGTAAAGAGAGTTGATATTTTGAGATATGAGTCATTGATAAGGGAGAGCTATTATGGAGGAAAGACAAAAAGAGGGGTTTTCTCTCTCTTTGTACTGTCTCTATCTCTATTGTTTTTTAAGGTTTATGCATACAAATTAAAAAAAAAATAATATGCCTTAATTAGTATACTTAGTCATTTTAGTTTAGTTAAATTTAAATGTGACGGCTATCTCACTATCCACGGTCTCATTATAGATTTTGAAGACGGGCTACAATGCACCGCTTGATAACTATGATATTAACTTGAAAAACATTTCCTATATATACAACTATTATTTATCAATTCAACTTACAATTCATTTAATCAAAAACATTTCTTTTTTTGAATAAAATGTAGATTACATTTAAGAATAGTAATAATAATTGTATAAAAATGATAGCCCTATTGGTATTGTATTTGGACTCTTGTTGATTTTTAAGTTATGTTTATACTTTTTTATTTAATACACGAATTATATGCAGGATACTTTTAAACAGTAATAAAGTAAGAAAAATAAATATAATTTTTAAAATAAAAATGTGGAAATATATTTAATTGAAATGAGGTTAGAATAGTTTATCTGGTATAAACGATATTGGAGGACATTGATAAAAGTCAGGATTTGAAATTTGAAATAAATCCTGAACTTGAACTTTAATTTAGGTAAAAGTTATATTCATATTTTCCTCATCTTACCGTATAATATTTGTGTTGACTGCTGCGAGTCAACAATGTTGACATTATATTTGTTAAACAAAAAGTGTGTCACAAAAAAAAAATGCGTGTTATTCAAAAAAAACAAAAACGAAAATATGTTGCATTAGTTAAGAAAGAATACTCAGTAATAATAGCAAAAGAAAAAATAAGAATACTCAGTTAATTTCTTGTCGATTGAAAGTATTGGTGTTTTAAAGCATTTAAAAGTTATTTGATATTTTAAAAAACTTACATATATTATAACTCTTTAAAATTCACTCGATTTACATTGTTACTTGTATTGTTGTAGGGAAGTTTTGAATTTGACACATAAATAAGTTAGTCAAGATATAAGTTTCGTTGAAAAATAAAAAAAAAATGAAATCATGTATCTTAAGTTAACTAAGTCATGATGAAATGAGGTTAAGAAGAATCAATTTGACTTATGACTCATATATCAAATTGAAGAAATATATTTGATAAACTTGTCAGATAATTAAGTGCTTGAGAGGATTTGAAATTAATTTAGAAGACAAGAATCTGACTTTGTCAACTGTATAGAATTAAAGATGAATTTGACAAATCATTCAATCCAAGTATGGCAAAGAGCAGGGTCATATATATGGCTTTAGGTAAATAGATAATTCTCTAAGGCTCTCTATTATATAAGACCCAAAAAAATTTATTTAATATTAGTTTAATTTAAATTATTATAAAGTATTTTATTAGTTTTAATATTATATATATGTATTTAATTAACTTTATTTAATGGAATAAGATTGTCGTTGTGTAATATATCGTAGTAAAATAATTTTTATCATACAATAAGTATGAATAATGTCATTTCTTAATTACTTTTGCAATTGGCACTCTTTTGATATCTTCCAATTTTTTTTATCTCTTTTTCGTAGTTTTTATAATCATTTGTTAATTATTAGATTGAATTGATGGTGTTAATTTTGATAAGATGTTGAGTTTTTATGAAAATTATTATGATATTGATGGTGTTATTTTTTTTCTCAAAATTAAAGGAATTAAAAGAAGTTTTGAGAAATGAAGTTAATATATATTGAAAATATTAACTAAATTATAAGTGAAAAACTAGTTATATATTTTTCTCAGCCATGGATGACACTTGACGACGTCTAATTGAGAGCGGTTATTTTTTTCCTCAGGCATCGGAACAAAAAGACAAAAACACTTGGCAAACAAAGATTGAATAATAAAGAGAGAAGAATAACCGTTTTGGGCACCTGAAAAAAGCGAATAAAGTTAGTTATTTTAAAAATTTTATTTTGTAACTTAACCACTAATTAAGTGTGTGTTTGGTTTAACGGTGATAGAATTAATTTTGGATCAACGTAATTTTATAGAATTAGTTTTGTATAAAATTAATTTTAAAGTAGCATGATTTATATTTGGTGATTTTTTTCTCAAAAACAAGTTTAGAGTAAAAATACAATGTAAAATTTTTAGTTCAACGTGAGAGTAAGTCTCACATTGCTTTAGCTCAAATCAATTTTAGCAACACAAAATCAATTTTAATTTTTTCCTAACTCATAACCAAACAACTAATTTTTCAATTAAAATTAATTTTATTCTAAATCAACATTTTTTCAAACACACGCTAAATAGTGGTACTTGGGTAGCATTTAGGGAGATGAACATTTTTACATTTGCACAATACTTTCTATTCACTTCTCATCCAAAAAGCACAAGTTCTTAGGTACATAGGATTACTCGTAGTTATGCCCAAATACGTGTATAGATATATGATGCTTACGGAACCAAAGGACTACCTAGGGTTATATATTAGTACACATAGGAGGATATCCAATAAAGTTTTTTTTTTTAAAAAAAAGCTTTTAAGCTGAAAATGCTGAGCCAAAAGAAGCCATGATATAAGTATAAAAACTAATTTAAAGTTAAAGCCGTAAATAAGGGTTTTTAAAAGAAGTTAAAAGTTATTTAGTAATTTATTATTTTTTTAACTTATAAATTGCTTATAAGTGAAAAACCTTGTTTCATAAAGTTTTTATGTACTTTTAATCTTATAAGAGAAGTAGTTGTTGTAAAAAAATAAGTAAAGGAAAAGTAAGGGCTTTTTTATTTTTATTTTTGAAAATAGTTTTTTATTTTTAAAAATCAAAAATTAAAAAATTGTTTGGCAAATAAATTTTTAAAAATAATTTTTGAGAATCACTTTTATTTTCAGTATTTAAAAATCAAAATTTAGAAATATCTAAAATTTGTTTCAGTTTTTAGTTTTTAGTTTGAGAATTTACTCAAATTTCTATTGAAAATTTCTTTCACTTTACTTGAAAACTGCTTCTGAATACTGTTTTATAATACAATTTTTAAAAATTAAAAATCAAAATAGTGTTAAATAAGTCGTAATAAGTCTCAATTTTTATTTAAGAGTTTCTTCTAAAAACAGCTTGACACGGTTTTATTTTATAAAGAAAGAGAAGAAAAAAAATTTGGGTAATATGCACATTATTTTTATTTATTATTTATTTTATTAGTAGTATGAAAATTTTATATAAGAACATTTTTAGGACGATATAATAAAATAATAATAATAATAATTAGTAATAACAGTTACTATTATTATTTTAATATTATTGTTAATAGTGTTGCTAATTATTGTTTAGAGAGTAATGGATAAACAATTTATATATAAAGTTTTCTGAAAAAATATAATATTTAATTTTATAAATTATTTTTATATATAAATTACTTAATTATTACTCTAAAAGCAATAAATAATAAAATCTTTGTAATTTTTTTTTGTGTACAATAAAAATGGTACTTTAGCTTGAAACCTTACGTAAAGTACTCAAACCTTTAATTTTAGTCCATTAGATTGAACTCAGTGGATTATTATTATTATTATTTTTTATTGATTTTTTTCCATAAGAAAAATCTTTTTTTTTTGGGTACTAAATAATAATCGTTAGATTTGTTGTTTATTTCCGTCCACCTGAACCTGAAATGAAGCTTTGAGTGATGCCCTCAGAACGATGTTCCCCAGAATCTTACGCCGATGACTTAGCCAAAAGGTCACTCTTCATTTCTTCTCATCCGCATCTTTTTTCTCTGAATTATTTCTCTTTTTTTTATCTTTTTTCCCTCTGAATTTCATTGAATCTTTCTTTATCATTCGCATTCCCCTGTTTAGTCGATTGGTCTTGTTTATTTTATTTTTTTATTCTTAATTTTGAATTTCTGGTTGGAATTAGGCAAGTGATGTTATAAATTGCAAAAGACCCTGATTTTGCACGAGTTGTTCATGGTTTCTCTGCAGATTACATAGGTCAAATTGATTTGGGGCATAGCTCAATAGGGTTGCTGGTTGTGATTTGTGGAATAAAGACGTGCATGAAAGTTGAAACACTCATAATAATGAAGAAAATAATGAAAATAGTAATTTTATTTATATATTTACCAATGTTTAGTTTCGAACATAAAAAAGTTAACTCGGTGAATATATGTATAGAAGCTTTTAGCTAAACCCGGAACCTGAAATGGTTGTTAATTTGCTATGATGATGAAGTTTGCTACTGACTCTTCTGATGAAACTCTGATAATTTATTGCAATTTTGTTGTTCTAGAATGATGATATTACCTCCTCAAATTATCTATCCTTTTAGTTAATGAGTTTTGTTTCAGCCGATCAAAAAAATAATAGTTTTGTTTCTTATAATTTTTTTATAAGAAAAAGAAAATACACTCACATACACATATCCTAAACTAAATCTCCACTGCCAAGGTTCTAGACTTCCAATCTCCCAAGCCTTGAGACTTGTACCTGACCAAGTGTTATATAAATGTTTTACATTACAAAATGAGGAAAACATTCATTTTCCCTTTTCTAACTTCATCATTTTCTGTTGATATCTTCATCAAATGTAATAATAGAGTATTAATGTAGTAGTAATATAAATGTTTCAAGTTTGTTAATAGAAGATAATTTAGTCAAACTAATTTACGTTTTTTTTTAATAATTGGATCTGTTTAGTAGCTTTGTTAATCCTTGCATGATTACCTTAATCAATTGATATTTAGAAACAGAATGTGTATACATTATACAGTATAGCAGTGCAAAACCACAATAAGTTTAAACTTTGACAAACTGAGGTCCAAAATCTTTAAGTTCTGAGAATTCTAGCTTGCAGAAATTCACTTTTGTCTGGCCATGATGTGTTTCATGATTAGTAGATTTAGTTTGCTGTTGACTAGAAAATGTATCGTGTTGATTACACCAATAAGATTTGGGTCAGCTACTTCCGAATCTTTGTTCACTAGAATATTTTTTCAGTTAAATAGTTTGTGTATGCTGCTGAATAAAATCACTGAGAAGCAAATTTAAAATACTAAGTTATAGCTAACTTATTTGTAGTTCTGTAATGACTATTTTGGTATTTTTGCTTACTGTTTTGGTATTCAAGCTGAATGATTTGTTAATATATGAAGAATCTAGCTAGCTTTTTTAAACTTGTTGACTAACGTTTCATAATATGACTTAGATATTAGATAATCCAGTTGCTTGTGGTTATTGATGTGATGCCTTGCTATCTTTGTACACTCAATTCAAGTAACAGATTTGCCAATTTGTTTTCTTTGTTTGGCTTTTCAAATATCACCACACTATAAACCTTCACCTCTTTCTTTATATGGTTTTTTATTATGAATTATGAGTTTGTTTCTGCTTTCTCCTGTGATGCATCTTTACACATGAAGTATATTGTTCACTATCTCCATCAAGTGACTTTTAGCGTAACTGAAGATTTTCGATCTTATTTCGGAAAACTGTAATATTTGTGGGTCACTTTCAGTATCGTTGAAAATTATTAGGTTACTGTATTAGTGTATTATAGATGTCCTGCAATTCATTTTGTCCGTGTCTCTTGAATAAATTTTTAGTATATTTTCCATTTTTCTTAAAATGATGTACTTACTCTGCTTAAAGTAACATCCAATATGGTTATGTATGCTTTCTTGTCACAATGCACATTCACTCCAACTGTCTGCCAATTCTTGATTTTCAGAGGTTAACAGTGTTTGTGTGGTCAACTGTTTGCTCTTTTTTAACTTAAGGTGCCAGAATAAAACACTTTTGAGCTTTAGCGTTCTGGACTGAATAGAGGAATGGCTTTGTTAACTCAAACCCATTGCAAAATACACAGCTCCGCTCTCAGGAACGTGCATCCAAGAAACCATGCATTATTGAAATTCGGGAAAAAATTCCAAGTCCAAAGAATCACTTTTCCTAGTATGCGCATCAATCGATCCAGCATATGCTGCACAAGTTTAAGTCCATGGGAGCCATCACCTGTCACGTATGCTCCTACTGATAATCAAAGTGATAATTTCTTGCAGAATAGCACCAACATATTTGAAACCCTTGATTCTAGCAAACCAGCTGACTCAGCAACTGCAAATGCTGAAGAGTTGGTGGAGACAAAACATCAGCCAGGCCTAGAGCTTCAGTTTTTCAAATTGCCCTTGTGGCTTCTAGGCCCTTCCCTTCTCCTTGTGACTGGAATGGTCCCAACACTGTGGTTACCGATATCATCGATCTTTCTTGGCCCCAATATAGCCAGCCTACTTTCCTTGATTGGACTCGATTGCATCTTTAACCTTGGTGCAACACTTTTTCTCCTTATGGCTGACTCTTGTTCGCGGCCAAAGAATCCGACACAGGATTGCAACAGTAAGGCTCCCTTTAGTTACCAGTTCTGGAACATCGTTGCAACTCTAACCGGATTCATCGTCCCGTTGTTGATGATGCTTGGATCTGAGAAGGCCTTTCTCCAACCTCAACTACCCTTCATCTCCTTTGCCGTGCTACTTGGTCCTTATCTTCTTCTTTTGTCAGTTCAGATTCTCACTGAGATGTTGACTTGGCATTGGCAGTCGCCTGTCTGGCTGGTTACCCCAATAATTTACGAGTCTTACCGTGTCTTGCAGCTAATGAGAGGATTAAAGCTTGGGGTTGAGCTTAGTGCACCGGCATGGATGATGCATACAATTAGGGGACTAGTTTGCTGGTGGGTGTTAATTCTCGGTCTGCAGCTTATGAGGGTTGCTTGGTTTGCTGGTTTAGCTGCTAGAGCTCGTAAGAAAAAGTTGTCTTCGTCTGATAGTTATGCTGCTAATGGTGATTACTGATTAATACCATCGTAAATGTAGTCTGAAAAGAACAGGTAATACATTTATTTGGTAGATACAGTTTAAATATAGACCATAGTGATAGTGATGTGCAACTGATAGATATATATACAAATAAATTGCAACAGGACTTGTCTGATTGCTGAGCTTTATGCTGTATGAATGATTGTTCATGTGTTATCCTCAAGTTGTGAACAGATTGGTGGATATGTTGTGTACCTCAACTTGTGAAGATGGAAGAAAAGTTATATGGTTGTTGGCACAAGGATAAGTTCGTTGTTGGCACGTATTCCTTTCTTCCATGAATGATATATCCATTTTGTCAGGTTTTTTTGGGTGTCTCCACTCTACATCTCTTCTTTCTGCTCCCTGACCCTGTATCTTCTGCTTTTGCTATGCTTTTAATCTGGGTCTCATTAAATATAAGCAGAAATGACAGAGCTAAGATCTAGCGTGAATGCTTTTGTTTTGTTGAATCCCCTGATAAATGGAGTGTTCATAATCCGGAAGAAAGAGACTTTTGAGAGTAAATAAAGATTTTCTAATGAATAGAAGGGAGAAGGATGCAATCAACATGCTAGGAGAGCGGAACTTTAAGTAGTAATTCTCTTGACTCGAACTTATATTAGTGCAGTTTTTTCTATAAAAAACAAAAATATAAAAGGATCAAGGATCTCCTCCTAGAGTCTGATGCTTTACTTTATTGGGAGAAAAGGGAAAGGGAAAGTATTGTCTTTTCTCGCTGTTTTCAAGTTAGTGTGTGTTTGATATAGATTTTAATGTAACGAGAAGTAAAAAATTATACAAACTGAAGTTGGATCAATAATTAAGATATATTAATAACACCA
This sequence comes from Cyamopsis tetragonoloba, assembly GCA_037177725.1. Classification (NCBI taxonomy): domain Eukaryota; kingdom Viridiplantae; phylum Streptophyta; class Magnoliopsida; order Fabales; family Fabaceae; genus Cyamopsis; species Cyamopsis tetragonoloba. The sequence continues at coordinate 7,334,328 of CM074121.1, read as the reverse complement.
AAACTAAGGTCATCCAATAAAAGTTATCCAATGAAAGTAAACTCGTGGTGCACCTTGCAAATGACTAGCTAGCCCCACTGAAAAGTTTTTCAAAAGCTTTGTAGTTCTTAAAAAGCTTTGTATTTTACTTTTATAAGAGTTTTTATATAAATAAATGATAATTAACTAATACTATATATATATACTACTAAATAACATAAGTTAAAACTGCTAATTGAAGTAGTTGTATCTAATTGGCCAATATTTCTCTTCTTTTGAATCACCGTGTTCTGTGTTTTCACCATTGAGTCACTTGACTGTGCTAGCTTCAAGTTCACTGGAAAATTTTTGTATTAGCTGACTTTCCTTGGAAAATTCTTCTAGAATTTTATTAAAAAAAAAAAAGTTCTTCTAGAAAAGAAGAGCAGATAAGACTGTTTTATCTGCTGCAAATCAAAATTTTAAATTTAGGTTTTGGTAAAACATAATGACATATAGTTCACTTCATCAAGTTAGGTTATACATAGAAGTATACAACATTAAAGGCATTATAAAAATATCATTTTCAACTGGATAAGAACATTCAAAAATAAATTACTACGACATAAATGACTTTTAATAATATAATCTTTATATAACATTTCTAAAAAAATCTTACAAATATATAAAGGTAATATTATTTTTTTTTGACAATTTAGCAATATTTTTTAAAAGTTGCTAAGACCTTTTAACGATATAGTTTTTATACAAACATTTATGAAAATTGTTTTAAATATACAAAGGTAACATTTTTAATAATTTGATAATATTTTTAACAATTTAGCAACATCTTTTAAATGTTGCTAAAATTCAATTATATTGTTGTGAATAAATTTTTTATTAGCTGGATTTGCCCTAAAAAAAGTCATAAATTCAGCAGCTGTTTTTTTTTAAAAAAAAAAAAAAATCAACATGACACTAAGTCCTAATAAATTTAGCAGCTATACCAACTCCGTTTTTTTTTTCTATTATACCAACGATTTTTTGCACCATCATATTTGAATAGTATGTATTCATGCATTCGGGACCAAAAAAAAAAAATATATGTATGCATCATTATTAATTGCAGAGATAACAGCAATCAATAATATGCACATGGATAATAACAAAAAATAATATGCACATGGATATACTCTATTATATATTTTACTCATTTACTCAATGTTTTAGTTATTAATTATTTTTTAAAAAGAACTTTTGCATTTTTATTTTAAAGCAGGCTTATTGTCCTCCTTTTTCAACTATTTTTATTGTTTATTTCCTAAAATAACCTCAATTAAAGTTGGGAATAACAATAAATTATAAATTAAATGATATTGTTTTTTATTAGTCATGCACTCATTCAATTAAATAATATTAGTTCATTTGGTTATGTACCAAGTCTTAAGAATTGTAAAATTGGAGATTTAGGACTTGTTTGATTTCTCTTTTTAAAAACAAAAAACTTAAAAACCCGTTTGGCAGTTGAGTTTTCAAAAACAGTTTTCGAGAACAGTTTTTGTTTTTCAGTATTTAAAAACCAAAATATGAAAACATCTGAAACATGTTTTGGTTTTCAGTTTTTAGTTTTCTGAATTTACACACAAATTTGTATTGAAAACTCCTCACACTTTTTTAAAAAACTGTTTCTGAAAACTGTTTTATAATATAATTTTTAAAAACTAAAAACAAAAACTATTTCAAACAAGCCCTTAATATTCGAACTTTGACTGTGCATATTTAGAAGATTTAGTTTATGATATATATGTAAATGTGTATTTACTTATAAAAAAATAATTATTAATTAAAGTTTCGTACTCTCAACTATTACACTAACTTACTGAACAAATTAAATGATATTAATAATTTAGAGAATTTTAGAAAAATAAAGTGATTAAAAGGAGTGACAAAATAGAAAAGGAATGACAATAAATACTTTATTTTTTAAAAAAAATAACAATACTCTTTTCTTATAATAATTTCTAATGGACTTGAATTCTTGGTATTACAAAATTTCATTAATGGTTATTTTTTTTGGTCAATAAAATTTCATTAATGGTTGAATTCGAATTTGTTAATTCATTAACGGTTTGGAACCATTGACCCAAAAAGTGCTAGTTATTTTTTGGTGATATAAAAAATATGCTAGTTTGTTGTAAAAAAAAAATGCTAATTTGAATATCTAATTTTCATTAATATCTTTTAAAATCAATAATCTAAAATATAAAAAAATTTCTTATGAAATAATCTAAAATAATTTTTTTTTTAAAAAAAAAGTAATAAGTTTTTTCAATATTTACAAATATTTTCTACAGATATATATGGTCAAATATTTCTTGCTCGAAAAAGAATAATAGCAACCATGGAAAAGCAAAAAATAAATTTCAATATCAAAATTCCGCACAATTGATATATAATTTAGTTTGTTAAGCATATTAACCGGAAATCAAATCCTGATAGTGTATACGTAAACAAATTTTATTATGAAAAATTATATTCTTTTTATAAACTCTCTTCGTCTTAACAGGAATTAATGTTTTACTGTTTATTAAGAATATTTTGAGAGCAAAAAAAGTAAATATCAATTTGATTGGGTAAAGATTTTTGTGTCATCAATTTAATTTCTCGAATATTTTTGCTACAAAATTAGTTCCTTAAAGATTTTTTATATGTATTTTAAGAAACTAATTTGATGGTGTTTGAATATTTTGAAGAACTAATTTATTAATATTTTAAATGTTTAAGGACTAATTCGATAATTTTATAAATCTTTAAAGAATTATTTCGGTGACAAATTTTTTTATAAGGCTACATTAATGATATGAGAATCTTTAAAAGAATAAATTAGTGTTTTACTTAAAAAAATATTTTTCTAAGAGAATTTTGCATTGATAATTGAAAAACACCCTTAGGCAAAAGAAAACAGAAATCAAGCACATCATGATGGGAGTTATTTTATTTTATTTTTTACTTTGACGGTATTACATCACTATAAAAGAAATATAACGCATGGCATTACGTTATACCGAAAATAAAAAAAAATATTATAAAATTGAGATTTTCTAAATTGTTTACACTATTATAGTCTCATATAGTCACACTGCATAAAGTATTTTTTAATTAAGATTAAGATGGGACCAATTGTTTATGTCATGAATTTGTAAGTGGAAAAGACGAAATTACCCTTCCCATCGATGCCTGATCTGCAAATATTTCCAAAGACCATACAGACAAACACATGCTGTCCCACATTGTTACTTTGCAAGTTGCAGCTCTCTGACTCTCTGCGAACAACCGTTTTTGCTCGCCGGAAAACCAACACCGATCCTGCTCTCCGGTGATCACCTCCGATCCCGCCGCCATGAGTTCCGACGAGCTCCTCCAGATACAGCCTCAGGAGCTGCAGTTTCCCTGTGAGCCTCTCCGGTTCCCAAAAAGAAAAATGATTACTTTTCTATGCAAAATTCGATTTTTCGGCTTTTTCGTTCCTTTTTTGCTTCTGGGTCTTGTTCTAATTTCTTATTTACTTTTTGAATTTTCTGGGTTTTGTGTTGTGAAACAGTTGAGTTGAGGAAGCAGATCTCATGCTCTTTGCAGTTGTCCAACAAGACAGATAACTATGTGGCTTTCAAGGTTCCAGTTTTTACTCTTGATGTTTATTTTCTAACTCACTTTTGATTAAGTATTTACAATTTTGAGTTTGTGATTTTGTGTGTCTGTGTTTTTTTAATTGTGTTATGGGGATTTGTAATTTTGATTTGAGGTGAAATTCATGGTGTTGCAGGTTAAAACAACAAATCCTAAGAAGTATTGTGTTAGACCTAACACTGGTGTTGTGTTGCCTAGGTCTACATGTGATATTATAGGTTCCTTTTCTTCTCTCTCTTTTTTCTCTCCTTTACTCATTCTCCCTCTTGCACATAAAAGCACACCTGCATGCAAAGATGAATAATCTTTTACTTTGTTGTGTATGGAATGGAAGTATGGTGAAATATTGTGAATTAGTCAGTTTTTGGAGAGAATATCCAATTCAGTCCCCAAACTTGCACACTTCATTCACATGAGTTTCTAAACTAACGAAGGCTCCACATTAGACCCTGAAACTTACAATTTTTCATCCATATTATTAGTTAATTTTTGCTATGAATGTTTTTCCTCCCCTTTTCTGTGTGACTGCCCCTTTTACTAATTATTGGTTGTTCTGTCTTATTTATATTTTCAGTAACAATGCAAGCTCAAAAGGAGGCACCTCCTGACATGCAGTGCAAAGATAAGTTTCTCCTTCAAAGTGTAGTTGCAAGCCCCGGAGCAACCGCAAAAGATATAACTCCAGAGATGGTAACCATTCCACAAATAACAAGCTGTTTCTTGATTATAGAATAACTATGTGAGAAGTATTGCAAAATCTGATGGTTTTTATTCTCATTGCCTATAGTTCAATAAAGAATCTGGCTATGATGTTGAAGAGTGCAAATTAAGAGTTGTTTATGTTGCTCCTCCTCGACCACCATCCCCAGTTCGGGAAGGATCTGACGAAGATTCTTCCCCTCGAGCATCTGTGTCAGAAAATGGACATTCTAGTGCTTTGGAATATACAAATGTAAGTGCAACCTGCAGGTTTCCATATATTTTCAAACAAATATATTGGTTTATTGTTGATTAATTGTTGTGATCAACATGCTCTGTAGGCTTCAAAAGCTTTCAGTGAGCGGGGTGAACATCATGATACTTCACTTGAGGTAACAAATCATGTTTTCTCTTTGACCTTTAGAAGGATATCTTGTCCTCCACTAAGTCTAACTTTCCCACTTTTCCTCTCTAATAAAGTTTATTTTTATTTTAAAAAGAAAAAAATCACATTATAATTTGTATCCTACGCATTATACTTTTTAATTTGGGAAAAGCTTATGGTTGATGTTGACTATTGATCCCAATCCAAACATGCCTCCAATACTATCACCTTTTGACCCCCAACCCAAGAGGAAGTTTGCATGTCATTATAGCGATATAAAGATCATGATAACTCCAATTTTTGGGAGGTTGAAATCACCTTTCCAATGTTTTTGAATGCATGAATTTGTATGTTTTTGGAGTTTATATGATGATTTATTTACTATACCTCCCTTTTATGAACGATCTTTCATACTCGTGTGTTACTGTGATTTTCTTTGGTTTCGAATTTAAGCAAGTCATTTGGAAGTTGGTTGATTCATTCGTGTCATTTATTTACACTGGTAAGCCTGTTATTGGAAGAAATTCGCTCGTAGACCCCATTCCCTGTGATGGTTATATCTAGTAAACTCAAAGAAGCTCAGGATTGCTCCTGTTGAGATATGAATTCAGAAAATTGGTGCTCATTTTGAATTTCTTATTATTTCAGGCAAGATCTCTTATCTCAAAGGTAACTGAGGAGAGGAATTCTGTTATTGAGCAAAATAGAAGACTTCAGCAAGAAGTGGTAAGAAATTTATTGTGAAAAAAGAAAAAAAATCATTCAAGCTTATACATCTTTTACCTTAGGTGTTCTTGATGGTTATTTTAGTAACCTATGTCATTATTGTTGATGACCTACTCTTTCAATGCTTCTAATTTGTTATTTGCATTATGGTATGCAACTATTAGGATGACCTGAATTTAATATCCATCACTTTGTGTCTGAATTTACGGTTTGGGAAAGATGAGGTCATCTCAGTCATTTTTTCATCAGTCAAATGTATCTTACTATCTTAAAACATTTTCTGGTTTCAAGTGATAAAATATCAGTGAAGTGAAGGCATGGGAAGTTGGGAACCAAAGGGAACCTGTTACAGTTTCTAAAATATAGATATTGTTTCATATCACAAAAAATTAGCAAATTGTGGAGGCAGATGGTAGTTGCTACCATATGAACTGAAGTTTCATGTAATCCATAGGCTTAGTTCTGTTATTCATTTTGTAAAATTGAGTATATTAGTTTGGATGGTGGATAGTTTGAAAATCAACCCAAGCAAACCAATGAACATCATCACGTTATACTTTCCCTATTGATTTATATCGATTTACAATTCCATGGCATGGGACGAGCTATTTCATCACCTACCTGAGAAATAGAAAGGAGAAATATTTAGATGGCCTTTCTTGGTATGTTTGGATCTAGCTTTAGGAAGAACAAGAGGGTTACTAGGTGATTTGAACCTAATTCTGTTAACAACAGAATAATTACTTGTACTCGGAATAAAAGGGGTAGGGGAAGAGTTTTGAGTTGTGAGAAGGAGATTGCAAAAGCCCGTGTCTCTTGAATATCTATGAGGTGAAGAATTCTGTGAATTGCATTGATACTGGGGCAGAATTTGATTCTTTAAAGATTACCCTTCTTTCCCATTTTCTGGTTATCTTTCACACATTCCCATGTCTCCTTCACACTGTAATTGTGGAGAAAATCTTGTATGAGCAGAATGTTTATAAGCATAACAAATTTAAATTTAAGAAGATATTAAAATAATAGTAAGCCCTACTATAATTCTTTTAATGTTATTTGGAGCTTCTTAATGGTTGTCTAAGAATAAGATGTTAAGTTTGTGCTCATATAAGAATTACTCGAACTTGTAACAGGATCTTGGAACATGTTTGTTGCCTTTTATTTATTTTTCAATTGCTAAGTAAGGATTCATGTTAGCCTTGCACCCTCACTCCTCAATGTTCTTTTAAGTTCTCTTCAAAACACTTTCGGATTCTCTGCTTCTCAAATTAGACAATTTTCCCTGATCCTGCATTAGTAACGCAGCGAAACTGATACTGTAGCAGTTACTTGCCATAATTGTCAAATATTTCGTGCTAAAGTTAAGAATTGCATCTTATTGTGATTATTTAGAATTCACGGTTCTTATATAAATTTACTAACCGGCTTGGAATCTTCCATGTACAGGAACTTTTGAGGCGCGAAGCCAACAGAAACCGCGGCAGTATACCATTTATGTACGTAGTTCTTGTTGGCTTGATTGGCATCATTTTGGGATTTCTATTGAAGAGGACGTAACCCGCGTGATTGCCAGATTCTCCAAAATGGACAGTTGTAGAAGAAAAAGAATGTGGTATGCAAACACCAATTGTCTTATTGTCATGTATTGCTTCTTAAAATTCAGAATGTGTGATCAGAAATAGTTACTTCTATCAGAAGTAGCAATCATAGACAGACAATTGACAGGATATGGAATCTGTATCTTGGGAAGAACTGGATTGTTATCTTATGTGGTACATGTGATTAATCTTTTAGGGTCTGGTTGGATTGAGAAACGTTTTCTATTTTCAAATGTTTCATAAATATTTACAAAACGGTCACCATGTTTTCTGTTTGTTTTATGTTTTCACTTTTCCTTTGTGGAGTTTAGGAAATAAGAAACAATGTGAGAATAACGTGACATTGTAATTGTAATTATCAGTGAAAACAAGAAACAAAAACAAAATGTTTTCTCAAACCAAGCAGCCCAGCCAAGCTGCATGGGTCAGTTAGGTTTCGGAAGAAGTTGAACCAAACTAAACTGAATCAAAGTTTTGAAACTCAATTCACATCATATACAAGACGTTCAACCCAATTTCATGACCAGAAACCAATTCTAACACCGATAGAGAAAATGTTGACATTTTACCTTAAATCTAAAACATATTGTCACAGCAGAAGTCACAAAAGATACAAAGCCTGTAAGACAACAACAACAAAAATCTAGGACACTAGGATGCAGATACAACATAAGAGAACATGGATAAAGAAAAAATCATCATTTCCCAGGAAATATACAATTACCAGTCTTTTTGAAGACCATGGTCACAAATTGCAATGATCCCTTCAAACGATGGCAAAAGGAGGATAGGAATCATTATGGTATTTGTTGAAATCCTGTATATAAACCTCAAAATTTGGCACTAAAATCTCTCTTAACCCTGATTTTATTAACATTTTTCTGACCCTTTGATCATGTTGCAACGAACAACAATCTTCTGGAAATCCTCAAAGCTTAGCTGCAATAGAGCCCGGTATTAATTATAACAAAAAAAAAATGAAACGTTGTACGAAAAATTTCTGATTTAATTAATTTCCCATAATTTTTATACAAAGTTCAAAATTATCGATTTTCAGATCAGTGGAGACTGAGATGTAATAAAGAGGACCTGACTCATTTCACCATGAAGACATCGAAGATAGATAGAGGGGAAGATATGGAAAACTACGCAAAGTGAAATTAAGTACATAGTACTTGCAATAACCATAACAAACTTGGAATAGTGTACAAATCCTATAGCATTTGGAAGAATTTCAAAGCGCTCAAGAAAATAGTTTATACTATATTTTTACAAGTTGTTTCCAATTTATTTCCATAAGCTTCATGGAGAAGCTTGTCAAAATAAGTTGTTTTTAACTTATTTAAGAAATTTTCATAATCATACATGTAAAGAAGTTCACATTTAACAAGAGCTTACTGCATATGCACTAGTAAATTTCATAACCATACCTAAGTTGTTTATTCAAACACACATATTTCATGAAGTTATAGCAACTACTGAAAAAAGTTGGAAGTTGAAAACTAAAATGTCTAGAGGGTAATTCTATGTTTTTCCTGGTCCCCTCAGCCAAAATCAAAATCTTTGAAAGAGATGAAAATACTTACCTTTCCATCTCTATCGCTATCAAAGCAGCGAATCATATCGGCCAACTCTTTGTCTGACCATATAAAATCATGAGCAAGAGCTGCCCTTTCTAAATCCCTTATTGTTATAGTTCCGTTTCCTGCTTCTGCACGTAATAACTTCCCTTAGTTAATTCCGTTGCGTGAATTGAAATTTGAAAGCAACAAAGAAAAAAGGGAGGAAAAGAGCATGCTTTGTTCATTTATATATTATATCATAAGTTAATCCCAATAAACTAACTAGATGTTGATGGCATTGTTAAACTTCTAGACTTCTCATTGTTAGTCGAATCTCAATAACTCAATGACAAATCTCTGATACTTCATGCACCAAATATACACTTCTAACTTGAAATATTGATATATCTATATACGCAAATCAATTGATTCACAACAGAGTGATACAAATTGCTTATGCAATAACAATTGACTAATGCATTGTAAGGACAAAAAAGTAGCTTCTCAGACCAGAATGCTTTTCATGGCTTCATACACATGGAAAATATTTGAAAAAATCATTTACTAAATATTCAAGAACTTGGAAGTGATGATAGATCATTCTGTCTTGATTCACATGAATGGATCAACACAGTAGGCTCATAATAAAGATCAAAATCACTTCAACAAGTGCAGTGTTTCTATGAGTATGACATTCACAAACTGAAACTTTGAAGGAAAAACAATTCCTATATGATGGATGGGTCAAAGGTAAAATTAAGTTCGACACTTCCCAATTGATCTCTTGCCACTATTCCTTAACCTTAACAAACAAAAATTAGTAGCAAGAAAGATTAACAAATTACCATCAAGCTGGAAGAAGTGTCCAATGAGTTCATCCTCGGTCATTTGCAGCCGACTAGTAAACTGTTGACAAAACCAGAGATTAAAAAACAAGCTTCAATTAAAGAATTACAAAGAAGGAAAGATTATTCTTTGAGCGGAAAACTCAACACAAACCGATTTTTTGTTCTTCTTTCTTCCCTTATCTTCTTGAATGTGAATGTTTCCCTTTTCCTCAGCCTTGCTAATGTTCAATGCATTCTTATCAGAGAAATATGAACCTTCAGCAGAGTCTTGCAGGGAAAGTGCAATTGCCTATCCACATATAACACATACAGTTAAGGTGGTTCTGTTCAAAGCATTATTCTGATCAAAAGCATGTCAAAATGTATAGTAATTGCATCACAAACCCCACAGAATCTGAACATCAAAACTACCTGCCTCAAAGCTTCATCTTCATCATCAATGTACTCCGAATTGTCAACATGCTTCTTCATAGAATTAGAGACTCTGGCTTTTGTTTTCAAACCTTTGTTCTTCACCTGCAGTTGGTATTAATAAAAACAACCGAGATTGTAAATGCCAAAGTAATTTTTCAAGGAAAATTCACAGGTCTATGTAGCCTAACTATGAGCAAAGCATATGTTCGAAGCATATTAAGCGAATACCAAGTTTCGTCCCCAAACTTATAAAACACCATTATATTATTCCCTAAACTAAGGAAATTCCTACATTAGTCCCCAATTACAATATCTTGGGTATATTAGTCCCTCAATTGTGCAAGTTGAGACGTCGGTAAGGACTAATATTCCTAGCAAATTACAAGTTTAGGGACTAATTTGATATTTCCTTGGTTTGGGGGCTAATATGAAAGCGGTGCCAAAGCTAGGGGGCTAAGTTGACTATTTACTCAAACATATCACTATTCATATCAAATCAAACAAGAGTAATCCACTAAATTTGCACAAAACATTCACATTAGTTCTTAAACCAAAAAAAAAATCTTCATTTTAGCAAAAAAACTTGTTAATTTGTCGAGCATATTATTCCCTAAACTTGTAATTTGTCGAGCATAGTGGTCATTGTCATGTCCAGTGAGTAATATGCCCTACAAATTACGAAGGATTCTTTAGTTTAAGCACTAACGTGAAAGCTATGTCCATATTTGGGGACTAGTTTGGTGGTTTGCTACAATAACTGAAGCTAAACATAGAACATTATACCATAAAAAATGCAACTCATTTTGCAAAGGATAACACAATATCATTAGAACAGCACTGTATTAGAAAAAAAAATTGGGAGGTTACTCTGGAGGAAATTCAGTACCCACCTTCTTTTTCCGTGACTTGGAAGCATTTCCAATAGCAAAGTCCTCATCTTTATGGAGATCATCATGTTCGCTAGAAGAATCCGAACTGCGTTCTCCTTCATCATCGGGTTTATACTCTTCATCATCTTCTACGACCTTCTCTTTTCCCTTCTTACTGGTTTCGATCTTTCTCTTCAAGGAAGACGCGATTTGGGGCAACCCTAAAGCTTCCAATCTCGCTCTGTTCTCTGCAATTCTCGAAAGCCTCTGTTTTTCATACTCCGACACTCCCTTCTGCTGCTGCTGCCGCTGGGGTTTGCCATTGCCGGCGGTTAGTTGTTCTTCCTCCGATTCCGACTCTGAGCTTGAATTACTTGAGGATTCGTCCTCGGATAGGGAATCGGGTGCGTAGCGTTTCGGCATTTGGGATTGATTTTCGTTAATGTGCTCTTTCAGTTCAGTTTCGCTCTTTTGGGCGGCTGCGCGTTCAGTCTTCTTGCCTACATACGGTTGAGTGCGTACGGTTAAGTGCGTGTTTCGACTGGCGTCGAATAACGTCAAATTAATGGTTGACATAAATTTAGCATATAAGCCAAGGCGGATCCAATGAACGCAACAAAAAGTAGTGTTGAAGTAGATCCACGTTAACGTGAATCTACTTCTATCCAAACAGGTACCGAGTAGAATGAGTTTGGATTTAGAGCCACACTTACCTAATTCTGTCTCTTAACTTGCAATTGTATGATGAGTAATTCCTAATCAGTTAAAATATAAATTTGGTCCTTTATATTTTGTCGAAGTCTTATTTTGGTCCTTTAGGTTTATTTTGTCGAAGTCTTATTTTGGTCCTTTAGGTTTATTTTGTCTCAATTTGGTCTCTTACATTTGTTTTTTAACCAACGTTAGACTCTTCTTTAGATCATTTAATCTAAGTTAATAGAACTGCATACGTGGCACCTACATGACATTAACGATGTTAGTTGTCATCCATTTCCAGACTAAGTTAACAGAACTATATACGTTTAAAAAAAAATTCAATACGGCGTTATTTTAGTTTGAAAAGGAATGACAATTAACGTCGTTAATGCCATATAGGTGCCACGTATGCAGTTCGGTTAACTTAGATTAACGGATTCAAATGTTGGTCCAAAAAACAAATGTAAGGAATCAAATTGAGATAAAATAAACATAAAAGACAAAAATAAAGCTTTAGTAAAATACAAAGGACCAGATGTGTATTTTAGCTTTCCTAATTCTGCTGTTTCATGTTTCTATCAATCCTCTTACTTACTCATTAAAGAATATTTTTAATACTTTTTATGGTTTCAAGATTGAAAGTCCATTTAATTTTATATTTTATATAATAATAGAAAGATAAGTAAAAGAATTTTTATGAGAATATAACATTACTGTTATATGATTTTGGTTTCTCAACTTTATTAATTGTGTAATTTTTGTTCTCTATTTTTCAATTATGCAATTTTGGTTCTTAACTTATAATCTTGATTAGATTAATAAAATGAAGCGATAAATATATCAAGTGCAAATTATATTTATCTCTTCGTAATTTTTAAAATTATACTTACCGTTCTTTAGAAGAGTAAGTGTAATAAATTTTAAACTTCTGGAGGGGATAAGTATAATATCTAAAAGGGGTAAGTGTAATTGAGTTACAAACTTTATGAAAATTTGTGTAATTTCAAGAACTAGAAAGTGTAAGTGTAATAGGCGAAAATTTTAAAATAAAATTGGTATAATTATCTCTAAAAGGAATAGTACACTACTACACTTTTTGATTTTCTTATGTGAACCGCAGTGTTCAACCAAACCATGTACCAAAATACCCTTCTAGACTTTTCTCCTCTTGCTCAACTTACGAGTGCTCGCCACTGTCATCGGTGTCCAAAGAGCTCTTCTCTCCCCTATCTCCCCCTTCTTCTGGTAGAAGCTTTCTTCTTCTCTTTGTACTTTGTAGATAGTGTTTATAGTTTTTTACCTCTCCCCTCAATGGAAGGGTTATCAAACGTTAATTTGATTGAATAAGATGAGCATGGATTTGAGCCCAACTTCCAACTGTGACAATGACAACAGGAGAGTCAGAGTAGGTTTATTTGTTTTTTTGGACATCTGTGATTGTAATTAGTTGTAACAAGCAGACTAGATCTTAATATTTATCTTTATGTTTTCTATAGTATTATTGTCTATATTGTGCTCTGTAATGGACTTTGTCCTTTGTTTCTGTATTGTGCTCTGCCCTCTGTTTCATCAATAAAAATAGATCTTTTGAGAAAAATAAAAAGCATGTCACAAAACAAAACAAAGGCCCCTATACACCTAAATCTAGGAAAGAGCTCCAAAATGATCAACCAGCAGTTATTTTGTTTTTGGCCTATGATTATTTAACTTTATATTTTATAATTCTTTAAGGCTTATGGTCTCTGGCTGTTTTTTGTTCAAACCATGGGCTGGCTGGTCTAAAATGCTATGATTATTTTTTGTTTGTGCATACTATAACAATAGAAATGGGCCAGAACTATTGGGCTATGCTTTTGTGAAGCACAAAACTAGACCCACAAAAGAAACTAGCTTCTATTCATTACACTAACTTTTAACACCACACATAATTCTTAAAGCATCATACATTACACTACCAAATTATGAGATATATGTGTGGTGACATAAGAGATATGTGTGGTGTTAAAAGTGTTCGCCAATTCATTATGAGTGTGAGGAGGGGAGGATGGCATTAGCACCATCTCTATTGAGAGTGACACCATCCTTTTTATATGTAAAAATCATAAATTTATTTACTAAAAAAGATGGTGCCACTCTCAATAAGGATGGTGCTAATTTCATCCACCATGAGGAGGAGCTATTTGGTGTTTAAATTTTGATTGAAGCCCTGTCCAAAAGTTTTTTAAAAAAAAAATTCAGTTAAAGCAAATAAGTAATAATAATATTTGTGTTTGTTTTTCGGTATTCTCTTACCTTATTATTAGGATAATAAATTAACTCTTCAAACATTGATAAGCTTGTCCTTCCAACTAGTAGATTAGAGTTTGAATCATGATTTTTTCTTTGATTACAGTATGTCTCTAGTATCATGTTAATACCCTTGTTGATTCATGTAATTGCATGTTTAAATGTTTGAATAGTTATTATGAAAAATCAGTTAACTTAGAAGGGAAAAAATTATATTACCGTTGAATAAAAACATTAATTTCATAATAATTATACTCTTACATTCTATATTTTTACCTCTCTTTCACACCTCATTCTTTTTATCTCTATTATTGTTATGGTATTGTCTTTTACATCTTTTGTTTTCTTTCTCTTATTTTTGAATTTTGTTTTCTATGTTATTCTATTTATATCTACATTTTAAGGTGTATAAAAATCACTGCTGTTATTTTCATTTCATTTAACAAAAAATCACTTGGCAATACTTTTGTATGAAAAATTGGAGTGGGCCGTAGATGTTTAACTTGGGTGTCGTTTTGATTTGGTGAAGCAGTGCAGTTCCTGCATTGTCGTGGTCAAGGTGTACAATCTCCGTACACGTGTCGGACCCAAGGATAGTGACCGTTCATCAGGAAATTAAGGGGTCCCAGCCAACTAGGCCTATGCGTCATTATCTATTCCTTAAAAATTTATATACTGATGTACAATTTCTTTTATCACTATTGATTTATTATTTTAAAAATAAAAAATTAACATAAATTAATTGATAGATTTGTGTCACATAGACTTGTTCATATTTATGTTGTACATAATAAATTACACATTGATACAATTATCAAATCCCAATTGAAAAAGTATAAGCACACAACTATGATTTATAACTTACAACTAATTTAATTAAAAAATTATTTTTTAAAATAAATTAATTATAGTTATAAATAATGAACAATAATTGTATTCAAATCATTTCTTTTTCCATATTCCTACTGTGGCCAACAAATGCATCACATGAGACAACACATCACCCTCACTCTGAGTTGCTATCTCTCTATAACGATGTCACTAAAATCCGTTTAATTTAGATTTTATTAAAGTAAGAAGTAAAAAATACATTAATTAAAATAAATATTAATTGTTCAGATTATTAATACACAACAATTAATATTATCAAGCAGAAATAAATATTTTAAGCTTTGACAACGGTGATTTTGACTAAAACAAATGGGTCTTAAGTCACTCATATTTTAGTAGCGATACGTATACCACTACTGTAGCGTTCCACTTATGTATACTCTTTCTTATGGATAATTACGAAGAAATACGTAGTTAAATTAGTACTTGAATTAATTAATTTTTACGTAACAATTAATCACATATTTCTTCACTTTTTAACCATAAAGATGAAGAAATATTTGAACGGTTTAACAATTAATCAATTCATATACTAATTTAATCATATATTTATTTATATTTAACCACAAAAATAAGTGTGCGTGAGTGGTAAGTTACACTAGTATGGTATGAAAATACCTTTTCTTCATTTTTTTTAATAAAAAAGTCACTCTAATAGCAAAAAAGAAAATCACTCTTTTTTTTGTTGGATTGAAAAAATATTATTGAATGATATAGTAAAATAGTTCTTGATTTTGTGGATACTAATCATTTTAGTCTATAATTTTATTAAAATTAATTTTAAATTTTGGTTTTATAAAATTTTATTTAATTTGGTTCAATCAAGAAATAAAATGATCACTTTTAATATAAAAATAAAAATAAGATTATTATGACCGATATTTTATAAAGTCACACACTATTGTAATTGATTTTACAAAATCAAGGACTAAAACTTAATTTTAATAAAATGAGTGATTGAAATGACTGTCGATTACAAAGTCGAAGAACATCTTAGGTATTAATTCTTTTAGTAATTTATATCAAATAATTTAATTTCTAATTTCTAAATTATTTTTCAATTAAATTAAAGTTTTCTCCTCATCACTAGTTTTGATTCCAGAAGCCTAACTCAACCGGAACTAGAAAGGATATTTTCATTCTATTTTGTGAAAGGGCTTTTGCAAGGGTATTGTCACAAATATCATAAAATTCTAAAAATACACTATTCAAATAAAATAAAATAGCTCCTTCAAAATGTTGCAATAAGTGATTTTTGTTACTTTGTGTGGTTTCTATGTGGAAGAACAATCTTTGTTACTAGTGTTTTCTGGGATGGAGTGCCCTGTCTCTCTCTGTTTTTAACCCCTTTTTTTTCATTTGTTGCACTTTTTCAATTTATATTGTCATTATTGTGTAAGCTTGTCTGCATACAAGTTTTCCCTCCTGTTGGTAAGGTTGCTTTCGCCTCACTGTTTTTCTCTACCGTCATATCATATTATAATTAAAAGAAGTGAGTAAAAAAAAAAAAAATTATTATTTATAAGGTAAATTTGTATCTTAACATTTTTATTTAGTTAATTATTTTATTTCCATCATATCTTTATATTTTTATGTTCTTTAAATTTATTTTACATGATCATATTTTTTAATTTATTTTTTTGAATGTCAACTTGTTTTTGTAAGATAAATATTTTTTTCACTATTTTTTAAATAAAAATTATGGAGACAATTTTGTTCTTAGACCTTCACCAAAATTATAAACAATTTTGTTTTCTTTATAATGTCACAAGTTTCACTCAAATCTAACCTCTATAACTTAAGGTATGGTCAAAGTTTTGAAAGCAGCTAGAATTGGGATTTTAGTAAACATGACTTCTAACGGAATTATCACTTCAATTTAAATTGATTCAGATCTTTAACTCTTAAAAAGAGTTGTAGATGATTTTGTTAGATTCTATTTACTACTGATTTAACTCAATTTGGAGACCTATCACTCAAGTTATAGTTAAAATATATAACTGTGTCAGAATTCAGAATTGCTAAAGTTTACATGTCAATGATGAATTGAATGCACATAAGTTAAGGTATATTGAATAATAAAGTCCTCCATCAACCATGAGGTTGACTAAGTGGTTAGATTCCTATCGATTGTATACTGAGTTAGTGGACATGTATAAAGAAGTGATAAGAAAGTTTTAGGGTTATCTCGAAAGAGACACGATAACCTGGAGTACAACAAGGGTTATACAAAATAACCTGAAGTACAAAAATGGTATCTCGAAAGGGATAAAATATCTCGACAGTTAACCCTAGTTAAGAATGGTTACTAATGGTCCAGGATGAGCTCACATTGTGCATTTCTGGCATGCACCAAGGTGAATTTCTAGTGCACTGGATTTCTAGTTAAAAGATTCAAGAGATTAAAAAAATGAATTCATGTTACGTGACAACTGAGTGAATAATAATATTACGTGTATAATTTGTATATGTTGATTTGTGACGTACCAATTAGAAGTATAATATTAATTGTGTAATTACATTATTGAAAATTTTTCAATTAAATTGGCTGGAACATAACTAAAGTATTTTTCTAGATCAAAAAGTTACTAAGTTATATGTCATATATATAACTTACAATTGCAATATTTCAAGTACCAAAAAACATCAAGAACAAGCATCACAGTTGAGACAAGCTTTAAGATTCCTCAGACAGAACCATAGATTAGAATCTAAGCAAATTCTAATGTAGTGAGCATAAGCTTCAGTGCATTCAATAATTCTTCAGCTGTACAGGGATTATTCAGTTTAAAAATTAAGTGTTGTATTGTAAATAAATTTATGCTTCTACCTGTTATTTTGAGAATAAATCTAAGTATATAAATTTAATTAATAGATTTTACGTTTTAGAGATTTCTGTAATGGTCCTTTCCAAAAAAAAAATAAAAATGTACAGGTTTTAAAAATTTAGAATGTTATAATTCAATTTGAAATTTCAAACTTAATTTACATAACTTTCTTTTAAAAAAATTACAATAATTTTTTTAGAGATCGTGTCGTCTACGCTTGAAGAATAGGATATATTCCGAAATGAAAATGAAAAAGGTCATTTTAAATTATCTAAATTATTTGAAGTATTCTCAAAACAATGTATTATTTATTTTGAAGGTTTTAAATCAATTTACATAAATTAATATTTTTAAAATTGTAATAATTTTTTTATAGATCGTGTATTATACACTCGAATAATATGGTAATTCTTGAAATAAAAATGAAAAGTTGATTTTTAAATTACCTAAATTATTTAAAGTTTTATAAAAACAATATCTTATTCACTTTGAAGTTTCTAATTTATTTTACATCATTTTTAATATTTTAAAAATTTTAACGGTTTTTGTAGATATCGTATACACGTGAAGAATATGATGTTTTTTGAAATAAAAATAAAAATGTGATTTTTAAATTACCTAAATTATTTCAAACTTTTTGAAAACAATGTCTTATTCACTTTAAAGTTTCTAATCCATTTTACATAATTTTTAAAATTCTAACAGTTTTTATAGATATCGTGTACAATACATTTAAAGAAAATGGTGTTTTTCGAAAAAAATATGAATATGATGTTTTTAGATTACCTAATTTTTTTTGAAACTTTTTAAAATGAATGTATTGTTCACTTTGAAGTTTCTAAGTCAATTTATATTATTTTTTTTATTTTTTTAAAAATTATAACATTTTTTATAGATCATGTATTATATTCGAAAAATAGGGTATTAGACAAAGTTTATACTAGTGGTAACTATTCTAACATAAGCCAATAAAAAAGTGTTAAGTAAATAAATATTTTTTGTATTACTAAATTGCACACGAAAATTTTCATTTGTTCAAGATTCGAGGAAAAACTAGCCGCTATATTTAGGGTCGGGTTAGGAACAAATTTAACTCCGTCCAAGCATGTTCAATTTTATTTTTTATATCAGCAAGGATTCTCAATTTTACACCTCTAAATTAATCATTTTTTATTAGAAACTCAAAATTTATGCACGTGTTTTATCAATTTGACTAATTCCTAATCGTTAAACTTGGCCCCCACCACCTTTAATTTCCTCCATAATTTGGTGGTTATGATAACATCTCTCCAATTTGCACGACACTTAGGTCCATGAATACAAAAAATAAAAATAAAAATCAACTAATAATTAAAAACCTTTCTATAAAGTTTGAATCACAATTTTATTTTCCGCATCCTACCCTAAATTTATTGCAACCCGATGTTTAATTAGGTCAAAACTCCTCCCCAACTATTTGACATAAAACTTAATTAGTTAAATAACTACATCAGGCCCTAGATAGGACGATTTTGATTTAGCATGTCAGCGAAGACAATTTATTCAAAAACTAAAAATTAATTATAGAACTAAAGGTAAAAATACATTTAAAAAATATGATGTTTTAAAATGAATTTGGCATGAATTTATATTGATATTTTGTTTACAAAAGGAATAGACAAAATCCTAAAAGTTCAAAATTTATACTTATTAGTGGTTTTAAATTGAAATTGATTAAGGACAATAGAAAGTGCAAATTATCAAAAACTCGTAATATTATTCATAAATTTTTCAAAGTTAGGAAGTGCAGCTATTCTCCTGACTTCAACATAGATTTGTCTAAGGTGTAACCTTTCTTCAACATAAGTATAAAATTTAATAGAGAAGTGCTTAAAGAAGTTATAGTTGGGTCAGTCTCATGTAGAGTTTTGTCAACTTGGGCTTTGTGGATTAATTAATAATTTAAACAAAAAAGAACTGTAATTGTTGCACATAATTATTAATTAAGTTGATCAATTATTAGCCTAGCTAGCTCCAAACATAAAAACACAAAGTTTGGCTGCAATGCAAATGGAATTGCAAATACGCCATGTATGCATAATTTTTTAAACATTTGTTTCTTTTTTTAAGAACATAATAATTCGACATAATTAAAAGATAGTTGAATCTAGGCATGGCAATTACGACTGTTCTATTTGGAATCATGTGGATGGAGAGTTTTTTCGCGTGGGATGAGAATGGAAAAAAAGTTTCCTCGCAATAGATTTGGGTATAGGGACGGGGACTATGCTCCAAGCCCCGTGGGGTCCCTACATCCCCGAATATATATAAAATTACATAAAAATTCTTATTTAATATAATTAATATACATATAAGCCCGGTTTGGAAGGGCTTATGTACAACTTATAAAAATAGTTTATGGTTTCTATAAACTGTTTTCAGCTTATTTTCATAAGCTTCTTGAAGTAGCTTATTAGAATAAATTATTTTTAGCTTATTTAAGTAAGCTTTACAATTTTTCTACGAAAAAACTATAATTTGAAAATAGCTTATTGCATAAGTACTTAATTAAGCTGTGTACCCAAACACACCCATAATTAAAAAGGATTAATGTAGTCATTTACATAAAAAATAATATAATTAACTTTTATTTATTATTATTCATACTCTTAGTTCTTGTCTCGGTTTACATAAATTGTTGTGTCATTTGTTTGTTCATTCATGTATGTCATTCTTGCTCAGCATGCTCGTTATTGCTATACCATTATTCATGCTCTTGCGTTGTTTGGTCGGGCTCTTACATTGATTCTTTCTTTTATTACTTATATTTTGGATTTTTATACTTTTTAAATTTTTTTTAGATTTTTAAACATCTGTCGAGATTCCCGCGGTCCCCGTGGGGAGGCAGGGAATTGGGATGGGGAGAAAACATCCTCGTCGCGGGGAGCGGAAATGGGAACAAAGAGAAAGCTGAGGAGCGAAGATAAAGAGCGGAGAAGTACTTCCCGCTGCCGCCCTACTCTATTGCCACGCCTAGTTGAATCATTTAAGTATTTAAAAATAGTGATCAATAAGGTTCAATTATGAACTTATATGTGTATAGAAGATATTTAATTATTGAGAGAAATAAAATTTATTTTGGTAATATGAAGTTTTTTAATTTGATACTTTGTGGATTCTTTTGTTTGTTAAACTCTCCATTATTTTTTAGGAGAGAAGTTGCATAATAAGGAATCATGAAATGTATGTGACCTACTGCAGTGCAATGCGGCAGGCACACCTAATATATACAAGTTCATGTACTCATTTTATTTTTCTATAGATCAAGATACCAAACTATAAAAATTAAAATAATAAATAAAAAATTGATCCATAAGATTAATGCACGCACCTTCGGCAGCCGAAAACTAGCTATTTTATTTTTTATTTTATTTCTTTACAAAGAAAACTAGCTATTTTAGGAAAAGATGTATTCCCTCAGACTGAATTATAAGAAAAAAAATCATATTTTAATTTTAAATATAAACAAATACTAACTAATTTCATTTTATTTAATGTTAATATCTCCAAAATATTCTTACTCAATTTATTAGGTTTTTTCTAATAAAGAGAGAGAATGAATTCAAATTAAATCAACATTCCCACCTAATAATTTAATTAATTTTCCCATTGAGAAGCCAAATAGCTAAGTGGAGCTGTGGAGATAACCATAATGGATGTTGCATAAGTAACGAATGAAATTTATTCATGTGGTTTTGATTTGTCTGCTACGTACAATTAATAACTTAAAAAAATAAATTTAGCAATAAACTAGATTAAAGTTTAAAATTTTAATGAGTAGTTTAACTAATTTCCTTAATAAGCATGAGTTAGGTTTTTTCATCTTATAATTCAGTACAGAGTTAGTATTTATTAAAGGGTCTTTGTTTTAATCAATAAAGGGATAATTTTATTAATTGAAAATTATTAAAGGATACTCAACCAAGATACATTAAAAAGAGGAAATGCATGAAAGAAAGCTAATACACCTTCGTAAACAATAGATCATAATTACCACTGACATTAGCAAGTATCCTATAAAATGGAGACAGAATGAAATATAGCACTTGAAGGATGTAAGTGGTGTACTTTTATAGTGACATTTGTCTTCTATTTTCATATATATTTGTTTTGAAATTTTTTGTAGCTAATTAATAATAAAATAGATTTTGTAGTTATATTTCATTGTGAACTGGTAGTTAATTTAGTAGTGATTCAGTAGTTACTAAATTAGCTAGAGATTTTTATTCAGTAACTAATCAACCACAAGTACTTAACTATGGATCAGCTACAAAAAATATTTTTAAATAAATTTTGTAGCTATAATCTTAAAAGTTACGTTTTTATAGTGTCCTAAAGTTTAATGTTATTTCTCATTTAGAGTCCAAACTCAAATATTAAGATAACGATATCTGTATTAAAGTGGAGGCTACATGACCAACTTTATTCATGATGTGATCTCCAACTGGGATATGGAAATGTTGCTAACTCGTCTATTCCAATTATGCTATCTCCATTCCGGAGGAGATACACTACATATATGTCTCAATACTGAGTCTTAGGACAAGGTTCCCTTTAGTCAAGATGTCAGTTCATAACAGGATCTCAGTACACCACTCTAACTCCTGGAGTATCTATCCATATGACCGAAGCTGAATTTATTAATTAAATAAGACTCTTGGTATTGTATTAAAAACAAAAATTGTCAACAAAATTGATATATATTAAATTTGGTCATGCATGTTTATCAATTCTAATAACTATTATATCCTTCATGTGTTCTTCTTATTTTCTTCCGAAACTAACTTTTTGGAAGTACGTTATAATTTGTCATGACATGCATCATTTTTCAAAATACTTAATCTATACAAATGAGAAGAATATAATGGAAGCAGACAACACTTCATTAATTATGAGGTCAACGACCAACGAAGTAAATGGTTTCGAAACCACAAGAAGAAGCCGACTATTGATACATAATCATGAGGAGAAAAAACATTAGAGAAAATGATGAATGAAAGAGACAATAATAGAAATAGATGGTGGGTTGACCTAGCTAGATTTGATTTTCCACATCACACAAGAAAAGGGAAAATTAAAAAAAAAATGAAAAAAAAAGTAAAAGAAAAGATGCAATCATAATGTATGAAGAATGGATTAAAAGAAGGAAATTCCTCAATTGGAGGCTAGCTATGTGGAGCCAAAACTCCACCATATACGTATGTATGTATGTTAGCCTATTGTACATAAAATTTTCAATACGATCTCAATCGTTGATTTATCTCAACTTGCTAATCGAAAAAGAGAAAAAGTGTGTTGAAAGGTCTAGATCATGACTAGAGATATATTCGAGGTTTTAAATCAAGATCCAAAACGTGACAATGTGTCAAAATATAAATGTTTCAAAAGTTATTGAAATCGCATCCAATCGTGATTATGATTGGTAATTACTGTATTAATATCAAACTGTATTTAACCATATTCAATACAACACAATTGTAAACGCAACACGATCACAACCGTAATAAGTTAAAATCTTATTGACTGTACTACTAGAAATTGTTTGTGTTATTGGAGGCCCTACTATAAATGTGACGTTTGACAATTATATGATGACTGCTTACCTTTTTTGTGTTATGGGATAAAATAAAATGTGAGGATTGCGAAGAATGCGTTGTTTCTAAGCTGACTAAGGGGGAAAAAAGAAAGAGTAGAAACAAAAAATATTGAATGGGAAATTTTCAAAAAGAGTTGGAAGAGATATGGTTGGCAAAGCATCTTCAAAAGCTGAGAAACAAAAGATGGTGGTAAAAAGATTGTCTGGTGAACAAAAAAAAAAAAAACACCCAATTTTTTAAATTATTCACGCACACCCATGCATAGCATGTTTATATCTCAATCTTAATTTCTAATATCTCCCCCCAACATTTTCAACCTCACAAACTTTTGCCTTTCTTTTCATTACTTTTACAATGCTGTTTGCCTTGGATGCTCACATGGTGTTTTTTGGATTGACCAATGAAAATGATTTGGGTATAATTATAATTATTATTAGTATATATTATTTACAATTATAATTAATTCAACCAATTTTCTTTTAACTAGTTGTAAATCATAAATCATAAATAGTAATTATATGTTTATATTTGTCCTTGAGCAATAGCCATACAACTATTGTTTATATACCATCTTTACAATTTTATTTAAAAATAAATAAATTGAAAAGAGTTATATGTTATATATGTGAATAGTAGTTGTATGAAAATAAATTATGTTAAATGTTAGCCATTTTTTCTATTCTCCTTATTATTAGGATAGTATCAACTCCTCATCTTCGAGATAGATTTATATATCTTTCTAGTTGATGTTCTTTTCAATACTCAGATCAGAATTGTTATTATCCCAGAGTCATAATGTGTACATGTACCACTAAAATAATACTTATGAGATTTTTTTACTTAATAGACTACTCACACTCAGCAAGTTAGTTAGCTACAAACTCTTTAAAGAAGTAAAGTTTTAAGTAACAATTGTAGAAATTATGGTCTAGAAAAGAAGTTTTTGAGCATGTACGTAAATGTTAAGGTAACTTGTCGTTATATTAACGTAAAGTATTGAGCCAAAAGTGATTAGACAAGATTTTTTTTTTGAATAATAAAGAAGTATATTAATAACCAAAGATATCGCAGTGCAGGCATCAATAACAATAAAGAAGTGATTAGGCAAGATATGAGTCTAGGGTCGTCTGTAATTACTAATAAATGACTAAGCGTAATGAGACGTTTACTAAATGTCAATAGTAAATAGTCACATACCATTAATTAGGGTTATAAGTTATAACAGGAGTAGTCCCTCAAAATAACACTCTATATAAGATTAACCTGTGACTCCTAAAGATACTATTAATTTGATAGTCATATTGAATTAGCATTGTTACGATTCTCATATTAAATTGAATTAAAACTTAAAAAAAAAAAAAGTTCTCATCCAATTAATAATAAATTAATCTTTTGAGTTATAATTTAATAATGTGCTTTAAATAACTGTAACTTCCAGTTTTATCTGTTAATCTTTAAATTTGAAACATTTGTCTTTAATTACTTCAAAGTTCTAATCACTACAGAAATATCTCCTTTAATTTAAATATGAAATAAAATAAACAAACCCCTGCACTAAAAAAATTGGCATTCAGAGAGTTAAAAAGTTATAGTGGAGGAGTAGAAGCGAGAATCTTCTCGTAGGAAAAACTATTTTAAACAATAATATAATTAAACAGACACATGAGTTTTATTGATGTGTATTTCATTTATTTTTTCCATGGTTTATAAATGTTGTCACCTGCTGCAACTCTTAATATATCAAAAATAAAAGAGATCTTTTTTTTTCATAGAGATTAAAGCAATATATATAGCTCATAATATTTGTAGCGCACTATCAAAATTTTAGGGTCCCATATGCTTTTCTTTTGCTTTTTTGTTAGATCTGGAAGTATGTAGGTAGTATATATATGATTGTGGCTATTATGGGCTAAAACTGAAAACAAGCGTTAAATGAACCTTTTTATATATATATATTGCCTCCTTCACTCTTTTCCTGAAAAAAAAAAAAACAGTTTTACCAGCAAAGCTAAAATTAGAAGATAATTGAATCTTTTAAGTTTTAAGAGATATCGAATATTAATTATGTTATGTGTGTAAAAAATGTTCTGTTGCAAAAGATTAATGTACCACTACATTAATTTCTCTTCTTTGAAACAGGATATATAAGTTTTTACCGACTAACTCTTTTTAATTTTAAGGAAGTGGATAGGAAAGAAAAGAGAAAATCAAAGAAGATAAAAAAAAAATGGGAGTAGCTAGAGTCTAGAAGGAAAGAAAAAATTAATTATTTTGTTCTTTTTTATAATAATTAAATACTTTGATTTATAAATCAATTTTTCCTTTCGTTATCTTTTTATTTTCTCTTATTAAATCAAATAACTAAAATTGTTTCATTTTTCATAACTTTCTTTCTTTTTATTTTATTTCTATTCTCTCAAACAAAGCATTGAAAAACTCCCAGATTGGCTTAACGGTATACCGTTTTGCTAAGTTCATAGGAGGGATGATCTATAGCGAGAGAATTCGTGTTCGAATCTCACCTATGCCAATTTCTCAAGGGTCAGCACCAATCACGCAATAACGAGATTAGTCTCATCTTAAAAGTGAGAAAACTCGTGATTGTAAAAAAAAAAACAAAACGTAAAAGATACTCTTGTGGTTAAAATAAATAAATAATTTTTATTTTTTAAAAAAAAAAACGAAAAAACAGTTTTATGAAATTTTGGGTTACAGAAAATGGTATAACTTTGAGACAAGAAAAGGCTGCCAAATGTCTAAATCTTTATACCATATCTTTGTTGTTTCTTAATAATAACTGAATCCCACACTCCTAGGAGGTGGCTTCTTCCAGACAAAAGGTCTTTATTTGAATTCCTTATTAGAAAGGTGTTTATCATTATATACTTTTTAAGGGAGCCCAATTTTGCAGATTTTTCAAAAAATGAAATCAAATAATTGAATTAAGTGATACATATTTATTTCACTCATAATCGCACCATTCACTAAAAAAATTGATTTGGCAATAAGTTTGTTAATCGTTAAAAGTGGTGCCGTTAACTATTTCAATTACTAATTTAGTCACTAAAATATTTAGATATAAAAAAATAAGTTTAGCGACCAATTTCTGTGATCACTAATTATATACAAATATAAATATTTTCAACTCGAACATGATTGTTGATATTAAAAATAAAAATAACATGATTAAAAAGATAGAATTTTTAATAAAAAAATATTGATAATGTGTGGCCTTCCATATCTAGAAGATACTTTGGACAGTTCTATATCTCAATACCTGTGTGAGAATCTACTTTCAATGAGTGAGGTGACTAAAGGCAACAATGGCAGGTTCTGGCCATATTGAATTTGGTTATGTGAAAATTACTAGACACAAGCTAAGCACTTTTTGCTTTCATTTTGTTTATGTTATTTCACTTTCTTCTTCTCCCAATATGGCCAAAAGCCACTTCTAAAAGGCCACACTGTTTGAGGAGATAACATTCTCAATTTCTCACTATAAACTGCCATTTACCATACTCTCCTTGCATTATATATAAATCCCCTCTATGTACTGCCTTCAAATTCTCTGTCTCTGTTTTGGTAATTGGACTTGGTCTAAAATCATCTCATGTTTTGAAATGTGGTGAATATAGGACTTTATTTTGATATAATTAAAGGTGTATTTCTTATTTTTAAAGAAATAAAAGTTACTTTTACTTTTTGAATTTGTTTATTTTACTATTAATACTTGTTGGGATATACATGAAACTAAAATGTAAGGGAAATTTTTTTCAACAACACAACCAAGTTAAACAACATCACCAACCCAAAACCTCAAGTCATCTGTGTTGGGAATAAGTTTCACATTATCTGTCTTATTTTTCATGGTACGCTTTAAATACCTGTTGAGCTACTTCTCACATTATTAATTGATTTTGTGATAAAACCTTAATAATCTGATTTACGAGTACTTGTAACTTTTATATGACACAAGTTATTGATTCCTATATTTAATAATGTGGAGCTTTTAAACTTTACATTTGCATTCCCATTTTTGCCCTTTTCAAAGGGGTAGGTTAACTGTGAGAAAGACTTTCAACACATGAATTTATCAGGATAAGTAAGTGGGTTAATAAGTCAAAGAGATCTTTTTCAATGAAACAAGAGTAATACCACTCGTGAGTTATACACCACATCCAACCAAAATCTTAAGGCATCATTGAAAGTAAAAGAAAAATGTTACTTTCCTTTAAAGTCATTGAATTTTTTGTACAAACAAATTGTTGTGGACCATGATTCCGATCTCTTAAGCCACGTCGAAAGACTAGCCATCATCTTGGACAAATCTTTATCTTGGATCATCATAACTGAGAATGACGATGACGAAACAACAAATCCAAATACATTAGGCATGAGCCTTATTAGGTTTGGGTTTAAGACCCAAATCCACTGAACGTGTAATATATAAGTGAGCCTCTATATAAGACCTCGGTCAATCTAACTTAGGTACACAATTATTATCCATCACAATAAACCCTAGGTCAACTACTGACTTAATTATCGAAGTCTCTACAGGTACCCTATCACCTTCGTGCACCATCGAATCTCTTGGTCATCATAGAAACACGTTATTCTCACTTTCATCCTAATAATTTCTTCGATTTATAATCGTGAACCTGTCTTAAAACTTGAGTGCATAACAAATCATAACTATTTATCAATATATTTATGAGATTGCAAATTCACACACGAATCAAATATTTCATTGTATTGTTTGACCATGGTCCATAATTAAGGTTAAGCGCATGCACTCAAAGTGGCCAAATCATGCATAAGTGAAGTGGATCAAAATTTGTGGAGAGCAAATGTTCCACATATTGCAATGTACTTAAAGAACATTACTTAAAAGAAAATGACATTAGCGGATTGAAATTCCTTTTGTTCTTAAACCATATTCCTTGCTTCTTCAAATTTAGTTCTTGAACAATTCCTTACAAAATTAAATTACTTGTATACCACAATCATCAACGTTATGTGGACAACAGCACATTCTTGTAGTTGACCAAGTACATGATAGAATCAATAGGGGGAATGAAATAGTTGTATGTGACTGTGATTCATGGCACAAAATATGAAATTAAAAAAAAAAAAAAAAGTCTGTGAATCAAACACAAATAACATGAATTTAAATAAGAGTTTATTATAATTTAACCACGTCTATTTTACCTCATATGTATTCCGCTAGTACAAACTTTAAAAATGTGATTTTTGCCCCCTTAATTTTTTTTAATTTGCAGTTTACTACAAAATTCATACTTAACAAGAATTTTTGTTTGAATTAATAACGGTTCTTTAATTTAAGAAAATTGTATCGGTTTTAACATATTAACAGGAACTATCTTACACTATAATTTTGGATGGCATGCAGACAGATTTTA
This sequence comes from Cyamopsis tetragonoloba, assembly GCA_037177725.1. Lineage (NCBI taxonomy): Eukaryota > Viridiplantae > Streptophyta > Magnoliopsida > Fabales > Fabaceae > Cyamopsis > Cyamopsis tetragonoloba. The sequence goes on along the minus strand of CM074121.1, from coordinate 7,305,825 downwards.
GTGACACTTACAAACAAGTCCAAATTCACATATATGTAAAATTGTTATTTATTTTATTATAATTAATTATATTGAAATAAATAAATACTTTGATGTAAATTGTTACTTATGGTAATATTTTGGTAGCTAAACATAACAGAATATAGTGAAATAGAATGGGATAGTTGGAAGAAAAGATAATGTGTATTATGTTTGGTGACCATAAAACATAGCAGGACCACATATCTTACGTTACGTTTATAGTGCTAGTTAAAATCAACAAAATACTATATATAAATACATATATATAACCTACTCTAATTGGTAAAACATAAAAAAATTAAATAAAAAATAAATTAGAATATTTTATTTTATTTTTATGATTATAATTATATAATAATTTTAAAGTTTATTAATTTTCATATTACTATTTAATGAAAATATTTTAAATTTGTTAAATAAAAAATCCTTTCAAGAAATGTAATTATTAAATACAATTTTTGTTGAATATATTTTTATTATATAACTTTTAAAAAAATATTTTTAAATTTTTTTTTATCAAATAAAAATATAAAGTTTAAGAAATTTATACATATATTATTTTTTCAATAGAAAATAGCTCATTAAGAATAATAATAATTCTACTATGTTATGTTCTGTTCGTTTCAGTTTCACCTTTTTCTGTAGAACCAAAGTGTTCCGGTCATTGTTATGCAAAAAAAAATATTCGGTTCATTTGACCATATGTCATGTTCTGTTTTACTGATGTACCAAGCATAGAATAGTATATCAATGTTCGATTATGTCTCGTTCAGGTGTGTCTGTCAAACGCTACTTATATAATTCAACAGAAATACCGTCTAAAGAGCTTACTTGATCTTTCCTTTAGAGAATTTTAAAAAGTACTAAAATTAATTTTAGATCTAACTTAATCTCAAAAGAAATATTTACCTCACTTTTTATTTTTTTTAACTATATTTTTAATTGATACGAGACATTCAATTTATCATTAATATTTTAATACACTTCCTCACATTTAAGATGTAAAACTTTCGTGGCCATCACTTCAAAAATTAGAATAAAGAATAAGTTAAAAAAAATGAGAAGACAAATGAAACAAGTCTGTGATGCAATGCAATGCAACTTGGCCTCAATGATTATATATTATGATTGTGTTTGAAGAAAGTGTAGTATTTGAGAGGAGAGATGAAGGCTGGTTGGTTTTGGTTCCCTCAAGGCCAAAGGCCACAGAAAGTGAACAACAGTAATAAACTCACTATAACATTCCAGTGGGCCCCATGCTTTCCAGGCCCATGTGATTTCTCTTCACCACATGCATTCAAATATACTACTAATTATTTTCCCAAAAATTAAAACTTCTTCCTTTTTTCTTTTCCTTTTCATAATAATAAAACACAACAACTTGGATTTACAAGAGTTGCCATTGCTATGCCCAAATAAAACCACAATCAGTGGCGGATGTAAACATGTATTTTAGGGTACTAACTAAATATAAAATAAAAATAATATATCAGTATTTTAACTTAAAAAATTAATAAAAACAGTAGAAATAATTTTAAAAATTTATATAAATATATTAGTATTTTTTTCAATGCCAGAGTCGAGAACACTAAAACATAACAAGGAACCGCCCTAACCATACGATAATGGTTAGAAATTAAACCGATGTAATAAAAATGTTGATGCAATATTAAACAAATATTAATAACCTTATAAAAATGTTTCAAGTCTTGAAAAGAATTAAATGAAATAGCAAATTTATTTATATTTTAAAAAATTAATCTTTTAATTTCCTATCACAAACGTCTAAGTCCTCGTCAAAATTATAAGTTGGTTAATGTGGGTACGGTAAATATGTGTCAAACACACATCACACGATACACTACTTCTAAATCAACTTGACGGGAGATCAAACCTTTCTTTTTGAGCTCCAATAACTCCTTCTTATGCTACTTGAATCACAAGCTCTCAGCAACTTCATTTTATTCTAATTATTTTTATAATCTTTACAATCACATTTTTTAGTAATGTTCTTTATTGTATTTTTCTCATTTCCATGGATTATTATTTTAATGCATAATATTTTTCAATGAAATTAAAATAAAATGATACAAGAAAAAATGGTATGCATCAGCATAATCTTTTAGAATGTTTGAAAAACATTACAGGTAGAACAATCAATTTTACAAAAATAGGGAAACCAAAAACACTTGAAAAGAATTATGTGAATAAAATCACATATTATTGTCCATTCTTAGAGTACCAGAATTGCAATTACCTGTATTATTAATGGACTTAATTAGGTCATCTACCCCACTATCCTCTTGCCAAAAAAATGGAAAAGAAAGAAAAGAAAATTGTTCTTAGATCTCAATTCAAAGTGTAATTAAGCCATTAAAATTAGATTACTGATAAAAGGTTTTGGTAGTAAACATGAAATCCTAGATTTGAATCTGAGTGATCCCTTTAAATCAAAACGTGATTTCTTGCAAAGAGAGATCAGATAACTAAAGCTTTGGAAAGCATAGGAGGTAAGGCATCTCCTTCGTCCTCAAGTTGTTGATGAGGATATATATTTTTTAGATTAATTCAACTTTTTTTCATTTTGAAATTGAAGAGGAAAAAATGGTTGCATGATAATTAATTATTATAAAACTTGTAGTATATGCTTATTTAAGTATTTTTCACCATTACATTATAAGTATTTTTGAAAGTAGACATAGTAATAAAAATCAAATCTATAAGTACTCTCCAATTGATTTCACCCCAACTTTTACGGAAAATTTTGTTTTGACCGGATTTTTTGTGGGTTCAAATTTTTTTCATTCCCGCTCTTGAGGTAGGGTAAATTTTTTTAAAAATCTAGCTACCAATTGTGCCCTTAAATCCGGCTGCTACTATAATTATGCCTTGTTCTTATGCTCCTAATAACAAAAAATATATATATAAAATAAAGTGAAGTCATATTTTTTATAAAAATGATAATGATAATAATTATTTTGTTTATTTGAATTATATACATGATACCATGCCTTTCCTGGCATGCTTGATCATGTCCATTTATTTATCTCATGATAGATCAAGCATTAAACAATTTTTCTTTTGAAAGGTGAGCATTAAATAATTACCATCCTACCAAATCTTTGAATCTTATTATGATGTTTACGTCAGAAGTTCAATCATCCATCTACCAACTTTTCCCTTATGTGCATTTCCAATGTAATGTAACCATTAAAAAATGAAAAAATAAAAATTGCCAACTAGCTTAATCAATAAGCTCATTGATCTTTTTTTTTTAGTTTCAATAAGCTCATTGATCTGTTTATTGAGATATTTTATTTTATTTTTTAAAAAAGTTCCTCATGTATGCCATACTGCTGCTATTTCTTTAGCTTGAGGTGAAAAGATTGTAAATGCAAACAAGCCATATGGACCCTCATCATCTACGGCCTTGGATATAAGAGCTAGAGGAGGGGCATGGGAGAAAGAATTCATTAAAATAAATAAAATTAATTAGTTAATTAAAAATACACCTCTTAAATTTATTGAATTAAGATTATAAATCATTTAAATTAAGTATATATATATATATATATATACACATGACCCTAGAAGAGTTGTCTACTAATGGAGAAAATCTCGAGTACTCCATGTAGTACATATTTCCTTCCATAAAAGAGTGGTGAATATAAAAAATGATGAGCTCGCAATATATGGTAAGTAGTGGAGATTAAGAATTTTTTTTAATTTTTTTAAAAATAAGCACTTATTATTATTTAAAATGGTGTTATACATACTATAGTGATATTGTAGATTTTTCCCGACTAATGAATAATTCACTAGTTCAAATATTACGTTACTGATTTTCTTACTTATAATATTTGACAATTACACGTATTAAGAAAAACCTCATCTAAAGAGTTATTGCAGCTATTACGACATAATATGAAAGTGATATACTCAAACAGGACTTATGGATAAAAAAAAACTTCACTAATAGAGTTATCACCACCATAATGACACAATATGAATGCAACTCACTTGAACACGGGCGGATCCTAGTATAGTAATGGAGGGGTCTTGGCCCCCTCAAAAAAGTTTATTTGTATCAATACTTTATATATCATATATATTTTGGTCCCTCAAATTTTTTATAATCAACAACAACAAAAAATCTTATCTCATTAAGTGAGGTTGACTACATGAATCATATAACGTTATTGTTTGTGTTTATTTAAAATGATTTAATTTGAATTTACAATTAATACATTGCTTTTTTTTTTCTATATCTTAACTGTGAGAGAGAAGGTAGTAAAAATTATAAAATATTTAACTAATATATTAATTGTTTTATTTAAAAGTTTTAAGTCCTAGAAGTTACAACCGCAGACAATACCTTTTTGTAACAAAACAATATAAAAGATAATATTTTGAAACAAAAGTGAAGAACAATTCTTATACATAATTTAATAATTTATATTAAAAAATTCATTTTTTAATATTTTAGTACAAAGTCGTGTATTAAAGCATCTAACGTTGTAAAATACTATCGAGTTTAACTTTCCTAAACGGTTATTTGGATGAAAGGAAATTAGGAGAGAAATAACAGGAAAGAAAAAGTAATATGAGGAAAATTAAAGGAAGAAAGTATTTGAATTTTTAGTTTATAGAATTTGATTTTTCATTCTTTTGTTTTAAATTTTTCTTCAATTAGACAAAAGAAATTATATCATTATATATGTAATGATCACGATAAGCTTTTGCTGTAGTTTATATTTTATATTATTTATAATATTTTAAAATTATGATAATTTATTAGGTTTAATAGGTTAATTTTAACACTTGTTTTTGACCCTGCATAGTATTATCTTCGCGAATAATACATGTGACTAAAAAAAGTCTCTAAAAAATTCTTTTGGTGACTAAAGCCTAATTTTATGGTGCAAAGTGCAGACATGGTTGTGCCAATTACAAATCATTGCTGAGTTGACATCACCTCAAATTCTCCTCAGCAGACAAGAGTAAATCCAACGGTTTCTGATTTAATCATTTTATGTTCTATAGCATGTTAGATCATTTTTAAAAAAAAAAATGAAGAAAGAGTTGACTTATATGAGATTAAATGGATTCCTTATGTTGTGTTTGTTTTGAAGAGAATTTAAGAACATTTCTGTACATGAAACTAACTAACTGTACATGAATCCACTGTAAGAGGACTTGTATCTAGACAAATGAATCTACAAAGACTAAAAAAACGATCTAATAATATATAAACGGTTATGATTTGTTTACACGTGAATTTCAATCACAGTCATAAGAAGCGACAATTTATTTTTTGCTTCAATTACAAGTACTTCCACGTTGAGTCACTAACAAAACAAACACACACCAGATGCAATTTCCTCTAGAAAACATACAATTGTTTTGCTATAAGATTTTGATGCTAATAAATATTATAAATATTAATATTAATTAAAATAATGGGTCCCAAATTCAGCTAACAATACTGGAATCCAGAAAAGGTTAAGCTAAACAATTTATAAACATAGATACCATTTTTGGCTAAATTGTTCCTTTCTTACTAAACAGTTTGCTTTGTGTTTAAGAAAACAAAGAAACAGTTAGCCATATCTCAGATGATGGAAGTAAGAAAAGGCATAATTAATTAATTACTACACATGTTCAAATTAACATAATCACTAGTAATAGAACTAGAATTGTGGAAGCCAACCCATTTAGTTAAGAAAACATTTGGGTTTGGATCTCATCAATAATCCTAAATTAAAATTACACAAACAATTACATAATAAACTGCAATTAAGTTAAGTAACAAGCACCTTAAAAATATTAAGCTTAATTAGCTGCTGCTGCTGCTGCTGCTGCTTAGCATCTCCAAGTGGAAACTGAGACAAGTTCTTTCCTCTGCCAGCACAGGACAAGAGATGACGGCTTTCTCTCCACGTGAAATCCGCGAACCGGCGCTCTCTGTACTAAACACTCAGCTTGAGCTTCTGTGAAGTTACTGAATGTGAATGGAGAGAATCCACATTGAAGAAAGATGTTCCTCCATGGAGGCAATTTTTCTTGTGAATGATGGTGGCCTAGTATTATTTTCTTGATGGATGGTTGGATGAAATGCCTCTCTATCTTTTGGAGGACGTCAAGATTCACGTTTATCGCATCCAACGATTCTAGCAAAGCCGAATAACATTGAAGAACATGGACGACATTGGTGGCAAGAGGTGCATCGATTCTATCACAATTTCGATCCAAAGTGACCACGACTTTCGGCCTTAGCTGCTTCACGAAGTGAAGAACCGAGGGAAACAACAATGGATGATTCGTGAAAGATGAAATCGGCATATTCACAGCAATTGCCTCATTGTTATCAAAAAACTGACCAGGCAAACAAGAAGGGGTGTTCAATGATTCAATGCTCATGATATTGAGCTCAAATGACATGTTGATGTCCTTTGCATATTGAATCAAACTTTCTCGCGAAAAATTGAGCTCAATTTCGTCACAAGATGAGAGCGATACAACGGCCGTGACTTTAAGCGAAGGAGTATTAGTATTACCACTTCTTAAGGCAAGTTCTTGCATGAAAGAAGACCATTGCACTCCAAATCCAATATCAAAATCAATAATGTGAATTCGATCGAATCTTTCGACAGCTTCAAACAGGACTTGATTACTAGTAAAATTGGCGAACTGAAGAACCGGTGAAATCTCAGAAAAAGACTTATAAGCACCGATTTTGAATATGAAACTTATAGGCGAAAACGCCATAAAATTGTGAATGTTTGAATGAAGCAATAACTGCAGGGACTCCTTCATGTAGAAGGCAGACCTCTGAAAAGGCTTACCAATAGGGGAGAGCTGGTGATTGAGCCGCGCCAATATCCCTTGCGCTTGAACCGGATTACCAGCTTCAATCAGCTCGGCAGATTTATATAGCTGGTCAAATATACTCTGCTGAAGCTGATGGCTTGCATCGTCTCCGGTGGAACTCACCTTCTGCTGCTTCGCAGCTGGCACGAACGGCTGCTGCTGTTGATGCAGATGATGAGGAAACAATGGAAGCTGCGTTTGTTGTTGCCGCCGGGCAAACATCTCTTGCCCGGAATCCAAAAGGGGCAACCTTGGAACCTGATAATTCTGCCCAATTGCATCAAAAAGTGGCCTTTTTGTTTGATGATGAGAGAAAACTTGCTGTTCTTGTATTTGAGGATACATCAATGGCACAAAGAAAGATGGATTCTCCGAAAATTGAACTTGATTCTGGTTTACCATAAACTGTGGATTGATAACTTGAGGTTTCTCATCTAGCACTCCAAATTCTTGCATCTGCTGAGAAGTAAATCCACCCGGAGACAATGGTACCAACAACGGATTGTTCGCCGGAGCTGGCGAAAAACCAGATTCGGAAACAGAAACAGAACAAGCCTTAGCATTCTGGCCATCAATATTCTCAGCTATGAAAGGGAAACCAGGGTAATTCCCTGAAGGGTCAATATTAGTCTCTATATTCAAACCAACATTCTGATCCAAACCACCAAAACCAGAACTGAAATCAACATTTTGTGACCCACAGGAACTGTTCTGCAAGAGTTTGCTCAAATTTACAGAGGGGTCTTCAACATCACCCATGATTAACCTCAGAATAGATTGATCTTGACCCTCCCAATCCTCCATTCTCAAACCACATTTTTCTGTGCTGGTTTCTAAGGGTTCCTGAGGTGGGTTTTCAGAGACATTTGGGGCTGAGCTAGTGGTGTTGCTACCAAGAGAAGAGGACATTGTAGAGGTTGAAGTAGGCGGGCTTGGGCTTGGGCTTCTTCTTGAGTCAAGAACAGAGTTGGGCTCAGAGCCCACATAGCAATAATCCTCTTTGTTGGTCCACTTTTGTGGTTGTTGATGCAGAAAAAGTAGTGGAAGTGATAATGAATCTGAGGCTGAAGAGAAATCCAACACTCCCTTCCCTTGAAATTCCTCAAAAGAAAAGGGCATGGCCTTCATCTAAGAAAGTTAGAGAAGAAGAAGAAGAAGAAGAACAATAAGGGTGCCCACAAAACCAATAACCACCCAAAAGACTCCAGATTTTCTAAAGTTGGGAACTTTTTTCCCCACACCCACCCAGAAGAAACTGATTTTGAAAGCAGGAATTTTTATTTTTGTTGGGGTAATGGGTTTGGTTCACAAATCCAGAAACAAGGCTTAGAAATTAAGCAAGTTTTTATATATTCTAAAGGAACAAAACAAAAGGTGAGATTTTTGTGAGGTTAAAACTGAAAATAAAGAATTATAACAAGTTTGAGCACCTCTAAAGCTGGTTGACTTGTTTCTGGTTGTGAGGGATATGAAGCTCCAAATGGTTGCAGCGGCGGAAGAAGAAAGCCATGAATGAAAGTGATTCTTGTTCTTCTTCTTCTTCTTGTGTTTTCTGTGTGGAGGAACACTTGGTTGCTTGTGTTTTTCTAAGATGGATGCGTGCAGCGTATAAAAGTGGTAAAGTGCTCTCTCTCTCTCTCTCTTTCTCACTGTTTCTATTTTTTTATTTTTTTTAAAGAGTAATCATTCAATTATTATTATCATTTATCTTTATTTATTTTATTATTTATTATTTTTATCTTTTTTATTTATTACATCATTATTAATATTTTTATTTTTTATCTCTTGTAAAAAAATTTTAAAAAAATGGTAGGAAGGAGAAGCATTCCCATGACATTTCACTAAAACAGAGATTAAGATTATTGTACAGATCTAGACAACAAACGTTAAGTATTTTTATTTTCTTTTTCTTCTTTCATCCTACGTTTAAGTACTATTCTCTTTTTTAATATAAACCTCAATGTTAAATAATAGATATGCAATAAAAGTATCTTAAATTGGTAATTAAAGATTAATCATTTCAAAATAGAAAAATTATAAAAATGAGTACCATATATCCTAACAACCATTAAATTTGTTTCATAACATAAATTGTTATAAAATAAAATTAAAAATGTTTATTATTTTTTAACTATATCTTCATTTAATAATTCTAAAATCACTTTATTAATAAAAGATTATAAGTTTTATATTTAATTAAAGGTACAATTAAAATAACCTAATAATTTTTAAAAACTTATTTTTTAAACTATATAAAAAAAATTAAGTACTTATATTATTTAAAGGGGGAGTGATATATTAGTACTTTAAAAATTCGTTTGTTATTAATTCGGTCTCTTAAATATTTTTGTCATTAAATTAATTTCTTAAATATTGTTTATATATAATTAAAGAGACTGATTTGAGAGTAATTTAATTTTTAAGATATTAAATTAAATATATTTTAAATCTTTGAAAATTAACTTGATGATAAAAATTTAAAAAAAAGTAAAATGATGTCAGATAAATTTTTAAAAGACTAAATTGATATTTTTAGCATGTTTATATTTTTCTTGGGTTGAAAAAAGTATTTTTGGATAAATATAATGTATTAATATGTTTAGTTTTTAGTTTGCCTTCTAAGGTTTAATTGAATTTAATCTGAAATTGACTTTAAAAGTTGGTTTGTAAGAGTCATTTTTTAATTCGTTAAAAGTACATTTTATTCTCTTATTCAAATAATATTTATTTCATCAAATTTAAAAAATATCTAAACATAAAATTTATTAAACTAAACTAATTTTTAACTTAATTGTTTTTTACAAATTTACTTTTTATAGGTAGTGAGAGTAAAAATATCACCCGTCCTTTTAAATTTATTGTTTTTTAAATGCAGCTTCTCTGCATACGTAGTTTTCCTCTGTTTGGTACGCTTGCTGTCCCCTCTCTAAATTTCTCCCACTCTCACATGTAGCGCGTGAAATACAAACTTTTATTTTATCTCGTTCTTTTTTCTGGTGCTACTATTTTATTTCTTTTATCATATTCAAAAACAAAATTAGCATTCTCCACACTATTCAAAATTGTTCTATATTAAAAAAAGTAAAAAAATTACTAAAACATATATAAATATAATTAATAAAACTTTGGCAAGTTGAGTCTAACATGAATTGCTAGTTTGTTATTGATTTGTTAGTAAATAAAAATTCATAGTTAATTTTGACATTAAATATTAGTTGTATTACATAATTGTACGAAGATTTTGCTAAGTAATTACTTTAAGACAATGGATAAAGCAATTCATTAAAAAAAATTATTATTAAAATATCTAACATTTAATGTTACAAATACATTTTTGTTAATTATAATTTTATTATTAATTTCTATTTATAAATTTGTTATCATTGTCTTAAACGCAATGATTAATAAAACCCTAATATAAATAACTACATATTAACTATAAAATATAGCTAAGAAAATTATTATTGATTAATTACTGAAAAAAAATAGTAGCTGATTTTAAAGTCTATTAACTACAAATTTATAAAATAAAAAAAATACATTTTGACTAGAAATTAAATTAACTAAGGAATACAAAATTTTAAAAATTAGCTACAAATTAACTGTATATATTTCCGTAGCTAATTAATTTTAAGCTAATCAACTACTTGCAGCAACTTAATAAGAGAAGCACTTATTACGTCGAGAGTTAATTAAGAGAAATTGAAACGTTAAGTGCCTATTTATAAATGAAAAAGAAAAAACAAGCTCAATAAATTGTTACCCTTAAGAGGAAAAAAAAACAGTGATGGGTGCAAATATAATAACCTTTTTTAATATTAATTAAAATAAAATGAGTATAATGGATATTCAAAATTTATCATGTGTCCTTGCAAGAGAGTTCAAGTAGTGAGCTAGTAAGACATATACTGCCAACCCCCAAAACCAAAAAACTAAATAAAAAAAAAATGTGTGTACCAAAAATAAAACCCATCTTGTACAAATTGTTTGGTCAATTAGGAACACCAAGCAATACATAATGATATGATATCTCTATCCAATTATAACCCAAAGATGATATTAAAAACTTATTCTTATTTATAAAATAAAAACTTATCCTTAAAATACTTTTTTAGTTTTTTATAGACTAAAATGCGTTTACAGTGAGATTCAAACTGAAGAGCTGTTACTCAAAACAGTATTATTCTCCAACCATTAGATTAACTTATTGGATGCTAAAATATCCTTTAAGTAATGCAATTATAAAAATATATGTAAATTTAATTTTAACAAAATACTTTTCTTTTTGAGTCTCACTAAACAATGTCATTAAGACACTTATTAAAGTTACTACAATTAGAAAAATAATTATAACCACACATTATTTCATCTCTCAAAAATTCAAAAGTTACATTTTTCAACAAATTTTTTAAACTCCTTAAAAAGTGTCATAAAGACTCTAGATAGCATTTGCATTTCTAACTTAGTTTTTATTTATCTGTCCACTTGAAGGTAAAATACGCTTATTAAAAAATATAATCATTACTTTTGTTTTCATCAAAATAATTTTTAAATTCTTTATATTACCATTTATTTTTTATTATTTTATTGGTTCAATAGTAGTGGAACATTAATTAATATCAAATTAAACATATGGGTAGAATAGAGAAAACTACAATTAATATTATCTTAAAAACATAAGTGGATAAATAAATAAAAATAAATTTTTATTTTCTATTTAACCAGATAAAAAGAAATTAAAAAAGTATATAAAACACATTAAATATACTTCAATAAATATTTTTGATTAAGTTTAATGTGTCTACGAACGCACATTGAAAAACCGTTCATATAAAAACAGTGACTTAAAGGAAAATAAGAGCAAAATTGATCATAAATTAATTAATTAATCAATCTAGTTTAATTAATACTAATATCGCTGTATAATTATAGTAATTATTAATTACAGTTGAGAGAAGTTAAATCACATGCAAATGAATGAAAACGTTGAAGATTGAAAGTAGGAAAAGATGAGTGATCAGTTGGTTGTTCCCTGAGGCATGGCCAACTAATTAAATATATATTTTCCTTAAAAGACATTATTTTGCCACAGTCACAATATAATAAGACACGCCTTAACATAAGCTGAGTAAATAAAAAAAAAATCTTCACACATACATATTCAGAGACACAGAATATAGAAAATATAGTTATTAATTTTGTACTCTAAGTTTTATAAAATTTAAATTAATATATGTAAGTACAAAGAATATATTTAGCCTCTACAAAAATAAATCCATCTATTAGCTGAAGTAAAAAAAAATATTTGTATATTATAATTGTTCTCATTATTAGTATAGATTTTTTTAGCAGAATTAATTTATACTAATAAATTAACTCTAATAAAAAAATTGTCATTAAAGACGAGTGCATCATCCCTAACAACTTGAATTTTTTTTCTTTAATACAAGACAATACAAAAAATGGTACGGTATACTAACTTTTTCTTTTTGTTTGCTTTCTTTATATTCCATCCGTTTTGAAATATTAGTTACTTTTGTTAAAAATATTTATTCTAAAATATTTGTCACTTTACAGTATCAAGATATTCCCTTTGTTTCTAAATATAAGCCCCTACCAAATTCTTTTTTAGAGTAATGATGTTAAATCTTCCTACTAAATCTTTCTAAAAATCTTCCTACCCACTTAATTTTGACAAATGTCATATATCTTCAAAAAATAAATGCTTGGTGGAGAATAAAAGACACGTGTTAAAAGTTAGTGGGTAAAAAAATTTAATAGGAGAATTTAACATTTATTTTTTTACGTTTCAAAGTATAAGCTCCTCTACAAAGAAATAGGAGCATTTATTGCTTATTTTAATTTTCAATTACACCCTTGCCTTTTAATAGTTTTACACATATCATTAATTAGAGATAGTGGAGAAGTTTGACTTTAAAAATGATATAATTGGAAATAGTGTAATTAATACCACTAAAATTAAGTAATCAGCCATTTTTTTAATATGCATAAATTTATAATAAGGGCCTTATATTTAAAAACAGAGGGAATAACATTTATTGTTATTTTTTCAAATTTATTCCTTTTTAACTCATTTATAGTTATTGATAAGGAATAATATTATTGGTAATTTCAATTTTCAAAAGAAGAGTAAAAATGTCTTATTAATATTAAATTTTCTAACTTTTAGAATAATTAATATTTTTCTTAATACTCGTGCTTTAGTCTAAGGTGACTAATACTTTAGAATGGAGTGAGTATTAGCTATTATTTGTATAAATTTTATCATGCGGAACTATTAGTTAATATATTCTATGTTGTTTTATATATAAGTCACTTCTAACTGAATCATCGAAATTGAAGAATAGTAATTAGCTCATTAAATTTGTCTAGAAAAATAAGTACTCCTATTTTTTAATTGTATCCATAACATAAATGTGTTAATAAATGCTTAAGTCATTTAATATTTTTTTTTTATTAATTAAATATTTAAAAATAGGAGAAGGGGTAAAGAGAAAAATCATTCATTAATGAGTTAGTTGGTACCCTAAAATAAGCACGAAAAAATTCTTCTAGAAGATGACCTATATATAGGATCGGAGGAAGTAGTAATTAAAAAATTATACTAATTAATTTATTCATCACTTAATTATGTATTCAATTGTTAATATTAATATTAGAATATACTTATTGTTATGTACCCGATGAACAAGATTAGGTTTGGGAAATGTGAAAAACAAACTCGGGTTTCAATGTTGTTCATAATAGTGGGGTTGTATCTATAAAAACTCTGAAGATTAAGTTAAAACAGCTTATATGTAATACTATGTAAATTGTTATGGATTGGGATGTTAGTCCAATGTTCCAACTCATAGTTGTACTATGCCACTGAATATTCATATTTTTTTTATTCATAAAAAAGTAATATATATATATATATATATATATATAAAAGGTGCATATCTAATGAGAGCATGAGAGATGAGAGGAGTTAATCTTGACCATACAACCATATATGAATGGTTGTGATTATTTTTCATAAATTAAATCTCAAGCATTAATTTTAATTGGATAATTAGTATTAACTTCTCTCACACTCTCACCTCTCACTTGATACATTTCTTATACATATATAATGTTTGGTTTTTTTAAGCATATATAATAATAGATTTTAGATTTTAGGTTTGAGTTTCATGAATAAAAAAAATTCTTATTGAAGAGCAATTGCAATTTTGTCAAATTATTTTATGATCAAGTAGATAAGCATGAGAAAATCAATAGATATTATAAATTTGTGAATCCCATCTCACAAGTAGGATTTACAAATTAAACACTATAACATGATGTCTTTTGTAATTGTAATACTTTTTTTTCATAAATATCGTATAAAAATCATGTATTTAAAGGTCAATTATATTATATTCCCTCATTTAATATTATAATGTCTTATTTGAATAATTGTGGTTCTTAAGAAAATATCAATTAATATATTGAGTTTTAAATAATTAGTACAATTTCTCATATTTGCCTCTATTTAAAGTAGAAGTATTTAATTATTGCATTTGTTTAAATCTTGAAAATAAAAAAAGTTTAGTCATTTATAAAGGACAAACTAACAAAAAAAAATCTAATTAATTATCCTAAAAATTTGTAGAGGATCTTATAAAATGAAATACTTACTTTATTTGAAAAGTGTCTTTTATATTGTGAAACAGAGTAATAAAAATTATTATGATTATATCTCTCACTAATTAATACTCTCTCCAGTCCTTTTTATAAGACACCATCCATAAGGTTTTCATGTCCTTTTTATAAGATATTTTGTACTTTCTATATTGCATTTATTACTTTTTTCTTTTTTATTCCCATTAAATGCATTGACTTTCAACTCTTTAATTGTAATTGGCTAACACATTATTCAATGAAGGATGAAAATGATATCTCATATACTTTTTGAGAAAACCAATAAAATTAACTAAATAAAATTAACTAAACTCAATTATTTTTATTGTTCTGTGTAATTCGGTTAAAAACGTCTTATAAATAAGATTGAAGGGAATAGTTTATATTTACCAAGCCATCTAGTGGAAAAAGAACTTGCACCCATTAGAGTTTCATTATATATGATGTAAATGTTTTTAGTTGACTTAATTATGCAAGTTCTATATATAAAAATGTTTTGCTTAAACTTACATTACTTAAAGAAACAAAATGTAGTTAACATCTATCTTCAAAAATAATGAGGGAGATAGAAAACAAACCTTTGCAAGTGAGACATACTTTCAAAACTTTAGCTTTGTTGAGTTGTTTTTACACACATTTTTTCCAATATATCATGCTTCAACACACTTACCTCACAGCTTTAATTCATTTGACGTGTTCTCTTGTCTAAGTTACTCTCTCTTGCCATAATAATTTTAATTTTATTTATGTTTTTTCACCAAACACATCCATTGGGAAATCAAAGGGTTTTTGTCTAAAAGTGCAAAGGGCCAAACGGCAAGACACAGTCAATGTCCATCACTTTCCATTCAATGTTATGTACTTCCCCCATGAATAATTGAACATGAACATCAACATGTTTGATGGGTGCAACAATAATGGAAAACCCTACGGTCTTTATACTAACTTAAAAAAGAAATGATGATAACTAGTGTTGTTGTCTTAATCTAATATAATTACTAAATAGTTAGGTCTTTTATGTTCACAAATAATTTATCAAATCATATCTTAGGACTTAAATTATATTAAGAATTAGTCTTTAATTATTAGATAGAGGATATCTTTAATGTACAGAAATAAAAAGTATATACTATTATTATTAATTGATAAATATATAATTATTAGTTAATAAATAAGAGTTAATTATAATTTGACATTGATAAGTGGGTAAATAGCCCACATAGTCATGTACCAAGTCTGTAAAGCTTGGGAGTTAGAGGTCCAAGATTCGAATCGAGTTTAGAGATGGATGCGTGTGTATTTGTCAAAAAAAAATTATAATTGACATTATATACATATGTGATTTACTCTAAAATTGTACTTAATCACAGTTAAAATGAGCATTAATTGTGTCTTTTAAAATGAACTACACATTATTTAAAAAGTACATTGGACAAAACACACGTTTTAATAAATTACAAATTAAAATTTTTTTTGTTAGAAATAATAAAAATATTTATTGCATTATAAACTTATTAAATAATATTTATTATATATATTTTTAATAAAAAAATTCTAAACTTATTAGTAGTTTGTTAGCCTATGTACATATGTATGTATAGGATAGCCAAATTAATTAATTTATTATAATGTTGGATATTATAAACTTGTAATGCATGGCTATGGTAACCCTATATGTGTGTGTGTTGTGTTGATGATAGGAAGTTGAAAAGAAAAGAGTACTAGTTTGGTTTGGATGTGTTGGACAAAATTGAAATGCTCAAATATCAATGTGGCAGGAAAGAAAGGGGACATGCTTAGGTTTGCTATGAATTGTTTATGGGAACTATGATTTGGACATGTCAGAGACATTGCTTATAACTATTTTACATATCTTTCTTCCCCCATGTGACTCTATATATAAATATAAATAAAAACAACTCCTCTCTCATATTCATATATATGATTTATGAAGTGTAAAGTTATGCCTACTAATTACTTCAAATTAAACCCATTTCCTAATTAATTGCTTCATTATTTTTCAATTCATCACTTTAATTCAATTTCCCTTCTCTCTCTCTCTCTAGCTCATCATTTTCTTTTTTCTTTTTTTTTCCTTTTCTTTTTCTTTAATTTGTTTGTTGGCTAAAGGCTATGTACGTGTTTCTGATTTGTTCTTTTCTCTCTTCTTAAGACACCTCACACCTCAAGTAATAGAATTAAAAGCCCTACGTACTCTACACATATATATAACACCTCCATATACAAATAATAATTTTTTAATTACATCCCTAGCTAAATGCTATGTCATATTATTTTTTGCATTAAATAACTTATAATATATATATAAAAAATTCTATCTTTTTCATTGTACACTAAAAAAAACTTATACTAATTAATTTTTTAAATTAACTATCGCTAATGTATACTTTGTCTAACAGATTGTCTATCTGTTAATATATGTATCAAAGGTTTATACCAACAATAAGTAAATTGATGCTTTATATTAAATACTTATAATTAATTACAAAAATTTTTATTAATAATTCACTATAAATAATTAAATTGTTATTTATTAGTGTTTTTTTCTTTACTTTCATTAGATTAGCCACTATTCTTATAGACTTTTATCTATGAACTCGTTGGTATATATCAATTGCTTATACTAGTATATTTTTATATTAATGATTATATTTATCTATTTGTATAAATAATATATATTTATACTAACATATTAATTCTGTTTGACAGAGTCTATGTAACGATGTAACGATAACTAATCTCACAGAAGCCAATTAAATGAATTAATAAATATTAATTTTTTATTATGATTGTATATTTATTCATTAGTAGCGTATGTAATTATACTAATGAATTTATCCATCACAAATAAATTGTCATTTATTAACTTTGTTTTTAGACTTATGTTAAATTACCTACCATTGATATAGACTTTGTCTAATAAATTTATTCGTTAGTATAACCTTAATAATATTCACTAATCGTCTATAAATTGATAGTATATATCAATTACTTATAATAACATATTTACTTGTCAGAAAATATATATTTATTTATATATATTATAGATCTGTATTAACAGATTAATTTTATTAGATAAAGTTTATATTAACTATAACTAATATAGCGAAAGCTAATAATATTTTTTATAGTGATTGTATTGAATAAATAAAGTGTATATGAATAAAAGAAAAGTGGAGTAAATTAAATTTATTTGCAGCAGTGGTTGTTGACATCCCTATGATTAGAGAGCAACATGCAAGTCATCGATATTTTATAAATAACAAAATCCATCTCTCTACTATCCACAGCCGACCTCAATATATATAACACTTTAAATTTAATAATATATTTAATATTTATACAAAGATAGCCTTTCAATATAAATAAATAATAATTAGCCTCTACCCTATAATTAACGTGTTAATAACTTTAATTTTTATTGGTTGGACATGAAGGTTTTCCATTTTGTTTAATTTTTGTTTATAATGAATAAAAAAAGTGTAAATATTATGAAAGAAGGTTGTATTTGGACCACATGGGTTTGGATTAGAAAATGGACTAATCGGTGCCTCCGTGACACACAGACGACCGCCACTTTTAGATCACGGGGGATAATGCAACCACCGCAACACACATTTAAATAAATAACTAAAATAATAATAATTAGCAATACAAATTTAAAAGGTATAATCACAGTTACGTAGTTAATTAATGAGCACATAAAAATATGTGTACGAATATTCGTGTTCAATCACTGATTAATATATTTTCTCATAAAGCTTCAATGAATAACAATAAAAATTGATGAAGTTAAATAATTTACCCTCACCTTATTAGGATAAGAGATCAATACTTCATAAACATACTAATCAGCTTAAGCTCCTTGTGATTTAAATTATATTTGTTTTACTGGAGCTATAGTGTGTCTAGAGCTGGGTATACAATTGCGGCTCGCAAGTCAGCGTGCAAAACTCACGGCCTATACAGTCTTGGACAATAGAAAATGAGAATCATTTATAAAGTGAGTTTTGTAGATTAGTCTGTTTAAACAATAAGTTGTATGAGTTTGACTTGCGAGTTGGCCACATTTACACAATAAAAAAGTCAATTTAATTTGAAACTATTTTTATTTCTTATGTTTAAATTTTTGTGTGTAATTTTAATTTTAAAATAAGAGTTTTAGTACAACTAACTTAAATAGTATAATATTTTTTTCATTAAAAACATACTTTATATATGAATTTTGATACAAAAATTAATTTTCTATCCTAAAAACTATTTTTGTAATAAAATGTTTCATGTAAGTCAGATCTTGTGATGACCCATTTAACCGCAGGCTTATACAGATTGCTAAAATACTAGATCATTTAAAAAGCAAGCTTCACGAGCCAATTCACTTAACCCGCAAACCAGTGCGGAGTCGGGCTAGCCGTATACTCAGCTCTCATTGTGCATTTAGCTAATTTTATCCTTTTTAGTTTGCACTTTCTAGGTATGGTTTAAAAAATTCTCCAAATTTTCAGTTTATATATTTAACATATTTAAAAATTAAAAATTCAATGAATAATTTTATGAATTGATACACTTATATCATTATAAAATAATATCATCAATTTATATTTAAGAAAATGATAATGTTAAAATATGTTAAGCATATATTATACATATCTATATATGTAATAGGATTGATAAAATAATCCTCATTTGGTATACGAGTGTCAACACATAACATTATAATTTTAAATTTATAAAAGCTTAAGAGATTATAAAAATATTGATCAATGTTAATTTAAGATTTGTCTCATAATTGTGTCTTTGACATTATTACATGTCTTGCAATTTTTTAATTGGTTTCCTTGTTTTTCTTTTTCATATTTTTTATTGCATTTTTTAAGTATACAACAAACAAATGAATGGTTTCAAGTTCAACGCGCTAACGTACATGCAAGGAGTGGTGACATACATATAGGTAATAGATGATAAAGAAAGTAAAATAAATTTATTAGAATATATAAGAATTAAGAAATAATAATAGAGGATGCATGTACATATCCCCAAAAGTGGATGTTTATTTTTTATATCTTTAGGCACAAGTTGAGCTAATCAATTTAAAAAAGAAAATACATTTCAATAATGTAATGACTTAATTAAGTGATTTAATATGTATAAAAAACTAAGTGCTTTAATAGTGTTTTACGTAAGTCATAACGTGGCCCCATAAGTCACTAGATTTCCTATGAAGTTAAACTGTCATCATAAAAAAATTATTTTCAAGATTTTTCTTTTTTAAAGCTATATGTCTAAAGTTTGATTACAATTTTTTTCTTATATGTGATGTGAAGGATTATGAATAATATTATTGTACAGTTGGAACGAAAAGTCAAGGTAATACGATTTGGTATTTATTAGTTTAGACGTTCGTAATAATATAATTCTGTCAAGAAAATAGACGAAATTAGACTTCATATAAACTAAATATATTAGTAATTTACATCAATCATCATTGTATTATCCCCAAAAAAATCGTCATTATATTATTCAATTAAGGAAATAAAGGACTAATTTTTAATGTATACTTTCAATAAAGGAAATAAACGATAAGTTTTAATATATATTAAAATGTGGGTTAAATATGTTTTTTATCTTTAGCAATAATTCGTTTTTAGTCTCAAATTTTAATTTAAAACGCTGTTTTTTAATTTCTAAACTTTTAAAAAATTCACTTTTAATTTTCACATAAATTTTATGTAATGTGGCAAACTGAGGGTCTTCATTAAGTGCACATATTACCATATCAATTTGCTACGTCACTGGAAAATGTAGAATAGGGACTAAAAGTAAATTTTTTAAAAGTTTAGGGACTAAAAACTGATGTTTTAAAGTTCTGGGACCAAAAACATATTTAACCATTAAAATGTTTTTTTAACCTTTACCCTATGTTTGAGAAGGAGGGCTAAGATTTTGTTTCACATTGGTTAGAAATATGGCTATTACAAAATATATAAGTGATATGACGATTTTCCTCTTATGAGTTAGTTTTATTGAGTGATTTAGACACAAATCAAATTTAAGATGATATTAAAATTTAACGAGTGTCATTTCGGACAACCAGCAAATGTCTAATCTTGTAAACTTAATGCATCATATGTTTAGTCTTATGATAAGGGGGTGCATTAACATACATGTTAGTCCCACGTAGAAGGACACATAAATAAGGTTTCACATATATCGTTGATACTATTTATCAATCCGAATTCAAGATTTATCTCAATATACTCGTATTAACATTTATATTTATTATTCAAGCTATGAAGGGAATCTCAAACTTTAATTGGTAAACAACACTGACCATACCTATGAAACCTTACTTAAGTTTTGTCACACGTAAAATTGTGGTATTACAATACTTAAATTTATTATAGATAAAATGCATTCACATATGTATGAACTGAATAGTGGCTGCTCAAAGTTTCATTTATGACTCACTAGATCAACTTAAACTATTTTAAATTGAAATAAAAACCATTTTAACCTTATTTTAGTCCAACATATTCTACTTTTGAAATTGTTTTTGAAAACAAAAAACCACATACTTACACCACCCCAAACGGGGCTAAAGTTTTTTCTTTGTTTCTAAAAAAACTATAGTTTGGTCCATAATAATAACTCCTAAAAACTAGTGTTATCAAAAGTTCAAAAGTGAGGTGGTGTGTCGTATGGATATTTTTTATAATTTTGCATCCAAACAATTTGCTGAGATGGTGACGAAATTTTTTTTTGGACAACTGATATATTCCATTCCAGTGAAAAAGAAAGAATAATACACATTACACTTATTAGTGATACAACAAAATCAAAGAAAACAACACTAAAGCACAAATCTGTTTATTGAATTTAGCAAGTGCAGTGTGTAATAGCTAACAAACCATCTAAAATGAAACAACTCGCTCAAATACGTTTAATCGGCGACACAAAAAAACCGGTAGTGCCACAACCACTCAACCCAGCTTCAATAAACACCATTACGAACAGAAATTAAGAAAATACCACTCTTTAGCTTAATTGTTGATGTATCTAGTAACATAAGTAAGCAGTTGGGCACAAATCTGTCACAAATCCGTCACCGATCATAAAAGAGAGGGTCACCAATTAGACTTTCGCAGCTAGAGGGAGGGAAGAAGATTAATTTTTTTTTTTGGTCAAGGGTCCAACAAAAGAAGATAAATTAAAATGGCATACACATAAATGATCTCTTTTTTTTTTGGACTAACATAAATGATCTCTTATGTCGAGAAATAATAATTCTTTTTTTTTGGGTCAAGAGCAAATATCATTAAAAGCCCAAAGAACACAAGCGCTGCACAGGGCCTCTGTTTTTGGGAGAATGAGATTAGTACAATTTCTATTAGCAGTGGCACCATCCTTTTTATATGTAAGAATCATAAATTTATATACTAAAAAAGATGGTGTCACTCCCAATAAGGATGATGCTAATTCTATCCACCCAGTTTTTGCCAAGCTTTGCCTAAAAGGGCCTCACTTTCATGATGGGCCAAGTTTAGAAATCCTTAAAAGTTGAACAAAAAGAAAAAAAAAAAAAGGAAATCCTTAAAAAGTGATGAGTAAAACTTCAATCCCAATTTGTGAAAACTAGCAAACAAGCAAATTATTTATTGAGATTTTTAAACGTTATGTAAATAAGGACAACTGTTAACTCACTCCGTTAAGTGTCATGTTGGTATGCCACATGTATTTTGATTTGTTTTAATCCCACAAAAATCGCTCAAATCAATCCCTAAAATGGCCCCAAAGCATTCAAATAGATTCTTCAAGATTTTAAAGTCACTTAAATTAGTCTATGAGATAATTCCAAATGGTTCATATAAATCCTTAGATAACATTAGCCCAAATTAAGTATATAGGTCCCTAATTTAACTCAAATCAAGCAAAAAAGTCTATAATTGAGCTAATTATTGTTTAACACAAAATATTATGAGAATGGATTCCTTTATCTTCAAAATAAATATGACTTATCATGTTGATGTGTTTGTGTCTATCTCTTTTTGTATGTATTAAATACATATAAAATGTGTGGGTCCATGTAAACATTAATGAAGAGAGAGATAGACACAAAAACATCAGCATTATAGGTTATGTTTATTTTGAATACAAGTGGATTCATTTAAAAAAAAATTATAGAAGAGATATAAATACCCATTATAAGCAACACCAAACTATTAAGTGTTACTGTGTTAGTTAGTGTCTATAATCTCAAGGGCTAATTTGAACTATTTGAATTATTTTAGGGACCTATTTGATTTATTTGTGTTGCCTTGGTATCTAATTTTTTCAAGGGACCAATATGAATGATTTGGAACAATATTTAGAGTTGATTTGAATATTTTTGTGCGCAGGATTAAAACTAGTGGTTTTAATAATATATGTGGCATGTCATTTGACATTTAACGTGCCAAATCATCACGTCGTTAGGTCTAACTGGGCAAGTTAATAATTTGTTCTTATTTCATGGCGTTTGATAATCTTAAAGACTAATTTTTAGGTTTTTGAAAGTCAATGAGTAATTTGCATGACAGTGACAATTTTAAGAACTAATTTGTCAATTTACTCATTTTATTTTCAATTCATTACTTAAAATTATTGCTATCAATTAATTGAATAAACTAGTATTTTGGCTTATGACATTGTCAATATTAGGCGCTTTAGTCCCTAAAATATTATAAATATAATGTTAGTTTCCAACTTTTACTTTCTCGAGTCGATTTAGTCCCTGGTGTTATCTCTAAATTACGAAATACAGACGTAGCATGTGCCATGTTAGATGCTATGTAAACCAACCAAAATGATGTTGTTTTTATCAATTGCGAAATAAGTCATTTAGGTTATTGTAGGTAAAACGATGCCGTTCTGTTTTCTAACCCCAAATCAACTGTTCACCATCTTCTTCATCAGGTGGCAGGTCTATTCAACCTGGTTTAGCACGAAATGGGTCATGCACGACCTGGTACCATAATCCCCCACTTTCTTGCGATTTCATGCGCGATTTCAACGAGAAATAACATAGGGGTGTTTATAACAATCTTTTGAATTGATTTTACTTGACTTTGATTAAAAACCAAAAGATGGAAGCGTAATAATACCTAAATCTAAAATCAAAACCAAACCCTAACCCACATCCCCTCTTTAGTCTCTCACATTTTGGTTCCTGTTTTTAATGAAGTGGTAATTATTTTGATTTGTGAGGTTTCTTTAATACAAATTTCAAGTTTAAATTGTGAAGATAAGGACCAAAATGAACATTTTTTCCACCAATCTATATGATGTTATTTTGATTGGCTTACTTGGCATCAAAAAGGAACTTAGCGTGTCACGTCTTTATTCCGTAAAAGTTAAGGACTAACATTATGTTTCGAATAAGTCAAGGACTAAAATGTTCGATGTTAAAAAAAGTCAGGAATCAAAATACTATTTTATTCTCAATTAATTTATTTCTTAAAGTTTACACTTGTCAATCAATTTAGTTCATGAAATTTACACTGGAATATAAAAGTTAGGTCTGAGTATTTTTTAACTTGTCTACATGGTTAAAAATCTTAATAATATATTAATCTTTAAACAAAATATAAGAAAAAACCTGGCTTACATTTATTCAAAAAGTTATTTAACTTTATTTTTTTCATAAGAAAATACTATGATTGGGGATCAAACTCCGTACCTACACACATGTCCCCGTGCACTCACCAACTGAGCTACATGATTGGGACAACCATATTTTTTTTCTTGATCTTATCTAAAAGATAATTTTTATTTATCAAAATATTCTGCATGGTATTTATTATAAAGCAATATTCTCCTTTTTTAAAAGTTAAATGATTCATTAAATAAAAATTACTTTGAAAAGTTATTTAAAATCTATTTATATTTTTTACTATCTCGCTTTTACTTTTTCCTTATATTTCATTTAGGAATCTCACCTATTTTTGTTGTGAAAGAAAAAGTTAAATTAACTTTTGATCCCTTTATTTGCGTGTTTTAGAGACAGTTTGTTCAGCTTATTAGGTAAAATAAATACTTATTTTAATAAAAAAAGTAATTATAAAATTTTTTAGTCTATTTGTTTGTGCTTCTCAAAATAATTAGAATAAAAAAATAATCAGATTTTCCGCTTATTTCTATTGTAGCCAAACATACATAGCTTTTAATTCTTATGATAGTCACTTAAAAAATAATAAATTATTTTAAAATTTAAACAAATGGGCTCTTATTCTTTATAAGAAAAATGTTCTTTTCAGTCTCTACATATATTTTTATTTTTGCTTTAGTCCCTGCCATCATTTTTTGTTGGTCACTGTCGATAAACCCCGTAACTCCACCACCACAATCACCACAGTCACTGTTATTGCGCAAAATCAGGCAAAGGACAACAAGACGAGATTAGTGATGCAAGTGCTATCGTAGAACCACCATCACACACTCATCTGCGTTAGAAACCGTTGCAGTGATGGGTGAGTGTTGTAAGGAAAAAGCGTCACGTGATGACGTGTCTCTAGTTCGATGTCCACTAAATTTCGAGGATAGACTCGTCTCGATGAGACACAGCCAATGCAAGTAGTGGTGGTGAGAGAAACCGCCAATGACCATGGTGGTTGCGGTTGTGAAGTTATGTGATTTAACAGCAATGAACAACGAAAATTGACAACAATAACTAAAACTAAAACGAAAAACACATATAGAAACTAAAATAAACAATTTTCTATATAGGGATTAAGAGTGTGTTAAGTTTTGTGGGGCTAGAATTTTTTTAGTCAACGTGATTTTTTATAGAATTAATTTTGAGTATAATTGATTTTAAAGCAACGTGATTTTTGTTTGGATAATTTTATGTAAAAAGTGAAGATAACATTAACTTTCCACCATGATTGCAAGTACTTTCCCCACCACATTAATTTTTCTACCCACCACATGTTTTTTTTTTTAATTACCCCTCACTTGTATTTTAAAAATCCGACACTTTATTTTACAAAGTTACTATACCGACTTTCAAAATTCATGGTCTACGGATTTTAAAAATCTGCGACACTATTCATAAAAAATCCGTCTTGTATTCAATAAAACTGTACTACGGATTTAAAAATTCGTCTTTGTATTTTTATAATATTGTATTACAGAATTTTCGAAATCCATGGCTTACGGATTTTCAAAATTCGTGGCACTGTTCATAAAAAATCTGCCTTTATATTTTATAAAACCGTACTACGAATTTTGAAAATCTATGGCTTACGAATTTTAAAAATCTATCTTGTATTTTTATAAAATTGTACTATAAATTTTTAAAATTTGTGGTCTACGGATTTCTAAAATTTGAACGAGGGGTAATTTTGGAAAAATAATGGACGTGTGGTGGGAGAAGTATGAGCCCAGTAGCCCACCATAATTTCTAACAAACCCACCGCGAAAGTAGCCTTGAGGCTTCTCCGACCATCAATTTTGGAGTCCACAAATCATGTTCCAAGATGGATCAACGCAAAAACAGAAAACAATCTATGACATGTTTATTCTAGCGTTGGATCCAATGTAATGTAAAAGCAAGTTTTTTTTTTTTTACTTTCACATTTATTCCATGGGAATTTACGATTTTTCGTTCTAAAGCTTGAGAAACTCGTTGCTAACATGAATGTGTGTTTGTTTAGGCATTGAAATCCAATGCAATAGGAAAGCAAAAATTTCTTGCTTTTACGTTTAATGCATGCGAATGGGAAATAACAGATTCCAAGACATTGGGGACTTTTGGTTTTCATTTTCATTTCCTGTTTTCATTTTCTGTTTTTTGTTTTTTGAATTTTTATAAAGAAAAAACTGAAAATGCTGAAAACAGAAATCTGTTTTCAGCATTTTCAGTTTTTCCTTTGTAAAATTTTAGAAAACAAAAAACAAACTAAAAACATGAAATGAAAACAGAAAATGAAAATACAAACCAAACAACCCCTTGAGTTCCCAATCATGTCTCTACTTTTCTCAATTTGCTCCTAATACGAGTTGAGAGACTACGGATGCATAAACAAAGATGCACTAAAATGAAAATAAGGTGCCCTGTGTAAAGACTAAAAAGTTATTTCATATATTCTGAAATATTAGCCATCTTAAATTAATATATAAGAATTAAGAAAATAAATGATAGATTTGAAAAAATATTTTGAAAGTTAAAATTACCAATAGTATGAATTACTCTTTATTAATGACTACTAATGAATAAATGAATGATTCATTTGAAAAAATAACAATAAATATCATCTTAATATTGTAAAATGATAAATATTTTAGAATAAATATTTTTGACAAAAATTGACAAATATTTTAAAATGAAAGGAGTAATTTTAAAAAAAATAAATTAGGAGGGTTTGGCTTGCAAGCCCGGCACTGATGGTTTGATCTGTATCACTACTCCTTCCATGTTTCTAGCACATGTATAAAGCATGACCACTTATAAGTTCTACCGTATTCTTCTCCAAAGTAACTTTGGATCATTCTCCAACCAAAAAAACATATGTTTGGTTTTTGATTTGTGCAACTACTGAATAAATTAGGTTGTTCAATCTTTTAGCTATTATTTAACCAAATCTCTTTTGCTATTCATCAATTGCCCATTTCCAATTATCCCAAAAATTTCAGATTTGGTTTGTTTTTTCCCATTGTGGACCAGCGAAGCAACCACCCATGGCTACAGCGGTAGCTGTGGTATCTTCTTCCTCCATTCCCATTTCAAACCTCACTCCATCACTCTCTTCTAAATCCAGAACCAGAATCAGAACCAGAACCAGATTATCATCTCTGAATCCACAACCTCGAGCTGCGTTGGTTGAAGCAACGCCACCAAGTTCATCTCTTTCATCTTCACCCAAAGACGATTTCGCGAAGGCTCTTTCGCTTCCAGGAGACCGTACTGATGATTTGCAAGCTGAGGCTAGAGCTATGGCTCGTGCTGCTAATGCTTCTGTTTATACCCCAGAATTTGTTACTTCCAAATACGGTTCTCAACCTTTCAAGGTAATTCTATTTCTTCCAAAGTTTGAGTCTTTTTGTCGATATCTTTTGTGGGTTTGATTGATTTTTGTGAATTGATTCGACCCTTTTTGTGTTTTTAGGTGGTGGGAAGGGCAATTCAGGTTCTGAGTGCTTTGGGTTTGTTTGGGTTGAAGCTAGTTTTGGACCAGAGGAAGGGAGTGTTTGATCAGAATAAAAGGATTCGTGCGATTGAGCTCAGGGATATTTTTACGAGGTTGGGACCAACTTTTGTCAAATTGGGTCAGGGATTGTCTACTAGGCCTGATATTTGCCCACCTGAGTATCTGGAAGAGCTCTCTGAACTTCAAGTATTGCAATTTTCCCTTTTAGCTCCTTTTGATTTGATTGGAGTAGCTGTTTGGATTTTGCTATGGTGTAAAAGATGTTCTTTTAACTTATTAACTTAACGTTGAATGAGAATTTCGGTTGTTTTAGTGACTGATGTCAATGTGGAGCATAAGAAGTTCTTTACTGTTTTACTTGGGCGCAAGGTTTCAAATTGTGGTTGTGATCGCATTGCAATCAAATGGAGTTGAATTAAAATGCGGCCATTGCGGGCTGCAGTTATGGTGTGATGCAGTTTCAGTGACTTTCAAAAACATGTATTGTGTCGTGATTTTGCAAACATACCGCAATTTGAAACCTTGCTTGGATGTATGGTTTTCTGATGGATCTGAACAACAATGATGCTATCCAATGAAAACTTATTTGCTGGTGTAGTGTAGTCAATTATGTCTTTTATGCTAGTTCTGTGAAGATGTTCATGAAGGAAATGGATACTTAGGTTTCCTTGAACTTGATCATTTCTATGCTTTACCAGGATGGTTTGCCGACGTTTCCTGATGAGCAAGCCTTTGCCTGCATTGAAAGGGAATTAGGATTATCTCTTGACTCTATTTTCTCGTATATATCTCCATCGGCAGTAGCAGCGGCCAGTTTGGGTCAAGTTTATAAAGCTAAGTTGAAGTATTCAGGGAAAGTTGTCGCTGTCAAGGTGCAACGCCCTGACATCGAAGAGGCTATAGGATTGGACTTCTACCTAATTAGAGGTCTAGGGTTTTTCATCAATAAATACGTGGATGTTATAACCAGTGATGTTGTTGCACTAGTTGATGAATTTGCACGTAGAGTCTTTCAAGAGCTCAACTATGTACAGGTTAGTTCTTTTGTCAATGCCAAAATTTATATTTTAAATTCTGCCAAGCATGCATCTATGATCAATTTTGTTATCACGGTTTTTCCGAGTATAACAAAATTAACATTGAACCATTGGCTGGTTTGCTTAATTTTAGGCCAAAGGCAAGCATATAATGATTGTAAGTTGTGACCTTTTTTATTTGTAGTTCAAAATTTAAGATTTTCCCTAGGATGATGTATGCATCTCACATTAACGGATAAGGCTCCATATTTGTGAATTATACAAGATTTTGTTGCGATTGAATGTTAATTTGGCAGGTTCCTGCAGGAGGGACAAAATGCACGGAGATTCAAAAAATTGTATGCTGACAAGGAAGATATCTTTGTTCCTGATGTTTTTTGGGACTATACAAGCACTAAAGTACTAACGATGGAGTGGGTTGATGGTGTGAAACTAAGTGAGCAAGAAGCAATTGAGCGACAAGGACTAAAAGTATTGGATCTCGTGAACACAGGAATACAATGCAGTCTTAGACAGCTTCTTGAGTATGGATATTTCCATGCAGATCCTCATCCAGGGAATCTTTTGGCAACACCTGAGGGAAAGCTTGCTTTTCTTGATTTCGGGATGATGAGTGAGACTCCGGAAGAAGCTAGATTTGCCATAATTGGTCACGTTGTTCACTTGGTCAACAGGGACTACGAGGCTATGGCTCGTGACTACTATGATCTTGATTTCTTATCACGTGATGTTGATGTATCTCCTATTGTACCGGCACTCCGAAACTTTTTTGACGATGCACTTAATTATACCGTGAGCGAGCTTAACTTCAAGACGATAGTGGATGGTCTGGGAAATGTTTTGTATCAATATCCATTTAATGGTGAGATAATGCTACACTTTACGATGACTTTCATCACCTATAATTTCATTTATTGCTTATTCCCAAATCGTATCTTTCTACGAACTCTGATCAGTTTTTTGTTTTATGTTCTTTTCCCTTTCTGTTGACAGTCCCGGCATATTATGCATTAATTTTAAGGTCTCTCACCGTCTTAGAAGGTTTAGCGCTATATGCTGATCCTAATTTTAAGGTACTTGCTGCGTCATACCCGTATTTTGCCAAAAGGCTTCTGACGGATCCAAACCCGTATCTTAGAGATGCTCTTATTGAGTTGCTTTTCAAGGATGGAAAATTCAGGTTTGAAACATGCCACTATCTTAAATCCATCATTGTTTGAATTCGGTGATGTAGAATAATTTATAGTAAATGCACTTAATATTCATTGATCTGGTCTATTGCAGATGGAATAGACTTGAAAACTTGCTAGCACAGGGAAGAAAGGACAGAGATTTCTCTGCTAAAGAGGCTTTACAACCTGTCCTGAAGATATTGTTGAGTCCTGATGGTGAAGACCTAAGGAGTCTAGTTACCAAAGAAGCCATTCGCGTATCTGAAGCTTTTACTCTCGGCACAATTTCTGACACGTACCGGTATATTCCTGACTTTCTGAAGACCCTTGTGTTCAATGGCAATGCAAATCAACCTCTCGTGATGTCGGAAACTGAAATGCAAAGCATGTTAGAGCTTAGAGATCAAGTGATTAGAATATGGGAACTTCTGCGATCCTCTAATGATTTCGATCCAGCTTTTTTGCTACCAATAGTACAGGTAAGACCTACCATTTGCAATTGAAGATTTGCAGCATCATTCTATTTCGGTTAACTGTCATGTCTGCTGTGTCTTTGCCTTATTTTATGTTGCTACTATGATGTCTCACTCTAAAAACTTCATTATCACATGTTGGATATATATATGAAGTATGAACATATACAATGAATTTGAAGGAATACCTCTAAACTCTAAAACTTCTATTTTATTTTTATAAAAAAAGAAGCTTGTGGTTATTGTTATTTTGATATTCTTTAAATAGAGAATCTCGTAAATAAATATCATTCTTTAATTGAAAAGGGATGTTCATGCAACCAAAATATTTGCTGACCCAAGGAATTTTGTAATTGGAAAGAAATGTTCATGCAACCAAAATATAAAAAATGATTACTATAACCCTGAATCAACTTTTAATTGTAGGCAAACCTATTAAGAACTAAGATGGCCTTCAAACAGTGAACATTTATATTTTTAATAATGGAAAGAGTTAAATTTTGAAATATACATGAATAAATTAATTTGTTAAAAGTATTAAGTTGAATTGAATCGAAACTATTCTATCCTTATTGTGGAATTTTTTTATCAGCTATTAATTATTTCGATATGAGCAGGTTCTTCAGCAACCGGAGGCACGCAGATTTGGGGGGCGTGTTGTGGGTGGGATTACTCAACGGCTTGCGGCACGGTTTCTTCTTCAAGTACTTCGAGTTCCACCAACAGCTTCTACCTAGATTTTTGTCACTGTAAAGGCTAGATAAGGCATGCATATTATTTATAGTTCGCGCAGTTTGGGTTACTTTTGTGATATTCGATGTTTGTGGAGACCCTATTTCCAGTTTCATATCATTCTAGTTTTCAGTGCACGATCATTCTCATCGACCATACGTCGCACAATGATATCTGTCCTTACTTCTGCTAATTTTTCCTTCTGTTCCTTTTTTTTTCTGTTAGGTTATTCGAGACAGCGAAGATAGGAGTTACATTCCTGACAGAAGAAGCAGTAGTAAGATATACTGATTCCAGCAAAAATTGTATGATTTTCATTTTTATTTTGGATCCTCTGATTTCCATTGTCGTTGATGCTGTGTCGTCATGATCAGCATCGACGCATATCACATTATATGATAATAGCAAATAGTAGGTCATTGCTCTTACATGTACATTTTTCGGTTTCTTATTCGTTACGGCATCTCCTGGTTTTAAAATAGAAATTTGAGAGCTTTTATTTTAGTTCGTTCTTATGATTCCATATGTAACTAGAATTCAGAGGAGAAAACAGTAGATTTGGTAATGAAAGAGGTGAGGAAAAGGTTTTTGCCCAACTCGCCTGACCCTATGCGCGCGCCTCTTCAGAATCAGAGACAGAGTATGTTCTGTAATCTGTATGAGTGTACGCTTGCGTATAGATATTTTATATAGAAATTTATTTTATTTATTATACAATAAAATATGGTTGTAATTAGTTGGGTATTAGTTTGTAAGAAGGTTGTTAGTTTGTGTTGAGTGTAGACAAATGTATGAACAGGACCTAAAGGTCTTAAATGCATTATTATTATTAGTCATTTCAATTGTAACATTGTATGATTTGGATGAACTTGGTTCATTGAGAATTGTCTCACACTTGGATGTACACAATGAAGTTTTGTTCCTGACTTAAATAAGGAACATATCAAAATTACAATTTTAATAAGAGATCTATAAACTATTTTTCCTTTCTAACTAAACTATAAACTTGTTGGAGTAGCGAGTGCGAGTTAAGTTTCAGGTAGGGTATTGTTGTCAAAGTTGAAGGGTTTCTGGTTGAGGGGCAGAGATTGTTGAAGTGAGTGATGAAGAAATTCTACATTGGATAGGAATCAACATTTTGTCAACATATAAATGATAAGGACCTGTAGATTTGATGTCTTCAGTTTTTGCATTGGTTGAGGTGTCTATTGATGAAGATCTCCCTGAAGTTTTATCCCTATCGTATTTTCCAAAAAAAATATAAAGCCTTAATTCATTTGAAATCAGACATCTCGTACCTTAATTGGTTTATAAGTGAATCTTAAAATTTTCAAATAAACACCTCATTATATATTTCATTTCTTTCAAATTATTAAACCTTAAACTTTTCATATTAATAAAATTAGTCCTTTTGCTAAACCTACAATTAAATGCGAAAAGTTTAACGTTTAATTAAAAAGAACACACTATCTAATTACAAATTACTAAAATTAGATTTAATTTAAAGGTAAATTACACTAACTTCCTTTGAATTTTGTGAGTATTATACTAATCCTTTGCATATTCTAAAACTATACAGACCTCCTCAGGATAATAATGATGATACTCTCTTTTAATCCCATTTATGAATTAACGCTTTTACCCTTTAATAAACAAAAGAGAACAAGTCCATCTTCCTTCGCCCTTCCCATGACATTCTTTAATCCCGTGGCCTCTTCCTTCATTTTTCTTCAATCTTGCCACTTGGGTTTCTAATTTGGGACAGAGGAAGCACATAAGAAGGTGAAGATTAGAGGAAGGAGAAGATTATTACCATAATCAAGTTTGAATTGTGGGGTGTATAGTACACAATTAGTTATATAATACACTTTCTAGTTCTTATTATAAGCCATAATTTTTTACATTATGCATGTCAATAAAGTAATTAATTGTATTAAATTTATTAAAATGTTATATAATATATCTATTTTATCTTTATTGAAAAAATGTGTTAATTGGTATTTTATAATATAAAGTACTAATAATAATCAAAGGGACAAATAAAAAATTTGTAATAAAAGCTTTTAAATATGTATTATGTCTTATAAAAATAACTAGTACAACGTACTTTATAATTAGGAACGAAGGAAGTATAAGATAAGCATTGGTCATTGGTAGGTTTCTAATTCTATTATGTTCTTCTTCATGTGCCATTGACTCTATTCATTACCATGAAAGAGGAGGGAGAAGAAGAAACCACCATTCGCATTATATTGAGCGGAGATTTGGCGGTTACACATATTCCCATGGGCGACTGACACGTGTCCTATTTGGCCGGTATTGACGGTTGAGGCACTCGGTTGTGCCCCTTGATAAAGGAACACCAAGGGCCATGCTCCCATGTATCTCTGTCTCCTGTCCCTACCCTATCCTTCCCTTCCTTTTCTTAGCTTTTGTCTGGGTCCCACTGCTTCTTCTATTTCAGTACCATCATGTGGAATTCCTGCAGGCTCACATTTAATTTCTCTACTACCACTTCTTAGTGCCATTTATCTCTAGTTTTCTACAACAAAAAGAAAACAAACTCTTACTATTTTTTTCTACTCTATTATAAGATAGAAGACTAATTAATTCATCGCGCGTATTTAGATTCATCTTTTTAATTAGTGTTTTTATACCGAGTTTGAATTCAAGTTCATCCGCTAAGACAATAATATGTTTATATCATTATGCCAATCTGTTATTTCCATATTAGAGTGACAAACTCGTTTCTAATTTAACTAAAGAAATATTTTTAGCTCATATGTGTGTAGACACCTTTAATGACTAGTTAGACTTATCAGCAT
The DNA here is from genome assembly GCA_037177725.1 of Cyamopsis tetragonoloba. Classification (NCBI taxonomy): domain Eukaryota; kingdom Viridiplantae; phylum Streptophyta; class Magnoliopsida; order Fabales; family Fabaceae; genus Cyamopsis; species Cyamopsis tetragonoloba. Next base: position 7,271,807 of record CM074121.1, on the reverse strand, counting down.
AAATAGTTAAACATTTGTGATATCTTCACACTAACTTGGAAAGGTATAGAAAGAGACTAAAATATAAATAAGAAAGAAAATGAATAGAGGGAAAACTAGATATGTGTGATAAAGCATTAAGAAGAAAGACAATAGAAGAAAATAGAGGCATAAATACAAGAGAAATGAAGTGCTTCTCTCATTTTAAACATAATAGATAGTGAATTGAAACAAAATAAATCATAAAATGTCTAAGAGTTATTAACTTAATAACTAGTAAGAAGTAAGGATAAACAAATTAATCATTTGTGATCACACATTCGTCTATTTAGCCGAATGATACTATTCTTGTTACTCTAGTATTTAATTAATATCTATTTTTTATTTTTTAAAATTTGTACAAGAAAAACTTAAAATGTCTATAAAAAATGCTCTTTTCAGTCATTTTTACTTATCCTATATAATAAATTCCTATGCTTCTTATATCTTATACTATACCAAAAATTTGTACTTTGTTATTCTTCCCTGTTTTCCCTACCCGTTGTACAATATTGACTTCAATCTTCTTTAAAGAAATTGGTGAGAAACTGAAATTATTCATGTCTTAAAGTAACCAGCAAAGATCTAAAAAGTGTTGCAACTTTTCAAATAGAACTAGTACAATATACATTTGTTATAGTTTTCCAAGGAGAAAAAAAGGGAATACAAAAATGCTAGAAACAAGGAGGCACTAACACTATGGCTAAGGCATGAACATAAAGACAGGGGAATGAAAAAGTTCCTCGGTTGAACCAATATGGGAGGCATTGCAATTCTTGATTTTGGTTCATGTTTCACTTTACATATCCCCTCTTATTAATCTAAAACTTTTCACTAGTAAAATTTCTATTTTGGATGGATAGGATTCGACCCAATTGATATATAGATTTATAGTTGTTGAATTATTTAAGTATGTTCATATGGGTTTAAATTTTGAAAGTTTTATTGAGAGGGGTAAAATTTATTTCAATAATTTTTATGTCTCAAAGAAATTATTCATTTTGTTTTTTTAGTCATTTAAGGTTATGCACATGGATCAAGAGAATGATTAGACCCACATAGTTGTTTACCGAACCTTTTAAGGCTTGAGAGTTGGAGGTTCAAAGTTTGAAATTTAGTAGTGCTAATTTAATTTAGAATATTGAGAGTTAGTTTATGATGAGTGTCTGTTTAGAGTTTAAGGATGGATGCGTGAGTATTTGTCGATAATAAAATTTTATTACATGGGTATAAGTGAAAAAATAACATTAAATTTGATCGTTAAACTTGTTTTATTCTGTCGCTAAATAGTTAACAACATAATTATCCACTAAATTAGTAATTAAAATGATTAATGACTTGTTATTAACAAGCAACTATCTTGATTATTTGGTCTTTGATATTAACTTATGTATTAAAAACCCTATTTTTTGGACTCTCTCCCTCTCTCCTTGTATATATAAGAATTTGTGTTGCCTCTCTTAATTTTCCTCTCTTGGGACCCAATGAGTTAATATGTCAGAAAGATGGGACAAAGGAGAGGAGGCCACCATATCTTCAATATTTTCTCTTATTACTTATTTCACCCCCTACAACTCCATGTTCTGCAAGAGAACCTCTCATTCTTCCTAAGTTATTGCATTTAATGCACATTTATTTCCCTTGTTACTTACTACAAATACCTCTGCTACCACCTCTGTTTTTTCCATTATCATATCCCACAATAAAAATTTTGCTCAAAATTTCATACTATATCTATCACTTTTAGCATGTCAATTGCATACCTTCTTCTTTTCCTTCTCTGCATTTTATTGCATGCATGTAATGCCCGGAATCTTATTAGCTCTCTAGACAAAAAGCAGCTGGAGAAGAAATTCCACTTCCATGTTAAGGTTAGTATGGTAAATAAGCATCAAAATTCATTTGTTACATATTTATCTTATTTGGTCGTTTGCCTTACTATTCTTCATGTTTAAGGGATGCAAATTTTCAAATTGCAGTTATGGTCGTGGAGTGTTAAATGTGACTAAGTACGGCTGGATGCGGTCATTGTATCGAATGTCAAAACCCTAATATTATAGTGTGATGTCGCAGATTAGACCTTCGTTTGAAACACCGAAGAGAAGGTTTTAAATTGTGATTTCTGTTTGACATCACACTGTAATATCACTGTTTTGATATTCACTAGAATTGCATTACACTATGACTACAATCTGCAATGGGTGTATCCAACCACTGTTGTCCACAACCAACTATAACAATAATTCAAAACCATGTTTAAGAGTTATCACATGCTTGAGAAAGAATATTGTTTAGACGATATATAAACTTTATTCTTTTCAAAACCTCTCTTAAGAAACTTACAACATAAGAAACCAAACATTTATTTCTCTAAAATAAGTTGAACAAAACATGCGCCTCATGAAGCTAAGCTTTCATTTTATGCAGAGTGACGACAGAAATGGATTGGATTCCTCTCCAAAGAAGCACAAAGAAGTTATTAAGAACAAGATGGAGAGTCATTTATTGGTTGCAGATTCAGTAGAAGAGAAGCCAAAAAACAGAAAAAGCACTAACAAAAGGGTACTGAAAGCTTCAAGTGGTTTGAAAACAGAATCTGTTGTTTCAGTTTCATGGCGTGTGCCTCACAATAAGAAACATAGACAGAATAAACATCCAGGGTTTAACTTGGACTATTCACCACCAAAGACACATCCTCCTTCTCACAACTAATTAATTAAACACCAATATATATCAACAATTACTTTTGCTATTTTATGTGTTCTTTATATATGTAATTGTATTGTACATCATACATGTTTTTTCAGCTTGAACTTTATATTATATCTCCTAAGTCAATATAAGTATATATATTTAGAGTTCTCTCTATTAAGAACTAATCATGATATATATTACAATATTATATTATTATGTACTAGCATCTCAATAATTAACATCTCTTTTTACGTTGTAATTATATAAGAGTAGTGTGTTATGCTCTCTGACTCTCTCTGTCTCTATCTCTCTTAGGACATGCTTGCTTTGTATATATTTTCCATTTTATATATATGTTTTTATTATGTTTTTTAAAGTAAATATAAAAAAACTAAAATCACAGAAATTAACAAAAATATTACTTCCAGTTATTTCTATCTTTTCCTCTACAAATTCTAAATAACAAGTAATAAAATAAAAATTAAAAAATAAAAACATGAAATAAAAACCTAAACCAAAGTTGGTCTTAATTTTTCCATATTTTCGTTTTATAGCTAATTACGTAATGCAGTAACGTCAAGATATATAGAAATTGCTCATTAAAAATTGGAGAATGAAATTATATACGGCAGATGATAGTGATTTATCTAAACTTAATTAGTCTAGTGGTTAGAGAGTATTATTTCTCATGATTAAAGAATATTACTTTTAATAGTAACTCTTCGATTCAAACTCCAATATACACACTTTTACCAATTTAAAAAAAAAAAACTTGATCGAGAAGTCAACAAAATGCACTAATACATATAACATTGTCCTTTTAAAGTTAGTTGAATAATGTTTGACTACGGTTTGGATAAAATGTTCACATTAACGCTTTTCTACCTGAGATGGTAGTTTCTTAATTACTACTCTCTCTGTTTTTAATTATAAGCAAAAAAAATACATACCTTATCCCTTTAAAAAAGTTAGTTAATTTCATTTAATTTTCTTATAACTATTTAAAAAACAATAGATTTTCCTATAATGCCATTTGACATGTTATATTCTCTTTACTTTACAACCACTGCAATTAATGAGTGAGTGAATTAAAGTGAGAGTAGGTTAGGCAAACTTTCATTAAATGTAAATGAAAATAGTTAAATTTACTTATAAAAAAATAATATTAGAATTTTCAAAAAATTGCTTATATTTGGTAATGGAGGGAGTATCAATTAATATCGCCTAAATGAATTAAGAATAATATTAAGTGTACGATGTACACTTTTATACTCAGTTAAATATAAAAAAAAAAAGTAGTCTTGATATATAGTGCTCTTAGGGCACAGTTAAAATTACTAGAAGTAGAAAAATAATTATAAAAACACATTGTTTTGTCTCTTGAAAATAAAAAAACTACATATTCCAATATCTTTTTACTACATTTGAATTCTTAAATAATGTCTTTAAAACACTAAAATATCATTTGCCATAAAAAACTAATTAAATTAGTATATAATTTAATTAATTATTACTTATTTATTTAACTAGGTATTTTTAAATTTTAACCACATATTTTAACCATCAATACATTTAATCAAATGATATATTAATTTAACGATATATTTATTTATATTTAATCATAAAAAATTAGTGTACCAAATATATATCAACCAATAATATAGAAGATTTATTTCTCATGAATTAAATCATATGAAAATATTCCAGTCATGTAGTTCAATTAAGAAACACGGAGAATATATATGTGTGAATATCCGGGTTTAATCCCTGAATATCCGGGTTCAATCCCTATTCAATATACTTTCCTAAAAAAATATTAGAGAATGTAAGGATTTGGTTGTTGAGTCACGTTTGTACCATTAGAAATCGAAATTGTTTAATAGTATTACTTAAAGAAGGTATAAATAATGATCCCTAAACAAAAAATAACTTTAATTAACTTAAGTATCTAACACGTTAATTTGAGTTTTAAGTAGCAGTTTCTTAATTCGAATCTCTATAAATACACTTTGACTTATTCTTTTAAAAAATTATAGTGGTATATAATTAATTACTTACAAATTAATGATGTTGCAACAAGTTTACAAGTAATCCTCACCATTTGTAGAATAGATGTGTTGAAGCTTACATTGCACAATGTGTTGTTCTTTGACAACGTTTATTGTCATGTGAGGTGGTAGCAATGTTTCCTCGGAAAGGCAGGATCCGGAGCTAGTGGAAGTTTACTTAATTAAAATTTTTTAAAAATAATGAAAAATAAAAGTAAGTATTTTTATATGAATTTCAGTTTTTATTTAGTAATAAAGTGGATTTTTATTGGACAATTTTTTATTTTTTTTAGAGAAAATGGATGGAGGAGTTTTGCACCTATAATAGAGTTTAAACCATATACTTTTACCTGATAACCAAATAATTCTCTCATTAATTTACTATCAAGGAAATTAAGTCTAGAGATTAAAAAATATAACCGTAGGAAGTGCAAAAATAGACAATAAAAAATCATGACATTTCTAGTAATATTCTCAAATTGAATTATAAAAAAAAAATCAAATTAAAGGGTGCAGCTATCTACACTGGTATGTTTGTAGGTTTGCCCCCGCCATTCCATATGATGCATAGTTTTTTTTTTTTTTGTATAAGCATAGGTTTTCCCACCTTTAAAATGAGACTAATCCTATTTGCGCTATGTGACTGACGCTTATGATGCATAGATTAAGAAAGAAATATTATTTTTTTTAAAAAAGGAACACATCTATTATTTATTATGTAAAAACATAAACTTATTTATTACTTATCTTTTTTAATAATTTTTTAAATAAAATTTAATCTGAGTGTATAATACAATTGATACAAATTAGGAAGAAAAAAAAAATAAGAAAGAACTCTCACTTCTTACAGTTAAATTAAGAAGAATGATCTATATTGAACTTCAACCTAATACACAAATTCTCTAATGATTCCTCTTTTTCAAACAATACTCTAAATCCCTTACTTATAGGCTACTTATTCCTAAGAAGTATGTAACACTATCTTCTGTATGAAATATAAGTAAATTACGATTATTAAACAATTTAATTAATTATATTTAATTTTTTTATTTTATAAATAAAATAATTTTGGTTTCAAATTATTTAATTTTTTACTTTTTTATTCATACACCTAAATTAATGACTCAATAAAAATATATTTAAATATATTTTTGGTCTTTATAAAATTCATACTTTTAGGTTTTTGTCATTATAATTATTTTTCTTTAGCTTTTCATCATTAAGTTTCTTAATTTCTTTCTATTTTAGTTTCTACCTTTTAGGAAGAAAAAGATTAAAATTCAATAAGTTAGCCAAATGGTTGGAATGTGTTACTTTAAGTAGTATCTCCTGAGTTCAAATCTAACTCAAATGGTCATGTACCATTTTATAAGTCAATTAAACAATAAAGTTATCTTAAAAGACCAAATTGACCCTACAAATACATAAGAAAGCAAATTGAATCAAAATAAATATAAAGAATAAAACTAAAATTTTATTAACGTAAAAAACTAAAAGTATAATTTAACTTGAAATAATTTATGAATATTTTCGTTAATAAAAATTGGAATACACAAGTTGATTCTAACTTCCAAGACGTTGGTAGTTGGTGTTCTTAAATGAGGGAAAGTGAAAGCAAATCTTTGGCACATGGTTTTGGTATTTTTGCCGACTTAATTAATTGATATATTTGCTATGTTTCTCTTTGTCCCTTCTTCAATCTTGAAATGAAATTATTTTGCTTGATCGAATAATAAAACGCGTGATTTATGTGAAGTTTTTTTTTTTTAAAATTTTTTTTTTATTCATTTTATTTATTCTTTTGGACCTTAAATTGGTATTCCTAGAAATATATATGGACGTGAGATTAATTAACTCTCGAACTAGGAGTATGATATATTTTGGTTACGAAAAGTCCTCCAAAAAGTAATAACAGCTAGTTTTGAATTTTTGGTTGTTCTAGTGATTGAGAAGTGCTATTTAAGTAATAGTTTCTTCATTTGATTTTTAATAGACATACTTTTGTTTATATAAAAAAATAAAAAAAAAATTATAAACATATCACTTTTGTTATTCGTGGTACCTTTGAAGAGTAGCAAGAAAAAAATAGCAAGTAGATCTTAATTCTACGTTTGGTAGAAAGGAAAAAAAATATAAATAGAGTAAAAGAAAATTAGGAGAGAACATAAACTGAAAGGAATTAAAGAAAAAAATTAAGGGTTCATTTATTTTGTATTTTGTATTTTTTGTGAATAATTACTGTATAAAACTATCATTTTTTTTATTTTCTCTTTTTGTTATATTTGTATAAAAGATATTGAAAATAACAAAAACAATTATAATTTATTTTTAATGTTAGTATTATCTCTCTACAACTTTTTCCATAACAAACACAAAAGAGTAATGAACAATTTTGATCGTTCCTTTTGTAGCAACAAGATGTTTTAGTCCCTGATCTCCCCTCTCATACTTTAAACTAATCACTGACATTAAATAAAAAAACAAGAAACAAAAATATAAAATAAATAGGCTCTTTCTCTTTAACCGTCAACATTGACCTTCTAATTTCTCTTACACCAAACATATAAATTTATATAATTATTGTCCATATTTATTTACCCTTACCAAACATATTTTATTTTCCTTTATTTAATTTTTTTCCCTTACCATATTTTATATAATTTTTTGTCCATAATTATTGTTTGATTATTATTATTTTTTGGTTGGTTTCCAAATATGCTAGGTGTTTGGGAAAGCTTCACAACAGTTTTTTTTTTTTTTTTTTTTTTTTTTTTTTTTTTTTAAAGCTGTTGAGAAGTTAAAGAGCATGTTTGGAAATTTTTTATTAAAGTGATTAAATTTTTTGATTTTTTTGTTACAGTTAAAAATAACTTTTACCTTTAATCTACTTTCTTATTTCACAATTTAAATTTATATTATAAGAAGCAATTTTTTTACCATTCAAACATAAAAAATTAATTTAAAAATCATTTTATAATAATATATGCAAACAAAAATTAATTACGTTACTATGATTATAACAATAATCAATTTTACAAACAATCGATTAATCTTCATCAAATAATCTAACTTTTACAACTAATCTAAACACACTCTAACTTAATTTAAAATCACAAATTTTTTCTAGACTTCCATATTTACTATATACCGTTTGCAAGTCATATTATTTTAATTGAAGAATAACACACTATTTTAGTGGTGTTTAGTGTCTACTCATATATGAATAGCCTATTATTTATTATAACCCTTAAATTGAGTCATAACATAACATAATATATATATATATATATACCATTTTTTTTAGAAATAACATTAGTAAACGGATTGCATCAATTTAGTTTCTTAAAATATTAGAAATAAATCATCTCATCAACTTAATTAGTCCTTAAATTTGGGGATGAAATTAACATATGTTTAAATAATTTATGATTTATTTAGAAGAGGAGAAAATAAGTGAAAAAAAATTGAAAAAAAAGAAAAATACGAATAATAAGACACTTTTTTATTTGATTGAAGAGAAAATAAAAAACAAATAAAAGAAAAATATCTTGTTATGCATATTTTCTCTCCTCCCATTTTCTTTCACTCTATTTTCTTCTCTCCCCCCAAACAAAGCAGTAATCCATAGAAGAGTGTTTTTTCTTTTTGTTTAATTAGTTATTTTGTTCAATATTATGCCTTACTGCAACTTTATTATAGTGTGCATCGCTATATTTTTCTATTCATTCACCTATATATATATATATTTAGAGTAATTTATTAACGGTTTCTAATTTTATAATCGAAGAATATTTTAGTTTATGATTTTATAGAATGTCTAAGTTATTATTTTCGGACTTTGTATTTTATTTATAGATTATTTAGTATTCGGTATTAAATGACACTGACATAATATCTATGTGACACATTATTTAATATACAAGAGTTTACAAAAAGTAACAAAATGACGCTATTTTGCCTAATATCAAAATTAAATCATTCAATTAGTGTCTCAAATCACTTACATCAACACCAAAATGTGATGCACACAACTTTGGAGATCAAGCGAAATGACGTCGCTTGGTCGCTTACATGTGTTTCTATATGTCAAATAACATGTCACATGTGCACTTGTAATTAATGTGCTAAATAGGCGCTCACTTAATGTCGAGGACTAAAGTGAGTTAGATTCTAATTCGAATATTTTACAAAGTTAGAAATTAAAATGTCTTGTGAATAAAAGTCAACAAATTATTTATAAACAATAATTAATACTTTTTTCAATAAACAAATAAAAAAAATTATAGCACAAGATGCAACAGTTTCAATTATGTCTCCTAGGAAAGCGAATACTCCTATTATAGACTCCTAGAAAAATAAATTGGGATTGAGAAAATTAGGGAAACTGAAACATGTGTTTCTTGGAACTAGAACAACCATTCTAGTATTCTACTAACAGACATTCTGGTCTCAACGAAGTGGCAACAATCAGAATAATGCAGCAAATCTTAATATTATGAAAATCGTTTAATTTATTTTCTAAGGCCTAAACTACTAGCACCCCATTTCAAAACATAAGACCATCTTAAATGACAACAATTTTTAGTAGAGTGCTTAAAATTATTTTAACAATTTATAAGTGACTTTCATACATATACATGACTCTTTTAGTTTAAGTACCTATTGCATTACAATACTAAAAACTCCCCAAGTACTTTTGTATGGTCCTATATATATCAAACCCCACAAATTAACTATACATAAGCATATTTTAAAGAGAAGTGCCTGTACAAGTAATTCATGTAGCAGGTTGATCGAATGGTTGAGGAGTACTGTTTTAAGGTCTTCGGTTTAAATCCCTATGGACACACTTTAGCTTATTAAAAAAAAATCATGTAAACAACCACATGTATGTTTAGATTTCTTTTGCAAAACTTAGTTTGTCTTAAAGTAAGTTTAGTAAAAATAAGTTATGTTAAAAGTTAACAGAAATTATATTTGGATATTTTTATCTTAAAATACATTTGGCAAACTTAATTGTTTGAATAATTTTAACAAAAGTACTATTATACATTCAATATATGCTAAACCTCAAGTTAATTGAATTGAAAAGAGACTCATTATTTCCGATGGACAAACCCAAGTTTGGAGATCAAACTCATTTTTCTCAATTGATATTAATTGAAAAATAAACAAAATTTGACGAGAGCAAGTTGAGTTTTACAAATTAAAAAATATTTTTGGAGAAGCAAACTAAAAATCAAACACACACCATGTCTACGTTAGCTTGACTTTGATGCGAGATGAATGTTTGAGAAATATGCTTAATAAGTAAGAACATAGTTAAACATCTCTATTGAAGATGCTTGAACACATAAACACTTTTTAACAGAGTTTAATAAAAGTAGTTGATATATTAATTTTAAATTTTTTTTAATCTTAATTAAATGTAAAGTCCACTATATCTATTACTACTTTACGCTAATAAATAAAGATAAAATATAAAAATAAAAGCTAAATCATACTTTTGATTCCTTGAGTTCTAATTAAATTTTATTTTGATTTTTTATGTTTATTGTGATTCATTTTAGTCTTTTATGATTTTTTTTTTAGTTAATTTAATCCTTTTCGTTAACTTTGTTTAATTGTATTATCAGAGGCCAAAACAACAATGTTTTGCCTCTCTATATTGATAAAAAATTACCATAAAAGACTAAATTGACAACAGAAACAATATTAGAGACTAAAGTGATTAAAAAAATATGAGAACAATGGGAATCAAAATAAATTTACGAGATCAAATTGATAAAAGAAATACAATATAAAAGACTAAAGTAAATCAAAATAAATATAAAAGACAAAATTAAAACATTTGTGTTTAGTCCATACAATAATGTTTTTTTTTTTTGTTTTACTTCTTTTTTTTTTATTTTGATCCAAATTAATTTTAAATATTTATTTTTCAGTTTCTAATATTAAGATTTTTTTTCAAGGGACCAAAATAAAAATTTGAAATTTCAGGGAACAAAATAAAAAAAATAAACTAGAAGAACTAAAAACAAAATTCTAGTAATTATAATTATAATTATAAGAATTAAAAACTAGTACTTAATGTGAAATAAAGTTGCAGAGGTTAAAAGCAAAAATTTTGAATTAAGTGGGATTAAAATTAAAAAAGTATTTTGTAAAGACTAAAACAAAAAAATATTAAATTTGTAGTGACTTAAAACGTATTTTAGCTTAAAAATTAAAAGAAATAATTATACTAATTAACCTCCCCTAAGATTTGCATTTATTATATTTATTCTTTTTTAGTTTTTAAAATTACACAAAAGGCTAAGTATAATGTTTCGAGGGACAAATGTAATGAAATTTCGAACTTTAAGAAATTTGTGTAATTTTTAAAATTAAGAGGGAGTAAGTGTAATTATCCCAAAATAAAATGTTCACAGAAGTAATAAAATAAAACAATTAAATTAAATATGGCTTCTAAATTTAAAGTTACTACTTCAAGGATTGCCGCCGAAACTGGCATAGTATTTAAAATTTTAAACTCTTTCAAATACTTCCATTCCCTTTCAATTCAAGTCTCAGATCAAAAGGGTTTCGAAACACGGAATTCCATTTCAGCGAGAAAGATAGAGATGAATGCGAAGGAAGCTGGTTCATCGTTGGATTTGTTGATGTCTTCCTTCAATTCTCGAATTACTCAGCTTCAAGAGCTCGTCATTGCAAGAAACAGTGAGCTCAATTCTCTTCAATTCAACCCATTTTCTACATTTATATGTAAAATCGAAGGTTGAAGATTTCACGCACGAATTCTCATGCGTTTTCCGCAGTGTACCCGGCGAGCAGCATCACCGATCTATCGGCGGTTGACGCTGCGGTGAGTGCCATGGAGCTTCAAGTTAAAGCGATCAAGGACCGCTTACGTGAAGAGGCAGAAGCGATTCCTAAAACCAAGGTACTCTCTCTCTTTTTTTTCCTCCCTACTTGTGTGCGTATGTTTATTGTTTTGAATGAATTGTTTGTGCAATTAGGTTTTTTCATCCTGCTTCCAAATGCTTCCTATTTTTGCCTTCTTTAGTTGTCGTGGAATTTGAATTAAGTAATCAATGCTTAATTGGTTATTGGCTTTGTTTCTCATATGCTGCTTCTGCTGAATTCCAAGTAAATGTTTACTTTACGCAATTATTCCAAGAGCCTAAGAATATGACTGAATTTCCATTGGAGCGACGAAATTGATTTTCATTTTCCATTTAACAATGTGCCAAGTGGATGACCAAGTGAAATTCAGTTAGATCAAAGTAAAAGGGTTTCAAACTGGAATTGAACTAAAGAATCACTTTCATCTTGAACATAAACCAATTTGACAGACTACCGCAAGAGAAATCCATACACACACTAAGTCCCTTAACTCGATGAGATATGACATTTGAGACAAAAATTATGACTATTTACATGCAGTGCTAGATGTCATCCATAAGTAAGAATAAAATTAACTTTTTAGTTTGGGGAAAAGGTTCACATATTTTGTAGTTTAGATGTGTATCCCCATAATGGGTCAAGTTTTCTGTGTTGGTTGAATGAACTGCTAATTCTTCAATTGATGACTGTTAACTTTGGTTTTTTACCCTTATTGTAGAATCTGATCAATGCAGCCCTGCGGCAGCAAAAGAAACTGCAGAATATGTCTCTTCACGTTCCCTCCCAAGTGGCTGATAGAATCACAGGGTCAAGTTCGGAAACCAGTAGATGGTAGTTACATGACATCACTTTACATTCTTATTATAATTGAGTGATATCACCTCTGCTTATGCAGATACCTAACTGCTTTTCTTCCTTAGTTTGTTTCCTGAATTTTCTGGACAAGTCTCTGGATTATTTGAGGTTTTGAAACTTGAGGAAGAGCCTGCAGCATTACCTAAGGCAAGTAAAATCTGTTTTAGTGAAAAGTATCATTCTGTTACCCACATAGCATGGTCTCTGTCCATCTAGTTTCAACTTTCAAAACTCAAGGCCTGTACATTTATTAACATCATTCGTGATCTACCAAATTTCTTGAACTATAGTAATACTTTCTTACTAATTAATAAGGTCAGCTTTGCCATCCCTTGTTCTGTCCTTCCATTAGTTTGTTCTCGGATATTTGTATTTTCAACTTTTCTGGACAAAGTTTCTCTTCCTAGTCTACCCTTATAATCATGATTTCACGAGTGCATTATGTTATATGGAAACTTTCTTACTATCTTGTTTTAATTTCAGTTATCCGGATTAGGCTTACCTTTGCTTTCTGTGGCTTCAATCCTCCTAACCTTCCCAAACATTAAAATTTTAAATATTGACAGTTTATTACTATTCTATATGTTGCTTTGCATTCCATTTTTCTCTCTTTCTTTTTCTTTTTTGTTTCTTTTTAATCTGTTTCCCTTTTGAGGCTGAGGATCTGTTACCCTGCTCTCAATAAAGCTACATCATTTTCTTACTGTTATTACTTACTAGATAAATTGTTAAATGAGGTTTCACATTTCCCCTTATTTTCATTTTCAGGAGAAAAAAGGTCGTGCTCCTCCACCTGTGTGGTACGTTACTGGAAGTGAACTAGATTCCTTGTCATCGTAAGTAACTATGTATATTTTCACTGATTAGATATTTCTCTGCAAATTGTCGTTCATTCATTTTGAATCCAGCTAGATTATATGTAAACGTGTCATAAAACATCTATAAGTCTTTGTTCCTATCACTATTCCAGTACGTTCTTTAATTCTGAAATCCATCTCTATCCATGTTTCATGCCTATTTCACCGCCTAACACTAGGTCTGATGTTGCAGATACATGAGAGGTAGGCTTACTCTAGAGAAGGTGAATGCAGCAATCAATGATATGGCATCTTATGCTGAAGCAAATGCTCAACTTATCGCAGCCCCCAAAAAGAAGGTTCATGGAAAATATTCTTTATAATTATAAATTATGTTGAATACAGTTTACTTGTCTTGACAATTTTCTTTACTTGTTCATGAAGTTGGCAGAAAATCTTTGGGAAAAAGCCCTGGTGAGTAAACCTCTATCTTCATTTAACAACTGATTCTCTCTCAAGGAGTTGTGTTGTCTCTTTGTTCATGCTCGTGTGAACTCATCCATCGGTCTATGCCAAAAGAAAAGGTTCTCAGTTGTCTTAATAATGCAGGAAATAAGAGATATTGCCACCATGGAAGGGATTAAGGGAAAACACTTTTTTGTTGAAGCTGACATAAAAGGACCAGCACTGAAACTGGACAACACTGGCAAAGCAATACTGACTGTGAGTTGTCTGGAAAACACTTGCTCTTGAATGCTATGCTTGTGAAATTAATTAAAATTTTAAACTGGATTATTAGGAGTATCTAAAGTTCAAAACTTGCGTAGTTAACTGGTTATATTTAATGACCAAGCACATTACTAATTTCCTTGTTCACATTTTTCCCCTTGACATTGTGTGGGATTGTTTGGCTGAAGGAAAATCAAAGATACTCCTTTTCTAGCCAAGACTTCACTGTAAAGATAAAATAGAAATATGTAATTGGATTTTATATGTTTTACCTGCATAATATTTTTTATATTTTCAAAGTTTGTTTTTTCTCATGATTAAGTGATATTCCTGGTACGGTTTAGTGGATACAGTATATTATTACCTTTTGCTTCACTTGAGATTGTCATGGCTTCATCAAAGATCACTAAGGAGTAAGGAAGATAGTATATGTCTGTTTTCACTTGCGGATTTTCTGTATTGCCTTTATTTTCATTTGGTCTTTATGCCAAGGATCTGAACTCTGAAGAGATATGAAGCTCTTCTGAGTGTCTGGTCAAATTGTACTATCTTCTTGAACATGAGATATAAATGAGTTTTCTTGTTTAATGCATAGTCAATTTTTAGGCAATACATGAATGCTTAGTATGGTTGCAATAGAGACAGTGATGAAGCAGATGCTTAGTTATGCTGAGAAATATTTCCCAATTATATCCTTGCAAAGTCTTTGATTCTTCGCATGATTTGTCTTTTGTTATGGCCAACCTGAAGAAATGTATGATCACGAGTATGTTCTTTTGGTGTTCTACAGGTACTCCGTCACCTTGGCCGGATTAACGAAACTCGTGTCGGACATCATCGTGTCATCATTCTACAGAAGCCTCACTAAACTGCCAGGCTATCTCAAATTTTCACATATATTCGCAGACAAAGAAATTTGGCACGGTCAGTTAGATTTTAGATCCATAGAATAATAATTTAGATATGAAATGATCCCTGCAACTTCTATTTGTGGACGTATAATATTGTAAACTGTAGTTAATGCTCTTATCCATAGAATAATAATTTAGATATGAAATGATCACTATTATTCACTACACTTATTTTTGTTTTTATCCCTCTCTTCATTTTCTCAGTTGCATCACCTTCAATATTTTTAATTGAATTTTTTTAAATTTATGCAATATTATACGGATTAAAAAATCAAAAATAAAAAATGTTTATTAAAAAAAAAATTTAATGAAATTATTGCGAAGGTTAAAAAATCCTTTTTAATTTTCTCTCTTGTTTCTTACTATCTCTCTTTTAGATACCTATACACTCTAAATTTGGGGGTGTACGTTTATAGTTTTTCTTATCAAATTTATCCCAATTACTCGCACATCAGTGGGCGCCCCTTTTGTTTTTAACATCCCTACTCTACTGTTCCATGATCACCGTTCCCTTCCCCATATCGTAATTATAACAAATCAATTAGAAAGATCTGTGTTGTCTATGTCATGAACTCTAGTGTCTTTCTTTCCTAAAGTTAAATGCAATAAATCGAGGTCAACCAGAAGATAAACTAATACTCCATTTACTCCTTCCTTTTCAAAATTATTGACATTTTTAAAATTTCAGTGTACAATTATTTTTTCTTTCTAAACTTACCTTTGTGAAGTTAATACATAGTTTAAAAAATTCTCTCTCATCACATTCCATATCCACCAATCACATTGTATCTTTAGGTGATAAGTTATTAAAAAATAAAGTAGTATTAATTTAGGTGAGAAGATAAAATAAAGTAAAGTGAATAATTAATAGGAATAATTTAGGTAAATCCTATTGGAATTGTGTTGTAATTAGTAGTTTCTTAATATGCGTAAAAATAGTTAAAATGACAATAATTTTGGAATAGATGGAGTAAATATTAGTGAACCACCATATACTCCCTCTGTTTTTTTTTTTTAAAAGTCATTTTAGCTTTTTTATCATGTTCATTTTTTCTAGTCGTTTTAAAAAATCAAAACAAAGTTAATATATTTTTTCAATATTATCCATATTTACTAACCTTCTCACTCCATCTACATAGATTAATTATTCACCTATTAAAATTGTTGCCCCAACTAGATCTAATTACTATGTATCATTTTTAGTTGTGGCTTGAGATATTAATTGAAGAGAGATTTTATGTGAGGGTATATTAGGAAATCTGATAATATATTTTTATAAAATTTAAAAGACTCAATCATTTCCTTAATTCTTGCGTATAATCTTAAACGACTACTAAAAAATAGAGGGAATAGTTCTTAAGTTTGTAGGATACTCCCTAAAATATATTATCAGATTTCCCAATATATCCTCATATAAAATCTCTCCTCAAATAATATCTCAAGCCACAATTAAAAATGATGCAATGTGATTGAATCTAGTTGGGACAACAATTTTTGATAGGTGGATAATTAATCTATGTAGATGGAGTGAGAATGTTAGTAAATATGGGTAGTATTGGAAAAAAATATTAACTTTGTCTTGTTTCTTAAAACGACTAGAAAAAGTGTACATGATAAAAAAACTAAAACAACTTAAAAAAAAAACAAAGGGAATACTTTACATGGGTTCTTGAGTTTATAAGAGTAATTCACATAAATTTTTGAGTTGCACGGAAATTCATTCAGGTTTCTAAGTTGACCAGAGTAGTTCATTTATGTTCTTAAGATTATCAAATGTTATTTATTTAGGTCTTTAACTATGTAAAAATACTCTCTCCGTTCCTATTTAACTGTTCGGAGAGAGAGAAAAAATCTTGTTTCTATTTATCTGTTCACTCATATTTTCAATATAACATTAATTGTACTTTTACCAATTTTAACCTTATGTTTAATTAGAGGCTAATCAATGCCCACTATCCAGCCAATCAAACAGTGAGAGATAAAGGGTATTATGGAAAGTTTAAAATTTATTTTAGGAAAAACTATAACAATTATTACATTTCTTAATATGTGTGATTTTCTCTCTCTGGAAAGTTAAATAGGAATGGAGGGAGTAGTTCACTTGAGTTTCCGAAATTATCAAATTTTAAAGACTTAAGTGAATAAACATTTGACAATCCTTGGGATCTAAATAAATGTCTGTACAACTCAAAGACCCATGTGAATGACTTTTGTAAATTTGAGAATCTATCTAAACTTTTGTGCAACTCAATAACTTATGTAAACTATTCTTATAAAGACTAAAATGATAATTATTTCATTTAAAAATACCTAATCTTCAGAGGTTGCATATTGGAGGGTGGTGTGTTGTATACTGTTTCTTTATTAATTTATAATAAACATCTTGCAACTTTAATTTTATGTGTCATTATTCTATTTGAAATAAAATTGTGATAGTCTCAGTTATGTAGTTTAGTTAGTAAGTATATGAGAATATATATATGTATAGATACGGGGTTTGATTTACAGTTATACTACTTTTCTATGAACCAAAAAATAAAATTGAGATATATTTCTTTATCTTTATAATCAAATTAATTTTCATAAATATTTTTAACAATTATGATTTAAATTCAACTATTGAAAAATTTCTAATTTATATATATTAACATAATTTTAACAACTCAAAATACACAAAAATAAAATAGAGGAGGAGAAAAAGTATGGTGCCATCACACGATATAAATTTGGAACTCGCATTTTGGCAACAAATGAAAACGTACACCGACCGCCATTTATAGCCACAAGATTTAAATAACAGTTAACTATTAACTTGATATTCTAAAGATTATCATATTATTAATTTTATTCTTGAAAAATTTTTTCCATAAAATTAATTTTTTAAAGATTAATTTAAGGACTAATTTAGTAGACTTTTGAATATTTAGAGGACTAATTTGGTAACAAAATTCTTTGAGGACTAAATTGATAACAAGATAATCTTTGGAGGACCAAATTGATAGTTAACTCTTTAAATAAGGTTTTTTTAACTTGTGTAATATTGCGCATCCAATAGGTTTGTCGGATGGTTGATGAGTACTATTTTGAACAGCAAGTCATTAGTTCTTCGAACCCCTGTAGACGCACTTTACTTATAAAAAAATGTGTAATATTGCACAAAAAATGCTAAAGGATTTAGCATTATTCATATTGTACAGGTTAAAAAACTATAAGTGAAAAAAAACATAACATTAATTGTCTATTAAACTTAATCATATTAAATTTTTGTTTTATCCTATAATTCTTTCTTACTTATATAATTTCTCAACCTGTGCAACATGTTAAACAAATTCAATAAGGGTTTTTCTAACAAAATATAGATTAAACAACACTTTTAGTACTTCATTTTATATGAAAATTTTAGTTTGATTTCTTATTTTTCTTATATATTTTAATTTTTTATGTTTTATTTTTTGATCAATTTAATTCTTTATATTTATTTTGATATTTTTTATTCTGAATTTTTTTAATTATTTTAATCTTTTATAGTGTAGTTTTTTTCAATTTAGTCTCCTATAATATATTTTTGAATCAATATAGAGAAACAAAATTATATTATTTTAATCTGTTTAATAACTCAATTAAATAAAATAAATAAAAAAACCAAATTAACCTAACAAATATGATATAAGAAACCAAATTAAATAAAAATAACTAAAAAAACCAAACTAAAAGTTCATTATAACATATGAAAAGTATAATTTAACCTAGAATATATAACTACTTTGAATTGAAAAACTTAATTATGAAGTTATATTGATGCGGTGCCAGTATTTCAGTCACAACTCGATTCTTGATATATTAATATTAGTCGGTGCTTCTAGGCGAACTGCTAGGGGAGAGTATTGTCACCTAATAAAGTTGCGTACATCAAAATAGTATTTTGTAACGGTATACAACAGAATAAAATAAAATGAAATAAAATAAAATAAAAAAGAATTATATATTGTGTTTGATGACCATAGAACATAATAGAATAATATATATTATTTTATATTTAGTATAGATTAAAATATAAAAAATATTTTTTAATACATATAAAATTTTACTTTACTTGATAGAAAATATAAAATTAAAGAAAAATAAAATAGTATATTTTTTAGTTTATTTTTTTAACAAAATTATAAGTATAACTAAATAATAATTTTAAAATATATAAATTTTTGTAATAATATTTTCTGAAAAATAAATGATTAAATATAAACTTTTTTCAATAAATACGATTATTAAATATATTTTAAAAATTAACTATTAAATATAAATTAGGTTGAATATATTTTATTATGTAAATTTTTTAAAAAAATTATTTTTTAAAAATATTTTTTGTTCAAAAAAATAATATTAGATTTAAAGAATTTAAATATATATTATTTTTCTAATAAAAAATAACTATAAAAATAATAATAATAATTTTTCTATGTGTGTTCTGATCTCTTCCGTTCCACCATTTTCAATGTAATCAATTTGTCCCGTTCATTTGTGCTAATATTTTATTCCATTTCTCTTGACTGATGTACCGAACAGAAAATAATACATAGTATCATGTTAAATATATTTGCCAAACGTCATCCAAATGTTGTTGTACATATATATACATTAGTTTTTATGATTAAATATAAAAATATACATATTTAAATTAATATAAAATCATTTAAAAAATAAATATAATTTGATTTAATTATCATATAATAATTTAATTATATATATTTTAACTGTTAATTACATAAATATATATAGTTTAAATTTAAAAATATATAATTAAAAAATTACTAATAATTAAATAAATCATATATTAATTTAATTAAATAGTTATTCATATTCATGGATTGGAATTGGTGGAAATAAATGGCAAGGAATGTGTTTTTTAATTATTTGGGTGAGTACAGTATGGGCTTTATGACTACGTAGAAACAAGATGGTGTTTGCTGGAGGTGTCCTAGATGAAAGGGAAATCATTGATTCTATTATCTTCAAATCATGGAATTGATATCTTTATATAATAAAGGTGAATCATTTGTGTTAGCAGATTGGTATGTAAATTCGAGAATTTTCTGAAATTCTTTTAGAGAAGTTCTTTAATTATGTAATTTCTGATAATCCCCTTTTTGTATGTGGGTTTTGGGTATCCCTCATTCTCTAATTAATATATATTTTGCTTTTAAAAAAAAAATTGCAAATGATGCACCCAAATAATTGACGTACACAAGATGCTACTCGAATTCTCAATTCGAATATGTCAAAATCTTCTCTATCCAATCTTTATCTCTTACCAACTATAATTTTCGGTCCAATCACATTTTTTTAATGAGTCAAAGTTTTCAATTCAGAATGTGTATAACAATTTTATTTAAGTTTAGAAAAAAGATTCACGTTTTTTTACTCATTTTATACTTATGGTTATATACGTTAAAATATTCGGTTAGATACATAAAAGTTTTGTTGAATTTTTATTTTTACATTGTAACCATATATTTCTACACGTATAATCACTAAATCTGAAAAACACTGTAACAGAACATTAACTAATATAACCACTATTTTCAACGTATGTAACTATATTAAATAAAGAAAACCTTGGATACAAAAATCAGTATTCTTAAACGTATTACTTTTTTTTTTATAACAAATTAGATTACACTAATTTAACAAAAAAAAAAAATTAGATTACATTATCTTAAAAATGACTTAATCTTATAATTTACAACTATTCCTTAAAAGATATAGTATGTCACATGTCAAACATTTTTACTCAACTATATACTATAAACCATAAGTTATGTTTATTTTAACAAATAGAGCCTAATTTAACTTGCGGTGCATATCTTCTTTATAATTTCATTTTCTTTTTCTGATGTATTTTTTTATTTATTTTAATAAGCCAAAATACGTATATAAAAAAAAGTCAATATACATTAAACAAAGACACTAAAAAGAACACAAAATTAAAAATCAAAATCTCATATCACCGAACAAGGTCACCCACTTATTATTTTGTGTTTCCATTTTATTTTGTGCGTGTTTAGTTCAAAGAATAGTATAAAAAAGATTAAAGAGTAATATATTTGTATTTAGCTTATAAAGAAAGATACAAAGGTTTTATCTTGAGAGTGTTTATTGTCACTCTATTTTTGTCTATTGTCACTCCATATATTATTTCAATAGTATTTATCTTTCATTACTTTGATTCTATTAGTTTAAAAAATATTTTTAATTAAAAATATTAAAAAGAAGTGACAATAAACAAAAATAGAGTGACAATAGTCTCCCTAAAAATATATTATACTTATTTTTATTATTTTTAAAGTTTTTATACAAATTTTTAAAAATAAAAAATAAATTAAGAACAAAATAATAATTTTATATTATAATTATTCATAAAAATAATAAATAAAATCACAAAATAAGAATACAAAAAGTTTACAGTTCTTAGGCAACATTTTTGGATATAGTGTGAAATTAGCAGCCGCCAGATACACAGATTTTTATCTAAAATTAATATTATAATATTCCTATAGTTTATTGGTTTAAAATACATGTGTTAATAATTTTTGGTACTAAGAAATAAAACTAGTCCCTTTTTTTTTGGTCGGCAAGAAATAAAACTAGCCTTTGTTATGAATATTTTATTATATGATGTTTTGTTAGCTTAGGATTCTGTTCGTTTTGAATGCTCATAGGTTATTCTTAACTTATAATTCTATTATACTCATTTAATTATTATGAAGTTGTTGTTTGTGATACTTATCTTATAAATAAGATATGTTTGTAAAAATAAATTGTAATAAAAGAGTTTTTTTTTCCTCTCTTCTCTTATTTTTATATTTTCTTTTTTATTTCTCTCTCTGCTTAAGTTTCTATGCTTTAAGATTTACGCGTTGTTTTTTATATCAGTCTTCAATTTTTATATAAGAGGTTTTTTTTTTTTTTTAAAATAAATAAGTATATTAACTTGATAAAGAAGAGCACTAGAAGTGTTACATATACAACGAATAGTCTGACAATTAAAACAAAAAACTCAAATCAAAAGATATAAGAGGTTTGTTGATCTACCTATTGTTTAGCAACATGTTAACAAATTACAACTTGAACTTTTTAAAATATACTCAAGATTTATCAGTCTAATGTATTATTTTAAAATAAATGAGAGTACAAAAATATTGGTGAATGCTCTCCATCCACTTATTTATTGAGAGTACATCAAGGATATGTTTGGGTATTTTTTTATTTCAATATATGTTAGATTGTTTGATTTAATATTTATAAAAATTTATTATTATTATTTTTTTAACAAAGAGATTTTTTTATTTTTAATTAAAAAATTGAACATTATTTTAAAAAGTTTAAAAATTACTTCTCAGAAATAAAAAAATATTTTAAAAATGATTTCTCATAAAAAATATACTTATATAAAAATTAATTATATTTTAGACAATTAATTTTTTGTCACAACTAATCCAAATACGCCAAACTAACTACAATTTTATTCTTTTTATAATACGAAAAATTCTTTCTATAAAATAGGTTATTGAAATGTCACATGTATGTGTTATAGTGTGTGGTACATGTGATTAATTTCCTTATAAAAAAAAAAGAAGGAGGTTGAAATACATTTAATAAACACCGTAATATAATAGGTCACGCAATTTGGTATTTAATAAGAGTTATAGGCTTTAATGAATGGATGTTCAGTAACATATTAATCATAAGAATATAATATTTTTTGGTGAGATTATTATGGCTCCAAAGATTTTATAATCATTATTTTAAATATTTTTGTAATTTAAAATTTATCAAGTTGTTTCAATTATGTAACTCATTTGGAGAGTTTTTTTTTTGAAAAGTAAAAATATATATTAACTAATAATAAAGAACACTACTAGAAGTGCTGCCTGCACAAATCAATAGTTTTAGAACCCATCACACGGATTTAAATAATGTGTCTCCAAATTATGTCCCCAATTATGTCAGAATATCGCCACACCATTAAAAATTTCTATTAAGAAATTAAAGAAAATATTTTTAATAACGTAGCGATATTCTATTGATGGGACATAATTGAGGACATGATTTGGGTACACGTAATTTAAATCCCATCACACATAGATATGTATACACAAAATAAAGATTTTCCCTACACTTGATACTAAAATTGAATTCTAACACCTTCAAGTAGCCCACCAACGCTGTATCTTTATTGTTGATCAAGAAAATTTTCAGATGTAATTAAATTAGTGTTGAGAGAGAACGAAGAAAAGAGAACAAGTACTACGTTGAATTGATTTCATTAATTGATCAATGAAATTATAAAGGGTATATATAGCCATATTACAAAAAACGTTAAGCAATCTATAAATGGAAACTTAGTATTTAAAATAAAATGAAAATAATTTCCTATCATTAAATATTTTATACTTTCCAACACCTAAATTTTTATTTATGAGTTGCTTAATCATTATCCTTAAGGCAATGAATAGCAAAATCCTTATAAAAAAGAAAAAGAAATAACTAATCTGTAATTAATAACTACTCAATAGTTTAATAACTACTTATAACTAACTTTTATTTTGATAATAATATTTAATTAATATTAACTAACTCTGAATTGAGAACGAAAGTAGATTAAGTACGATACTATGTAATTTTAACACAATGGAATGAGAGTATGAGACCTCATGCAACTATGGTAATTATTCACAGGAAGCTATACATACCAACGAGCACATGCACCAACAGGAATACAACAAACCTGTTACTCCACTTTTTGCGTGTGTGTAAACATGAGGTTTAATTTTTAGTTGTATTATTTAATTTTTTCATAAAAAAAATCTATCAGATTAAAGTATTAATATATGTAAATTAATAAAATAATAATAATAAATATTTTAGAGTGGCAATAAATTTAACTTTTTTTTTTTTACAAAAGTATTTCATCTGAACATGATAAGAAAAGAGTTTGTATATTTTTTAAATGAACTGATCCAAACATATTCATATATGAGTGCATGACTTTAATTCCTGCCATTCTCATTATATATGTTAAAATATATATTTGGTTGTTATATGTAACACTTATTTACGGATTAATTTTTATATAATAACCGTTAACTTTTATTAATCCGTATATACATCAGTGGCCTAATTGTAAGTTTCTTTTTATTTTTTTTAAGACTCTGAAAATTAACATTTTTGAATTCAAAAACTAATCCGTAAATTATTGTCACGTATAAAAAAACAAATATATTTTAAACTCTCAAAGACACACATTACCACTCTATAAATACAAAGAAAGAAATAAAAGGTTTAGAAGCAGCTTCATTGACCAAAATGGTGTCACCAATTATACTAGTTCTCTGCTTAACTCTTCCTCCTCTGTTTCTGTTCTTGCTTTTTCAAAACTACAAAACCTCTAAGAAATTTCCACCTGGTCCTAAAGGCCTTCCCATTATAGGAAATCTTCATCAATTAGATAGCACTTTTCTTTTTTTGCAGTTTTGGGAACTCTCAAAGAAATATGGACCTCTATTTTCCCTTCAATTAGGGTCTAGGAAAGCTATTGTTATTTCATCACATAAATTAGCTAGAGAAGCCCTAAAAGACCATGATATTGAGTTTAGTGGAAGACCTAAATTACTTGGCCAACAAAAATTGTCCTATAATGGAATAGACATCTCATTTTCCCAATATGGTGAGTATTGGAGAGAACTTAGAAAAATTAGTGTTGTTCATGTACTTAGCTCTACTCGTGTCTCACGATTTTCCTCAATAAGAGAATTTGAAGTTAAACAATTATTGAAAAAAATATCTACCCAAGCTTCTTCTTCAAAAGTTACAAATTTGAATGATGCATTGATCTCTCTTATGAGTACTCTCATTTGTAGAATTGCATTTGGGAGAAGGTATGAAGAGGAAGGAGTTGAAAGGAGTAGGTTTCATGAGTTGTTTACCGAGTGTCAGGCCTTGTTCGTCGAATTCTTTTTTGCCGATTATATTCCTTTCTTGGGTTGGATTGATAAACTCACAGGATTGCAAGCGCGTCTTGAACGGAGTTTTAAGGAGTTGGATAAGTTCTATCGAGAAGTTATTGAAGAACACATGGATCCTATTAGAAAAACAGAGGAAGAGGATATAATTGATGTTTTACTTCAACTGAAGAATCAACGTTTCTTTTCTCAAGATTTCAGTATTGACAACATTAAAGCAGTGTTCATGGTTAGCTGTTTCTTTCTTTACTCCTCGTAAAATTTATTTATTATTTATTTGGATTGATTATACTAACCAATATTTATAATTTTTTTTTTCTTAAAAAAATACACTTGTAATAACCCTCGGTCTTTTCTTGGCGGAGCATGCACTAACTAATTCATAGTAATTCTAAAGAATTTATCCTTTGGATTATAGGTTCGAACCACAAAAAATAAGATTATTGTTAGGTGAAATAAGACACTTTAGGAGTGGTGAAGTGTTAGTCACCGAATAAAAGACTTAGGTGTTACAACTTTTATATATCTATGTAAATTATAAATTATCATTTTAAAGAGCATCAGTTATCAAGGGTATAATTTGTACATATAATAAAGGAGGTAAGCATAATTTTATTAAAAGTTTAACTGTACTTTTGGTTTATATAATTTTTTAATTGTATAATTTTGGTCCTCATAATTTTAATTGAGCAATTTTAATCCATATAAAATTCAAAAGGTAAAAATTAAATTCTGAAGTCTAAATGATATGTTACTGTTATTTACGTTATTGATGATCACAAATAGAGTTAACTACCGTCTTACTATAACTTTCAATAACATGGTGATGAGCACTGACAGATCATTTAAATTTGAGAAAATATGACTTCGGGACTTAATTTTCACATTTTGAATTTTATAGCGACTAAAATCATTCAATTGAAATTACGGAATCAAAAATTGCATAATTAAAATAATATAGGGACCAAAAGTGCAATTAACTTTTTTTAAAATAACATGTAACAACATGTAAGAATTAATACTATATAAAATGGAGGTAAGTGTAATTTTTCCAAATTAATTTTTCAAAGGTTTAAAACATTATCAAATTAGTTTTTCAAAGACTTAAATATTACCAAGTTAGTACATCTCAAAATGCACAAAATAAATCTTCGAGGGATCGGACCATTTTGGTGACAGATTTTTTTAATTTCTAAATATCAAATTGGTGACAATAGATTTTTTTTAGGACTAAATTGATATTTTTTTTTCACTCTCATACAATTTTTTTTTTTGGGATTACGAAACAAGGAAAGAAAAGCATTTTACAGATTAAATATTACGTTGTTTTCATTGGAGAGGTCAGTGTTGTTAGTTGAACTTTTAATATTAACAAAGTGACAAATCATCCAGCATATCCACACATAGATTCAACCAATTCACTCTGTTATAAAATAATAAAAAAATTATAAATACTGAGACTGGGCTGGCTAGCATTTATTATTAGATAATTATATAACGAAACTTCCAAAATTTCAAGATATTTTTTACATCATTTTTAGATTCACTGTCTGTAATATGACAAATACAAGCATTAATTTGCTAAATCAATTGGTAAAAGAGTTGTTATACTGATAAATCAAAAAGATAAATTTTAGAAAGAATTTTTTTACTTTGATAGGTAAAAAAAAATGATTTAATTTATACATAAAAATAGAGGAGATAGCTAACAAAGTTGATAGACTATAGTGTAGAATAACTGAAAGAGCATGGCAGTAAATTTATTTATTACAATCAGAGGAAATGAAATTAAAAGTTTTCTTCTACATTTACAACATCACTTTAGACTTTTGTTGATTTTTATTTTTTTATGATACTTGTGTAGGACATGCTCATTGCAGCAACGGATACGTGTGCAGCCACAACTGTTTGGTGTATGACCGCACTGTTGAAAAATCCAAGAGTTATGAAGAAAGTTCAAGAAGAAATTAGAAACTTAGGAGGTAAAAAAGATTTCTTATATGAAGACGATATTCAAAAGTTCCCATATTTTAAAGCAATAATAAAAGAAACATTAAGATTGCATCTACCAGCGCCATTACTTTTACCAAGAGAAACAATTAAAAAATGTGTAATAGAAGGTTATGAAATTCCAGCAAAGACGTTTGTGTATGTGAATGCTTGGGCTATTCAAAGAGACCTGGAAGTTTGGAAGGACCCAGAGGAATTTCTTCCCGAAAGGTTCTTGGACAATAATATGGATTTTTGGGGACTAGATTTTGAGTTTATTCCATTCGGTGCTGGACGTAGAATTTGTCCTGGTATTCATATGGCAACCGCAATGTTGGATCTCATTCTTGCTAATCTTTTGTATTCTTTTGATTGGGAATTACCAGCTGGGATGACAAAGGATGATATTGATACTGAAATGTTACCGGGTATTACTCAACATAGGAAAAATCCTCTTTGCGTATTGGCCAAGTGCCATGAGTAACCCGATGATCTTGATCGATTTGATCATTAAAAAATAATTAGGAAAATATGTTGTTTGCTTCTGGTGAACTTGAATTTAGTAGCTAAATATGCTAATGTTCTGTGATGTGTATAGCTTTCATCCAATATACTTCTTCCGTTTTAAAATGACAGTAATTTAAAGTATTTTTTTTTTTTACTAAAAAAACACACATTTAATGATTTTTATACACATAATGTAATAAATACTCTACTACACTATAAAAAAATTTAATTGCACTTTTGGTTTCATATTTTGTATTTTGGGTGAATTTGGTCTCTTAATTTTTAAATGAATAGTTTTGATCCCAAAGTTTACAAAATAGACAGTTTTAGTCCCTTTGTCACTAATTTAGATGAGAATAATTGTTAATGTAAATAAAAATAGTCACTAATTTTTTAAAAATTATCACTAATTTAAATAAAAATCATCATAAATTTTTAAAAAGCTAATGAAAGGATTAAAATTGCCAATTTTACAAAAAAAATTGGTGGACCAAGCATATTTTAAAGACAGGAGACTAAAATTGCCTAAAATGTAAAGTAGGAGGGGAACCAAAAGTGCATTATTAAAGGTAAAAAATTGTACTTAAGAGTTTAATTTTACTTTTGATTCATCATTTATGATTAATTTACAAAATTTTACTTTTGATCCATCAATTATGATTAATTTTCAATTTTAATCCTTTAATTTCTTTGTGCTCTTTTAGTCCTCAAGTTTTGTAATGTGTAATTTTGGTCCCTTTTTTCAATTTCTTTTCTTCTTTTTTTTTTTATCAAAGTTAATATAAATCATAACAATTTATAACATTTTCTTAACGATATTACAAAGTAAAATTATATGAAAAGATGTTCTCCCTCAAATTTGGTTCTTTGTTCAATATATCTATCTATCTCTCTATATTCACAATTCTAATGGATTGATTATATTGAGGGAATGTTTTTACTTACAATTTGTTTAGTTTAATACCAATAAGAAAAGTTACACTTTAATATGATCTATTAAAATTTTTAAAAAAATCCTTATAAAATTGTCTAAAATTGCATATTATGAAAATTGGGAACTAAAAGCACTTTAAAAAAATAACAAAAAATTGAAGTCGCACATAAACCATCTCCTAAAAAGTTTTAACCTCGTCCTACAATTTTTTTTTTATCTCATTTTCATCCTTCAAACACTACAAGAATGGAGGAATATAGCGAGGGACATTACCGTCGCTAACTGGCCAAAAGCCGTCGCTAATTAAGTGTTAGCGACGACAAAGCGACGGAGGTCAAGCCGTCACTAATTTTTTGCTGCTATCTATTACCAACAGCTTTTACCGTCGCTAAATATTAGCGACGGCTTTTACTGTCGCTAACGTCGCTAAATTAGCGACGGTAAAAGCCGTCGCTAATAGACGTGGGTGTTTTTTTTTTCGCGCCAACTTTGCGACTGTTTATGCCGTCGCTAATCATTTGTAGCGCCAAATTTGCGATGGTGTAAACCGTCGCTAATGTTTTTTTAACAATTTTTTTTTGTTAATTAGCCAAATTCAATATTTAAAACAAAACCTGACATAATAAAACGTGGGAAATAACAATAGAAAAACTGACATTTAGAACATCAATACAGAAATTCAGAATCCTAAAACAAATATCAAATTTCTAAGTTAAAGTACAAAATAACATCCATTGAAGTGCTTCCATGCTTCGCCATCAGATGGATGACGAAGAACACCATCGACACCTTTATTCTCATGATGCCATCTCATTTGACTCGCAGTTTTTGTTGACGCATATAACCTTTGCAACCTAGTAGTTATAGGAAAATAAAACATTCTCTTCACTAGAACATTTTTAAACCTACCAATTCCGTTTCTTTTAGGTTCAAACCTCAACTTATGACAGAACTTACATGCAGTCAAATTGCTATCTTCTTTATAGAATAACATGCAACCGTCCTGACAACAATCAATCGTCTCAACCTTCAAACCCAATTTAGATGCCAACTTGGTTGCTTCATAACAATTCTTAGGTACATGCTCTTTTGACGGAGCTACATCAGCAAGCATTTGTGCAAAATAATCTATACACTTCTGAGGAACCTTCCAATTAGACCTAGCAGCCAATAGTCTAACGGCAATAGATAAGGTAGATTCGAAACACCCTTCGTAAATTGGTTGGTTTGCTGCCATCAACATATCATAAAACTTTTGATATTCAGGGTTTGGCGGCTCAACTTCATTTACTGTTTCACCATAACTATGATATGTGTCATCAACAAATGGCCCAAATGCATCAGTTACCATATTATGCATCATTTCAAACTGATTACCATCGTCATCATCACATTCTAAATTGCTTGAGTGACCTGCTAAGTCTGATTCTACTACCCTCTCTTCACCGTGTTCTGTCCAAATCCAATAATCAGGCTTAAAACTGTATTTGTACAAGTGAGTCTTCACATAAGCCTCATCAAATAGTTTCATGTTTCTACACTTTACACACGGACATCTAATTGCTCCCTCTGATAAATAGTAACGAGAATTCTTAGCTGTCTCAACAAATTCATTTACTCCACGAATAAATTCATGTCTCAAGTCTTGCTTGGATTAAATCTTTCGTACATCCAAGTACGATCCATGTTCTGTAATAAGCACATGGCATACAAAAATTTAGAAAAATTTCAACAGAATAACCCCTAATACATGGACATTTCCCAAAATTCAAAAATCATTAATTCAAAAACCAACAATTCAAAATTCAGAAAATCCAACATTCCAAAATCCAGAACTTCATAAAACCAGCAGTCAGGTCCTCTAACCTAGGGTTCAAATCCTATATTACTTATAAGTTCAACATTAATTACAAGTTAGACTACTCAACTACTTACCTCAAACTCAAAAACCAAAAAACCGTAAGCTCCAATCAATATCCAACTGCACTACGCAATTTCCAAACAAAAAAGGGAACACAAACTGCAACAACATTTTTAAATCAATTTCTACTCTACTATATATTCCAAGTGCATATATATCACATTAGAATTTTAAATTAAAAGTTAAATTTCTAACTACTACTCTACTATATATATTCCAAGTGCATATATATCACATTAGAATTTTAAATTAAAAGTTAAATTTCTAACTACTACTTTATACTCTACATTATTTACAATTTCACATATAAATTCCAACATAATTGCAATTTCTCATAAATTATAGAATTTACATAAATTCAACATAATTTCACATAATGGCAAAAATTCACATATATCTAACTTACATTCACATAAATTGAACTTAAATTGAGATAAAGGCAAAAATTCACATAAATTCTATATTTACTTTCACAATTCTATAAATCCACATAAAGGTCAAAATTCATATAAATTTTAAAATTCATATAAATTCTAAAATTCACATAATTTCTATATTTACTTTAACAATTCCATAAATTCACATAATTTAACCTTTATGGCAAAAATGCATATAAATTCACATAAATTCCACAAAAATTCTAAAATCACTTAAATTCAACAAAAATTCATAGAAATTCTAAAATCACTTAAATTCAACAAAAATTCATATAAATTCTAAAATCACTTAAATTTAACAAAAATTCATATAAATTTTAAAATTCACATAAATTCAACAAAAAATCCTATAAATTCTAATATTAACAAATTAAAATTAAAAAAAAAAACTCACCTAGGTGGAGAGAGGGAGGATTTGTGGTGGAGAGAGAGAAAGACCTTGGTGGAGAGAGGGAGAGACCTTGGTGGAGAGTGGTGGAGGTAGAAAATGGGGTGGTGGTTGGTGGTGGAGGGATAAGATGGCGTGGTGGTTGGTGGTGGAGAGAGAGAGTGCGTGGTGGTTGGTGGTGGAGAGAGAGAGTGCGTGGAGGAGAGAGAGGCAAGGGGAGAGGAGTGAGATTGGAAGGAGGAAAGGAAAATAAAGCTTGGATATGGAGATGAAGAAATAAGGTTGGAGATAGTGAGATTGGAGAAGATATGGGGATGGGTGAGCGTGGGGTTGTGTTTTGTGTGGAGAGAAGAAGTTTTGGAGATAAGAAATAGAGATAGGGTGAAGTGTGGCGCTAATTTTATTCCATTCTGCCCAAAAAGCGACGGTATATACCATCGCTACTAAAAAAAAATGGAAAGCCAATAGCGACGGCCTTGACCATCGCAAAATAGCGACGACAAGGACCGTCACAAAATAGCGACGGCAAGGACCGTCGCAAAATAGCGACAACAAGGATCGTCGCAAAAGCAAATTTTTTTTAAAAAAATTTGGTTTTCAGAAAAAAATGCACCGCCATTAGCGACGGCAAGGACCGTCGCAAACAAAAAGTTTTTTAAAAAAAATTGGGTTTTCAAAAAAAAAAGTCCCCTTTAGCGACGGCAAGGACCGTCGCAAATTAGTGACGGCAAGGACTATCGCAAACCACTAAAAATATTAATAAACTAATAAAAAGGCTTTTTTCGTCGCTAACTACTAAATTACCGTCGCTAATTAACGACAGTTCGGGCCGTCGCTAAATTTGCGGGGCTATTTCAACACATTCTTGTATAGTGAAATATATTTACCTAAAACCTATCAAAGGCAATGTGTTCCACTCCGGCCAGCAAAAGACTTATTGGTTGCCATTGGGTTTATCACATAAAGTACAAGCAAGACTTATAATTGGATTTGTCATGTTTTAGGTGATTATTTGATTTCTTGAAAATCAAAGAAACAACCAATTGTATCAAAATTCGTCCCGTGGTGGCACTGAATTTTTTGATTTTTTTTATTTAAGAAAATCTGAAATAAATAGTGAAAAGACTCAATTTAGTAATGACTTTTTCAAAGGTCAATTTAATAATTTTTTTTTTGGTAAATTTGTTTTTGAATAACAAGTTAAAAGAGATATTAAAAAGAAAAAAACGAGATATTAAAGAATCAAAATATTTTATAGTTTTCATAAATAAGAAATATGATTAATTTAGAATTTTGGAAAAATTGATACTAGTTTAATAATTTAATTAAACAATTTCTTTTATTAATTTTGAAATTGTAAATTAGTAACTTTTGCTATACTTTTTAGATTTGAGCTTATTATATGTCAGTTTGGGTAACTCGATGTCATCTACGTACTACAAATTCCCTTATTTTAAAAAATGTCATTTTCTATAACTTTTTTTATTTTTATAATATTTTTAAGCTTGTTTTTTCATATTTTTATGTCTAGTTTACATAGTTAAGTTTTGAATTTTAATTAGAACTTTTTTTGGTTGCATAACATGATTTCAGGATATTTATTATGCATCTGTCATGTTACATCTCTTTACATCTAGTTTCACATGGTTAGAGTTTGTTTTTTTTTAATATTTTTATAATTTAAATTTTTTAAATACTATTTTTTTTTCAGTTTTTAAATAATTTATTATAATTTTTATTAGTTTAATATTAAATTTTAATATTTATTTCATGTTTTGATATTTTATAGTATTTTTATTAAGTTTCTTATTAAATATTGAATATTATTTTTATTATTTTTTGATTATTTTTTAATACAAAAATTCAAGTCCTACCACATGGCAGTACTTGAATTTTGTTGTTTTTTTTTAATTTAAGAAAATCAGAGATAAATCAAGAATAGACCCAATTTGATAATTATTTTTTAAGATCAATTTGATAAATATTTTTAAAAATATCATTATTTTGGTAAGTTTGCTTTCGAATGGCAAGTTAAAAGAAATATTAAAAAAAGAAAAAAAGAGATATTAAAGAATAAAATTATTTCATAGTTATATGACTGGGATAACTTAAAAACTACTTTTAAATTAAAGTTAAAAGTAAAATAAAAAAAAACTAAAAATTATTTGACAATTTTTTAATTTTTTAACTTATAAGTAATTTTTCATCTTTTAAAAAAAGTAAAAAATATAGAAGTAGAAGTAAAAGTTAAAAATTCTAACTTATTTTAAAATTAATTTTTCTTCAAGAATAAAATGCCACTTTTTATTTTAAATGCTTCTTAAAACAAGTATTTCATACAACTTTTACGAGGAAAAAAAAAACTAAAAATAAAAACGTGTACTTAAGACTTAAGGTAATTAATTATCTAAACCTTCTGTTAATTTGCCCCAATATTTTTTATACAGAATTTACCCTAATATTCACACAACTATTGTTTTCCCCTTTCTGTTAGTATTGGAGAATTTCTTTTTAAAAAATTATGTTATCCAAGTCAGTGATTTTTGGCATATTATACAAATCAGTTTGAGATTATATGTAGATGATAAAAAATATATATTTGTCTATCTACTGAAGTTGTTAATTTGAATGCAGCTATACACTTATTTAAGAGTTATGTTTCATGTACACTCATTTTTGAGTATATAATTTGTACACCATCAATTTTTTTTTGTATAAAAAAAATTAAATCTTCACTTTTTTTTAAAACAAAAAACTCAAAAACATAAAAAATAAACTTGGTGGACACATGCATCTATCACAAATGGTGTACACTAATATTTTCTCCTTATTTAAATAGCACTATTTTGCGTAGAATTATATACTAAAATAATCTCTAATTTGGTATTTTATAAGTCATTATTTTATTTTTAGTCTTTCACATAATCAGTTATTTCAATCTCTAACTTTCATTATCATCAGCCATTTTAGTCTCTAACATTCATTTTAGTCATGTTCATATAATTCAGGCATTAAAATGACCTGCAAATTAAAATACAAAGTCAGGGGCTAACGTGACTTATCCGTACAAAATCGGGACTAAAGTGTCTTATCATTACAAAATTAGTTACCGAAATTATACATCACTCTTTTATGTAATAACTAACACTAAACCCGTGCGTACGCACGGGCCAACGTTTAGTCAGTTTTGAAACCTAATTATTAATTTGCATAAAAAATCAGAGTCTAATTAATGTCAAGAAATTATCTCATCTTCATAGTGTTACAAAATATAGAGGTCATTTGAATTTTAAATGAGTTATCATCACAGTAGTTATAATATGTCTAGTAGTTTGTGAATGACATGATAAACTGTAAAGGTATCAGATAATATGTTTGTTCATCAAAAAATCTGGGACACACAAAAATATCCCATTGCTCCTCCTATATATGCGGCTTTCTCGTCTCCCAAAGTATATAATACTGACCTGTGATTAAAATGCAAAGAAACAATTAAGATGCCAACCAACATATGTGAATTTGATTGACAAAGTCTTGCTATCAATTAATTATAACCTTATCAAAAATTTCAAAATACTTGACAGATTTTTTGCCTCCATCCACATGTCCCATTGATGCCTTCATGTAGTACACATGCCCAAGACATTATGTGATTGCATTATAGACCAGCATCTTGATGTCAATATATATTGTAAGAATACCATCATTAATTTAAAAAACATACCATTATATTAAGTTTTCAAAAATTTCCTTGTAGACTATGTTGGTTGTGGTATTGAGTGGAACTCCTTGTTCATCATGTATTAATATATGTAGACTTTTTTTTCTTTGTACTTTAGAAAGTGTCACATAAAGTCGGCCATGATTGAAAATTGATTTTGGGAGATATAAACCAACATTTTCTAATGATTGGCTTTGAGACTTGTTTATTGTCATTGCATAGGAAACAATAATAGGAAATTGCCTCCGAATAAGCTTAAAAGGCCAAGGTTATTAGGAAGGAGACATCGACATCCTTGAATATAAGTGATACACCCAATGTACATCACTCTTTTATGTAATAATTTGTGATAGATGTGATGTTATTTTTTTTAGTTTATATTTATACATCAACCTTTAATTTATACGTATTTCACCGAATTAACTTTTTGGCCAAGTTTAATTAAATTGAACAATATATATATTTCTTTTATTTTATGTTTTCATAAGTAATTGAAAATGTTATTTTATTTTGTTATTTTAAAGATACGGATAAGAAACAACAGAAATAAATTTTATTCAATTTTACTATTTCTTATACAAATATTTAGATTTAGGAATATGAAAATAAGTAATAATTTTGTAATTATTATAAAAAATATTTTCTAATTT